>CM057831.1:330000-2730000 GCA_030068075.1 Paguma larvata | reverse complement strand
CTGTATTGCTAAGTTGAAAAATGGAAATTGCATATATAGTATGTTACTTTTTACAAGGGAATGAGTAATACAAATATATATGTGTGTATATATAGGTGTGTGTGTGTGTGTATTTTTTAACAAATAGCAGGATAAAATACAAACTAATAAAAATGATGAGAGGAACAAAACAAAGTGAGGGGTCAGGGAAGAAAATCAGACCTTATATTGTATATTTATCTTTGAATTCATGTTTGATAATTATAAAACAAGTAAATAAATTATACAAATAAAATAAGTATGTAATCACAGAGAAATAAACGATTTCAAGTGATTTTAAAACAGTAATCTGACTGCAGATCTTTGGTGGGGATGTATCTTAAAAACAAAAAGAACACGAAGAACATGAAGCTACTTTCATAACATATTATTAGTAACATGTAGGACAGCTCTTTTCTGAAAACACTGTGTGTGTGTGTGTGTGTGTGTGTTTGTAGTAGTAGGGCAAAGCAAAAAAATTAAAACAATGCTCTAATAATTCTACTGCTGGGTATTTCCAAAGAAATGAAAACACCAACTGGAAAAGGTACACGCACCCCTATGTTTATTGCAGCATTATTTACAACAGCCGAGATACAGAGGCAACCTAAGCGCGTACTGATAGATGAACGGATAAAGAAGATGTGGCGTATATACATGATGGAATATTATTCAGCCATAAAAAGGATGAGACTGTGCCATCTGCAAAAACACAGATGGACCCAGAGGGTATCATGCTAAGCGAAAGAAGTCAGACTAATAAAAACACCATATGATCTCATTCATATGTGTAATCTAAAAAACCAATGATTAACAAACAATCAGCAGAATCACACCCATAAATAGAGAACGAACTGATGGGTGCCAGAGGGTGGAGGATGAGCAAAATGAGTGGGCAGTGAGAGATACAGTCTTCCAGTTAAAGAACGAATCAGTCATTGGAATAAAAGGCACGGCACAGGGAACAGAGTTAATGGTCTGTAACAGTGTTGTACGGTGACACATGGGAGCTATGCTTGCAGTGAGCACAGCATAACATCTAGAGAAGCTGAAACACCATATTGTACATCTGAAACTAAGGTAACATTATGTGTCAGGTATACTCAAACAAAACAATTTTAATTTAAAATAATAAAACGGGGCATCTGGATGGTTCAGTTCGTTCAGCTGAGGTCATGACCTGTGGTTCGTGGGCTTGAGCGCCTCCATTGGCTCTGTGCTGACACCTCACAGCCTGGAGCCTGCTTCACATTCTGTATCTCTCGCTGTATGCCCCTACCCAGCCCATGCTCTGTCTCTCAAAAATAAATAAACATTAAAAAAATTGAAAAATGATAATAATGTTAATATTATTAGGAACTGATGTTTTTAGGTAAAAGGAAAAAATATTTAAGAATGAAACCAAAGAAGTTAAAAAGCCTTGTACCCCTAGATAGCAGTTCAAATTTAAATGTATTTCCTTTATAAAAAAAAAATCACAGCTATTAGTTCTACACACAGAAAGTGTAGACACAATGACCAAAATAATCAAAATGATCATGTCTAACACAGGAAAAAGGCTGATGGTATATATGGGGAAAGAAATAAACGGTAAGTATAAAGTTTAAACAGTAAATTTCAACTAGTACTTCTAGTCCCAGAAGAAAGCAAGTCACCTTCCCAAGACTAGGGATACACATCTCAAAAGGACTCAGGCATCAATTCGAAGGTATCTCTGTGGCCAATAAGATAATCAGGACACCAAAACAATAATAAATGTTATATACTGAAACAAATAAAGGATCTTGAAAATCCATTAATCCGATAATACTAAAATCTCCTTAGCCAATAGTGGGGACTGTTAAAGAACCAATTTATAATTCTGCAAACTAGTACATAAAACGATATAATCAAGGATTACGCCTGCCTTTCCTATATGAACTATAATCAGATTAAGAAGTTGGTAAAAGAGTGTTCTTTAATGAGGAATTGATTTAAAAATTAAAAAGGAAAATTTAAATATCCCCCATTTTGCAGCCTTTAATGAAATACAGGATCCAGGAAAATTATGCAACGCATCTAGGCTGCTAATCCATCATGTTACAGTATGATGGGGAATTTTAAAATGAATGTATCAGGCTGACCACTGAACTCCGTGATCAATATTAAAATCACAAAGAGACGAGCATATATCATATTCCACCTGCTAATAAGAACACAACACCAACTTTCTTTACAAAATACTGCAACTGCGTCCGATCAAGCATCGACCCAACTGCTACTTTACAGGAAGTGCAGGTATGAAGGAACACGTCGAACCACAAAACAGTGCAAAATTCAGAACTCAGGGAGCTCTACGGGACAACGAACCCAGCTACTTTCAGAAATAATGTGCCAAGACAAGGGACAGGAAGATTGGATCTATGGATTAAGAGAGACTTAAAGACAACATCTCCAGGAGCGCCAGGGAGCACCCCTCCCCTGCGCAGACACGCTACCTGCACCCTGTCCCTGGTAGCTCTTCTCCCTTCCCCCCTGGCAATCGCCTAAGGACGCAGACCTGATGAGTCCTAAGTCATCCTGTTTCCGGGACCAAGAAGGGAGGGGTCTGGCAGCCCAAGGGGAGGGGTCACTGGATAAATGGTGCCTGACCACCTGAGGAAGAGAAAGTCTTCCACGCTGTAGAGAAATGAATAGGCAATGAAGAAAAGCTGAACGCTGCTTGGATAGTTGAGTATACTGAGGAATTATAGTCATTTTTGGGTGTGATAATGGTATTATGGCTATGTTTTTAAAAGATCCTTCATTTCTTAGAAAAACTTATTGAAGTATTTATGGATGAAAGGGTAGAAGCCTAAGATCTGCTTCAAAAGAGAAGGAGGGGTTGTGGTGGAGCTGGGTACAGATGAAACAAAACCAGTTATATGCTAATAATGGCTGGAGCTAGCATCCACGTGGGGGGGGGGGTTAATATGCCAGTCTACTTCTGCACGTGTCTGAAAGTTAGCATATTTTAAAGAATGGAAAGATTTTCTGGTTAAAATTTCTGTATCCTGTGTAAGAAATATTTCCCTACCGGAGGGTCATGAAAATATTCTCCATTATTATCTTTTGGAAGCATTATCTTTTGCCTTTTGGATTGAGATTTACAAACCATATGGAATTAAATGTTGTCTATGATAAGAAATAGGGTCAAATTTTCACTTTTTTCTCTACCCACTTGATACCTAATGGCTCTAACAGCAATTGCCCCTTCTTCGTCACGTTTGCAGTACCACCTATGTTATAAATCAGGTGGCTATACGTGCATGGTTGTGTTTTTGGACTATCTTGCTTCACTGGTCCATCTGCCTGATTCTTATGCTTGTATTACATTCTCTTAATTTCTGGAGCTTCTCCTTAAATCTGACTATCTGGAAAGGAGATACTTTGGAGAGAGAGAGCAGGGAAGGGACAGAGAGAGGAGGAGAGAGGAGGAGAGAGGAGGAGAGAGGGGGAGAGAGGGGGAGAGAGGGGGAGAGAGGGGGAGAGAGGGGGAGAGAGGGGGAGAGAGGGGGAGAGAGGGGGAAAGCTAGCCCAAGGAGGTTCTGTGCTGTCAGCACATAGGCCTGGGCAGGGCTCGAACCCATGAACCGGGAGATCATGATCTGAGCTGAAGAATGGGATACTTAGCCGACCAAGCCCTCCAGGCACCCTCTCACCCGATTCTTACAGAATGCTATGGTTTTTTTTTTGGTCCTTTGCATTTTCATATAAATTCTAGAATCAGCTTTTTAATTTCCACCCAAAAATCTACTGTGATTTTTTAGTAAAATTACCATTATTCTTTCCTTCCTTCTACTTCATTTGGGTTTAATTTGATCATCTTTTTCTAACTTCTTGGCATGGGGTT
Organism: Paguma larvata; assembly: GCA_030068075.1. NCBI lineage: Eukaryota > Metazoa > Chordata > Mammalia > Carnivora > Viverridae > Paguma > Paguma larvata. The sequence continues at coordinate 2,726,111 of CM057831.1, read as the reverse complement.
TTCCAGTTACTAAGGTTGTTAAATAAGTTCAATGATTATTTTAATCTTCTTAATTTTTTAATCTCTTTTGTATTTTCTTGGTAATTACAGGATTTCATTATTTTTTAGTAATTACTCTAAATATTAAAACATTTCACCTTATCAGAGCATAAAGCAAATGTTTAAAGTCAACTGAAAATTTATTCCCTTTTCCTAGACAATTCAGGAACCTTGAAAAAATTTCCTCACCCCTCCAACTTACTACTATAGTTTTTGAGCATTTTTATTGTTTACTTTCAACTCACAGAATATTATTATTGTTGTGTAAGACAATTATTTATATTTATTTACCTCATACTCATTCTTTTTATTCTCTTTGACCTTTGTTCTCTCTCTTAAACCTAAAATCCTAAAGAATTCTATTTCCTTTAATGAGAAACTAAAATGGATCGATTATTTTAATTTTTCTTTGCCTAGAAAAATTTTCACCTTTATTCTTGAAGTTACTTTGCTGAGTATAGATATCTTGAGGGAGAGTAATGTTCTTTCATAACTTTGAAGATATGTTTCCACTGTGTTCTGGTTTCCATTTTCCTATGAAAAGCCAGTTGTTGGTGTAACTGTTGGTCCTTTAAAGAGAATGGTCTGTTCTTCTAATTTTTTTTAATGTTTATTTATATTTGAGAGAGAGAGACAGTGCACCAGCAGGGAAGGGGCAGAGAGAGACGGAGACAAAACCTGAAGCAGGCTCCAGGCACCGAGCTGTCAGCACAGAGCTTGACGTGGGACTCGAACTCACAAGCCCTGAAATCATGACCTGAGCCCAAGTCGAATGTTTAACTAACTGAGCCACTCGGGACCCAAGAATGGTCCGTTTTTCTCTGACAATATTTCTCTTTGTTTTTTATATTCACAAATGTTTCCATTAATAAAGATTTCTTTGAGGTTTGCTTTGTTTAACATTTACAGGGCTTCAGTTCATCTGTTCGACTGTTCATCAGTTTTGGAACACTCTGGACCATTATCTTTTAAAACACTGCTTTTTCTCCATTCCTCTCTCCTGTCTTTCTGGGATTTCACTCCTAACTATAAAGACTTCCTGGCTGTAGACTCCGCTTTTTTTAAATTTTTTTTTTACCTACTTACTCTTCTATGTTTTCCATACTTTTATTCTTTCACTTGTCAATGATTCATTCCAGATATTTATATTGACTTATAATTTATTTTCATCAACTACATCCAATCTGCTATTAAAACCCATCCACTGAGTTCATCATTCCAGTTACTGTATTTTTCAGCTCCAGAATCTGTATGTGGCTTTCTGTTTTAATCAAATCTGCCATTTCTGGTTTATACTGTCTACTTATTTGACCACATTTTCAATCTTCTCTTCTACTTCTTTGAATCTAGTAAGCATGTTGATCTTAAAATCTATCTGCATGTCCGCTCAAATATCTGGAGCCTCTGTGAGAACAACTATTTTCTGGGTTTTTTCTCCTGGGTTTTGTTCACATTGTCTTATCTCATGTTTCTAGTATTTTTGGGTATATGCTACACATTACACTTTTTATTTTTATTTTTTTTTTTACGTAGGCTCCATGCTTGGCATGGGGCTTGAACTCACAACCCTGAGGTCAAGACCCGACCTGAGACAAAGAGTGGGATGCTTAACTGACTGAGCCACCAAGGCACCTCGACACCTTTTAAAAAGCAGAAATAATTAAGCATTGGACTGGTTTCTTTTTCCAAAGAGGATTTCCATTTGTTCCTGACAGTTTCAAATATGAGATATCTGGAATATGGAGACCAGTCCTGTGAAAGGAAACCTGTTCGTTTCTAGCTCCCGTAATTGACCTGTGCCCATAGATTTTAGCCTTTCCACATTTGATCCAAAGCAAGAGGCATTCACTAGGCCTCTACACCAGTGAACTGTCCCGTGTCTGCCCCACCGAGCTCCCAAAAACTCTGGTCAGCTTCTCAGCCTATCAGCAGACTTCTCAGGAACAGCAGCGGCATCTGGGGGCAAAGCGAGCTTCAGATAGATCGGACTTTTCTGTATGTTCACCCAGGAAGGCTTCACTATCTTCTTAGCTCACTCATTTGATTAGGTAGACTTTTCTCCACCCCTTTCAACGGCCCTCAATGGGAAACTGGGCTCTAAATGCCAATTCTGCAAGTATGGGGCTCTTTAAACTAGTTTTTAAGTTTTGTGTTTCAACTACTGCTACCCCACAGTAAGAACGGAGAAAATACATTTTAACACTTATGATTACTCTCTCCAAAATTTAACCACTGGCAAGACAGGATAGTATCACAAAGTCAGGGGAATGTGGGAAAGTTATATGTTAGACATTTCATGTCAGAAACCTATAATGAGACATGACAGTGTGGTCCCTGGAGGATCAGTGATCAAAAAGGGATAAAAGCTTAATGTTCTTTGTTTGGAAGACTGACTGGGAGCTTACAGTTGCTGAAACCATCAAGAAAAAAAGATTATTGCCGCTTCTATGAAGCCACATTGGTAATCTCTTTTCACCAAAAAGTGGCTTTAAAAACCAACACTTCAAGTGATTCCTGGACATTATGGGTGAAAAATGTCAAGGAATCCTGTAACTGCTATATTATCTCTTCCAGTAGCTTACCCCATAAATACTAGAAAATCTTTGATGCAGGAGGAGGGTGGTCACACACAAACACACCCCCCTCAAACAAACCCCCTTATTTCACAATATGACATAAAACAAAAATGAGGTATCCAGCTTTTGGAAAACAGGAGAGTATATGAATGACAACTGGCATTACAGACTTATAAAAAATACCCATAGACCTGATAAAAATGTTTAGCAAGTGTCAGGATAGAAAATGAATATATAAGGTTTTTTAAAAGTTTCGTGAATACCACAATAATTAGTTAAAAGAAAAACATCCATTTTTTAAAAATTTTTTAATGTTGATTTGTTTACTTTTGAGAGAGAAAGATAGAGCACAAGTGGTGAAGGGACAGAGAGAGAGGGAGACACAGAATCTGAAGCAGGCTCCAGGCTCTGAGCTGTCAGCACAAAGCCTGACGTGGGGCTTGAACCCACAAAACCGTGAGATCGTGACCTGAGCCACAGTGAGACACTTAACCGACTAAATCAACCAGGTGCCCAAAAACATCCATTCCTAATAACTACTAAAAAATAATATATGGGAATAAGCTCAACAAGCAATGTGAAAACCTAAACTGCTGGGGATATTGTTTGTACATTTGGCTCTGGATCAGGGACAAAACTGTATTAATTAGGAAAACTACCTTATTAATTAGGACAATTTGAGTCACTGGAGAAAGGGGGAAATGATGAGGGCAAGGGAATAAGGAGAAAGAAAAAAAAGAGATACCTGAATTGTGCTGCCTAATAAAGAAAGTGGCTTCTGGGGACAGGAAATGCCTGGTGAACAAGGCAGGAGAGCTGTAGAGTTTTAACCAACCTGAGCATTTCAGGTTCAATTTTATGTCCTCTCTATCTTGTATCCAAGACTCTCAAATCTACAAATGACTTCTGAGAGTAGATTGTGTATGTGTGAGCACATGAACTTGACTGTAAGTATGCAAGTGTGTGTGAGTGTGTGTGTGTGTGTGTCTGTGTTGTGGAGTGGGGGAGGGGTGCAGACCAGAGAACAGGACAGAATTCAATCCCTGCCAACGCGTACAGAATCTGGGCAGTCAGGGTAAGGTAGAAAATGATCCAGAGAGTAAACTTATTCCATCCGTTTAGACATGAGCTCAGAGCCAGTGGTGACCAGAGAAACAATGATGTTGCAAAATATTTTAGAGGGATAATGAACTTCCATAAGTTGTAGAATTTTAATCTAAGTGCCAACTTATTTAGATTTTTAAGGAAAGGGGAGATAATATGGAAAGCCAATGTTATACTTGCATATATTCAGGGAAAAATCTGAAACTATCACCAAAATCAAACAACTGAGAAATATACAAGAGACTTAAAAGAGTTGGCAAGCCAGTTTCCTGGTGGATGTGCTCTGTGTGTGTGTGTGTGTGTGTGTGTGTGTGGTGTATGTGTGTGTAAATCAGAGAATAAGACAGAATTCTACATGCCGGTCAATGGGTATAATTTAGGCAGTCAAGGTTTAAAACAAAGACTTTAATAAGAGATAAAGAAGGGCACTACATAATCATAAAGGATGAATCCAACAGGAGGATCTAAAAACTGTAAATACCTATGCACACAACATGGGAGCACCTAAATACAGAAAGCATGTATATTAACAGACACGAAGACAGAAATTAATAATAATAGGATATTCTAACATCCCACTTACATTAACGGATAGATCATCCAGGCAGAAAACCAGTAAGGACACATTGTCTTTGAATGACACTTTAGACCCAAAGGACCTAAGAGGTATATACAGAATATTCCATCCAAAATTAACCAACACACATTCTTTTCCAGTGTGCACAAAACATTCTCTGAATAGGTTACATTTAGGCCACAAAACAAGCCTCAATAGATATGAGAAAACTGCAATTGTGCCATGCATCTTTTCTGACCACAGCAGCACCAAACTAGAAATCAATCTCACACACACACACACACACACACACACACACACACGCACACAAAGCCCAGCCCCAGAAAAAATAGAAACGTGTAAGCTAAACAACATGATACAAAACAATCCATCAACAAAGCAACCAAAGAAAAAATCAAAAAATACATGGAGACAAATGAAAATAAGAACACAACAGTCCAAAATCTTTGGCACAGAGCAAAAGCTGTTCTAAAAGAAAATATAAGAAGATATAGGTCTACCTCAAGAAACAAGAATAAAGCACAAATAAACAGTCTTACCTTATACCTAAAGGCACTAGAAAAAGAACAAACAAAATTCAAAATCAGTAGAAGGAAGGAAGTAATAAATGAAATAGAAACAAACAAACAAAAAAATGAAACCAAGAGCTGGTTCTTTGAAAGGATAAAGTTGATAAACCTTTAGCCAGACTCACAAGAAAAAGAGGAAAGATCCAAATAAATAAAACAGAACATGAGAGAAAAAAAAGAGAATTAACAACCAACAACCCAGAAATACGAAGAATTATAAGAGACTATGAAAAACTGTATGCCAAGAAATTGAACAACCAAGAAGAAATGGAGAAATTCCTAGAAATACAATCTTCCAAGGCTGAATAAAGAATAAATAGAAAATCTGAACAGACTGGTTACTAGTAACAGAATTGTTTCAGCAATCCAAAAACCACAAAAAAAAAAAAATTAAAGTCCACCATCACATGGATACCAAATATTTAAAGAATTAATACCTATGTTCCTTAAACTATTCCAGAAAATAAAAGAGGAAGAAAAATTTCAAATATATTCCATGAAGCCTGGGGGCACCGGACTGGTGCAGTCTGTAGAGCATGTAAACCTTTATCTTGAGGTTTTAAGCTTGAGTCGCACAATACATGTAGAGACCACCTAAAAATAAAATATGTTATGTACATATTTTTTTCCATGAGTCCAGCATTACTCTGATACCAATACCAGACAAAGATATCACAAAAAAAAAAAAAGAAAAAAACTACAGGCCAATCTCCCTATTTTACATGGACACAAAAATCCTAAAAATAAATCCTCAATGAAATACTAGCAAACTGCATTTAACATTATGTTAAAAGGATCATACACCACAATCAAGTGGATTTCATTTAGGGATGCAAGATTCGATATTTGCAAATCAATCACTGATATACCACATCAACAAAACAAAGGATAAAATTAGTATGATCATCTCAATATACACAAACAAAACTCAAAATCTCTTCATGATAAAAACTCTCAAAAAAGTGGGTTTGGAGGGGATGTGTATCAACATAATAAAGACCATATATGAAAAATCCACAACCAACATAACTCAATGGTGAAAACCTGAGCGCTTTTCCTCTAAGATTATGAACAAGACAAGCATACCCACTCTTGCCATTCTTATTCAACATAGTACTAGAAGTCCTAAGTACAGCCGTAAGACAAGAAATGAGAGGCATCCAAGTTAGTAAAGAAGAACTTAAGCTGAACTATTTAAAGATGATGTAATTCTATACATAAAATATTTGAAAGACTCCACAAAAAAAACTACAAGTCAAAAATGAATCCAACAAAGTTCCAGGAAACAGAATGGATACCCAGAAATGGGTAGCATTTCTATACACTAATAACTAAGTAGCAGACAGAGAACTTAAGAAAACAATTCCATTTATAATTGTCTCTAAATAATAAAATACTTAGGAATAAGCTTACCCAAGGAGGTAAAAGACCTGTACTAATTAAAGAAATTAAAGATGACACGAATGGAAAGATATTCCATGCTCACAGGACTGAGAGAATATTGTTAAAATGTCTATACTACTAAAGCAGTCTACAGATTTAATGCAATCCCTATTAAAATACCAACAGCATTTTTCACAGGACTAGAACAAAACATACTAAAATTTTATGGAACCACAAAAAGACCCTGAACAGACAAAGCAATCTTGTAAAAGAAAAACAAAGCTTGAGGTATCACACACTGGCTTTCAAGATATATTACAAAGCTGTAGTAATCAAAACAGTATGGTACTGGCACAAAAATAGACACAAAGATCAATGGAACACAATTGAGAGCCCAGAAACAAACCCACACTTATACAGTTAATTAATCTATGACAAAGGAGCCAAGAATATACAACAGGAAAGACAGTCTCTTCAATTTGTGGTCCTGGGAAAATTGCACAGAATGAAATGGGACCACTTTCTAACAACATTCACAAAAACAAACTCGAAATGTATTAAAGACTTAAATGTGAGACCTGAAACCATAAATACCCCAGAAGAGACCACAGGCAGTCATTTCTCTGACATTAGTCATGATAACATTTGTCTAGATCTATCTCACAACACAAGGGCAACAAAGGCAAAAATAAACTACAGGGACTACATCAAAATAAAAAGCTTTTGCACATCCAAGGAAACCATCGACAAAATAAAAAGGCAACCTACTTAATGAGAGAAGATATTTGCAAATGACATATCTGATAAAGGGTTAAAATCCTAAATACATAAAGAATCTGTACAACTCAACACCAAAAAACCAATCTGATTGTAAAATGGGCAGAGAACCTGAATAGACATTTTACGAGGAAGACATACAGACACATGAAAAGATGCTTGATATCACTCGTCATCATGGAAACGGAAATCAAAACCACAACCACAATGAGGTATCACCTTATACCTATCAGAATGACTATAATTAAAAAAGAAAAAAACAAACAAGGAGTAACAAGTATTGGTGAGGAAGTAGAGTAAAAGGAAACTCCATATATTGCGGGTGAGAATGTAAACTAGTACAGCAACTGTGAAAAAGAGTATAAAGTTTCCCCCAAAAAATTAAAAAAAGAATTATCATTGGATCCAGTAATTCACTGCTGGGTATTGACACAAAGAAAATGAAAACAGCACTTTGAAAAGACATATGCACCCTATGTTTATGTAACATTATTTACAATAGCCAAGATATGGAAGGGACCTAAGAGTCCATCAGTAGACAAATGGACACTCATACACACACACACACACACACACATGAAAATTATTCAGCCATAAAAAAGAAAGGGATTGTGCCATCTATGATAACATGGATGAACCTAGAGGGTACAATGCTAAGTGAAATAAGTCAGAAAAAGACAAATATCATATGTAGAATCTAAAAAAAGCTGAATAAACCAAACTAAAAGCACAGTCAGACCCATAATATAGAAGGCAAACTAAGATTTGTCAGCGTGCAGGAGAATGGAGGGTGGGCAATATGGATGAAGGGGAGTTGGAGATAGAGGCTTCCGGTCACAGAATGAGTAAGTCGTGGAATAAAAGGCACAGCACAGGGAATACAGTCAAAGGTACTGTTTAGCATGTACAGCAACAGATGGTAGCTACACTTGGGAGCACAGCATAAGGGAGAGAGATGTTGAATCACTATGTCGTATACCTGAACCTAATATGCCTTTGTGTGTCAACTGTACACAAATAAAACAACTCAGAAAAAAAAAAGAACCTGGGCAGTCCAGGTAATACTTTCCAAGTTAATTTGAAGATTTAACATGTTCCCAAATCAACTCCCCACTGTGTTTTTAAGTATTTTGACAAAATTATTCCAAAGTTCCTTGGGAAGAGCTAAGAAATAAAACAGAAAAAGTAATAGCCTCACTAAACATTAGAACATTTCAAAGCTCATCAGTGTGGCTCTGGTAGGAAAATAACTCGGCAAATCTAGGCAGCGATAGGTAACCAGGAAATGGGAGCCAGTAGGTAGAGGAAAATTAACATATAATCACAAATCTGGGAGAAAAGGAAGAGGCACTCAATAGTGCTGGGACCAGTGTTTTTTTGTTTGTTTGTTTTAGCTACTTGGGAAATACCATCCTCTGTTCAATTCTTAGGCCATGCTATTCAAATTCCAGAAGGGTTAAAAAGTCGGATGTTAAATTGAAGCCATGCAAGGAGAAGGAAAGGGAGTTGAAAATTCCTCTATTTTTTAAGTAGGAAAAGGCATCCTAGACTTAAAAGAAATCTCCCCAAATCTTAAAGTGTTGACATATTTGACAACATAAAAATATTAAATGTCTGCATTTTAAACATATTTGGAAAAGTGGTCAAGCAACTATATGTATGGATATTTACATTAAATATGAGAAAATATTAACATGTCCCATCTACCTCCCCAACTCCTTAGAGAAAAAGAATAACGGATATAAACATGTACGTGACAAGAGAAGACGGTAATAAGTATCTTAAAGACATTTAAGTGCGTTTTTACGACAAACATCCAACTTTAGTAAGTACCATTTGTTTACCTCCTGAAAAAAGCGAAAAGGTATTTTAACACTGAGACTATCTTCAAAAGGGGAAGCTGGGGTGAGATTAGCACCCGGTACACAGTTTGGGGGAATGTTCAGTATTTTCAGAAGATACTTCTGCATTGCATTGTGTAGAAGGAACTTTCAGTTCTAACAGTTTTTAACCCAGTACATTTCACACTGATGGAATTTACACTCAAGGAAACGATAAAAGCCAAAGATTCATGCCATAGCCATTAGCACCAATGAAATTATACACCGTTGTTACAGGTGCCCTAGAACTTTCTCCCCGGGCCAGCATGGAGAACACCAGGGAGAAGCACCCTGAAAGGAGCCACCGCAGAAATCCACTCCAGCAAGACAGACAGGTAATGTTAGCTCTCTGGTCTTCTGGCCAAGCGGTTCCTTCTCTCTGGACTGACTGCTGGGTGTCCTTGCCTTCCTGGCAAATTCGACCGCACACTTGGATCACACCCTGACCTCTGCGCACCCAACCAGGAAGAGTCAGACACTCCTACTGCGGTCCCACAAGGCAGCACCTACCTTATTTGAGTCACATTCTCCCCAGTCATTAGGCTTTCTCAGAAAAGGGACAGGTCTCTGCTCTTCAACTCCTGCCCACTACAGGAGTTCAAGAAGTACGTTCCGAATGTGGGCAAACTTGAAGAGAGCTACAGGGTTCAAAGCCTAAATCTACTCTTCCAGCGATGTTTCTATAAAGGCATTTGTTAATTTAATAAACCAGTATTAATCCCCTGTTACGAAGTGATTCAAAGATTCATAGAGGCCCATCCTTGTCCTAGTGGGGCCGGTCGTCGGAGAGAACCCAGATTCGTGAAGAACTAATTATATCAGGTATGTACAAGATTCTTCTAGTCTGCAAAACGCTCTCTTTTGGGACTTCTGCTATCTTTTGCTGTTAATGATCCCAGGAATAGTATCTGAATAAAACACATGAAATACTCTAAAACTACCTTCTTTTTATGAACAGAAGGTTTAAGGGCAGAGACATGAAAACAAAGGATATCGCTTTTTTTTTTTTTAACTCCCCCTGCCTAATCAAGAAAGACTTTGAAGCTGAAAAGAGATTCAAATGCAGCGAAATTTTGGAACGCATTTGGAAATTCTTCCTTTTTAAGAAAGAAAACCGCAGTATGACCTAGCCGCTGAGAAGTACTGCTTTCCTCCTATTCCTAAAGGAGCACTTTTTTCCTAAGCAAAGCAGGACATATTAAAGCAAGTCCACAGGTCAAAGAAGCCAGGGAACAGGGGCCTGGACACCGAAAACAGAAGTATTTGGTCTGCCAACCTTGGTCCTCTGCACAGGCCTATGAGGAAAGCAGGCAGACGATACTGGAGGCCCCGCCCCTTTGCAGGTATGAAACCAGAGGTAAGCGCTCTGGCCAAGGCAACACCTGAGCCAGCGGCCGACGGGCAAGCCCAACCCTTCCTTCGCACTGAGGGGCTGCCACTCCTTGAGGGTGCTGCTGGAGCAGGGCAAGGGCAACCCCGAAGGGCGAAACAAACCTAAGAACGCAAACCCTTCACAGGGACAGAGTGACTGCAGTAGAGTGTCACCATCTGAGCCAAGATTCCTAGACAGTCAGAAGTCTATGGGCAAATGGAAGCCGGATAAAAAGACACGAAATGGTGAAGGCAATCACAGGCGGCTGGTGTTTGTTAAGACCGTGGCTGTGTTTGCTCCAGCCGCACTGTCATCGTGAACAAGGCTGGCGGTCTCTATTCCTCCCTCCCTGACTCTCGCAGGTCTCCAGCTGCTCAGCAGGAGGCTGTCACCCTGATCGATGAAGACTCTTCCTATGTGTCACACTTTGTGTGTCTCTTTGCAAATGTCACTAGTGGGTGTGAACTTACTTCTCTATCCAGAAGAGCGTCCCCGGTCCCCTTCACTTCCAGGAGCGTTGCCCTCCAGAACGAAGCAAGCATTTACAGTTAAACGATGGAAGGATGAATGTGTAAATATAAAGTAGCAAGGTAGTGAACGCTGAGCAGAAAGAGACATTTAAAACCCCAGATTAAACCAGAATCAAAGCATTCAAGCGCTGTAAGAGCTAAGCCAAGAACAGACCGCCTGTGACCCCATGGACAATCGAAGCATAGATCAAAGGTCATGAAAAGCCGGTCTCGGCCCATTGCTGAGAAAGCTCTCGGCCGCATTCCTTTCAATATTCACTTGAAACCAGGCCTAACTGTGCTCATTTTCATCCTGATACCTTTATGCGTTACACTCTGGAGATCAACTTTATGTAGTTCAAAAATGACCTCAATCATATAAATATTAACCAGAGCTGTACAACCCAGTTCTGGCCTCAGGGCCCAGAATATGAAAGGAAGTTTTAAGATCCCCATACTGTTTCCCAGAACAAGAGCTAAGAGGGATGAATTTACAACTAGACCGACCTCTTCAGAGTGACCCCAACGTGGTCACTTCTACGTACAGAAGATATTATTTATAGCAAATACTTTACAAAGCTCCCGCCCACATTCAGTAGCCAATCAAACAAACAAACAGAAAGGAAACTTTCTCTTCTGGCAATAACAAGAACAGTTTTCCTGAAAATCTTCTGCTATAAAACAACAAAAATGTTATTAACAATCATTAAAAACATGCTATAAATTTGGTGGTGCCTGGGTGCCTCAGTCGGTTGAACATCCGACTCTTGGTTCCAGCTCAGGTCATGATCTCAGTTTGTGGGTTCAAGCCCCACGTCAGGCTCTGTGCTGGCAGTACAAAGCCTGCTGGGGATTCTTTCTCTGTCTCTCCTTCTCTCTCTGCCTCACTTCTGCTCACACACACTCTTCTCTCAAAATAAATAAATAAATATTTAAACAATTTTTTAAAAACATGTTATAAATTTGTTGTTTCTGGTAACAGGTTATTCACATCAACACTTTTGCTGAAAGCAATGCTAGATAATATATATCCACAGCAATAAAAGCAAAGCTAGGCTATACACACACACACACACACACACACACACACACACACACACACACACACACATTTAACTTGATAAATTGCTGGCAAGTTCTGGAAACTTGCAGGCACTGCTGGGGAGAAAGCTGGAACCCTGGAAGGGAAAATGAATACATAAGGAGAGCTGAACTACTTTTCACATGTACCACTGTCAAGAAATGGGACTTAGGATGGGACCTACCTGGACAAACATGAGAGGGTCAAGGGCAGACCTGAAGAGAGGTAAGGAGTGTTATGAGACATTCACCTCTACTTGGTCCCCCTGATGGCTCTAACTTCTGGGTTATTATGAAGCAGAATTAAATCTACAGAACCTTCCTCCAAATCCCACCCCAGACACCAGGAGGGAAGGTTGCTTTGGAACCAAACGTTGCTTTGGAACCAGAGTGAAGAAATAAAGAAGAGAGAAAAAGAGGCACCTGGGTGGCTCAGTCGGTTAAGCTTCCGACTTCGGCTCAGGTTATGATCTCACAGTCGTGAGTTTGAGCCCCATGTCCGGCTCTGTGCTGACAGCTCAGAGCCTGGAGCCTGCTTCGGATTCTGTATCTCCTCTCTCTGCTCCTCCCCCACTCACATTCTATCTCTCTCACTCTTAAAAATGATTAAATGTTAAAAAATTTGAAAAAAAAAGAAGAGAGAAAGAGCAAAGGAGGAGGAGAATGAAGGAAAAAATGAAAGAGATAGGGAAGGACAGGAAGTGGCTGGAAGACAGGGAAGAAGGAGGAGGGACAAAAACTGAAAGGAAGAAAGGGAGTCACAGAAACTGTACACACAGCTTAACAAAAATTCTAAATAAAAAATTAGCAAAACAAAGCCCAAAAGATATGTGAATGAGGATGTAGCATGATCAAATCGGATACACCACAGGAATGTTAGTTAGTGTTAGCTTAACAATTGAAAAAATTGTTATAAAAATTCTTAACAGACAATAAAAAGAAATTTCCCCAATTTAGTAATTTTATGTATAACAAGTGCACAAGTGAATTAATAAGTAAAGATAAAACCTTGAGAAGTTGCCTTTGAGATCAGAAGCTAGACTAAGATGTACATTATCACCAGTTCTATTCAATTTTGCATCTGAGAATTCTCAGCAACATGGTAATTAATGCAAGAAAAACAGAAGATATAAGGATTTTAAAGGATAAAAGATAACATTTTCAGAGGATATGATTATATATCTAGGAAATCCAAACGAATCTATACGTAGGTTATCAAAGTTAATAAGAGAGCTTAGCAATTTGCAGAATTAAAAGTGAAAATGTAAAAATCAATTCCACTTTTATGGTCTAGCAACAAAAATTTGGAAAATCGAATTTTTAAATGCACCATTTATAATACAATAAAAAATCTGGTGCACAGGAATGTATTTTCTTAAAGGATGTCAAGTACCTCTACAGGGAAAATTTTATTACTGTTAAGCATTTATTTATTTATTTTGAGAGATAGAAAGCTTGTGCACACGTGTGTATGTGTGGCCACGTGAGCTGGGGAGGGGCAGAGAGAAAGGGAGAGAGAATCCCAAGCAGGCTCCACACTGTTGGCAAAGACCCCCAAAGCGGGCTCAATTCTCAGAACCCTGAGATCATGACCTGAGCCAAAAATCAAGAGTCCAAACTTTAACCAACTGAGTCACCCAAGGGCCCCTACGTGGCAAATTCTGAAACCTAATATTGGGATATATTTTATAAGTCTTAAATGGAGAAATAAGTCTTGTTCATTAACTAGAAAGACTCAAAATTACAAATATACCAGTTTTCTGCAGACATATTAATAAGTTCCCTGTAATCACAGTTAAAATCGCACTCTACTATGAAACTCACTGTGAGAACACTGCTTCCCTCCCTCTCTCTCTCTCTCTCTCTCTCTCTCACACACACACACATACACAAAGAAAAAGTTTTTTCAATTTTTTTAAAATGTTCATTCATTTTTGAGAGACCGAGAAATAGAGCATGAGCATGGGAGGGGCAGAGAGAGAGGGAGACACAGAAGAGCCTGAAGCAGGGCTCTAACTCATGAACCATGAGATCATGACCTGAGTTGAAGTCAGTAGCGTTAACTGACTGAGCCACCCAGGCTCTCCCACAAAGAGTTTTAAGTCTGCTTTTCAGTTTCCTGCTTTTAAGCCTGTGGACGGACAAGGACTCCAAGACACTTCAAGATAGCCTACAGTATAATGTGAAGAAAAGAGAGACTGGTTAAGAAGAATTTTTTTAATAATGTACTATCATTACATCTTCAAAGTGATTAAAAAAAATCTATGAAACAAGAACATCACGCTGCATAAAATTAATGGTGTAAATGGAAAACTCAACAGAGAGGTTGGAAGATAAAGTTTTAGCACAAAGGAGATTAAAGCAGGATAAGAAAACTGGAGAACAAGTTCAGAAGGTCTCTCATCTGATTAATAGGTTCTTCAGAAAAAGAATCATCATAGAGTAACACAAGAAAATTTTTTGGAAATAATGAACATGATATTCCAAATCAAAAGTGTCTCTTAAGCATCCCGAGCGATGGAATAAAAATCAACAAACTCACACCAAGACATCATCATATTTCAGAAAATTGAGAATAAAAAGATTGTAAGCCTTTCAAGGGAGGGGAGGAGAGGGGAAGGGAGGACTATATGGATCAGGCACAGGATGAGAGATCAAATGCCTTCCGCCTTGTCAACACCCCTCATGGATACTAAGAGAATGGAACATTCCCGCAAAGGATCTGAGAGGAAATGATTTACAACACAGACTTCCCCCAAGTGTCACTTAACTATAAAAAAAGAACTAATACAAAACTACTGTTATCAAGACCATTGATACTGACAAAGAAAAAGATAAAGTGATGAGTAGAAAAGAATACAGATCCCACCAGTAAATGGGTGTCTGCGTCTAGAACAATGCCTACCACATGTTAGGCATTTAATAAATACCTTTCGAATGCTGACTCAAGATGTAAACTTGAATGAAACAGGCAGTAGGGCAGATCAATAGGCAAAGGGTACACTGTTCGACAAACAGGTTGGAAAATTAATTATCTGTAAGAAAACATAGGTCCAGATCAGTTATTTATACTAGACAAATATGTTTAAAAATCAAGATGCAATAAAAATAGATCTGAATGATAAAGCTTTTAAGAAAAAAGATAAAATGAGATCTTTTTCACTTTACACCCATAAAGATTTCTTAAAACACACAAAAAATTGTGGTCCATGAAGTCTGGTAAGTCTAGCTGCATTCAAGTGATGAACTTCTGTTTATCAAACGGTAACTTAACAAAAGAAGAAGGGCAAGGCACAACTGGTGGGAGATATTTGTACACGTAAAACCAACAAGGAGTTAGTATCCAAGGGGGAAACACTCTTAAAAATAAGAAAAAGGACAATGCAACAGAAGAATGGGCAAAGGATACAAGGACTTTAATAAAATAAATATGAATGACAAGTAAACATATGAAAAGATTTTCAACCTCATAAATAATTAGAGGATTCAAATTTAAATCACAATGATCTTGGCAAATCAGTCTGATTCACTGCTGGCAGAAACGTGGAGACAAGGCAGTTTTATGTCTTGCTTGTAGGAGTATATATTGAAATGAAAGCAGCCACTTGGGTAAACAATTTGGCATTTTCTAGTAGACATGAACATTTATCTCTTCTATGGAGCAGTAATTCTGCTCCGAGATTTATATTCCAGAAAAAAATTTATATAAACATGGACTCAGAAAGCAATTCATTAAAGCAATATTTGTAATAGCACAGAACAGGAGGAAAGCCCACATGTCCATCAGCAGAACAGGTATAAACGATGATTCGTTCACCCAACTTTATACAACAGTGAACAAGAATTCCATCCACATAGAACAACAGGGATGGGTCTTAGAAGCAATACTGTAAGCTGAAAACCAGTTGCAGAAGAATTCATACTGTAAGGTATTACTGATTTCATGTTCAAAAACATTCAAACTAAAAATTACATTGTATAAGGATTCATACAGAGAGAAACATATAAAACCACATAGCAAAGTCAGAAAATACAAGTTAGTATATCCCTCTTGGGGAAAAGACACAAGTTATAACTGCAGAAGGAATCACAAGGGTCTTAAAAATTAGTAATATTCTAGGTCGAAACTAATTCTGTATCTTAAGCTAGAACTGAAAATACTCCAAAAAGAGAAAATAGATCTTCACCTCGAGGGTGGGCGTGACTCTGTGTCACCATGTTTATACACTCGATACATTCTTTTGGATATGTGAAACATTTTATCATTTTTAGTTAAAAGAACAGAGTATGGAAAAACTAAGGCCATGAAACTCATACCAAAATTTGGCACCTTACGGAACTGTGCATTTTCCACCTCACGCAACTCAGAAATATCACTCTGGGAGCTTGCCAAGACACTACCGGAAAAAGTCCAACCCAACAAGCGATGGAGGAGTTCCTCACTGACAGTCTAATAGATTCACGCTGTACGAACCCGCCTCTGGGAAAAGCTTTGGCTTCGGAGCCACAGTCCCAGGTTTACAGGTTACAGACGAGTATGAGGTTCAGCTGCACACACAGTGAGGAATAACAGCAAGGACTGCTTAACGATTAAATGAGATTATGGGTGATAAATACCAGGCATACTTCAGGCCGCTAAACATTCTGGTTCCCTTCCCTTCCCATACAGAGCCTTGGCCACCCTTTCTTAATAAACTCCCTAGAACTGTCACTATACCAAGTAATAGTCTATACCCTAGGGCCGCTGATTTGAAAGTTCTTTTACAAATATCATTGTACTTGATCTTCCTATATATACTTGAGAAGAAACAGCTATGCTAATTTTGAAAACTCATATTCACAGAGATGAAAGAAATAGCAAAAATTAGTCCAAAATTCTGGACAAGTCCTGGTTACAACTATGGTATCTATTATTCCCCAGAATATTTTTTAAGTCTAGCGAAAAGCTGTAGCAGTGTGACATCTGAATGACGTCTCCCAGGTTCAGCTGGGTGGCTTGGCCGGTTGGGCACCTGACTCTTGACTTGGCTCAGGTCATGATCTCATGGTTTTGTTGGCTCGAGCCCTATATCGGGTTCTGTGCTTTCGGTGTGGAGCCTGCTTGGGTTTCTCTCTCTCCCTCTCTCTCTCTGTCCCTCCCACACTCACACTCTGTTTCAAAATAAATAACTAAAACTTCAAAAGAACACATAAAGAAAATAAATGATATCTCCCAGACCACTACCTGACTCAGAAAGTGGATCCTTTCGAATGTTTTCATTTGGCATCATACAGTCACTAAATTGCTAGTGCCTTAAAACTACACATCAAAGACAGAATATCCCCCAAATGTATGAAAATTTCAAAAAACCAGAAATATATTTAAGCAGGCTTCACATACATTCAAACCTTTAAGGCAAACAAACAAATAAACCTTAAGCTTTAATGTAACTTCACTTGTGAGGCCCCGTTTAGATACATTCCCTTGGGAAAAGCTGCCCCATCACTATCAGTCCTGTAACTTACAAGGAGCGTCCAGTCAGGCATCACCCCGAGAGAGCCAGGCGCCAGAGGGCTACAGGGAAACGTGTGGCAAGAAATGCTCTTCCAACGCAGCCCACCTCACCAACGGCTCTTTCTGACACCGGACCTAATTAATTTTGATTTTGTGGCTTTATCTACATTGAGATAAGTCACCGACAACCACAAATGCTGATCTTGCACCCCTCGGGACAGCCAGGAACGGTGAAGTGTGCCGCTGAGGCATTCTCTTCTCTTATGTTTGATACTGAACACTGTTTCTGAGAGCAAATCCTATAAACGCTACGTGTCTCCAAAGGCACTACTGCAAACAGCTCCATCCGTACAGGACTCAAAGGATTCTTTCGGAAACTTTTAGAGAGCCCGGATAACCCATCAGGGGAAAGTCTCTCTCCTAATTGGCAGTGAAAAGTGAGTGCCGTCAAGGCCCCACGCCGGGACCATAACGGTAGTGAGAAGAGCTGTGTCGTTAGCCATAAAGCCTAAGAAACCCTGGTGACCTGGACCGGCTCTGGTAGCCACTCGCAAGCCATCCGCTAACAGACTTCATTTATTCAGGCGACTGTAAGAGGAGAGTAAGGGAAGTTGTGTGCTATTCCTAGGATTCTCATTTCTATTTTTGCCCCTCTTTGAGGCCTGGGCTGTTTCAAGAAAAGCTTTTTCCTGGCCATCAGACAAGATGTGTGGAGTTTTCATCAACACAAAAAGCCTCTTAAAAATGTCAGGACCTCCTATCAATTTATAAATGAGAATAAATCAACTTTCATTGAACTCTGAGTACCACCTGCTGAGAAAGGCACTTTTTACAGGTCTCCTTGTTCAATCTTCCCAAGGACCAGGGGAAGATGGGGTCAAAATTATATACAATTCCTTTCATGTGCAGCAAAAATAACATTATCTTATTTGAATGCTCTCCGCTTGGCCGGAGACCCCCAGTTTCAATGATGGCAGAAACTTCAGCGGGGGAAAAAGCTTAAGTAACTGTCTTTCTGCATTTGACACCATTCTCACGTTCTCCCCAAGACAGTAGGAAGGTTCTGAGGAAAACCTGTCCATCCTATCGACCTTCCGAGGGGCACCTGTTCTGCAGGCAGTTGGTGGTAGCTGATGCAGGTGAGGGGGTGAGGGAAGGGGGGATTTCTGGGGTGCTGCGAGGGGTCACCCACTGTAAGAACCAACAAGGCTGGTCTGTAAAGGGAACTAAATGTAACTTTAAAGAATCATGAAAATGAAGGTTTTCCAAAGAAAAAAATAGTTTAGAAATAAAAACAGGGGCGCCTGGGTGGCTCAGTCAGTTAAGCAGCCAACTTCGGCTCAGGTCATGATCTCACGGTCTGTAGTTCGAGCCCCACGTCAGGCTCTGTGCTGACAGCTCAGAGCCTGGAGCCTGCTTCAGATTCTGTGTCTCCCTCTCTCTCTGCCCTTCCCTTGCTCACGCTCTGTCTCTATGTCTCAAAAATAAAATAAAAACGTTAAAAAAAAATTTAGAAACAAAAACAGAGGAAGAAATCCCAGGTTACACTGGGAGCATGGCAACACTTAGGGCGGCTTAATGGCAATAGAGGATCAAGGGCAAGGACATCTGCCTGATGAAGCAGAGGGCTGCGCTCCACGGGGTGAGGACAATGAGAACCACAGGTTAAGAGGTGTCTCTGACCAGAAGAGTGTCCTGAAGTCCATTGTGAGTTGAGCCAAAGAGTTAGCAACGATGCAGGACGGCGAGAAGGTGAAGGATGCAGCTGAAGTCAAACATGAGGTAAACAAACAGTTGTAGACGTGACGGCACCGTGTCCTCACCACCATCCCAGGCAACACTGAGAGAGCTCAGGGCCTTCTTCAACCAGAGCCTGGAAAGAAAACGTCTTCTGGAGGTAGGGAGGCATTATCAAAGGAGAAACATGAATGGGATGAGTGGAGAAAGCGGTATCTGCCTGCAGTAACCAAGAAAGCCAACTGTGCTGGAGAAAATCTGAATTTGGACCACGGACCATGTCATCTTTCACAGGATTTAGTTCAGTTTGAGAGACGGCTGACCGCTGAAACCCTCTCCTGCACAGAGGGTAAGGCGGGGGGTGGGGGGGGAGACACACAGACACCCATTCTTGAAGCTAAACTCTGACGTTACCAGACACTGGAGGAAAAAACCACGCCTCTGCTCTGGGGAGGCCCAGGAAAGCAGTAAGCGCTATGCTATCTGGGGGAGGACTTCGGGCAACTCCTGAGGTTTCTGCCTCTGGGGGGAAGTCGGGATAACTTTGGAACTAAAAGAAAACTTGATCAAGAAATTAATGAGTTGTATACTTTACATTGAGAGGGAGTTTCCCGGGGCTTAGGTGTGTATTTGCCTTAACTAGCACTGTCAACTTAACTATGATTATTTATTGACCAAAATGTATCTCCATGATTATCTGTAACTAGACATATCTATAGATCCAGAGTTTAGCGACTTTATATAGAATTTGTGAGGATTTAATTTTGTAGGAAAATAAAACCATAGAAGCTAGTGATTAAGAAACTGGTCTTGGGAGTTTAGATTTTAATCCTGGCCCTCCATGGACTGCCTGTATGACGCAGGTCACATAAAAAATCAAAACTTCAATTTCCATCACCTAGAAAACAGAACCACTTCCACACAGTACTCTATTATCTGTGATGAAAATGAATTCTTCTGTTTATTGTGCTGGCTGACTTTCTGTCATGGTTATTTTCATTCCCGTTTTGTAATCTTCAGCTTAGCGTATCTTCAGCGGAAGCTATTTCCTGTGGGAGTCTCATGCAGCCTGAGCTGCAGAGGAGACCCTGTGGGACACTCTGGCGTCTGCCTCTTTTCACTAAACCAATTTTCTCCCAGAAAGTCCTTATCGGGATTAAATAAGTTACTATTTGGGCAGAACTCAGAACAGTACATGGATGTTCTTAACATAAATACTTAATAAAAGAGTATTTGTTGAAAGAAAATTCTTGGTTCAACCCACACCTCCAGAAAAGGCACCAGTTTCCATTTCCTCCCAGATGACTTTGTCTACTTGTTACCCAAGGTACCAGCCGTGGTTGCTGTGTCCTTGGACCAATGGACACAACTGCCCTGATGATTAAGTCTTTCCAAGCTAGAAGCAGAGGCAGAAGATTCATTTCCAGGTACACAGGACCCTTGGCCTTGGCTTCCACTCAACCTCCCCATCACTGGTTAAACTCTAGCCCCTCAGGCTCTATCAAGATTCGAAAGCTGCAAGGGCTTTTCAGATGCAACCTGCACTCAACTTCTGGCTTTGTTTCCTCTGAGCTTCTATCTCCTTAGAATTTCTCTTTCTTGCTTCTAAGCTGGATGATGGGCTTCCTAACTTGATTACACTGTAGCAACCGCATGAGTTGGAGTTTTTCTCTCCAGGCTATCCACACCAGTCCAGCCTATCAAACTCCGTGGGAGTCACCGACCCTGCATATGTAATCACCATGTCAGTGGTAAAAATACAGTAGCATACTCCACAGAGACAGCTCCTAAACCAGAAAATATCCCAAACCCTTTGATGAGCAATAGTTTTTAACAGCTACATTCAAACAGCCATCTTGGCATGTATCAATATTAAGTCATTTCCTGCAATGATACCTGATCAGGCTTGATGATCTGAAAACCAAATTGTTCATCTTTGTCACATATTTTGTTATTTTAAAAATTTGGGGTATAATTGTATACTCTCGGGGATGAATTCACATTCTTAGACATTTTTTTGGAATCCCAAAATTAACTCCAGATAGATTTTGCCTACTGGCTTCTTCATTAGGATGCGCTGCTGCTGTAAGTGAATTCATAATAAGCGTGTTGCAAATGCTGTAAGAACTCGGCTACCCGATCTATTTTTATATTTTGAAATGGCCAGAGAGAATATTTTAAACTGGCTTCATAATTCTAATGAGCATGCTATTCATTGAAAAAGTTTTAAAGAAACATGACCAAGCAAAACTTTTAATTTACTTAGTTCCCTAGTATGGAAAATCTAATTGATTTTAACTAATTGTTAAAAAAAAAAAGAATCACCCCAAATCCCACCGAAAGCCACAATACTACTCTGACAGGAAGAGAAATATTGAGGAAACGAATGATTCACCAAGTATTTTACTTCTATTCCTAGGAATAGCCATGTAGACAGCAATATTCCAGAACTCCTGATGAGAGCATTCTAGATCACTCGCCCCTTCTGGAAAGAGATCAAAATCATCAAATTGAGGAGTACTAAAGACAAACAGAAAAAAGTCCTATTTAGTGTCAACATCTCAAAAGTGGTCATTTAATTAATATGTTACGATATAGGCATATACTGAAAGATAATGCTCCATAAAAATGATATTCGATAGAAAGACATCGATAATATTGCAGGAGATAAAAACTAGTAGAAGTAGGGCCCTATTTTTGATAGAGTGAAATTTACTCATACACAAATAATCTGCAAATAGGGCTGGACTCTGGCTTTGTACAGTCTAAGTTTTATGCAATATGGGGACAGACCGTCTTAGGAAAAGAATACAAAACGATGAATGCAAAATTACCTGAACTCCTGTCGAAGCCCGGAAAGGGACCTAGGTAAGCTTCATTATCTCCACAGAAATCTGCCCTTGTCTGAAAATTTCTACCACAAAATGTTAACAGGTATATATCCAGGGAACAAGATTATCCACCATCTTTTTTAGGCTCTACTGCTTTTTTTAAACTTCCTACAATTAACCAAATAATTACTCATTTAATACGAAAAAAAATACCAAAAAAATTTTTTTCATAAACTCATCTTCAGAGGAATTTTGCACAACCTGAGCCAAAGAATATTTACTCTGAATGTCAGACAGGGCCCATCTAGACCAAGTATATGCTTAAAACTCTATCTGGAGAGATCAGCTAACTCAGTATTTTCTTAAAAAACACCAAAAAGTTAAGAATGATTGAACTCACACTCTGTAATGAGAACTACATGGATTTCACTTCATGAGACTGTACTTAATATGAAAATAATAATGAGAGAAAATGTTTTTCCGATATAAAATGATCAGTTATTCTCTTTCACTTTTTCATCACACCTTACATGTAATCGCAAAGTCCTGTTAGCGCATCTCATTTACTTATTTTTAAAGTTTATTTATTTTGAGAGAGAGAGTATGTGAGCAGGGAACAGGCAGAAAGAGAGGGAGAGAAAGAATCCTAAGCAGGCTCCGTGCTGTCAGTGCAGAGCCTGATGCTGGGCTCAAACTTGTGAACTGTGAGATCATGACCTGAACCAGGATCAAGAGTTGGATGCTTAACCGACTGAGCCACCCAGGAGCCTCTATTTCTTGTTACTAAAATTCCAGACTGTTCGCCCCTCTCCCACTACTCCTGTCTGAGCCATCATCATCAGCTCTGGCCAGGACTATTCCGGTAGCCTGTCAACTAGTCGCTGCTTCACCTGGGGCCCAGTCTCCACCTCCGTCCGTCCCCCACGCAGCAGTCAGAGACAAGGTTCAAGCATAGACCAGATCGTGTTGCTCTGGCTTTAAAAGTCCTCCAGGGGATCTCTGAATTCGCTAGGAATGAAATGCGAATGTGGTCTGCGTGACCTCCGGGGCTGTTCCGTCTCCAGGCTTCCTCCCGACCGCACTTAATTCTCCCCTGGCTCACACATCCCAACCACACTCACTTCCTCCCTACTCCTCAAGCAACACGTTTCCTGCCTTGGTACTTCCTACTCACTCTCTCCATCAGGGAAGTTTAACACTGCATCTCTCCGCTGCCGGGCACTCCTCACCCTGCAGATTTCGGTTTATTTGCCGGTCCCTCTGCCAAGTTTTCCCTGATCACCCTCTTAAAGCCACAACCCCACCCACCACGCCTTCTTACTTTGTGATGCAGCAGCCAGAACTAGAGATTCTTCTTTCTTCCCTTTTTTTCTTTTTTTTTTTTTTTTTTTTGATTTACTGGATTTTCTAAAATGAACAAGTATTTCTTTTATAAAAGAAATTGTTGTTTTAAAAAAGAATCATTTGACTACTAAAGAGAATTAACTTACCCACCCCTGTGCACATTCACCTGACTCTACTGAGACTCCTCCGCCCAGCGGCTCAGAACTTACAGACCTTCCCTGCTCCTGGCACGCTCCCATGCGCTGAAGTGTCTCAAGTGACTCGGAGGTCACTGCATGGTGAAGCCTTTGCTGGACCACCCAGGAGAAGACCCAAGTCCTTCCCATATATTCCCATGGCATCTCCTGAGTACTTCTGGAACTCTCGTCAAAATGTATGAGCCTAGTTTCCACGTATTCATCATCGTACCCCTAACGCCTGGCACAACCCAGTACTGAGGACAGCTAAAGTGTCGGATTTATGTTTGAATACATGAATATTGAAGAAATCTCCCTCTTCTCTTCACAAAGTGTAAGAACATTTAAGAAAATCTAGAATCTTGAGACTGGGGTGGGGGGGGTCAAAGACCTCGGAAACTATTCAGTCACATTTTACAGCTTACGCTGGAGCGTTTCCAGGGACAGGAAGCTCACCCCTGGAGGACGTCAGTTCTCTCTGGGTCAGCTCTGGCCAACAGCATGTTCCATCCTTTTCCTATTCCCTGAAAGCCGCCTGTTGCTTTTCATCTTTCTTGAATAAATCTAATCTATCACCTAAGATGCAGCTCCCATGACCCCACCCCAAGTGAAACGTTTCCAGTTACAGTCCATGACTGATTGGTTTCCAGATGCTTCAAAATCCTGGTCCTTCTCCATTTAATATGTTCCTGCCTTTCCGTATCCGTAGACAGTTCAGCCTAAAGTTAAGGAAAACTATCATCTCCTTCTTTCTGGAGTCTATCTCTAATAATACATCCGCGATCAAACCTTGAGACTGCCTCAGCATCTGGGCGGCCACGTCACCTTTTCCACACTGAACTAAGTGTCAACACTTGGAAGCTTTTGCTAAACTGCATGCTTCCCATCCTACACTTGTACAGCTGATTTAAGGCTTAATGCACATTTTTCTTTAATTTAAAAATTTTTTTGATGTTTATTTACATTTGAGAGAGAGTGAGAGACAGAGCCTAAGCAGGGAGGAGCAGAAAGGGGGATACAGAACTGTCAGCACAGAGCTTGACATGGGGCTCAAACTCAAGTAACAAGAGATAATGACCTGAGCCAAGTCAGATGCTTAACTGACTAGGCCACCCAGGTGCCTTATTTTTCTTTAATTTAGATTCGGTCCACTTTTCCTTCTTCTCGAGGCCTTCTTGAATATCAAGGCAATTGGCTTGTCGCCCAGTTTCATCTGCAAATGTATTAAACATGCTTTCTACACATTTGTTTGAATCATTGAGAAGAATGAGTCCAAAGGGAATCAACATAAAACATCCATCACTAGTTGGAGCAAAGACTAATCATGTGCAAATGTCCAAAATACAGACACTATTATATGGTAAGTGACATGTAAGAACTTTGGAGCAACCAGAAGGAGGAGGAACAGAACACATTCAGCTGGGGAAATGAAGAAAGGAGACGAGGTAGAATGGGAAGGCAAAGATTAGGAAACAGTTAATAAAAGGGGTAATATTTGAATATTGAAGCAGAGAAGGTATCATAATAGACAAAGTTGTACAAATAAGATCTCCCAGGCATAAGAAATGCACTAACAACATCATGTGGTTGCAAATCACATAATATGTTCAATCATTCCAAATTTACCTAATGTGCTATATGCCAGGTATAATGCTAAGTAAGAGGATACAATTATGAGAGAAAACAGACACTGTGCCTGCCCTTGGAAGTTATGGTCTAGCGAGTGAGATGGATAAACCAAAACTCGAACAAATTAAAAATTGCTAGTTTGACACAACCTCTATCTGGATATAAGCCAAGTTTTCCAGTTCAATAGACACCATAAAGTATTCGGGGTAATGGCAGGGAGGAAGTCTGGAAGGTATCATGAACCTAAGAATGGTACATTGTGGACTGTGGCTATGAAGCAAGGGGAAGGCACTGAATACTCTTGAATAAACAAGTGGGTTAATCAGAGATAAGGTTTCAGACAAATAAATTGGCAGCAATTTGCAGAATGGGCTGAGAAAAGGAGAGGCTGGTAGTTTGGAAGTTTGATTGTTAAACTAGAACAAACGGGCATTCTACACTACAGTTATCTAACTGCCAATGGAATACAAGAATTATTAGAGAAGCAAAATCAGTAATGTATAAACAGTCGTTTGGAGAAAGAATAAAAGAATAGTCACAGAAGAGACCAATGTAGAAGCCCCACTAACTCCGGAAACGGTGATAATTCTGTAACAACACTAAAACTGACAAAGAACCGACCTGATGGGTTAGGTTATGGAAGAAGCAACAGGACATCCAGGAAGACACATTCGTTCAGCAAGCAGCTGGAAAGGCAGCCCAGGGCTGAGGAGGGAAGGGAAGGCTGCAGGCAGATGGGAACTGAAGCCTGGAGAACAGATCCTATTATCAAGAGAGAAATCACAGAGAAACCGAAGACAACTTCATGACCTTGGACTTGGGGAACTCCTTAAGAAAGAAGACAGAAAGTTAAAGAAGGCAGCAAAGGGTACTGAAGAAAAGCCTCTAGAGAAGTATATCCCTCTTCCCTTTTAGAAGGGCAAACTGCCAACAAAGAAGAAATTCAGCATTAGGTTTTGTCTTTACTGTTCTTCTCTCTCGGCAATATTGATGAAGCAGTATCCTTACACACAGCCTTACATGGCATCTGGTCTCCATCATCTTGACAGGAGAAACGGCCATCATTCTGTTGTCAATCCACAGAGAGTCCCTGGCAGCAGAGCCCATGCACAGCAGTCCAGTTCGTTCACAAGGCAAGACAGGCACCTGGGTTTAATCTGGAGCAAGCTAGAACACTCTCACACCACACCGTACTGGATATTGTTTCTACAAACTCATAAGCTGAATGGCGTCACTTTCTTTAGCTTTTGCGTGTTCCACCGAGACCCTATTTCAGCCTAAAATATAAGCTCCTACTCACTGGGAGGAACATCTAATGTGGTAAGGCCAGAGAGCTTAGGCATGATTTGCATCTCAGTATTCTATGAGACGTAAATCAAAGATGGTAGCAAATCCCCATCCGCAGTGAATTTGCTCCATTCAATCAAGAAAACATACAAAGAACTGTAATGTTAGATGCACCTAAAAATGTATTTCTTCATATAACTTGAGTAACATACACGATCAGTGGAAACGAGTACCCTGACATATATACACACCTTCCTGGGTACACACACACCCACACACCCACACGTACACAATCAGTGGAGACGAGTACCCTGACATATATACACACCTTCCTGGGTACACACACACCCACACACCCACACGTACACAATCAAGATCAACTGTAAAAGAAAAACAGTAGCTTTTCTAGATAAAGATGCCCAAATGTAACGTTGTACACCTTGGGAGGAAATCATGGCAGTTTCCACTTAAGATTCTTTCTTCAAGAGTCATACGTGCACATACACACCAGTGGGCAACAGAGCCACACTGGCCTGCCTTGGTCAGAACTAATCCACACAGTACTTTTAGAAATGGATTCAGCTCAAAATAACTACAATTCAAGTCAAGAAGCACACACACACAGTGTTAATGGAAAGAGATCATGAGGGATTACAGCATCAGCCGAGAGCCTCCCCAAGAAACCCACAGACCAGTGATCACTTCTGAAGCAGCTGTTAGCCTGATTTCGTTTCCATGGCAATAAATACAGAGTGAAGGGCTGCTACCACCTTTCCTGAAGAGAAGGGTCAGAAACTGGTAAAATATTTTATTTAATGTTTAAAAAATTATTATCAAAAACAAGTGCAATGGTACCCACCACTGTCAACAACAACCATTTTATAAGACTGTGGCTTTTTACCCAGATTAAACAACAACAAAGAGGGAATTTACCAAGTCACCAAACAGTATGATGAGTTTATGCTGAACCCCAACAGACCTACAGAAATAACGAGGAGAGGAGATGAGATGGGGCTGACCCCAAGCCGGCGTGCCTGAATCTGGACACCTTGAACAGTGCTTTGTAAGCGTCAGAAGTGGCTACAACAATAGGGTCACCTACGGAAGTGGTCTTCAGAACGTCAACATTCCTCTGTCAAGAGTGACCCAAAGACTGCAGGACTTGTGTCAACAAACACTTTAAACAAGCATCACTTCGGACTGTTATCTACACTGAAAAGTAAGCTGCTGTCAGGAGCACAACAAAGACAGTGTTCCCTCGTGGCTGGCAGGCATTTTCCCAACCGCCTAGGAGCCAACCGAACTTTCCGCACCTTTCTTTTAGGGACATAGTGAAAACAATGATATCCTATAAACGTGCCTCTAGAACATGTCAGAAATGCACCCTCTCTACTCTACAGAAATCACTTATCTCTACCTAACCACACATGCGAAGTAAGCCTGCACGCTTTCAGGTGCTGGTCCAGAAAGAGCGCTGGTGATTCTTTCTTATTAACTGTATCATTCGGTCAGCCTTCACTAAGTCACGACACACTTGGTCTGGTACACCCATGCGGTGGCACACTCGGTGCACAAAGAGACAGAAGAGAAAGCCCTTCCCTTGAGGAGTGCAGAGTCTATCAGAGAGAGAGAAAGCACTATAAAACAGTAAGTATAATATAGTCAGACAAGTGCCCCCCTTTCACTGGCTTGCTGTCGCCTTAGGACCAAAGCAGAGCTCCTTCAACTGGCCTTCCAGGGCCTCTAGAACCCCCGGATTCAAGGCTCTCTGCCCGGAGTCTCCTCTCCCCTGACTCCCCTGACCGTCCACGTTCCAGCCATCGCTGCTCTTGCGCAGCTCTGTCTCTTGCCTCCAGTTGTCTCCCATGATGCTCGCTCTGCCCAGAGCGATCCCTCCCCGTCCCTTCAGCTGGCTGCTCCTCCACTTCACCGTCACTCCCCAGGACTGTGGGTCCTCCTAACCTCTGTTCACCGTCCCATCTTCTTCCTCTACTGCACTTCCTCACTTAGTGATTTCAGCTTGTGACTGTCTACCAAGCTCAACGACAGGTGCTATCAGTTTCTGGAAGTCACTTCATATCCCCAATTATAAGCACTGACTATGGCACATAATAAATCTCAAATATTTATTGAATTTCTGAGGCTGCTGGGGGATAAGGGAGCAGCCAAAGAGCTGGTGAGCATAAGGCAGCCTGACCTCAGCAGGGTGAACACTGGTATATTGCTAATACCAGAGTTCACAGCGATGCAACAATGTAACCAAGCATGTAACGAATGAATCTGAAAGCCTTTACAGAATGCAGGAATTTCTAGAGGACTCGTTTTCTACCTGGTGGAGTCAGGTTCTACCGAGCAAGACTATCTGAAACTTCTAATGGCTTACTGACAACTACAGTAAAAGCATTTAGATTTGGGACATTGGCAACTCGGAGTAATGCTCACAGGCAACTGAAGTCTCCATGCTTTCTCTAATTGTCAAAGCTTACGAAGCACATGGTGGGTATGGGGGTATACCAATGAGGTGAGGGAATTTAACATCTTATAACCTTATAACTTTAAGGTATAGTAAACAGAACACTTAACCAAGAGTCAGAAGAAAGCTGGTTCTTTTACCAGCTCTGCCACCAACTCACTCTCTCCCCTTGACTTCCCTGAGTCCCAAACTCCCTATCTGTAAGATGAATGGGTCCAACTCAACAGTTACATCCAGCCCAACCCTTACCTATGAAAAACACACCTGACTGCATAAAAATGATTAATGGGCTAGTTATTTTAACAAATTAAGTCTTCAAGAGGCTTTAACACAATAAATTTAACTGTTCTGAAGTTATTTTAATACTACTACTTTTAAAAAACAAAAATTTCAGGGGCGCCTGGGTGCCTCAGTCAGTTAAGCATCTGACTTCAGCTCAGGTCTTGATTCACAGTTCACGGGTTTAAGCCCCCCATCTGGCTCTGTGCTGACAGCTCAGAGTCTGGGTCTGCTTTAGATTCTGTGTCTCCCTCTCTCTGCTCATGCTCATGCTCACTCCCTCTCTCTCTCTCAAAAATAAACATTAAAAAAAAAATAAAATAAAATTTTCATTACATAAATAGCCTCTGATATCCACTGTATTTTCTACACTAGTTCAGGTTAGAAAGTGTTGCCGAATTTGATAACTGGAATAAATCTACGTACCCTATAGTAGTGGGGCATGAAGCAAATGGGTCATATTTACAGACTTACTTCATCTTATCTCTGCAGGTTCATGGCCAACAGGGACAAAGAGACATCACCGGAACAGTTCAAGAAATAAATCAAGGGTGAAGGCTTCTACTAGTCACTTCCTGACAATAAACTGACTATTCACCACCATAAAACAGCAAAACAGCCAATAACTTTTTCTATAATTTAATCAAACTGAAAAATGAATTTTAATAAAAACGAAGACAATCTCCAGCAAAACAAATACAAATATCAACTACATCATCTCAAAAAATGAACATCAACACTTGATGAAATATAATAACGCCTCATATTATGAATAAAAGGAATAAATCAACCAGTCAGTTGGGTAACTGAGATCATTAAATATTCATTGATGAGGTCCCTGACTTTCTGTTTTGATTTTTTTTTATATCACTAATACAGACACACCTAATTCCCACTGCTTTCTTCCCTAATTCTAATTACTACCCTCCAACACTCAACTTCATTTCCAATCAACCTGTAAATTGAAAAGTATAAAATAGAAACACTCTTCAAGGGGACAATTTGCTTCCTTCCTTTCTTCTTTCATTTATTTATAAGAACGGCGTTATTTGGAATCTACGAAATAACTAAAACAATGTAAGATTCCAACAGTGATCTCATTTTTTGGGTAGAAAAATGCCCAGACCTTGGTCTTAAAACACTTACAAACTATTAAAGAGATACATCAAGTATGTGAAACAATTAGAAATCACTTCTAAGGGTAAGCAACAATCATTCAGTATAATCTATGTATCTATGCGCTAAAAAAAATGAATGCATAGGAGCATCTTTGGAACAGAATTAATCTTGGAGGTTGCCCTGGAAAAGATGACAATGAATCAGATCTTAATAGACTGGATTTGTTCTACCAAGAAAGTAAGAAAGTGCTCAAAAGGCAGGGGAGGGGGCACACATCACAAGAATACACAAGGGTACAGTAGCCAGCTTGAAGGAGTTTCCACTGGCCAAACCTGTAACAATTCAGCACAGAAAGAATTAAGTTTAGGGGCACCTGGGAGCTCCGTCAGTTAAGTGTCCAACTCTTGATTTTGGTTCAGGTCATGATCTCATGGTTCATGGAACTGAGCCCCACTTTGGGCTCTGCGCCAACACCATGAAGCCTGCTTGGGATTCTCCCTCCATGACCCTCCACCATGCTCTCATTCCCTCCCGTTCTCTCTCTCTCTCAAAATAAATTTCAAAAACTTTAAAAAAAATTTAAAAGAACTGAGTTCAGTAGTAAGTTCTAAACAACAGGAAAAATACGAGTTTGTGAGTCTATACAGATAGTAATTATATAAGTAAATCAGTAAGGAGTTATGCAGACATTAAATAAGTAAGTAACTGCTAACAGTAAAATGGTGGGGGGCAACCGGTGAAGGTGGAAGGAATCTTGGTGCTGGAGTCGAAAATTATCGTTTTGCAGTCATTATGGTAAAAACCGGATCACGCGAAACCCATTAATGAATACCAATTCAAGGGGAAACTTAGTGAGTCTCTACAGAGACTGCGTATTAGTTGCAAAGGAGGAGCGTCAACAGCAGCAGACAGTGAAGTCAGGCGGCACTTGTGCGGGTGATCAGATTCACAGGACACGAGGAACGGATGGACACCACGTGCCCCCAGACGCGAAGCTCTGAGCAGAACACAACCCCCGTGCGGCATTGCGGCCAGGACCGCATGACCTCACTCTCGCCACGCCCAGAAGAAACACCCAACACCAGGTGAGAAACGTGCTCTGTAAGGCAGAGGAAGGACTGCATGGAACAATGTCATAAAAGAGAAAGAAAAGCTGTGGAAACGTTTCAGGTTCAAAGAGGCTAAAGGGACGTGAGCCTACACTAGGTCCTCTGCTGGAGGGGAAGTTGCCGTAAAGGACAAGAGGAGATCAGCTGATAAAAGTGAAACATGAAAGCTGACGTAAAATGTATCGATGCAAACTTACACACACATGGCATTTGAGTAAGCACACAGAGATAACGGAGGAGCCTCTGGGCCAGGGCGGAGGGGGCCTTCTGCAATCCGGTAACACTCTATACCTTGACCTTGCTGGTGGTTCTAAGTGTGAATGCTTCAGGGGCGCCTGGGTGGCTCAGTCGGTTGAGTGTCTGACTTCGGCTCAGGTCATGATCTCACGGTCTGTGAGTTCCAGCCCCACATCAGGCTCTGTGCTGACAGCTCAGAGTTAGAGCCTGCTTCAGATTCTGTGTCTCCCTCTCTCTGTGCCCTACCCCGCTCGTACTATGTCTCTCTGCCTCTCAAAATGAATAAACATTAAAAAAAATTTTAAATAAAAAAATTTAAGAAACAAATATATGTTTTATACACTTTTCTCATGTGTCATAATTTTAAAAATTAAAAAATGAGATGAAAATATATGCACGTGTACATACACAACATGCCAGTGATGCACCTACACAAGGAGCTGATGGAGATTTGTCTGTGCTGTTGTCTCTGGAAGTACAGAAATGAGCAGGTGGGCTTCAGCGGGGGATTCTGAATAAAGGACACCTGTAGACCCTCCCCCCTCACCTCAGGGGTATTCGCCTTTGGACGCTACCGCATCTGCAACTGACCTCGGTAGCTGCACACACTGGCTGTCCTCTCTCAGGGCAAAGCGGAGCCAGAAGACAATTAGAACGGCGTTTTGGTGGCATTGGAAGTGTAACACAGGTCAGGGGTAGACAAGGATTGTGGCGGACATGCTCCCCTGCATGGTGTAAGGGCAAGTTACTAAAGCAATTCTGTGTTCCTGTTTTAAGAATTTTGTTACTGAACTATAATGCAAACAAAGGGCATAAATCTAAGTCCTCGCTTTTATGAGTTTACACAAACTTAACCCACTCATTTATTTACAAATACAGAAATAACCATATTACCAGAAGTTCTCCCTCCTAATAACTACATGTATTCTCTCAGAGTAAAAATTATTCTGATTCCTAACAAGATAGTTTTGCTTATTTTTGAACTTGATATAAATGGAGCCTGACGCTATGTACTGTTTTGAGTCTAATCTCTTTTCCTCACCATTATTTATGAGGTTCCTGCAGGTTGCTGCAAATAACAATAGCTAGCAGTTCCTCTTCGTTGCTGTACGGTAGGCTTCCCATTCTATTGTGAAGGAACAATTTGGTTTTCAGGGGGAGGAAACGATGGGAGTGCTATGAAACCCTTGCGCACATGTACGCTTCACTGGCAAGCTATGAAGATGAGAACTGTTGGCCCACAGGGCATACACCTTCCCAGCCCCCACGCGTACAGAGGGCTTTCCTAAGCACGTGCGCCAGGTTCCCATCACACCAGAGTGTATGACTCTTCCAGGCGCCTGCATCCGCCCCAATCCTCTTCCGTCCTTTTCATTTTAGCCCTCTCAGTGCAGATTAGTCTGACTACTAACTTGAACTTCCCAGATGGCCAGCTGAGTATCTTTTCTCATACGTTTTGACTGTTGGACATCTTCTGTGAAATGCCAGTTCACACGTTTGTCCGCTTTTCTTCGGGGATGACTCTTTCTCATGGATTCCCAAGAGCTGGTGGATGTTCAGATACATCCTTTGTTGGATATATGTATCACAAATCTCTTCTCTCAGTCTGCGGCTTATCATTTCATTCTCCTGGTGGTGACTTTTCATGGTTAGAAATAATTTTATGGAAATCTGATCTGTCAATACTTTATATTTTAGTGCTTTCTGGTTTTAAGAAACATCTGTTTACCAGAAAGACATGAAGATATACCATCATTTTTGGTTTTAAGTGTATTTATTTACACTAAGAGCATGTGTGCAAGTGCGTGTGCAAGTGCGTGTGCAAGCAGGGAGAGGCCGAGGGAGAGGGGGAGGGAGAATTCCAAGCAGGCTCTGTGCTCTGCACTAAGCCTGATTCGGGGCTCAGTCCCACCAATGGTGAGATCATGACCTGGAGCTGAAAACAAAAGTCCGATGCTCAACCGACTGAGCCACTAAGGCACCCCCCCCCCCATCATGTTTTGTTTTGGAAGCTTTACTATTCTGTATTTTATATTTCTATCTATAATTCATTTGAAATTGATTTTTTAGTTTGGTATTAAGTAGGAGGTTAAGATTTGTTTTTTGTTGGTTTTTTTTTTTTTTTCTATATGGCTTTTCAATTAGTCAGGTACCCTTTGCTGCTAAGTCTTTTTCCACAGAGGACTGCAGTAATACTTTCATCATAAACCAAGTGAACATCTAACTCTAGGTCTATTTCTGGACTTCTTTTCTGTCTCATTGGTTTATCTCTGGGTTAATATCACACCATCTTAATTACTATAAAATAAGTTTCGACAATTGATAGCATAAGGTTTTCAACCTTGTTCAACTTTTTCAAGATCGGCTCCTTATTCTGAGTCCTGCATTTCCATGCAAATTTTAGAATCAACTTGTCAATTTGAAAAACAAAACAAAAACAAAAGCATAACTTATCAGGATTTTCATAGTGATTGAGCTGAACTTCTAGGTCAATTTAGGAAGATTAAAATCATAACAGGGAGTCAATTCAGGAAGATTAAAAACATTACAATATGGAAATTCTTAAATCTCTCTCAACCATGTTATGCATCTTTCTACAGAGAGGGTTTATAAATATTCTAATAGATTTAATCCTAGGAATTTGGCGTAACTGACTCTGTTTTAAATTTTACTATTTTTAAACTTTGTATTTTAAATGTTGGTTACAGATGCATAGAATAAAATTGACTTTTGCATAATGACCTTATGTTAAATGGTCTTCCTAAAGTTGCCTATTAATTCTATTCAGTTTGTCCGTAGATTCTCAATTACATCATCTATGAAAACAGTTTTATCTTTTCCAGGCCTCACACCGGCACTGTTATACTTCATTTCCTTCTGCATTTTCAGGTTCCCATCTAGGATCATTTTCTTCTGCATAAAAAACTCATTTAAGGATTTTACTTTAGTCCTGCTGGCAAAAAATTGTTTTGTTTTGCCTAGGAATATATTTCACCCCCCTTTTTAAAAAAAAAAATCTTTAAGCATAGGGGCACCCAGGTGGCTCAGTTGGTTAAATGTCCAACTTCAGCTCAGGTCATGATCTCATGGCTTGTGAGTTCGAGTCCCGTGTCAGGCTCTATGCTGTCAGCTCAGAGCCTGGAGCCTCTTCAGATTCTCTCTCTCTCTCTCTCTCTCTCTCTCTCTCCCCCCCCGCCTGTCTGCCCCTCCCCCGCTCATGCTCTTTTTCTCTCTCAAAAATAAACACTAAAAATTTTTTTAAAAACTTTTAAGTATAATATGCATATAGATAAGTATATATATAATTTTGTATGTGGATGAACTTTCACAAACTGAACTAACCACAACTTGTCTGAACCAGCTCAACTCCAACTCCTCCAAGATTCATTGTGCTCTTGATATCTAATGGCAAAGTTTTTCCGGTTTGAACTTGCATTAAAAAAAAACAAGTATCCATTTATTTGTGGTAGCTTCCTTTACTAAATAGGATGTTTGGAAGGTTGATCCATGCTGCATGTAATGACCTCATCCCCACCGCTACACAGTCTTCCTTTGTGGGATTGTATGTGTGTAATTTCCACGTTTTGCCTCTTGGAATAATGCTGCTATGAACAACCATGTACATGTTGAAATCGTAGACCTTTGAGAGACAAAAGCGCTCAACTCTGTAGGTATTTCTGGGTCACAGAATATGCATTTCATTATTTTCAAACAAATTTCCAAGGTGAAAAACTAATTTATATTCCCAGTAGAATATGAGACTTACAATTTTTTCAATGTTTACTAATTTACTTATTTGAGAGACAGAGAGAGAGAGCAAGAGAGAAAGTGTATGAGCGGGGGAGGAGCGCAGGGAGAGGGAGAGAGAATCCCAAGCAGGCCCCGTGTTGACGGCTCAAAGCCCAATGTGGGGCTCAGTCTCAAGAACAGTGAGATCGTGCCCTGAAAGGAAATCAAGAGTTGGATGTTTAACTAACTGAGCTGCAAAGGCACCCAGACACTGCTTTTTTTTTGACACCTTCCCCAACTCTTGGCATTCACCATTTTTATAATTCTGGTGGTTATTTAGTGGTACAAGAAAGTAGTCATAATTTGTTTTTCCCTGATGATAAATTCAACTGGGCATCTTTTCATGTGTTTCTTGGCCACTGGGAAGTTTTATGTTTTTTGTTTTTACTTATTTTAAAATTTTCTGTCATTTTTAAAATTTACACAAGCTCCTGATACATTCTGGATAGGAGTCTTTTGTCAGATATGTGCATAGAGAATATATTCTTCCACTCCATAGGTTGTATTTACACTTTTCACAAACAGAAGATCTCAACCTTAATAAAGTTTAATTTATCCATTTTCCTTTAAGATTACCATATAGGATAGGTCATTGCCACTACACAGAAATATGCTTGGTTTTTGTGTATTTATCTCATATCCTACAACCTTGATGACCTGTTTCATAATTTCCAGAAGATTTTTTGCAGGTTTCATCGGATTTTCTGCAGAAACAATCATCCCATCCTCAAATAAAAAGTTTTATTTATTTGGTATTTTTTTTTCAATCTGGGTATCTCTTATTTCATTTTCCTGTCTTATTGCACTATCTAGAACATTGAGAACAAGGTTCAACGGAAGTAATGAGAGCAAATACTCTGGTTTCTTATCTTAGGGGAAAGCAAGTGATCTGTTTCCAATAAGCATGATGTTAGCTATACATTATTATTATGGAGTTTTGCCACCATTAGTAGGGGAAGCCCTGTGATAGGAGGACAGGAGGGGAACGGAGAGCTGATGAGAACTGGGATACTGCATTCAAGGAGGAGGACACGTGGAGCCTCTGTCACCTAAGCACTAATGGTATTTCATGCTGCATCCTTTGCACCTACAAATTGGTAAAGATATTCTGAGAACATTAAACATAGGTTCAGGCAAGTGAAATCCTCATTTTGAGTTTAGAAAGAAAATTCAGAAGTCCTTCCTGGACAATGAGTACTGACTGGGATTCCTATTACCAGGTGATGGGGGCACAGGGGGGTGGGGGGTCAGGTTCAACTGGAGCAAACCATCTCCCATGAGAAGTATATGAAGGCAGCCAGGATCTCTTATCCAACAAACATATATCCCAGCTGTTCAAGGGGATAAAAGAAGGGAGCGTGGAGGTTGTGTATTCATCCACAACCTAGACACCATCCTCCACTGGTCTCCGGAGATGTATGTGCTAACGCATGCAGTTTCAGGAGGACCCCTTGGGTACCAATCACCTGCCTCTGACTTGCACTCCGGTGCCATCGTCACGTGACGGGTAGCTGTAATGCCAGAAAGGCACAGGTAGCATGTTCAGCCTGAAGTACTTTTAGGTTGACCTTGCCTACTTCGCCTCCCTAGGAGCCCCATTTTATTCCCCTTTACTTACTCTTACAGAAAATTGCAGCTTAAAAGGAACTTTAACTCATGCGGTATCTTAATCTTGAACTGCTCAACACTATGAGTAGGTTAGGCAGTATTATTATCCCCCCTTGAGACAGGTGAGAATGGGCCAGGAAGGTAAAATATTTTGTTATGAGTCAGAGGCCAATAAATAGATGAGCCAGGATTAAAACCCAGATAATTTGGTTCTAAATCCAGTTTTTTCCCCACTACATTATACTCCTTAATCCCTGTCAAAAAAAAAAAAAAAGGAGATAGAATTATGAACAAGTCATATCCAAGCATTTTTCAAGAATACTCAAATCTACTTTGCCTAAAATAGTATCTGCCACTTTCTCCTGTATACCTCAGTAAGGGCCAGGAAATATGTTAAGCATTTTAAGTACACTGGATCACTTTTTTTTCCTTCAACAATTCCATACCGTAGGTATAGCCCTCATTTTACATTGCAGCTTAGGAAAGCAGAGACTTTCCCAAGGTCACACAATGAATCCACTGAAGCGGTGGGCACCATTCGCTAGACTTCCTAAATAAACACACTGGCGTGTTCTGGAATCATGTTGCCATATGTAATACTTTTTACATTCTGAGGAGTTTGTAATCTCATAGTGAATTCTCAAGTATTTCAAGGACTGTCAAGGAAGAGAGAAATCAGGTTGATTGTAGGTGCTCCAGAGGAGAGAAGACTGGCATGAAGAAGTTCCATACAGATTGTACTTTAACGTATGAAATAGTCTTCTAAGAATCCTACCTCTTTGGAAAATGAGGAGAGAATGTTCTGTATTTCATTCGGAGGGCTGCTTTTGCGGGCATTTACACCTATCAAAACTCATCTATAAGTACAACTTCCTATCTGTGTATTTCGCTACATATAAAGTTAACGTAAGTATTTCTATAAAGAGACTGCTTCAGGCGATCATGAGGCCTAACGATCACCTGCTAGAGAGAGCAAGAAGGGTTCCTCAATCGAGGGGAAAGGCGATGCTGTCCGGTATCTTAGTAAGACCTCACGGTATTTTCACTTGCAAATATAAAAGAGACTATGGGGTCGCTTCCAGATCTACACCTTTTAGATTTTTAGGTTGGTTACTTTTTATACTCCTATTGTTTCACAATTCAAGAAGAACCTTCTAGAAGAACCAGTGATGAGCTGAGAGTTATCACATCTCAAACTAACATGTCAGCTCACTAGAGGCCTCCCAGAAGAACTGCATTGGTCCACAGCCCAGCCCGGAAACCTAATTTTGTCTGTACATCAAGAGTGTAGCACGGTAACAAAGCCTGCAAGACTAACAGCAATCTTAGTATTTTTAAATAAGAAATAAAATTTCCAAGGGGATCAGACTCATTTGGTCTTCTAGCCAGGACACCATTCTTGTAGCATGCCATACAGAAAAATAACTATAATCAGACCGTTAATTCATAATCCTACAGTCAAAATAAAGGGTGTGTTGTAACTTAAAGTTTTAATGACATCTTTGGGCAACTTAGCCTTCAATCAGGTTACAGTCCCTAGGAGAAATCTTGACTGTAATAAAGAAGTGCATGTTTTTGTCCTGGTTCATTATGCATTAATATTTTAGTTGCCTAACAGGGAAATCTTTTGCTTCTGCATTTCCAAGTCCCCAGAAAGCACTATGGTCCTTATGCACGGCAAACAATGAAAACAAGTGGAAATGTTACCTATTAAACAACAGGTG
Source organism: Paguma larvata (assembly GCA_030068075.1). Classification (NCBI taxonomy): domain Eukaryota; kingdom Metazoa; phylum Chordata; class Mammalia; order Carnivora; family Viverridae; genus Paguma; species Paguma larvata. The sequence continues at coordinate 2,687,409 of CM057831.1, read as the reverse complement.
GATACTTTCTATGGTCTAGGACATGTGAAAGTATAGATACAACAGAGACCTTCTTTTAAGGCCACTTGAAATCTGATAGTGAAACTGAATGGATACCATGTAATCAGCAGAGATAGTTCTGTGATGTATCTATTGTAACTACTTTGAATTCCATCTATTCTTCTTTGAAGGGATGTGTGCCCACATTAACTTTCTTTCTTCATTTCCCTTGCAAGTCTGTTCTCATCAGAAGTATCTGAATATCCACTAATTGTCGTCTATGCCAGATTCTCTGAGTCCCACAATACATCTGAGCAATGCCAAATTAGAACACGACAAAGGAGATAAACGTTCTTGGAGATGCCGAGATTCCTTCATTTTCACATGTCAAAAATAGGGTAGGAATTAAATAAATTAATATTATTAAGTGCCTAATTTATGACAGGCTCCATTGTAGACATTCTTCAATCTCATTCAGTCTTTCTGTAATGTAACATATTCAATGATTACCCCTACTTTATTTTTTCCACTTTTATTGAGAAATAATTGGATGCATCACTACGTAAATTTAAGGCACAAAGCATGATTTATATACACCATGAAGTGATTATCATGATTTTAGTTAACATCCATCTTCTCATATAGATACAAAGGAGGAAAGAAAAAAGGAAAAATTAAGTTCTCCTTGTGATGAGAACTCGTAGGATTTATTCTTTTAGCAACTTAGCTACCCATCCTCCAGTGTGTTAGCTGTAACGATCAGGCTACGCACCACGCACTAGGACTTGCTTATCTTGTAACTGGAGGTCTGTGCATTTTGACCACTTTTCTCCAATTCCCCTTTTCCCCACCCTCCACTCACGGCAACCCTATGTCTGAGGTCTTTTTTTTTTTTTTTTTTTTTTTTTTTTTACAAATTTGGCTGTTGTTGCTGTTGTTATCATTATTATTAGATTCCGCATATAAGTGAGATCATACAGTATTTGTCTTTCTCTGACTTTTTTCACTTGGCATAATGTGCTCAGGGCCATCCATGTTCTCAAAAATGGTAGGATTTCCTCATTTTTATGGATAATATTTCACTGTTTATATAGCACAACTTCATAATTCCTTCATCCATTGATGGGACACCCAGATTCTATGTCTTGGATGTTATAGATAACGCTGCTATGAACACAAAGGTTTAGGTATCTTTTCAAGATAGTGTTTTCGTTTCCTTTGGATATGTTTCCAGAAGTGGAATTGCTAGATCATACAATAGTTCTATTTTTAATTTTTTGAGGATCCTCTGTGCTGTCTTCCATAGTGGCTGTACCAAATTTACATTCCCACCAACAGTTCAAAGGTTTCCTTTTCTCCACATCCTCACCAGCATATGTAATCTCTTGTCTTTTTGATGATGGCCATTCTAACAGGTCTAAGGAGAAGGCTCAGTGTGGTTTTCATTTCCGTTTCCCTAATAACTAGTGACATTGAGCATCTTTTCATGTATGTACCTGTGCAACCTTAGTTCACCTTCTTCGGAGAAATGCCTACTCTAGTCCTTTGCTCATTTTTTAACTGGGTAATTTATTTTTTTTTTTTGCTCTTGAATTATGTAAGTTCTTTATACATTGTGGTTATGAGTCCCATATCGAATATATGGTTTACAATTTTTTTTTCCATTCGGTAGGCTGCCTTTTTCCTTGGCTGGAGGTTTTTTCAGGAGGCATCACACTTCCTGGTTTCAAGCTATACTATAAATATATAGTAATCAAAACAGTACGGTACTGGCATAAAAACACACCGACCAATGCAACAGAATTGAGAGCCCAGAACTGAATCTAAGCATATACTATCAACTATTATTTGAGAAGGAAGCCAAGAATACTCAATGGAGAAAAGACAGTCTCTTCAACTAATAGTGCTGAGGTAACTGGATATTCACATGCACAAGAAAGAAACTGGAACCATGATCTTACACTACAATAAAAAATTAAATCAAAATGGATTAAAGACTTAAATGTACAACCTGAAACCATGAAACTCCCAGAAGGAAGTTCTTCTAGGAATACGGCACTTTGACATGGTCTTGGTAATGATTTTCTGGATATAACACCCAAAAAACACAAGCAGCAAAATCCTAACTGAGCAAGTGGGACCGCACCAAACTAAAAAGCTTCTATTCGCACTGTATGGAGGCAGGAACTGAACTAAAAAAGTTTACCTAACTAATGGTTGCACAGCTGTGGCATAGCAGGTCTGGCGTCTGAACCCAATCTGCCTGAGGTGAGTGGCTGCTTTCTATCCATTGCTGGTAGTCAGAGCCCTCCTGATATTCTTATCATTTTATAATGGTAAAATAATTCGTCTGTTAGTAGGGAAAAACCCATTGCTCCTTCAATTCTCTGAAAGCTTTCTCCAACCCACAGTGAAGAGTTACAGACACACAAAAGTCACCAGAATCATCATCAATAACCTTCACTCCCGACCACCCCAACTGGTAGTTAAGACGACGGTGAAGCTCTAGAAAGTAACTGCGCAACACTGAACCAAATTTCAAGAATTTGGTAATTAGACAACACTGGGCAAAATTCTGTAAATGTTCTCAGCTGTGCCATGAAAATGTTACAAAGCAAAGGAAGAGATAGATCTCAAGTGTTGGTTGCTGCCTTCAGGGAAGCCACCTGGGATAGCAGCTTCTCCAGAGAGCTGACCATGCAAAGACACCGACCCTGTAGGGGCCAAATCAAAGCTGGGCTGCTTAGAGAAACAACATGTCTAACAGGCCTCCCAGCATGGGGGAATGGGTCATCCGAGAAAGGCATCCCTTCATTCCATACATGGCACTCAACACCTACTCCAGCCAGCCTTTGTTCTAAGCACTCAATCCAAGATGACTGAGACAGACAGTCCCTCAAACAGGGATGTAGATGTAGATGCCTTAATTCTTTTTTACTACAGTCAAGTATACTGGGTCCAATAAACTGCTGGCTGAGCATACAGAAGTGACTGAAACAGACACAAATTTGTGCCCTCACAAAACCGACACTGTAGAGAGACAGAAGAACAAGTAAGGAAAGCAGCAAATGTAGAGTATGCCAGATGAAGAGGGGGGTTTTTGGGTCTCACTCTCGGCCAGTTAGAGAACTACTACATAGAAAGTTAGAAAGGATATAGAACTGAACAATACAATTAACGAATGGGATCTAACCGACATGTAGAGAACCCTTCACCCAACGAGTGCAGAGTACACGTGTTTTTTCCAAGTAGTGATGAGACATTCACCAAGGTAGATCATGTCCTCATCCATAAGACAAATGTCAAGTAATTTACAAAAATACTGAATTCATGTAAAGTTCTCTAACCACAATGGAATCAAACTAGCAATCAAGAGCAGGAAGGCACGAAGGATATCTCTAAACTCTCTTGGAAATGAACACACTTCTAACTAATCCATGTATCAGAAAAGAAAGCCTGAAATAAAATTCTCAAAATACATAAAATATGTGAGGTGCAGCTAACGCTGGTCTGTAAGAGGTATTTATGTAAATGCCTTCATTAAGATGGAAGAAAGATCCCAAATCACGAACTCCTACCTCAAGAAACAAGGAAAAGAGCAAAGTAAACCCAAACCAAGCAAGACAAAACAAAACATAAAAAATAGACATCAATTAAATAAAAAAACAAAGTATAGAAAAGCAATGATACAAAAAGCAAGTAGACACAAACCACCAGCAACACCTCTGTGAATGGCTAAAATAAACAGTAGTAACAACACCATGACTGACGAAATGCAGAAGAACTGGCGACTCATACACTGCTGGTAAATACTCAAAATGGCACAGTCACTCACACGGTTTGGCAGTTTATTATAAAATTAAATATTCAATTACTATACAACCCAGCAATTGCACTCTTGGCCATTTATCACGGAGAAAATTCTGCTGAAATAAAAACCTGTAGCAGCTCTGTTTGTGACAGCCCCAAGCTGGAAAGTGCATTCTATCGTTCAATGGATGAATGGATGAACCATCCATGATACATCATACCATGAAATACTACTCAACAATAAAAAAGAATGAACAACAACCTGGATGAATCTTCACCAACTGGGATGGATGGGGGGAAAGTCAATTACATATGGTATGATTCCACTTGTACAACATTTTGGAAATGACAAAACGTTACAAGATAGAAAAGAGGGGGGTATCATTATGAGAGAGAACACAAAGGATCTCTGTGGTGACAGAAATGGTCTGTATCTCAACGGTGGTGGCAGATGTAGAAATCTACCTGTGTTACATTTTATCTAACTAAAAACATACGATATCCGAAAATGAGTACAGTTAAAATCAGGGAAATATGAATAAGATTCACGGGTAGAAGGGCTGTCAATACGCTGGCGGTGTTACTGCCGTACAGGTGAGCAGGATGTTACCACTGAGGGAAAAGGGATTAAATGCAGTCAGGATCTTCGGTATTATTTCTTACGACTGCATGTAAATCTCTATCTCAAAATAAAATTTTTTGAAGTGCCTGGATGGTTCCGTCGGTTAAGCATCTGACTTCAGTTTAGGTCAAGATCTCATGGATTGTGGGTTCGAGTCCCACCTTGGGCTCTGTGCCGACAGCTCTCTTCCAGATTCTGGGTCTCCCTCTCTCTCTGCCTCTCCCCTGCTCATGCTCTGTCTCTTTCTCAAAAAATGAAAAAACATTAAAAAGTTTTCAAGATAAAGTTTTTTAAAGTAATGCACCAAAACAAAAGCGTAGGAATGACAGTGATAGTAAGGAAAGAGAAATTTGTTTGAACGCTATTATCTTGTATTAGATCAGCTTTTGACATCCTTAGCCATGTAGTTCGGTTTAAGTATCTTAGAACACACATTCTTTTTCTGGAATATGCCTCACTTCCCTACACATTCGGCTAAGAATGCTGGCAGTTTCAAAGAAAATAAAAGAATAGACAGATGGTGTTCTGGAAAAAAAAATTCATAGACCTAAATATGAAAAACCCTGGCAAGGAAAGAATGTCACCAACCAAAATCAGAATCATGTTTTAGTGGAATTGAAGATTTATTTTGCCTAGCACACATGAAGGATTACCTAGGAATTATGGAACTATGCTGTGAAAAGTAAACATTTAGTCTGAGGAATCCTCGAAAAAAAAAAAATTGCTATGCTCATCAAAAAAAAAAAAAAAAAGGCAAAGGGCTGGTCTCGCACATAATACAGTACATCTCCAAACTCAAGGCCTCTGAAGAGGTAAAAAAAATACATGCAAAATTCTAAATGAAATTACAAGTGTTGTAGGGGCGCCTGTCTGGCTCAGTTGGTAGAGCATGTGACTCTTGATCTCAGGGTTATGACTTCAAGCCCCACATTGGGCATGGGGCCTACTTAAAAAAAATTACAACTACAAGTGCTTTAATAACTTCATGTATTCCGAAATAGGTAAAGCACATACAATCATGTTTAAAAACAAACAGGAGTGGAAAACGACACTCTCCATATTTTAATAGGAGATGTATTACAAACAAACAAAAAAGTCTTACTGCATCGACGTGTCATGAATCTGAGAATTTTTATATTGGTGTAATTTTAGCACTGTGAATTGCTTTTAATGTTTCAGTTACCACATTTTGGGTTGATTCTCAATGAATGTGAATTTTTAAAGACAACAAAGGAAGGTGAGAAATAGAAAGTAGATTAGAAGCAATCTACTCTGCTCTTATCTTTTTATGTTTTTGAACCTGATGCTAATGATAAGAAAACAAGTATCTCCTTTTACTAATCTACAAGTGAAATCTAAGGAGCCTTCACAGACAAGCTCCCCTACGCCTTAAAAACGTGTTTCACTGCAAGTTACGAATATAAGGTATCATTCAGACATGTGTCCTAATTTACTTTCGACAGATACCTTTCTGAAATGCCGATTACTGTGACGCTCAGCTAGGAGATGTATGATTCATAACATCCTCTTCCTGTAAGAACGGTAACAGCCTGTGGTAAAAAGTGTGAAGAGACATTAATAGAAGACAGACAACACGTTCTGTTGGCAACTTTGACACCTTCTTTAAATTCTAAAGAATGCTGTGAATAAACGATCCACTTAGAAATCATGCTTCTTCACGTCTGCCTGCAGGTAAATAAAGCATGGCTTGTGAAAAGAAGCATGAAACCTTATTAATGTAACATTTAACAATATTTGGAAAAATTTTTCTTAATTAAAAAAAAATGAACCTATACCTTTCATTCCATTTTGCCTAAAGGGCAAGAGAAAAAGTATCAAAAAGAACTCATACAAACTGATGATCGATGGCGAAAAAGCCCAACACCAACTAAAGATGTCGTCAAGCATTTCCCCCTAAATTTCAGATGAGCAACTACCTCGCTGATAGATCCTGAGCGAATTAAAATATTTCCAGGGGCGCCTGGGTGGCTCAGTCGGTTAAGCGTCCAACTTTGGCTCAGGTCATGATCTCACAATCCGTGAGTTCGAGCCCCGTGTCAGGCTCTGTGCTGACAAATCAGAGCCTGGAGCCCGCTCAGATTCTGCATCTCCCTCTCTCTCTGCCCCTCCCCTGCTCACATACACTCTCTCTCTCTGTCTCAAAAATAAAGATTAAAAAAATAATAATAAAATAAAATAAAATATTTTCCATCCTGTAGGGCGGAACATGCACAGAGCCTGCTCTCCGTCCACCTGTTCAGGCAGCTGGCACCTCCGTCCGCCCGCGCTAAGAACCTGGCACGCACTCTCGGCTCTCCCTTCCTTCCATCCCTCACATCTGGTCAGCAACCAAAGTTTTACTGACTCTACCTAATGAACAGGCCCTCCTCTCAGCCCTGCCCTCCCTCCCTCGGGATCTCTCGCCGGCACACTTAGTGGAGGGCCGTCCAGGGTCCTGGGAAGCACCAGTCTGGTCCACTCTCCGGGTCAGCGTGAGGCGACTAACATCACACGCCTGAAAATACGGCTCTCTTGTTACACTCCCCCCCTTAGCCTGGCCTTGCACCACCTGGTCCTTGCCGCCTCGCCAGCTTCTACTTCGCATCCCCAAACCGCCACCTCCCCATCACTTACACTCTGGTCACAGAAGCCACCTGCTATGTGTCGCCTATGGATCATGCTCCTGGATTTCAATCCTACTATTGTCTTCTGCCCAGATCTTCCTTCTCTTCACATCCTGTCCCCTCAAGCTCCATGTCAGCCCCAAAGTGAACAAGGAGGTGGTCTTTCCAGACTGCCCTAGACCAAGTTCCCAGAACAGTGCCTGGTTCACAGTAGGCATGTGGAGAGCTTCCAAAAAAAGCTACGCCTAAAATCGGTACACATTAGTTCCATTCATATTCCTTTGTCTAGAAGCCAGATACACAGCACACTAAACATCAGGGCAGGCTGGGAAAGAAAGAAGTATGGGCCCAAGGACAGGAAATAATAGACTTGGGTGAGCAACCAGCACTCTGCCACATCAGAGAACGGTCATATAGATACAACGGCGACAAGAAAAAAGATAAATCCTAACCTGCAAAACCAAAGGAGAAAAGCTATTTTGCTTGAAACAAAAACCTACTACGAGTTGAATTTAAACCAATGGGGAGATAAATGAAAAAATATTGATAGCGAACATTGAAGTACAGAAACACTAGTTGTCTAGATGTTTCAGGACTGATGGCATCAATCTTTAACATATGTAATTATAGTACTCTAAACTATTCCAGAATATTCTTTTTAAGAAGCTAGTATAATAATGATGGCAAGACGGCACACGCAAAAATCTACTTATGGAATATCAATGCAATGATCCGAAATAAAACATCAGTAAATAGAATACACAGCCCACTGAAAGAAAAAATCACCAAATCTAAGTATGGTTCACCCAAAGAATTTAAAAGTGTTCAATATTAGAAATTTCTTCATATAAATCATATTAATCATTCTTAGTAAGTCAAAAGAGAAAAATCCTATCATTCTCTGTACAGACAAAAAGATGGCATTTGACAGAATTCCAAACCCGCTCTTAACAAGAAGAAAGTTTTCATAATACATAAATACTTCCTAGCTATGCTAATCCCTAAATACGACAAATCGATGAAAAATATATTATAATTATATAACCGGGAAGCTTAGAAAAATCTACTGAAAATGTACAAAGTACAGTAGCATAATTCACCTAACTTGATACAAAGTTAACAAAACAAAGTTAATAGTCACTCTGCATACAAAATAATAACCAGTCAGAAAAGATGCTGTTTGAATAGTAGCTAAAAGAATAAAGACCTAGAAATAAATTTAACAAGAAATGTGCAAGATTATATTATATGCAGTTTTTAAATTCTGTATCAAAAAGAGAAAGTAAATGAAAGAACATAACTTGTTTCTGTCCCAGCAGATTCAAAATCAAAATGAAATTAACTCACTAAAAGTAATTCCAGATCTCAGAAATTTCGATAAAAGATCAGTAGATATTTTTAATAAGTAAACAATGGTGTTCAGAAGTTCATCTGGAAAGCTTAACATAGGAATAAGATCAAAAATTCTGGAAGAAGCAATGTACTGAGTGAGCTCCACCTGACAGTAAAGCATATAATCGAGTGACAGCAGTTAGTAGAGTATGAGGTGGTGCATCAGTAAGCAGACGGATAACCAACAGGATCGTGAGTCCAGAAGGAGACACGAGTGTAGCCCTCGTATAGCCTTTACCATTCAAGTGCTAAGGATTCAATTTATGAAGAATTTCATTTAGTACTCCTGCGTTGGTTTGTAAGACTTCAGTTGTATTTAAGATCAATTAGGGTTCCCTCTGAGCAACAGAGTGCTATGAAGTTGGAGCCAAAAGGCAGACTCTTTGCAGCTGTGTACTTCGTGCATATTCTACTGGGTTTCCCTCTAAAATATTCCAGCGCAGGGGCACCTGGCTGGCTCAGCTGGTTGAGCATCTGACTCTTGATTTCAGCTCAGGTCATGATCTCACGGTTCCTGGGACTGAGCCCCGCACTGGGCTCTGCGCTGACAGGGCAAGCCTGCTTGGGATTCCCTCTCTCCCTCTCTTTGCCCCTCCCCCAAGCATGCACATGCTCTTTCTCTCTCTATAAATAAACATGAAAAAAAATTTAATAAATAAAACACTCCAGCATATAGTAGTTGTAAGTTCTTTATTTATGTAGAGTTCAAAGTTTTCTTTTGACCTAAAAAATTAATTACTTAAATATTGAGAACCATATGAATGCTTTGTATGTGAGGATTATTTTAAGATTACAACAGCATTCAACAGCTATGAAAGAGTTGAATGAGTACCGGTATACTGCCATCTTATAAAGAAATTAATTAATGAAACTTGTTATGTCATGTAATAATAGCTAAATACTAATTATTGAAGTTATTGTATTGATTTCAGTAAGGTGCGGGATGGTTTTAACGAATTTTTTGCCTTAAGACTCAGGTCACCACATAATTTTTGCCACTGAAATAATAATAAGATTTTTCCACCCAGAAGAAAATACCATCAGAACACAAGGGAAGAATTCCACCTAACAAAGGGAGCACTGTAAAAGGAGAGAAAGATATGGCTTATTCAAAAAATAAACAATGTGCATCCGCCATAGCAACATCTTTCTAACATGTCTCCTAAGGCAAGGGAAACAAAAGCAAAAATAAACCATGGGGACTGTATCAAAACAAAAAGCTTCTGCAAAGCAAAGGAAACAATAAACAAAACTAAAAGGCAACCTATGGAATGGGAGAAAATATTTGCAAATGACTTATCAGTCAAGGGTTAGTATCCAAAATACAGAAAGCATTTATACCACTTGACACGCACACACAAAAACAACCCACAAATTACGCAATTTAACAATGGGCAGAAGACATGAGCTAACATTTCTCCAAAGATGACATCCAGATGGCTAACAGACACTTGAAAAGATGATTGGGGTGCCTGGGTGGCTGGGTCGGTTAAGCATCCTATTTCGGCTCAGGTCATGATCTTGCAAGCTCGTGAGTTCGATCCCTACATTGGGCTCTGTGCTGACAGCTCGGAGCCTGGAGCCTGCTTCAGATTCTGTCTCCCTCTCTCTCTGTGTTCCTCCTCGTCTCACACTCTCTTTCTCAAAAATAAACACTGAAAAGATGCTCAACATCATTCATCATCAGGGAAATGCAAATCAAAACCATAACAAGGCATTGCCTTACACCTGTCAGAAGGGCTAAAATCAAAAACACAACAAATAACAGGCAATGGCAAGTATGTAGGAAAAAAGGAAACTTCATGCACTCTTGGTGGTAAAATAATGATGCAGCCACTCTGGAAAACAGTATCGAGGTGCATCCACACATTCAAAATAGAACTACCCTATAATCCAGTAATTTCACTCCTGGATATTTACCCAAATACGAACACACTCATTCAAAAGGATATATGCAGCCCTACGTTAAGCACAGCATTATTTACAATAGCCAAGTTATGAAACAGCGCAAAGTCATCAGTAGATCAATGGATAAAGATGGCATGGCATATTTACAAACTGGATTGTTGCTCAGCCATAAAAGAGAAGGAAACCTTGCCATTTGCAACAACATGGATGGAGCTAGAGAATTTTACTAAGCAAAGTAAGTGAGAGAAAGCCAAATACCATATGAGTTCACTCATATGTGGAATTTAAAAACGAAACCAATGAACAAAGGACAAATAGACAAACTAAGAAAACAAACTCTCAGAAACAAACAAAAAAAAAAAACAACAACTCTTAAATATTGGGAACACACTGATGGCTACCAGAGGGGAGGGGACGGGGGTGTGAGACAGGGGAAGGGAGTCAGGGCACACTCATCACGAAGCACACTGAGTACAGTATGGAAGCGTTGAATCACTGTACTGTACCCCTGAAACTAACAGAACACTGTGTGTTAACTCTACTGGAAGTAAGAAATACAGGGTCACCATCTAGGAAATAAAATCATGTCCTTGTTTCATTCCTTATAACACAACGAACTCCAGATAAATCAATGATTTAAATGTAAAAACAAGGGGCATCTGGGTGGCTCAGTCGGTTGAGCGGCCGACTTCGACTCAGGTCATGATCTTACAGTCTGTGGGTTCGAGCCCCGTGTCGGGCTCTGTACTGACAGCTCAGAGCCTGGAGCCTGCTTCGGATTCTGTGTCTCCCTCTCTGCCCTTCTCCTGCTCATGCTCTGTTTCTATGTCTCAAAAGTAAATAAACGTTAAAAAAAATTTTTTAATGTAAAAACAAAATAGTGACAGCTCCAGAAGAACACAAGAGAAATTTTCGACACGATGTCACAGAACATACGCCACAACTACCTTCTTCACGGATGTGATCCCAGCAACCCAGCACCTTAACCAATATTTGTTGAATTAGAATGAACTGAACTGAATGCCAGATCTTAAAGGAGTAGAGCCACATTCTATAAAGGGTTCGTTAAAGGTACAAATAAGAACCTTAGTCAAAGAGTCTTGGGAAAAGATGGCACTGCCTCTAGTAGTAAATGCTCAAATAAACTGGAGAAAAAGACCCACTCGAGACCCCCATCTGAGGGAAGCCAAGGGTGACCTGACAGTGGAATGAGCCCTCGGCCAGGAGCCACGGGATAGTGCCTGCCCTCTCTTGCTCCTTGACTCGGCACATCTGTCGTCCTCAGCACCTGCCCCGCTGATGCGTGGCCAATGTCATTCCCATTCTGGCTCCATGGCACACCTTCAAAAGGGTTGTTTTTGGTGACTCCATCTGCCAATCGATGGAGAGTGTGTCACAAAGACAAGCTTGCCCACGACGCTGCAAGGGAGAGCGGACAGATGCTTTAAGGATGATCTAGTGCGAAACTTCAAGCGGTGCGGCAAAGCTAGGGAACGCGGAGAAACAGCAGCTGCCGTCAGACCAGCTCGGCAGGAAGCTATCAGGACTGGGGCGGCTCATTCGGAGCAAAGGCATCTGTCCAACCGCAGCTGAGGCATCTTTAACGACAGCAGCAGGCTTGCTTCCAGAGCCGCTCTCCCCAATAAGCAAGCCTCCTGTGGTTTCAAGAGAGAAGGATCTCGAGTCCCCGATAGATCTTTGCCAACTCCCCTGAGCTAATGATCACCATCCATCAGGGCTAACAAGCCTGAAAATAAAAAACCATACAAAATATCTGCAGCGGAGTTTGCATTCACAGTCAAGGTCTTAGTCTTGGTCTGAGAGTTGAAGCTCCTCCAAGAGGAAAGTCAGCTGGAAGATTTCCCACAATGCCGCTGTCATCACTCACTGTTCACCTTTTCTACTATTGGCATCCCACATTAACCAGCCTGCATGGCTTTTATGAGGACTCACAATGAACCTGGCACAGTACTGGTCCCTGATGAGGACTTGAGAATTTTAAAGGCACATACTTCAGTCTTCCAGTCTTCTATGAGCTTAAAAAGTTTCATCATAAAAGTAAACTTGAGTCACATGAAGTGTTGGGGGAATGATTAAACACAAGAAGCGAGGTAATAATCCTAATTCCAGTGAACAGGAGAACAGAGAAAGGAGAAATGCAGGTAGGGAAGTAGGAAGCGATCTGGGCCTTGCAGGGAGGGGTGTGGAGTGGGGAGGCAGAGGGAAAAGGAAGAACACTGTGGGTAGGAGGAACAGGATGTGAGGGGGCTCACAAATGGGGAGAGTTGGCATGAAATTCAGGTCATAGCATCCGGTGAGAACTCATGAATCTGCAACTAGAGGGAAGATATCTGAGGCTAATGATTTGTCCTGGATTTTCTGTAAGTTGTCAGGCCACCGCACCAGGGCAGCTGCAAACCCGCCCATATTATTTGAAATGGCTTCTTGAAAATCACAAGCTGGACTGTTACTCGGAACCAAATGTTAGAGCCCTCAGGGATCACAACACGCACGCAGGCCATCCTTTCCTTACACAGACTCAGGAAGGTTGCCCCACAAGGTCATAGCTAGTGGGTTAAGAGCTACCAGCTCTCCAGATAAACGCATTCGGGACTTTTTTCCTGTAAGCCATGTTTCTTCACATTTTAAGCTTGGCAGCTTTTCCCTCTGGTCCCACCACTTTACTAAAGACTGTGTTCCTTAGAGCTGAGACATCCATCAAGTTTATCTAGCACAGAATAATTATTAAGCATGAACTGCATGCAAGGCATTTGGGCTAATATGATAAATGGTAATAAAAATTTTTTAATGCAACAACCATGTTCTTGCTTGTAGCCATAGTGTCAAATCCAAATGGATACTTCTGTTCAGCTGCATACATATATTAAATGATTTCTATGTGGAACACGGGAATCTGAAGGAAGAGTTGGGGCAGAAGGCAAATACACGTAGAATTTATTGCAATATAACATGTTCCCTGAAACGGTATCAGCGAGCTGAGGATGCTGAGCAACACTGAGAATGAAAAGAGTAAGTAATCCAGCTGAGGTCTGGAGAAAGGGACGGCCATATGTCAGGGAGTCTTCACGAAAAACTTCCTATCTGAATGCGGTCCTAAAGACTGAACAGAAGTCAGCCAGGTGAAAAAAGGGGGGTGAAGGGAACAGCAAGAACAGGGGCACAGAAAAGCAACACAACATGGCATGTTCGGAGAGCTCAAGCAGTTTAGTGTGGCTCAGACAGGCCGCTGCACTCTAGGAATGATAGAAGAAATTATCGAGAAAGCCAAAGGTCAAACCATCAGGGGCCTTGCACATCAAGCCACAGAACTTGATTTTTATCACAAAGGCTAGAGGGACCCACGTAAAATTTAAAGTAGAGCAGTGACATGAGCAGACAGGTCATGCTGGTAATTGGGGGAGACAAGACTTCCAAGCAAGAAGACCAGTTGATGTCACATCAGGCAAGAGATGATGACGGGTTTTTACAGGATTTGGTGCAGAAATGAATGGAGATGATTGAAAAAGAAAGACAATTAAGGATGATTAAGGGTTTCTAATTTATGTGACTGCAACCACCAAGATCAAGAATCCTGGAGAAGACAAGTTCATGCTGAAGGAGACTGATTTTAAGAAACCTGTGTGACATTTGTCTGGGGACACTGAGCCCACAGAAAGATTAATAAGTATGAAGTTCAGAGGAGAGAACTGGGCTTTAGGGGTCACCGGCCCAGGAGTGGTAGTTTAAGTTATGAGGGATGAAAACACTAGCAAGAAAATGTAGGCTGACAATTGAGCTAAATGGAGCCCCAGGAAGCAGGACTACTCAAGCGTGGGCAAGGGAGAGGAAGGCAAGAAGAAATGGGGAAGGAATGGTCAGAGGGGATTCACAGGGACACACCGGAGAGGAGAGGAGGGCCTGATCACAGGCTTTGGTATGACGGCGGAGTCAAATGAGATAAATGCAGAGATGTCCGTAGGAACTCACTGGTGACTGCAACAAGATCTATTTCAAAACCAAACAAGTGGTGAAAAGAGAAGGCAGTTTACAACTAGTTCTTACAGTAACTGGGAGGTGAGGAAAAGAAGAATGTGAACCATCAATGGTTAGATAAAATGAGGAAGAAAGATGAGATGGTATCTCGAAGGAGATACAATGTCAAAGAAGGATTTTTTAAGATGTGTTTATGGGATAAGGAGAAGGAATAAGGAAAGAGGGAGGCTAAAGATCCAGGAGAGAGTGGAGGCTAAGTGATGGATTAAGTTCCCAGAAGCAGCAATAGGAGAGAGAACAAAGCTGCAGGTAGAGTTGACAAGTCTGTTCTTAGGTTATACTTAGAACATTCTTGTGAACAGAGAGTAAGAACAGGTCTGGTTACAGATATATTTGTATGTGGGGCAAGGGAGGAAAGACTTAGTGATTTAAACTCTTTTGTTAAAATAGGAAGCAAGTTCCTCTAACAAGGGGCAGGAAGAACAACACACTCTGGTGACCATGCAGTTTCTGAGAGTTGTCCTAACACCTGTTGGAGAGGCCTGCTGTAACACTGGAGAGGCAGTGCAGGGGGACCACCGGGGTCGGACAGAACTCCACAGTAGAGAATTCCTAAAGACCCAAGATGTAGGCAAGTGCTACCAAACCACCAACCTTGACCTGCACAGGGTTTACAGCTGTACGGCCAGAGAGGCCAGGAGATAAAAAGGGGACTGACAACCAACCCTCCAAGGTGTAGAAATTGAAACGATGCCCTTAATAGTGACTGGTGAAGGAGAAAACCCTACTCTGAGCAGATAGATCTAGGAATGATATACAAAACTGACAAAGCCCCTGCAGGCTCTGTGATGCAGGTGAGGGCACAAATCTGTCCCCAGACACGGGAAGACAAGGAGTGGTTTAGCGCTCTAATTTCTGAGTGTTTCAGGACATACTCTCAGAGGAGTGATTCTTACCTGAGGGAAGGCCACTGGGAAAAGGAACCAAACTGAGGACTGCAGAAACACAGCAGGTAAGAGAAAGAGAGAGATGGCTAACCTCGTGGGACACAGAGGAACCCAGAAAGCACCGTAAGGGCAGAGTTTAACTTCCAAAGGGGAGGGCATCACCAGAGAAGGCAAGGTCTACAGAGAGTCAGAAATTCTCCTCGACTCAAGTGAGCTCGGAGGCAGGCCATACCTTGAGTTCCTCATGGTAACAGCGCGGGACGGAGCACTGTGAGGGAGCCAGAATATTATTACCACAACTCAGTTCTTCCACAGACATGTTCCCCTAATTGCCGAATAACATAGTAAACAAGTAGAACAACAAAACAAGAACTTCGTACAAAATGATGACATGGAAAAAAGTTGAAAAAGAACATTATAACACTTTGACAAATAACAAAAACACACCTTAAAAATGTGGCCACCAAGTAGAAAACTTTATTCTATTAGATTGAAATGAAGTCATCTAAATTTCAAGCATTATTAAAGATGAGAAACAACAGCACAAGAGATAGAAAAAGTCAGATATTCTATGACTATGAAGAAGAATATATAAAGAAGTGACATCTCAGAAAATAAGAAAAAAATTCAGAATCTAAGACTGATTTAAAGAAACATAAGAGTGAATAAAAACCAAAGAAAGTACCTTATGGGTAATATAAAATAGAAGGGAAATAAATAAAATAATAATAGTAAATCAGGCAGAATTTTCAAATTGTTATATGGTTCAAGAAGAGTAAATAAGCATACAATTGGTACCCTTCCAAAAGATAAAAACAAATAAAATAGAACAAATGTTTAAAATTATACATCAAGAAAAATTTCCTAAAGTAAGAGAAAACTTGCATCTATATACTGAAAAGTATACTACTGCCATGGAAACTTGATCCAGAAGTGTCAACACAAAACATTTCTTAGTAAAAGCCATAGCCTTTAAATACAAGGAAAGATCAGGGGGATAGCTATAAAAAAGTCTACATCATTTACTGGCAAATAACATCAGTGCAGATTAGACATCCATCTCGACTGTAATATTTCATACTGGTCAACAATATAGCACTTTTAACGTACTCCAAGAAAGAAACTATAAACGAGAGTTCAAAATCTATCCAAAATTTTCTTCCATCTAGAGGTTAGACTTCCTGGAACTTAGAGAATACAGTGTAACCCGGGAGCACAGGGGAGAGACACTGGAGAAAAAGAAATGGTTACTAGTTCACCTCAGTACTGGTCACACCAGAAAATCAGTAGGTGTTATCTAAATAAGAGGTGACTAAAAGTATCAAAGAAATGTGTCTGTTTTAACAAATATTGAAACTTTCAACTAACAAAATGAACACCAATACAAAGCAAAGATGTGAGTTTAGAGTAAAAGCAACATAATTCAACACCGAACATATCCCTCAACATGTCAGTAAGTGCACTAGAGCTTAACCCACAGGAAGGAGGAGAGGGAAGGAGGAGAGGGAAGGGGGAAGGGGGAAGGGAGGGAAGAAGGGAGGGAGGAAGGGAGGGAGGAAGGGAGGGAGGAAGGAAAAGCTATTCTCACTTCGGTTTCTTTTAGACCCAGATGAATTAAATGGACAAAAGCAGTCAGTGAGAACATAGAAGATATAAACAACCAACAAGATAGAGCTCCCCCATTTTCTAGTAGAGAATACATCTTCTTTGCGTTCACATGGAACATTTACAAAAATTAACAATGTGTTACTCCACAAAGTTATAAATTTTTAAAATACAGTGTATTCTGACCAAACTGCAGTAAAACTGGATATTAATAAGATCTTTTAAAAGTACTTCTACTTGGAGGGGCGCCTGAGTGGCTCAGTAGGTTAAGAGTCCGACTTCAGCTCAGGACATGATCTCATGGTTCATTAATTCGAGTCCCATGTCAGGCTCTGTGCTGGCAGCTCACAGTCTGGAGCCTGCTTCGGATTCTGTGTCTTTCTGTCTCTCTCTCTCTCTCTCTCTCTCACCCAAAAATAAATAAAACATAAAAAAAAATTTGTAATAAACATGAAAAGTAATAAGTAACCATCAAAATAAGGAACTTTTTTAATCCATGTAATTATATTGGCACAATTCTAAGCAAATATTTGAAAATCTCAATGAAAAGGAGAAAAGGAGAACTTCAGTCAAAATAAAAAGTTGAGATAGAAAATCCAAACCCATCAATTATCATACAAATAACTGAGAGGGTCTTCAAAGAACCACTCTTCAAAACGGCAAAAGGACCAGATGTTTTACAAACTGTAGTGAAATACTACAAAACAGTTAAAACCCAGAAAGTCTATCTAGTTCAATGGTTCCAGAGCACACAAAAGGAAAGAAAATCAAATATTTTATGTCAAATATATAAAAGGCATACAGAGATGATATGAACTAGAAAGCTATGTATCATTCTCAAGTAGAAAGGCTGATGTAAAAGTTCTAAGAATTAAAAACAGAATCTTATGTCAAAATATGTCATGATCAAAGACGGTTTATTTGGGAATAGGAGATGATTCTGTATGGAGGAAATCCATTAATGTAACTAATCATAGCAACAGGTCAAAGGAGACATCATACTATCCTCTACAACAATACCAAAAAAGCATTTGAAAAAATTCAACATTTATTTCTGATCATACACACACAGTACCACATACACACGCATTCACTAAAATAAGAATTAAAAACGCACCTTAATGGGGAAACACTTAAGAGCATTCCCATTAACATAAGACACAATGCAGAGTCACCCACTATTGCCATGACTATTTAACATGATGCTGGAAGAATCGGCCTATGGAATTAGATAAAATACAGCAACTGGGTACTAAAACTAGATCTATTTTTAAATAACAAGTCTGTATATTAAGAAAACTCAAGAGAATCGATGAAAACTACTACAAAAATCAGAGAATGCAGTAAATTAACAGGATACAAAATTAATATATGGCATCAATAGCTTCCATACATACAAACACTAGAATGTTATACTATTTAAAAGAAGAAAAGGATCCAGCTTAAGAAAACAAACTACTGAGCCAAACACTTAGCAAAGAACATGCAACATCACCAAAGAAAAAATTTTAAACACTACAGAAAGATGAAAAAGTGCATTTAAACAAATGGAAAAGCATTCCATACTCTTATGTGGAGACTGGACACCAGTGGAGGAATCGAGCTTTCACAAAGAAACAAACAGCTAAACTGAAAAGACAAGGCATGTCTAACGATGACTGCCTTATCTTCAAATCTTCAAAATTATTGAACATGAGTATAAAGTTGTAGAGCTTCTTTATCCTCCCTTTGATGTCTTTTTAAAATATTTGTAATACAATTATTTTTTAAAAATATGAGTGCAAGTAGTGAGCTTCAGGGGAGTGAGGATTTGAGTTAATGAGGGAAACAGGACTTGGGGTGATCAGCAGCAAATAAAAGCTATGAAGTCTAGACCAAAGGTCCAGCTCTTGGGGAGGGTCCTGACTTGGGTGGGCCCCGACTGCATCGGTGCAGGAATAGAAACGACACGCCCGTCAGGAATGGTGTTTTTCTCCTTGAGTGTAAGAAGAAGAGGAGAATAAAGGCATCGCGCACCTTCCCAAAGCCAAACAATCCAATCCCATAAGGACCAAGCCCAACTCCAAAGCCCACAGAAAATGGCTCATCTTAATGGGGCGAACAGGGAGTGCGAGGGTAGCATGGGGGTTATGCGGCCAAAAACAAATAAATCCTCTGTTCTCCGCACGGACCCTGCGGTTAGGTGTTCCTTCTCAACCACAGCTGACAGTGGCTGCTCCCTTTTCTGATGTCTTAGGACAACAGCGGTGAGCCAGCGGTGCGCATAATTAGTGGCGACACTGGCTGACATTTACCTAGCAGTTGCCTCGTGGCAAGGTAAGCACAGTGGCACCGCGACGATCTCCTTTAATCCTCACAGCAAAACAAGGAATCTCAGCTGTGTTAGGTCTGAGGGAGGGAACTGGGATTTGAGGTCAGAAGACCTGACGCCAGGGTGCAAGCTGTGGTCCAGGAGCGGTGCTGCGAACACGTCTTGCTCGCTTCAATCTCTTTGATTCTGTTTCCTTCAAGAAGGCACTTCAGCATGCCAACAAGCGAGGTGTTTAGGGATTACGCTGAATCTACCTTAAGTCATAGGATAAAATATAGTTAATTCACGAACTTTAAGACTTCACTTATTATTACTAATAAATTACTTGCAACAAATCTCGCAAATAACTATGACACATGAGTATGTCACTCTTTGAGAACTGTGCTCCCAATATGCTTATTTCCCAAAATACTTTCTGAAAACCTTTCTACATTTAATTGAGCACTTCAGTTTTCTGATTTACTTCATTCATGAATGCCAGGTACTTGTGCCAGATATTTCCAGTAAATTATAATCTCCTTAAGGGGAAGTATTAAGTCTTGGGTTTTTTTGTTTGTTTGTTTTTGGTTTTTTTTAAACAATTCCCCAACAGTGGGATGCCTGGTTGGCTCAGTCCCTTAAGCATCTGACTCGGCTCAGGTCATGATCTCACGGCTCGTGGGTTCAAACCCCGACTCAGGCTCTGTGCTGACAGCTCAGAGCCTGGAGCCTGCCTCAGATTCTGTGTCTCCTCTCTCTCTGCCCCGCCCCTGCTCACGCTCTCTCTGCCTCTCAAAAATAAACAAACATTAAAAAATTAAAAAAAAAATTCCCCAAAAAAACATCTAGAACGGGCCAAGCATACAGAAACTGCTTAACAAACATTGTCTGAATAGAACTGAATTACTAATGAAGTAACAGGAGTGAGAGTAGGTAACGTTAGGGCGTGGCTTTCCTACGCATCAAACCTTCTCAACCAGCCGTCAGGCTTCTTCTGGATGAACAAAGAAAGAGAATCCAAGACCACGGTCTCTATCTATGGGTATGTAGAGGGGTGTATCTGCTGTGACAGAACTTTTTTTGTTCCCTCCCTTCAGAGAAGACGTGGATGGGTAAGTTTTCTAGAACTGTGCACGTGTAATCGGAAGCACCCAACGACATACCTGGATCTATCTTGTTTCATCTCTGCACCCCAATGCATTCTAACAGAGCATCACAAGCCTGCATCTGCCTAAATAAGACATTAGAACACGTCACCCAGACCTAACTCTGTTCACATGTAACGAAACTGAGTCTCTGCACTGAGAACATGAATGCTTACCTGACGATATGACAGATGTGCATTTCTCAGTATAGATTTCTAAGGTGAAAATAAACTAACTTATCTACCAAGCTGGGTAGTTTAAAAAAACTGAGAGCTTGAGAAAGAACACCTGATGACGATATGATTAAAGACACTCTGCAAGCTTAAAGGGTAAAGCAAAAAGAAAACATTAGGATATGCCCCATCTAGGATAATTTTCACCACTAAGATTGACCCTCTTGTCTTTTAGATCGGTGAGACAGCAAATTCTTCCTTCCTGGGACTTGCTAGCAGGGAAGTCAAAGCCAGGAGATGGGGAGGGACGCCTGGGTGGTTCTGTCTGTTAAATGTCGGACTTCAGCTCAGGTCATGAGCTCAAGGTTCCTAGGTTCAATCCCCATGCTGGGCTCTGTGCTCACAGCTGGGAGTATGGAGCCTGCTTCCGGTTCTGTCTCCCTTCCTCTCTGCCCCTCCCCTACTTGTGTTCTGTGTCTCTCTCAAAAGTAAACATTAAAAAGAAAAAATAAGATGAGGAGGCTAACAGTGCTGCCTGTGTGCACTCGGCAAATGTTCGTTACCATTCCTCCTGTCGTGGAGAGAAACTTCCAATCCCCTTCCCTTGCCCCTTTTCCTCCAGGGATGAAGTTGCTGCGGGGAACAGGCTGGCCCCTGTCTTCTTAATGGGCAGGGATCCCTCTGTGCTGTGATCTCTCCTTCCCAGACTGCACCTTGCTGCGACAAACACTGTCCACAGAGCTGAGCCCACCATCTCTCTTCGGTGCTTTTCCACTGCCCGATGGGTGTGTGGTGGGGGTGGACTGGGTCCAATCATGTTCTGCAGACCAAGGAACTATCTCTGCCTCTCCTTTACCCACTTCATCTATGTGGCCGAGAAGAGCGCTTCCGATCCCAAGACTTGGAAGGAATTAGCAGTGCTAATTAAGCTTCGAGCTCAGGCCCCAAGGAGGGCATGGGAGGGGAGGAGGACGGTAGCAGTGGAGCACTGCTGAGTCAGCCATACCATTCCATAACTTCAAAATCCTCCCAGAGCCCAAACTGTTGTTTGTTACTTTCACTGCAATTATTATTACCTTTGAAGCAGAGAAGGTCAAAGGTGTGGGCAACTGCCTGACAAAGGTTTCCTGCTCTCCTCCCAGGAGTCACCTGTGCTGCAGCCCTGTCTTACCCACTCCGTCGCTTTCTGGCTCTTCTTTTCTACTATTCCAGGGTCCCCTTTGTTGAGTGCCAGGCACTGTCCTAGTAAGTTTTGTACTCCCTCTTTTTATCTCAATATTCATTCATTATCCTTTACTACTCATCCTGAAATTAATTCTCTCCACGTTACAGAAGAAGAAATGGACAATCAGAGAGGTGGAGTAACCTGTCTAAAGGACACAGCTCCTGAGTAGGAGTCCCAGGTCCGAAACCCAGATCTGTCTGATACCAGTGATCGTACTTCAAACTCACGTACCTACTTTCCCATCCCCACCCCAACCCCTTGAGAACTTTAGTTACGGGAGTTTGGCTGGAATGGGATCAAGGTCATGGGTTCCATCTCCGTGTAAGCTCTGATTCCCGTCATCTGTTGATTCAATTCCCCTCTGCAAATAACCACAGTGGGTATCATCCCTTACCTCTAACCCGTTAAAGAGCTTTCTCTAGACAGTCTCCCCAAGCCTCAACATAAATTCGCTATCTTTGTCTAAAATTCAGGACCTCCCTCTCAATTTTCAGAGCAAGTATCGATGAGGGCACACCAGCTGCCCAGCGGCCACCTGTTGTTGGGGTTTACCACCAAACTTCACCAAAACGCAAGTCTCTGGTTTCGGGGGAATACAGCTCCCTCATCCCAGAGATCCTGTGCTTGATACAGTTATGAGTGCTCAAGCCTGAGGCCTTGTTTTTTTTTCCCACTTCAAAAATAAGAGAGGGAAAAATATCTCTTTACCTTTGGCAATTTCTCTGACAGAAAGAGAATCTGCTGTTTGTGACGTGCAAGCTCAGCCCTCTCAGGCATCTTGAGAAAGACAGAGACGAAAATGTGCACTTCGGGCCGAGCTACAGGAGGAATGGTAGACTTGGGGAGCAAGATAAATGATACACCATGATGTGCTGTGAACCGGCCGTTAGGCCTGAAAGGATCAAGCTGGGCCTTTGTTCCAAAGCAGCATGCGGCCAGTGGATTCGACTTCCTTTTGTTAGAACCTTTCTCTAACGATGCCCTTGCACTCACCTTCGTAAGTAGTCACCTTCTGCCCCCGGATCTCGCCGTGGAAAACAGGTCTGAAGAGGAAATCCGGAAGACTATCCAAGCTTTTATCAGTTCGTAGGGGTTATTTTAACCAGAATGATTTCATTATGCTGCTTGTTGTGAATTCCTTCAAAAGACCAGCAGAATCTGCAGAAAGGTGTCTGCACAGGTAGCACACCCATCTCAGTGTCCCCTGAAATGGGCTGAGCAGGGGCTCCCCTGCAGTATTTTGAGACCCAAACAATCACTAGAGCAAACAAGACTCAAAGACGTCAGGTGAATTCTGTGAACATCCAAGAAACCTGACCCCACACATTACAAGTCCCCTTCCAGTCGGTCTGAAAACAGAGAGGAAATGTTTTGAAATGGCATCTTCAGGCTGATGGTGGGACACTGTCCCCCTGCCCAGAAGGCCCTTCTCCTCCTTCTTCAGCAAGCTAACCCTTCCTCATCCCTTCAGACTCAACGCAGGCCTCATTTCCACGACTGTGGAATCCTCTGATGCCCCACACAGCACAGAGTTCACCAGTAGCACAATAGCACTAGCTGCTATCATCACCAGAGACTGTGTGGGTCTCTCCTACTAGACAATGAGGGAGTGTCTTTTCACTTTTTGTCGAAAGAGCTCAGCTCAAAGTCTAGCACATAAGGGTTGAAGGAACGCACAGGTAAATGGAAGGCATAAATGAATGAACGAATGAGCAGGTGAAGCACAGCACAGCCTCGAGACGCAGATGTGGAATCCGGCTCTGGTCCAGAGCAGCCCAAATGGCAGTGGGCCTGTCTGCATTGCAAACGGCAGGCCAAGGTGATGATTTCCATGGACTAGTTTTGCTGAATAAGGATATGAATCCCACATTTCTTCCCCAAATTCCAATAGATCCGCCCACCATTCTTCCCAACCTCAGCCCATTTCCCCCTCTCTCAGTGACCCATGTTTAGACACAGCCTCTTCACCAACACAGCAGGCCTGCCCAAAGGAAAGTGCCCCGAAAAATCCAACTTCCTCTGGTTGAAGCTCACCAGACATCACAGCCTCCCCAGCTTTACCCAGCAGGACCCCAAGCCCAGATCATCCATAAAACCTTCAACTTTAGAAATGAGACAGAGGGCCGGTGGAATGAGGAAGAGAAATCTCTCAACCAAGAGCCTAAGGGCACCTCTGATGCACCTAGGGCAAAAACACAATGAACCTCTGGCCTGAAGCCACAAGCGGTGACAAGCTGCGAGTTGTTTCAGGACAAACCACAACCATTGCTGGCCTTCAACTCAAAGGCTCGTTGGCAACTATCTGCATACCTTTGGGTGCTATTTGCCTGAAGCACGGAAAATCCCTGCTTTTCGTTTCTCCCCAAATTCCCCATTTACATTTTTATTTCTGCCACAAAGAACTGCCCAGCATGCAGGGGAGATATAGAGGGGAAGAAGGAAAAAGCAAGAACAGCAATCACCACTGACTGAGGGACTACGGAGGCACAATCTCTCTGTTGAAAGATGTGAAGATATTGTTTTCTCAAATGCAGAGGCCACCGATAAACAATTTAAACCTACAATCTAAATCCTCCAACTAATAAGCCAGCTGTCAAATCACTTGTCTCAAGCCGGCCCAAAAGAGAAAGGATACATTAGAAGGAGAAGTACAGAATGAGCCTCACTAATCATCTAGCAGACAAGGGATTTTATATCATTACCACTCTTGCCAATATGCTGGGAGCTCCTGGAATTCTTTCAAGATAAGCTCAGTCTGTGTATTTTATCCACATATACCATCAAATGCTGAAATATACAATAAGAAGCAGGAGGGCTTGTTCAATCTGACCAAATGAGGTTAAGAGGGTTGGTCTGACCCATATCCACCAAAGGAGATTGCATTCATAAAACCTGGTTTGCTCGACAATTTATATATTCAGTTCCTCTGAGCAATTCTTGCAAGTACATGTTTGGAAATATAAGAAAGGTTCAGAACTGCATCGTTCCACTTTGGACTTATTACATTTTAGTGGAAGTTCTGTGTTGCTGTTTTTTCACTGTAATGCTTGAGGCAAGTCCATATGCAGCATAGTAATTTTCTCAAATCACACAGCAGAGATTCTATAAAACGCCCCTTGTGCTCCAAGAGAGCCATCGGCATACTCTAATGCAGTGTAACAATACACGGTACAGTCATGCACATGATATTACACCAAACTGGGTCACTGCAATCGTTCGCCCAATGCTCAGATGAAAAGACCATTATCATCAAGTAGCTAGGGAAAAGATGGCATCAACTTCCCAGGATCCAGTCTGTGAGCAGAGTGTATATTGAAGAGAGAAAAAAACTGTGTAGACCTGAAGGAATGCCTAATACACACACCTTCCCTCCAGGCTGAAAGGGGGGATGCAAGAGCAATCGACACCATTGGACAGGACCACGCACTGTGCCCAGAAACGCTCCAGATGCCTGCCTGTGGTTTTGATTCCTGGGATGGGAGTACTGCCTCTTCTTCACTGGTGGCCCACAAAATGGTTACCTGTACCTTTATCGAGTGACCCATGATTTCGAAGGAGAACTTGGTTATTATGAAGCTCAGTTTAATCTCCTTTCCAGATTTTATCATACAGAATAGCCCATGTCAAACTGATAAGGGATTAACATCCAAAATATATTAGGAACTCATATACCTTAATAGTAAAAACATAGACTAACCTATTAAAAATAAGCAAAGGATCTGAATAGAACCCCCCCCTCAAGAAGATATACTAAAGGCCAAGAGGTATATGAGAAGATGCTCTATTTCACTAATTATCAGAAAAAAGCAAATCAAAACCACAATGAGATATCACCTCATTATCTGTTATAATGCTATCATCAGAAAGATAAAAAGCACAGGTGAGGATGTGGAGAAAAGGGAATTCTTGCACACTGTTGGTGGGAATGTGAGTTCATGCAGGCATTATGAAAAACAGTATGGAGATTCCTCAAAAAATTAAAAATGAAACTACCTTATAAACTATCAATCTCATTTCTTTTCTTTTCCTAAATATTTTTGAGAGAGAGAAACACAAAGTGCGAGCAGGAGAAGGGCAGAGAGAGAGGAAGACAGAGCCTGAAGCAGGCTCCAGGCTCCAAGCTATCAATACAGAGCCTGATGTAGGGCTCAAGTTCACCGAAGGTGAGATCAGGACTTGAGCCAAAGTCTGACGCTCAACCAACTGAGCCACCCAGGCGTCCCGCCATCAAATTCACTTCTGAATGCACATCCAAAGAACATGAAATGAGGATCTCAAAAAGGTATCTGTATCTCATGTTTAAAACAGCATTATTCGCAATAGACAAGATACAGAAACAACTTAAATGTCCATCAGTGGGTGAATAAAGACAATGTGTTACATGTGTACCATGCAGTATTATCCACCCATAAGAAAGGAAATCCTATCATTTATAATAACACGGATAAACCTGGAGGACATTACAGTAAGTGAAATAAGTCAAACACAGAAAGACAAATACCGCATGATCTCACTTACAGATGGAATCGAAGAGTCAAACTCACAGCAGTGGTTGCCAAGGGCTGCAGAGAGAAAGGAGGATGTGTTTTGCAGGAGGGTACAAAGTTTCGGTTATGCAAGACGCATAAATTCCAGAAATCTAATGTACAACACAGAGACTATAGTCAACAATACTGTGTTGTATGCTTGAAATTTGCTCAGAAGGTAGATCTTAAGATCATGGTGCACACACGCACTCTATCTATGGTGACGGATATGTGAGTTACCTTGATTGCGATGGTTATTTCACAATGAATATGCGTATCAAGTCATCAATGCGTACACCTTAAGTATACACAAGTTTTCATTGTTAATTACACTTCAATAAAGCTGGAGGGGGGTAGAGAAGAGCCCACATGTACTGCCTCTCTTGCTTATTTTCATTTGGGTTTTCTGAAGGTGTTTTCTACAAGTAGATAAAGAATGACAGACTAAGTCTGAGCAGTAAAGTCAGGATGAGAGAATTTGGTAGAAAACGATAAAGTGGGGTTTAGATAGAACCTTCACAACCACAGATTTTTTTAAACAACTCATTTTTATGCATAAAGAGCTTTCTTATCAATAATTCCAGTTAATAAAGATGTAAATCATCCCACTCTCTCCAACGGGTATGTTCCCGATTGAACCAGTAGACTGAATGATGCAACAGGTTACCGATATCAGGTAGCATCGGCAGGAGTGAGCAGAACCTCAGAAGGCCTGACCACAACTGGGTTGCCACATTCCAGGTCCTGCCCAGGCTGAGAACCTAACTCTCATCCACTCAAACATGAATGAGACTGAACAGAATGCCTGAAAGCAAGTTTATCCATTTACCATGAGAACTAACAGCCAACACAGACCAGAACATGCACGTTAGGTGCGACTGTTTGGCAGCTCCCATGTGCTCCAAGTGCTGACAAGAGCTCTTCTCCCTAGGACAAGGGAATTAGTCATAATAACCTGCCTTGTTTCCCCCCATCCTTCTTCCTGTGGGGTTTTCATTAAAACACAATGGTAAGGACATTAGGGGCTCCTGGGTGGCTCAGTCCCAGCTCAGGTCATGATCTCACAGTTCATGGGTTTGAGCCCCACATTGGACTCTGTGCTGTTGGTTAGGAGCCTGGAGCCTGCTTCGGATTCTGTGTTTCCCTCTCTCTCTACCCCTCTCTGGCTCACACTCTGTCCCTCTCTCTCTCAAAAATAAAGAAACATTAAAACACAATGGTGGGGACATTAAAAGCCACTCCCAAACACATAATAGTGCTGAATAGTTGTTGCAAGAACCTTTGTCCAATCAGAAGAGATATGACTGGTTACTTATTCGCTAAATCTAGCGCTTTTTTCTGACCAGAAAACAAAGGTTGTTGAGAAATGCTCTTTACTTTTATGACAGAATCACACCATACTGAAGCAGAAGAGTTAATACCAAGATTCTAGGCCAGCTCCCTTACTCATTCATTCATTCAAGAAATTTGTACTGAGCACCTCATGTGAGCAAGACATGAGTTCAGGCACGCTGGATACAATAACAAAACAAAGTGACAAGAATCTGTCCTCGGGGGACTCCCATTCCATCAGGAAAAAATATAAAATAAACACAATTAGGAAGTGAACTTTAGAAAACACTAAAAAATACTTTGGGAAAAAAAGAAAAAGCAGAACCAAGTAAGGAAGAGCCGCAAGCACATATAGTAGGTGCTGGAACAACTCTGAATGGTCAGGGAGGACTTCACTGAAAAAGTATCACTTGAACGAAGTTTGAAGGAAAGGAGTACATTGATCCTGCGGACATCAGCGAGAGAACATTTCAAGCATGAGCAACAGACGGTGCAAGACCCTAAGACAGGAGTCGGTCCAGAATGTTCAAGGAACATGTCTAGAGCAAAGAGGAGGAGGTGCTCAGAGAAGTGACGGAAAATGGTCAAGTGGAGGGGCCCTGGTGGCCAGTATGAGGAAACTGAGCATATGCGTACTAGAGGGAAACGAGGTTGTATGCAAAGAAGTACATGACCTGTGTTCCTTCCGCTTTATAATAGAATCGTTCTGGCTTCTCTACTGAGAACTGATGGTGTACGTGGGAATGCAAGTTAGGAAGCTGTTGCAGCAATCCAGATAAAACAAAAAGGAGACTGACACCAGAGTGACTGCCAGGAAAGCGGTGAGAAGTGGCAGAAACCTTAATCCACATCGAGGACAGACACCGCAAAACCAGCTGATGGGACTGGACATGAGATGTGAGGTCAAGGAAGCTTCCACAGTTTGGGCATCAACAGCTCTGAGAACACAGATGCCTCCAGCACCCCCTTCCTCACAGGCTCCATCAGGCCTCCAATACGTGAGGCAGTCGGGGCGAGGCTCGACCAGCTGGGAACTGAGAATTTAGGGAATTGGGGGATGGAGGGTTAGGAAGAGCGGGCTATACATTTCCCACGCTCTCTAATATACTCTGCTTCTGGATCATGAGACGCGCTTCCCCTAAACTTGCAGTCCACAAGTATTCTAACAAATAGCCATCCTCCTCAGTCGGTTTAAGCATCAAACTCTTGATCTCAGTTCAAGTCATGAGATCAAGCCCTGCATCGGGCTCTGTGATGAGCGTGGAACCTGCTTGGGAGTCTGTCTGTCTGTCTGTCTCTCTCTCTCCCTCTAAAATGAAAAAAAAAGGAAAGACACAGCCATCCTCTGCCCAATGATAACAAAGCGGTGATTTTTTTCCGCTTCAAGTCCCTGGTCCTTGTTTCAGAAATACTGACACTTCAAGGTTAGATGATGCTCCCTGCAGTCTTGGTGGCCTTGGCCGTCCACACGACAACACTGAAATGTGAGGTTGCTGACTGCACTCTCTCCTCAACTCTGGCAGGACCTTAGGGACTACTCCAAATGGCCTGAGGTTCTTCCTCTTGTCTCTAAGCCCATGAGAAGCCCAGAGAATCAGAAGGTTATTCATATTGTCACTGCAGCCTGAGCCCGCACCAAAGCCCTGCACTAAGGCTTTCCTAACAACGGGTTTTTTTTTAATTTTTTTAACATTTTTATTTATTTTTGAGAGACATAGAGACAGAGTATGAGCAGGGGAAGGGCAGAGAGAGAGGGAGATACAGAATCTAAAGCAGGCTGCAGGCTCTGAGCCATCAGCACAGAACCCGACGCGGGGCTCGAACTCACAGACTGTGAGATCATGACCTGAGCCGAAGTTGGCCGCTTAACCAACTGAGCCACCCAGGTGCCCCGGTTTATTTATTTTTGAGAGAGAAAAAGACCGAGTACAAGCAGGGGAGGGGCAGAGAGAGAGAGAGAGAGAGAGAGAGAGAGGTCTGAAATAGGCTCCAGGCTCCGAGATGTCAGCACAGAGCCCTATTTGGGGCTCGATCTCAAGAACTGTGAGATCATGACCTGAGCCAAAGTCGGAATCTTAACCAACTGAGCCACCCAGATGCCCCAACAACGGGGTTTTAAGGCACTTCTAGCCACAGCCTCTATCACACTGGCCATGACTAGCCGAGAAGGGCTTGTCTAAACAAAGTCATAAGCAGTGGCCCGATACTGAAAGCAGGGGTAGGAGACAAGGAGGCCCATCCCCTTGGCCTCTCCTCACACCACGAATGTTTCCCACACCTGAGCTCCACTGGAGGGTCCTCTAAGCAGGCACTGAGGACAATGGAGCATTCTGTGGAACAAGGTTGGAAAACCACAGACTGTGGCTTTTTATAAGAACAATGACACACATAGGCAGACAGCATTCATTCCTTTCAGATGGTCAGGCTTAAGAAACTAAAACCTGCACGGTCCTACAGTTTTTCTTATTTGTGTTAAGTATACCCAAGCTCTCCATCACATCAATGCAGGCACTGTCTGCCACAGAGATGGACAGACCACAGTGAAAAGCCACTGCAAACTGTCAACATCCTTCCTTTATTTCCTTCCAGACCATGCCTCTCAGGAGACATGTTTCAGCCAAAGTTCAGAGGATTTTGTTACGGTTGAAAGAGAATCTCCAAGAAAGCCTTCATTTTCTGACCTCATTCTTTTTCCAAGAGGCAGATCAAATTTCCTCACCATTTCTTCCATTATAAAAATGTATTTCCCTGATGGCATGGCAAGGCTTGGGGCTGCAGGAGTGATAGAGCCAAGGAGTCTGAACAGAGCTGACGCGGTCTAGCCTCTTTCTCCAGAAAGGTCCATCTTTTGAGATGCTCTGTGCCCAAGTATGAGGCTGACAACCCCTCCCCAGCACCACCTTTCCTGGTGCCACTCCCTTAAAGAGCTGTCAACCTCACCAACCCTAAGGAGACCTGACTTTGAATTCTCCTCCCTTTTGAGCTGCTGCCTGTGGTTGATGGAGGAGAACATTCCTCTTTCGACTCCTGAGCTGTACTGGGCCCACTGAGCCCTGAAGCAGCACTGCCTGCACTTAGAATTCACTAAGACCCTCCCCAAAGTTGTTTCTTTGGCTTCGGACTCTAACTCACCTTGCTGTAACGGCTCAAAATCAATCCAAGTGATTTGCCCCTTAGGTATCGTCATCTTTTCTGCATCGCCCTTATACCTTTACAGAAAGGTCCCTCCTTTCTCTCTCAACTGAGGAGAGCAAAGAGGTCCTCATGAATGTCATTTGATGAGAACAGGCCCCATGGAAGGTCGGCTGGCAGGACCCCCCCCCAAGTGATATTTGGGACACCCCAGGCACGGGACACCCCAGCAGCTACAGACAGATGAGGAAACTGACCCCTACTCATCACGAAGGTGGCTTGTCCTTGTCACTGAGGTCATTAGTGACGAAGCTGACATTCAAACTGATACCCTTAATTCCCTATCTAATGGGCATAAACTCTCTGGGGAGAAGATGACAGATTTTTCAAAGGTCAAAATATTTTATTATTTTTAAAAGATTTAAGTAAAATCCCTGACAAGGGATGGATTTATCACAGGGGAGAGAAAAAGCCACTTGTTCTAGAGAGATTCTTTTTTCAGGCAGCTGGTGACTAATTTTCATCCTTATGAATTAGCTCCAAGATGGATCCCTACACCTAAAATGCATTAGCCATACAAGCAGGAGGGCAGCAGGCCAAGCGTGTGACAGAGTCCCTCCCAAACCCTCAAGTGCACGAGGAAAGAGATGGGTGGGCTCTGTGTGTGTGTGTGCAGCAAAAAGGAACACAATGGACAACATTGTGTAGCTTATGTAATGGCCTCTCAAAGACTAAAAACTACCCCCCCCGCCCCCGATGGCACTCTCTGAACTCACACAGTCAGCTGCTGGGGCTGGGGCTTTCACTTATAGGGGTGATTATTCCCTGTACTTCAGAGCTCAATTATCTTGCAGTCCATACAAGTCAGCACGGCTGTTTTCCACCGAATTGCGAACAGTCACTTCCTACAGTGATTGTTCTCTGAATTCCCCTGTCTACATAGACAATGGCTTCCAGCTCCTACTATTAGGCACAAACGCAGCAGTTACTGGTACAATACACCAGCTCTCCGGCTGGAAGTCAGGAAGGCACTAATATTTGAGGGCATTTTGCTGGCAAAATTCAGGAAAGAAAAGGGACAGCTTAAAATTACAAGACAATCTTAGTGGGCACATGGCTTTTAATAGAGGGTATCTTACTGGTCTCTCCATTTTAATGTATTTTTTGGAGAAGGCATGGATTAGGACGGGGCTGAGAGTGGAAGGAGAGTGGGACAGGACCAGGACAGAAAGGAGGGAAATCTTGTTTTCTTTTCTTTTCCTTTGTGTGGTCTTAATCCATGAAAGAACCATTTCTGGACACTGAGGATGCAGAAGAGTATTTACCTTCATATACTACGACCTCTTGCTTACCTAGTGAGAATTTTTTTTTACACAAAGCCAGTGTTAAACTTGCTTTTAAACCAGTAGCAACAATGACAGTAATATAGGGCCATGTCGCCGCATGTCAGCTGCTCCACTCACTCTGATCTCTTGCCTTTGCTCTGTCTACACGCACCAACCACTGGCCATGCACCTTCTTCTGTCTCTAAGAAGCTCAACCTTTCAGCCCTTCATTATCTAGACTTTAGAGAGTAGACTTAGATCTGTAGAGAGCCCAGGAAAGCATGCGTTCCTCTCTAGACCCTCGTCAGGATGTATCTGTTTCTGCTCACCAATACACCACCCTGTGCACAAAAGAGGTGAACAAAAACTGGCTGAACGAAAACATGACCCACACCCTCTTTCTGTCCACTCTGCCTGGAGGAAGGGGTCGTGCGTCCTCAGACTCTGCTCCGTCAGCCTCTGGCCTCTTCTCCAGCGCGCCGAGGCCATCTCGAGTCCCACACTCGTTCTTCGCAAGGCGGCCAACACACTGGCCATCACGGTGTTGTCCTAAGTGAACTTCATACTGTCTCACTCGTGAAGCCTCTGCTCCCACACCAGCTCAAAGTGACCCTCCTCCTCTGATCTGACCGTACACAACACTCATTTGTCACTGATTTGGTCTCATTTCATCATGTAGATTTCAGACATATTTGCCAATTGTATCATAAATGTGCTGTGGAAAAGGACTGCCCGTTGTGTTTCCCTTCCGTCCTACTCAAAGCACAAACCGTAGCAGAAAGTCAGTAACTGTGCGTTGAGGTGAATCAGTAAGAACGCTTCCTATTTCAGCATCCTATTAGGGTTTGTACATGCTGAATGGGTCTTAGACGGATTTCTTAGCAACAGTATCTGACAGAGCCTTAAAAAGAAGGAAAAAAAACCCGTCTTCCTATTCATCCAAACAGTTGTATGTTTTAATTAAAATGGTATTTGAAAAAAGTATCAATAGACAATACATATCAACAAAACTCCAGGGCCTAAAAGAAATCAGGTTGCAGGCAATAAAAATTATTCCCAAATACAAAATATGTGGCTCTCAAGACTGGTTTGTATTTCTATCCAACCAACTGACCCATCAGATATTAGGCACTAATATACAGAGGAAGGAGTGTTTTTTAACTGTTTATACTTTAGTATCTGGTTATAATTGTATTGCCTGAGGATGCATTTATAGGTCTTCAATCAAAAGTACCTAAAGGATACCATCATCACCATCATCACCACCACCATCATCAACACCATCATCACCATCACCATCAACACCACCATCACCATCAACATCAACACCACCAATCACCATCATCACCATCATCACCAGCACCATCAAGCTTCTCATTGTTCCTGATGTGAAACATGCAAAAAGAAAACAAGGCAGAACTGATTCCTGACCCATGAGAGGTCACAAAATTAGGCATACTGGCAGGAGCGCTCCAAAGATCACCATATAGCTGATTCTCAGCCAAAATCTATCTTATACGTGAAACGTGGCACAAAGTCATGAGGTGATTAGAAGGAAATAGTACTGACAGGAAATGAGATGGTCTGTAAGGCATCACCAAGCTCTAAAATTTAAACAGAGGTAGGTTCTCTGCCCAGTGCCACTCTGGGACCATCCTTAAGAAAGGAATGTAATGGGAGTCCATCCACAAACAGCATGGATGTAGACAGACCTGGGTTCAAATTCTGATTTTGCCACTCGCTAACTTTGAACAGGTCATTAATCTTGGTGAGGTTCACTTTCTAAGATGTAATATTACTCCAAACATATTTTTACAGGGTGTTGTGGAAATTAAACACATCCTTGGCACTTAAGAAACATAAGCATCATCGTGAGATTTTTTTTTCCCCTTTCATGTTTAATGCATAAAGCAGACTATCAGGACTGTTAACAGGGAACATACAAAACTCTGTTCGAGGCGATGTGAAAGACCGTCAGACTCCTGGATGTCAGACCTTCTGCCAGAGGACCAAGAATCCACTAAAAAGGCAGCTCAGAGGCACAAGTGCTGGGACAATCTGTCACTGCCCTGGGCCCTCCCAATCTGCAACACCAAGATCAAGGCATGATTTGCCTTCTATCAGCTTTTCATGCCATATGAACAAAGGAACACCAGAAAGTTCCCACTTCCCACATATTTCCCCAAGAGTCTCCACAGTGTTTGAAATTTCACTTGCTTGGATCAAGACACTTGCTTCTTGGATAAAGTCTCAGAAACAGACCTTGCCAGATTTTTTTTTTCATTTCAATTCTTCAGAGAGTGATACTAAGCTAGCTGTTAGTGACTAAGCAGGCGGGGAGCATTATAGGAATAAGAAGGCTATCAAAAACAAAAGTGCTTTTACCTCTGTGGTTAGTTTTATTCCTAGATATCTTACGATTTTTGGTACAACTGTAAATGGAATCGATTCTTTGAAACCTCTTTCTGCTGCTTTCTTATCAGTATATAGACAAGCTACTGATTTCTATATATTGATTTTATATCCTGCAACTTTGCTGAATTCATTTATCAGCTCTAGCAGTTTTTTGGTGGAGACTTTCGGGTTTTCCACGTAGAGTATCATACCATCTGTGAAGAGTCGAAGTTTGACTTCTTCCTTGACAATTTGGAGGCCATATTTCTTTTTGTTGTCTGATTGCTGAGGCAAGGATTTCAACAGTGGTAGGAATGGACATCCCTGTCGTATTCCTGATCTAAGGGGGAAAGCTCTCAGCTTTTCCCCAATGATGATGATATTAGCTGTGGGCCTTTCATACATGGCTTTTATGATGTTGAGGTATATTCTTTCTACCTCTACTGTCTTGAAGGTTTTTATCAAGAAAGGATGCTGTATTTTGTCAAATGCTTTTTCTGCCTCTATTGAAAGGATCCTTTGATTCTTATCCTTTCTTTTATTAATGTGGTGTGTCATGCTGATTAATTTGCAAACATTAAACCAGTCCTACAGCCCAGGAATAAATCCCACTTGACTGTGGTGAATAGCTCTTTTAACGTACTGTTGGATTCAATTTGCTACTATCCTGTTGAGAATTTTTGCATCAAGGTTCATCAGGGATATTGACTTTTAATTCTCATTTTTTGTAGGGCCTTTGTCTAGCTTTGGAATAAGGTAATGATGACTTCATAGAATGAATCTGGAAGCCTTCCTTCCACTTCTATTTTCTGGAACAGTTTGAGGAGAATAGGTATTAACTCTTCGAATGTGTGGTAGAATTCCCCCAGGAAGCCATTTGGCCCAGGACTCTTATTTGTTGTGAGAGTTTGGAGAATCAATTCAATTTCTTCACTGCTTATGAGTCTGTTCAAATTGTATGTTTCTTCCCATTTTAATTTTGGTAGTGTGTATCTAGCAATTTGTCCATTTCTTCCAAACTGTACAGTTTGTTGGCATATAATTTTTCATAGTACTCTCTTATAATTGTATTTCCATGATGCTGGTTGTGATCCCTCCTCTTTCACTCATGATTTTACCTCCTGGAGTCCCCTTTCTTCTTTTTGTGAACTCTGGCTAGAGGGGGTTATCAATTTTGTTTATTCTTTCAAAAAAAAAAACCCCAACTCTTAGTGTCACTGATCTGTTCTATTTTTGGATTCTATATGATTCATTTCTGCTCTAGTCTTTAATATTTCTCTTCTTCTGCTGCCTTTGGGCTTTATTTGCTGCTCCTTTTCTAGCTCCTGTAGGTGTCTATTTATTTTTCTAGCTTCTTTAGGTGTCTTAGGTTGTATATTTAGGACCTTTCTTGCTTCTTGAGATAGGCCTAAATTGCAATGTATTTTCCTATTAGGACAGCCTTTTCTGCATCCAAAAGGGTTTGGACTAATGTGTTTTCATTTTCATTTGCTTCCTTTTACTTTTTAATTTCTTCTTTAATTTCCCAGTCAGTCCATTCATTCTTTAGTAGCTGAAAACTGTAGAAAGCTTATGAAATGAATTTAAAAAGACACAAAGAAATGGAAAAGCATTCCATGCTCACAGACTTGAAGAATAAATATTGTTAAAATGTTGATACTACCCAAAGCAATCTACACATTCAATGCAATCCCTATCAAAGCATTCTTCACAGAAGTAGGACAAACAATCCTAAAGTTTGTATGGAACCAGAAAAAGACCCTGAATAGCAAAGTAATGTTAAAAAATAAAACCAAAGCTGGAGGCATCACAATTCCAGATTTGAAGTTCTATTACAAAGCTGTAATCATCAAGACAGTATGATATTGGCACAAAAATAGACACTTAGATCAATGGAATAGAGAACCCAGAAATGTACCCACAAATATATGGCCAACTAATCTCCCACAAAATAGGAAAGAGTGTCCAATGGAACAAAGACAGTCTCTTGAGCAAATGGTGCTGGGAAAAATGTATGGTAACATGCAGAAGAATGAACGGGGACCACTTTCTTAGCCCATACACAATAATAAACTCAAAACAGATAAAAGACCTAAATGTGAGACAGGAAACCATTAAAATCCTACAGGAGAACACAGACAGCAACCTCTTTGACTTACGCCACAGCAACTTCTCACATGACACGTATCCGGAGGCAAGGGGAATAAAAGCAAAAATGAGCTACTGGGCCCTCATCAAGATAAAAAGTGTCTCTACAGCAAACAAAACAATCAACAAAACTAAAAGGCAATGAACTGAATGGGACGAGATATTTGCAAATAATATATCAGATAAAGGGTTAGTATCTAAAATCTAGAAAGCCAACACCCAAACTTAACACCCGAAAAAAAAAAACAAATAAAACAGTGAATAAAAGGGCAGGAGATATGAACAGACACTTTTCCAAAGAAGACATCCAGATGGCTAACAAACACAAGAAAAGATGCTCAATAATCACTCATCATCAGAGAAATACAAATCAAAAGCACACTGAGATATCACCTCACACCTGTCAGAATGGCTAAAATGAACAACTCAGGAAACAACAGATATTGGCGAGGATGCAGAGAAAAGGGAACACTTTTGCCCTGCATATGGAAATGCAAACCCCTCTGGAAAACAGTATGCAAGTTCCTCAAGAAGTTAAAAATAGAACTATCCTTATGACCCAGCATGTGTACTACTAGGTATTTATCCAGAGGATACAAAAATGCTGATTCGAAAGGGCACATGCACCCCAGTGTTTAGAGCAGCACTATCAACAATAGCCAAATTATGGAAAGACCCCATGGGTGAATGGATAAAGAAGATGTGGTATGTATACACAATGGAACACTAGTCTGCAATGAAAAAGAAATCTTGCCATTTACAGCAACGTGGATGGATCTAGAGGGTATTATGTTAAGTGAAGTAAGTCAGAAAAAGACAAATATCATAGGATTTCACTCCTATGTGGAATTTAAGAAGCACAACGGATGAACCAAAGAGGCAACCATAAAGGCTCTTTAATACAGAGAACAAACAGGATTGATGTAGGGAGATGGGTGGGGGTGCGGGATGGGCTAAATGGGTGACGGGCATTAAGGAGGGCACTTTTTGGGTTGAGCACTGAGTTTCATATGTAAGAGATAAATCACTGGTTCCACTCGTGAAACCAAGACTACACTGTGTGCTAACTTAAATTTCAATAAAATAAAAATGATCCCAACCCTTTTAGAGACAGGCACTAATAAAACTTTACCTTTCAAAATCAAAACAAAACAAAAGTGCTAGTGAGCTCTAAAGAAGTATGTTTGCCCAGATACAGGCGCTACATGTGGAAAGCATCGCCCACTATAGTGACTTCTGTAGGAGGTGATTTTCACCAAAGGGTGCTTCATGTACAACACCCTCCACGTTCCATCTGATTTGCAACATCCAGGCTGCATACGTGTGGGTACTGGCATCCCTAACTACTGCAGAAGTGCCTTGTGCCTCACAGAACTCACTCATTCTGCTTTCTGTGTGCCTAGTTTGGGCTCCATGCCACCTACGGACACAGACCCAGCGTCATCCGCCTGGCCTCTCCAAGGAAAATGAGTGAGGCCTGGGAAGGTGCGGAAGACAGTAGGCTGGCAGTCCGGCATAGATGGCCAAATACTCATCACAGGATTCTGAACGCCACCGCTGATTACAAGAGGCCAAGAGTTCTTCCAGTGAAAGAGCACAGTTTACAACTCTAATAATTTATACATGGGCTCACTCTCCCTGAATAATTACAGATTGTTATCCAGCTAATTACAGTACATGGTATTAAAAGATCTGGAATTCATTACCTCAATCTAGAAAATTACTTTGGCAAGTGTTTTGAAAAGAAAATGCTGGAAAAGCAGCTCAGTTCCTGCCAGGGTGATAGACGGCAGGGGTTTCGTGTTCTCTTCCCAGCACGTGACAGGCTCGTCCTTCTGTGCACCCCACAGAGGTCCTAAAATGTAGATTTTAGCATCTCAGTCCCAAGTGATGTTTCTAAGTAAAGTGGCCATGTTTACCAAACAGAAACACAGGACGCTCTGGCAAATTTGAATTTTAGACAGACAATACATAATTTAGTGCAAGTATGTCCCAAATATTGCATAAGACATACTTATGCTAAAAAATTATTCACTGTATATCCGAACTTCAAATGTAACTCAGCATTCTGTATTTTATCTGACACTTCCCCCTGCCTCCAAGGGAAATCTGAAATATTAAATAATGCTCTGAGACCATAACGGTGTAGATTTAATGAACAGTATTCCAATGTCCAAAACTGGAGGATCGAGCTTCATACAAAAATGTGAATAACCAACCAAAGAACTGCCAACATTAGGAAGAAAATGTCCATGGACATTCTCAAATAGAAGCCTTCATTCCTAAAACAAAAGTGAAAAAAAAATGGCCAACTATTCCATTCTTACATGGATCTGATCCTTGTGGAGGGTCTATAACCATCTCCAGCTACCAATAATCTTATCAATCAACATGCAACAGGAGGGGAATGCGAGGGAAATACAGACAACACTCTCCTGACACGACCTACCACCTATGCCCCCCGATCCCACCGGCTGACACATAACTATTTTCAGGATGACACCCTTATCCACTTAAATAAGTTACCAATTCCAACTCTCCTTCTATCTTGGCAGGAACAGAAATGCACAGGCTGATGTTGATACAGAAGTAGAGAGTGGATAGGGATAGAATTAGGAAGAAAAGGCATTTTCCAATTATAAGTATAAAAGTATCAAAGTCTCAGTTTTTTACTCAAAGATGACTTTAAAAACTATTGGTTATAAAAAATAGTCACTGGCTAACACATTTGAAAAAATATAGTCTAAATATAGGCACAATTCGGTGACGCCGACCACAAGCAGTGGTCAAAACTCAAATTCCAAACTATGACATCAGAGTGAGCTGTATGTAATCCCCATAGTTCAAAGATCCTTCATTCAACACATACTTACTGAGCACCTACTATTGTACCAGATGCTGTGCCAGGCACGAGGGTTATAGCAGGGAATGACAGGTGAGATTATACTCTTGAGAGGCTTATATTCAAGGCATGGGGTTGGGGAGGATGGCAAAGACACAGAAAATAAGCAAGAAAATGACAGACGAAATAACAAGATTATTTTAGGCATTATCAAGTGCTGAAAACAGGATTATATGATGCTAGAGATCTAGGTAAGACAGATTCAAAGGTCCAGGGGCTTCCCCAAAATATCTCTAAGTTCAAGGTTCGAGGTAGTGGTGTCCCAAACTCTCCTGGTCACCTCTACCATGGTTTTGCATAATTTGTCCCACTTACAGATTAAGTCACCTAATTGTCTTGTCTCTTTTCAACCATGGATGTCAGCACAGACGTGGGATACAGTTCCCTTCCGTATTTTCTCTCTCCCTCTCCCTCCATCCCTCTGTCTATACATGCATGCACACGCACGCACACACACACGCACACACACAGCCTTGTGTGTAGCAGAGTTTACTGAAGGTTTGTGGCAAGGACAGAAACAGGAGTTTATTTCACCCCAACACAAAAACTTAAAACTGAGTATTACACACTGTTCTGAACCATCCCAGGACACTCGGCCACACTGCTCCTACCTTCTTGGCTTCCTTATCACAGTCACGTTCTCTTCAGATCAAATGATAAGCATTTTTACACCTTTTGTTGTTTTGCCTTCTACTAAACTATCAGTTCAGTGTCTCACTTTTTTTTTTTTCAAGCCCTTTTCCAAGGTATTTCCCTAAACAGATAGTATCCTCTTTAAGATAAATTCTAGTGCCAGCTGTTAAGATAATAATCTGTTTCAAGAAGCTACATGCAATAGGCAAAAATCTGTATTTTTCTCTGTCATTCTTGGGTTTGTGCATTGTTAAAATCCTTTGACTTTGTCATAACAGAAAGTGTGAATGAAACCAACACTCTTCCTTCTTGCATTCAGTTTCCCCAATCCATCTGTATCCCGCAGACCATGTTCCTGGTGAAAAACAAGCTCTCAATAAATGTTTGATGAATTTAACGTAATGCCATGCAATCCACACGTGCACCATGGAGCGCACAAGACCTGTGACAGTGAGCCAGCATTCAAGCCAGGCAGCTCGTTTATTAACAGTAATTTGCCACCAGCTGTACCTAGAAGTAGATTACTTTTCGTGTTGTTTCCTGTTCGTACCATTGAAATGTCCTCACAGGCTATCTTCTGAAGCAAGCTAACGCAGGACGTGCCTCTATCATCTGGGATTTCGCACTTAAAGACATTTACTCAGATTCAAAATTAAGAAAGGAAAAGTAAAATAAAATACAGGTGATCACGCCAGTGCTAAGTCCATGTATCACCCGTGTGTTATCAATGTATCAAAATCATCTCTAGCTCCACAAAAGTCGCTTACATCCCAGCTGCCCTAGAATTTCCTGATTCCATTTATGATTCTCTCTGGCCTTCATGGGATTCGTTTGGCCTTTAAATCAATTTTTTAATAACTTCTCACCCAGGAAATTGTTTTTCTGGTCTATATTGACTCTAGGACACATTTCTGCTAGAGCCTTGCTATGGACTGAATATTTGCTCCCCCAAAATTTGTTTGTTGAAATCTTCATCCCCAACGTGACGGCATTTGGAGGTAGAGCCTTTGGGAGGTGATTAGGTCATGAGGCTGGAGACCTTAGGAATGGGATGAATGCCCCAATCAAAGAGACCCCAGAGGGCTCCCTCACCCCTCCTTCCATGTGAAGAGACAGAAGATTTTATCGGCTGGACCTAAAGATACTCAGTAGGTGAATTTCTTTGAAGAGATACCGATGTTCAAGAGAATAAATGGTAGATGAGTGAAAAAAAGTTTTTAATGTTTATTTATTTTGAGAGTGAGAAAGAGTGAGCGGGTGAGCAGGGAAGGGGCAGAGAGGGAGAGACAGAGAATCCCAAGCAGGCCTCGTGGTGACAGCACAGAGGCTGACGTGGAGCCTAAGTTCACACACTGTGAGATCATGACCTGAACTGAAATCAAGAGTCCGACGTTTAACCGACAGAGCCACCCAGGCGTCACATGCGTGAGAACCCTTTAAATCATCGACGGACCATTAAGAACCTAGGCTACCTTGAACACGACTACCTTGTCACCTCTTCTTTTTCCATCCGAATCCTACCTGCTCATCCAATTCTAGTCTGAGTTTCACGTCTTCCATCGGAACCCCGACCAAATCCATCAGATGTGATACAAAGGCCATCAGGCTTTGATGCGCAAGTCTGGGTTATCATCCCGGCTCCCCGATTTCACTTTAAAATTGGGCTTTCTGAATCTGTGCACTTCAGTCGGCATATATCACTCAGGTACGGTACCGTGTTCTTTTTACCTAATTTAATGGGTGAATCTGATATTCTCAGAACGCTCCTCCGCCTACAAGGACGACTTCCAAGTTTGTGTCTTTGGGCAACTTACCTCTCTGAGTCTTCCTGTCCTCACCTGTACTTCAAAGTGTTTGCTTATGTTTAAATGGGATAGCACACAAAAAGTGCCTGATACATAGTAACTGCTCAATAAAAACTTGGTCATTTGGTAAAGATTTATAGATTTCTTGATAAGAAAACTTTGTTCCTCCTAGGAAGGACCTGTAAAACCTCCCATCTGTGAAACCCTGGTAACTGTTCCTGCCCAGATTCCTAAGCCCCTCAAAGATTTATTAGTCAAAATATTACCTGACAATTTATTATATGCCTCTCTCTGAGATCCCCCCCCAGAGAATATTACGTAGGAGTAAGATCATGAACACAAACCAACTCTGTCCTGCACTCAAAGCATTTATCAATTCCTCCGCAGAAGGATAAAAAAGCATTTCCCTGGCTGAAGGTATAAAACTGCTCCTATCCTAACTGGCTACCCTCTGCCTTAACTGAAGAGTGAGACACCAAATATGAAAGAGCTGCCTCAATACTATGTCCGAGGGTCGCACAAACCTGCGGCATCGGTAACTCACTCCAAGCCACCCACCTACCTGTATCCCTGCCAGCCTTGTTTCCGCTTCAATTAGCAAAGAGCAATTCAATCAGGACAGAGCGCACAGCTGTCCCCGAAGGAACAAAACAAGCTTCACTGCGCAGGTTCTCATTTTTTAACTCTTCACCTTGAAATCGTTTTAGGCTTACAAAAGAGAGGCAAAAATAGTAGGGAATTCCAATAAACTCCCTCTCCCTGCTTCCTCTAATGCTTTAATCTCATATAACCACAGTACGATTACCAGAACTAAGAAAGTAACATTGGGTTGACACTATTAACTAAGCCACAGGCTTTACTCAGATTTTACAGATGGTCACTGACAGCCCTTTGCTATCCCAGGATACCATCACGTCTCCTTCACACCCCCCAGTCTGTGACTGTCCTTCAGTCTCACGACTCTGACACTCTTGAAGAATACCAGCACCGGCCAGGTGTTCTGTCTCCCCATCTGGGTTTGTCTGGTGGTTTCTCCCGATTACACCGAGGTCATCCGTGTTTGGGAAGAACGTAACGGACGGAACGGGCCTTGCTCGGGGCGTCCTATA
This sequence comes from Paguma larvata, assembly GCA_030068075.1. Taxonomy (NCBI): domain Eukaryota; kingdom Metazoa; phylum Chordata; class Mammalia; order Carnivora; family Viverridae; genus Paguma; species Paguma larvata. The sequence goes on along the minus strand of CM057831.1, from coordinate 2,644,390 downwards.
ACAGGGTGCACGATACCCAGAGGAGTCGTCACTGGCGACACCAACCTGGATCACTGTGTGAAAACGAAGTGTGCCCCGATTTTCCACTTTGGTAGAAAATTTATTTGTAATTAGTTAACATTTTCCTTTTGTACTGAGTAAAAGACTTCGTGCACATCTTCCTTCTCTACCGATTTTAACATTCCTCAGGGGACCTCGTCTGCAGCAATTATCACTGTGGGGTTCTAACGATGATTGTCTATGTCCCGCATTCTTTATGTATCAATTAACTGAGTTCTTTGTAAGGAAGAAGTATCCCTTTATTTTTTACTCAATGTTTTATATGCACTTATGACTATTTATTTTAGTCTTTGAGTTATAATCCAATACTACTATTATTGATTTTGTTATCCAAGCCGTTCAGCGTTGGCCATTGTGAGCTTTTTTAAGGTTGGGCCCTGTGTCCTTTTAATGTATCTTCATATTTTAAAAATTATTGTTAGCAGTTACTTTCTGGCACCACTAGACGCTCCAGTCTCAACCACTTCTCCAACGACAGGAACCTAGATTTTTTTTCCTAATTTAATTCAGTGGGTGCATTTAATGTTCTTTGATTAATGGTCCTCACCTACAGAAATTACCGCACTGGAGAAACCGCTCACCCTTCCGAAGCTAGTTGTCTCTTGCAGCTCAATCACATAGCACTTTGCATCTTTTTCCTACCCCACACATCTCAAATTCTATCTTAAGAGTTCATTTACATTTCTGTGCTTCCGTCTAGATTCCCTGAGGACTGACACTTTCGCTTATTCCTTTATTCCAAAGACATTTACTGAGCATCTGTTATCCAATGGAGGTGCGGCGGTGACCACGCCACGCAGTCTCAGCGTTAACCTTCCTGACACACTGCCGGACACAGAAAAATCTCTCAGCACCCTCTTGGAATCAACGTGGAAAGACGACTCCTTTGCCCGTACTTGTCAAGAAAGAAACTCACCACGGCGTATGACTCTGGTCCTTCTTAGCCACACTCAGAAAATAATTTATCGCCCTCCATGGAAAACTACTATCTCCGTCCCTTTTTCTGTTACCATCTCTTAGGGATTTATTAGCCCTTGAGAGAAGTGTATGCTTGGTAACTAAGCGCGAAATATATGAAGACTATAATTCACACAGTGACTCCCTAAGGACGGCATTATTTCATGAACTCTACTTAATGTTTCCCTGAGCTACGCCGACTTTCGTTATTCAACAGAACCAGAAGATGGCTTGAGGCGGAGTAATAATGCGCTGTATGTGCCCGTGTTTCTGGACAATTTCTATTCCAGGTGCAGATAAACAAAGCTCAGCGTCCCTATGTTCCAAACAGGCCAGAATGAAAGTTAAACAGGTAACGGGGAAGATGAACTTCCTTCTCAGAGTACAACGAAAATTCTTGACCTCGGAAAAGCAACGTACAACAGAAGGAACATGGAAAACAAACAATCGAACAACCTCATGGATTCCTCTGTCAAACCAAATTACAGAGGATTGCACGCGAGCCTGGGCCAGACACTGCCTGCGGAGAGCAGATGTAAACTTCAAACGCGGCGGACTTCCAAACCCTCAGCGGGCAGTCTCTCTCACGAGCAACAAAATGGAGCCTGGTTTATCACGTGGCACCGTTAAATACTTCCAGGACTCCGAGCTTTTCAGCTCCCTCTTAAGTTCCGTAGTGAACCTGGGCCCGTCGGAGAAAGTAAGACGCTGTATGACATCGAGTCCTAACTACCTCCCGGTTCTCAGGAGTACGGAAGGTCGCAAAGAACCTGCCGTACCATCGCTGCGAGCGACTGTGTCCCTCTGAGGAGATCATCTGTGTGAATTCCCACGAAGTTTCTCTGTCGGCGGTAAGGATTTCCTGATGGGGAAACTTCACGGGGACAAACACGTTATTATTATCCAAAGCAACATAGAGGGGTTCCGAACAGTGTGGAGCCACGATCAAACCTACCACAAATCTCCTCATGCGCCTGCTGCAAATGCATAATCCCAGGCTCCACGCCAGGTCTACACAGCCTGCGTGATTTTAAAGCCGATTCCGTCTGTATCCCGAAATTTGAGAACCACTGAAACACAAGCAAAACTCAAATGGCTTTCCCCTTTAGCTAAAAGGTGCGTAAGTACAGAGACAAGAAAACAGTGGTGACAAAAAGTTCAAAACCAGAGAAATATTTTTCCCTTTTATGATATAGGAACAGTTGCTGCTGGACATAATGGAACTAATGTAACCAGACTAATTCTCTTGGGTGCAATGTATTAGATGACTGTTATCGCGCAGTAGACAAGTAGGAACACAGAACCACGTCCCTTGAGATAAAGAAACGTGAGGGCGAACCCACATTTCCTTGGATTTCTGCCTGGGGACGGTTTTCCCCGGTCGGGAAGCAGGGAGCCACCGTGAGATAAAAGGAGAGAGCCGCTGTCTCTCCAAGCTGAGGAAGCAGGTATCAGAGCTTATTCCTCCTGAAGTGCTTGGATTTGGAGGGACGAGAGACTCCGATTTGAAAAGCTTTGCAAAGTAAATGCCTCAGAACATCACACGGAGGTTTCCCTCAAGTCGTTGGCTGAATGGGGGCTGTTTGTGTACAGAACGAGATTCTACAACACTCGACAGAGAGAGGCTCCCAGGGGAGCACGGGCTGAATGGAGACTAAAGATCAGAGGACCTAACTCCGGTCAGGATACTACCCACGATGTACGGCATATAATAAAAAAAATACTAGGTTCTTTGCAGTTTCTTTGCGAGAAGTAGAAGTGGAAAGAAAAAGACCCAAAGAAAACAAAGATCTTGGAATTAACAGATAAGAAGTTTACAACAGCTGTGAGAAATATGTGGAGGGATTTAAAGAAAAAGTTGGAGAATCTCAGAGAAACAGAAGGAGTTAAAAAAAAAAAAAAGAATCATATGGAAATTCTAAAATTGAGAACTATAATATTTAAAACGAAAAATTCACCGAATGAGCTTAAAGAAGATTGGACTAGGCAGAATAAAGGGTAAATTGACTTGAAGACAAAAAAAAAAAAAAATTATCCACACTGAGAGAAAGGAAGAGATTTTAACAGAGCCTCAGTTACGTCTGGGAAAACACCAAGTAGTTTCACATACACGCAGCTGGAATCTCTGAAGGAGAAAAGAAAGAGAGCGGTGCAGTTATTTTCAATAAATAATAGTTGAAAGTCTCACAAATTGGTAAAATAAATCAACTAACAGTTCCAAAAAGTTTGACAAACCTCAGAGCAAGATAAATAAGAAGAAAAACTACACTGAGTTACATAATAGGTAAGCTGCTGAAAACAAAACATAAAATCTTCAAAGCAGTCAGTGAAAAATGATACATTACACACGGAGGGAAAATTATAATAATGGAAGCTACCATTTACCAGAAACAATGGAGGGCAAAAAAAAAAAAAAAAGGCAATGACTTCTTTAGAGTATTTTAAAGATGTTAATTATGAGTTTCACATCTGGAAAAATAACCCTTCAAAAAAGGGGTTAATAGAAACATTTTCAGGTAAATAAAAGCTGAAAGAATTTGTTTCCAGTGCAACTACACTGCAATAAACACCAAAGTCTTCAAACTAAAGAGAAATAGTACAAACGGAAACTCAGCTCAACAGAACAGGGCTAGAAATTGCAAATACATAGGTCAATTTTTTAACTCTATTTTCTTCTTTTAATTTAAACAAAAATTGGTAAAGCAAAAATAATAACATCGTATCATGCAGAATTTATAACACATACATACAGAAGTAAAATCTATGACAATAGAACAGTTTGAAGATAAAACGAATCTAACATTATATGTGCTTACATTTTTACATGTACTTACAGAATATTAAAACTAAGCAGAATGTGAAAAATTCATCCATGAATTCGTGCATCATGCATGCACATTGTAATCACAGAAAACTCCCTTTAAAAAAATACAACGGAAATCCGGACGCAATCTTGAAAAAGAACAAAGCTGTAGACATCACACGTCTGATTTTAAATTATATGAAAAAGTAGGGGCGCCTGGGTGGCTCAGTTGGTCGAGCATCTGACTTGATTTTGGCTCAGATCATGACCTTGTGGGTTCATGAGATAGAGCCCTGCATCAGGTTCTGTGCTGACAGCACAGAGTGTGCCTGGGATTCTCACTGTCCCTCTCTCTCTCTGCCCTTCCTCTGCTGGTATGCTCTCGCTCGCTCACTCTTGAAATAAATAAATAAATAAATAAATAAATAAATAAATAAATAAATAAATATAGATAGATAGATAGATAGATAGATATATTAAAGAGTAATCAAAACAGTATGATATTGGCATAAAAACAGACACATAGATCCACAGAACAGAACAGAGAGACAAGAAATAAACCTACACACATATGGTCAATTTACAACAAATGAACCAAGAGTACACAATGGGGAAAGGGCAGTCTCTTTAATACATCATGTTGGGAAATTGGTCAGCTACATGCAAAAGAAAAAAAAATGAGCCGCTTTCTTACAGCTTACACAAAAGTTAATTCAAAATGAATTAAAGGGGCACTTGGGTGGCTCAGTTGGTTAAGCGTCCAACTTTGGCTCAGGTTATGATCTCACAGGTTGTGAGTTCGAGTCCTGTGTCAGGCTCTGTACTGACAGCTCAGAGCCTTGACCCTGCTTTGGAAAATGTATCTCCCTCTCGCTCTCTGCCCCTCCCCCGCTCGTGTTCGCTTGCTCTTTCTCTCTCTCTCTCGATTAAATAAACAATTCTTAAAAAATGAACTAAGGACTTGAGCATAAGACCTGAAACCATAAACTAGTAGTTTTCCTAGAAGAAAATGTAGGCCAAAGTTCTTTGACATCGGTCTTGGCAGTAATTTTTTGCATTTGACAGTGAAAGTAAAACAAAAGGAAAATAAAGAAGTCAAAGACTACATCAAATTAAAAACTGCACGGCAATAAAAAAGAAGAAAAGAAAAAAACATCAACAAAACAAAAACGTAACTAACTGAATAGGAGAAAATGTTCACAAATCATATCTCTTATAAGAGGTTACCATCTAAAGTATATAAAGAACACAACTCAGTAGCAAAAAATAAACAATGTGATTTAAAAATGTGGAGAGGATCTGAACAATCATTCTTCAAAAGACCTACAGATGGCAACACATACATGAACAGATGCTCAGTATTACCTACCATTAGGGAAATGCAAGTTACAACCACAATGAGGTATTACCTCACACCTCTTAGACTATTATTAAAGTTATTTATTTACTTATTTATTTTCAGAGAGAGAGAGCACGAGCAGGGGAAGGGCAGATAGAGGGAAGGAGAGAACCCCAAGCAGGCTCCATACTGTCAGTGCAGAGCCAGATGTGGGGATTGAACTCACGAAATGTGAGATCCTGACTTGAGCCGAGATGGAGTGTCCACCACTTAGCTGACTGAGACACCCAGGTGCCCCTAGAATGGCCATTATTAAAAAGACAAGAAATAACAAGGGTTGGGGGTTATATGTAGAAAACGGAGCCCTTCTGCACTGTCGGTGGAAATTTAAATTGGTGCTGCCACCGTGGAAAACAGTACACAGGTTTCTCAAAAAATTAAAAATAGAATTCCCATATGATCCAGAAATTCCACTTCCATGCATTTATCTAAGGAAACCAAAAGCACTACTTCTAAAAGATACCTGCGTGTTCACTGCATTATTTATAATAGCCAAGAAGTGTAAACAACCTACGCGTCCTCTGATGGATAGATAAAGCAACTGTGAAAAATGACCTTAAAGGCATTACCCCTAGAGAAACAAGTCAAATGGAGAAAGGCAAATTCTGAATACTTATGATCTTAGATATGAATATTTTTTATATATTTTATTTTTTTAATAATTTATTGTCAAATTGGTTTCCATACAACACGCAGGGGCTCATCCCAACAAGTGCCCTCCTCTGTGCCCATCACCCACTCTACCCCCTCTATAAAGAACTTACCAAACTCCACACCTGAAAAACAAATAACCCAGTGAAGAAATGGGCGGAAGATATGAATAGACACTACTCCAAAGAGGACATCCAGATGGCCAACAGACACATGAAACGATGCTCGATGTCACTCATCATCAGGGAAATACAAACCAAATCATACTGAGATACCACCTCACACTGGTTAGAATATTTTTTAAAAAATCAAAGAAACTCGTAGATACACAGAGTGTAGTTGTGGGGCACGGGGTGCGGGTAGTTAAAACGGCTGAAGGTGGTCCAAAAGTACAAATTTGGAGTTACAAAATAAAAGTCATGGGGATATTATTTACAATTTATAGCATGATGACTATATGTAATAATACTGTGTTTTAATTTGAAAGCTGCTAACAAAGTAGATCTTAGAAGTTTTCATCGCAAGAAAAAAGTTTACGGGGCACCTGGGTGGGTCAGTCAGTTAAACATCTGACTTCGGCTCAGGTCATCGTTCGTGGGTTCGAGTCCCACGTCAGGCTCTGTGCTGACAGCTCAGAGCCTGGAGCCTAGAGAGTGATTCAAATTCTGTGTCTCCCTCTCTCTCTCTCTGCCCCTTCCCTGCTTGTGCTCTCTCTCTCTCAAAAATAAATAGAAAACATTTAAAAAAGGGGAAAGTTTTTAACTATGTATAGTGATGGATATTAGTTAGAATTACTGTGATCATTTTGCAATAAAAATCTATTATTGGGTATTGCTAAAATGCAAACAGAAAAAACAACTGTAATATTAAGAACTACTGATTAATCCAAAAGAAGACAGGAAAAGAAAAACAGAAAATTGATTAAACAGAGAGGAAATAGAGAAGACACTATAAATACAGAAAACACTATGATTAAGACAGTATCATCAGAATACAGTAAAAAAGGAAAAGAAGGAAAAAAAACTAAATGCCATCTAAAAGATTTGCACCAATACAGAAAACACAGGAAAATTTCTGAAAACTGTAAAGTGAATGAATTTGAAGATACAAGATTTGTGGGATGCATCTAAAGTAATGCTTAGAGAGGACAATACATAGGTTGCAATTCTTGTATTAGAGAGAGGTTTAAAATTGGTGACCTAAGATTAAACACGAAGTACACAGATGGAGTAAGAAGAACAAAAATCAATATAATAGAAAATAGGCAAAGTATGAAGAAAAACGACAAAGCCAGAAATCGCTTCTTAAAAAGACAAATGAAATTTGAAAGCTTCCAGCAAGAATGATCAAGAAAAAAAGAAGAGAAAGCACAAAGTACGAGTGAGAGGAAAAAAAAGCAGCTCAGGCTATCGATGCCACAGACCAGAGGGCAGCAGACTAGGGCTCATGGCCAAATCGGCCACCGCCAGCTCTGCAGAGCCCGAAAACTAAGAACTGTTTTTACATTTTAAAATGGTTGAGGTAAAAAAAAAAAAATGATAAAGTATCATTTTTGTGACATATGAAAATTGTAACATTTATATTTTAGTGGGCACAAATAAAGTTTTATTGGAACACAGCCAGGCTACCATTTACATAGTATCTACAGCTGCTTTCATACTATGACAGCAGAGTCAAGTACTTTTGACAGAGACCGAATGGCTAGTAAGGCCTAGAAGACTTACTAACAGGCCTTTTACAAGGAAACACTTGCCAAGTCCTCCCATAAACATGAAAACGCAGGGGTGCTTGAGTGGCTCCGTCGGCTAAGCATCAGCCCAGGTCATGATCTCATGGTTCTTGACGGCTCGGAGCCTGGAGCCTCCTTTGGATTCTGTATCTCCCTCTCTCTCTGCCCCTTCCCCGCTCCCACTCTGTCTCTCTCTCAAAAATGAATAAACATTTTAAAAAGTTGTTTTTTTTTAACATTCAAACATAATACAGAAGTGTTACTTAATACTTTATGCCAATAAATTCAACAATTCAGGTGAAATTAACACATTCGTGGAAAAACACAACTTACCAAAACTGATACGAGAAGGGGAAAGTATGTGAATACCTGTTAGGTACTGAATTTGTAATTAAAAACTTCCCCCCAGAAGTTATCTTTATTACTTATTTTACCCTCCACATTCAGGTCTGCAATTCAGCTGGAATTAAATTTAGTATATGAGACCACTTGGACCATGAATTAACTTCTGGGGATTGGAAAAGAGGTTTTAAGCAAAACATCGAAAGTACCTATCAAAAGGACTATCACTGAGAAGTTGAACTTTCTTCAAATTTAGAACTTCTGTTCATCAGTAGATTCCTTTACAGCAAGCCACAGATGGGAGAGGTTGGTTGCAACTCGTATCACTGGCAAACGATTCGTCACGAAAATACAAAAAGAACTCCTACAAACCAACTTTTTAAAAAGGCAACACAGGTTTTTAAATGAGAAAAAAAACTGAACGGTCGCTTCACAAAAGAAGAGAAGCCAACAGGCACACTGAAATTGCCGATCATCATTATTTATGAGGGAAATGCAAGTTAAAACCACAGTAGTCAACACCTGTTGTTTCCACTTGAACATGTACCTAACCGTCATCATCCTTCTGGGAGTATCAGATAACCTTTATACTCAAACTTCCTTTATTAAACCACCTCGCCATTCTCAGCTGTGTCATTTGGGTGGGATTCCACTCAACCTGAACTCTGGGCACAGAACTTGATTGAGCCCAGAAAATGAACATACCCCATTTTCTGGGTCAAGATATTTGGGATGACCCTGAAACCTAATCAGAGCCAGGGAAACGGAATGCTGCAACGTAAAGGCACAGTTCCAAGTAGAAGACATCTCTTCTGTCTTCAACTACAAATACCAGAAGAGACTTTTTCTTTTTTTCCTTATTGGATAGAACGTGACAATCTGAGCCTTTGACTACAGTCGTAGAGAGCCTAGAATGTCAAGGTGAGTGGCTGTTTCGTGATGAAGGCAGCTGGGGGACTGATGAGAGAAACAGATATTTTCTACGGTGCTACTGTTTTTTTAATGTTTGTTTATTTTTGAGAGAGAGCAGGAGAGGGGCAGAGAGAGAGGGAGACAGAGGACTGGAAACGGGCTCTGCACGGAGAGTGGAGAGCCTGATGACAAACTAGGAGACCATGACCTGAGCCGAAGTCGGGCGCTTAACCGACTGAGCCCCCCGGGAGCCCCTCTGCTGGATCAGTTCTCACCTGAGGCTGCTCTTACCCCTGATCTTTTCAGCTAAGTCAGCCAACTGGTTTTCTGGACTACACAAGCCACTGCGAGTTGGATTTTCCATGGCTGTCACATGTAGTCCCAACTCAGGACACCATTATCGGATACTTTAGTCCCAGAGAACATGCGCAGGGCTTGACGTAACTGATATCTGAACTTCAGAACGCTGAAGGATCAGGACTTCTGCTTTCCCAGTGAGTAAACCAAGACACAGAGTTGCTGAGTGGTCAGGAAAGCGGCACTCGAGCACACAGCTGGCTCTTCCTCCGTAAAGCCCGGGAGTCAGGAAAGCCTGGCCAAGCATGGAACAGAAGCTGCCTCAGCATTTTAACTGCCTGAGCAAGGACTTGGATGCTGAGGCACATAATTTCCTCCAACACAATGGCCAGGAAGAGCTTAAGAGCATTTTATTATTATTTCAAAGTAAACGGCAAAGAATTAAGTTTATCTTCAAAAAAGAAGAAAAAAAGCATTTGGTAGATGTTCTGAGGGAGTCGTTTTTCCCCTTCCTTTTCAACTCTGTAGGATGCAGTTACAACGGCCCCGGGGAAGGAGGAGACTGCAGTTGCTGTTCTGCTTTTGTGGCTCAAGAGACGCACGATATACTTCGTGGCCCACTTAATGTAAGGAATAAACAGCAGGCACATAAATCCGTGGGCTTCCACTGACCACCGGACTGCGGGACAGGGAGGAAAAAGACCGCTGTGGCTCCAGCAGGTCCCCGATCGGCCCTGCCATTTGTCTACTGTTATCTGTAGACTCCTCCCGGGCTGCCCTTCGCGTGGCCTCTTCACGGCCCCGCTCCCAATGAGTTGTTTCCCAAGTGCCGACGTTCTGACGTGACCGAGGACAAACAATACAAAGGCCAGTTCTGTTATGAAGAGGCAGAAAACAAAGAAAAACCCAAGAGAACAAGAAAGGTCAGCTTTGCTTCAAGATTCTGACAGAGGCGATGGAGCGGCATCTGACTGGTTAAGTGACATAAGACAGCCGAGCAATTTGGGAAAACTGCCAGCACGAAGGCCCCAAGCAACAGACTGGCATTACTGGGATTCCTAAAAAATATTTAATTGTCTGTTCAACTCTTGATTTCACCTCCGGTCATGATCTCACAGTTCATGAGTTCGAGCCCGAGTTGGGCTCCACACAGACAGCATGGAGCCTGCTTGGGATTCTGTGTCTCCCTCTCTATCTGCCCCTCCTCTGCTCGCTCTCTGTCTCTCTCTCTCTCTCAAAAAAAAACCCAACATTTAAAAAAATGTATTTGTGGGGTTTGTTAATTATAAAAAAGAACATATTTGTGGAAAAAAAATTTTTAAATATAAAACTACAATAAAAAGTAAAAACTGAATTCTTGTATCACTACTTGGAGATAAGTACCATTATCTCTAGATATTTTCAGATGTGTATATACTTTTCCTTGTTTTTCACACACACAAAAAAAAAACCCACATGAGAATAATACGTGTTTTGCAAGCTTTGTATTACCAGGTATCTTTCATATGGATAAATATTTTTACAACATATTAATGGCTAGGCGGTTTGTTACATGTATAGTATGATAATCAATTTAACCAATCCCATTCTCTTGACATTCGGATCATTTCTGAATTCTGAACCTGGCCCAGACACCTGGACATGCTGGGGCTGCCCTGCACTGAAGTATGCCCACTTTTTTTTTTTTTAATTTTGAAACTGCCAAGTTGAATGTTTTATAGTATAGTATCTCTACCCCTGTGATATTATTACCATTGGATAAATGCATAGAAGTTAAATCTCTGAGTCAAAGATAAACATTTTAAGGTATTTGAGGTGTATGATAATTCGTCCTCCTGAAAAATACACAAATCCACATTTACAGACTCCATCTTGAAGTCTCACGTAGTAGCTCACTTGATGCTCTAAGTACCTCTGAGTATTCTCATCAAGGGTCTTCTGTGGTTTGTATTCTTTTAAGTTTATTTATTTATTTTGAGAGAGAAAGCAAGCAGGGGATAGGTAGGGAAAGAGAGAATCCCAAGTAGGCTCCGTGCCATCAGCATGAAACCCTACTTGGGGCTCGATACCATCCACCATGAGACCATGACCTGAGCCAAGACCAAGAGTCAGATGGTTAACCGACTGAGCCACTCAGGGGCCCCTGGTTGGTCCTCTTAATAGAAGCAGAGTTGGGGTCTGTAAGTTCTTGCCTGAATGATGAACATGTCTATCAGAACTTACACACACAGATACTGTCTCTATATTTCTTCTCTAGAAAGTGGAAACCCACATTTATTGAACACGGATAAGTATAAAATACAGACATATTAGACACAGTAGACTCTCAATAAATATTTGTGAATGAATGAATGAATGGAGAATCAACCTGAATCCAACTCCACTGTTGACAATGCATTATGGGACAGTATCAGAGCCATCCTGACTCGTACTGAGTTTCCCATCTGAGAAGCACCTTCAGTACACACAAGGAACCCACCTCTAAGTGGAACAGTCAGACTCTCTCCTGGGAATGTAAGCTGTGAAAGGAGAGATCCCAGCCCTCGAAGCTGGGCGGCATAAATCTCAGGCCTCAAGAGAGGTCCGAGTCCTGCTGCTGAGATCTCCAGTTCTGGCCCCATTCACCGACTTTTTAGCTCTTCCTTCAGTCTCATGAAAGGCCTCGGGAATCTTCCACTGCTCTTCTTTTTTTGGCCTCAGCTAGCCAGCATCTGTTTCTACAGCTCGCAACCAACAAACATGACGTATTACGTAGGACCTGGACTGCCATGCACCTGCCGGTGATGCCAAGGCCTCCAAGGAAGAAGATGAACGCCTCACACAACACTGCGAGCTCCTGATATGCAGACCTGCCTCACACAGAGGGGCCGGTTGCTGGTGGCAGACTGCTGAGAGCAAGCTTCCAGATGTCTTGTTACCAGAAATTCCAAGAGAACGTGGGCATAAAACTGCATAAATTTCAGACATCTCAGAGGACTGTGCCTTCATTGTTCTTTTCCCATATGTTACAAAAGAACAGTCTGTATAGCTCTGGATGTGTGGCAAGCCCTAACGGTGGTGAAGTCAATTTTCCTATCAAAAAGCCTACAGAAAGCTAAACTGTTTCTTTGAAAGGCTGTAGGTAGAGCTCATACTTCCTGGAAACTAATTACGAGAACTACGTTTCCTCAAATAAACCTGCCCAAACTGAAAAGCCCTGGGCTATGACTTTTTAATGTTAGATGATTTTTTTTCTTTTTTAATGGCTGCAGGTTTATGGAGAACACAGTTGAAACATTTGAAAACTGGGAGGGAAATCGTTTAGACTAAAAAAAAAAAAAAAAAAAATGAAAAACAAAAAACAAAACCTGTCGTATCTCTCAGATCCATCTTATACAGCTTCTTCCTTTAAATCATTTCTTGGGTGCATCTGTTTTCCCAAATCCAGCCCATATCACCTGCTCCCCAAAATAAGGCTCAGTTTCTACTCTCCAACTCCTTCCCTCTCCAATCCATTATTCACAACTATGTCATGCCAATCTTTCAAAAAATCCTCTCTCTGCTGTTCCAAATCCTACTGAAGGAAGATTCTTCCCACACGGTGGGAACTGCGGGGGCTGCAAAGGGCTTGGGCTCCATCAGCCATCAGCTGCTTGAATTTGCATGAGGAATTTAACATCCCTGAGCCTCAGTGTACTCACTCTTAAAAAGAGGGTAATACATGCCTTCAAGGTTATTACCAATATTTGGGACACAATTCACCAAGGGCCTGGCCCTCAAAAAGCCCTCAAGAAATGTCACCTTGCTTTCCCCTCCCTAGTAAGCTTCAGATCAAACGGCCCTCCTGGCCTCATTCTTCATAATCTGACCCCACCCTCGCAGACAACCGCGTGTCCGGATAAGTTCTGCACATGATTCTGTGTCCCCAGTAGGCTCCCAGCCCTCCTCACCCTCTTGTCTCCCCTCTCCCCCTTTGCTGGCTCTCGATGCCCGTTCCCCTCCCACACCACCCACTGTCCTCTCCAACCTGCAAATCCTGTAATTCCAGCCCAAGTCCCTCCCTCTCCAGACTCCTTGAGCACAACGATTTCCCATTTTCACAATTAGGCACTGTGTACCAATTTCCCAGGCCACAAACTCAGGTGTCCAGGAACGTAATTCTCTTTATTTTCCTGTAATTAAATGTGATTTCCACCTCAATCCTCCACACCAACCAGAGGTAGTAACTCAATCCTGGTGCCGTTAGGCTCTCCTTACTCGGATCAAAGATTTCTCCTTCACGTGCGGGTTTCCAGCTTCCTCTTCTGCGTGGAGATGCATCTAAATTCCAAGAAGGCTTATACCTAACGTTTAGGTTAGGGTACAGGTGAGGAGGATCTCAACACCTTGGCATTGTCCACTCTCGCTTCCGGCACCTGCCGAAAAGGTGACATTGACTCACTGCCAGGGCCTTTCCCCACTTAACATCTGCTTCAGGCCTGACCTCCCACATGCTTCTAGTTTTACAGAATAATCCAGAACCCTCAGCTGCGCTGTGCTTCCCACAAAGCTGTGGTCAGGTCGGCTGGTGTATACTCTCGGCCTCTCTGGGGTATCTAGACACACCCGCAGCCACCTCTTTACTAATGCCCGCCTGTCCTCGAGGCAAGGGAACTCTGCTACGACTTCTGATTCCCAAGTCTCCAAACAGGGATGCAGGACTCAGCTCCGCCCTGCTCTCAGAGCCTCGGCTCCACGTGGGGAGTGTACTACCCTCACCCGGACAGGGCTCAGACCAGGGGCAGGGCACACCCCCCCTTATCAGACACCCGCACCAGTTTCTAACTCTATTTCTTTTCTCATCAATTCTCCTCTGTTCTTCTAGGAAGAATTTCTCTCTTCTCATTTGGAAAAACTGGTTCTGACAGATTCTCAGTCTAAACAATTCAAAATTCTATGTCTTAGTTCTTTGGGGTTTTAACTTTTGAGCTGGAAAAACACAACTGCCTTTTATCTACTGGCTCTCCCATGAATTTTCAAAGTCTGTTATGGAGCACCAAAGCTAAATATTGACCCATCCTTTCCCTGGAGCTGTAAGCCCATGCTGCCCTAGCTGCCACCTGAAATAAATGGACAGGTTACGGTACAGAGGAAAATACCAGGAACAAAAACACGAAATAAATGAAAGATTTCAGTGCAGAAAAGAAATATAAGGAACAAAAAGAATACTGGTGGATATCAAATATCACCCCTACCATGCCAGTCACCTGGTTAATTTCTATAAACCCTTCCGCTCTCTGCTGAGATAGCACTTCCTTTGAAAACCTTTTTCCTGCTTGACCTGCTCCCGTTTCAATCCCAAAATTAGGTGAAGCGCTCACCCCACACGTCCACAGGCAGAACCCCAAGCTGACTCACGAGGACTCTCTCCTCCATATAACTCCCACCTCCATAAATATGGCATGGGGTCACCACTGTGATTCGATTACATTACACGGCAAAGGCCACTACATGGCCAATATAATTAAAGTTATCAATGAGGTGACTCTGAGTTCATTAGAAGAGAGATGCTTCAGTGAGCCTGACATAATCACATGAGCCCTTTAAAAGCAGAGTTTTCTCTGGCTGGTTGCAGACAAGGAAATAAGCAGTTTGAAGCATGTGGGTGTTTTGTCGTGTGCTGTGGCTGGTCTGAAGGTGGACGAGCTCACACGGAAAAGCCCTAGGGAGGCCCCGGGAGATGAAAGAGAATCACAGCTGACAGCCAGCCGGACAACAGGGACAAGTCCTACGCCCTCAAGGAAATGAGCGCTGCCAACAGCCGGTCATCTTGGAAGAGAACCACGGGCTCCACATGCGACGCAGCCTGACCAACGTCTCTATTCTGGGCAAATAAGACCACGCCCAAAAGACGGCAATGCCGTGCCTGTACTTCCGAACTACAAAAAACTGTGAAATAATACATCTATGTTGTTTTAAGCCACTAACTTTGTGGTGAGCTGCTCCACAGTTAACATAAAACTAATACCATACCATATATAATCCCACAACACCGGGTGATCAGGCCTGTTACCGAAACGTATCATGACTGTCTTTAACCTTCTGTCTCTCCCAGCAAGACTACGAGACTACCTGGTTTACAGTTACATTAAAGTAATAATATTTGAGTTAAATTAGTTAAGTGGATTAAATGAGCAATCATACATAAAACACTTAGGAACAGTGCCTAGCATGTGTGTTTTAACTAATATGGTTGCCCAACAGTACCTGAGACAGTGGCTAACACATAGTAATAAGCTCACTAAATATTGATTTAGGGGAAAACTACTCACCTCAAGTGAATCTCAATGTATTTATACCTAATACCATAGAATTCCTTAACATGCATTGGTTTCGGGAAGCAGAAAATGAGTAGAAGTGAAAGTTTGCTCTTCTAAGCAAGGGGAAGGTTTCAAAAAATGAAACAGAGGTAATCAAGGGCAAGGTGTGGAGAGAAGACGGTCAACAGATCAGTGCGGCTGCAAAGGGAGGATACATAAAAGACTGAGTTCAGAAATGCTGGTCACATAACGGAAGACATTCAAAGCCACATCTGAATTCTAGATATTACCACTTAGGGAACAGGAGAGATCCAGGGATGGCTTTTACACAACAGACTAGCATGGAAAATGTAACGTTTTAGGGCAGGTATTAGCCAATCATCTTCAGTATAGACTGGAGAAGGCAGATGCTGGAGGAAGGCACGTGAGTGCAGAAGCCCGCACAGTGTGTGAGATTCTAGAGGCTGCACTATCGTGGGGGCCAGAGTCAGCAGGAATGCAAAAGAAACAACTACTGACACAGATATTATTACCGAAGAAGTAGTGGCTCTCATATCAGGAAATGGTCAGAAACTTACTACTAGCTCTGCAAACGTTTACTGAACGTCCCTTCTGAAGCAACCTACAGGAGTTCAGCATTTGCCGAGAGAGACACTGACTTCTGGTCTCAGTCTGAATTAACTGCGACACCTCCAAAATTATGACTTAAAGTCAATAGAACGTCCTCCTCTACAGGCATGGATTCTTAACAAGAGAAATGACATTTTTCCAGCTTGTACACTTTTGAAGTAAACTGGAATGAGTCTGAATATAACTAGACTTTCCCAGAAACTGTATCTTTTCAATGGGGGCGGGGGGAGGTTAATTCATCAAATTTCAACTTTGACACGTAACACATTTATGATCAGTGGCTGATGGCTGATGATCCAAGAGAGGAAGACCCTGGGAACAAACACACACCACTGTCTGCACACTTGGGCCAGAATTCCCACTAAAGCAAAACCACCCAGGCCTCAGCCGGCTCCCCCCAGAAACAGGAGCCCCCTAAAACAAGGTGGAGATTCTGGGAACAGAGCAATCCTATCCCTTGCCCAGGTGGACACAGATGTCTTTGGAGGCACGCTGGCATCTCTACCACATCCCATTTGAAACCTGAAATGAAGGCACATTCTTCTGCATGTGCTCTGGGTCCCTGACCCTATCTGGGACCTCAGCCCCTTCAGCATGCAAAGAACCTCAGTGCAAACTTCACTTGGGAAACCAAGGTCAGCTCTGCATTCTTCTTGTCCTCGAGTCCTGCCCCAAACGCCACTCATCCCACCCTTTCTCCCACCTCACATCTCTGGTGCTCTTTTCACCAGAGATTGTTGTATCTGCCACAACCTCCCTCTGCTTAGGCCTCCCTCCCTCCCATGTCCTACAGTATTCTCAAGCTCTTCACAGAGCACTGTCTTCTCCATCATGCCTTGACTAAAGCCTGGTTTGTCCATACAACTGCTGCTACGGAGGGGCCATGATGGCAGAACAGCATGGAAACTTTTTTTATGTCTCTCATCCCTAAAATACAGCCAGATCCACACTAAGCCATCCTGCACACCTAGAAAACTCATGTGCAGATTAACACAACAATGTGCACAACCTGAACCACAGAACTCAACAAGTACGGGGGCGGAGAGGTGAACTGGGGGAGACAGAAGCCGCGGAGGGCAGGGAGCTGTTTTTGCTTGCAGAGAGAGGATGGGCGAGGGGAGCGGTGAGTACAGGAAAGCATCCCCTCCACCCGAAAGTAGCTAGAGAGAAAAGAAACAGTACACAAGGGACTGAAGAAAAAAAGGGAGAAAGAAGAAAGGAGAGAGTTTAAATTCCATTAATACTCTATAGTGAGTGAGCAGAGTCTGAAACTCCACAGCTTGATGCCTGGCGGTGCTCGGGGGGGAAAGCATGAATCCTCAAGAACAGAGAGCGACTTCCGAGGGGTCCTCGGAGAGGCAGTTCCCTTGCTGGGAGGACACTTGGTAGAGCTGTGCAGCCACCCCACAGGCAAAGGACAACGAGAGAACAACCACATTCGTTGGTGCTGGAACAAGGACGCTAAGGATGGAGCCTGGCACCAGATGTGTGTTGTGACTTACCATAATCCCTGAAATGATGCTGCTACGCGATCGCGTGAACATTTTCTGGGGCGGGCTGGCCCCCAGCCGCAGTTTCTGGGCATCCACAGCACCGCGGTTTCCTGGACATGCCTGGGTGTGGCCAGTACCCGGCCACTGCTCAGCGAGAACCTCCTCCAGAAGGTCTGAGCAGGTCAGAGCCGCAGTCCCTCAGAAGTGAGGGGTTGGGAAACACAGTCGCATCTGAGACAAAACTAAGGTGGGAGGTGCCGCCTGGCAGTCTGGTGGTTTGGTCACAGACAGTGCAAAAGTGGGAAGTAGATGGAAGCCAGAGAGAAAGGAAGGGTGCACAATTGCTGGTCAGGAAAAGAGAATTCTGATCCTAGAGACTGGGTAGTTGGTGATGCCATTCTTACCACTCCCGCACCTGTGCATACACACCTGCAAGCGCCACAACAATCCACCCCAGTAAGCTAAGCAGCGCCATCTAGTGGAGAATGGTGCCGTTACACTAAGCCCCACCCAACTGGGCCAACCTTGCTCTTCAGGAACAAAAGTCTCTCTGCCTGCTTAGTTTATGTACTATAAAGTGATTCATAGTTTGACTTCTAGGGGAAACCAATGTAATTTCAAAAGTATTTCAGACTGTTTGCTGGTCCATCTATTCAATTTTTTCTTTTTATTTTCTTTTTGTTGAATAAAGAAAGAAAAAATGTATTTTTATGTTCAATTTTTATTAAAAATATTTTCCTTTAATTTTTTCTACTATATATTTACTTTTCATAAATTTTTCAAATTCTATTTTACTCCCATCATTTTATTCTATTTCATTGCATTCCTTCTTTCAAATTTTCAAATGCTTTCTTTTTTCTTTCTTTTCTTATCTTCCCCTTTTTTTTTTTTACTAATCTATCAAGCTCCTTTCAACAACCAGACAAAAACACACCTAAGATCCAGCATCATTTAATTTTTGTGTGTGTTGTTTTTAATTTTTTAATTTTATTTTTTTTATCCTATTAATTCCTTTTCTTGCTTCAAAATGATGACACAAAGAAATTCACCCCAAAAGGAAGAACAGGTAGAAATGACAGCCAGGGACTTAATCAACAGATACAAGCAAGATGTCTGAACCTGAATTTAGAATCACAATAGTAAGAATACTAGCCGGGGTTGAAAATAGATTAGAATCCCTTTCCACAGAGATACAAGAAGTAAAAGCTAATCACGATGCAATTAAAAATGCTGTCACTGAGCTACGATCTCAAATGGATGCCACAGCAGCAATGATGGATGAGGCAGAGCAGCAAATCAGCAATATCGAGGACAAACTTATGGAGAATAATGAAGCAGGAAAAAAAAGGAAGACTAAAGCAAAAGGGCATGATTTTAGAATTAAAGAAATCAGTAACCCATTAAAAAACAACATGACAATCATAGGGGTCCCAGAAGATGGAGAGAGATAAAAAGGGGTAGAAGGGTTATGTGAGCAAATTGTAGAAGAAAACCTGCCTCATCTGGGGAAAGACACATACATCAAACCCATGAAGCACAGAGGACTCTTATTAGATTCAACAAAAACTGACCATCAACAAGGCCTATCATAGTCAAATTCACAAAATACTCAGGCAAGGAAAAAACCATGAAAGCAGGAAGGGGAAAAAAGTCCTTAACCTACAAGGGCTGACACATCAGGTTTGCAGTAGACCTATCCACAGAAACTTTGCAGGCCAGAAAGAAAGGAGCGGCAGGATATATTCATTTAGTGTACTGAATCAGAAAAATATGCACCCAAGAATTCTTTATCCAGCCAGGGTGTCATTCAAAATAGAAGGAGAGATAAAAAGTTTCCAAGCCAAACAAAAATTAAAGGAGTTTGTGACCACTAAAAACCAATGCTGCAAGAAATTTTAAGGGGGACTCTCTGAGGGGAGACAAGATGGGGGGAGGGTTAAAAAAAAAAAAAGACCCAAAGCAACAAAGACTAGAACACCACCAGAAACTCCAACCCTACAGGCGACATCATGATAATAAATTCGTATCTCTCAATACTCACTCTAAACGTCAATGCACTAAATGTTCTAATCAAAAGACACGGGATAACAGAATAGATAAGAAAACAAGATCCATTTATATGCTACTTTAGATCTAAAGACACCTTGAGACTGAAAGCAGGGGGATGGAGAACCATCTATCATGCTAAAGATCGCCAGAAGAAAGCCGGAGTAACCATACTTGTATCAATCTAGACTTTAAAATAAAGACTGTAAACAAGAGATGAAGAAGGGCATTATATCATAATTAAGGGGTCTACCCTCCAAGAAGACCTAACAATTGTAAACATTTATGCTCCAACATTGAGAGCACCCGAATATATGTATCGATTAATCTAAACAAGAAATCAACAAGGAAACAATACCTTTTAATGATGCACAGGACCAGATGGACTTAAGAGAAATATTCAGAACATTTCATCCTAAAGCAGCAGAATACACATTCTTCTCCAGTGCACACGGAACATTCTCCAGAATAGATCACGTACTGGGTCACGAACCAGCCCTCAACAAGTGAAAAAGAGATCATACCGTGTATATTTGCAGAACACAACGCTAAGAAACTTGAAATCAACCACGAGAAAAAAATATGGAAAGATAACAAATACTTGGAGACTGAAGACCATCCTACTAAAGAATGAATGGGCTAACCAAGAAGTTAAAGAGGAAATTAAAAAGTACATGAAAGTCAATGAAAATGTTAACACCACATCCCAAAATCTGGGACGCAGCAAAGGCGGTCATAAGAGGCAAGTATACAGTAAACCAGGCCTTCCAAAAGAAAGGAGAAAGGTCTCATACATAACCTACCATAAGCCCTTAAAAAGCGAGAAAAACAACAGCAAATAAAACCAAAAACCAGCAGAACACAGGAAATATTAAAGATTAGAGCAGAAATCAATCCTATGGAAACCAAAAAAGCGGTTCGAATATATCAATGAAACCAGAAGCTTGTTCTTTGAAAGAACTAACAAAACTGATAAAGGCCTAGCCAGTTTAATCAAAAAGAAAAAGGAAAGGACCCAAATATATAAAATCAAGAATTAAAGAGGAGAGATCACAACCAACACAGCTGAAATAAAAACAGTAATAAGAGAGTATTACCAGCAATTATATGCTAATAAAATGCGCAATCTGGAAGAAATGGACAAATTCCTAGAAACGTATAAACTACCAAAACTGAAAAAGAAATAGAAAATTTGAACAAACTCATAACCAGTAAAAAAATGGAGTTAGTAATCAAAAATCTCCCAAAAAAACAAAATACCAGGGCCGGATGGCTTTCCAAGGGAATTCTACCAAACATTTAAGGAAGAGTTTAACACCTATTCTCTTGAAGCTGTTCCAAAAAATAGAAATGAAAGGAAAACTTTCAAACTCTTTCTTTGAAGCCAGCATTACCTTGGTTCCGAAACCAGACAAAGACCTCACTAAAAGGGAGAACTATAGACCAATTTCCTGATGAACATGGATGCAAAAATCCTTAACAAGATATTAACCAACTGGATCCAACAATACATCAAAAAAATTATTCACCACGATCAAGTGGGATTTATACCTGGGATGCTGGGCTGGTTCGATATCTGCAAATCAATCAATCAATGTGATTCATCACATCAATAAAGAAAAGGACAAGAACCACATGACTCTCTCAAGAAATGCAGAGGAAGCATTTGACAAAACACAGCATCCTTCCTTAATAAAAACCCTCAAGAAAGTAGGGATAGAAGGATCATACCTCGAGATCATAAAAGCCATATGTGAAGGACCCAATGATAATATCATCCTCAATGGAGAAAACTGGGGAGCTTTCCCGCTAAGGTCAGGAACAAGACAGGGATGTCCACACTTGCCACTCTTACTCAAAATAGTATTGGAAGTCTTAGCCTCAGCAATCAGACAACACACAGAAATAAAAAGGCAGCCAAATTGGCCAAGAGGAGGTCAAACTTTAACTCTTCGCAGATGACATGATACTCTATACAGAAAACCCAAAAAATTCCACCGAAAAAACTGCAAGAACTGATCCAAGAATTCAGCAAAGTCACGGGATATAAAATCAAAGCAATGAAACCAGTTACATTCCTACACACCAACAATGAAGCAATAGACAGAAAAATCAAAGAATTGATCTCATTAACAATTGCACCAAAAACCATAAAATATCTAGGAATAAATCTAACCAAAGAGGTGAAAAATCTATAAACTGAAAAGTGTAGAAAGCTTTTGAAAGAAATTGAAAAAGACACAAAAGACATGGAAAAATATTCCATGGTCCTGGATAAGACAAACAAATATTGTTAAAATGTCAATACTACCCAAAGCAATCTACATATTCAATGCAGTACCTATCAAAATAACACCAGCATTCTTCACAGAGCTAGAACAAACAATCCTAAAATTTGTATGGAACCAGAAAAGACCCCGAATAGCCAAAGCAATACTGAAAAAGAAAACCAAAGCTGGAGAAATCACAATCCCGGACTTCAAGCTGTATTACAAAGCTGTAATCAAGAACACAGTATGGGACTGGCACAAAAACACACTCAGATCAGTGGAACAGAATAAAGAACCCAGAAAGGGACCCACAAACGTATAGCCAACTAATCTTTGACAAAGAAGGAAAGAATATCCAGGGGAAATACAGACAGTGTCTTCAGCAAGTGGTACTGGGAAAGCTAGACAGTGACATGCAGAAAAATGAACCTGGACCACTTTCTTACACCATACACAAAAATAAACTCCAAATGGATGAAAGACCTAAACGTAAGACAGGGAGCCATCAAAATCCTCTTTGACCTTGGCCTGCAGCAACTTCTTACTCAACATGTCTCTGGAGGCAAGGGAGACAAAAGCAAAAAAGAACTATTGGTGCTCCATCAAAATAAAAAGCTTCTGCACAGTGAAGGAAACAATCAGCAAAACTAAAAGGCAACTGACGGAGCAGGAGAAGATGTTTGCAAATGACATATCAGCTAAAGGGTTAGAATCTAAAATCTGTAACGAACTTACCAAACTCGACACCCAAAGAACAAACAATCCAGTGAAGAAATGGACAAAAGACATGAACAGACACTTCTCCAAAGATGACATCCAGATGGACCAACAGACACGTCTGAAAAATGCTCCACATCACTCATCATCAGGGAAATACAAACCAAAACCACACTGAGATACCTCACAGCCATAGGAATGGCGAACGTTAACAACTCAGGCAACAACAGATGTTGGCGAGGATGCAGAGAAAGAGCATCTCTTTTGCACTGCTGATGGGAATGTAAACTGGTGCAGCCACTCTGGAAAACAGTACGGAGGTTCCTCAAACAATTAAAAATAGAACTAACCTACGACCCAGCAATTGCACTACTAGGTATTTATCCAAGGGAAAAAGGTATGCTGTTTCGAAGGGGCACATGCACCCCAATGTTTATAGCAGCGCTATCGACAATAGCCAAAGTATGAAAAGAGCCCCAATGTCCATCGATGGATGAATGGATAAAGAAGATGTGGTACATATATACAATGGAGTATTACTCAGCAATCAAAAAGAATGACATCTTGCCTTTTGCAACTACGTGGATGGAACTGGAGGGTATTATGCTAAGCGAAATTAGAGAAAGGCAATTATCATATGACTTCACTCATATGAGGACTTTAAGATACAAAGCAGATGAACATAAGGGAAGAGAAGCAAAAATATAAAAACAGGGAGGGGGACAAAAACCTAAGAGACTCTTAAATATGGAGAACAAACAGAGGATTGCTGGAGGGGTGGTGGGAGGGGGGATGGGCTAAATGAGTAAGGGGCATTAAGGAATCTACTCCTGAAATCATTGTTGCACTATTATGCTAAATATCTTGGATGTAAATTAAAAATGAATACATTACTAAAAACAAAAAACGAAGTGTTGCTGCTTCTTTGCACCCCCTCTATCTGTCCAACAGGGTCCCTCACTGGATCCTTTCTTCTCTCGCCCTCCTGAATCTCAGCGCTGATTTCATCTCCTCCTGAACCATGACCTCATTAAGACATCCAGGCAAAGAAATCTCCACTTTCTCCCCAACTCAGAGCTCCACATCCTTCTGTACCAGCCTACACACTGTAACCCATCATGTAAACCTCTCTTTGGCGAATACTTAGGATGATGTGGTCCTTTCGTCCTGCCCCCATACCCACGCAAGAATCCCCAGTCCTGGCTCACCCCAGTGTTGGCCTCTTCTCCTACAAAATGAGGGGGTCGTTGCAGCCATGGAAAGGTAGTTAGGCTCTTGGCAATTCGTCTTCCTTCTATATGTGGCCCCTCTCTTTCAGCTACCGCAATGGCTATGTTCGAGGGTATAGTCAGAACTTTCTACTGGTCTGTTTCAATGAGCCTTTCAGTTCATAGTGGGTAGACACTGCATCCTCAGAGCTTCCCACAGCCCAGGTCAGAGCTGCCACTTAAAACATTGTGACTGGATGAATTAGGGAATTTCTAAAGCCTCTTCAGCTCCGAGATTCAGTCAATATGAAGCCACTGTATTTAGGCAGCACTTGGCCCAGACTTGGAACTCTTTCTTCCGATCATGAGTTCTGCACTTAGAAAAGGCACTGCCTGCAGCGGCAATGCCATTACGAAGGCTCGGGAATTTCAGGGACACCCCTGCTATGGGGAGATCCTTTCAGAGTACTGCAAGGAGGGAACGAGACAGGCTTGAGATCAGAAGCATCTCCTGATAAAGTGTGCTATTTTCCACCCTAGATTTACTATCCCCCACAAATTCCAGAACCGAAATCTGTGTAGATGACACTTCCTTATTTGCTTCTGTCTGATAAACCATTAGAGTTTACACCTGACTGATGTCTGGCATATATATTAAAGAAACTGTTGAGAATTAAGCCATATAAAAATCTTAAATTTTTGTTTAGAGAGAAAAATCTAAAATCTATAGACTCAATATTTCCAATTCCTTTCACTGAGAGGGCAGGCAGTGTTGGTGAAACAAATAAGCAAATGAAACTTAGGAGTCAAAAAACCTGGGTTTGAATCCTCCCTAGGACCCTGGACGACCTTCTTCATCTCTTTAAACTTTGATATCCCCTGGGCCCTTGTGCGGCTAAGTCAGTTAAGCATTCAGCTCAGCTCATGGTCTCATGGTTCCTGAGTTCAAGCCCCGTATGGGGCTCTGTGCTGACAGTTTGGAGCCTGATTGGGATCCCGTCTTTCCCCCCCTCTCTCTGCTCCTCCCCTGCTTGCTTGCTCGCAAAATAAGCTAAAAAAAATTCTTAATAAAAAAACAGAAATTAAAAAACACTGATCTCCCCTCTGTCCAGAGGTGATATTCAAATACTCACTGACCAGCACGGCAGAGGCACTGACCAGTTAGAACCAGTACTGGCTGTCATGCTGGGAGAGGGTCCTGGCTCCCCACCATGCCAGGCACTGACCAATTAGTTAGTAAAACATGGGATGGATTTGTGGTGAAAAGACCAGGGGGGGGGGGCACTCGAGAAGCTCCAGGCAGTCACTATCAAAGATTTGGAAATATTTTGATGTTTTAACAAAAAAGCATAGCTCTCTTGGTGTGCACCTGCTGAGTACCAACCCTGCTTTGAACCCTCCTAGTCTGGGGGTCTTGGGTAAGCACTTCACCTTCCTGAGGCTGTCTCCTGTGGAAAGGGGAAACTATGAGAACG
This sequence comes from Paguma larvata, assembly GCA_030068075.1. Classification (NCBI taxonomy): domain Eukaryota; kingdom Metazoa; phylum Chordata; class Mammalia; order Carnivora; family Viverridae; genus Paguma; species Paguma larvata. Next base: position 2,619,123 of record CM057831.1, on the reverse strand, counting down.
TCTTTTAAGGCATCTTAAGAATTAAATGAAATAACATATGAAAGAAAAAAACCTATTCCTGCTTGAGAATACGTGGGAAATGACAGCTCAAACAATGAACGAAAAAATCAATGTATGAATGAATAAATCTGTTCTGCCTTCCTTTCTACACAACTGGGCTTGTAGTTTCCTTGGTAGATGGCAGGCTGAAGCAGCAAGGGAACTTACATCCGAGTCTTGTCGTGAACAATCCTGAGACGAGAGCAGATCTCCCACCTGCTCTTAGACGCTGACACAGAGGACCTAACTGGGCCCGGCCTCGTGGACTCTCCTGGTGTTCCCAACAACACGCTGCCCTCTCAAGCCTGTGTCCTTGAAAATGGCTTGGCGATGGCAACGGTGGGCTGTTCAAGTGGTGGGCTATCCATTCTAAGGACAGGATGAGAAGGGAGAAGCCTCCAACTGCCCAGCTGCACGGTCACGGGTCAACTGGTGGTCACATCCTCTCGATGACATTACTCAACACTTCGACCCTTGGGACCAGTTCTTACAATGCTATCTACCCCCCTCTTGCACAGAGGGCCCTGAAAGGTCAGCGAGGGGTCGCGCTAGCACGGAGGTGGCTTGTCTGAGGGCTGTCTGGCTACGCTGGAGGCAGGAACCACACCAACAGTATAAGTCCATGTAAGAGAAAACACAGATGAAGATAACGGTGCCCAAAGAAAGTAACGATTTTTTTTCCACTAAGAGCCCTAGGAAACAAGCCTCTGATCTATTAAGTCCTCTAGGCTAGAGGTTAAATCACTTTAGGTATTTACTCGTGTCCTCATGTGATTTAGAGGATGATACACTAACATACTCATCAGGTAGGAACACACAATGTTCTGTTTAGATAATGGCCCAGGTGTCTCCCTGCAAGGCAGTGATGATGTCCAAAGCCAACCTATTTTGGATGACAGCCTTTCTCAGAGACATTTCAGTGTTTAGTAAAGACAGGCTTTGCAGGCTAGCAATTAAGGCGTATCATCTCACCAAGTTTTTAGAAAGAATAACAGATACTGGATGGAAAAAATGGGCTCCGTCTATTATCTGCTGTCCCCTGGAAACACGCCGCTACTCCCAGGAGCCATCCGCAATTATTCACAGCGACCCTCACCATATGGGCTCTAGAGTTGAAACTTTGCATCATCAGACATGCCCTCCGGGCCAGACAGCTAAGCACCCAAGGGCCACGGGATCCACAAATAACACCGAGTGGGCAATGTCTGAGAGCCACCCCTCAGAGTTTGGACACTACGCTTCTGCTCCCAGCCTCCGTAGCCAGTAACAGAGCTGACAGTTCTCCCGACAGCCAGTAACTAGTGTCTGACTGCCCAGAGGAAAAGTGAATGAGAGATCGTTAAAATTAGTGTGTCTACCAGCAGACTGCCGTCAAGGGAGCAAGTTTACTGTGCACTTCAAAGTCTCTTACCTTGTCTTCCAGGTAAATCTGGGGAATTTAACACTACCACATCCAGAATCTGTCCAGGAACTGGTAAGTGGAATTAAGGACTTACGCAAAGGAGGACTCAGTCATTTTGCAGATGAGTAAACTGAGACCCACAGAGGCATTATGTGCCTGGGGCCATAGAGCTATTGAGTTTGCCCTCAGAGCGCACATACTCTTCCCAGAATGCCCCAGCGGTCCCCCACTAGACACCTCAGCAAGCAGATGCAGCAAACAGATCATTAAACACAACAGCGACTACCTGCTGCGAAAGTTAATCCTCCGTGCAAATAAAGACCCATCTCAGGAACTGAAACGCACTATTGCTGAAAGGGAAGAGACTGCAGACTCCTGGGGCTGAGCCTTGAGCAGACACAGGAAACTCATCAACCTGTTTAGAGGCAAAAGCTGGGCCCAGGGCTCCAAAGAACTCCACCTAGGAGAATTAACCCCTGGCCAACGGTCTTGATGTGCGTGTGAGTCGAAGGATGAACGTGCCTAGAACGTAGGACTCATCTCTTGGTCTCTCTTCCAGGGCAGGCGGCTTCCTCTGGGAAACTGAAAAGGACTCGGCTGGCAAACGGTAACAGTAACAGGGGCAGCTAGACGCAGATCCTCTCTGCCGAGCATCCGAGGCAATGGCCCCCTGGAGAGGATAAAGACGTATCCAGTACTTTCAGGGTCTCTGTACCTGTTCTCTCTGCCTGGAATACTATTCCCCTCGATGTGGTCATGGTTTGCCCATTAGTCAGTTCCACTCAATACTCAAACGTCTCCCCCTCAGAGAGGCATTTCAGATCACTCTGTTTAAACGAACCAGCCCCCCTCATGTTCTAGATCTTTCAGTTTTTTCTTCGTAACAGCATTTCTATTTAACAATACTTTTTCCTCCATTATACCAACATTATGTGTGTATTCATTTCCGCCCCCTGCTGTATAAGCTCTCTGAGAGCAGAGACTGTTGGTGTTCTCCGTGGTTACACCACCTGTGCCTAGAGCAGTGGCTGGCCCAGAGCAGAGGTTCAGTAACTATTTGCTGAACAAGTGAAAGCAAGTTTGGCAGCACCTGCTTCTTACCTACACAAGTGAGAAAGTGGAGATGTCATCGAGACCAAAGCAAAGTAAAAGCCTATAATCGGGAACCAAAAACTTGCATTGATTAATACGGTCCTATCTGTGAAGGAAATTTTTGCTATGCTCAGTGTCTTGGTGGAAAAACATTTGGGAAGTCGAGCACTTCTCACCCTGTCATCCCACTGCTCAATGCACAAAGTGTCAACACCGTATTATAAGAGCGTGCAGGAGGGGAGAGCCTATGGTGGCCCACGGTGGCAGCTTCTGAGGGGCTAAGGGTTAAGAAACATCTGTTTCCAAACAAATGAGCAGTTGCTATGATGTGCAAGGACCACTGGGCTGAGATGACAGACTCCTCTGAAACTGGCCTTTGCTACACACTCACAAGCCTCCAAGCCTGCCCTGCACCTGAGTGTCACCTCGTGCTGGTGCCCTGCTCTCTCTTCTCTACCAGGGGCAGGTAGGGACACTCTCCAACACCACTGGGCCCGCACTCAACCTCCACGGGATGGCCCCCTCTCAGGAGCTGCCGCAGGCCTGGAGGGGACCCGGGTTTAGTCTGGGTTCATTGTATTTATGGGGTTTACAGTCACTTTTGTATACTATTATTAGCCTTTCTGCAGTAGGAATGGCTTCTAGGAATACCCGGTGCACCGGGGCAACTCATCAGCCGCTGTGACGCAGAGACTCTGGGCCAGACCTGGTCTTGCAACACGACGAGATCCTATGTACCCAGCACAAGAAGTATGTACATGGCAGAGAAATGAAGTTTAAACATCCTAGCCAGAAACTAGTCTATCCAAAATCAACTGTGGAAAATTACAAGCAATTTGGTCCTCATCAACACCAACGAAAAATCCTTCTCTTTCCAAAACAGATCCAACAATGTAATTCATACGATTAAAAATGCACCATGCATTTACTTTTTTCTTCAGAATGGGATCATGCAAAACTGAAACTGTCAAAAGGCCTGTGCTAATAGGACACAAACCTGTAATCATACTACAAACACCAAACTACAGCCGCTCAGATGATCTCAAAGCTACAACTACAAAGGTGAAAGAAACTTTCCCAAACCTCCAATAAGAAAAACAAGTTTCGTCAGCCTTGAAGGAATGATAATTCTATTCTCTTAAATAAAAATGATAAAATTATTGTAATAAAAGAAATGATCAAAGACTATATGGCCAAAAGTTACATGAAGAGAAAAGGACGGCAGCAGTGACAGGCATAAAAATTATGAATTTTTCTATAATTTGTGATGTTTATATTCTTTGTCACCTTTATAAATGTGTACTTGAAATGTAATATCTTATTCCAAACAAATATCCATTCAGAACAAATTTTGTGTTAATAACTTTATATTATTTTTCAAAGAAGAGGATGAAATACCATATAAGCTTTAAACCCCAAAAAACTCAGATCTGCCTGAGATGGGACATAGGAGAGAAGCAAACTAAAAGATATTTTTTATATATGATAAATGATATATATGAACATGTTAAATATATAAATATAACAAAAAATAAAAGCTAAAATGTTATAAAACATATTAAATACACAAATATAACAAAAATAAGAATTTTTGTTATATTTATATATTCAACATGTTTTTATATATCATTTATCATATATAAAATATGTCACTGCCATATTTTTTCTTCCTATAATTTTTGGCCATATAGTCTTTGATCATTTCTTTTATTATAAAAATTTTATAATTTTTATTTAAGAGAATAGAATTATAATTCTTTATATATAACGTCTTTATATATAACATTTATATAGGACACATATCAATATAAAAATACAAATATATATAAACATATAGAAGATTTAATGCTGATGTATGTATCGTATATAGAGAGATCGATCTGCCTCAACTGTAATGGAGAACAAACAACTAACGAGAGAAAAAAAGATGACATCGAGTATGAGACGGTCCTAAGGGCTATGCGCTTGTCTTCTCCACTAGATTAGGAGCTTCTTGAAAATAAGGATTGTTTCTTCTTTACACAGACCCCTAGATCTAGGCACAGGTCCTTGTACAAAGTAGGTACGTGGTAAATATTGGGGATGGATGGAGGGATGGAAGGAGGGATGGAGGGAGGGATGGAAGGAGGGATGGAGGAGGGATGGAGGGAGGGATGGAGGGAGGGAGGGAGGGAGGGATGGGACGGGTCGATGGCTGGATAGAGAGACAGACGAGTGAACGTTTAAGGGCTGGAGCAAGTCGATTAAGCTGTGCCCTTCCATTTCCACACCTGTAATATGGTCGTTTTATGTGATGATTTGACCCATGCAATGATATCCTATGCGATAATAAATCTTGATAATAGCTGTTTGTTCTCTAATCATATTTAGCATATGCTTTATGCCATTATTCACTTTTTAGGTCTATGTTTTATCTGTCCATCAAGATTTCAAATTTCTTAGACTAGGGGTCTGTACAGTTCATCTCTAAACTATTGATGTCTAGCACAGCCCTATACAGGAGGTGTGTCTGCTGAAAATACTGATGTTGAAAATGCTGTAAGCAATGCTACATTCATCACTCTTCCTTACGTCAAGATAATAACCCAGAAGATGAATCTGGGAGGCAAGTTCATGTAACGGCTGAAGGCCTGACTGGATGCCTTCTCACACTAGAGTTCGTTTTTATCAACTGCTGAAGTTCCCAATCTCTCTAAACCCCAATTTCCTCACCTGCTAAACAGAGATAACACCTACCTTATAGGGCTGTCGTGAGGAACTTCTACAGAGCCTGGCATACAACAATTACTCAAATTATGTCAGCTCTCAACATCACTACGGGCTTGAGGATATATTTACAGGTGTGCTTCTCCCACTTTTATTTGCTGCCATCAAGCTCTGCCCTCCTAGGACCCCAGTACAACAGGGCAATCTTGCTGGGACACACCGTCTTTTTCATTTCTTAACTTTCAAAGAGACTTTCAGTGTGCGGTGATGAGGCGGCGACGCCTGCACAGCTCCGGGCAGCTCACCTGAGGACCTACTTCCTTTGCAGCGCTGGCTTGCCAGGCCTGTTAAAAGCTCAGCTCCTCTTGCCTTCGGTCAGTCCCTCTAAAATTCAACAAATACAGATCACTATGCATCAATCGGATTCTTGGTACTAAAGACAAAAGAGAGAAAGCCGGTCTTTGCTCTTAAGGAGCCCATAGACTTGCTGGAAGACAGCCGCGGAGGCAGTCACCAGAGGACCGTGGTAAGAGATGTAAGAGGGGAAGCAAAAGTGCTCTGGGAACAGGAAGGAGCCGAAAAGCTATGGTTACAGCCTGTCTTACTTTTTAAGTCCTCAAAATCACGTTAGGACTTCATCCTTACGCACAGTAACAGGACAAGGAAATGTGCAACATCAAAGTATGCTAAAAATTCCAAGTCCTGCCTACAGCAAGTCAATGGCATAAGTCTGTCTGGAGGTTTCTGGCCAAGAGCTGGGGTGCCCACATGCAGGGTGAGACTCGACAAAGCCTGGCAGAGAATGGCGGTTACAGATTTAAAAGTAGAACAAAGATACTAGAGGTGACGCGATTCCTAGAGATGCTGGTGCTCTCGGCCTGTCAGAACAGAGAGACTCATGGAAACCCCAGACACTCACTGAGATTCAGGAAGGTATAAAAAGGAGAACCATACCCAAGAATAAGATTTAAACTAGACCCATACTGGCCAGTAGTCACTAACCACATATAGCAATTTAAGTTTAAATGTTAACTAATTAAAATTCAGTATAATTTAAAACTCACTTTGTCTCATTAGCCACATTTCAAATATTCAGTGGCTAAACATGACTAGTGCCAACCTCACTGGACGGCAAAGATACGTAACATTTTCATCATCCCAGAAAGGTTTATTAGACAGCCCGACTGTAACAAAGTTGAAAACCAAGCCTGAAAAGTTCAAGGACACCCAGAAATTAGCTATGTCAACAATATAATCCAGACTCCTTACAATGGGCATTCCATGACACACGGCCTACAATAAATAAATCTAGACGTACAAAGAAGCAGGTGAATGTGGACTGTAATTGAGGGGAAAAAAAAAAACTATGAATAGAAACAGACCCTGAGATGATACAGAGGTTGAAACTTTGAGACAGTTGCTTTAAATTAGCGATATGAACATCTTCAAGACAAAAAATGGTTGGGCGCCTGGGTGGCTTGGTCGGCTGAGCATCCAACTCTTGGCTTCAGCTCAGGTCATGATCTTGTGGTTCATGAGTTCGACCCTCGCGTCAGCGTCTGAGCTGACAGGGTCGAGCCTGCTTGGGATTCTCTCTCTCTGCCCCTCCTCCACTCTCCCAAATAATTACTTAAAAAAAAGAAAATATGGTCTTAATCAGTAAGGAGACAGAGATTCTTTGCAGAAACATGGAAGCTATAGAAAAAAAAAAGAAAGAAAGAAATTCTAAGGGCACCTGGGTAGCTCAGTTGGTGGAGGACCAACTCTTGATTTCATCTCAAGTCATGATCCCACGGTCATGGGATTGAGCCTGACAGCAGGCTCTGTGTTGAGCATGGAGCCTGCTTAAGATTTTCTTTCTTCTTTCTTCTTTTTTCTTTCTCTGTCTCTCATCCCCGCTCCCCCCTTCCTTCCTCTGCCCCACTGGCAGTTTCTAAAAAGAAAAAAAAGAAAGTCCAGAACATTAAGTTACAACATCTGAAATGAAGTATTCATTCAATGGTCTAAACAACAGATTGGAACTGAATGGAGAATGGCTCCATAAACTTGAAAACAGAGCCCTAGAAAGCGACCCCATCTGAAGAGCAGAGTTAAGGGGGAGAAACGAATCATAACAAATATGAGTATTCCTGGTTCCTGTCTTTTCCTAAGATTTATCATTAATTATTCTTTGTAAAATTTGTCATCTTGTCAAAGTGTAAACCAGGAAGGATCTGCCAAGTGTCTTTCCAAATGCTCCGTCACATTACTGCCAACTCTTAATGACTAGAAAGCTGATTTGCTGAACACAGTGAAATCTCGGCCAATTTAACCACTCTTAGTTTTACATTATCAGTCTACACCACAGCCAAACTCAGAAATGATGCCAGATCTTCATCAAATTTGAACCCTTCTAAAGATTATGAAGATACTACTTATTTGACTCATAGGTCATTCTGCAATTTAACACAAGATGGAAGTCAATACATTTTTACCAACCTTAATGTGCCTCAATAAAATATGCTGGTGGGCTTAAGTTCCAGAAATATGTTCCTTTATTCAACAAGCATTCACTGAATAAATACTCTATGCTAAAAATTATGCTGGGAATGTAGACATGAAATAGGCGTGATCCTTAATTGTTCTACTGAGTGAACTCCCTAATTTATGAAACTATTAGGTATAAAATAGTGATATTTGGCCTCTATCCACCTTCCAAGGGTGAAGAAGGAGGTAAGTTGCACAAAGTACCAATGAAGAGAGAGACACAAACTTCAGGAGGAATAAAGGCTAGACTGCAAGGAGATTCCTGGTTAATTATAAGTGAAACAGGGCTTGGCCTCAAGACATGAGCACCCCTGAGTTTTAATGTGCTTTCGGGTTACGTTTTGCACCTGAGGAGGGGTGGGATTAAAGACCAGTGATGCATTTTAATACAAGGACTAAGAGATTCCAGCGCAGTTAACTCAGTTGGTTCCTAAGTGACCCAAATAATCCAGTGTGTCTTCACTCAGTCATCTTTGTATATGGTAATTTCTGATTTTCTCAGGACAAAGTTGACATAAAAGCAGAGTATTATCATCAACAAGCCAGGTACGTATTAATGCAGAATTTCGGTTAAGTTTATATAATACAAGAGACATAATATCAACCAGGCACACACATTAAGATTTCTCCATCATTTCCTTAAAGATTACTTACAATCTTCCACTGCATCTCAGTAATGGAAAGTATTTTACTCTATTTTACTTCAACACTGCACTAATTTGCTCTGGGAATCCTAGCTACATAATATTTTACTTCCTCTATTTGTGAAGTCAAAAATCATCACATTACATCAACAGTCCATCACCAGAATCCTCCCCACAGTTTTCTACCTGGGAAGCCCTCTGGATCTTCCATAAAGAGGTGTGCACATTACGCTCTAGCCCACCACTCCTAACCTAGCCACCATCATCAGAACTTAATGCTCTACTGAACAATCCACGTGCCCCTAACCTGAAGCCTGGCCTCTCCCTGCCATTTTGGCTAGCAGTCTCTCCTGTTGTATCCTGGTCACCCCTGAATAAGAGAGGAGCCAGAAAGGCAGGTGTCCAGTGTGATCGGTCTGTAAGGGGCACTGATACACCAGGAAATATGCAGGAACTGCAGTATCCGTTTCCACACATGACTTCATCACAGGCGAAGTGTGATCCAGCTCCTCCAGAGAAAGGCAGTACCCAAAAGCAGAAATCTCAGAAGGCGAGCCCAGCTGGTGCTGACCTCTCTATGTGGATGGCTTCCACAAGGAACATATACACATTCCACAATGTGACCGCACTAATCTGAAGCTGGCAATCCCGGGGGACATGGCATAATGCCTTCTGCTGAAAATGAGCATTTTACTACCATCTATATTATAAACCTTTTAGAATTACTCTATAGAAGGTGCCTGAATCAGAAAATTCCAAAGGAAAAATGAAGTTAAAGCAGAAACAACCAACAAGTGTGAAATACTTTGCCTACATATAAGCCAGGGGAAAAAAAAAAAGCTTTCAAAATATTTTGAGTAAGACTTAGCAAGTATTTCTATGTAAATTACTTCCATCCTCAGTGAGTCTGAGTAACTAGACCTATCCAATCATGAGTGCTATAAAAATCTAGAAATGCAAGATAAACCAAGTAAGTTAAAATGTTAGATTACATTGGGCACAATGCATGTAATTTGGGACATAAAGGAAGAGGCATAAAAATTTTCTTAGCAAAATATAAATTTTCCCCCTCCCTTATAAAAATGTTGAACAAGTATTTCTTTAACTTTTTTAATATTTATTTTTGAGAAAGAGAGACAGAGAATGCGAGCAGGTGAGGGGCAGTGAGAGAAAGGGAGACACAGAATCCGAAGCAGCCTCCAGGCTCCAGGCAGTCAGCACAGAGCCCGATGCAGGTTCAAACTCACAAACCATCAGATCATGACCTGAGTTGAAGTCAGACACTTAACCAACTGAGCCACCCAGGCGCCCCAAGTATTTCTAAAATATTGATTTAAAGGGTTGTCAAAAACTGATTCAAAAGGCATACTGCACCCTTGTGTTTGTTTTAAGTAATCTCTATACCCAATGTGGGCTTCGAATTTACAACCCCAGGATCAAGAGTCACACGATCTACCAAATGAGCCAGCCAGGCGCCCTCCACCTCTATGCTTATTGCAGCATTTTTTACAATTTTTCTTAATGTTTATTCATTTTTGAGAGAGAGACAGAGAGACAGAGCGCAAACAGGGAATGGGCAGAGACAGAGGGAAACACAGAATCTGAAGCAGGCTCCAAGTCCTGAGCCGTCAGCACAGGGCGTGATGGGGCTCGAACTCAGGAGCTGTTAAGATCATGATCTGAACTGAGCGACCCAGGCGTCCCTGCAGCATTATTTACAATAATGCAGATATGGAAGGAACCCAACTCTCTGTCAAAAGATAAACGGATAAAGATGTGGTACACACACACACATCCATACAATGGGGTATTACTCAGCCATAAAAAAAGAATGAGATCTTGCCATTTACAGTAACAGGATAGACTGAGAGCCTATTCTGCTAAGTGAAAAAAATCAGACAGAGACAAACAAATACCATACAGTTTCACTTATATGTAGAATTTAAAAAACAAAATGAGGGGTCCCTGGGTGGCTTGGTCAGTTGCCCGTCCAACTCTTGCTTTCAGCTCAGGTCATGATTCCAGTGTCACGGGATCAAGCCCCACCTTGGGCCCTGCGCTGAGCGTGGAGGCTGCTTGGGATTCTCTTTCTCCCTCTCTCTCTCTGCCCCTCTCAATCCCTAGTATGAAAAAATAACAGCCATCCTCTGTCCGATGGTAACAATTGGTACAGCCACTGGGAGAGTAATTCTGCTACTAGGTATTTATCCAAAGAAAATAAAAATACTGATTTGAAAAGATAGACGCACCCCTATGGTTACTGCAGTCTTATTTATGACAGCCAAGACAGGGAAGCAGCCCAAGTGACCAGTGATAGACGAACAGGGAAAGATGTGTGCATACACACAAAGGAATACTACTAGGCCATGAAAAACCAGGACGTCTTGCCATTTGCGACAACATGAATGGACCTACGGGGCAGAATGTTAAGTGAAATAAATCAGACAAAAAAACACCACATGATTTCATTCATATGTGGAATTTAGGAAATAAATGAACGAAGAGAAAAAGAGACAGTCCCCACCTCCCAGATTTTTAAATACAGAGAACAAATGAGAGTTTGCCAGAGGGGAGGCAGGTGGGGATATGGGTGAACTAGGGAAAGGGGGTCAGGAGGTACAAACTTCCGGCTATAAAATCAGTAACAGATGACGATGAAAAGTACGGCATAGGGAACATAGTCAATAAGATGGTATGATGTCGTCTGGTGACAGATGGCATCGACTCCTGTCGTGGTGAGCACTGAATAATGTGGTCAACTACTGAATCGTGACGCTTCACGCCCGAAATGAATGTACCACAGTATTTAATTATATTTCAATAAAAATAAACAGAAAATACAAACTGCAACCTGAGAACTTAAAAAAAAACATTTCTGACTAAACAATGTTGATGAAGTTTACGAGACACTGGACTGGTTACACACAGAGTGCCCGAACTCCCTTTGCTTCACAGTGTCTAAGAATACAGAGTCTCTTAGAAGCCATTCCTGGGCTAATCCCGAATTCGTTACTCATCTCCTCAGAGGTAATCCAAACCGATTGAGAAATAAAACGCTTTTTTCTTCCAAAAAACATGGCATTCAAGACATTCTTGCGAGAAAGCACTATTACTGCAAAGGTCAGAGGTCGGCAATGATAACAGCCTCAGTCAACACATCTCGTCTGAAGTGACTTTCTCTGCTTACCTGCCTAACTAAACCTTCTCGATTTTGTTTCTTTGGGCACTCTGAGGATTTGCAGGCTGCTGAAGGGAACCATGGAGAGAGGCTGTTACCAGCTTAGACTGTAGAGGTACGTAAGGGTAGGGGGCCAGGGGTTAGTACCTCTGCCTCTCTCCATTCCTGCTCTGATCCCTGCTGTGATGTCTGCTCGCCAAACCCAACCAGATATAGAGGGTAAGGCAGCTTCGGTGAGAGCCACTGACCTCTAGAAGCACAGAGCAGGGCCTGGAAGGACGGACAGGACAGACGGAGGCATCGGCGGAGAACAACCAGCACTGCTTCCATGTCCCCTTTCCATCTGTTGTTCCCCTACTCCTTCCAGAGAGGCTCGTTTGAGTTTGTAACTGTTCAAGATGCTCCTGAAGGACATCCCTTTCCGTTCTAACCCAGGTAATTCTTAACTCTGCCTATCTTGTTTCCTTTTACTTTCCCTTCTGGCTCAGATATATGATTTTAGAAAATACTCCTTCGGATTCTGTCTTGCACATTCTCCTATAGCAAGGAACACGAGAGCGAGACAATCTGTGTCTACTGCAATCACCCACTGTTCAGACCAGCCTCCCCACCTTCCAGATCTCATTGGGATGGATGCCCAACGCCATTCGCCAAGGACACACTCTTCCACCAGCTCAACCCGAGCCTGGGCTTCATCTATTATTACCTGCCTGCTCTCACTTAATATCCCCACTTGTTGTCTGAGCCTTCTCTTACTGCACCAATTCTACACATTCCCTGGGTATGTTCCCTCAAGGTGCAGGTGACTTCTGCGCCATGTTGAAGCTTTCCAAGCTATTCCTCTTCCTAGCATTCTTCTCTCGATTTTTCCACACCCTTGAGAACAGCTGTCCCCATTTCCAAGGATGGCTGCCCACTGCTCTTACTTACCATGGTGTGTGCGCTGCTCTGAGAGGGTTTTTCAGGTGTGTTCTGCATTCCGGCATCTTCTGAGAAGTCACTCCAGTTTTCTCCCTAGGACACTGCTTCTCTTATATTTATTGGCTGCCCGTCACTCTTTCTGATTTAGTAACATCTAAAATATTTCCCTCTTTTCTAAGGTCCGGCTTAGGAGCACTTACTCCCAGGCACACCTCATTTCCCTTCCACATCTGTCTCTCCTGGCTTCCAAATAGCTAATTTCCAATCATCTTCCAGTTTGTCCTCTCCATCGCAACACAGCTCCTGAAGAAATCTCTCTTGGGGCGCCTGGGTGGCTTAGTCGGTTAAGCAGCTGACTTCAGCTCAGGTCATGATCTCTTGGTCTGTGAGTTTGAGCCCCGCGTCAGGCTCTGTGCTGACAGCTCAGAGCCTGGAGCCTGCTTCAGATTCTGTGTCTCCCACTCTCTCTGCCCTTCCCCTGCTCATGCTCTGTCTCTATGTCTCTCAAAAATAAATAAACGTTTAAAAAAAAAAAAGAAATCTCTTTTCCCCCACAGCTTAATCACACTTTCTTCCATTATTTTATTTTTTCCCTTGCTCCTGTACTCAAGTAAAACTGAAATATATTGTCAAAACCCTCTTGTTTCTCTTTGATTTTCCAAGTTAATTCGGTTTCTAGAAGCCAAGGATTCTGGGCAAAAGCCTTTCAAGCCTTCGGATTTGAAATTATTTAATCGAGATCATTTCTATTTTTGTTCCTTTTGATGGCATAGTCTCTGCAATAATAAGGACTGTTTGCATTTGTTTATTCTTAAAACCGGCTGCTATTTTATGGATCTCAGAAATCATGGTCAGAGTTTATATAACAGATTGTCACAGAAGATTTGGGGGCCCCATCCACACTCCCTGCCCCCCAAGACTATTTGATTTCAACACAGCTGAGGTGGACGGTTCTGGACTGTCACCTGTACCCTCTCTCACACACTGCCCAGGGCTCCTCGGCTTTAGGATTCTCTCCAAAGGTTCGGAAGGTCACTGGGTCTACTCAGTGTCAGTACAGCCCAGAGGAGAGAGGGGGGCTGCTCTCAGTCCATGAGAACGGCATCAGGGGAAAAGTAGTCCAGCTTCTCAGGCTGCAGACAGACAATCTTAGCACGTGCCACTCAGTGCCCAGAGTATGCCGCGGCCCACAGCGAAAAGCAGTTCCGTAACACTCCCTGCGCTGCGCCCTGCTCCTGCTTCTCACCGGCCCCACTCCGTCTCTTCAGCTTCCCGGGATTACCTCAAAAAACCCTACCAATACCCAGGCCAGCCCATGCCTCAACTCAGTTCTTAGAGACATAAAACCAAGCCTACATGCGACCCTGAGGTGGAGCAGAGCTGGAGAGTGACTCTTAAGACCAAGAATACTGGCAACTTCCCCACACCCCCAAGTCCCCCGTGGCCCTGAGCATAATTAATGGAATGTGAGAAAACAAGTTTAAACAAACTACCTCAGTCTGCCATTAACGATTCATAGCTAGGAGTGTCAAATGCACACATACTAGCGAGTCCACTTGGAATGCAGCTACCTTTGTGGACTTTGAGGAGAAGCACAAAGTTCTTATTGGGACTCCATCTGCTTCAAGGTAAGTCTTCAATGGGACCCAAGGCTCTCTTTTGATGACTGCATCCCTCTTTGAGCCTTCCCGGCCCCCTAACACAAGCTATGCCTTGTTGTTCAACTTAAAGCAAAGATGCCCCAGTATGGAGCAACCCGCTAGCATCGTGTGCTCTTATGACAGACTTATTAAACCCAGGGCCTAAAGCCCCTTAAGGCCGGGTATATCAGAAGCCAACGACACAACTTCTCAAACTACCACACAGCAGAATACGGGTCACTGCAGACACCTACTAACACTTCATGACTAGAGCTGCCAGCCCAGGACGAACGACTTTTTCTGACCTCCAAATTCTACATCCTGTCTCCTTCACAAGGTCTCTGGATCATGGGAGATCGAGAAATCAGCACCTATCTCACTGTCAAATTCAGAACCAATTGAGAGAGAGACACAGGGATCAAGCTGATACAGAATAAAATATTACCTTTCTTCCTGATAAAGTTGTTTGCAGGAGGTAGCTGAGGTCAGAGCCAACTAGGTTCCCTTGAATTAAACCTAGCCACCAGTCACAGCAGAGCCCCCTGCAGAGACAGACCCAGCAAGTTCACCCAAGACTGCATCAGAGGGAAGATGAGGTTCCAGTCGGCCAGCAACGTCCCCTGGTCTCCAAACGAGTGGCTGAGGGGTCAGAAAGAAGCCACAAGCGTCCTTATATGTGATCTGTCTGCATGGAAATAAGAGGAATGTCTCTCTTAGCCCCTTCCTGTGCCTGCATTTCTGTGCATGGACCAACCTGGCTCTTCATCACCTTCTTGCCGTTCCCACAAGAGACCCACCAGGAAGAGGGCCCAGTTCTCTTCTCACTGACCCAGTCCACCTCTGCACAGAGCTTCGCCCCCAACATGTCCGGAGCCACTTGTCAGATTAGAGAGTACCATCCTGGGCTCGGGTGTCAACTCCTGAGCCAATGAGCTGTGCCAGAAGGTGGAGGAAGCAAAGGAGGAGAGTGTGTGGCCCTGCAGCCCTTGCTCCTGACTCCACTCTTAGCCAACAGCTCCCTCTGCAACCCATC
The DNA here is from genome assembly GCA_030068075.1 of Paguma larvata. NCBI lineage: Eukaryota > Metazoa > Chordata > Mammalia > Carnivora > Viverridae > Paguma > Paguma larvata. Next base: position 2,603,942 of record CM057831.1, on the reverse strand, counting down.
ATCAGCCCCCGCCTTGGCCCCTCCCGCCAGGGCCTTTGGTCTCTGGACGAACACTCCTGAAGTGAGAGGCCTTCTCCCACCACTCCCGGGCCTCAGGAGTCCAGTCTCCTACCACCCATGGCTTGCTCCTGCGGGGTCGGGTCTGGTCCCCATCCTCAACCGAAGACCCCAACAACCAGCACACTCACATTCCCCCTGTCCCCTACAAAGCCCTGCCACAGACCACGTCCTATTTTATCCCATTCAGAATTTGCCAGAGAACCCAAGAATCTTTTACATTTCTGGCATAGGATCGGTCTCCATTTAAACCTACTTAAGAACAAAGGACCTAAACATCTTGGTAAAAACTTATTTGGGGCTCCAGCTACAAGCCAACAAAATTTTTCAAGGGCAAGTATAAAGACTGGCCATTTTCAACTGGCAAACTGGTTCCTGGGAGATCCAGTAAGACCAAGAGCCAGAGGGGCATCAAGGTCGCTAAAGGATATGGTTAAAACCATAATCACACAGCAGCTCATCTCATCATAGAGGGCCACCCAAGCTGAACCAAACTTTTCCAACCACAGTCAGGTAGTAAGCCAGGAAGAACAGACTACAGGGAGGGGCGGGGGGGAATGTAATCAAAATAGTTTGTCTCTAACTGTTGAAAACCAGTTGAGTCTGTCAATATCGAACCTGGCTACCAAGAGTAGCTTAATGATCACAACACCACAGATTCAACATCTTCTTTTTCACTCCGGCACATTCTGGGACTTTCAGAGAAGCATTGCTCTCGTGCCCCTAGAACTACAGGGAAGCTGTTCTCTCACGACAAGAAGCCAGGCCAGGAAGAGGAAACAGGAAGTAAAGCGTGAACAATACGTGTCGCTCCCTACGGCTGCAGCGGTGCTCGGTAAGCTAAGACTCCAGAAGCCGTAAGTGCAGCAGGGTTGGGGTGGTGGGGTCACAGGGCGCAGAGAAAGCCCTGGGCCTGAGTCTAGTCACATTAGAGCTCCATGGGGGAATGGCTTTCACTGTTGACACCTTTGGGTCACCCTGGGCCAACACCAGCTTGGCAACAGGTCTCTGAGCACCAGACACTTGAGCTGGGCTGCAGCCAAGCTTACAGATTCCCCAAGGCTCTGCTAACCCCACCGAGGCTCAGAGCCTGGGTCTGAGGACCTCACAGTGTGAGCCTCACAGGAGTGACACGGCATCACCTGGGTCTTCAGGTGGCACCCCAGGCCCGGTGATTCCGAACCTGCAGTCTGACAAGATTCCTTGGTGATCAACTTCCACCATCAAGTTTCAAAAGCACCACTCTGGTTCTCAAACTGAGGCTGAGAAATGAGGGTGCAGGATACGGAAGGACGAAGAAAATGGCAGAAAGAGAAGCAGAGAGAGAAGTGCCCATAGAGGCGTCCGGGTGGCTCAGTTGGTTAGTCATCTGACTTCAGCTCAGGTCATGATCTTGTAGTTTGGGAGTTCAAGCCCCGCGTTGGGCTCTGTGCAGACAGCTTGGAGCCTGGACCCAGCTTCTGATTCTGTGTCTCCTTCTCTCTGCCCCTCTACTGCTGATGCTCTCTCTCTCTCTCAAAAATAAACATTAAAAAAAAATTTTTAAAAAGAAAGGAAAAAAAGAAGTGCCCATAAAGTCAGACTGCCTTTCAGTGAGTTCGAGCCAAGCCTGCAAAGGGCCATGCGAAGATAAAACCCACTTTCCAGCAGATGCTCTATCTCAGAAATCTCCATTTTTGATCAGTGTGTTTCTGAGTCTTTGTATATACTGGATAAGCTCGGAGTTCCAGGCAGTGATCAAAATATTACACTGCATTCCAGGAAGCCAAACAGGAGCGAGGAAAAAAAATGGTGAGAACAAAGGAGAAACCAGGTCTCCATCCTAAGGGGGCTGTGCAGGCCTCAAGCCACCCTTGCCTTCCCTCCTCAGGCTGCAAGCCTACCTCCTCCAGGGCCTGGCTGATGCTAGGTGGGTCCGCAGCCCTGATTCCTTCACCTCTCAGCTGAGGATGCATAGGTCACTGCCCTCCAGTAAATGGAGCAGTTAATGACAATCAAGACTTTATCACTGTCCGCTTGGCCCATCACAATCTAATTTCATTATAAAGATGTTTCTTGCCTTAGTGAAACAACTTTTTGAAGACATTCTTAATCATTCTCTCAAGTTTTACAGAAGGTAAATAGTGGGGTCTTTTAATATTTATTTATTTTTAAGAGACATAGACCAACAGAGCATGAGCAGGGGAGGGGCAGAGAGAGGGGGATGGGCAGAAAGAGAGGGAGACACAGAATCTGAAGCAGGCTCCAAGCTCTGAGCTGTCAGCACAGAGCCTGATGTGGGGCTCGAACTCACAAACAGCAAGATTATGACCTGACCCAAAGTCGGACGCTCAACCGACTGAGCCACCCAGGCGCATCAGGGAGGTAAATGGTCTTAAAGGAAGTGAATGCTTTGTTTCTTTGATCTCTTCTACCCAAGGAAACTCCTGACATCTTCAAGGGAGCATAAACCACCCAAGTCTTGATTAGCCACCAAGCTGGACAAGTGTCACGGCAGTCACTAGTCCTGCGCAGTTGTGGTAGAACCTGGTCTTCGGAGAAGAGAGGGAGAGCTGATGAAGACATCAGGAGGCAGGATCAAAACTGTGACGACGCGACGAGGATCGCACAGAGGAAAGGTATGTAATTCATGGCCACCCTCCTTCAGGGCAGCACCCCGCCCAGATGCTGGCTGGACATCATCATGTCCCCGAGTGCCTGGGGTCACCCCCACACAGAAACAGCAAAATCTGTCTGTCCTGCTGACATAGGCAAATGGGAGAACATAGGATCTTTGGAAGTCAGACTTATGTGTGATTCTTATTTTATTCCCTGTGGGGGTTTTTTCTTCCATAACAAATAGAAGTTATTTTTGCAGTCAGATTTAAAATAAGGATTACTTTAAAATTCATAGGCATTTGGGGGTGCCTGGATGGTTCCATCAGTTCAGCATCTGACTTCAGCTCAGGTCATGATCACTCGGTTCACAGGTTCAAGCCCCACATTGGGCTCTGTGCCCACAGCTCAGAGCCTGGACCCTGCTTCAGAGTTTTGTCTGCCTCTCTCACTCTCTCTCTCTCTCAAAAATCAACATTAAAAAAAAATAATAAAATTCATAAGCAGTTGATTCAGAGATCCTAGAAGTAACCTTATTCTCTATGGCCTCTTAGCTTTGCACTTTGGGGGAATCACTTAGCCTTTCTAAGCTAGTCTCCTCAATTTACAATTACTATTTTCTTACTTACTGCCTTACCAACTTCACAGAGGTTTCCTGAGCCTCAAATAAGATAAAGAATATTTATCAAAATTATTGAGGACAAAGAAAAGAAAAAGATGCCGTGGCTCTGAAGAAGCTGCTGTGGTGCTCTCGGCTGACGTGGAAGGAAAGGGGAAAGGGAAACCGCAGGGGGCAGAAAGAGCACAGGCTCAGAGGCCGGGAAGATCTGAGCCTAACATCCAGCCCTGGGCCCCTACCATGACTTGGGCAAAGTCTCTGACCTCTCTGAGCCTCAGTATCTTCATCTGTAACACAAGCACCGTGGTAGTGATAATCAGAATCAATCACTGGTTGTGGTAATTAGAATCAAGGCCTGTGATTTGCCTCACCCTTGGGGAGAAGCTATTATCACTCTCCTGCCGCCAGGATGGCCAAGTGGGACTACAATCACATATTCATTCTTGCACTGAAAGAGTACACAACTAAAATTTGCCCTAGGTCTTCCTGGGTTCAACTACGTTTTCTCCATGAAGCATGGGTTGGTTGAGGGAAAGGGGGAGTGTTGTCCTTCACGTCTGCCAGGATAGTTATCTCTGAAAGCAAGAGCCAAGTTCAGGAGCAAAGGGGATAGCTATGTCATGACACCCTGTTTTCTTGGCCCAAAGGACCTAAAAATGGGACAAACCCAAGCGATACAAGTCAGTGGTTGAGTTGCCTACATACCACAGGTGGTCAAAGAGGCATAAACGGCAACCATGGGGGTTACAGTGGGGACTCAAGTGGAATTACCAGCCTCAAAACTAGCGACGGCCACAGTGACAGAGGCTACAAACAGATGCAGGACAATCCAGTGGAGGGTCTAGTGAGAGAATGGTCTCCGTGGCAGAGACGCTGGAGCCATGATCCAAGGAAGCCAACAGGAGGCACCCATCCAACCAGTGACACCAGGAAGCTCTGCTCTTCAGCATGAAGGTTCTTGAAGCTGAGCCACCAGGGGCAGAAGCCACAATTGCAAGAAGCCACGTGCCACCATGAGCGCAGATGACTGCAGAATTTCAGGCTTTTCTAGGAAGGACTTGGGTTCGAGACTCTGCTTGAGATGGCCCTGGAGCACAGGGTGGCGGGGAGAGCCGAGAAGGCTCCGGTTCACAATTATGAAGCCCTATCCCAAGAACTATTAAAGCAGAGCCTGAATCAGACTCCAGAGACAAAGCTTTAGCAGATTGTTCAATTTCCTCAAGGACGGAAACAGTCAATCTTCCTTTGAAAACCTCCTCTTCCCACCCACCCTGCCCCCAAAGAAATCCCTTAGATAATCTGAATTACATACACAAAAGCATGGTTCAACTACAGAGCGCCATGCAGATACCAGGTGGTGTCACTGCTGTTATTGTGAACTAATGGTACCCCCAGAGGTTCCATCCCCATGTACAAAGGACAAAGGATTCTCAGAGGCACAGAATACTTGGGTATCTGTCCTAATGAATAAAATGTCATTTACCGCCCTGGCTTTTGTCTGATCTTCAGAGACTTCATAATCTTTTTTGTCATTTCTATAAAGCCAAGAAACTGCACTCTTTTTAAGCTAATTGCCTGGAAAAAGCATTCCCGCCTCTCTCATATGCAGAAGAGAAGTTCTTTCCTATCCAGCCCAGGCAAAGAACCCTAAGTATGAGCCACTGCAGACAGGAGAAGGATGAATCCACCTCCATCATTTTCTTTTTTTTTTTTTTTAATTTATTTATTTAAAGTCAAGTTAATTAATATACAGTGTAGTACTGGTTTCAGGAGTAGAACCCAGTGATGTAACACTTACATATAACACCCATGTAACTTCATCCCAACAAGTGCCCTCCTTCCTTAATGCCCATCACCCATTTAACCCATGCCTCCCCCCATGTTCTCTCCATCATCGCTTCTGCTCTGATTTTCCAGTCTGAAGCCTCTGTCTCAAGGTTCCCGCATGTACTTTGGTTGGGCCCTCTCCATTCTGCGTACCGCCCACATGTCACACACAGACATAGTCATCTGACTCCAGGCTCTGGAATCCTACAGGCTCCTTCTGACTATGCAAGTAAGTTGAACTTTCATAAAACTGGTGTGGGTCCCACTGTTCTCTGCTCTTCGAAGAGACAGAATAATAAAAGACACTGAACACATAGGGTGCCTGTTACCTGGACCACCCATTTGCCATTCTTTCAACCAGTACAAACTGAGCCCCTTTTATATGTAAGGCAGCTGGAGCAAAATATAGAGAAAACACAAACCCAAATTTAAATTTCCTGCTAACCTAGACAGAGGGCACTGCCATCTTGTTGCTGAGGAAATGTGTTTGGTCTTTTAGTAGACAGGAATGCCCTAGAATCACCACCAGGTGTTCGTATCAAGAGGACAGTAATGAACCTAAAATCGAGGGGTGGGCCAAAGAGGTCCAGACCATTTAGGTGGGGATGTACAAAATTTTGGTCCATGCAAAGAAATCTACATGGAATCAGGACAAACAGTGAACATACATCTTGAGATGGAAAACACAAAAGCAACAAATAGGAGAATCGGGGCCCGGGAGCAAATTCTGCAAATGAGGGCCACAGAGATGGACACGGAAGCCTTTGCTCAGGGCTCCCTCTCTGCCCGAGACAGTCCACCTCTGCCGCCCCAAATCCACCTTGTTCCAACCTGTTCATCCTATGAAGTCGGTCTCCCCATCACTTCCACCAGGAAGCTTATCCTCATCACCAGCCCTTCAAGACAGAGCACGATGTCCTTGTTCACCGTAATGCCTGGAGCTTTTTAATACTGCTGCATTCCGCACACTGAAATGTAATTATCCATCCGCGTGGCTCTCCTCCCCACCACACTGTGAGCTACATGAGGGCATGGATTTTTGTCTTATTTATTATTTAGCACAGTGGTTATTACATTTAGCACTCACATATTTGTGGAGTGAGTGAGTGAATGAAAGAATGAACGAAGATGGCTAGTACATTCTTGAGAAGCCTGGGTGTTTCCCCTTACTGGAACGCCTTCACTGACTTAGGCTTCACCTCCACAGGCACTCTGCCAATGAGCACCTGCAGCAAATATCCCTCTTTCCTTTAGGTCAGGGCAGGAAGCTGGCCATGTCAATTAAGGTCTTTACCCCTCTCCCTCTCAGCTAGAAAGACAAGCCATCCAGTTTGCAAGCTTTCCTTGTCTTCTGTGCTTTGGAGGGATTTGGCTATGGGGCTCTTAACGAGATCAAGCCGAATCGCACAGTTTCATCCTGTCAAAACGCACTGAAAATCTTTCTAGGGTGATTTATCATGGAAATGCACATGGCAGGGAAGGGGAAGGGGAATTAGAGGAAGCAGAGAAAGCCACTCTGCGCCTGCAGTGCTCGGCTGGCGGGATGCCCGTGGCAGCCGCAGCAGCTGGTGGACAAGGCTGACCTGACACAGCGACGGATGAGCTCCTGTGAGAAGGCCACCTCCCGAAAATAAATAACCACTGCCAGGACTGTCGCACTCCAAGGAGTGCGTTAACGCAGAACAGCCGCAGCCAGTAAATCCTGGCGGCAAGTACGGTACCATAAAGACGGGGGGGGGGGGGGAGTAGATTAATTTGCAGCTACTGGCAACACCTGACAGATCGTTTAAAATATGGAGTAGCTCAGATTTGCTCCCAAAAGTCAACAGCAGCACCGTCACTAATTTAAAGGCAGAGCACCCACAGCTGACTAAAGTCACCGCTAGGGACAGACTTGCGGGGAAGAACATAAATAACCCGAAATCTGAATATTTCTCCTGTGTCCTCAACGTATCTGTAAATTTGTTGACTCCTCTCTCCTGCAGCAACCTCCCTGGACACGGGTGGGGGGGGAGGGGTTTAATCACAGGATACCCCTTCTTTTTGTGGAGATGACTTTGTTTTGTTTTTCTGGTGGAGGAGGTGCCGGGGTAACATGCTGGCACCTTTTGTTAAGAGCAGCATTAACAAACGTGGGCTGGAATGGAAAGCCATTGCCATTTGTCAACGTTGCTTTGAAAAAGAGGTGCCAGATTGCACCACGGGGCCCTTGAGGGCAGAGACTCTGTTGTTCCAAGGCTGAGAGCCTGCTCTTTGCCAGCCAGGATGCTGACAACAAAGAATTCAAAGACGGAATGCAAATGGCACCCTGCCCCCAGGCCCTTAGACTCTAATGACAGAGACGGAGAGAGGGAGAGACACCAGAGACAGAAAATTAGCTAAATAAAAAACTACACATGAAAAAATGGATTCAAGACCTAAACGTGAGACTGAAACTATAAAAATACTAGAATGGGGACAGTAACTTCTTTGACACCAGCCACAGCAACTTTTTTCTAGCTATGTCTCCTGAAGCAAGGAAAATAAAAACAAAAACAAACTACTGGGACATTAGAATAAAAAATTCTTGCACACTGAAAGAAACAATTGGCAAAACTAAAAGGCAACTGACGGAAGGGGAGAAGATATTTGCAAATGACATATATGATAAAGGGTGAGTATGCAAAATACAAAAAACTTATAAAACTCAACACCCAAAAATCAAATAACCCAATTAAAAAATGAGCAGAAGACACGAGTAGACATTTTTCCAAAGAAGACATGCAGGATGGCCAACAGACACATGAAAAAATGCTCAACATCACTTATCACATCAGGGAAATACAAATCGAAACCATGATGAGATACCACCTCACACCTGTCAAAATGACTAAAATCAAGAACACAAGAAACAACAGGTGTTGGTGAGGATGTGGAGAAAGGGGAACCCTCCTGCACCGTTCCTGGAAACGCCAGCTGGCACAGCCACCATGGAACACAGTCTGGAGGCTCCTCAAGAAGTTAAAAATAGAACTTCTCTACAATCCAGCAAGTGCACTACTGGGTATTTACCCAAAGAAAATAAAAATACTAATTCAAAGGGATACTTAAACCCCAATGTTTACAGCAGCATTATCTACAGTAGCCAAATTATAGAAACAGCCCAAGTGTCCATCAAATGATGAATGGATATAGAAGTTGTACTATGTACATATGTATATGTGTGTATATGTGTGTGTATATATATATTATGTGTGTGTGAATATATATATAAAATAATGGAATATTAGCCATAAAAAAGATGGAAATCTTGCCATTTGCAATGACATGGATGGAGCTAAAGAGTATTATGCTAAGTGAAATAAGTCAGTCAGAGAAAGACAGATACAACATGATTTCAATCATATGTGGAATCTAAGAAACAAATTAAATGAGCAAAGGTGGGGAAAAAAAAGAGAAAAACCAAGAAACAGACACTTGACTACAGAGAACACACTGATGGTTACCAGAAGGGAGGAGGGTGGGGACATGGGTCAAGTAGGGGTGGGGACTTGGGAGTGTCCTCATAGTGATGAGCACTGGGTGACGTATGCAAGTGTCGAATCACTATATTGTACAGCTGTGGTGAGGGAGCACGGGGCAAGCAGAGGGCAAATTACAGGCTGGCACACAAGGTGGAATACGTGTGGTGTTCCTCAGATAGTCCTGGATACCCAAGAATAAAGGAAAGGGGTGTAAGTGCCTGCCATGGTGACGTGGGAAACTAAGGCAAACGAAAACTTACATTCCCTTACTGCCACAGCCCATTGGCAAGTCCTTGAAACCAGCAGAGGGACCTCCTTCTAGGAGCTGAGCTATCTCAGTGATGACCCTTTGCTGGCGACAAAAGAGAATCTCAGTTTAACATCATCCCAACCTCGAGGATCCTGGAAGTCTACTTCTTTTATCTTAACTGTCGCAAGACATTAGCTGGCAACCTGACTCCCAGCTTATGGCCCCCGATACGCATCTGAAGGGTCTCATGACTGAGATTTTATTAAACAGTACTAAATGGCGTTTCCCTAGCAACAGGGAGCCCCTCAAGGTCCTGAAAACCTTGCTTCCAAAGTACCTTAGAGACTTATTCTATCCCTGACCCCACCCAACCTGAGGGTACGTAATTGGTCACCTGTCACAACCCCAGAGCAGCTCTTCCTGCCCACGGGTCCTGTCCCCATGCTTTAATAAAATCTCCTTTTTGCACCAAAGACATCTTAAAGAATTCTTTCTTGCCCCTCAGCTGCAGACCCCACGAACCTCCCTGTCCCCGCACATCAACCCAAAACTTCATCACTTGAAATTAATGTTAAACTGTGTGTTAACTAACTGGAATTTAAATGAAATTTTAAAACAAAAACAAAAAAAAAAACATGATTGCACTAAAGTGTTGCGCTTTCAAAGAGGTAAGGCCAGAGTATTCCGGGTCAGAGATGGGGAGACCTGGCAGCGCCTGGCCTGGAAATGGCTAGAAAGGAGCAAACACTGCCTTAGCCCAAGGGCCAATGCACAGATGACCCAAAAGACCACACGAATTCATAAAATGAACTCATTATTTTTATTTAACAACATGTGAGACAGTGCAAGCTTTTTTCTCTTTCTTATTTGTTGTCAGCATTATCCTTCCCAGAGGTGGGATTCTGTGTAGGCAAATGTGCGAGGGGTTTGAGAATCCATTAGCAGGGAGGGGAGGGGCGCTGGGAGCAAGCAGGGGTGAGGAGGGCTGGTGTTCAATTCATCAAGAAGAAAAGTGCCTATGGTTTTATAAAACAAAAATACACGTATTTTTAATAATAGGAAGAGGGCAAAGAAAGTGAACGGAGCAACAACCCCAAGAGCCCTGTGGGCCTCGAGGCGTATCTGTTGGCTCTCTTAGGTTTCAGACCAAAGACACAAACAAAATAAGTAAATACAAAAAATTATCCAAAATCATAGAAAGTCTGCCATTTTCAACAACACGGATAGATATTGAGGGCATTATGCTAAGAGAAATAAGCCAGAGAAAGACAAATACCATATGCTCTCACTTATCTGTGAAATGAAATTTAAAAAAGGGAGAAAAAGGAGAGAAAGGGAGAAAAAAAGAAAAAGAAAGGGAGAAAGAGAACAAGAAATAGGAAGAAACAAAAGAGAAGACAATGGAACTCATAGATACAACAGATGGGTGGTTGCTCAAAGTGGGGACAATGAAGGCAAATGTCCCGTTATACAACCAATGAGGCCTGGGGATGTAATGTCATATGGCTAGACAGCATGGTGACTACAGTTAACACCTGAATGGTATATTTGAAAGTTGCCAAGTAAGTAGATCTTAAAAATTCTCATCCAAAGAAAAAAAAAAAGTCGGTAACTACGGGTGTGATGGATGCTAACAAGCCGTATCGTGGTGACCATTTCACAATATAGACACATATCAAACTCTTATGTTGTACTTCTGAAACTAATATAATGTTGTATGTCAAATTAGGTAGATCTCAATTTAAAAAAAAAAGGGCAGAGAATTCCCAGAGTTTACGAAGGCTCAAGATCCCACTTATTTCACTACTTAATATACATATTATACTCAAACATAAAGAGAATTGTTTTTGACAAGTCACTGAAATCCAGAAAGCACTTGGCTGAATAGTACTGTGTTCATCTCCCAGAGCTGCTGTAGGACCACCAACCGGGGCATCTAAACAGACCTTTCTGCTTGTGGCTCTGAAGGCTAGAAGTCAGAACTCAAGGGGTCAGCAAGGTTCACAGAAGAAGCTGCCTCTGTCTCCCGGGCATCTGATAGTTGCTGGCAATCTCTGGTGTTCCAATGCTTGGGGACCCCACCCTCCCCCTCGCCCTCTCCCCTGGGTGCCTGAGTCTGTGTCCAAATCTCCTTCTTCTGGTAAGGACACGGGTCACTCACTTAGGGTCTACCCTAATCTAGTATGACCTCACTTTACTTGATTACATTTTTAAAGACTTTTGCTTATAAATAAGGTCATACTCACAGGCGCTGGAAGTTAGGACTCCAACGTTTTTTACGGGCACACATTTCAACCTGCAACAAATATCCACAAATCCTGCTCATTTCTCAACAGCTGTTCACTATTTACTAAAGATCGGTTATTCATCTCCCCAAACTCAATCCAAGGAAATGTTGCCAGCTTTTCCCTTTATCTTTTTTTTTTTAATCCTGAATATTGCCTGTCTAACTCCCACCACAGCGGGAGAAACTAGGTATCTGGCAATAAACCAAGAGAAAGAAGGTGGTTCTCTTCTGACCTTTTAGCTGAAGGGATGTGTGAGTTCTCCACCGTCCCCCACTCTAGAACAGATGCGGCGTGCGTGTCCAAGTGTGTTACGCTTGAACATAATACATCTGAAATGGTTCTACTGTGCTTTCTCTATTTGTGCTTCCATTTTTCTTCTGTCTATAGAGACTTGGCATTTGAGAACACAGCACATTTGGAACAAAATGTCCTTTTTCTTATTCAGCACCACGTTTTCGTAGATAAAAGGTGACTGAAATGCTAAAGGTAATATATAATTTGCTCTCAACAAAGGGCAGAGGAGTACGGGGGCTATGCTGTTTTATAAAGGAAAGACTAATTACGGGAGGAACCAAACATAGCGAAGACTCAGTTCTAAGCTTTCATAACAGAAAATGTCACTAACACATCCGGGTGCTTTTGCTTATTCTTAAAAAGTAGCTTGAAATGATGACAGTTGGGAAAACGGTTACGTTGGTTCTAAAGTTGTCCTCGAGCTTGATTTAGAGCCCATCAGCTTGGGTTTGCAGAGGCACGGAATGAAGCAGCAGTGCCGAGAAGTCGGGCCGACTCTGCCCTTGAGGTTAAGATATTAAACAAAAAATGAAAACTAATCTATCTTCAGACAGAAGTGTGGTACTTAAAGCTGAGTGTTTGAGAGACAATCATGTAAAATGTCTTCCTTTAAAAATGATTTTATTAGAGCAATTAGAAACGTAGGAAATGTTACCATCTTGCCGAAGTTGTGTGAGAGCTCTGTTCTGATCTCCCTCACTCTCTGGAGTGAGATGAATCTATATATAGCCGTGCCTGGTATATGCTTCACTCATTATCTCTATATATAGATCTGTAGCGAGAATATTCTCTGTGAACATAGGTCACATAGTATTCACAGGAGGACTGCATTTAAAACCTTGAAACTAGAAAATTCCTTGAACGGTTCACAGAAATGGCTCTGGAAAATGAGAAGTCAGAGGTATTCTCTGAGTCCTGCGCTCACGGATTTATTTATCCATTTGACAAATATTTACTGAGCATCTCTTACAAGTAGACACTTTGTCCACTGCTGCAGGTTTAACAACACAACGAAAAGTCAAGTCTCTAGCCTCTACAATCTTATCATAAGGGGAGAAGCCGGGGATGCGATTTCCGACAGGGTGGAGACTCTGTATACCACATTTATAGAACGAAGAGCCCTGAAAGACGCAAGCAGCTCCCACAGAAACAGCGAAAACAAACTCTGAAACCCATCGTTGATCTCAGAGAAAGTAAGAGAATCCTTACATAGGGGGAGAGGTAGGAAGAGGGACTTGAAAGCGAGGGAATTGAAATCGGAGCATGACCTGTTTAAGGCAGAAACCAGTGCTAACTGGGAAGAAAGTTCTAAGACCAGGAGCCTAGAGTTTTGAGCAAAAAAAAAAGAAACTGGAGTATATGGAGTCCTTTCTAGAGATGTAAACCCGTGGGCTCCCGAGGTACTCAGGAGGGAATTCAGAAAACCCATGCCCTTGGATGGGGGGAAAATTACATCTTTCTTTTAGTATCTAACTAAAATTTCCTTTAATTGAATGTAAGCAACAAATCACAGTAGTGTGAGCAATAACCATTCTTTGCCTCCAATAAAAATCAGAGATTTCTGCTGTTGCAGATAACTTGAAATCATGTCTCTGCTTGCTGCAACTGTCTCTGCAGTGACGGTAGTTACTAGACAGGCCACCAGCTCTTATTATTTGGTGCACGATTAAAGAGGCGCACGTGTTGATATATCGCACATTCGTCCTTTAGTGTTTTAATAGCTGCTGTCTCTGTCCACTTGGGCTGCTGTAACAAAATACCATAGACTTTTATACCATGACTTATTTATATAATAAATACCGTGGTTTACAAACAACAGAAATTTACTTCTCGCAGTCCTCGAGGTTGGGAAGTCTATGATAAGGAACCAGCAGACCGGGTGTCTGGTGAGCGCCTGCTTGCAGGTCCAAAGGGGTCCAGCATCTGGCTGTGTCCTCAGCAGAAGAAAGCAAGGGCCCTTGGTGGGGTGTCTTTAATAAACATACTAATGCCGTTGCTCTCATGACCTCGTCACCAAAGATACCACCTCCAAAATACCACATGGGGGTAGTGTTCAACATCTGACTTTGGAGGGGATGTGTTTAGCCTATAGCCTGTACTTCCATACAACTGTAATCGTTTGTAATCATATGTGCTTCATGACTCAAAAATACTCCAAGAAGTAAGTACAGGTTTCACTGGATTGCCAAAGGACTCCAGACTCCCACGTTAATGAGAGGGAGCTAGAAAAAGGTGCTCTCCCAGGACAGTGAGTGTACAAGAAACCTAGCTCCCTCTGGTACGGCCGTGGGAGCAAACAATAAAGTAAGATTACCATGGACGATAGCTACCCCGTACGAATTCATAAGCCACCATCACAGATCTGCTCGCTCATGGATACAATCAGAAAAACCTATAATCCAGAGAGTAAATCAAATTCGTATCCTAGTTGTTACTGCTTTCCGGTGTGGCAGAAACAAAGGTCATTCTCTCCAGGTGAAGACACCAAAACTAAGCTCCAAGGCTTCTCACAGACTAAATTATTTTTCTAAAGGAGCTCAAAATAAACACTGTTGAGCAAGTGAAGAAAGAACATACTAAGAGCAAAAGTCAGGAGAGGAAAAAAAAAAAAAAACAGAAAATATAAACTACCTAGCAAGGACTTCAGATATTCAGAATTATCTGATTCAGAATGTAAAATTCTCCATGTAATTTATGTTTAAAGAAATCTTTTAATGGGTCAAAAATTACACCAATAGAGACAACCAAAAAAGAACAAACTGTAAATAGAACCAAAAAAAACATTGGAAATAAAATATGGAACTATCCAAGTCTTAAATTTCACAAATGAGATATACATACATATTGATGTTTATTTATTTTTGAGAGAGAGACAGAGAGGAGCGAGTCAGGGAAGGGCAGAGAGAGAGGGAGACACAGAACCCGAAGCAGGCTCCAGGCTCTGAGCTGTCAGCACAGAGCCTGACATGGGGCTTGAACTCAGGAACCATGAGATCATGACTTGAGCCGTAGTCGAAAGCTTAACCAACAGAGCCACCCAGGCACCCCTAATACATATTAGACTTAATCTAATTTTAGACATAGATGAAAAGATAATTAACAAAATGGAAAGGAGAATGAAAGAATATCTAATAAAAAATAAATGATAGGGAGATTTCAAAAAACTGAAAAAATAAATTGAGACACAGAGGATCAAGTGACAAACTCTAAGAGACCTCACTGATATTGTAGAAACAAAGCCGAGGCACAAAAACGGAGATCTAGTATTTGAAGACAGAATGGGTAAGAATTTCTCAGAATTTGTGAAACACCATTTTCAGATTCAATAATCCCAACGAATTCCAATCAAAACCACAAAGACATAATGTTAAGGTGAAATTTCTAAACATGAAAGATCATTTAAAAATCTTAAAACAAGATCTTAAAAACAGTCATATAGACACAAATAATATTTAAGTAAGAGAAAATGAGACTGACATCAAACCAAGAGCGGTATAGGAGCGAGAATCTAATGTCACGATCAGCTGTTGAAGGAAACAGCTGTAACTCTAGCATCAGATGCGCGGGAGACTCTGAGAACAAGGTGACATAAAGACTTTGGAGATAACCATGAACTGTGATGCCATCCTCTAAGTCTCAAAACATGGCCTTCTAAGGACAAACTCCAAAAAAGAAAGAAAATGAGTCAAAAAGATTTGAGAGCTGTTACAAACAATGGTAAACAAGGAAATTAGTAAGGATTTAGACCAATTTTAAAAATCTTTGTGTATAAAACAGTAATAATACTTAAATTCTGAAGCTTTTTTAAGCTAGAAATAAAATCTTGAATAACAATAGCATCTAAGCCCAGACAAGGATAATGAAAGATTAAAAAAAAAAAAAAAAAAAAAGTAAGAAAGTAAAAACCTTACATTATTCAAGAAGTTCAGAAGCTAATTTTAAAACTTTCAGTTTATAAGGAAAACCAGGAAACAGAGGTAAATGGTGTATACAGGAGAATAGGATGAGGAGAGTTGGATAAGAAAAAATAATCAAAAACAAGGTCAAAAATGAGACATAAAGAAGTGTAGAACACCAGAAACAAATAGAAAGCACAACATGAGGTGGTAAAAATGAGGTCAAATATATCGGTAATAATAATAAATGTAATTCATAGTTAAAAGACAGGTTGTCATAATGTTTTTATTTATTTTGAGAGACAGGAGGGGAGGGCAGAGAGACAGAGAGAGAGAGAGAGAGAGACACTCCCAAGCAGGTTCCACACTGTCAGTGCAGAGGATGGGGGCTTGAACTCACCAACCGTGAGATCACATCCTGAGCTGAAATCAAGAATCTAACACTTAACTGACTGAGCCACCCAGGCTCCCCTGTCAGATTTTTTTTTTTAATCAGCTAAATGTTATTTCTAAAAAAGAAGTATAAAATGTACAAACATGGACAAATTTTAAATAATGAAGATGCATTAAGACATGTACTAATCAAAACAAATATTAGAAAATTCAATTTTGAGACAAAAGCATTTATAAAGAAAGTCACTGCTTAGTGATAAAGATTTTCAATAAACAGGCATCATATATGCACCCAATAGCCTCAAATGACGTAAAATGAAAGTTAACAGAACCTCAAAAATGCATAAAAATCGTACCAAGAGTTTTTGACATTCTTCTCTCGATAATTAGTACTCAAGCAGACAAAAATTACATTCAGAGCTCGATTCAGTGAATATATACAGGCCCATGTATCCGACATGTTACATGTACAAAATACATGTTACCCTCAAGATCCATTGAACATTTACAACAATGGTCTCAAATTAGGCCGTAAAATAGGTCTCAAGACATTTGAAATTTTTCCTATCACACATAGCATATTCTGTGATCACAATTAAATTAGAAATCAGTTACAGGATAATTTAGGCCCCTTAGGACTGGAAATTAAAGTATTTCAAGATAATGAATGAGTCAAAGAAAATAGAATAGACATTAAAATATATTTAGAATTAAATAGTAGTAATGATATATATCAAAATTTGTGGAAGGCTAAAATAATACTTTGAGGAAATTTATAGTTTTTCATGCTTATAGAAAAAAGGCTGAAAAATTAAAAGTTCAACGTGTAGCTTAGAAAAAAATTTAAAAAACAGCACAATTTTTCAAAAGGAGACTTCCTAGTATCAAGTAAGTACATCCTGGTGATTTCTGAACTATCTGATTAATGAGTCATGGAAATAGTCTCCCCAAAAACAAATAAACAAAAACTGTATTTCTGATAAATACTCATGTCTTTCAAGAATTAAAAAAAAAAAAAGGACAATCCCCAAAGAGAAAAAAATAATACATATAAGAGCAGAAATAAACCACGAACAAAAATACTATACAGAGTACTCAAAAATCCAAAAGATATTTGAGAATACTTAGAAAACTGTTAAGCTTCTGGTTAGAGTAAATGCAGAAACATACAATAGCAAAAATGAAAGGGGACCGTACTATAGATAGAACAGAAAATTAAAAACATAATGACTTCTTCCAAAAAGCTTTAGAATATATAAAACTGACAAATCCCTAGAAAAAAAGCATGTGTCATAAGTGACTCATGAAGAAAGAGAAAACCTTAATAGTCCTATAATTATTAAAGAATTGAATTAGGAGTTAAAGGTCTTCCCACAAAGAAAGAAAAATAAATGGAATCCTTTAAAAACTTGTCTAGGATAAAACAAAAATAAGGAATATTCCCAATTTAGATTTAAAAATATATCCTCTTCATATCGAAAATCAGAAAAGTATCAGAAATCAATCTCTCTCCTAAACATATACATACGTGTCTGTGCGCATGCAGATATATATACACAACATATATCCTATACATATATAAATTCTACATATATGTGTATCTATTTATCTATCTATATATAATATATACTACAAATTTAATCCAATAATATATATGAGATATACATTGTGATGGTCAACTTTGTGTGTCAACTTGACTGGGCCGAGGGATGCTCAGAAAGCTAGTAAATATGATTTCTGGGGGTGTCCATACGGATGCTGCATTCAGTGGGCTGACACGTGAGATCTGCCCTCATCAAGGTGGGCAGGCACCACCCAATCCACTGAGGGCCCCCATCGAACAAAAAAGTAAAAGAAGATGAACTCTCTCTCTCTTTTTGGGTTCAGACATCCGTCTTTTCCTGCCCTCTGAATTCAGAGATCCTGGTTCTTGGACCCTTGGACTCTATTGGTTCTCAGGCTTTTGTACTCGGACTGAATTCTACTGCTGACTTTTGTGGTTCTCCAGCTGCCAGAGACCCGATCATGCAACTTCTCGGCTTCCATAACCACATGAGCCAACTCCCGTAACAAATCACATTATACATAACTCCTATGGGTATCTCCTTTGGGTTCTGTTTCTCTGGAAAACCCTGACTAGTACCCTGCATCATGACCAGTCTGAGACTGGAGTGCAAGTGCAACAAGCCTAGAACATTGAAGATACTCAAAATAGGTCCATTAAATAAAAGAACTATTCATTCATAAATTAATGCATTCTACAGAGAAAACTTAAAAGCAACTCTAAACAAATTAGAATTGATATTATAGTTTAGCTAGGTAAATTAATATAAAATCAATATGCAAAATTACTTCCATTTCTATATTCCTGCAACAAAAAGAAAACTTAATTTTAAAACAATCTTTACTATAGCAACAGGAAGCAAAGTTACCTAGGAACAAATCTAACAACAACAAAAAAAAATGTGTATCACCTTTATGGCAAAAATTATACAACTTTCTTGAAAGGCATTGAAAAACGCCCAAATATATGACAAGGTGTATGTTCACAGATAAGAAAATTCAGTATCATAAAACATCAGTTTTCCTAAACTGATCTGTATAGCTTCAAAGTAATTCTAATTAACAAATGTTTTTTTTATTTTTGTTTTGTTTTATTGATGCTAATCATCTGAAATCTAAAACTGTGTAGGAAAGAAAGGCCCACAAGAGCCCTGAGCCTGAAAGAGGAGGAAACTCACCTATCGAACACCAAAACCCACTCTAACATTAGACTAAGAGCGTCGGAGTGGCACTGGTACAAGAATAGACAGACCAATGGACCAAGCAGAAAGAAGGAGAGCCATCTGTGCATGGCAAGTTAATATATGAAAGAGGTGGCCCTGTAGGTTAGTGTACCAGTAAAAGGAGAACTATCTAAAAACTGGCATTAATACAACCGGTTATCCCTATAAAAGAAAATTAAATTTGAACTTCTTCCCTTCCTATACCAAGCCCAACTATGAAACGCACAACTTCAAAACTCTGAGCAGCAACCACAGACTATCTCCATAAACTTAGGCAAGACATAAAAATCACATACATGCATAGAAAATGACAGCTGTATTTCACCATGACATATGTGACACTTCTGCTAAGCAAAAGATGCTATTTAAAAAACAAAAACAAACAACAACAAAAGAAAAACAAGCAACAAACTAGGAAAATGAAGAGTTGCAACACATGTAGCTGACAGAAAATTTGTATCCAGAATCTATAATAAATTCACTGGTATCAGTAAGAAAGTCATAACCTAACTGAAGACCAGACAAAAGTTTGCCCAGTCCTGTTATCAAGAAAAAACTGATCACAGACATATGGAATAGTTGTCAACTTTGTCAGTAATCAGTGAAATACAGGTTTTAACTGCAACAAAAGGCAATTTTAAATTTTACATCATCAGAAATGCAAATGTTAAACTGGCAATATTTTTGGTATGAATGCAGGACAATGGGAACTCTTGTATATAGGTTGGCAGGACGACCCCTTTGCACAATACTTTAATATTACCTTTAAGTCCAAAAAGACCATATGAACCACAATTCTGCTTTTAGTTCTACATTCTAGGAGCACTTGCACACAAGTGCTCGAAGACAGAGCAGCAACATATGTAAAGAGCAATCATGTGAAAATAACTCAAATGCAAATCACCAAGGAAATCGATGAACTGGCAAATCAGAAGCACAGAATATTCTATAGCAGTGAATCGGATGAAAAGCTACCCACATCGGTGTACATCAATGTTGAAAACAAAGTAGTGACAGAAAGTAAGTCACAGAGAAATATGTACCCTCTGATACCATCGATCTAAATGGCAAGACGTGATACAAAGAGTCATGGAATTTCTAAGAAAGGCCTTTTTCTGTCTACGGAATCAGGGAGGACAGCTCAGGGAAGTAACAAGTGGACTGGACTTTGGACACTGGAGATAATTCTCAGAAAGAAACAGAGGGTCAAGCGCATGTCACCGCAGTCCAGGCGGAGAAAACGGTGTGAACAATGGTGCGGACGTGCCCCCATTCTTCAGAGAGTAATGTGAGAGACAAGTAAGGCATGTAGTGAGAAGTCCGAAGAGCAGAGATAAGGCTAGAGACAAGGCTGGGGAGAGAGAACAGAGAGAGGGCCTTGCTGGCTACCTTCAAATGCACAGAAGACAAGTCCCATCATTCATGTCCTAAAGGGAACTCTGTTCCTTTTTCCCTCCTCAGACAGCGCCCTGTTCCATGAGCCATACCCTCGCCCCTTCTGCCCAGGGCCGGCTCTGCTCTCTTCCCCAACACCCCTCCCTTTCTCAGGACTTGAAAACAACAGCAAGAGGGTTTAATCCTCTTGTGCCGCTGGTGGGAATGCAAACTGGTACAGCCGCCGTGGAGAAAAGACCTGGAGTTTCCTCAAGAAGTTAAAAATAGAACTACCCTATGATCCACCAATTGCATTACTAGGTATTTACCCAAAAGATATAAAAATACTGACTTCAAGGGATACTTGTGCCCCTACGTTTACAGCAGCATTATCTACTATAGCCGAATTATGGAGAGAGCCCAAGTGTCCATCAACTGATGAATAGATACAGATGTGTTATATACATACAGTGGACTATTAGCCATCAAAAATAATGAAATCTTGCCATTTGTAATGACGTGGATGGAGCTAGGATGTATCATGCCAAGCAAAACACGTCAGTCAGAGACAGACAAATACCATACGACTTCATTCGCAGATGAACGTATGGGATGGGGGTGGGTAGAGAAGAGAAGGAAACAACACAAGAGACCCTTAATGAGAGAGAACAGACTGAGGGTTGACAGATGGAGGTGGGGAGGAGATGGGCTATATGGGGGGCGGGGACTAAGGAGGACACTTGTTGGGATGAGCACCGGGTGTGGTACTTAAGTGATGAATCACCGAGTTCTACTCCTGAAACCAACATGGCACTGTGTGCTAACTAAAACTGAAATTAAAATGGGGGAACAAAACAGGTAATAACAGCAACTGGTAACACACCAGGATGGACGGCACGGCTTCAATGTGAGTAGGACGTCACAGCAATCATGTGGGTAGAAAAAAACCTGTGCTGGCCCAGAGCATGCGGCGAAGGCCCCTGTGGTGCCGGGGGGGGGGGGGGGGGGGGGGGGGGGGGGGGGGCGGGGGGGGACCCTTGAGCAGGACTCTCACACGCCTACCCGGTTTGGGAGACAGCTCAATAAACGAACACTGTGCCTTCTATCTATACTCATTCTGCATGTATTTATTGACCATTTAAAGCCAACGGGAGTCACGTCTTCACGGAGCTGTACGGCCACTCTCATCATACCACCTCCCCTCCGTCCCAAAGGCAGTTTTCAGTGGTGATGGCCGAGTGCTGTTGGACATGATCCAGAAGCGATTAGCTACTTACTTTCATTTTGCAGAATAGCCATTCGGTGTTCACTCAAGCATAATGCTTTTTAAAACCAAACGGGAACTGTACGGACTAACATACTCTTAACTGCGTCGGAAGAATCGGTTGTTCAAAGTGACGCTTGAGATGTACACGATAAAATCACGGGTAGAATATCAACTTGTTTAAAAAAAAAAAAGAAAGTTCCCTTCTCTTTTCACTTCAAATATATGTTAGTATATTTAAAAATAAGGACCGAGAAAATATGTTTTGTGTAACATGGCTTGAAAACGGAGCTTCACGTGCTGCCGGGAACCTCAAGGGGAAAGAAGGCCCTCATCTCTCCTTGCCATCTCAGTTTTTTCATGTAGGCTTTCGAGCAAGTTGTACTCATTTGAACATGAATACAGAGGCTGCTTTTTATTTTAAAAAGATGACATCTGACCTATGATAAAAACCAGTGATCACGAATTTTAACTGATCTAACCACATACTTCTAATTTTTTAAGATTTTTTATTTTATTTTTGAGAGTGACGCAGAGCAACACAGACCACGAGTGAGGAAGGGGCAGAGAGAGAGGGAGACACAGAATCCCAAGCAGGCTCCAAGCTCCAAGCTGTCAGCACAGAGCCCAATGCGGGGCTCAAACCCACGAACCGTGAGATCATGACCTGAGCTGAAGTAGGACACTTGACCGACTGAGCCACCCAGGCGCCCCTAACCACACACTTGTAAATGCTTTCTCTTACTGCCAAAGGTAATAGCTGAGACCTAACTCAAACAAAGCTCCAGTTGACCCAGGACCCAGAAAAGGAGAAGAAAACTCATCATCTGGTAAGTGAAACTTAGGGCACCAGATAGTACTTAGGGTACAAATATATCATAATCACAGCCTAGATGAGGCTGGTTGAAAGCCAAAGTCAGAGGCCAAGCTCAGGAAACAGATACAGCCAGTTAGCAGTTAGTTCGCCAAACTGAAAGTGGGAGAGCAAGAGGCGAACATTGTGCTATCGGTCCAGAGACTGACGAAGCACACCCTTATTGTATGGCTTGACGGACTGGAATTCTGGGCCTGCAGCACCCTACCTCCCCCTTTTTAAAGAAATGGGCCCAGAGGGCACTTGTTGGGATGAGCCCTGGGTGTTGTATGGAAACCAAATTGACAATAAGTTATTCAAAAAATAATAATTAAAGAAAAATAAATAAATGGGCCCAAAGCTCAACTTTTTAGAAAAACAGGCCTGACAATTTATAAGACAGCCGGCTGAGAAAGAGAATTGGCCAACGCAGCACGAGACCTCCATGTACTGCGAATCCTCGGCTTCATCAGCCTAGGGCTCTGAACACTTGAACAAGCAGCCCTCTGTGGAACCCGATTCATCAACACCAGGTTTATTCAAAACAACAAAGTTACAAAGTGAGAACAGTGAAGGCTGATAGCATGCGGGTGATAGACACTCAACCGGAAACAGTTTAGGCACAAAGTAGTACACTGAGGTGTCTCATGGAACCTACACCGGGAATATTCCAGCCTCGGCAACAATGTAAGGTGGGAAAACAAGAGGGCTTCTGAGCCCTGGCCTCCGCTTCCCTCTGTGCCTCTTCCTTCTCTCTCTCTCCATGTGGACCAGCATGGAAGAACCATGGTCAACAACCCTAGAGTCGTAGGTCTTGAGTCTAGCACACACAGACTCATTTCTTGCTTTCTCTGATCCCAATTAAAAACCTGTAAAGAAGGAGCTTTGTGGTCCAGATCCAGACAAATTCCCAATTGTGAGCCAGTCGACAGTGGCCAAGAGAGCAGGCTCCTCGGACTAGCCCCACTCAGGTCAGGTGTCCATCCGTGTACCGGTCAATGGTAGTCCAAGGGACGGGGTCATGAAAACAGACAGACGTTCTGGCAGAAGCCACAGAGACACGTTTGGGGACTGCCATTCCCGGCAGCAGCAGAGGCAGAGTATATGAACAGTGAGTATCCATCAAAGTAAATTAGCTACGTATTCCAATGACTGGGGTAAGAGCACAGTATCTTAGTGCATCCAGAACAGACAATCAGCTGTCCCCAACTATAAGCACTGTGCCCTTCACATAACTGTACTCAAGGACCCCGCATGTCCAGGGCGCCTGGGTGGCTCGGTCAGTTAAGCATCTGACTTTGGCTCAGGTCATGATCTCACGGTTCATCAGCTCAAGCTGATGACCCCAAGTCCCACTTTGTGTGAGCCCTGCTTCTCTCTCTGTCTCCCTCCCCCCGCTCTCTCTGAATGCCCCTCACGGGATTCTCTGTCTCTCTCTCTGCTCCTTGCTCACTTCCGTCCTCTCCCACTCAAAAAAAAAAAAAAAAAAATCATTGCACATCCATCTCCCATATGAAGACAGAGACAGAGACACACTCCTTTTTCCAAGACGCTCCTAGAACTCTCAGGCAGGGGAGTGTACACCGTCCATGTCACACACTAAGGTTACTCTAGCGGAAGGGCAGGGTGACCAAGAAGGAAGAACCAGCTTTCCTGCCAGGTTCAGTTCACACGCCAACTCCCGCACACTAACTCTGTGACTGTGAGCTCAGGGCCGAGCCTCTCTGAGCCACAGTGTGGTCACACGCAAAATGGGGAAAATAATAAATACCTTGCAAGGTTGTATAAAGGTCAGAAAAATGCATCAGAGGCACCATACCTGATAGACGGGAGCTACTGTATTATTAATACACTGAATGGCTTCCTCATTACCTCTAAGAGCTAGTGCCCACCGGCCCTGGGAAGGTCTTCAGGCCGTGTTCCATTTCATACTAACCTACTTCCTCGTGAAAAGCTCCCTCCCACCCCGTATACCCCGAAGACATGGTTAATGTAGATTCCAACTAGGTTGTACTATAAAAAAAAAAAAAAAAAAAAAGGATGGGGGCAGTTTTCATTTCGGCTTTCCCCACAGGTTTACTTACTTTATGTCCAAAATCCAAAGATGACTTTAAAATGTGAGCTAAGAAGGGCGATACGGCTACACTAATACCCTGAATTGTTATGAATATGTGGATATGTTATATACATATAATGGCATATATAAATATATATTACGTATATTTTTATTTAATTATTTATTTATAGTATTACATATAATTGGATTTTTATTTCATTTTTTAAACGCTCCAGGATATATTTTTTTAATAAAATAAAACCACAATTCAGGAAAACCACGGCTGGCACCATGTCTGAGGCCAGGGGCATTCAGGGGAGAGCAAAGCTCCCCACCAGGACTTCGGTCTGTTAATCCTTCCGTTTTACAACAGGAGAAACTGAAGTTGAGAAGGTGAACTGACCAGTCTGAGAGGCGCGAGCGCACGTGGCCAGAGGGAGGAAGGTGAGACCCTCAGACCGTCCCGGGGGACCACTGAGAGACAGGGGCACAGAGACAGGAGCAAAGGAAATGCTGCCGGCAGGTCCCACATCCCTCGAACAGAGCTCCTGACTGCAGGGGAAGAGACGGGCCTTACTCCCACACTCTCTCCTGGCCACTTTCTCTGGCCACACTTAAGGGACTCGAGAATTAAGCATTATTTTGCAATGTGTAAAGCTCCATTAACAGATAATTAAAAAAATAGCTTTCAGTAAGGTGACTTCAAATATCAAGAGTGAGAACCCACAGTGCAGCCAACTCATGTTAAAACTGATTCCCAGGGGCGCCTGGGCGGCTCAGCTGGTGAAGTGTCTTGGCTTCGGCTCAGGTCACGATCTCACACTTTGTGAGTTCGAGCCCCACATCAGGCTCTGTGCTGACAGTGCAGAGTCTGCTTGAGAAGCTCTCTCTCCCTCTCTCTGCCGCTCCCCTACTGGTGCCCTTCCTTTCTCTCTCTCAAACTAAATAAATTTAAAAAAAAATTTTTTTTTTAATTTTAAAAAATTGATTCCCATAGTCCTGACCCAGTCTCCTGTTTCAGTTGACTTCACACACTAGCAAAATCCCAGGGCTCGCGACATTCTGTACGCCCCACTGTTTCATGCCTCTGTGCCTTTGCTCCCGCTGACCATGCTGGCTGGAATTCCCTTCTGACCTTTCCTGGCTCACAGACGTAAGATACGGCTCAGGGAGCATTTCCTCCAGGAAGCTTTCCATCATTCACCTTTGCAACCCGGCCCATCCTAGGCCTCAGGGAAGGTCTTCTGGGCAGTGGATGCTGAATGGGAAAGGCTTCCTGTGGCAGCCATTCCAACAGCACCTCCTCCAACAAGAGAATCAAGCTGCAGCTACGAAAATCTCTGCTGGAAAGTGTTGCCTTTCTGGACAGAGGAGAAAGGAAGTAGAAGGAAGAAAGCTTAGCAGCAAGGGACAAGATGACGTAAGCAGAGCAACAACAATATGGTACTGGGGGCAGGAACCAGACTGGACGATGTGAACGTGTATCCCAACTTGTCTAAAACCACTGCTACTGCTCTCGTGGTTTTCAACAACTTGACCTTTGGCCTAAGATTCCTGGGCCTGCAGTCCTTTCCAGCCAGAGTGGAGGGCTGAGGAAGTGACCTGGGCCCCGGGCACATTCACATCTGAGACCATCGCCCCTTTAAGCGAACCCCGCCCCAAGTTACACCTGGGCCTGGCTGTTTCTTCCTCAGGACAGAGAGCCAAGGGGAAAGTCCTAAGAAGTATGGGCTGTTCCCGAAGACAGACAGAACTCAAGGGGACATCGCACCATTTAAAGAGAGAGCATGAAACACAGGTCTGGCCTATGCAGGTTATTGGGTGCCCCTGGACACAGCCCCATTTGTCAGCCTGTGCGGAAGCCGGCACGCGTACCCTGCACCAAACCTGGTACAGATGACCCCAGGACAAAATGCCAGGCCGAATCTCAAATGTGAATTTCTCTGACTCTGATTCTTATCTATACAGCTTAACAAATCCCGTTTGTTCAAGCTCATCCACTTACAAACTCTGGCTGGTGGCCAACACCACCAGCGTGAGACCATGGATCCCATGGAGCTCATTACATCTGAGGTCCGTGGTCTTCTATGGCCAACGATTAGCTCCAGGAGGCAATACAAACTGCCACTGCCGTTCTGGTCACGGTTGCCATGGGGATCACCTCATGCTTCTTGGTGGGAATCAAATGTAATGCTTTTGGCTAATGGCCCATAGTCTTGACTCTTGGGAAAGAGAAGCATTAAGCAATCAGAGCCCTTGTATTTGAAATTCCTCTCCTGCCTCAGGACCTTAAGTGTTGATGAAGAAGGGCAGGGGACAAAGGAAAGGAGTATAGGCCATTCCATCAGAAAAGAGGTTTCTACTGGTCCTTTCCTTTGCCAGTGGAATTCAGAGGTTTTACAAATTCAAGAAAGACAGGAGACCCATAGTTATATAATGGGGGAACAAAACACCTGGGTTCTACACTCGACTCATCCATCAACTCTGTTTGAACCAAGATAATTCACTAAACTCCTTTGGGTCAGTTTCCTCATCCGTAAATTGAAGAGTCTGACAAAAATTATTACAAAGTTCTATCAGTTAGTATCTCAATCAACTGTCCTGCTCTCAACTTACAAAATAACTTCTCCCCTACATAGAAATGGGTAAGAGTGTTCAGGTGACAAGACTTTTTAAAAATAGCAAGATGGGGTTATCTGGGTGGCTTAGACAGTTGAGTGTCTGACTTCAGCTCAGCTCAGGTCATGATCTGGTGGTCCATGAGTTTGAGACCTGCATCGGGCTCTGTGCAGACACCTCAGAGCCTGGAGTCTGCTTCGGGCTCTGTGTCTCCCTCTCTCTCTGCCCCTCCTCCACTCGTGCTCTGTCTCTCTCTGCCAAAAATAAACTTTAAAAAAAATTTTTTTAATAGCAAAACTGAAACTAAGACACATTTCAAGTCAAAGGGCAGAGGCTAGCAGAGATCATAAGCCAAAGGTCGAGATGGAGTTAGAGGTCCGAAGTCAGCCAGCAGGGAGCCCAGGGTCTCAAAGAACACACCCGGTATCCAGCGAGAGGACGCCACCGCCCAGGCACGAGGGCCTCGGGAAAATCCAGAACAAGAAATCCTATCTGAGCGACATGGTGGATTTCCGAGTCAGAAAATCATGGGCCAAAAGCCCGTGGGAGACGGCGAAGGTGGGAGACGGCAGGCCAGGCACGTCCTAGGCCACCTTGGAAGTTTGTTTCAGAATCTAAATGAAAGACGCAAGAAACAAAATCCCTGGAAGGGTCCACTTGAAACCTCCGGGATCAAATGAACGTGTGGTGTGTGGCTGAGACGCAGGCACCGTGGGGTTCGTTCTGCACCACGTCTTTTGCCGCCGCGGAGGCCCTTTGCAAAGCCCCGGGGCTGCACCTACACGGGTGTGCCCGCTCATCTCTCCACACCTCGTACCCAACTCAGCGCTCTATTTTCTCAGATCTTAGGGCTTGGAGACGAGAGCTTATTATTTCAACAAATATGTACCGAGTGCCTACTGCGGGTCAAATGCCACCCTAGGAACTGAATATAAAGGCCTATTTATTGCTACTTAAAAGTCCAGATCTTTTAGGACTAATTTTCTGATCCCGTCTGAGTTCCTTGCTATTGTACAACCTACAGAACTTTATATAGACTCCTGGGAACATGTCCCCAGGCCTTGGTCCCTCTACAGTACAGTGGAAAAGAAATCAGGTTCTTACCCACTCTCTGCCACTAACCTGCTTTGGGCTAAGGCTAAGCCACAAAAACATTCCAGCTCTCAACTTGCGTTCCCGTCATGTGGACTTAATCTTTCCTCCTCTGTCTCTTTTAGAAGATGCTAGAAGGAGTCGATGAACGAATACCTGTGAAATCACTGCGAAATACGGTCGCACTGGTGACAAGCCGGCACTCGGCAAAGATGGGGGTGTCATCGAGCAGGCCTTCTGATGCAGCCTGGCTGCCTTAGCCATTTCTGTGTCAATCAGCTGTCACTGCTCCTTCTCCTCAAACCATGCAGATTTTAAAAGCCTGCACAAGCTCATCTGGGATTCACAGACCCAAGCTCCACACAGACAAGGACAATCCGAAATTGGAAATTCAGGAAGAGGTCGGGTGGGGCTGCTCTCTGTGAAAAACGAGCATCGTAGACACAGCCTCTCTTCTCCCAAAGATGCCCGCTGCCTGCGGGTGATTTGTACTGCTTTTACCGAAAAGCCCTCATTCCCATGAACACATTTTGAAGACAGAAATCAATCTTACACTGTAACAGGGAGAGAATATCTGTTAGCAAAAAATGAAGAGGAGAAAAAGCACCTAATTCTGGAACCCTCTCTACTAAACAAATGGATTCCAGGGAGGGAAGCCCACATCCATATTTTCCCCTTTAATCAGCAGCCTGAAGAGGGAAGGTTAAAGAGAGAGACTGTAGAGCCGGCCCCGAGAGCATTTCCATCTCAGTGATTTAGGCCGGGTGTCATCAGAAAGACAATCTCCTCTGTCATCTCACCTCGGGGACCCACTCACCCCATCCTTGGCGTTTTGTACTAGGTCAGTGTTTGCCTATAGAACCAGTCACGATCATATGCCATGAGGCATTGAGCATTACTTCTCTGAGGACAGGCCAGACCATACCCTTGGGGCATATGCGATATTTAAAATAACGCAATAACACACAGAAGTTTAACCCCCAAGCCAAGATGAATTCTACTTAGGCCATCAGACTCTAGAGAATAATAATACAAGAGAATAAGAACTGTAAGGCACCCTGGGACCCAGAGCTGAAAATCATCCCAGAACAACGTTGCAGCAAGAATCCAACCAGTTCTGAGGTAGAGATATGTTATATCAAAAAAGGCAGACAACAGGAAGGGGTAGTAGATAAAGCTAGCAGAGTGGAGGGAGGCATACTTAGGGTGGGGGGGGGGGGTTTAGAAAGACACTGCCATCAAGGAAAGTCCAAAGTTGACGTCCACCAGTGCACACTTACACGCCGAAAACCTGCCTTACTTGCCCAGGTGCCCAGGGCCTCTCAGAGCATTGCGTCATCTGGAGGGTTCAGAAGAGGTGCAGAAGCTTCCCAAAGAACGGGTCTCGCCTGAAAGGAGGGAAGAGCGAGAGCCATCTTCTTCCCACGCCTCACCCCCCAGGCAACTGCAGAGGCGTCACGTGGGCAAACGAGCTGCACTCTTTCCCCAGGGCCCTTCTGGCTCCTGGAAGGTCTTAGGAGCTGAAAAATCAGTCCACAACAGGTCTGGGAGACAAAGATAGTGCGCGCGCTCACCACGGATCAGTAATTCAGCAAAAAGCCAAAGAGCTATTGGCCGGGGAAGGTCAGAGACATCCGCACACAAGCCAGGAAGGAGGCACACGCGGCACCTGCAGGACACAGTCGTCGAGATGGAGCCCAGCCCGGGGAGCTGCCCGGCCCCCGGCTCTGTGTCCCTGGAAGGAGAGGTGCTGAGATTTGGGATTTCCTCAAAATTCTGTCATGAAAGTTAAAGGCAGCTGAGACAGGCTGCGAAGAAGGAGCTTGTTTAAGAAATGTGTGATGACTTCAGGAAAATCAGCAACACCGTGGATCCTGTGAGAACAGCCTGGCATACCACAGTCGAGCGTGTCAAACCCACAACGCGCAAAGAGGCCCAAAACATGATACAAATAACTGGAATCGAAGACCACAAATGCTGTCAGAACTCCATCCTGACCCCCTTGAACTTGGCATTCCAATTCCCCACCTTTCAAGAGCCAAAGACACTTAGAGAGAGCCCAGCCTGACCGTCTTTACCATCCTAAAGGTCCTTGATGCATAAAGGAATTGAATACATGGTACAAAATTCCAGATCAGCTGTGATTAATTCAGAAACTGGAGAGAGAACTTTTACATGTAAATAAAGAGCAAGCACAATTTCAGTCTCCCCCACCGTCTCCAAGCGCCTCTGCTAGTGACGGACGCAAGGAATCTGCACGGCAGCTAAGTGAATCATCTACAAAACGTCCTCTCAGTCAAGCCTGATGAAAGACTACTGGAAAGAATTTCAGATCCATCTCTGACATTACTAAGTTTCCATTTTAAAGTTATTCCTCCCATGGTCAGCAAAAATTCTTTAATCCAAAAGCCAAGAATAAATCTGGGTAGAATCAAGAAGGCAGAAAAAATAGATATACTCCCCAGAAGCCAGCTAGGGAAGACTCTGAACTCAGTTATGATTGTGGTGATGTCATCTTAAGGGAGAAACTAAGCCCAAAGGCCTCAATGTAGAGGGTAACCATGAAAATGTCGAGTTAGACGCAAGTTTGAACTTCTGCATACCCTGACCCCCATCCAAAGCCTTTCAGTTCTTAAGCTCAAGTGTGGCAGGTTGGGGTCAAGGTGCCTGGAAGACAGAAGGTGAGGCGTGGACCTTGTCCTCGGCACCAATTCTGTCTGTGGATAACGTGCTTCCCTCTCGGGGTCTGTTCCCTTCCTTTGCTGCCCATGCCCACGCCCTACTTGAAGGCCTAGAATGGTGAATCCATGAGATGAGTATGTCTAAGTCCCTTAGCACACATGCCAGTTCTCTCTCACACTTCTCGCACAAGTGCTTGGGACGGCACATAGCAAAGTCAGATAAAGCTATTGGTATTTAGTGGAAAGAATATTGGGCTATCATCAGTGACCTGCTTCTCACAACAGCCACTGACTCTGGAAAAATCTGTGCCCTCCCCGATGCAGGGGCTTCATCACATGCAAAATGAACTAAAACATCATGAAGATGCCCTCAGGCAATAGGAGACTTGGGGTTCAAAGATGGGAACAGATCAAAGTGCCAGAAGAAAAGTGTTATATTTGGGGCTATTGAGGGACATCAGCCTTGGGGGCCACCAGAATCGCTAAACAGGGTCAGAATTACTGACCACCTCAGGATCTGAAACTTCTAGATCAAACAGAACTACTTTATATTATACTCAAAGGCAGCTGGGTTCTGGGGTGCGAAGGCAGGAGGGAGAACAAGATAAAAGGGACAACTCCTCCTCCTCTGAAATCATGGCAGCAAGTCTGGGACGGAAGAGCCTCCTACCTGACCAGCACAGACTTGAAACCATTGAGCCACTGTGACCCCAGCTGGCTGATCCAGGTCAGACTCTACCTACTCTGGAGGCTCCCCATATGCAATGGATGGGCAGGGTAGAAAGGTTGGAAGAGAAAGATGCAAAGTGGCAGCCAGCTCCAGAGTTAGCTGGCCTCCCACACCTTTCTGAAACACACACTTCTGTGCCCCTCACGTCCGGGCAGGGGTCCATGGCCCCTGTTGGCAGTATTACGTGTCCCGCCTCTCCATCAGCCAGCCTAAATCCTGTCTAATGCAGCCAACATCTCATTTAGAGTCAGTCCCAGCTTCCTGAGCAACTCGGGTGGGGATGGGTAGCTGGGGCCGACTGGGGTGAAGCTGTCACAAGCTGTTCTTCGAACTGTGCGGGCCTCAAGAATGAACCCCGCCCAAGAAAACACCCTTAACATCAGTGCCACAGAACTTGAGAGAAGGGACTCCCCCCTGCACGTTGCACCTCTGCACACATAAACGCACACGCAAACACCTACCCACTAACCAGCAAAACATCACACTGGGACTATTTCAGAACACCATCTGAAAAGTAATAAAGTTATCTTTTAAAATACTCCACGAAAGAACAATTCTCATCAGTCATCGCTCTAAAATACATCTGGGCCTCATAGCCTCTCCGGCGCTTCTGGGCAGACAGTACCAAGACTGGCTCAATCTCTCCCCAGGCCCGGGCCGCTCCATGCTGCATGGATACAACTGCCTCCTCCTTCACCGTCCTTCAGTCCCACTCTACCACGCTTCTGCCTGGCCACTTCCTCCTCATCCCGAGGTCCCAGTATAAACGTCCCCTTCTCCGAGAAGCCCTTAATGACTCCCCACGGTTGCCTTAGGTGCCTTTTCTATGTGTGTCTTCAGCTATCTTAGTATTAGCTGGTTCTACTGTAGTTGTAGGTGATTAATCTATCTCTCTACTCAACTGTGAGTCATCTTACAGATAAGAAAAACAATGCTCAGAGAAGAAAAAAAAATGCATCCAGTAAACAGTGAAGTGGGTGCGGGAAGCTGGACCGGCTGATGCTAGAAACCATGCTTTATTCACTCTGCCTCATTCCTTCTCAACTTTGATAGGTTTGGATGTTTACTTTCAATTCTGATTGGCAACATGCGGGCTTGGAAGTTGGACACCCACGAAGCTGTGGCAGTTGACATGAAGTGGTGGCACTAAATCATTAAGCACATGAACAGGCATTCGGACCCATTAACTATGGCTGGCAAAGGGCTCACATTCCCAAAGATCTTCTTGTCTTTGAAACAGGTCCAGAGAAAAGGAGGTGCAGAGAAGGGAATGCAGAGAAGAGCAGAGAAGTGTCAAGAACTGCCCCTGTAGATGTGATGATTGATGAAACAAAATTATATAAAAACGTGAGCGTGCACACCCAACCACTCACTGAAAATGTATCCCAAAACTCGGGGTTATCCTTAACTGTCATCATCAATAGGGATATTACTCATAGCTACAGGGTTCCACTCAGGTATCAGCACAGTCTCCTGCCTCCAAAGACAAAGGTACTAAGAGTCAAGAGAAAAGCTTAGAGAAAATGAAAATGCATCCAACTCCCCGTCAAATGAAAATGCTATGGGCCCAAGGCCAAAGTATATTCTTGGCCTGACGGTGTTCACCACCCTAAATTTAGCCAACTGGGGAGCTTTTTAAAGAAGCATCTTAGTCAACCTTTTGCGAGCCAGAGATTTACCTCCTATTGCACAGCTTGCCTCCCCCCTGAAGCTGGAACACACTGTCCTTGGCTTTGTCATCCGTAGAAGAAGCAATGCCAACAAAAGCTCTGCTGTTCTCACCTAGCTCGGCTTGTCCAAGCAGCGCCTGCATGAGGTCCTGTAAGGGCGCTGCCAAAAAGCCTTTCTCTCCCAGATACCCAGCCCACCCCTCTCACCTTCCCCATATCTGCTAACTCATCTTAATTCTTATCGTCAGAGGCTCACTCTAGCTCCAGAAATCACCTTTCTAGAAGAGAAAACTCCAGGGAGAATTTGCATGCTCATTAACTTAACCAATGTCTGTGAAAATTCTAAAACTGCTTGCCTTATATGATCGTTGTGACTACACTGGGAGGTCTGAGACACAGCGTGGAAGGTTGAAAATCAGGAAGCCCTGAAGTGAGACCTGCTGGAAGCCTCCTTCAACCACCCAATCAAGTTCCAGCTGCCTGACACGAAAGAGAGACTGTGCAATATATCCTTAACTCAATCAATGGAAACTATTTTCAGGTGGTTATTAATTTGGATTTGTTTGTTTGTTTTTTAGAGCTAGAAGAGCCAAATGGTTAAATGCATGACTCTAGAGCAAGACCGAGAAATCAGGGACTGAGCTGCACACAGTTTTGGAGAATGGGTGACT
Organism: Paguma larvata; assembly: GCA_030068075.1. NCBI lineage: Eukaryota > Metazoa > Chordata > Mammalia > Carnivora > Viverridae > Paguma > Paguma larvata. The sequence goes on along the minus strand of CM057831.1, from coordinate 2,570,424 downwards.
AACGGTGGTATCAAGACACAACTGAAAGTGCTATCCCTTCTGTGGGACTCAGAGTCAAAAGCCCATAGAGGCCAACAAAAGAAATGGAGACAAGAGGAGGGGATGCAGGGCCATTCGAATGACTTCAAGCGGTGACGTATGTGTAGCCCATCGTGTTTCAGTCCATCTCACTGATGCTCCTACTAATTAGTTTCATGGTGGCAATAAACACTTATTAAGCACAGCTGTATGCCAAATGATGATCAAAAGAATAGGTTTGGGGAACCTGGGGCTGTGGTAAGCTCCTCCCAGACATCAGCAGAGAACAGGAAAATGTCCTGAGGCCAGAACTAATAAAGCTCGACACATGAGCAGAAATGGCCAGTGCTAGGAAAACATTTCGTAAAACGCTCTCCTAGAAAGGGAGAACAGGAGGAGAAAGAGAAATCTCGCACTCACACACAAATTTATCAATTAAAAGGGCGTGAAAGATGAACACACAACGAAAGAAAAGTGATCCATCCTGAGGCATATTTTCATGACGTATCAGAGCACTGGGGGTTGGAGAGAAATATCCTAAATATCATTAAAACTTCCAAAGGGAAAATAGAGGAGCGCTTTCAAAATTCTGAGGAAAAATTACTTCCAATCAAGAATTCTATACCTATTCAAACTAAGACCAAAAAGTAGGATAAAGTAAAGGCATTTTCAGAAAAGGATGGCATGAGATTGGGGGGTGAGGGGTGAGGTTGTTGCTGGTTTAAAACTTTGAATTTTATTCTCTGAGATGAGAGGCCACTAGAGGTTCTGTGCCAGAGAAGAGGCAAGACCTGATTTGTGTGCAGTCTTACAGTCTATTTGTCTGGTATTTTATCAGCCTGTATCTCTTATGGCTGCTGTTTACACGACATATCTTTTTCTATTCTTTTACTTTCAACTTTATTTGTATCTTTGAATCCAAAGGGTGTCCCCTGTGGAAAACATGTAGTTGGAGCATTTTTTTTTCCTGTCCAGTCTGACAATCTCTTGCATTTAAATGGGTCACTTAATATAATCACATTTAACGTTACTGATAGGTTGGATTGTTAATTACCTTTCTGCTTTATATCTTCTGCATGTCTCATGACCATTTTGTTCCTATATTCTTCCTTTACTACTACCTCCTCTGACTTAAGTGGATAGCTCCCAGCATACAATTTCAATTCCTTTAACGATTTTAGGGGCATGTGGGTGGCTCCATGAGCTAAGCATCTCACAGTTGGTGAGTTCGAGCCCCACATCAGGCTCTGTGCTGACAGCTCAAAGCCTGGAGCCTGCTTCAGATTCTGTGTCTCCCTCTCTCTCTACCCCGCCCCATTCATGCTGTGTCTCTGTCTCTCTCTACCCCGCCCCATTCATGCTGTGTCTCCGTCTCTCAAAAATGAATGAAAAAACATTTAAATTCCTTTAAGGATTTTAAGCTGTATTTTTCAAGTTATCTTCTTAGTGGTTGCTCTCAGGCTTATAATATACATCTCGACTTATTAAATCTCCTTCAGATTTACACTAACTTACTTGTAGCAACCCTTCTACTATTGCTGCACTCTCTTTCCCTTTTAATTTTTTTTAATGTTTGTTTATTTTTGAGAGAGACAGAGATCAAGTGGGGGAGGGGCAGAGAGAGGGAGACACAGAATCCAAAGCAGGCTCCAGGCTCTCAGCTGTCAGCACAGAGTCTGACACGGAGCTCGAACCCACGGCCCACAAGATCATGACCTGAGCCAAAGTCTGAAGCTTAAGTGACTGAGCCACCCAGGTGCCCATCTCTTTCCCTTTTTTCATGCTATCATTGTTATACATGTGAATGCTTATATGAGTTGCAAACCCAACAATACATTGTTGGAATCACTGCTTTTCATAATACTGACTTTTATGTAAGCTAAGAGAAGAAACGAGAGCACAACTATATTTGTAAGAGTTTCTTAAAAGACATTAATTTTCCTATTCATCAGCTGGGGTTATCTGCAGTTCTTCCTGTGGCTGGGAGTAACTTCTGGGGTCATTTCCTCAAGCCGGTATGATTCCATCCCCACTCTAACCTTGGTGATGTAATTATCAAATAGATCTCTGTGTTATAGGTCCAATAATGCAATTTCACAGAAATAGTTTTAAATTGGAAAAAAAATAAAAATTCCATGATACTGTCCTTTATCATTACTTAGATTTTTGCCAGAGCTCTTTTTCATGTAGGTTCAAATCAGTGCCTGATGTCACTTCCTTTCAACCTGAAGAACGTCCCTTTAATATTCCTTATAAGGCAGTGCTGCCAACAACAAATTCTTTCAGTTTTTAGTTTTATGAGATTGCTTTCATTTCACCTTCATTTTTGAAAAACAGCTTTACTGGATATAGGATCCTTGGTTGACAGTTTTTCTTTTTTTGAATATATGGTCACACTGCCTGCTGGCCTTCATTACTTCCGACGCCAAGTCAGCTGTTCATCTTCTAGTGGGGAGTCATTTTTCTCTTGCTGCTTTCAAGAGTTTCTCTGAATCATCGGCTTTAAATGTCCTGACCACAGGTTTCGCAGTGTGCACCTCTTCCTGCGGATTCTGCGAGGCGTTGCTCAACTCCTTAGCTGTACCTATCAGCGTTTTTCACTTTATTTGGAAAGTTTTCAGCCATGATTTCTGTGAATATTTTTTCTGCACCTTTCTTCCCTCTCCTTCGGGGACTCCCCTTACATGTATGTTGATGCATTAAACAGTGTTTCACATTTCTCTGAGACTCTGTTCATTTTTCTTTATCCTTCCCTTCTCTTCTTTAGATTGTGTAATCTCTATTGATCTGTTTTCAAGTTCTCTGATTTTCCTTCTGCCCACTCAAATCTACTGTTAAGTCCTTCTCATGAATAATTCCTTTCAGTTATTGTACTTTTCAACTCTAGAATTTACATCCAATTCTTTTCACAATTTCTTTTTACACTGTTTGATGAGTCACCATAACCATGCTGCCTCGAACTGTTTACGCATGGTTTCCTGTAGCTCTCTAAACATATTTATGATAGCTTTCTATGTTGACTGGGGTGCCTGCGTGGCTCAGATGGTTAAGAGTTCAACTCTTTTTTTTAATTTTTTTAGTATTTATTTTAGAGAGAGAGAGAGTTGAGAAGCGGCAGAGAGAGAGGGAGACACAGAAACCAAAGCAGGCTCCAGGCTCTGAGCTGTCAGCACAGAGTCTGACATGGGGCTGGAACTCAGGAACCACGAGATCATGACCTGAGCTGAAGTTGGCAGCTTAACCGACTGAGCCACCCAGGCGCCCCAACAGTCCAACTCTTGATTTTGGCTCAGGTCATGATCTCAAAGTTGGTGAGTCTGAGCCCCGCCTCGGGCTCTGCACGAACAGCGCACTGAGCCTGCTTGGAATTCGCTCTTCCCTCACTCTCTGTCCCTCCCCCATTTGTGTCCTCTCTCTTTCTCAAAATAAATAAATTTAAAAATATATACATCTCTGTTAGCTAAGTCCATCATCTGGGACCCTTCAAAAGGTATTTTCTAGTGTCTGTTTCCCCTGTGTTTGTATCACACTTTCCTGTTTGTCAGTCGCATCATCTTTTGTTGAAAAATACATGTTTTAGACAATCTATTGTAGAAACACTGACCCCTCCTCCCCTTCGGGAAGTGTTACGGTACTAAATTTGTTTGTGTGTTTTGTGCAGCCCCTCATGTCTCTATCTAGATTTCTGTCTCCTTTTTTCCTCCTGCTCCTAGGGGTTACCCGTGGGTCTGTATAAACCACTTTTTGGTCAAAGACTCTGCATAAGCCCCCTTAGCAACTTAGACAGACATGCTTACCATTAGACCTGTGTGCAGCTTCGAGACTGCTTGTGTGGTTCAGAGAGTTTACAACCTCGTCTCAGGGCTATTAGCTCGGTGGCCCTCGTTACTCACTCCTGAGAGGGCATGGCCTTGTGCATGCAGACAGTCCACCAGACACCAGGGAAGAGTGTCATTTTATCTTGAAGCTTGCTTCTTAGGCGTCACCTCTGGATCAGAGTAGCTGATCATTGGCCAGAGGTTGTACTTACTGCCCCTGAGGCAGTCAGGCTGCCACATTTTGCTGACGGGTCTCCGTGTGGGTGCTGGTGGGTGTCATGGAAAACGCAGGACCGCTGGCTGAGCCCTGAGTGGGACCCAAGCACTGGAAGCTCCTCACCTGCTCTCCGGCCCTTGGGATTGGAGTTCCACTTGCCTGTCCCACTCCTGGAAGCTTCTCCAAGGACACAGCCTTGAGACGCTGCTGTGCTGTTGAGAACACCCACACGGCGTATGTGACTGACCCCACTTAGGGCCTCTTTATAAACTTTTCGATTCTGGAGGGCCGCTGGGAGGGCAGCCCTTGGGATCGTGTTGCTGCTGCCTGAGCGGAGCCTTGCATGTAAGTTTCCTTTGCTCGCTAGTACTGCCACCTGCCAACCTGGGGGAGGCGGTCCTACTTTCTTCGGTTTCTCTCTGCCCCCCCATGTTCAGTAGCTGGTTTTAGATTATATCTAGAAAGCTCCCAAGAGAGTTGCAAACCAAGAGAGGCTTCATTCATGCTTTTGAGGCTGCCCCACATTCTGCTTCGATTGCTCCTGAGTGGGTACAAGCACATATGCACAGCCTTCTGGTTCCCAGACACAGGAGCGACCCAGGGAGTTTCTTCTGGCTTCTTTCTCTGCTACTAGAATCACGGAACTACCAGCCCTCTTAATGGCACACAACCGAGGTAGCTACTGTTTCCAATGAAACCCTACGCATGAACTTCTCCGTTTTCTGTTCCAATCACTTCAGCCCTTTGAGGCAGAGCTGGGAAGTGCTCTGTCCTTACGGCCTTCCTCTCTTTCCGGGAAGAATTTCTGTGCTACTTCACCGCAGCTGGGGGGCGGCAACGGCCTCTGACCCGCACACAGGAGCCAGATGAGGGAAGGAAGGACCGATCCCGTCACTCACACCTGCCTGGAAAAGCGCTTTTGTGACACAGGCTGCAGGGGGGGCAGGCAAGTAAGAGACCATGGGCCACCCCCACTGAAACACAACACCAGCCCCAGCAGCGGGAGCCAAAGAAGTCCCCTCCTGCTGGGGTTGCACCTGCTCAAAGTAGCGTGTCTGATAGAGCCTCGGCTACATGGAGTTGGGGGAAAGGGAGATGGGCATCGGCTCTGCTCCAAATGCCACAGACGCACTGTTCTCATGGAGATCTGGTAATTTGCTCAAATAAATCTATCTCTTTTTATTTTATGTGCTAAGGACAGCTTCTAGAAGCTTTCGATAGCGTGTGTGTATAATTTTCATCGAAGTGTTATTTTGCTGTACAAAGAAACCACCAAACTCCTCATATCACCATTCCAGAAGCTGCAACCCTGACTCCTATTTTAAAACCACCCTTTTCCCTGCTGTGTGGAGGGCAGGAACAGAATAGAGACAGTAAGCTCTGTATTAAAAATATCCATCATTATTCGCATGCAGGGTGTCTTTAACGCAGCCAGGCGCACAGCAGTGCTCACGAATGTCAGCTTTCTCTCTGGATCCTCTTCAACGAAGACTGTCCCTTAATGAGGAGACCCCAGAAGCTCTGAGATGCCCCCTCAAAAACACTGATCTTACTGGCCAGCCTCCCAATTTCAACCCAGATTTTTCGATCCCAGGACAGCCACTCTGCCAGCCTTCTTCAAACTAGCCTACTCCTCCCGTTCAGAGCCTCCCGAACTTCCTGACTAGGCTGGGACCCAGATTCTCCCTTTCCTTGACACTCACAGTTTTCGTCTTTGCTTCAAAGTTCCCGTTTTAATCCTCATACTGCTTCCATAAGCACTTGCCGCTTGCAACTTAGATTGTCTCGTCTCCCCGTCTGTATTTGCTACTGGCCCCAGAAGCCTTGTCCAGAGTCCCTGGGCCCCACGCCCACTCAGAGTCCACTCAACGCAGCTCCCCGTCCCCCAATGGCTCTGTTCATCTCTCTAGTTCCTATTCGTCTCGGATCTCGCCCAGGGCCCGAGTTTTTGTTTGTACTTGCTGCTGACACTCACACGTGAGTTTTATCCCTTTCTGATGCTATCTTCCAGCTCCCCTACTGTGTTTTGGCTCAGGGACTTTTTTTTTTAATTTTGTGAGTATACTTGCCACACAACATGACATTCTTTCAGGTACACACCCAGTGGTCCCATATATGTCACGCCATGCTCACCAGAAGTGTCGTCCCACTTGTCATCATACAACACGATTCCAGTATCACTGACAATATTCCACAACTGTATTCTGTATGTTCTACCTTTCGTGCTCATGACTTACTCCTTCCCTGACTGGAAACCTGTATCCCCCACACCGCTCTCCTCCAGCGACCATCAGTTTGTTCTCTGTGTTTTTGAATCTAGTCCTGTTTTTTGTTTATTTATTCATTTCCTTTGTTTTTTAGACGCCACACACGAGTGACGTCACATTGTGTTTTTCCTTGTGGGTCTGACTTATTTCACTTGGCATAATACCCTCTAGATCGACTCACGGACTTCTATTTTTTTAAGTTTATTAATTTATTTTGAGAGAGAGAGAGAGAGCACGCGAGCATGGGGGAGGGGCAGAGAAAGAGGGAAAGAGAGAATCCCAAGTAGGCTCCTCACTGTCAGTGCAGAGCCCGACACAGGACTTGAACTCACCAACCAGGAGATCATGACCTGGGCGGAAATCAAGAGTCAGACACTCGACTGACTGCCCCCCAAGCGCCCCAGCGCAAGGACTTCTTAATGGGTCTTCACTATCAAGACTCCTCCCAACCCAACTCTAGATTTCTCACTCGGTTTCACCTACCAGTTCCCGGCTCTCACCCCAGATCACTACCATCCTATTATCTTGTGCTTTTTATCCGATCTTTCTGTCCTCTTTGTCTGGTTGCTTGCCTTGCTCCCTACCAAAAATGTCCCTCTACGGTTCCATCTGTACTAGGATGGCCGGATGGGCACTTTACATACTGTACCATATTGTACAGCATATAGAATAATGCAAAGCAAAGAGATCTTTAGTGGCTTTAAAATAAAACAAAGTCTCTGAAAAAGTATGGAATCAGACTACAATAAAGGGACCTACTATCTAAAAGACTGCAAGACTCATGAGGGCAAAAAATTTGATTTATCACTGTATCCTCAGCACCTAAAATAGCACTTGACATGTAATGGTCTCAATAAATACTTGTAGAATGAATGAATGCTAAGTAATTTCAGTGGAGTTTAGAGGGCCACAACAATCAGGAATAGTTTTGCATTTATACCCCAATTAGTCAAGTCTCCTTAATATACTCATGACATCCATATGGTATCGTAGATTATTTCTAAGGAATCATCTCTGTGATCTTAGCACCTTGTGACAGGCATGCATATTTTTTTTCTGAAGTGTCTAACTCCCATCTTAAAGATTTTTTTTTGCTTCAGACTCTTTCCAAATCTTTAATATCTTTTTTCCCCAAATCTTAGTATCTTAAAATTTTATGTTGCATTCTGGGTAAAGATACTCCAACCCTGACCGTAAGTTCCCCACTTAAAACATCATGACCTTGCCTACTGAAATTAAGGACAAGAAGGGAGGGGCTCTGATGTGGGCCATGTCCCTTCGTAAGCCTGTCGTAAGTAAGAGGCTGGCCTGGGTGTTGGTCAGACCTGAGTTTTCATGTAAAGTATCCGTCTAGTTCTAATTAGCAGCTCTAATTACTAATTTTATATAAACTTTCTCTACAGCAGGAACACTGTGTCAAGTTGTCTTTCTCCTGATGGGGGCAGGAATCTGCTTGGCATTTCTCAGAACTCGTGATGCTTTTGAAACTTTTCCACCCACGTGTAGAGTTTAAAGGAGGGTTGAGAGCCTGAGAAAACAGCAACCATGATAACTCCCTGCGTCAACACCACTGGAGAGAAAGGTAATAAATTGTAGCGACTCTCACTTGTTTTTCATTTCTAACCACTAGCGAGAGTAACTTCTATTTTCTTCCCAGAAGATTCACAAAAATTGATTTATTCTAGCCTGGTCTGGTGGGAGACCAGAGTACATCTCCTTAATAGGTCATATTATCATAATTTAAATTAATGTTCTTCCATGGGTTTTAATATGACCATTTTTATCCCTTATGATCTTTGCAGTAACTTTTAAAAAGGCTAAGATTTAGAGTTTAGGAATCCCTGAGGAAAAGAGGTGCTAAGTTTGATTAATTTTGTGTCATGCTTTTGGGTATCTGACATTCTCCAATTTTCCTTTAACTAAGAGAGGCGCCGAGATTACAGATGCTACCACCACTCATCAGACACGCTCGGTCCTGAAATCTCTTAGGGGCTTTCAAGAAGCTTTCCTATACGAAAGTATCTAAATGGAGAGGACAACAATAATAACAAGCACTTTCACCAAAGATACTTTTTCTCACCACTGCATATCCAAGTATCTAAGACATCCCAGCAGTATAAATAACTCCACACATAAGCACAGGCAGGGGGAGCAACCCAGCAAGCTCTCCCCACCCCCACCTCCTCCCCAAGTCCTCCCCTTATCTGTCTGTAACCTGCACCCACATTTTGTACCAAAGAATAGACTATATTCTGTGTTTAAGTGTGCCTTAGGGGGCTGCCTATGAATTGAAGGGTACCAATGGTGGCCCTCCGACTTTGCTTGAAATGCATAGTCCCAAGCAACTGTGTCGATCAACAGAGCTGCCAAATAAATGAACAGATCAAAAGACCCAAGAGATCTTGTAATACCATCTTCTTCCTGAGATTTGTATCCACTGGACAATTCCCCAACAGTAAGGGGACTTGGGTACCAAATTCCTCCAATCAAACACTTCGAATTCATTAGGGGCATTAATTCATGTAACAAAAAGCTGAAACAGTAAACAAATCAGAATGGCTTCCCTCAGGCCACAGTCAGAAGACAGACCACTAGAGAACAGATCCCTTGGCATTTACGGCAATACCAGGATGACCTAAGCCAGGAACCCCTGAGTCTCCGCTGAAGCCCAAGTGTTAACCGCCATGATTAGAGAAAGGAGTCTGGCTGGGGCCCAGACCCAAGACAGGAAACAGAAATGAAGCAGAAACCCCAGAAGTGCAGGAGGTTTACATCGGAGAGGGCGCCTAACTATAGGTTCAGGCAGACCGCTCCGGACTGGCAAGGAACAAGACGGTGTCCTAAGCGAAGATAATGAGAACAGGAAAGAAGCCACGAAGCCAGAAGGCGGAGATCTGCGCCAGCCGCTCTGCAGCTCCACGACAGCTACCTGAGACGAAAGGGATTTCACGATCCATCAAATTCCCAACGAATTTTATCGAGATGCTTAAGGAAGCTGCCCTTCGAAAACTCTCCCACTCAGTCTGTATTCTCTTTCTTTCACTTTCTCTTTTTAAGCTCCTCGGATCCATCGGCCTCTGGAATATCCCTCAAGATCTTAGGCCAGCTCTCCGCTGAAAACGCCACAATCCCCTAAAGCTGGCATCTGAGACAAGGCGCAGGCAAGCTTGGAGGGACTGTCCTATTAGATCCACCCCTCTCCACTGCCTGAAAGGCAAAGACAGCTAAGGAAGCCAGTACAGTCTACGATTTCATAAGCAGGAACTATCAAAGCCACGAGCTGAATGAGCTAGCTCTAGGCGTCATTCAAATGCTCCTTCAGTGTCTTCATGGAAATGCAGTCTCAAGACTCAGGAAACGGGGAGGAAAGGAAGAAAATTTCTCTTTCCAGTGGTTCCCAACATGTCCCAACCATTTGCACAAGAGGAGTTTTCTGCAGAGACCCCCTTTGTAAAGAAGAAAAAGGCATAGATGCTCCGGTTCGAGGGGCCTTCAGGGAAGCCCATTTCACAGAGTTGGTCTCCCCCTCATCACCTGCTCCCCCTGCTCCTTCCTTTGCAGCTGCTCCTGAGGCAGAACTAGAATTCCAGAGCTATATAAAACATGATTTCAAAAACACTAGCTGATGGTTAAACATACAGGCTTCAGAATTTAAAAATCCGAGTTCCAAATCCCAATTCTCCCATTTATGGCCCGCGTGAATTTGAGCAAATTAACCTAAGCTTCTATTCCTCGTCTACAAAATGCAGATTATAACAGCAACCTCAAAGGCTGCTTTAAAATACTTAGCATTGCCCGTCCTGTAAAAAGAATTCAATAAATGTCAGATATATTTTTATTAAAATGACACATTCTATAAGAATCAAATTAGAATCTTTTAATAGTGGAGGCAAGAACTGGTAACTCTGGCCCTTAAATTCTTCTAGAATATTGTTTCCCAAATTGTGTTCAGCAGAACATTATCCCCATGAAATATTTCATGAAGAAAAGCCTCGCGGTCAATTCTATTAGGAAAATGTGTCCAATAAAGCCTCCTAGAGATTGACGGTGCAAACCAAAGGCGACGTGTCTGGATAGGTCGGTGAATCACATGATGAAGTTTTTGCCCTAGATCAGTCCCGCTGGCACTGCAGAGAAGAAGTCCAAGGGGCTGACAGGATGGACGGGACCCTGGCTGGGAATCATCACGACATTCCAGGGAAGGGATTCCAGTGGCCTGAACCAGGGCCAAGAAAAGTGACCGTATTCCTAAGAAGAGGAGAAGGGAAGCAGGATGAGTCAACGCTGAAACCCAGTACCCGGCCTCGGTAACGGGATGAATGGCGGTGCCGTGATCAGGAATGGGAGGACCGAACAGGACCAGACTAGGCCAAGAGGAGTTCCACTGTGCACCAGTGAGTATGAGACGCAGATTTTCCAGAAACTTTCCATTGCAAGTGACAGAAACTAACTCGAGTACAAAGAGAATGTATTAACTCAAGTAACAGGGAAAGAGAGGGGAGGCTTGGTCTTGGACTCTGGAGCAATGTTCCCTGTCCACCAGTAGCTGGTATCATTTTCTCTCAGGTCGACAAGAGCCCTGCGCCAACCTGGTTAAGGTTTCTGATTGCAAAGAACTCTCTCAGATAAGACTGTGGCTCCAACTGTACTGACCTGGAAAACTCACCTGCAGTCTTTGCTCGAAACCACTCTCCCCGCCCAGAGAGCCACTCCTGTGGACAAACCCCCCTGTTGGACTCTCAGCTGGGTCTGCGACGGGTCTGGGACACAGGGGTCTTGGGGAAGGCTGGGAAAAACTGAACATACAAAACCTCTCGGCCTAACTGTACAGCAATACCAAATTCCCTCTACGTTTGGTGACACCCTCAGTCAGCGTCAGCCAACGACAATATGGCCGCTACAGATTTCCAAATAAGGGTAATGGGTGAGAGAACTCTACTCCTCGTGACCTCTCAAGTCTTAAAACTTCTCCCTCTCTGGACTGAAGCTTGGAGAAGAGAAAAACAGGGGCATCCATCCCTCAGGCCTCTTTCCCCCAGTCTCCCCGACGCCCTGGATTGGGAGGAGTGAAGTTTTCCCTACACCAGTATTTCTCTTATTTTAGTGTGCATCAGAATGGCCCAAAGGGCTTGTTAAAGAGTCGATTCCAGAGCCCTCTCCCGAGAGTTTCTGTTCCAGCAAGTCTGAGGTGGGACCAGGCAATCTGCATTCCTAACGAGTTCCCAAGTGATGCTGACACTGCAGCCTGGGGACCACACTTGGAGACCCAGACCGGTTTTCCCGACACAATGAAAACAACTCCGCGATCTGAAGCCTTTCTTAAATACAGGCGCTTTCTCTACAGATCAGAACTCTGCAGTTTGAAGCCTCTAAGCTCAGACCTTGATCTGGTAGGACCTCGACTAATTCAGTTGGTCTACGATTACTCTAACACGCCTGGGCTCAAGCCTCTCTTCTGACTGCTGTGTGTTTTGCACGCCGGAAGCTAAAACCTTGGCACATTCTCTGTATTCCCCCTGTAACATCCCCAGCGTACCTGCCGGCAGACGGATATAGTGAGTAGAGTGAGGAGAAAGTCATGAACTCCGCAAGGGGGGAAAAACCACATTACGATTTTTTCAAAAACATACCCATTAGAGACGTTTTAGGAAAAATTATTCTCTTCAAACAAATGAATCTCCTCCCTTCATTTATAGATGGATCGTCCTGGTGCCTCCTCTGTTAAGCTGACACCAGAAACTCCATGCTTAATTTGAGGCTCAGTTTTGGTTGTTTCTTCTAGCTGATGTCTTCTAAATAATTGTCCCTCCTTAACCTACCTCATTAGTCCATTTCAATCCTGGATTGTTTCTCTCTTGCCCAGATATAAAAATTTTAGGAAAAAAAAATGTTTCGGTAGTGCCCCTTTTGTCTTCTATTAAGGTTCACCAGCATAAACACCTCCAAAGTTCTTTCCACAAAAGCATTCCTTTCCCGGCCGTCCTGGCGAGTGGGGAGGGGAGAAGTCTGTGTCCAAGCTCAGTCTTCTGGGAGAGAGGAGGGCCCTAACTCAGCTGGTGGTACTGGGGATAATTAACAGAGAGGCTCTGCCCTCAGGAGGGAGATACGAAAACAGAAAAGGGTATTTGGGCAGTAATTGGACAACTAGCCCTCGCCTGGGTGAAGCGCACCTGAGGTGGGGGGGGGGGAGAGGGAGGGAGAGGGCAGACAGGTCATCATAACTGGGAGAGTTTGAGGGCTTCCTCCAAAAGTCCCTGTACTCCCAAACTGCTCCTATCCCCCACACCATCAGTAATTTTTCATTCAGGTTGTTATTTTGTCTCCAAATGTACCCTTCTGAGGGCCAACGGTCCGGAAAGGTACGCCACATCTGAAAACAGAACATTCTGATAGGACGAATTGTTTTTTCTGATGGAGTGGAAGAGAATGCAGCTGATGACCGCTACCCAAAATGCATCAACCACGGGCTTGGGGCTGCCTGGAAGCCAAGAGACAGCATGAGCCCACAAGAGAACAGGACACGACTAAGGCAAAAATGCCAAATAAAAGCAGAGGCGCGTGGGGCAACTCAGTCATTCGTGAACTGCAGATGCTTCTCAAAGAGAAGTGTTTCAGTGACAATCAAGACCAGAATCCCAGTACTACGCCCTGGGCTCCCATTCCCTTCTCAGAATCGTGACCCTAGAGTTGTACAGTGCACAGACTGGGCGGCCGCACGGGGCAGCCTAAGTCCTACGGAAGCCGACACAGATCACCACAAGGAGAAGACGCAAAATGCCCCCCCAGGCCTCGCTCTCTCCCATCCACACTGAACGAAGCATCCCCGTGAAAACGCTCAGTCTCCAGACTTGCCAAGGCGGACAAAAACAGCGTTTTCTCCAAAAGCCTGGATTTATGAGGTTAACTGCCAGAACTGCACTTGGCCTTCAGGCTACTCAAGGAGAAAAACACACGGCCCCCAACTGCTGCTCTTGCTTACGCCGAGCTTTTAAGGACAATCAGAAGAGCCAAAGACCAGCAGGAAAAAAAAAAAAGGGGAGGTTTCCACCCAATCAATCCGAGAAAGGGTCACGATAGGAAAAGACCGAAATCAGAGGCAAGGGTGACCCACCTCCACCTGTACCTGCGAGAGCCTCCTTCCCAAGAGCTTCCAGAGCTTTTCCGTCTTCCCAAGGAGGCTGCTGAGCTCCAAGGGGCACCTGCTGCACTGCGCCAACCGGCCATTCACCACGTGTCCTCGGAAGACCACCTGCGGGCTATTTCGCTCAAACACAACGAGAGCGATATTACAAGTCTATACAAAGACAACTGTGGGGTGCCCTGGGGGCCAAGTCTGACTCTTGGTTTCAGCTCAGGTCATAGTCTTACAGTTCATGACTTAGAACCCTGTGTCAGGCTCTGTGGAGACAGAGTGGAGCTTGCTCGGAATTCTCTCCCTCCCTCCCTCTCTCCTTCTGTCCCTTCCTTGCTTTATCTCAAAAATTAAAAAAAAAAATTAAAAAAAGGACAGGTGTGCCAACAGGCAGATGGTTTTCCCAACTCTGCTGTCAATTTGCGTCCTTAGGCAACGGGCTCCTCTCTGGGCCCCAGGCCCTTTGCCCAAGCCTGGGCGATTAGACTCAGAGCCCCCCAGGGGCCCATCCGGCTCCAACACTGCTTTCTATGTATGACCCTCCATGCTTCTTTCAGCGTCTTTCCCGTTATGAGCTACACAAAGCCCATCACTGACCTTCTTTGATGAAGGCAAGGCCCGACCATGTTTTTATTTTTTGGGTTTTTTTTCAAATGTTTCTTTTTTTGAGATAGACACCGAGTGTGAGCAGGGGAGTAGCAGAGACAGAGGGAGACACAGAATCCGAAGCAGGATCCAGGCTCTGAGCTGTCAGCACAGAGCCTGATGCAGGGCTGGAACTCACAAACCACAAGATCATGACCTGAGCTGAAGTCAGACGCTTAACCGACTGAGCCACCCAGTCGCCCCTCCCCCCCCTCCCCATGTTTCTTAAGTAGCCCAGCGAAGGCAGCACCTGTTTCTTACATGGTCTTGTTTGGAACGTCCTTACAAAAACCATCTTCAGTGTCCTCTGCATCAGGCCCCAAACTGCATGTAGACGGTGAAGTCTACCGACCATCCGTCTGGGAGAATCTTTGGGGCCGAAGCAGTCGGCTTTCCCCCTTGCCTGGCACAGCAAGATGGCTTCGTGGGGCTCCCCGAAGGAGAGGCAAGCCAAGCAGGTGCTGCTCCAGACTCGCCTCGGAGGCCCCACTCCCCCACCAACCCTCCTCGCGTTCCAATAGCAGTTAACAAGGCTCCCGGCTCCTTGACAAGCAGGACACGCTGGGGGCAGGGCCCACTGGGGCTGGCCCAAGACAAAGTCACCGGGGAGACGATGGACAAATTCACCCAGTGGATCAGGGGAAAACTTGCCTAGGAGAAAACAGACAAACTTGCCCAGGCAACAAGGGACAACCTCAGCCAGGACACAAGAGACAACCTGGTCCAGGAGACCAAGGACAAATTCGCCCAAGGGACCAGGGACAAACTTACCCAGGAAACAAGTGACAAACTCGCCTAGGAGACAACGGACGTACTTGGCCAGGAGACCAGAGACAAAGTTGCCCAGAGGATCAGGGAGAAACTCATCCAAGAGACAAGGGACACACTCGCCCAGAAAACAAGGGACAAATTCCCTCGGGGGACCAGGGACGCACTCGCCCAGAAAACAAGGGACGAACTCGCCTAGGAGACCGGGGACAAACTCGTCCAGGGAACCAGGGACAAACTCTCGCCCAGGAAACAAGAGACAAATTCCCCCGGTGGACCAGGGACCCACTCGCCCAGGAAACAAGGACCTAATTACACTACTTCGCCCAGGAGACCGGGGACAAACTCGCCCAGGGGACCAGGGACGAAGCCGCTGCAGAAAGACAGCGTGCCACCACGGCGTGAGAGGCAATGACGCACACCGGGGAGCTCTCTTCGGCGCCTCGGGCCCTACCGTGTCAAGGTCCCGTGGGACGTCCGCTCTTCCCTGTTCCTTCCCCAGCTCTGGTGTTTCTGGAAGCCGCCTGGCGAGGCCCCTGGATTTCCGGCCCCGCCCAGCCCCTGCGGCGAGAGCGCCGCCCCAGACCGCGGCAGGAGCGCTCCGCGGACAGCGAGGCTGCTGTGACACGTGATCACACATGCCCGCAGGTGCAGTATTTGAGGCGTGGGCGCAGCACGTCCTGCTGCACTAGGTCCTGGAGAGGTGCCTGTGGGCGGAGTCGGGCGCTGGTCCCTCCCCCAGAGTTTCGCCCCTCTCCCCCACCCTGCGAGGCCACGCCCACAGCCCGAGCCCTCTGCGGGGGGGGGGGGGTAGGGGGGCACGTGTGTGTCAGTCTCCAGGCGCCGCACCTGCCGCAACCCAGCCACGACCTCTTCGTAAACTCTCCAGATTCTGGCGGGCAGATGCAGAGAGTGGCTCGTCCTGTTACTGCCCCACGCAAGCCACGAAAGGAAGTTCCGCTGCTCGTCGAACCTGCCACCGAACGGTGTGGAGCGGCCACCGCTTTCTTGGGCCTCTCCTCGCCCACCCTCGTCCTTCATGTATGGGGGACAGTTTCAGGTTTCTTTCGGGGGGGAATCCTGAGTTTTCCGGACCAACATTTATCTTCACAGCAACCCGTGAGGTCAGAAGTGCGTTCGACTCCGCTTCGTAAAGATGATGAAAAGTCAGAAGTTAATTAGCTGGTGTCACACAGCTGGGATCAGAACCCAGGCGGTTTGGGGACCGAGCCTGCGCGAGCTGCTCCTCTGCTCCGCTGTAAGCCAGACCCCTCCACCCGCCAGCTTCCACAGCCGCCTTTCTCCCCATAACTCCGGACCCAGCTTTCACCTGCAGGCTCCGGAGAATCTATACCCAATCCTAATCACAGGCTGAAGATGGAAAACGGACGTAAGCGGCTTTCTACATCTACTTAGTACTGAGACACCCTTCCCTCTGGCTCTATCTTGCCTGTGTGCCCCAGGGGTACGGAGAAGCTCCAGATTCGTTTCCCGGCCCTTCACTCATTCACTGCACAAGTACTTTTAATTGTCTACTACATACCAACCACAGAAAAACAGAATGCAACCCATTAACCAATACGTTCTGTCCATTTTACAGATGGGAAAACTGATGCACTCCACCTAATGACTATTCACTGTGAGTCCTCGGCAGACCCCCGTGATCTATTTCATCCAAATACATCAGCAAAATTGTCATTAAAAGCCTATAGAAAGCCAGGCTTTTTTAAGTCTGGTTAATTAAAAGGTTAAATCAGTTGGCTGCCATCCCACGTCTAGTAAGTAAGTAAAATTAACATTTGATTCTGAGTCTTTCTCTTTCTGAGATTTGGGCCCCAGCTTGCTCCTGCCAGTCCCCTCCTTCTCTTGATCTCCGACACCATCGTTCTCTAATTCTTTGACTGCGTGTCGTACAATCCACTTCTTACACTCTCAGAGTTAGCACCGGCCCCGCAGGTAAAGGACTCAGTCCCACAAAAACACAGGTCCCAGAATACCTCCTGTTTTTCCCAGTTGATTGTAAATTGGGAGCTTCCACGGGTCACGCTCACATTTGATAATTCACTAAAACTCACAGGACTCAGGAAAACTCTATGCTGAGGACTGCAGTTTTATTATAAAGGATACAACTCAGAACGATCAGATGGAAGAGATGCACAGGGCGGGGTATGGGAAGTGGGGACGGGGTGCAGAGCTTCTGGGACCCTCTCTGCGGGCCCCGCCCTCCTGGCACGCCAACACAATCATAAACTCGGAAGCTCAGGCATGTTGTTCAGGCGTTTTTGTGGAGGCTCCTTTCACAGGCCTGATTGATTAAGTCATTGGCCATTGGGGACTGCACTTAATTTCCGGCTTTCCTCCCTCCCCCAGAGGTTAAGAAGTGGGCTGTGTAGGGCACCCTAGTGGCCCAGTCAGTTAAGCACCCGACTTCGGCTCAGGTCATGATCTCACGTCTGTGGGTTCGAGCCCCACATCAGGCTCTGTGCTGACAGCTCAGAGCCTGGAGCCTGCTTCGGATTCTGTGTCTTCCTCTCCTCTGCCCCTCCCCTGCTCATGCTCTGTCTCTCTCTCTCTCTCAAAAACAAATAAAACTTTTTAAAAAAATTTTAAAAAAAAAGAAGTGGGCCGCGTAGCCAGCCCCTCCTGTGAAACTACCTGAGGGGGTGCCTGGCTGGCTCGGTCAGAAGAGCCTGTGACACTTGATCCCGGAGTCGCGAGTTCAGGCCCCACATTGGGTGTAGAGATCACTAAAAACAATAAATAAATAAAGTTCAGAAAAAAAAAAAAAAAGAGGAGCCTGGTGGCTCAGTCAGTTCAGCGTCTGATTCTTGATTTCAGCTCAGGTCATGATCTCACAGTTCTTGGGTTCAACCCCCACATCAGGCTCTGGGCTGGCAGCGTGGAGCCAGCTTGGGATTCTCTCTCCCCTCTCTCTCTCTGCCCCTCCCCTACTCACACCCTCCTTCTCTCTCTCTCTCGAAATAAATAAATATTAAAAAAAGAAAGAAACTGAGGGGGAACCTTGAGTCATCTCCTTAGCATATAATCAAGCTCTTTATGAATAACAAGTCTTATCACTCAAGAAATTCCAAGGGTTTCTGAAGCTCTGTGCAGGGAAACTGGGGGCAAAATCATATATATTTTTTAATTATACCCCAGTACTCCAGAAACCGCAGCCAGGGACTGAAACTGAGTTACCTGCCATCAGACTTCCCTTAAGGGAGCCGCCTGCCTGGGTCTCTAGGCGTCCTTCCTGCTCCTCCCGCACTATATTCTGCACACCTGTCAGGGCAGCCTGTCTGCCGAACTGGAAACTCTCCCTCCTACAAGGTTCTGCCTGCTGGCCGACGTGGTCACCGTCAGCTGGGCCCGCCCCCATCACCGCAAGCCTGCCTCACTCCAGGGACATGGCCTCCTTCTAGCACTACCCCAAGTCCGTGCCTGTGGCAATTGTGTCACCTCCTGCCAGATACCCCTGTGACCCAGACACGCCCAAGGGGCGTTTGGCTTTGCCGGTCATGGGCATGGCAGCCCCCAGGCTTTGGCACTAAGGAAGTTTGGAAAAGAATTGTGTCGGTACGAATCACAGCAAGAAAAATCTATAGGGTATTAGATTAAGAGAATATTACTCTGCAGCGTTATTAGAATGCCTCTCTGCACTAGCTAGGCCTGTATCAGCGTTTCCATTATAAATCCTATTTCCAAAGGTTTATGACTTGCTGTAAAAATTCAGTCAAGGCTGAGAAGCAACACAGTGAGTTTGCAATCCAGGAAGCAGGTTGATTCAAAGAAAGGATAAAAAGTTGAGAAGACATAAACAAATAGAAATGAGAAAAAGGCAACAGATGGTTTTAAAAAAACAACACAAACATGAAGACGGCTGGAGCATTTGCCCTGCTTTTCCGCCCTCATGGACTTAATAATTTTGTTTTTAGATTTGAGCTTTCGCAGGTTACTGACTCGCATATACAGAGGCCTAAGAGGACTGGAGGCATTTAGCTCCGTGCCGTGCCTTCCTATTGGAAACGCGGGTAGCAGAGTCCTCTGGGGAAGCAGCACCCCCTTCACCCCCGCATTCAGGAAAACTCTTGCGGAACAAACATCTAATCTTTGCTGGTCCGGTAAAAGGCAGGAAAGGTACAGTAAGCTTATACTCTCTGACGAGTAAAGGCAAGTTATAGTTCGATTATTTCCTGAAAACAAAGCAGCTATCTATAGCATTCTTTGGAACTGTCCGGGTCCCCAGGACTTCCATATACCTGTGATGACTTATTCAGTATTAATTTGATCACGACGTGGCCCAAGAGATACTTGGCACCTTTTGCCAGCATTACCCCTAATTGACTTCCCGAGGAGAGGATGCTTCTATTCGTTCAGAAATACCACCTCCCAACCTTTGGGCGTGCGTACTCAGAATGCACCATGATTCACCAAACTCCAGCCTGCCGAGTTCGAAGATGGGTCTTTGCCCCAGTTTTCATTAAAGAAACTCCTCAGAGGAGGAAGGATGAAGCAATCGGGTTGGAAGGATGGCAATTTAAGTGGAAAGAGGAAATAGGGACCTTGTCTTGGCTGTAATTACATATTCAGCAGTACTATGCTGCTGCTGCTACTAGTACTGAAATCGTTGGGTCGTTTAGGGGAGATTTAAGAAAGGAGTGATGGGAATTATGTGGGGGACACTCAGTCCTGTCCAGGTCTCGGCGCCGCAAAAGGAGATTCTGCCGTCAGGGAGGTGGTCTGTCTGAAACCCACCTCTGACCTCAAGGAGCACGGATGAATAAAAGAACAAGGAATGGAATTTGTTTTTATGAGGCATCATTGCTGTGTTAGACTGCATGCCGGTTTTTCATATATTATTTCATGGAAATCTTACAAAAGTCCTATGATATCGATATGTATTATCTATACTCCTTCAAAAGATGAGGAAATTAACTCAGCAGAGGTTAAACCACAAACAAAATGGCGGAGGGGAGACTGCCTAGATCCGAAGCCCTGGATCTTTCCGCGTCAGCTCTAAGCAGTGCTTCAGTGGGCAAATCACAGAACGGAAATGAATCTGAGGGGCGCCTGGGTGGCTCAGCAGGTTAAGCGATCGACTCTTGATCTCAGCTCAGGTCTTGATCTCCGGGTTGTGAGTTCAAGCCCCACCGTGGGCTCTGCATTGGGCTCTGCATGGGGGTGTGAAGCCTATTTAAATATATATTTAAGAAAAAAAAAAAAAGGAAATGAATTTGGGCCTGAAAGTTTCACGATGTTATCTGGGGTAGAACTAGGGAGAGGCCCAGTAATCACATGCATAAAGGAAGGCAAACTTTAAAGATGCTAATTCCTCAAATCTAGAAAAGTAAGCTTAATTTCAGAAAATAAAAAGCTTCTGGGATTGTAAAAAAAAAAAAGCATCATTTTGTATATGAACAATCTTAAAGTGAACTCTGAAAGATAAGAGCTTCCCACTTGTAAAGGCAGTGTTGGTGGTTAAGCTCTTGTCTCTCTGCTCCTAACCCGCCCTGCCTAGCTCTGCGATTCTGGAGCCGGAAGCCTGAAAACTTTGCCAGCCGATAGTCTACTAGGGTCTGCCTACAGGGACGCTAACAGGGAGACTGGAAGGCAGCAGGAGGGAGAAGACTCTGCTTCCTTTTTTGACCCTCTGTACCTCCAGTAGTAGGTTTCAAATGCTTCCCACACTTCCAGAAGCAGCGGGGGATACCGGCACCAGCCAGCTCTCTGACCCCCCTTCTCCGAGATTCTAGAGTCTAATCGCCCCAACCTCACAGCTCTGTTCCTGCAGCTGCAGAGGGAGTAGCTTCCTCCTGAAGCTGCTATACCCGTTACCTCAGCATTCCCTTTTGCCTGTAAATACCTAAATACCATTTTAACAAATTCCTGTTATTAAATCCTCTATTAAAATAATGTGTAGTTCATTTTTCCTGAATGGGCTCTGACCGACACAAGGTCCTCTGAAGGAATCTTCTTTAACTGCTTTGAAGTTCAGTTCTCTTTGCTGCTTGGAAATTTTTTTTATACTGTGCCATATTACAAATGGCACCTAAATCATTTTTCCATATATATATGTATGTATGTATACATACATATACATATCGTGTTATATATAGATATCATAACATGATATATAGGGAAAAATCATTATGTTATATATATGGAAAAATTATTATGTTTTAGACATATATATATCATTACATTGCACACTTACAATTAACACAATGTCATGTCAATTGTATCTCAATAAAAACATATATTAACTCAGTCTGTCTCCAGCATTTACTCACTATGTGATGTTAAGCATGGTAACTTAACTTTTCTAATGCTCAATTTTGTCACATCTAATATTAGTATCTACCAGGTATTGATTTTAATCATTAATTAATTAATATCTACCAAGTGATATTATATCTACCCAGTAGGGCTATTGTGAGCCCTGGATGAAATACCCCATGTGCAAGCCTCAAGCACGACAGTTAGTGTACGTAGATGCCTGTGACGAGCAAATATGTGTCTGCTGATCATCTCGACTTTTGAAAACTCACCTCCCCGATTCCATTGTAAGTCTACTCCATCCTTGTTTTTGAAAGGCGGAGCTTTCAACTCGAGGTGAACACATGCTTCAACACGTCAAAGTAATTCATCTCTCTGGCCACAGAGAGTCCGGGGATGGGTCTGGATTCCAAGTCAGGCCAATTAAAATGGCCAAACCACCACCATGACTGTTCCTGGGAAGAAGGGATAATCATCTTATTTCACACTCTGATGCCGAGTCTGTAAAATCATATAAACTCAAGATTCCAGGAACCATCTTTCCCCCCTCTTTGGTGACCAACTTGCCCTGGTTTGTTTGAGACTTTCTTGATTTTAAATCTGAAAGTTCTGCATTCTGGGAAACCCTGCAGTCTCAAACAAAAGACAAGATCTTGCCACTTTTAAAGGCAGCGTTGGCAATTAAGCTATTGTCTCTCTGCTCCAAAGAGATGATGGGCCACCCCACAGGGTGAAATCCTGCAAGAGGAAGCAGCCCCTATCAAAGAAATTCAAATGACCAACAAGCACACGGAAACATATTCACCAGCATTAGTCCTTAGGAAAACTGCAGATCTAAACCACAATAAGGTGCCACTTGCCCCCCATCAGGATGGCTATGATCAGAAAAAGAAGTAGGTGACGATGTGGAGAAACTGGGACCTGTACATATTCAGGAATGTAAAATGGTTCGGCCACTGTGGAAGCAGTTCGGTGCTTTCTCAAAAAGCTAAACATAGAATCGCCATATTATCTTGCAATTTCATTCCTACGTATGTACCCAAAAGAATTAAAGACAGGTATTTACACAAAGTACATGTACACATGTATTCATAGCAGCACTGTTAACAACAGTGAGAAGGTGGAAACAGCCCAATTGTCCATCAGTAAATATATAAACTGTGACCCATATATACAGGGAATATTATCCAGCCATAAAACAGAATGAAGTACTGATAGATATATACTACAATATGGATGAATCTCCCAAACATGATGCTAAGTGAAAGAAGCGAAACACAAATGGTCATATGTTATTCGATGCCATTTATTTGAAATACCAGAATAGATACATCCATAGAAGTAGAATACATATTGGTGGTTGCCAGGGACTGGGGGAGGGAGGTGTGAACACGGAGAAACAGCTTAGTGGACAAGGGCTTTCACTTTGGAGTGATGACATTGTTTTGGAGCGAGACAGAAGTGGTGGTTCCACACCGTTATGAATGTGGCACCACCGTTCACTTGAAAATGGTTGTTTTATGTCATGTTAACTTCATCTCAAGAAACTATTTGAAAGAAAGAAATAAGGGGTAGCAGGAAGGAAGACAGGCAGGCAGGCAGGCAAACCAGCCAGGAGATAAAGAGAGAAGAAACTGGATCCTAATGACAGGACTGAGAACTCCGACCAAGCCTTCTCTGAAGTGGAGAACCCGTGTCTTGTCAGTGAAACAACCAACCCAATAAATTATTTTTTTCCCTTGAGTGAGTCTGAGTTGGGTTCTCCCCTTTACAACCAAGAATTCTGAATAATACTACCCTCAATTAACAGTAATTAATTTTTACCCCAGAACCCACTAAAATTTAACCCAGTTTCTGTCTGTGCTGTCTTCAGTAGAAACGAAGAACGAGTCGCTCTACCTAGAAGCACGACCTATGCACATGCCAGAAAACGCTCAAGTGCCTTTCAGCTGCCTCTTCACGTCACTTCAACCTTTTCAAGCATTGCTTGAGAAGTCTTTTTGACCAGTATCTGAACCAGAATAAGACATAACATTTTAGAAAACGTTGGCAGAAGTCAAAGAGAGAAGATTCAGAACTCCCCATTCTGATCAACAATTAAAAATGGCAGATGCATCTTACTGAAGAAATTCCACCATCGTGTCCAGTGGTGTGGTGATGGCATGCCAAGCAAATAATCTGAAAATCAATCCTCTTGTTCTTCAGACCTTCGCACTCCTCCCTCATAATCACCTGGATGTTTCTTATGGATTATTAGTGAAGAGCTAATCACATTTTAATGTTGTAGGCTAGGGTTTAATTGTTAGTTTATAATTGAATGGCTCCAACTGGAGGGAACTAATTGCCTCCATGAAAATTTGATGTGATTCTTTCAGGTGTCCATCTGGACCTCAGGATACCCCTACGGCCAGTGAGTTTATCAGTTTGCTAATTTCCTACTAAAGGATTGTATTTTATTGACTTTCCTTGCCCTCCGTGGCAACCCTAAACACACGGAGATTGTCTTGAGGCTTGGGGTAACTGAAATTCCACCAAATGGGTCGAGTCTTCAGACTCAACAGTGCTACTGCTATTAGAGGAAACGTGATACAACGCTGACGATGGCAAACGGTAACGTCACAGTCACCAGTATAGAGCCAAGTGGAAACAACCCTCACGGTATGACAGATAATCCTAAGCAAGTCTTTTAACGTCTGGCCTCGGGGCTGTCACCTGTAAAAGTGGTTGGAAGACATTTCTAACATCTGTCAGCCCCAAAATTCTGCATTCTGCAGTTGGGAATGAGACGAATTATAAACTGACTTAACCCCTTATAAAGAAACATGGTAGAAATCAGTATTCCCATTTTACAGTTGTTTAAATTCGAGCAGTAGCTTATGGTATAAGACCTCAAAATGAAAGCAAGCTCTTTCATCAGCCAGATAGTATTTATTCATGGATTTATTCAGTCAGTCAGTCCATACTTACCAGGGCTATTTGGGTGGGGAATGCTCTAGAATGCGATTCCATAACCTCCTCATTAAAGACATAAAACCTGCAGCAGCATTTCAGAACCCCACAATTGACAGACGGCAATCGCTGGAATAACAAAACACTACTACATCCCAACAAACCGAAGCGATCAAAATTAATGACAAATTATATCAAGATTTATTCATTTATAAGATACTTCTCTTGGGCCAGAGTCCAACGACCTCCCAAGCTAGAGGATTTGATATAAGCCCAGTTCATTTAAAAATCGACACCCCAGGAGAATACTGGAAGCTAGGGAACAGCAGTGAATTCTGCATGAGTCTGTGACACTGTGCAGCTAAATGTGAAATATCAAGGTGACATCAGCTAGAGTGTCAATCGGTAATGGATGCTAAGACACCATTGGAAATTTAATGAGGTGGAAAAAATGTATTTTACAAAAACCTTTTTCAGGGTGCTTGTCTCTGTGATTGGAAGAAATATTTTCAAAAACCACCTGGGCTTGGATGAGCCCCACACGATCCAGGAACACGTTCAAGTAACATGAATGGCATGTTCAAGTTCTGCCTTCTAAGAAGCGTGACTGGATCAATGCAGACATTTCTCCTGCCCGAACTGGGTGCACGATTTGGGCGCTGATATGAATTGCTCAGGGCTAGCATCTCCCCTCTTCCCCGTCTGCAATCTCATCCTTTCCCCAGGAGACGGGTCCTCGGCCTCTGAAGAACAAATGTTAAAAATATCAGACTGACAGGACATAACACTATTAGCATATTCCTGGGGTGCTCCATGTTTTAGCCGAGCTGTTCCAATACATGTCCTCCTCCATTAAAAAATTCTTTTTTAATCAAAACAAAAATTTAAATTAGGGGTACCTGGGTGGCTCAGTTGGTTAAGTATCCAACTTCAGCTGGGTTCATGAGATCAAGCCCCAAGATGGGCTCTGTGATGACAGCTTGGAGCCTGAAGCCTGCTGGGGATTCTGTTCTTTCCTTTCTCTCTCCTCTCTCAAAAATAAGCATCTAAAAACTTTTTTTAAAATACACACCCACCTGTTGGGTGTGGGGAAGCAGAATCTACAAGAAAGGAGTATCATATAGGTAGATCCCAGACAGCCAAGCCTTTCCCCTGCTCGTTAAGCCATGACTGTTTGTTCAAACAATGGAAAGAGAACCAGGGAGACAAAGTACCGTGATAACTTAGTGAAAGTGCAGAGGCTCCTAGAGTTAATCCTCTTGTACTTTTGAGGAGAAGACTCAGGATAAATAGTTCCTAAGGTTAAAACTTCAACAACATGAAAGGTTACTGATTAAAACAAAAGTAATTAAGTTTAAAAAATTCAACAGGAGCTGCTAACCAATAAAATGAAGCTGAGAAGTCTCTTATTAGCTGGAGACCTTACGCATCTCTGGGCCCACCACAGTGTGGGGAGCTAGGGGTCCATAAAGGAGGGAGCACAGCCCCTCCCTGCCCCTTCCCCGCCCCTCCCTGTCCCTTCCTGCCCCTCTCTGCCCCTCTGTGCAAAGTGCTTTCAGTGCACTGAATAGTTTTCAGCAATACCTCTGAACCTTAGTTTTCATCCCTCCCCAGATCTTTTTCTGGACATACAGTGTTTTTTTTAGAATGTGCCAGAATCCCCACAAGCCAAGAGATTCCATTGTTCAGCAAACATGTATCATGCATCACTCTGCACTGGCTATGGCAGCAGGTGCCGGAGATACAAGGATGGATAAGAAGCAGTCTGCACCCTGGAGGAGAAGGAAGCCGGGGGAGCAAGCTCGAATAACTCCGCTAACGTTCTGGAATGGAGGGAGTCACACAGATCCAGAGAGAGGAGACAAAAACGACGTAATCTGCTTCCATTTAGTGCTGGCGATGATAAAGGGCCGTGCGCTGCAGCCTCTGTTCACCACTTCCTTTTATCCTCGAGCAACCCCGCGAAGTATTCAAAGCCCCCATTTTATGAGGAACGATATGCAGAAATGTTTGTCTTTTTGTTAATAGCAGCTGGTCCGAGAATGCTTCTGCGAGGAGAGAGCTAGCTTTGTTGAAACGCTGCGGGACAAACCCATTCATCCGAGTCCAGAAGCATCAGCCTCCCCGGCAAGGGGACTGGGTTGGGCACTAGATTTCCTCCAGGGGAGTAGAGAGAGCTACTTTACACAAGAAAAAGAGGAAACAGCAGATGCCAAGAGAATTAGGAAACGGAGCTGTGCGGGGGCTAAGTACCCACGGAAAAGCAGAACCCGGGAGAAGGCGCGGAAGAGGAACAGAAGACAAAAGGAGAGAAAAAAACAGATTTTCCGAGAGAAACGCTCTGTGCTTCGTGAAGAGCTCTCGGCGACCCCACACGGACTCAGTAAGCCTACTTGAATTTCTGGTCGAAACCAGGGAAGGAGCTGAATTTCGCCTCAACGTCGACGAATTGTTGGATACCCGGCACACTCTAATGAGAGAAAGGGCGGGCTTCTGTTTTAAGGGGGGGAAATGGGGCAAGTGGGATGCACAGAGATCAAGCCAAAAGCCCAGGCTCTGCTCCCCCTTGCGAGGTTCAAAAATTTTGAGAGGCCAGAGAATTATCTGCCTCTTGGGGAGATGAGAACACGATCTCCAGTCGTGGACTGAAAGGGCCACCCATATCAGAGGGTATGCTCATTCCTAAAAAGGAAAGATTTTGTAGTCAGGAAGGTAAGGTCCCAGGAAGAGATCATATGAGTAAAAAGTTAAAAAGGAAGTATTTCAGGGACTTGGTGACAAGGAAAGGAAGGAAGGAAGGAAGGAAGGAAGGAAGGAAGGAAGGAAGGAAGGAAGGAAGGAAGGAAGAAAGAAAGAAAGAGAAAGAAAGGGATAGAAAGGGAGAAAGAAAAAGAAAGAGAGAGAGAGAGAGAAAGAAAGAAAGAAAGAAAAAGAAAGAAAGAAAGAAAGAAAGAAGGAAAGAAAAAGAAAGAAAGTGAGGGAGAGAGGAGGAAGGAGGAAAGAGAGAAAACAAGAGAAAGAGAAAGAAAAAGAAAGAAACAATGGGTCTGCGAAGCAGAAATGCTGGAACGAATCACCGGGAAAAGCAGGAAAGCAATGGAGAGGGAAAAAATGCGAAGCCGCTGCGGGCCAAGAACCTGGGATGGGCTCAAACGAAGAGGTCGCTTCGTGGAAAGAGAATTATAAGGATCTTTTCTACGTACACGACTTGAATAAGACCGTCTGTAAGATCCGTAGGAGTGAGTCCTGCCGCCGAGAACGGATGTGAGCCCGCCGCGGGAAGAACGGAAGGACCGAGGGATTGAGGGGCGCACAGGGAACCCCAGCCCCTCCCCGTGGCCTCCGCTTGCCCACGCTGCACTTGTGCTGAGCAGTGGGGTCAGGAATCTGCATCCTGATCACTGAGAGAAGCTCTCCTGTCTCTGTCACCTCGGGGTGTGGAGGAAAGACCGAGGACAAACGTGGCATGTGGTCTCTCCCCACGTTTCTGCTGGACACCACCTGCCTCGTGCCTCTCCCGTGGCTGTCCTGGGTGCTCAGAATGAAAACTCCGGTTTTCATTCCTCACTTATTATCGGGGCTGCCTTCGGGTGGATTTCTGCCTGTGCAAATGTAGACACCTTCCCGGATTCGTTTGCGGTCTCCTTAAATTCTCCAGGCTCTGAACATGACCTTTCCACTTCAGAAGGATTGTATTAATTTGCAACTCAGCGATGGTCTCCGGGCCCTACGCTGCAATTAAGAGCACGAAATACTTGAATTATTTTATACTATAAAATGAAGAGTCTACCAGTGAATTTGAAGGGAGAGGAAGCACAGGGATTATCAGTAATGCATTACGTAGCTTCGTTTTGGAATATGAATAGCAGGAATTGTTACTATGACACGGACTCCAAACCAAAGTTTCTGCCATTGAATAAAGTTAATTATCATTCATTAATCTTTGCAGGGATTATGAAAATGTGTTTATGATCAGGCTCCCAAGTACTTGTAGCTATGATTATAAGAATAGATCTGTCATCCCAAAGAAGCAGATAATCTTGTTAATGAGCCTCTCTTCTTGGAGACTAAAATGCATTGTGGGAACCTCAAAAAAACTGATGCTCCAAACACCATTTGCTACTTCCAGGTTTATCCAATGTGATTAAACTTTAAAAAAGAAAAAAAAGTATTTCTTCCACCTCATCTTCTTCCTCCCTTCTCTTGAATTTCTTACCCAGGAATTTATCTCAAGCAATGCTTACGATGTCGAACAGAGATCACAGAGTTGATTTTTCCTCCTCGTCTCCTTCGACACCATAAACAACGGCCCTCGGCCTGCCGCAGCGTGTGAGGAGAGAGGCATGGTGGCCGGGCAGCAGAAAGAAGGAAACCCTCTGCACCGAGTGGTCAATGGGGTGGAACTCCTGCTCCATTGGTTATTATGAGAGAGTTTATCTCCTCTCTCAGGCACAGCTTCCTCACCTGTAAGATGGAGGTAGGGCAGTTTCCATGATACAATGGACGTCAAATGTGGGTGTTTAACAACGGAGACTCCCCCGGAGGGTCACCAGGATCAGCAGGCATAGAATGCACCTGTCCCCAGTCCAACTTGTGCCACCGTGACGGTTGCTCCGCTAGGGCTCCTGGCGGTGGAAACGCACTGCCGATGACCTAGTGAAGGACGTGGAAGGTCTTGAGTTGGTACCGATTTGAGTGAATGGCACTCAGAGTCTATACACTCTCCCTTTGCATCGTGGGCTAACTGCTTTGTATTTCCATGGGACTAACGTTTCTAGCCAGCACGGATTGGGTCTTACACTGTTTAATTCTTTTAAAGACTAATATCCCATCAGAAAACTCAGCCATAAATACATTTTTTATAAAGACAATATTTCCTTTATTTTGTTAAACTGTGAATTAGTTGTATTATTATTAGTTGTATTATATTATTAGTTGTATTCTGTTAGTTGTATTATTTAAGGTACGTTCATTACAGACCAAATAACAGTGTATGAATTGAGATAGACCTTTAATTCTTTCCCAGTAAGGATCTAGACAGATAGGCGATCCGAGGGTGTAGACAACTCTACTCCTACCTGGTTGTTCCCAGCTGTCCCCAAAGCGATGACCCCATCCCGTAGTTGAAACAGACTTGCCACCCATACGAAGAGAAAAAAAAGACAAGGAATCCAAGGAGCTTCTTTTTAAGGACGTGACCACAGACTTGCACCTCACTCATCTTCACGCTCTATCGAACAGATCTGGATCAGTGACCACACTTAGCTGCAAGGGAAGCGGGAAAAGAACCTACCTAGCTGCTGGAGGGAGACAGAAGGGGAGAGCACGTGACTAAAGCTGACAGTTCTATGACAGAGAGAAAGAAAAGAAAAGTGGAACGTGGAGGCAGTTAGGAATCTCAGCCACAAAGGATTTCATTAAAAATTCTAGATCACTGACTTCTTTAAAAAACAACAAAAAAAATATCTGATAACACAGGGATCACATTCCAATGTAATAATAATTAGATGGCTCTCCCGAGTATGAGCGGCTCCTGGAGAGAGCACACACGCCCTCTCTTTTGCCCGTAACTCCGCGTACATATCTGACGCCCAGTTTCCAGTTATGAGATGGCATCGTTTGCCTCCTCTCAGTAGGCATCTGAGTTTGAACCAAAGGCATCCAATGAACCCCCCTGTGTGTACCGGCTTCTCACCAAGCACGTCCCTCCACTTTCTCCTTTTATCCTCATGGCAATCTTGCAAGGGAGCTTTGTTTCCTCTGTGGTGTAAGCGAGTAAATCAAGGCTCACAGTAGTGGAATCAACTTACTTAGCTTATCGAGAAAGTGTCAGGTGTTTAAAAACGTAAGCCCCAGCTTGTTTGCATCTGCCTGAAGCGTCCGTGCTGGGAGGCGAGTGATGAGCAAGGTCAGAGGGAGATTCGGCGCGTTTCGATGTACCATTCCCTCCGTTCAAACAACGTTCTTCTTTCTCGCCCACGGCATCTGTAACAGTGGCTCCTCTGACAGAAGAACAACTCTGTTGTGTGAGTAAAGGCCTAAGAGGGCGACATGTCACACCAGCAGAGAGTGACCAGAAGCCAGCCTGGAGTAGAAGACCTGAGAGAAGTCACCATCTACTGGTGAGATCCTGTGCTGTCCAGCGAGAATCCGGTAGAACACGTCCCCCAGAAGTCCCCAACCAGACACCGCCCACGCTGGCGCCTCCCTCTCCTCAGGTCCCCTCTCTACTCTGACCCTCTAAATACCCCCCTTCGGGGCTCAGGACAAATCCAGCACCTTCCATGAGGTCATCCTCTGTCCTGCCCCTGTCTGTCTAGAACCTTCTCTTCTCACTGTTGTCTCTGGGCAAGCCATTCACACCCATCCCTCCTTCCCGCCAAACTAGCCAGCAAGCCTGCGTCACTGAGCTCAGTGCCCTGCTCAGAGCAAATCCTCGGTAAATCTATGGCAAATGATTAACGTCAACTTAGAAGGCTTATTTTTTAATGTCTCATCTAAAAAAAAAAATCAAATACCAAAAAAGTCCATAATCTTGGTTTAGTGCTACCTGTTCCTAGCTTTATAAGTTACCATTTCTCCTTTTCCTCTGATAACTTCACGGCCACTGTGAGATGGGAAGCAGTGAAAAGGAGTCACCAAGTGTTTGCCTGAGCATCCCCGGATCAAGCCTGCGGCCCCGGCTCTCTTCATTCATTCACGCATTCGTTCATTCTACAGCATTACTGCACAACATTCTGGGCGCCGGGCCTCGAGACAGACACAGAGAACAGGGTGGGGTCCTACCCTCAGGAAGATCGTATTCTGGGAGAAGAAGGATGCAAGAAAAAGGCAATAACATCACAGAGCAGAGACGGCTGCGTCGGCGGGCTGGAGCACGGGCAAGGAGTTGCAAACCCAAGCCCTGCGAGAGAGAGCATTCCTCTGTGCCTCGGGTTTCCTACACGTGAAACAGAACGGACCGTTCTACCTCCAACGGGCTTTGTGACTGCAGCGACGCACAACAGTGCATTCACCAGATATCATGGTGGCCATTTTCAGTTTTGTTCTCCCACCGGTCTTGACAACCTGCAGTAATCTTTGTAGTTCTTGCCCTTGTTTACCAAAAACAAAACAAAACAAAAAAACAGGGACTCAGAGCTACCTCATAATTAGAGATAAAGTTAATTAGAATCCAGACTTCTCAGCTGTTCTTTTTCGGCAATTGCTCACCGTTGAACTTAAAAGAACACTTCAAGTGAACGATAAATGGAAACGAAAACTCACGGTTGGTAGTTTAAAAACACGTATGTCCAGAGGCTTTCCATCTATTTTTACATATTAAATTTGGGAGAAGATCCTTTTTTGTCTGGAAGATGGGAGACGGACCGAAGCTATGTCCCCAGCCCATTGCTGAGGTCTTCATAGGATTCTGAGCCCCCAGGAGGACGGTGGCACAAGAGACCCGAGGGGCGGAAGGATGAATCCTGATTCCTCTGCTCTTCTCTGCATGGAGATACAGGTGAGTATCTCGAAAGCCTTAGAAAAATTAGCAATGGCTAATCTTTACCAAGCCCTCACTGAGTGCGTTTTAAGTGTTTGCGTGGTTTCCGTTATTTATTTTCTCTTTTATTTCTCACGACAGCCTCATGGAGTCCCTTCTACTGCTAGCCTCATTTTAAAGAGGAGGGAACCAAAGGCATCTTGATGGGAGAAAACTCTCTGCTAACTTACACGGTCATTGTTTGAACCATCCGCTTGCCCGAAACAAGGTGGGGAGAAGGAGAAGGGAATTATTTTCCCCCGCTTTTCTCCCCGAAATGTGGACTAAAAAGAACGCACCAAGGAAGAGAATGAGCAAAAGCCAAGAGAAGCTACTCCTACCAACACATCCGACACCTCCAGAGAATAATCCAGCGAGGATGGGGAGGAAGGAGCAACCAGCCTAACAGGAGCCTCATCCAGAGAAAAGAGAAATGTCAGCAGTGTTCTTGCCTCCCGCCACTCACAGCTGACTCATGGGAAAGGGGGAGCCGCGGAGCTCTCGGGGGCCCATTATGTATTGTTGAAACTGAAAACTTACAATGGTATTCACTCCAAAATGCAAAAGGACCGTGAGTCAGTTCTAGGAGCACAACGAGCGCCGGCTAAATCCTTCAAACATTTTTCTAATTAAAAAATAAAATTATCATTTCCATCAAACCTCGGTACTGCTAATTGTTGTGTGACTCACTCAGAGTCCGCTTTGGGCAAACTCTTTTCCTTATTTTCCCCTTCAATAAACTGGGAATCTTGATTGCATCTGTGGGAGCCTGTGTGGGACAAGGGGCTTGGTGGGGAATGGAGATAACGAATAATGGAGAGATCCGAAGGGGGATACCTCGGTTCCCAGCCTCCCTTTTTGGAAGGAAAACTCCAAAATTCAACAAAGTCGTCAAATGAATGGCCTGACCTGCCTTTCGTGTAATAAAAACCAACTGTGGGGCCTCTCCCGCGCGGACTGTTGAGGGCTATCAATTACTGCTCTTGTGGAAATCAGGCGAATTCCTCCACCCCTGTTCGGACCCAACAGTTCAACAGTTCATGTGTTCATGGTCGCTCTGTCCTCCCAAGAGACGCCAAGCCACTACCCTGATGATACACGTAGCTATGCAGAGACCCCTCCTCAGCCTTATGTCGCAGGGGAAATAGAGGTCTCTGGGCTCGCTCTTTCCTAAAGGGGAGCAGTTCCTCTTTTTATTCTTTTTTAATTAATTTTTTATTTGAGTAGAGCTGATGCACCGCATCAGTTTCAGGCGTACAACAGAGTGAATCGATGAGTTTCAACATTCTGCTTCACTCACCGTAAACGTAGCTACCATCTATCAGCGCACAGCACCGTCACGATAGCACTGACCAAATTCCTTCTGCTGTGGCTTTTATTCTCGTGGCTTTTTCATTCCATACGTGGAAGCCTGTGTCTCTCACTGCCCTTCATCCATTTTGCCCATCCCCCACTCCCTCGCCTGTGGCAACCACCAGCTTCTTTTCTGTGTTTCTAGGTCTGATTCTGCTTTTCGTTGGTCTGTTTATTCATTCGTATGATTGATTGATTGGTTTGTTTGATTATTTATTTTTTAGATTCCACATATGGAGAGTATTTCTTTCAATCAACAGACACTCATTAAACATGTATCTTGGGCCAATTGCTCTGAATTCAAAGGCTGTCTCTTTTCTCCAGCAACTTGCAGACTACTGAGACAGAATCATGGAAATAAAATTGTAATGAAATGTGATTACCACAATACAGGTAGGCACACAGGGTCACAGGGAATAGAGAGCGAGAGTAACACAGACTACGCCGCGAGAAATGGGGGCAGGGAGAACATCAGAAAAGACTTTCCCAACCAATGTGAGTCAGGCTTGAACTGCGTTGTAAGGGGTAAGCAAGAACTTTCTTACCTTGTGTTCTCAGCCCAACTACAAGACCTCTGAAGTAGAGACCAGGTTTTGTTCAGAGCTTTGTTCATAGTGACTGGCATTTTGCCTGAGAAGGGAGGAAGGGAGGGAAAAGTGACTCTATTTATCTCATAGGCATGGAGAAGGGAGAGCTGGACATCCTTTGACTTGCCTACCCCTGTTCTCTAAAATTCGCCCATCCATCCCATAGGCACTATACTAACCCCAGTGTATTACTTTTCTGCTGCTTGATCTGGCCCTAGACATAGCTGATTGGTCCAGGAATGGGTGATTGACACAAAATGGACCAATCAGAGTATCTTCCCTGGCATTTGGAAAGAGAACTTTAGCCTTTTTGTATAGATGAGTATATAGCTTCCAAACTTGGGAGCTG
Organism: Paguma larvata; assembly: GCA_030068075.1. Lineage (NCBI taxonomy): Eukaryota > Metazoa > Chordata > Mammalia > Carnivora > Viverridae > Paguma > Paguma larvata. The sequence goes on along the minus strand of CM057831.1, from coordinate 2,536,523 downwards.
GAAGGAGGCCATGTCTTCCACCACCTAAATGGGGAGCAAAGGGAGCCAGTCAGCAGAGAACGAAGTTGATGCCCAAAAAAGCAGAGATGAGAAACAAAGAGAGATACAGAATTTCTACGCCCTCTCAGTTCCTTGCTCCCTATTACATCATCACCCTTGAGGTCTTTCAGTGACCCCTCATTTCTCTCTCTCTCTCTTTTTTAATTTAAGCCAGCTTTGTTTGGTTTTTAAACTTTGGACCAAAGGCATTTTATCCAATGACAGTCAGTTGGGGCGGGCAGATTCCAGAAAGGCTCAGCATGGTCAGAAGCCCACGGTGCAAAAGGCCTGGTTGTTTGAAGATGAGGAGAAGGTGTCTGGTACTGCGTTAGCTGAGAAAGGAATAGGGTCTTGAGATGCTAGAAAATCCTCAGAAAAAAAGGGGACCAGATATGATGGAAATAGATTCATCTTCCTCTGGAAATTCTTATGTTTGGAATATGCCCAAGAAACATGGTCAGAACATCTGGGAGAGGAGTTCAAGTTCCATCTGGTACATGAAAATCTTCCAGAGACCTGCACTGTATAGGCTTTGGGACTAACAAAGTTTAAAGATTGGGAAAGGGGCAGTAGGAACAGAGAATGCATATCAGCACTGAAGAGAGACTGATACACCAAACTAGGACAACTTTTTGTTCATTTACAATGAGAGGTAGTGACCACAGGCCCACAAATACGTGGTCTCTCTTGCAGGACATCCATGTTATCTGACCACAGGACCAGACTGTCCTCATGCATACCAAATGCATCCTTGCATTCTCCACACAAATCTTAATTTTCCACCATGCTCTTCCAGACTTCTCAATGACATTAGTAGTCTTAAAGTAGCTCCCGATACATTTTCAGCCCTTCTACTGTTAGGCAGAATCTCATGGCCCAAGGTTGAGGAAAACAAATATTTCAGGATCTTCCCATCTTTTCCTGCTATGGAAACACAGTGTGGCCTCATCTCTAGAAACTCCAGCTCAGTACATGACACACTAAGTAGCTATGTAGGGTGGAGTTTATTGGCATTACAAATAGCGTTACAAAAATCAGCCTTCTCTTTGCAAAGGATTGGGCTTCAAGATTTCTTTAGCTTGCTTACTTCTCCAGTGCAATAAAGTGCTATGTGATTTTCCCAAACAGCACTTATGCATACCCTCTTAGGGATACACTTATTGTGTGTGATGGGTTTGACCTATATGGAACTTAAGATCTTTGGCAAAAGCAATTCCAAATCACAGCTCTGGGAAGTTTTTCAAGGAAGTCAAGAGAGTAGAAGTTGCTTTTTGGAACAACAGTTCAGAAGGAGATGTGAACCAAGCAAGTCTCTCTTGGTTTTAATAATTCACTGCTTGGTCTTATGTCCGTCCATGTGATCAAAGGCCTGGGTATTGAGCATACACTCAACAACATCCCAGGCACATAAATAAACCATCTTCTGCTCTCAGTCCAGGAAGTAGTTATTGATCTGGGCTATGATCTTTTCCTACCTGACTTTCTGAGGATTTCTAAAATAGCTCACCTTAGGGGAATTGGAGACTCAGTTACTTTTCTTTTGTCCTTTGACCAATAAAAAAAAAAAAACTACCAACACCTTGCAAAAGATGAATTCTGACAGAAAAAACATTAGCATTTTTTGTGATGGCCAGACAACCGACTAGGTAGGTGTCTTTGCCCACAAGCTAAGAAACAAAAGGAAAAACTGATAGTCCCTTGGTCACCGAGGCCAGCTTGCTCGATACGAATCAGGCTCCAAATTACAGCTCTGGGATCTTGATCAGCCAAAAGCTAGGACATGTGATGTCTGTGGATCAGAACAAAAGAAGAGATGACCTGCTACACAAGTTCCTGTCCATACATTCAGTTGCCCATTTTGGATTGGAAATGTAGATTTTAGTCCTAGCTCCCACTGGCTATGTGACTTCAGAGAAGTCCCACTGTTTCTCAAGATGACAAGATCTCCATTGTTTAGGTACCAGTGATTGGCCACTCACTAGGTGTTTGAGACCCCCTTCTCTCTGATTGCTTCCTACCAGAGAGGCTACCAGTGCTGAATTCATACTGCCCTAGCCTTCCTTGCAGTCAAAGTTGTATGAGATATATGAGGAAATTGGCTGAGGAGATTCTGGATAAGAGTTTCATCCTTGAAAAACAGAGATGATCATATATAGGACTGTTATTCAAAATGTACAAAAACTCTTAAAATCCAACAATAAGAAAAACAACAGCCTAATTTAAATGGGTCAAAGACCTAACAGACACCTCACCAAAGGAGATATGCAGATGGCAAATACCCTATGGAGACACGCTCCTCATCATATATCTTCAGGGAAATGCAAGTTAAAACAACGAGAGACCACTATGGGCCTATCAGAGTGGCCAAAATCTGAACATTGACAATGCCAAGTGTTGATGAGCATGTGGAGCAACAGGAACTCTCATTCGTTGCTGGTGAGAATGCGAAATGGTACGGCACTTTGGAATATGGTTCGGTGGTTTCTTCTAAACTAAACATATTAAACATGCAATCCAGCAATCACACTGCTTGGTATTTACCCAGAGGAGTTGAAAAGTTATGTCCACAGAAAAACCTGCACATGGATGTTTATAGCAGCTTTGTTCATAATTGTCAAAACTTGGAAGGAACCAAGACGACCTTCAGTAGGGGAGTGGATAAATAAACTGTGGTACAAACAGACAATGGAAAGTTACTCGGCACTAAAAAGAGCTGTCAAGCCATGAAAAGACAGAGGAACTTGAAAGGCATATTACTAAGTGAAAGAAGCCAACCTAAGAAGGATACATACTATATGATTCCAACAATAAGACATTCTAGAAAAGGCAAAACTATGGAGAGAATAAAAAGATCAGTACTCATGAGGGGTTGGAGAGCAGGAGAGGAAAAAATGGGTAGAACACAGAGGATTTTTAGGGCGGTAAAAATACTCTGTATGATACCACAACGATGGATACATGTCTTTATACATTTGACCAAGTCCATAGAATATACAAAATTCTAAGAGTAAACTGTAAGGTAGACTATGGTCTTTGGGTGATAGTGATATGCTATGTTTATGTATTTTTTAATTTTTTTAATGTTTATTATTTTTGAGAGAGAGAGACAGAGTGCGAGAGCAGGAGGGCAGAGAGAGAGGGAGACACAGAATCCGAAGCAGAATACTAAACATGCAATCCAGCAATCACACTGCTTGGTATTTACCGAGCTGTCAGCACAGAGCCCGATGTGGGGCTTGAACCCACAAACCATGAAATCATGATCTGAGCTGAAGATGGTCACCCAATCAACTGAGGCACCCAGAAACCCCTATATGTTTATCTATTGTAATGAATGTTCCATTCTGGTGAGGGACATTGAGAATGGAAGATACTGTGCATGCGTGTGGGTCAGACAATAAAACTGCTCTTCAAAAAATGAAGTCTTAGGGTGCCTGGGTGGCTTAGTTGGTTAAGCATCCCACTTCAGCTCAGGTCATGATCTTTCGGTTCGTGGATTCGAGTCCCACACTGGGCTCTGTGCTGACAGCTCAGAGCCTGGAGCCTGCTTCAGATTCTGTGTCTTCCTTTCTCTGCCCTTCCCCCGCTCATGCTGTCTCTCTTTGTCTCTCAAAAATAAACAAAAATGTTAAAAAAAATTATTAAAAAAAAAAAAGAATTTTCGTTACCAGAATCTTCTTGAAACATAGCAGTAGAAGTACTACCTACGATTGAGAACTCTGAAGCCCTGAGGAGATGGGAGACAGAGAAGATGGGTGTCTGGAAAGTGAAGGCAGTGAAAAGACCATAGACTTTAGAGCAATGGGGTTATGTTTGAGTCCTTGTTCTACCACTTAATACCTATATATCTTGAAAAAGTCATTTGAGGAGCGCCTGGGCAACTCAGTCGGTTAAGTGCCTCACTTTGGCTCAGGTCATGATTTCACAGTTCATGGGTTCGAGCCCTGTGTCAGGATCTGTGCTGACAGATCAAAGCCTGTATCCTGCTTTGGATTCTGTGTCTCCCAGTCTCTCTCTGCCACTCCTCTGCTCATGCGCTCTCTCTCGCTCTCTCTCTCCCCCTCTCTCTCTCTTTCTCTCAAAAATAAATGAACTTTAAAAAATAAAGAAAGAAAAAGTCTCGGAGCCCTCTAGTAAGGATTTATAAGATGTCTTCCCTGGGTTTCTTCACAGCTACTATGGGAAGCCAACAAGATCAGGTGTGCAAAAATCATGTTTGCACACTTTGTCAAGTGCAGAGTGCTGCCCAAGTGTGAGAGGCTATCATTCTTAATGAGGAAGAAGAAGAGTGCAGAGAGAGAGCCAAAGGGCACCAAGAGTCTTGGGCAACCGAGGGGTACATCAGAAGGCAAACGAGCCAGTCTCAGGTAACCCTTTCCTGGATCGGCTTCTCTCTGGTCTATGTGGGGATTAATCCCCGACCCTGATCTCAGCAGCCCCATCCTTCAAATTCAATGACTGGCCACCTGAGAGTTACCTTAACAATGGTTGGTACTGGCAGCACATCCCCAGCTCAGGGCTGCTTCCTCCTCTGTGTGGTTTGGGCTGTCTCCAAAGGCATTCAAGCTCCTCCAAGGACATTGTACTCTCTCGTCTTTCTTGTCCTATGAGGGAGACTGAACCATGCAGCCAGACTGGGATAGACAGAGAGGAGCGGGATACAAATCAGCAAACACTGGTCAGAGGCTCAACTAAAAACCAGTCAGGCACTACCAGGCACGTCACCTAGCCTCAGTCTCCACATCTGGGGTATAGGCCGTAACACCTGTTCCGCTTCCTTCCAGGAGAACTCTGAAGTTAAGCGAGCTAATGGAGGGAAACGTGACTGGAATACTGGAGAGCCATGCCCATATGTAAAATGTCTCTGGGGCAGCGGGCAGTCGTGGGAAAGAGCACGGGCTCTGAAGTTAAACGCACCCAGGCCACGTGTCAGCTGTGTCATCTCCAGATGACCGAGCCCAAGCAAGGTGCTCAGCCTCTTCAAACCTTGAGTCATTATCTTTAAAATGGAGTCCCTATCATCTACTTTGTAGCCTGTTGTACGATTAAACAGCAAATCCATGTCCCTTATAAGTAAAAAGTCAATAAATGTCAGTACTGGTTGTAATAGTATTTGTTGCTGTGATCATTACTATTATTACTATCAATCCCGTTCCCTGGTCAGTTGGTAAGAATGAAACCCACACAAGGCCTCCGAAAGGACTGTCTCCCAACCTCGCCTGAGTGTCCATTCCAAAAAGTCACATAGGCCCTGACGGCTCTATTGAGATGCGAGCTGGGGGGACAAGTCCAAAGCTTTACAGTTGAGAAGCCCAGTCCAGAAGCCCCTTCCTGACCACACTACCCTGACAGATCCCGTGCTAGGTGAGGGTTGGCAGCAAATCCCTAAGCTCTGATGCAGAACGCAGTCTGCCAAAGCTCGATATTGCTCCTGCTGGGGCTCCCGCCACGGAAAATCCACGCTGCGGTGCTCAGGCAGCCAGGCTGAGCTTCCCGCCTGCTGGTTCTGCAGTTCCCTGAGGGAACCTGGCATCCCCCTGCTCACAGCTTGGCCCCAGCATCCAGACAGGAAAGCAGAACTCCAGCCGGGCCCAGACCTGCTGCCCTCCAGGACCTCCCTTCTGACCAGAGAGGCAAAGCTCAGCGTTTTTCTGCCTATCGCTATTCCAGTACAGTGCGGGGAAGACTGAATCAAAATCCAGACTTCCCCAGGAACCCACGACAGATAAAGTTCTTTATCTTTGGATCTAACACATTATAATTTCTTCATATGATTACTTACCTGTCTCTCCCACTACACTATAAACTTCTGGGACAAAGAAGTTCTTAATATTCATTTTAATATTTTCAGGTACTGGCACTGGCCCGCAAAAAATTCTCAGTTAGTGTTGACTTACCTAAACTGTTAAACTGCCAAGTCCTAAAATATAGAAGCAGCATCTGGGGAGTACTTCAATGTAAGGAAAGTTCAGTGAACTGCCCCGAGATACTTCCAGACATGTGTTTGTATTCACTCACCCAGCCAGTGGCCCTATCACAGAAAACAGTCAAAAAGCAAGAAAATAAGCAAAGAAAGGCTCAAAGAAACCATCCCCTCAACCACACTCTTGCCAATATTATGAGCTTCATGTACCCATGTGGCAAAGCTAACCTAAAACAATCCAGTGTCCACCTTCTCATGCCTACCCGGGAGCTTCGAGGGCTATGAGAGACCAAGGTCACAACCAGCCATGGCCGCCAGCCCCAGGTGGGCTCCAAAAAGTCAGCCAGCCTAGAATTTTCCAGGGTGAGAAGGCCCTTCTCCAGAACTGCCCTTCCAAGCCTCCACCATGCCTCTGAAACCCTTAAGATATTACCTGGAATTTCACCAAGGGAATAGAAGCTACTGAGGAGAACGCTCTCAACTTCATGCCAACTTACTGGCCTTTCTTCCTACATCTACTCCTCTCACCTCCTCTCTACCTTCAACTACAACCAACAAGGAATCGTTCCTCCTGCCTAAGAACGATCGCTGCAGGAAGCCCTGGGCTCCTTACTTAGGAGCTTGGTGTCTCTATTATCCCAGCCATCCTTGACTTCCTGCATCTTATTTTCTACTTGGTCCTTCCCAAGAGCCTGGAACCTCCTCAAGTCTCTTCCGTCACTGAAAAATAATAACAAAAACTCACCTTGGTATTCACCCAAACACACTGACACGTGTCCACACAAGTATCTGCACATGGATGTTTACAGCACCTTTTTTTAAGTTCATTAATTTATATTCAGAGAGAGAGAGAAACAGAGCGCATGAGAAAGGGAGGTGCAGAGAGAAAGAAGGAGAGAGAGAGAATCTCAAGCTGACTCCGTGCTGACAGGGCAGAGCCCAACGCAGTTTCGATCTCATGAACCCTGAGATCATGACGAGAGCTGAAATCAAGAGTCGGCCCCACAGGCGCCCCATATGTTTACAACAGCTTTATTCATAATTGCCAAGATGCAAGCAACCAAGACGTTGTTCAGTAGGTGAAGGGTAATAAATGGTGGGACAGACAGACAATGGAATATTGCTCAGTGCTATCAAGAAATGAACTATCAAGCCATGAAAAGACAGGAGGAAACTTAAAAGCATGTGACTAAGTGAAAGGAGCCAATCTGAAAAGGCTTCATACTGTATGATTCCAACTCTACGACAATCTGGAAAAGGCAAAACTAAGGAGAAAGTAAGAAGATGAGTGGTTGCCCGGGGTTAAGGGGGAAGGAAGGAGGAGTCAGTGAAGCACAGAGGATGTTTTTTACGATACTGTGATTGTAGATACGTGTCATTATACGTATTTGTCCAAACACACAGAATGGATAACACCAATGGTGAAGCCTAATGTAAACCATGCACTTGGGGCGACCGTGGTGTGAAAGTACAGGCTCATCGGTTGTAGCAAATGTTGCTGTCTGACAGGGAATGCTCATAATGGGTGAGGCCAGGGGCGCCTGGGTGGCTCAGTTGGTTAAGCATCCAACTTTGGCTTAGGTCATGATCTCGTGGTTTGTGGGTTTGAGCCCCACATCAGGCTCTGTGCGGACAGCTCAGAGCCTGGAGCCTGCTTTGGATTCTGTGTCTCCCTCTCTCTCTGCCCCTCCCCCCACTCTGTCTCTTCTTTTCTCAAAAATAAACATTAAAAAATGTAGCTCAATTTAAAAAAAAAATAAAAAATAATGGGTGATGGTGGCAGGGGGTATATAAGAAATCTCAGTACCTTCCCTTCAATTTTGCTGTGATCCTAAAATTGTTGTGAAAATTGAAGCCTATTAAAACTCTTTTAAAAACACTCATTCGACCCTCAGTTGCTATTGCCAGAAAAGCAGGGACCCAAATAATGACAAATTTTGATAGGTTAGGTTATGAAGGAATAAAAAAAATAAGAGCAGCTGAGATAACATAGATACACCCACCATGCAGACTTCCCATAGCCGGGACGCTTCGACAATTACCCGTCATGGTTAACGAACCACTAATACACAGCCACAGACTCAGGCCTGTGTGAGTTCATTAGTCTGAACCAGTATCTTAAGTCTCCTTTCCGTCTGCTCCCACCAGTAGTGAGTTTCCGAGCATCCTAAGTGGAAGACCAAATTCTGGAACTGGTCAGATAATGTGGATTCACGGGATGATCTCTGAGCCAAGCCCTACCCACTGAGCCGACAGGATCGATGTGCTCCAGGCCTTCTGTAGAGCACGCAGACAGGTGGCCACAGCACCCTCGACACGGTGGTCAAGCTAGGAGCACGGTCTCATCCACACACATCCTCCCAGCTGCACGGGAAGGCACGTCGCGTTCCGCACTCTGCTTCAGTGCGTTTCACCGACACTGTGTTTCTTTACAGAGGGAAAGCCTGTGGCAAGCCCGCGTCAAGTAAACCTCTTGGAGGGATTTTTCCAACAGCATCTGCTTACCTCCATGTCTCTGTGTCACATTTTTGGTAAGTCTCACAATACTTCATACTTTCTCGTTATGACTATATTTGTTACGATGATCTGGTGATCAGTGATTAAGACCCAGTGAAAGCTCAGATGATAGCATTTTTAACAATGAAATATTTTTTTAACTAAAGTGTATAATTTTTTAGACATAATGCTATTGCACTATTAATGGACTATGGTATAGTGTAAACATAACTTTTATATGCACTTGGAAACCAAAAATAATTTTGACTTGCCTTAATGCAATATTTGCTTTATTGCAGTGGTCTGGAACCAAACTTGCAATATCTCCAAGATCTGTCTCTATGTAATTTAATTAAATAGTATTTTATATACTTAAATATTATATAAGCATATGTATACACACCTATATACTTTTATATACTTACATATTATAAACTGATTAAATATGAACATGAAAGGAAAGACATTAGTTTCTTTTTTTTAATGTTTATTTTTGAGAGAAAGCACACGTGCACATGTTGGGGAGGAGCAGAGAGAGAGAATCCCAACTAGGTTCCATGTTGTCAGCACAGAGCCTGACATGGGTCTTGAACTCACGAACTGTGAGATCATGACCTGAGCCGATGTCGGATGCTTAACCAACTCAGCCACCCAGATGAACTAAGTCATTAATTTCTAACATGAAGTCAAATGCTTTAGAAAGTCTGAGTCATTAAGAATTGCTGGTGATTTGGGTGTGGATGAGAAATTTTTAAAAGGCTGGAGGAGGGGACGACTATAAATACCTAGAAGGGCTCTACGTACAGATTCTCTCCAAGTGTGAAATCCCCACCCCGTTTTACAGAAACTGAACCCGCCAGTCTTGGATGGCCCAACGGGGTTTGGCTGTGCAATAAAGCACCAAACTCCAGAGTGAAGATCCCATACTCGGAGGCTTTGGTTTTGTGTCAAAACATCAGCGAATCAATGCACATTTATGCATTTTAAGTTAGAATAACATGTCAAGGGAATCTATAAATTACGTTTTCTCTTCTTCACTTTAAATCAGCTTCTTCAAGGAACAAATCAACAGCCAGTCCTGATCACGTAAGATCTTTATGTACAAAATCGTGCTACATCCTGCCCAGCTGCAGCGAGTGCCCCAGATAACACCACCACCTGCCCCGAATTCCTACAAACAGGTCAAGAGGGTTCTTTTATTAGATCCAGGCCTTCGATGATGCTGCAGCAATTAGGTCATGTCGATTATAAATATCTATGAAGGAGAGAGTCAATAAATGATTGTTGGAAAAATGGATTAATGAATAATGACAGATTAAAGGTTTCGAGGGGCTCCCACTGTGTGTGTCATCCAGTTCCTGCTCACTAGCCTCCACTGGTTCCTTTAAAAGTCAGTGCTTTTGGGGCACCTGGGTGGCTCAGTCAGTTAAGCATCCATCTCTTTATTTGGGCTCAGGTCATGATCTCATGGTTCCTGAGATTGTAAGTTCCATGTCGGTATCTGTGCTGACAGCACAGAGCCTGCTTGAGATTTTAAATTTTTTAAAAAAATTTAAATGTTAGTGCTTTCTTTGTAAGACCCCCAGCAGAAGAGAAGAGTTGGAATTGATCCTTGCTCTGGAGGTCTCTCGTCTATTCTAAGTCACCTGTTCTAAAATAGAAGTTTGCTCCGACAGACATGGACACCGCTCGCTGAATCTACTCTGGTTTCCCCAAATCCTACCAAGTTATTCATTCAGCAAAACTCGTTAGGTGCCAACAGTGTGCCAGGCACTGCACTAGGTCCTGGGGACATGGCACAGAGGAAGACAGACACAATCCCATCTCTCGAAGCCTCCTAGTCACAGGCTCATACAAACTCTAAGAAGGTTGTTTTGGGTTCTGAAACAAGGCCTCCATAGGCAAGGCCAAGGCCAAGGCAAGGTACCAAATTTAGGAAGGTGTCACACTCAGCCTGTCACACACAGCATTCTTTAATTTCGAACCCTAGGCACCTTGCTTGTCGTCGGTTGGTACCCCTCCCTGTGGGTAGGCTCCCCATTCCTCCTCCTGATCGTGTTTAGTCTCGCAGTAGCCATGCTTCCAGAATCTTATTTCCTCGATTCACTCATAGCCCACGGCAAATCTCCAGGCCGTGTTTTACCACACACGCGTCTGGCATATTTTGACACAGTTTGCACTTGAGAATAGATCTTAAAGTTTTGTTGAACCATACATTTATCGACCTTCCTACTCTTCAGGGAGACAGAAATCACCGTGTGTTTTATTTTTCAACTACGAAATTAGCGAGCAAAGCCCTTACTCTGAGGTGTAGGCAGGGTTCAGCAAGCAGAGAGTCCCACACTTGCTGGTGAGTTCAAAGATGCTGGGAACATCTGCTGAAAAAAGTCTGCTAGGAGGCAGGTTAGGGTAAAGAGCTTAAAGGCTGAAGAGTAAGTAGTAGAGGCCTGGGTTCAGTTTCAAGTTCTGACATTTGTTAGTAGGATTTAAAAACACGTAAGATCGAATGTCTGCCATCGAGTGGCAGGCACCTAACAAGGATGATAAAGAGATGACCACAGCACGGGAGTCCAGCAAGGGGATGGAGACACGCAGTCTTAGGAGCCTGGAGGATGAGGTGGGGGAGGGGCGGAGAGAAGAAAAAGGGGGAGGGGGCAGCTCAGCAGGGTTTCACAGCGAGAATAGAAGTTAGCTCTCGGCACCCGGGTGGCTCAGTTGGTTGAGTGTCCGACTTGGGTTCAGGTCATGATCTCTGAGCGTAGAGCCTACTTCAGATCTTCTGTCCCCTCCCTTTCTGCCCTTCCCCCTGCCTCTCAAAAATAAACAAACATTAAAAAGAAGAAGAATAGAAGTTAGCTGCGAGAAGAGGCAGAAGAACAATCTAGGCAGAGGGGACCTCAGGACTGTGTTAAAGTTTTCCAAGACTGGTTGATGAGAGGTGGCTTCAGTTCATGGGAATTTACTATAAAGATTCACAGATATGTACCTCATTTGGAACATTCTAGAATCAACACGATTCTTGGCACTCGGTTATCTCCAGTTCTCTTAGAAGTGGATCCATTGTCCCTTATTCTAGTGATTAACACACTGGTAATTACGCCTCTCTCCCCATCTGTCTGTCTTTCCTCTTTCCACATGTCAGCCACTGCTCTTTCTTACCTTATTCCCTCTAATTTCTGTTTCTTCATGGCATTCACTGCCACTGAACTTCTGCCTACCACCTTCTCCTCATATGCCTTGGCGCCTTCCCATCTGCTGATTTTCTGCACTGGCCAGCCCCCTCCAGGACAGCGCAGCCTTGCCGAGTGGCGCTCTCAGTCCAGGCTGCCTGGAGGTGTGTCCGTGTGTCAGATGCCTGTTCCTGGTTGAGTTACCTGCACACAGAGCGGTGCGCATAACTGGCTTTGTTCAGAAGCTTCTGCTCAGTGCCCTGAGCAAAGGCAGCGAGGTGGAAAAGCCTTTCTGTTTGGAACTGCAAGTACTTCGGCCACGTTGCAAAGGCAAGCTGAAGAGGGAGTGCTTAAGGAGGAACTGGCCCAGGTCCTGGAGGGTTTTGTGCCCAGGATTAGGATATAGCAGAGATGAACCTCTGTCTACAAACTCAGATATGCAAGAAAATCACATTTCTGCAGGTGTTTTAAATCAGCTTCAATCCAATGTTGAGGCCCCTTCAAAATGGTGGCCAAAGAGTCAGTCTCCATCATTGGAGGGGCTTGTCCTTGGGGTCGTGCAAAGATCCCCCAGTGCATCAAGGAGGCTCTTCTTGGACTTTGGTCATTGGTCCCCACAGGGAACCACTAAAACACGTAGTGTTTGCCACTGCAAATCTCTGCTTTCTTTTTGCTAAAGGCAAGCCCTGATCCCTCACCACCCAAGGGGCGTCCAGCTCCCAAGTCCCTGCCCACTGCTGTCTCACACACAGCAGGCTCATGACAGGGATGCCTTCCTCCCAGAACACCAGCTTGGACTCTCCCACCCCCACTTCCCTGCCCCTTCCATCAACCACGCACTTAACAAAATGAAGCTGGGGTTTTATAGGACATGTCCATCCCATTAGAGAATTCATGTATTAAACAGCCCGGCTAAATGTAATGAATCACGGGATAGCACATCTAAACGTGGGAAAATGAAAGCAATGACAGGACAAAGAACATCACCGTCCTGAGGATGGCTGTGTGCTGGGGCTCAGAGGAGAATCCATCACCGATAGGGAGGGGACCAGCGGAGAGCTGCTGGCCCCGGGGGAGGCGTAAGGAGATCACGTAGGCAGGAGTGTCTTCAGGATTGATTTGGCAAAAGAGGGGATGGCAGTATTTCAACAGAGCTTTAGAGCAGACAGAAAAATCAGCTCTCTGGCCCGAATGAATGCAGAAGAAAACTGCATATTTGGAATATGTTTTTCTCTCGAGTGACAGAGAATCACACAGGGCCACAGAAAGAGGCCTTTGCAAACAGGACACCACTGAGTCCCCATCCTCGGAGCCCTCTCCCCACGTTCCACACCAGGGAGACCCAGCTGTGGGGAGGGGATCCCAAGGTCTGAGATGACCCGTCCCCTGCCACGGCCTTACCCGACCTGAATCTCAGTGCCTCGGGGACGATAGTGCCTGCCTCACAAGTTGCTATAGTTAGGACTGTCTTCGGCAAGCCTCTAAAACCAAAACATCCATTTACTGTATGAGTCCAATTATACAACATTCTGGAAAAGGCAAAACTGTGGAGGCAATAAAAAAAAGGCCGGTGGTAGCCAGGGGTTGGGGGGAGGGAGGGATGAACAGGAACACGGTGGAACTATTCTCCACGATCCTATCATGATGGATACATGTCATTATGGATCCGCCCAAACCCACAGAACGTACAGCACCACGGACGAACTGTAAGGTAAACCACGATTTTGGAGTGATAACGATGTGCCAACACGGGTTCGTTGATGATAACACATCTTCCGTTCCGGTGGGCAATGCCGACAACGGGGAGGCCGTGCACGAGCGGGCGCAGGAGGGACGCAAGAAACCTCTGTGCCTTCCTTTCTATTCTGCTGCGACCCTAAAACTGGTCGACAACTAAAATTTATTAATAAATAAATAAGGTCTATCTTTAAAAAAAAAAAGAGGCCAAAGGTAGTGTCACCAAACTCATTAGTGTGTCAGTATGTGACACTCTCCCCATGTGTGTGTGTTCGTGTCTGACACAGTCCTAGGACTCTTCCCTACAGCCCCCATTCCAACAGTGCACAGCACTCTGCAGTTGACAAACCGCGTGGACTGTCTCATCTTGTGGCGTTCTCAAGGTCACACAGATCTTTGGCTGGTTCAGGTGGAAGGAACAGGGGTCAGCCAGCCCCAGGGCTTCTGAAGGCGAGCACCTGTCCTTTCACTGTGTCATGTTTGCAGACGGCTGAGAGACGGCTTCGAGCCACACCAACCTGGTGCCCACCCCCATGGCTCCCTTCCCAGGATTTCAACAGCAGCTGGGATGTGCTGGCCCTTCTTTTGTTACTGTCTCCCTATTCTGCTCCCCCCCAACCCCTGCAACTAACCATTGCCACAGAGACCCCATCCCTCCCTCCTGTTCCCCTGTTGTGCTCACAAATGTGGGCACATGGACCAGATTTCACTAAACTCAAGCCAACCCACGGGTATCTGCCCCGGGCTCTCCGGAAGCATCGTCTGTTACCGATCCTCCCTGTGGGAAAGCGACAATAGTAGCATCACCAGTGAACATCTGTAATATCCCAGCCACTTTTATATATCTTCTCATAGAATTCTCACTATAGCTCGTGACTTAAGCTGTCAGTCAAAAACTGGTATCTCCATTTTCGAATGAGAAAATCAAGGAGGTTGAATTGCCGGGTAGTGCTTAGAGGAGTTGGGGTTTCAAGCAGGTCCGTTTGACTTTGGAGGCCATGTTCCAGTCTGTCCCCAAAGTTCTCATAATGGAAACACTGTTCTCACTCTACTTTCCACCCAGCCCTGCGTGGTGACTTCTCCTGTCGCCCAGACTGAGGAGACAGGCACTCAGTGTCCCATTCTCCGTTCTGCGTCAATAGTTAGCTCCTTCCGTCAGCAGAAGATGGGTCATCGGCCTACACCTCTCCTCAAGGCGACCTCACAGCCGCCTTCCTCTATGCCCCCTGTCATCATCCCCGAGGCTCCAACACCACTATTAACAATCCATTTAATTCCTTAGCCTCTAAGTTTCTCTACAGAGTTAGGGACCGCGACCTCTGCTCTACAGGGACTAGTAGAGACATAGCACTCCACAGATATCGCCATTGTTCCAAACAGCTACAAAACATCACACCACGTCTCACAACCTTACTGTCCCCATTCCTGGTCCTTCAGTCGCCACTCAGGTGGATCTCTTGTGAGCGCCACTTCCTTGCCTGTATTAGCTTCCCAGTCCACCCCCAGCTGGGGTTCGTTCACCCCCTGTCCCATAGAGAGTCAACTTTAGCAAGGCATGGGCTTCCATTCTAGAATCTCATTCGCCATCAGAATGTAGCTCAGCAATACCCTCTCTCTCAAGTCGTTCTCTGGAAAATACCGACAATCTGAAAAGTGGGGAGAGAGTAATAAAAATGACCCTGAGTCTCTGTCAGTGTAAAATCAGACACGTGCTACCAACCCCAGCAGGGGCCTCTCCTTCTGCTGAGAACCTTCCATGCTGTTCTCAGATTCCTCTCCCCGTGAGCGACTCTCCTCATGGCCACCTCTCCCCTGTTGTCCTTACCCTCAACCTCAAACGTGCCACCTTACTTTCTACAGATCATTTTACATTTACTGGGAAGATGATATCAATTTTATGTGATTTGTTCCCTCAGCTTTCCTAGCCTCTCCTTAAATATCTCCAGAACTTCCCTCACTCTCGTGTCTGAGAAGCATCCTGGTTCTTTGTCAAGACTAACACTTCCACCTGCTCTCATTTCTTCCAGCGCCATTTTTTTCTGTAATCCAATCTCTCCCTCCTGTCTCCAACCCTTTCTCCATCCCTCTCTCCACTGGCCCCTTGCACTATGTCCACAAAGAATATGGTCTCCCCGTCCTAAATCAGTGCTTCTGGCTGAGCCTTCACTGCCTGTCTCGAGCCCATCACTGAGCACTGTGAGGCGGGCACTGTGCTCGATGCCGGAGAGGCAAAGAGAAATGGAGCAAAGGTCCACTCTCGGGGAGCTGAGATTCCAGGGTGAGAAACAGATAATGAAGAACAGGATAAACTCTAGGCAAGGAGTAAGTCCAGGACAATGTAGGATAACAGATGACAGACGGTCCGTGGACAGGGATGTTCCTAGAAGGGGTGACACCTGAGTGTGGTCTGTGTCCATTAGGAGTGCGTTCAGAAGCACAGTTTCAAAGGAAACTGATCAATAACCCCCACAGACAGGGTTTCTCTCTCGAGCTCAACCAGAAGCCCAGGAGAGGCAAATCCAGGCTGGCGTCACAGCCCAGCGACATCATCAAGGACCCCGGTTCTTTCCCTCTTTCTGCCTCACCATTCCCAACATGTCGTCTTCCACTTTCACGCTCTCCCTTCGGGGCTGCGAAACGGCTATCGTGCTTCCAGAGCTCCTGTCTACTTTCCAGAGGGGAGAAATGGACGGGAATGAAGGAACGAAGGACTCCGTAGACAAACTGCTTTCTTTCCCTGGAAATGGGTGCCCTCTGCCAAAAACTCTTATTTCCAGAACAGTATTCCATGGCCGCCCCAGCTGCAAGGACGATGAGGAAGCTGAATGGTTTAGCAGACAGAAGGGGAAAAAGGGAAATTAGTAAAGAGTAGGGAAGTGGAGAAGCGGGGAGAGGAATCACACGTCTGAGGTGAGAGAGGGCTTGGGTTGCTGGGACTGTGGAGCAGTCTGGAAGGGACGGAGCTAAGGGAGTCAGGAGGGGTGTGGGACAGGTGCCGTGCCAGCGACGCGCAGGGCAGGGACATCACCAGATGCTGGGCCATGGATTCGGACTTCGTCTAAAGGCTCCTGCAGTAGCGATGACTAGATTTATACTTAGATCAGTCGTGATGCAGAGTGGGGAAGGGATTTTAGGAGCGCAAGATTGGTGGGGGGAAGAGAAACCTTCAAAGTAGCCGTTTCAAAGATGACAGCAAAGAATAACAATGTGCTCATGGGACAGAAAGATGTGAACAGAATCTAGAAGTCTTCTAAGACCCTCTCCTCGGAAAGGACTGTCCTCCACACCCCGCGCCAACAGCAGCTGTGCTGGACTCCCTGTTAGCAGTTTCCCCTCCCCTTGCTGGCACCTGTGTCCCCGGGAACCACAGTTGCCAGACTCCCTTGACAGTAAGGTTGCTCACCTCTTCGCTCCCAATTATGACAAACATCTCCCGGATGGTCTCAGAGTTTCAAATCATCTTCTGACCCAACCTTCACACCGCTTGGAAGGTAAACATGGTTTCATGAGAAACATTTCAATGGAACTTCCTGCCTACCACCTCAAGATATAAAAACAGCTCATTTGAACCGCTTAACAGCGGAACAAGCTACCTGCGAAGTAGACAATAATTACCATTATTATCGAAACCATTTATTTAGTATTTATTCTGTGGCCTTTCATTATCTGTTATATTGCCATTTGTACGTGACTCGTTTTCTATACTAAACTGTTATTTCCGTAAGAGAACTGCTGTGGATGGAAGAACTCTTTATCTTTTTTATTGAGTCATGCCACGTCTCAGTTCCTCAGCAGGCTAGAAAAATAAAAAGCAAGAGATAAAACAAGAAATATCTGAAGCATATATGGCAGATACAGGTCCTATTTATATTACACATAAAGTCTTCTAAATCCAAAAGAAAACAAACATCCTGATAGAAAAATGGTCAATGAACATGAATAGGCATTTTGCAAAAATAAGTAAGTAAGTAAGTAAACAAATAAATAAATAAATAAAAGTGGCTAATATACATAAATTTAAAATCGATTTAAGCTTATTAGTAATGAAATCGATATAAATAAAATTAAACATTTAGAAATATACAAATTGGGGGGCACCTGGGTGGCACAGTTGGTTAAACATCAGACGCCTGATTTGGGCTGAGGTCACTATTTCCCATTTCGTGAGTGTGGGCCCCGCATGGGGCTCTGTGCTGACCGCACAGAGCCTACTTGAGATTCTCTACTCTCCCTCTCTCTCTATCCCTTGCTCATGCTGTGTCTGTCCTTATCAAAATAAATGAATAAAAACTTTAAAAGAAAGACTTTAAAAAAAATAGAAGCACGTGTACCCCAATGTTTATAGCAGCACTTTCAACAACAGCCAAATCATGAAGAGACTAAGTGTCCATCAACTGATGAATGGATTAAGAAGATGTGGTATATGTATACAATGGAATACTACGAGGCAATGAGAAAGAATGAAATCTGGCCACGTATGGCAACATGGATGGAACTGGTGGGTATTATGCTGAGTGAAATAAGTCAATCAGAGGAAGGTAGATGCCATATGTTTCCACACACAGGTGGATTTTGAGAGACTTAGCAAAAACCATGGGGGAGGGGAATGGGGGAAAAAAGCCACAGAGAGAGAGGGAGACAAAACATGAGAGACTCTTAAATACTAAGAACAAACTGAGGGTGATGGGGGGTGTGAGAGAGGGGAGAGTGGGTGACGGGCACAGAGGAGGGCACTTGTTGGGATGAGCGCTGGGTGTTTTACGGAAACCAATTTGACAATAAATTATTATATACATGACATATATATTATATATAAAATTATCATTATATAATTATTATATATAAAATCAGACTCATACAGCTAGACAGTGCTGAAGAAAGAATTTTCATTCAGATATTTGGGCTCCAAAATCATGTTCCTGACTATTTTATCCTTCTGCCTTCTCTGGAAGACTAAATGTTTATTAGATATTGTCTGTTTGTCAAGAATAGTGCTAAGTGGTGTGCACAGACGCTCTTACATGACTCTCACAGAAGCTCTACATAGGATCTTTTTCTTTTTTCTAACTTACAGACTAATGAAACTAGTCTCATAAACTGAGACTATGAGAAACTAAAACCCTTAGCCAAATTAACAACCAGTAAATAATAGAACTAAGTTTGTTCGCAGAACAGCCTATACCCGGTGTTGGAAAGAGTTAGTGGGAAAGGTGCTCTCATATGCTAATGGAAAGGTGAAATGGTATAACCTCTGTGGGAGGCAGTACGGCAAAATTCACTGGCTTTTGCAGCTTATCATTGGCTAATACAGTTTTTCAAGCATATTATTTCCTCTAGAAATCACGATGTACCAAGATTCTTCCATAAAGATGTTTGATAAACATTGTTTATAATTTGGACTGGAGAAATAGCAAATGGTGTATCCTTGTAGAGGAATATCAGGCAGCCATTAAAAATGTAGGAAAATGGGGCGCCTGGGTGGCTCAATCGGTTAAGCATCAGACTTCGGCTTAGGTTATGATCTCGCAGTTTGTGAGTTTGAGCCCCGCATCAGGCTCTGTACTGACAGCCCAGTATTTGTTATTTCAAAAACAAATAAACATTTAAAAAAATTCCCCAACTGTTTTAAAAAAATGAAGGGGATTGATGAGCACCGAGAAACAGATGGAATCGCTGAGTCGCTCTATTATGCATCTGAAACCAATATATCACTGTATGCCAACTACACTGGAATTAATTTTTTTAAATGATGCTATAAGCAGAAAATTTTTAGGACATGAATAAAATGTAAATGATACATTTCATAGGGAGAAAAGATAGATCACCAAACAGAAAGTACCACGTGATCTCATTTTCAAGAAAATGTCAATTTTAGTTGACTAACTAGACAGCTAGATGGAAGGTAGATTCTTAAATCTAGCTAGACACTTAGAGCCATGGAGTTATCTAGACAGCTACAGCTACACTTTTTTATTATTAAAGAATGCTTAAAGCAGTTACCTCCCAGACAGTAGGATTTCAGGTGATTTTTTTCTTCTTTGTACTTTCCTGTATATTTCCAATTTTCTGTTTTCCCACTTTTCAGTAGCAAAACAAAGTCAATTCTTTTTTTTAAGAAAATTTAAAGACTTTATTTTTCTAAGTAATCTCTACACCCAACGTGGGGCTCAAACCCACAACCCCAAGATCAGGAGTCGCATGGTGTACTGAGAACCAGCCAGGCACCCCAACAACGCCAATTTTTTATGTGGTTCTACAGAATAAACTAAAAAACCTGTCTCAGTCTTTTCAAAAAGTAATATTTCAACCTAAAGTTTACAGACAAGGACAGAGAATATGGCAGACAGAAGCCAAGAATAATGGTTAGCATTCCCCATAGACCAGAAAGAAAAGATCAGTCCTTCCTCACAAACCCAATAAGAAAAATCTGGAGACTCTAGATCCCTTCCCTTCAGGAGAATCTAGGCGATCCCTTTTTGCCTTAAAATACTGGGTTTTCATTTGGTGGTGGTCCCCATAAACTCCTCCACTCCAGTTGTAGCCTGAATGTACTTCCTTGTCTGATGAACCAGGTGTCTCGGTTAGAACCGTTAATTTGCCGATTACGGAACTGAAATGGAGAAACATCAGTCAAATTGAGTTTACTGAAAAGATAAACGTGTCTCTCCCAAGCGCAGGACTGTGAAAGGCCACCAGCAGCTTCTGCTCAAAAACCTGCTTCATTCTTCTGCGTCTCCACAGGCAGGCTCTCCATGTTTCTCCACCCCATGTTCACAGCCTCAAGACGGCCCCAAGTTCACAGTCTCAGGGTCATTCCCACAGACTAGCTGGAGAAACCCAACTGGCTCAGCTTGGCTCAGGTGTCCATCCTTGTGTTCACGGCTGAGGCCAGCATGTGGGCTCCAGGGGACACCTGTGGACCCCCGCTGTGAGCCTGTGGATGGAGGGCGTGGTTCCCAGAGACTGGAGGAGAGCCGCCCAGAGCAGAGCACACCCTCCCCCTATGAGGTCCACGCTGTGGCTTCCCTTGGCTGCACTACCTTATCTGCAGTTAAGACCCCCCACCCCCGCCCCCAGTCGGCACAGCTGGCTCTTCTTTCAGGTTCAAGCATCCTGTCAGCAGATCCAAGGACAAGGGCAGGGGCCAGCCTTACTCCTCTCCTCTTTCACACCTTCCTCAGCACAGCACATAGGAGGCTTTGAGCACACATGGTTGGATTGCCTGAGAGACGAGTCAGCCTTTAACACAAGCTAATAATGCGGTATAAACACGCTAAAACTAGCTTCCAAGTGATGGAGCCAAACAATTCTGCCCCAGAATCAGAATCAAGGAGGAGCGGTGGGTTTTGAACTCCATGTGGTTTCAAGAGATACTGAAGTGGAACTTGATTTACTCGTGTGTGTGCGTGTGTGTGCGCTCACGCGTGCACACATGCACACCCAAGTGTGTGGGCATTTTCTCCTCGTTGGGCAAAGTGAACAGATGAGGGACTAGAAATCACTTCCGTTTAGCAGCACACCATTTTCCATGCTGAGAGTCTATTAAAAAGATATTTTGGTCCATGAAATAAAGCAGCTATGTTTGCCTAAGAAAGCAAACAGAATAGAATTTAGATCTCATCTCCTCGGGTCTACCTGATGCCAAGCTCAGGGACACGAAGAGGGTGCCATTTGGGATCTTGTTATAATTAGATTTTCTAATCTTCCGTATATTGTAATGAGTTGGTGGGGAGAATGCAGCCTCTATGAGAGGATCCAAGAACTTTCTTCTCTTTGGGTTGCTCTGTGTTGGGCGGTTTAGGTGAGGAGCCATTCAGTGTGAATTTCCATCTCCTGAGGGACTTTCCAGGCATCAGCCCTCAGGAGGTGCCTGCTTGGCCCCTTCAAGACTGTGTCAGTCTCCAGGCAGCCCTGTGTTGTGAAAGAAAGGCCCCAAAGGCCCTCCCCAAACCCTCTCGGCCCACTGCAGTTCAACTGTTGCCCTTGACCTATGATTTAAGGAGGATCTACAAGTCTAGCAGTAACCAGAGGTGAGTGGGCGGAGACCCGAAGGGCAGAGGGCTCTGCTGACCCACAGCCAGCCGACAAAGGGCATGGCCACGCGGGAATCCCTGACTCCACCCAGATCAGACGGACAGGGACACCCAGCTCCTTAGCAGTACGGTCTCAGAACACGGGTGGGCACAACCCTTAGCACCTGGGACCATAGGAATTCATTTGCCATGTTGCCATACAAAGTACCACACGTTGGGGGTTCAACAGTAGAAATGTATTTTCTCACAGTCCTGGAGGCTGGACGTCTAAGATGAAGGTGTCCGCAGGTCTGGTTTCTTCGGAGGCCTCTCTCGCTGGCTTGGAGATGATTCTCTTCTCCTTCTCTCCCTCTGTACCTGCCTGAGTCTAAATTTCTTCCTGTTAGGGGCGCATGGGTGGCTCAGTCGGTTAAACCTTCGACTTCAGCTCAGGTCTTGATCTCACGGCTTGTGGGTTCAAGCCCTGCATGGGGCTCTGTGCTGACAGCTCAGACCCTGGAGCCTGCTTCTGATTCTGTGTCTCCCTCTCTCTCTGCTGCTCCCCGACTCACACTGTCTGTCTCTCTCTCAAAAATAAACATTAAAACAATAAATTTCTTCTTTTTATAAGGACACAGGTCACATTGAATTAGGACCCGCCCTAATGACCTCATTTTAACTTACCTACTTCTCTGAAGACAGTCACATTTTGAGCTATCCGGAGTTACGATTTCCACATAAGTTTGAGGAAGGCACAATTACCCCATTATGCCATCCAGAGGAACAAGCTGGGAATCTACACACTTCCTCCAACCCTCTCTGACCCCACTGGGGAGTCAGACCAGCACTGTTCTTACATATGCTAACTCCAGAGAGACAACCTAGATTCCAATAACCGCACAGCCACACCCAAGCTGTGAAACCTTAAGTATGTTACTTGTCCTCTCTGGGTCAGTTTCTCAGATGCAAAACGGGGATGATTTGCAGTCCTAGGACAAAGGATTTCCATGACAATTAATTGGGTTTACACATACAAAGAGCTTTGAAGAGCCCCCCCCCACCAACAAAGTAAATGCTTCCTAAATATTAGTGATTAGTATTATCAATTGAGCCACCAGGCACCCCAGCTACTTACTGGCCCAGCCTGAGTGGGGAATCTGTTGGATCTCCCCAGTGCATCATCGAAGGTGATGTAACCAACGATCCTCCTGAACCCACAGTGAGACTGACCACAAGCTGTCAGCCACAACACGGGGAACAAATACTCATCTACCTTCCAGAACCCTCAGCCACTCTTTAGCTTGGGCCCCTGAGTCCTTAAGGTTTCTGTTGAAATGGAATGAATATACACCTACTTGTAAGTCCCATTGTGCAGGCTGAATTGGCAGGCAACGAGTTCTTCCCTTTGTTTTTCTTGTTCTCACTGAAGACCACAAAGAAAGGCTTAAAACTAATTCTTGGAAGATCACAGCCTTCGAGTGACTCTTCTTTCCCGAACCGATTTAGTCTTGCCTGTAGCTAATCAGCTGGCTTGTCAAAGCAGATTCTAGATCAGCTGGAAATACGTAACAGGAAGGCATGTAACGACATTTTGCTCCGAGATGCTGGGTGTTTGACATTTGAGGGCGTCGGGTCTCTGGCTCTACAGGAATTGCAACAGACCCGATGGAACCCAGCACCGGGAGCGCGCGTGTCCTTGCCGCCATCAACAGACCTTTCCTGTGAGAACCCGCTACGTGCATATCACCGCCCAGCGGTGCGGCACAAAGAAAATGTAGCAATGAACAAGCGAGTCCCGCAAGGGGACTGAGCGTATATTGGGACGACCTCCCCCACAATCACCCATAAGATGTGATAAATGCTGGAGGAGTTATAACCACACTGCATGGGGTCTCAGAGGAGGCGATGGTGTCGCTGGCTGCGCGGGGATAGAAGAGGTGGGCTGTGAAGGATGAGTAGATGACGAAATGGAGACAAAGACCTTCACAGGAGAAGAAACAAGCAGAAGAAATAGAGGGCGCAAGAATGTTGAGGGCAGCACGGGGCATGGGGGGGAGGAAGCAGGTGGCCATAAACACTGTGCATGGGGAATTCCATCACCTACAGGGACAGACTTCCCTGCGCGCATACACAGAGACCAAGCTCGCCTGCCTTCCTCATTTAATACCTGCCCCTGTATTCGTACCCATTTATTGCTTGTTTTCCGAGACTTCTCCCATAGGCTGGTGTGGAAGAACCTTCTAGAACACTGCCGTCACTGCAGACAGATCCACTGGACAACACCGTCTCAGAGAACACTACTCCAGACAGCTGGTGGCTTGGGGACAGCAAAACAGCTTTGTTTGGAACAAAGCAATTCCGTGACCACCGCGTAGGGGAGTTAGAATTCAGAAGCCTGACAGTTCATTTCGCGTACGATTATTTTGCCTGTGCCAGCAAAGCACCTAAACGTTCTGAAGGAGGACCTGATTTAGACCATGTCGCTGTGGACACCGTCAGTCTCGAATATTTCTTCATGATCTCACGTGGCGCTTGGTAACCAAACTATGACTTAGAACCCAGCCATCTCTGCATTGGTGATGTCGCTTCTGTGCTGTCTGTGCATGTGCACAAACCCACGTACATGTTCCATCGCTCAAGATTTCAAGTTCCTTGAAAGCAAGGATTTGTTCTTTTAACTCTTTTTATGTCCGGGGCCAAGCCCAGTGCTTTGTACATAGAATATGCTCAAAAAGCCTAGGTTGGTTAATAATGGCTCCTTCTGATTTAGTCCTGTTTTCCTTTTGAGCCTCCTCACTCCTGCCTCCAGACCTGCTCTCTGTCATTCACTTCTGCTGGGCTCTGCGAACCGCCCCCAAACGCTCCAGGCTGTGTATGCTCCCCAACCTGCTCACACACTGCCTCTGCCGCTCCCACCGCCCTTCCCCGCTGTCTGCCCAGCTCTTGCTCCCCGCTCCCCACCTCCCACCCCACCCCCCCGCCAGGAAGCAGTGTAGACTCCCCCTTCCCAGCCATTGCCAGCCTAGCCCTCTGCATCCTCCTACCGATCCTGAGCTCTGTGAGGTCTCCGACTGTATGGCTTGTGCGCAGTTGTGTGCCCAGAACTGAGCGTAACGTCTGGCACACAGAAATCACACACGTGTTTGTAGAATAAGTGAGCGGATGAATGAGCCCTGGAAATAACTGCTGCTAAGTTCAGCTGAAGATTTATAGAAATGAGGTGGACCCACGCCCTTCATATTCTGACATTTCTTCCTCTCGATCAATTAAAACTCAGACAACTAGGAGCAAAGAGCCCCAAACTCAAGAGAACGCTTAGCCTCAGTGGTGGAAACCGGGGCTTGAGAAGGAGAAAAACAGATAGAGAAATGACAGTATATTTTCAATACACTAGCTTTTAAGCTGAGCGGTGAATTCCTGGTGTTTAATTTATTCATAGGATTTTAAACATGTATGTGTTACATATTTTATGAATCAAATATTGCAGGATATAAAATAATTAACATTTTTCAGAGTGCCGCAGGTCTTTAGCGACAAGTTCATTTTAATGATTTTTATCGATTTTTTACAGAATTTCACTTCTTTGACTGCATTTCATAAATGTTTCAAGGATCATTTTTATTCTTTCGAGTAGAGAACAAAAGGTGTCACCTGGAAGCGTAATGGTGACGTGCCCCAGCCTTTCTCCACGGAGGAGAAAACAGAAGTCGGTCTCCGGACTAAACCCTTGAGACATCTTTAAAAGGTTGTTTTTCACTGGAGCCCAGACGGTCACGGTGACCCTAAAGACAACCAGGCACAACTCCTAACAGCTCCCCATTGCTGCGGAGGGACACTTTCTTCCAAGGAAGAAAGGAAACACAGCGCGGCTGAGCCGAGAGTCAGGCTTGCTATTCTCTGCAGTTGGACGCCGCCTCTTAGGTGCCCCCCAGGTGCCCAGCATACTGAGGGCCGCTGAGGACCCACTGACAACTGAGACGAGAAGACTCAGCTGCTCTCTCCAGGAGCCCTATTCCTTGTGGCAAGAGGTTGACAAGGAAACACAAGGGCAACCATGTCAAAGAAACCCAGTAACTCGGGAACTTGAACTTGCATCGAGGGAGATGCATGGGGAATGAGAAAAAGCTTCTAAAGGTGGGGAAAAGGCACTTGAGAGAGAGACAGAATGCACAAAGACATAGATACAAACACGGTAGTGATGGCGTGCGCACCTGGGGGGCTCAGTCGGTTGAGCACTGACTTTGACCCTGGTCATGATCTCCCCAGTTCATGGGTTCGAGCCCTGCGTCGGGCTCTGTGCTGACAGCTCGGAGCCTGGAGCCTGCTTCCGATTCTGTCTCCCTCTCTCTCTGCCCCTCCCCCACTCATGCTCTGTCTCTTTCCCTTTCAAAAAAAAAAATTAAAAAAAAATTTTTTTAATGAATGCGGTAGTGCCAAATGGCATACTAAGTAGATAGCATTTTATTTCTAAACCCCAAATCCCATTAAATGAGAAAATTCTATGGCCTGGGAACAAGACGGATGCCATCGGCACAGCAGAGAGTTTGAGAATTTCACGACTCCATCCGCCCACCGCTAGCTGCGGTTCCCTCGGCTGCTGGAACTGGGGACACACAGGTTATGTTACAAATTATTTAAAATTTGTTCTCCAAGACTTAATACCTAATTATATTTGACTTTTATATTAAAACTTATTTTATATCTCCTGAGCATTCTGCAAACTAATAACGTAAAACAGGGGGCGGGGCGGGGGAGGAGGAACTGGCTCAGAACCACTGGAGGATAAAAGCAAACTCAGCCAGAAGCTGGAAATTTTTAAAAGAAAGAGATAACAAAAACCCAGGTCATCGGCCATTCTCTGGAGTTCCATCATCCACTTCCTCCGCGGAAGGAGGTGGTTCTGCAAGACCTTGACTGTGGCCTTCCTTGCCCCAAGCCTCTTCCCTAGACACAAGCATTCTCCGTTGTCACGAATCTTTTCAAAGAACTGGAGAGCTGGTGCCAAACGGAGGCCCAGGGTATTAGTCCACGGCCCAGTCTGAGTAAGGGTTTTGGAATTCCTCACTAGGCTGTGGGGGGGGGGGTGGTTGAGACCTGGGAGCCTGGGTTCCTCGTCGTTCTAACAGGAGACAGCCGACTGCAAGAGCTTGGCTGCCCTTTCGGAGAGCTGATTCTCCTCTGGTCTCTTTCGGGTCTCTCCCATTTCCATTCTGGGGAGCAAACCCTGCTGGCAGGGATCGCGATTACGTGTGATTTAAGCGCACGATTTGCACAACGCCGTGAAGTGCCAACGCAAAATCAAGGGAGTTTGGTCCAGAGGAAAGTTTCTTTCGGAGAAGGAGAGGAGACGGGGAGCAGGTGGCACCGGGTCACCTGCCTCGGAAGGGATAATTAGGATCCCGGTTCTGCCGAGAACATTTTTAGCAAAAGCATTCGCAAGGGTTGCTGAGACACGAGGCATGGATTCTGAGAAGGAGGTGGGAAGGGAGAGCAAAGGCTGAGGGGGCCGAGCTCATAGGATGAAACCAGGGCCGAGTCGGCCCTGAAAATGAAAACTTTCCAAAAAAGACCAAGCCGGAAGGATCCGCTGCAAGGAAAAAGCATCAAAGTGGACAAGACGACCCCGGCTCCGATTTACGGGCTCTCTTCCCGTTGATCTCACCCACTGCCTGTCGCCTCCAGAAAGAGCAGCAGCGCGGGAAGAGTGTGGACAGACGTGTTTTGAAAATGTGAAGACTGTAAGGGCAAATCGGGACTGACTCCATTTTGTTTAAGGGCAAACTGAGACTGACTCCATTTTGAGTCCCCAACGCCTGCGCGGAAGCTTGACCTACGGAACAGGACCCTGACCCTTCCTCAGCCAATCGGCTAGGGCCACGACCACCACCCCTCCCACTACCCTAGACTCCTTTAAAACTCTTGAGCCTTTGGAATTCTTGCTCTCTCTCGAGCCACCGCTGCGTCGGTGCAGGTATGAGATTGAGCTCGAGCTAGATCGAATAAAGGCTCTTTGTTCTTGCATCGGATTCGGCTCCCTGGTGGTTTTTGGGGTCCCCGAATTCTGGGCATAACAAAGACTGTTTTCCTTCTCAGTCTCTATCTAGCCTGTGACTGTGTGGCCACTTCTTTTTTTACTTTTTTTTTAAGTTTGTTCATTTATTTTTGAGAGAGAGACAGAGCGTGAACAAGGGAGGGGCAGAGAGACAGGGGAGACAGGCTCTGGGCCCTGAGCTGTCAGCACAGAGCCTGACGCCGGGCTCGAACTCACAAACTGTGAGATCATGACCTGAGCCGAAGTTGGACGCTTCACTGACTGAGCCACCCAGGTGTGGGGCCACTTCTTAGAGCCTCTACCCCAGTCAAGGTCTGAGGTATTAGGCGTGGGAGGCCTGGTGCAAATACTCAGGGAGAAAAGAGACAAGATAATGAAGGCCTCAGGAGAAAAATAAGGAAGAAAGGGAGGGACAGAAGGAGAGGGGGAGAGAGAGGGAGAGAACAGAAAAGAGCACAGGGTATGCTCTTGGGCTTTAACTTTTAGAAGGTATCAAGTTATAAACAAGCATCATGAATTTGGGTCAGTGGAGATGGGACACGGTTTCTATAAAGCACCAATTCAAAGGTATTCATGCTGCTTGATTTTTAATAAATATCGCACACTTGGAATGTAATGCCATGGGGCACGTGGGTGGCTCAGTTGGTTAAGTGTCAGACTTCTGCTCAGGTCATGAGCTCGCGGTTCATGGGTTTGAGCCCCGTGTCAGGCTCTGTGCTCACAGCTCGGAGCCTGGACCCTGCTTTGGATTCTGTGTTTCCCTCTCTCTCTGATCCTCCCTTGCTTATGCTTTGCCTCTCTCTGTGTCTCAGAAATAAATACATTTAAAAAAAATTAAAAAACAAAAGAATGTAATGCCATTTTAGTAGTTTCTGTAACGTGAACTAAATTAGTCAATGTATTGCAATATTTGCCAGCATCTATTATAATCACTGTAATTACCTTCATCTGTCTATTAAAAGACAATTTCTACTTCATGTCATTATCCTTATACTAAAATAGCACAACACAAATTACAAATTATAGATAGACAAATTAGAGTTTCCTAGCAGAATGGGGGTTTCTCATATGAAAACTTCGGGGAGCAAGCCTGACTTTGGTTACAAGAGTTTAAACTTAACTCGCAATCTGGCATGAAATAAAGTTAAACAGATAACTTTGAGGGGCAAGAACCCTCATGAATTCAGACTTCATTAATGTGAACTTTTGCCATGTTTATCTTTGCTATATCCATAAAAACGCAGTTTCCCAGCAAATCGTTGTTATAAATTCAATTGCTTTTCAAACAAAAGCCTCCTAATGCTATCTTTGAGAGTCTTGAGGGTTTTAAAAGCAAGAACTTAAAAATGTTTTATATGCTACTGTAGATTATACCTTGTCACAAGGGCCCTGCTTGCCCTTTTTTGGAATTAAAAATAATATAAGATCTACCCTCATCTAATACATCTGGAAAAAAATATACCATACTAAAAGGTAATGTCTTTTCCCCTTCCCCTACTTGAAAACAGTCTTAAAAGGTTATAGAGAAAGGGTTTATTGAAAGAAAAAAAAACAAGTAGTATCTTCCTGTGCATAATAAAGATACAGTCTACTTTCTTTTTAACCTCATTTATTTTGAGAGAGAGCATGAGTTGGGGAGGGCAGAGAGAGGGAGAGAGACTCCTAAGCAGGCTCCTCGCTGTCAGCACACAGCCTGATGTGGGGCTCAATCTCACAAACTGTGAGATCACGACCAGGTTGAAATCAAGAGTTGGATGCCTAACTGACAGAGCCACCCGGGAGAACCCAGTCTGCTTTTTTACATGCTGTATTAAGATACAGTCTCGGGGCGCCTGGGTGGCTCAGTCGGTTAGGCGGCCGACTTCAGCTCAGGTCATGATCTCACGGTCTGTGAGTTCAAGCCCCGCGTCGGGCTCTGTGCTGACAGCTCAGAGCCTGGAGCCTGCTTCCAATTCTGTGTCTCCTCTCTCTCTGCCCCTCCCTTGCTCACACTCCGTCTCTCTCTCTCTCTCTCTCTCTCAAAAATAAATAACCATAAAAAAAAAAAAAAAAAGATAGGGTCTTGCCAGACTCAATATATGTACAGCGTCCTATAGAATATCTCCTCTTAGGAAGGGGATACATGTGAAAGCCCTCCACCCTCTCAGCTTGGAATTCTCTGGGTCATTGGCTGGCTTGAACTCTATCAAGTGTCCATCCACTGATCTTGGGATAATTGCTGAAAGGTTCTTCTAAACGCCCTTGAATTTGAAGCAGAAATGCCATCGTCTCTTCCCAGCGCCTACTTAGCCCACCTCTCTCATCTCCCTCTGACCCTTTACACACAAAGGCACTCAGCGTGAGCACTTCCCTGGAGCACTTCCAGAATGGCATGCAGTGAGTCCCCCTCAACGCACCCTGGCTTGTGCAGGGGTAGGTGACTCCAGGTCATAGGGTCCTAAAATCTACACATCAGAAAGGGTAGTACCCGATTCAAAGCTTTCATGTTACACCTGAGGAAAATGAACCCCAGGGAGGAGAAGCGACTCACCCAAGGCCACGCTTCTCTTCTTGATGGCAGTGTTAAGAAACGCAGAAATTCAGGAGGCAAAATCATGCCTATTACCAACTAATTCTTGTCATATTAGAAAATAAGAGGATGGTATAATTTTTTTTTCTAGTGTAGGCTTCACACTAACTCCTGTGAGCTCTGTTCTTCATAATCTGTAAACCCCAAACCTTTATTTTGTGAACGGCAAAGTCTTGTTAAGAAGGGAAATTCTCCCCACATTGGGCTCTGTGCTAACAGCGTGGAGCCTGCCTGGGGTTCTCTCTCTCCAATCTTTCTCTCTGCCCCTCCTCTACTTGGCGCTATGTGTGGGTCTGTCTCTCAAAATAGATATTAAACATAAAAAAAAATAGTTTAAAGATAAAGGGGGCACCTGGGGAGCTCAGTCAGTTAAGTGTCCGACTCTTGATCTCCACTAAAGTCATGATCTTGAGGTTTCATGAGTTCGAGCCCCACATTAGGCTCTGTGCTGACAGCATGAAGCCTGCCTGGGGTTCCCTCTCTCCTCTCTCTCTGCCCCTCCCCCACCTGTGCTGTGTGCGGGTCTCTCTCTCTCCAAAATAAATAAACATTAAAAAAAAATTTTTAGACAAAAAGGAAATTCTCACTTGATTTCCCCACAGTTTTGGCCCACATTGGCCCACAGTCCAGAAAAGAGGTTTGGGGCGCACCGTCTGGCCTCCCTCCACTTCCCAGCTCTCTGCACAAGAAGGGGCTTTCTCCCTGATTGCTCTGAACCTGATGTCCATTAGACCACGTTGCACCAGGGGGCCGTGCGACTGTGCCTCAAACAGGAAAGACACTACTCTTTCTTTTTTTACCTCCTGCACCACAAGCAGCAGGCTGAGCTCACTGCCGTCTGCACTGCCTGGCTCTCAACAGTTAGAAACCAATGGCCCCATGTGCCACACGAGAAAAGGCCCATCCATCTCCTCTCTTCTCTCGTTGGGCAGCCTGACTCGGGCTACCGACTTGGCCTTGAGCCAAACAGCATAAACCCGCTTGGGGCAACAGTGGCAATAAATGCTAATTAATGTCTAGCTCCTTTTCTCTTTAGGCTGGGGTTGAGGGGCTGAGAATAAGTAGAGATGCAGAGAGGAGGAGGTGGAAGGGGGACATTTCAGCTCAAGCTGAAGGCATGCGGCCCGCCCAGCTGGGTTCCAAGAGAGAAGCCAGCACGCAGGGCGATGGCGGAACACTGGCCGGTCACCGGGGCTTTGCCAAGCTGTATTCCTACTGCTGACACCGGCAGTGTGTTTCCACGTGGTCCATGTTCTTTGTGTGTACAGATTCCCTAGAAAGAACCCCAAAAGGAAGGGGAGTGAGTGGGAGGGTTCAAGGACCAGCTCCTTCTCCAAACCTACCGAACAAGTGCCTAAGTCCATAACATCACAGAATAAACACGAACCATGTCGTCATCCAGCAAGAAACATAATCCAGCTCCTGAAGGAAGCTTCCAGAAGGAAGGCCATCGGCAGGATGCCCCTGCTCCAAGATCTCTCTGCTCACTGTTTCCTGGAGCCATTTAAGAAAGCATGGTGACGGATGCCCGTGTTCCCGTGTGGTTCACTTCCAGTCCTTTCCTCCAACAGAAATTCTCAGCGGCTCGAGTTCATCGGTCAGCTCACCAGAAGGATGAAGCACCTGATCATGGCTGCCTGGGGCCTCGGACAAGGCTTCCTCCAAAGGGAAAGAGAAGAACCACTCATTGAGAGACAACGTGGAGGTGCTCACCTGCATGACCCCGAAGGTCCCACCCCCCGCAATCAAATCTTCTGGTCCCATCTCATCGGTTCATTCTGTGCCCAACTGAGCTGAAATGGACACATGTGTGTGATGACGTTTTTCTAGACAGAGAACCGTGAACAGAAGAGATAGTTGTAAAGATCAAAACCAGGGAGTCCTTGGAAGACTGGTCCAACGGAGCCACAGCCGCTCGTGACTGTACCGAGGAGCTCAATCTTGCAGCAAAGGGGCGGGGCTGGTCAGTGCGAGCTTCGGATGACACCGTGAAGTAGCAAGAGCACCAGACAGTAGGGAACCCCAGGTGCTGACCTTCGACCTGGCCATGAAACCTGGGGGCGCCACCGCCCCTCGGAAACATCTGACCCGGGCTTTTTTTTCCATCTAGAAATCATGCTTTTTTTTCATCTAGAAAACAAAAGAGATGAATAATGTGACCAAAAGGTCCCTCCCAGCTCTAGGAAACGCCCTCTCCTCAGAGAGCGTTAGGAGGAGAGCGCCTGTTTCTCTAACCGTGAAACATCAACCTAGAAGGGGCACAATTTACACTCGGTTTTTAAAAGAACCGAACTCCATAAAAATAGTTTGTCAGAAAAGATTGAAATTCGCTCCATTAAAATAATTGCTTCCCGTATTCCAAATTCGAAATAGATGGTTCTAGTCCATGATGAGTGATTTTAAGAACTCTCGCATTAACAACAATTTGGCCCTTTTCCCTGAAAAGAAAAAATCCTGGTGGCTCGCATTTCTGGTTCCGTAAGAGCAATTAACATTTCTCTCAGCGGGAAGACGAACAACAACTTGGGGCCATAAGTTACCAAGGAGTCCGTTTTCATTTCCAGGAGTGCAAAGAACAGAAACCCAAGGGTTTAGGCAGAAGCTAGAAAACAGCAGAGATGTTGATTGTGTTTCAGAAATTCCAATTTCATTTTCAAGCGCAGGATGTGCCCAGAAGCAAGACTCAACGCAACAACCTACAGCAGATGTCCTTAATTACTTCCTTCCCAGGCTCCTTCCGAGCGTCAGCAACCTGGAGGCTTGGTCCACAAAACCCGCCGGAAATCTCTCCAAATCATTTTCTAATCACATACTTTACACGTAGGCAGAAGTTACACGGGGACGTGACTCCCCTGAATAATTAGTCACCGGAGTGAGGCTCTGACCTCTGAAGTCCTCGAGGACCAGTGGGATTTCTACAGGCAGCAGGAAAACCAGAATCTGTTTCCCTTGCCATCGAAAGGTCAAGGTTCTCTCTGCTCCCCTTGTTTTATGTACCGAGGTGGAGTACGCTAGGTTCTGGGACGGTCCAAACGTGACACAGTTTCCCGTATTGCTGCCACTATGACAAACCTGTTTGTGAGACTCTGCGTCCCGATTTCTAGACTGAAAGACTGGAGAGGCTGAGGACCGAGCTCCTATCGGGTGCCCTCTGTGCCTTCTGCGTGCTCTTTCCTTCTCTTACTCCTCTATCCAGGTAGCGATCTAAGAGCTTTGGCATTTCTTCAAATAAAATTAACAACGCCCAGCACCCCACGTTGGCTGGGTCAAGAGATCTCTTCTAATGCTAATCAGTAACACTCAGCAACGAGGTGTCTATCGCTGGTGGAGAAGCAGACACCTCACGGAGCCATAAATAAGTGCCTTGCGTAGCAATGACCGTCACCGCAGGGTAGGGAGGGGGGCGGGAGCCTGGGACACGGGGATGCAAGATGAAGAAGAATCAACGAGAACAGAGTGTAGACTTTCTCTTGGACAAAAGGAATGTTTAGGACCCTTTACGGTTTTCACAAAACATCTTCTGACGAACAAGGTCACCGACGGGAGAGAAAACATGGCCACGGTCCTTGCTGGGGTTGTACTTGCAGAAGCCGAACGAGACATTCCCCCGGAGGGAACCGGGGGCCCTCCTCGGGCAGGTGGGACCCCCGCAGGAGGCTGTCTGTGTGAGCCTCACTACTGCCTCCTCTTCCCAAGCCAGAGAGGCAGTTCTGCGGCTGCGATTTTCCTACCCGAACGCGGTGCAAACAGTCCCTTCCCTCTAGAGGGCTGAGCCGCTTCGCCAACGATACAGCAGAAGGCCCTTGACCTCTGCTTCAGGGCGCCCCTCCTTCCCCGCAGCCCCCCGGCAGACCGGCCCTTCCTGCGGGTGCCCGGGGCAGGCGGGAGGTGATTCCTGGAGGGGCAGATGCAGCTCCCTTCCTGCCTAACCCGGGCGACACTCTCCCACTGCTGAGCGGCAGTGAACAGTGGGCGTAACAAAGACATAGATTCTCTTTCTAGAAATAAACCGAGAAATCTGTTCTGGGACTCCAAAGTCGTAAAGGTGAGAACTACACGCCAGCCTCCCTTTGCTTCACCGAGAAAACCTTGGCATCGTGAGAGAATTATTCTGCGCTCCAACAGAAGGCTTTTCCACCTCCAGGCCCTTGTAAGTTCACGTCCACGCTGGAACAGAAGGTGTGTCCTCTAGTGTCGGGCCTTGGAAGAAGAGGAACTTTCTAGGCTTTTTTTAATTTTCCCGAAGCACATTTTCAGTCCCAGCATATTAGCACCTTGGTCATTTTACAATATAACAGAGAGTCCTCTGGTCTACTGACACCTGTCGCACCTAACTCCGCCGGTTGTTTTAAATCTGACCTCGAAGCGGCTTCCGGTTTTGGCAAAGTCACGACTGGCAGGTGGCTCATCTCGGACGATGGACAAAACTACCCGATGGTAGCAGGGGCCGAGTGGGCACCGTGGAGTCTCCATCCTGATCGACACCAGCCTGGGCTTTGGGCTCGCCGGCGAATGCTAATTCCGCGCAGCCTTTCCCAGCTCCGTTCACCTTTTTTTTTTTTTTTTATTCTTTCTTTCTTCTTCTTTTTTTACATTTTATTTTTAAACCACAAATTTTTCCGTTTTTAAAAATGTTTATTTTTCCTTATACCTCGAATAGACATCTGTGATTAAATGCACAAGGGCGTCCTATCAGACGCATTAGGTTTTTCATTTCGTTTTTACAACCCTGCTCCCGTGCTCCCTATGGCTTCACTCGCATCGCGGGCGCTTCCCCCCCCCCGCCCCCCGACCAGGAATCTCTCGGTAACCATCTAACACCGTGCTTCCCTGTGCTCCTATAATAACACACAGACACCCACATGTACCTCCATAACCGTATACACATAGACGGGATATGGCATTGTTTTAGCGAAATAATTATATCGTAAACACGGTTCTGCATTTTGCTTTTCCCCTCGTTGGAAATCCCTCCAAGCCAGGCAATGAGGTATAGGTTGATTTGTCTTGGTTTGGGTCATACTTTCGTAATGCCTGCATCAGATATCACGGTAGGGATGGAAAACACAGTAATTGATGAAACCACTCCCCTCCCTGGAAGCAGTCACTTTGTTTTCCACGTGTAAACCTGCAGTCGCCAGGGTTCTCCAAAGAAACAGTATCAGCGGCGTGCATACACACAGAGAGAAAGAGATTTATTATGAGACATCGGCATGTGCGGTCCAGAGGCTAAGAAGTCCCAAGTTCTGCAGTCAGAAAGTCGAAGGCCCAGGAGAGCCAACGGTATAGTTCCAGTTCAAGCCTGAGGGCCTGCGAATCAGGGCAGCTTGTGGCAGAAGTTTTGTCCGAAAGCAAGCCGGCTGGAGACCCAGGAAGACACTGTGTATCTTCAATTCAAGTCTGAAGGCAGGAAAAGCCCAGCGTCTCTGTTCAAGGAAGTGAGGAAGGAGGAGTTCCCTCTATTCTCAGGAAGGTCAGCCTTTTCCACCTATTTAAGTCTTCAACTGATTAGATGCAGCCCACCCACATAGATGACAGCAATCGGCTTTACTGGCTCTACCCATTCAAGTGTTATTCTCAGGCAAAAATATTCTTACAGATAAGCCCAGAAAAATGCTTGGCCAAATATTTGGGCATCCCGTGGCCCACTAAAGCTGACAAACCAAATTAACTGTCACAACCTCTTTCCATACTAGTATTTTCTTTTTCGAATAGGATTAAGTCCCAGAACCAGGATTACTGAACAGAAAGGAATGTGTAGGATTAAGTTTTAATGGGTTTAACAGTTTGCTTTCCACAAAGACTAAGAACTTATATTTGGCCAGCCCTGTATTAGAGGACGGCGCTCCCCTCCAGCAGCGTGTGTTATTGCTTTTTAAAATGTGGCCATTTTGTATCTAACTGTTACTGAGAAGTAGATTCCCTGAACACCAGCGACTTTTAACATCTTCTCGTCAAGTTGTGGCCATTTGCAGGTGCTCGTCTGCATATCATTCGCCCATTTCCTACTGGGTCGTTTGTCCCTCCTCTGCCCCTTGCAAGAACTGTTTGCATATTATTAGACGTCAGACTCTTAATCCTGTTTTTTTCATTGAAATTGTTTCTATGACTATCGTGTTCTCGAAAGTGACATACGGTGAACCAATTTTGCTTTCCTCCAGATGGGGAACCAGGAATCCTCAGACCGTATTATTAAATTCAGCCTTTTCCTGTTTTTCCTTGTTTGTTTGTCTGTGTAGGATCCTCTGATAACCTTTCTGTTTTATTGCCACTTGCTTCCATTGGACGAAGGTGTAATCGGCACACGCCGCCTGCACAGGTTTAAGGCAAGCCGTCTAGTGATTTGACTTCTGGCTCAGTAAGTTTGGCAAACGTCGATCGCCTCATAGAGATACAAAAAAATTTTCTTCTTGTGATGAGAACGCTTAGGATTTACTCTCCTAACAATTTTCATAGATACCATATGGCGGCATTAAGTGCAGTCAGTAAAAATAGTAAAAAAGAGAAAAAAAGAGAAAGAAAAAAGGTAAAACTTTTTGGTGTGGAAGTAAAACGGGTCCTCTGGAATGGACCGACTTCTCACAGAATCCAGCTTACTTCCGGATTCTCCATTCTGTTCCACTAATCTTCTTATCTACGCTCCTCCAGTAATATATTGATATAACCTCATTTTCTTAAAAGTTGGTGGTGATATCTGCTGAGGGAAAACTTCCCTTCGTTTTTCTCTCACATATTTTCTTGGCTAGTCTAAAAAGTGTTCTTTCATAGAAACTGTAAGATTATTTTTACTTAATTCCCAAGACAAAAACTCCCTATTGGGATACTGACAAGAACTCCTAAAATGTTTAAATTACCCTTTTTCTATTAAATGTTTTCCTCTGGAAAAAGGAAGTCTTCCTGAATGCGCAGAGATGACGTACTTTGGAGTTTTCTTCACAAAGGTTCTGGGTCTTTCTTAACATAATTACTTGTAAATATGTCATAGTATTGAAAGCTATTAAAAATTTATTTTTCCATCTCCATTCGGACTGCTTGCTTGCAGAGAAAAGTCAAGTCTGGGTATCTGAGAACGTATCTTATTCTAGCTACCTTATACATTCTTATTAACCTGACTCGTTTTTTAATTTTTATTTATTTATTTATTATTTTAATGTTTATTTTTGAGAGAGAGGAAGAGAGACATACAGAGCACAAGAGGGGGAGAAGCAGAGAGAGAGGGAGACACAGAATCTGAAGCGGGCTCCAGGCTCTGAGCTGTCAGCACAGAGCCCGACGCGGGGCTCGAACCCATGAACCGTGAGATCACGACCTGAGCTGAAGTTGGATGTTTAACAGACTGATCCACCCAGGCGCCCCACTGACTTGTTTTTTTTAATACCTAAAAGTGGAACTTTGGGACTCTGAAGGACTTTAGAAAACCATGTCACCAGTAAAAAGAAATTGTTTTGGTATCAGTCATTTCTTTCCTTGGCTAATCTCATTCACTAGAAACTACGACACGATACTGCAGAATGATGGTTAAAATATTCTACTCTAGCTCCTGATTGTAGCAGACGTAGATTAAGTGTGTTGCCACTTGGGATAATATTTGCTAATGGGTTTTGGTGAGGGGTCTTTATAGTATTTAGGTTGTTTACTTCTATTTATACATTACTTGGCTTCTTTCCATAAGAATTTTATCAGATGGATTTTCCAAATCTATTCCTATGATCCTATGATTTTTCTCTGAACCTTCTGATGGAAAGGGTTCTAGTGATAGAGATACCCTGCTCTCCTGTATTCTTGCATTCCTAAAAGAAATCTTACTAGGCCACAATATAATATGGCTTTAAAACTTCACTAGGTTATACTTTGCTATTTATTTTATATTTTGCATCAATACTCACAAGTTAGATTGGTTGGTACTTTTAAATTTCCAATTACACCTTCTTCATCAGAGTTCAGGATCAGAGTTAGGTTGGCTTTAGTAAGTGAATTCAACTTTTTCATCTTTTTTTCCCCGGAAGAGTTTAAACAATGTTGCAACCATCTTTCTTTAGGTATTAGATAAATCGGAAGCCTCAGCCCATGTAGTCACGGGGCCTGTTTCCATGGGGAATTTTCCATGTGTCCCGGTGTCTTCCCTGGAGTCAGAATGCTCCTTACTTAAGCTGCTGGCCCCCCGGCCGGAGACTGTCCTGCCTTTCAGGATCTATGGACAGAAAGAGCAAGCTTCTTTCCTTGGCCTTTCCTTTCTACTGCATCTTCTTCTGAAAGGATCTGTGTGCTGTTTGCTTTGGGTCCTTCTCAGATGTTTGGCTGAGAGAGTGAAGGTGAGTGAAATACTCAAGTATTAGCTATCTTCAGATCACTTTTGCTTCTTGCCTTAACAGGTGAATGAGATCTTGGCTGTGAATAGGATTCTTGTGTTGTGCATTTTCTGCAGACTTTGCTCCAGGATTCTGGAGCTTCTGATAGGAAACCTCATGCCAATCTTACTTTTATTCCCTCATAAGTGACACTCTCACAAGATTTTCTTTTTATTCTTAGAGCTCGGGAATTTTTACCCGAAGACGTTGGGTCTCACTTTTCTCATGAATCTGACCTGGAACGTGGCTCATCCCTTCAATACAAACAGTCAGGTCTTTCCAGAAAATTCTCTTTTATTGTATGTCTAATTATTGCCTCTTCTTCAGCTGTTCTTTCCACCCTTCTGCAAACCCTTTTACTGGCAATTAAACCTTACGCGTCTCTCCTCCCAGTTGGCTCTTTCTTGTCCTTTTGATTTTCATGTTGACATTTTGCTTGTTGTGCTTCGCTTTTCCAAGTCATCAACGTGGGTCCCGACGGTGACCATTATCTCTTTGAGCTACAGCTACCGGAGTGACAAATGAGGATGTTTTCCACTGGAAATTCTTTGGGTATTGCACTAAACTGTCTAGGTTCTCTTTTTACATTCCTGCTGACCCCCTCCAGCGCCTCTGTTTACTGAGGCTGTGTTCTACTCATTGAAACCCCCCGCTTCCTCTCGGGCTGCTGGGATCTCTCGTCTGCATGTTCTCTTTCTCTGCTGGGTCAGTGGGGTCGGGTCTGGCAGTGGACAGGAAGGGGTCCTTCCTCCAAGGCCGACTGTACCAGAGCAGGTCCTGCTGAGGTTACAGAGGAAGGGTGCCCAGCACCCCGTCGACCTCAGAAGACAGAGCCCTAGGCCGCCTCTCTGGCTCTTCTCAGTTTCTGAGGTGCCAGGTGGGTGGTGGTGGGGATGAGAAGTATCCACTGGGCTGACGTTGCCCTTCTTCCTGAAGGTACTAAGATCTTTCAGGGCCAAGCCACTTGCAAGACCGACGACGTTCCAAACTCCGCGGAATTCTCATGGTTGTTCCAGAACTTTTGGCAAAAGCTGCGTCTAGTTCTGAGGTAAAATTCCTGTCAGCGTTCTCTCCCACACAGCCTCCAGCCCCACCTGAGCCCAGTGCTCGTTCACTCCATTTAGTCCCAGAGAGGCGCATACACAGGAACAGAAACTTTCAGAAAATTAACTAACTCACAGGCTAATAAAAACACGAAATCCTAAGGAAAAAAAAGTACCTCATACGTCTCTCCCCCTCGTCTCAGCCACAGCCTGGATCCAACAAGAAAGTCACACCAGCGCTGGCAACACGGGCCTGCTGGCGAAAAGAGGGGCGATCCAATTTCAGAAACACTTCAAATGCTACCTCCCTTCGCTCTGCAAGGCCGGCCTTGGCTCTGTGGAGGCCCGCGGCCCGGGGTCACCGCCTGGGCTCGCCGCCGCGGTGGCTAAATACAGGAAACCGGGCCCAGAGGTGGACTCCGAGGACAGGAATCTTTCCTCCCTTCCCCTTCCCTCCCGGCGAGGCCCCATTTAACTGAGCCACGATGCCAAGAAAACTAAACATTACAAAGCAATAATCCTTGTGTGAGCAGCAAGTTAGGAAATGAAGAAAAATATCTGGGCCCACGTCCTAACAACGCGGAGCGACTGAGGAGGCTGAGAATTTATGGCAAAGCGCCCTCTCGGAGGAGCCTCGCGACCGTTCGGCCTCTCCCTTCCCTTCTTACCAACCACCGAGGCGTGCGCGCGCAGCCGGAAGCCCGAGTCAGCCTGGCTCCCGGCTCGTGGGCGCGCGGGAAAACCACACGGGGTTCCGGGGCGCGAGGGGGCGGGGAAGCATCGTGGGCAGGGAGCGGCCGCGAACGGGCCGGGGCCGGGCAGGCGTCCGTCAGGGCCGGGAGCCGGGCCGCAGGGGAAGAGCACTCCAGACCCAGGAGGCTGCCAGGACGGCCTCGCCCGAAGGAGGAGGCCCAAGCGGCTGCCCGGCGGGCTGTGTGCAGGGAAAGCCAGCGCTTCCGGAAGAGCCCCGCGGAAGCCACGCGATCGAGCGGTCACCGTGACCGCATCCCCGAGGCTTCGGTGGCCTCACTTTCCGGCCCGCGCTCTGCTAGCCAAGCCTGGCAACTCCCAGGAAACGCATTTCTTCACCCCTCCATCTATTTTTATAGTCCCCATGAGCAAAAAAGAGGCATCAGAGTGATTAAGCCAGTGTTACTATTAACAGTCTCTCATTGATTCACGACAGTGCCAACAGAGGCAGCGTCTTACCCGTGTAGTTAACTGGATGTATTAATACGTAAGTAATAAATCAATCCTGACTCTTCAAAGAAAAAAAGACAAGAAGAAGAGATCTTAAGTTAATTCCAGTACTTAGGAAAGCATGGCTTTTCCTTACTTATTTTTCCTAACAAGGGCCTTCTCTCTGGTTCTTTCAGCATAGGCAAGACTTGTCTCCACCGGAGCACTCGGCGAGGGAGAGAGGGCCGTGTCAGCTGTGACTTTTTGCCCCCCCGCTGACAACAAGGAAAAGAGTCTTCTCTCCAAAACACAAAAGGCAGCTCAGCGATTTGCGAATCATCACTAACCTCATAGAATGGCAACCAAGGGTGGTGGTTCAGAGACAGGCTTCTTTCTAGAGCCAGGGACGCTGGGGTTCCAACCCCCTTCCTCCTCTTGGTCACTTGAATGAGTTCCTCTCTTCTAGATTCAGATTCCTAGGCTTTAGAACATGAGTTTATTCTATAAGTCGTCAGTGACAACCATGCTGATTTAAGGAAAATAATTCTTAAAAATTATCGTGCCTTGTGACAGCAAATAATCAGTAATTTAACATTAGTTTTTGTCAATGAAACACCATTTACTTCTCTACTAACATGCTTACCTTGGGGCGCCAGAGAGGCTCAGTGAGTTAAGTCTCTGATTCTTGATTTCTGCGCAGGCCATGATCTCACCGTCTGTGGGGTCAAAGCCTGCGTTGGGCTCTATGCTGACAGCGGGAGCCTATTTGGGATTCTCTCTCTCCCCCTCTCTCTGCCCCTCCCCTGCTCTCTCTCTCTCAAAATAAATAAATAAATTTTAAAATAAAATAAAATAAAATAAAATGCCTATCTTTTCTTCAAAAACTTTTAAAAAATGAGATGGTGACATAACCAAAGCTGGGGTTGGAACTCGGATGAGCTCCCACGTTTGGCTGCTGATCGGAATTTTGCAATGAGCGTAAAATGAAGATGCCTCAGGCCCAGGGAATCAGAACCTCCCGGGGAGGGGTGGCCTCCTGACCAGGAGCTTTGTCTGTTAGAAGTGTCACAGGTAATCTTGATGAGCCGTTATGCCTGGGCACTACTAGCTTCGATAATTAGGATCTGAGAAAAACTAGTGCCATTATAACAAAAGTAAAAGCTAAAATAAATTGATCTTCATTTCATTTCAAATTGTATCTCTGAGTTTCCTTTAAAAAGATACTATTGTAGGGGCGCCTGGGTGGCTCAGTCGGTTGGGCGGCCAACTTCAGCTCAGGTCATGATCTCACGGTCTGTGAGTTCGAGCCCCGCGTCGGGCTCTGTGCTGACGGCTCAGAGCCTGAAGCCTGCTTCCGATTCTGTGTCTCCTTCTCTCTCTGCTCTTTCCCTGTTCATGCTGTGCCTCTGTGTCTCTTGAAAATAAATAAACATTAAAAAAAAAATTTAAAAAAAAAAGACACTATTGTAGAGGGGCGCCTGGGTGGCTCAGTCGGTTAAGCAGCCGACTTCAGCTCAGGTCATGATCTCGCAGTGTGCAAGTTCGAGCCCCACACTGGGCTCTGTGCTGACGGCTCAGAGCCTGGAGCCTGCTTCGGATTCTGTGTCCCCTTCTCTCTCTCTCTGCCCCTTCCCTGCTCATGCTCTCCCTCTCTCTCTCTCTCTCAAAAATAAGTATTTAAAAAAAAAATATTGTAGAGAATGCCTAGTATGTGTGTATAAATGTGATAAAATAAATATAGGTATGTAAGGGAGCAATCTTCACAGAAGGAAAACACCCATGGAAGCCAGCAAAGTTACACATCGCCATAAAGGAGCTTCATAAAACATAAAACATGACACCGTGTGATGGAAAAATGAACCACATCATCCTTCAGTTTTTATGTTGTACTTGGTTAAAGTGCAGTAAAGAGTCCTGGGAGCTACCGCGAACTGTTCTCTGATGATGTGGCCCAGCAAGACCTTCGTTAACTTGTGCCAGGGTGGTGTGGGGCACCTGGGTGGCTCAGTCCGTTACCTGGCCGACTTCGGCTCAGGTCACGATCTCACAGTTCATGGGTTCGAGCCCCGCACAGGGCTCTGTGCTGACAGCTCAGAGCCTGGAGCCTGCTGCGGATTCTGTGTCTCCCTCTCCCTTTGCCCCTCCCCCTTCGAAAACTAAATAAACATTAAAAAAGAAGAAGAAGAATGGGCAGTATATAAACATGGGAGGTGCGTACCCAATGGACCCAAGCTTCCTTCATAATGTTCCCTTAGGGCTGGTCCTTTCCAGCACATACTGCCCACCCAGCGGCCCAACACAAACACCTGGGAACACCACTCACTCCTCTTTTCTCCTCTCCCACCTCAGCCAAACAGTGGTTAAAGTGTACCGTCTGTCCTACCTTCTAGCCGTGTCTCCTCTGGCCCCTCCCCATGACCGCTGACCGCCAGCCTGAGACAGCCTGAGATTTTCCCACCCCAGCTCTTCGGCTGCCGTTGTCAGACAGGGCTCCACTCAGGGCCAGGGCCCTGACAGGGAAAGACACCAAAGTCATGAACACTGAGGCTGGACAAGGCAGAGATGGGACAGGTGCGTCCAGAGGTCTTGGGGCCTGATTTGAGAGCCCACGGAGAAGTCTAATATATAGCAAAGCAGCCTCCCTGTACATTTTTTTGAACAAGTCATGAAAAGGGAAGGTCACCATCCTTAGGGTCAAAGCTTCTAACCAGAGGCCCCTAAGTTCTTTCTCCCAGAAGAGAGAAAATGTGAGATGGGCTAGTAGTTTACAGTAGGCAAGATCTGGGTAAGAGCAGGTATGGGTTTGAACCCCATCGCAGCTGTGTCATCTATCTTTTATTATTTTTTTAAAGTTTTTTTTTTTAATTTGAGAGAGGGAGAGAGAGAGAGCACACAAGCAGGGGAGGTGTAGAAAGAAAGAGAGAGGATCCCCAGCAGGCTCCACACTGAAAGCGGGGTGCCTGATGTGGAGCTAGAACTCACGAACTGCGAGATCACAACCTGAGCCGGAGTCGGCCGCTTCGCCGACAGAGCCACCCAGGCGCCCCGCTGCTCTGTCATC
Organism: Paguma larvata; assembly: GCA_030068075.1. Classification (NCBI taxonomy): domain Eukaryota; kingdom Metazoa; phylum Chordata; class Mammalia; order Carnivora; family Viverridae; genus Paguma; species Paguma larvata. The sequence goes on along the minus strand of CM057831.1, from coordinate 2,492,894 downwards.
TTAAATAAGTTATTTAATCTCACTGGGGGGCCTGGCTGACTCAGTCGGTAGAGCGTGCGACTTTGATCTCAGGGTTGTGAGTTCGGGCCCCATGTTGGGTGTAGAGATTACTTTAAAAAACTAAGTTATTTAATCTCTTGAACCCCAGTTTCCACATTTGAAAATGGGAAGAATAACGCTCATTCTCAAGGCTACTCTGAGAACTCGAGATGTCCTAAAGTACCTTACTCATAGTAATCTCTCAGCAAATTCTAGCTGGTACTCTGATCAGTAACCGGGTGTGTATGCGTAGGTGTCTGTGTAGGAGAAAGAAGTCGAAAAGGTAGATTCAAAAGAGAACTATTCTTTAGGTTTATATCATCAGTTCTGATTTTCAATATTGTATTAGTTTCACCCCAGCTTAAAAATCTCAGATTCTCCACATGTTCCTTTTGACACATGTCGAGTATGTCTGAATCCAATGCCATTTCGATGGCAGTAGGGCGTGGGAAGGGAGTGGAAAATAGAAGAGACGGGTGGGGAAACCCGTTAAAAAAAATGAAAGATGTTCGAAGCCTTATTACAACCAAACAGATAAACATCAATGACTTTGGCCAAAGGAAAAAGAGTACACATTCAAACACAGGATGCCATCATGTTCACCTACACAGTCTACCTAGAATCGGGACAGCCAGCCCGTGGAATGTGAGTGAAGTACCATCCTAACTAAACTGTATTCCAAAAAATAAAGCTAGCTGTTATATAACCACCCAAAAATCCCAGTGGCGTGATATAATGATTGTTTCTTCCTTACATCATAATTTCATGAGACAGGGACCATGTGGTCATGAAGGGACCCAGACTCCTTCCATCTGGTGACGCTGCCCTCATTTAAATCCTCAGAATCTCCTCCAGTCCAATGTGAACAGGGAGAGAGAGCAAGGAGCAAAAGTGGTAGGTGTTCATTGACCACATCGCTAGCACTCACACTCCACTGGCTTGAACTCAGTTAGGTGTCCTCCACTCCAACCAACCTACCCACCTACATAATAGCAATGAAGGTTGGTAAATATAGTCCATCCAAGGTCCAGAAAGAAGAGAGAACACACAAAACAAACTGAACAACCAACAAGAAATGGAAAAATTCTTAGAAGCAACTTATCGAGACTGACTCAAGAAGAAATAGAAAAGTCTGAATAGACCAATTATCAATAAAGATATTGAGTCAGAAATCAAAAATCTCCCAATGAAGAAATCCCAGGACCAGATAGCTTCACTGGTGAATTTTACCAAACATTTGAAGAACAATTAACATCAATACTTCTCAAACTCTTGTAAAAATCAAAGAAAGAACACTCCCAAACTCATTTTACAAGATCAGTATTACCCTGATACCAAAGGCAGAAAAGAACACTAGTAAAAAAGAAAACTACAGGACAATGTCCCTGATGAATATAGATTCAAAAATTCTCAATAAAATACTAGCAAGCTGAATTCAGCAGCACATGAAAAGGATCGTTCACTATGATCAACTGGGATTTATCCCAGGAATACAAGGATGGTTTGACATAAACAAATTAATCAATGTGATAGATCACATTAATAGAATGAAAAAATCATATGATCATCTCAATAGATGCAGCAAAAATTTTTGACGAAACCAACCATCCATTCATGATAGAAAAAAACTCTTGCAAACTAGGCATAGAAAGAATATATCTCAATGTAATAAAGGCTATTTACAAGCCCATGGCTAATATAAATACTCAATGGTGAAAAACTTAAAGCATATCTCTAAGATCAGGACTAAGACAAAGGTGCCCATTTAATACTTCTATTCACATAGTACTTGAAGTCCTAGCTAGAGCAGTCAGGCAAGAAAAAGAAATAAAAGGTATCAGAATTGGAAAGAAAGAAGTAAACTTGTCTCTATTTGCAGATGACATTATTTTATACTTAGAAAATGTGGAAGACTCAACCAAAAAAAATTGTTGGATCTAATTAATGAATTCAGTAAAATTATAGGATGCAAAATTAACACACAAAAATCACTAGTATTTCAACATACTAACAATACATTGTCTGAAAAATAAATTTAAAAAATTGATCTTATTTACAACAGCATCAAAAACAATGAAATATTGAGGAATAAATTTAACCAAACCAATGAAAGAAAGATCTTTACTCTGAAAACTATGATTAATGATAGAAATTGAAGAAGACACAAATAAGTGGAAAAGTATTCCATGTTCATGGATTGTTATTGTTGAAATGTCAATACTACCAAAGCCATCCATAGGTTCAATGCAATGCTTATCAAGATTTCAATAGTATTTTTTAAATAAGTAGAACAATACTCCTAAACTTTGTATGGAATCACACCCCCCTAATTTCAAGCTACAGTAATCAAAACGTTAGTATTCTGGCATAAAACCAGACAGACAAATAAATGAATGCGACAGAATCAAGAGCCCAGAAATAAACCCATGCATATATAGTTAACTAATATTTGACAAGGGAACCAAGAACACTTAATGGGAACAGAAGTATCTTCAGTAAACGGTGTTGGGATCATTGAATATGTGCATATGTAAAAGAATGAAACTGAAGCCATAGTTTACACCATCCACGAAAACTTGCTCAAAAAGGACTAAAGACTTAAATGTAAGACCTGAGACCAGGCAACTCCTAGAAGAAAACATAAGAATAAAGTTCCAGGGCCCCTGGGTGGCTCAGTCACTTGACTGTCTGACTTCAGCTCAGGTCATGATCTCATGGCTTATGGGTTTGAGCCCTGCATTGGGCTCTGCACTGACAACACAGGGCCTGTTTCAGACTCTCTGACTCCCTCTCTCTCTGTCCCCACCCCTGCTTACGTGCTCTCTCTTTCTCAAAAATAAATAAACATCAAAAAATAAAATAAAATAAAAAAGAATAAAGTTCCTTGGCATGGGCCTTGGGGATGATTTTTCTGATAAGACACCAAAAGTGTAAGCAACAGAATAAGAAGTAAAAAGGTGGGACTACATCACACTATAAAGCTTCTTTACAGCAAAAGAAGTTATCAACAAAGTAAAACAACAACCGACAGAATGGAAAAAACATTTGCAAACCATGTATTTGATAAAGGATTGATATCTAAAATAGTAAGAGCAAAAAAACCCCACCCAGTTTAAAAAATGAGCAAAGGGCCTGAATAGACGTTATTCCAGAGAATATGTACCAAAAGCCAACACGTACATGAAAAGATGCTCAACATCACTAGTCATTAGGGGGATGCAAATCAAAATGAGATGTCACTGCATGCCTTTTAAAATGTCCATCATGAAAAAGACAAAAGATAACAAATACTGGCAAGGATGTCAAGGAAAAGCAACTCTTGTACACTGTAGGTGGCATTGAATATTGGTCCAACCACTATGGAAAACAGTATGGAGGATCCTCAGAAAGTTAAAAATAAAACCAGCCCTTCCATTTCTGGGAATATATGCAAAGGAAATAAAGACACTAACTCAGAAAGACTTCTCCACCCCATGTTCACACCAGCATTATTTAAAATAGCCAACACTGGAAACAACCTAAGTGTCCATTAATGGATGAATGGATCCACACATATACATACGACCGAATATTATTCATCATAAAAAATGAGGAAAGCCTACCATTTGCAACAACAAGACTGGACCCTGAGTGAAATAACAGACAGAAAAAGAGAAATATTGTAGGATCTTACTTACATTCGGAATCTTAAAAACAAAAAAACAGGGGCACCTGGGTGGCTCAGTCGGTTAAGCGGCCGACTTCAGCTCAGGTCATGATCTCACGGTCTGTGAGTTTGAGCCCCGCGTCGGGCTCCGTGCTGATGGCTCAGATCCTGGAGCCTGCTTCAGATTCTGTGTCTCCCTCTCTCTCTGCCCTTCCCTTGCTCACTCTCTGTCTCTATGTCTCTCAAAAATAAAATAAAAACGCTAAAAAAAAAATTAAAAAAAAAAAACAAAAAAACAAAACCCCTAGAAAAAGAGATCAGAACAGAGGTGGAGGGTGGAGGGAGGGGAACTGGAGGAAGAGGGTCAAAGGTACCGATTTCCATTTATAAGATAAATAAGTACCGTGGATGCATTTTGCGATCTGATGAGTGCAGCTAACACCGCTGGGACAGACAGGAAAGCTGTTGAGGGAGTAAATCCCAAAGTTCCCATCACAAGGACAGAGTTGTTTTCTCTGATTTTCTTCTGTCTTTTCTTTATATTGTATCTCTATGAAATGACGGATGTGAGCTGACCCTATTGCAATAATCAGTTCACAATATGTGAAGCAAACCATCATGCTGTACTCCTTAAATTTTTTTTAAGTTATTATTTAAATTCCAGTTAGTTAACGTGCCGTGTAATATTAGTTTCAGGTGTACAACATTCTGATGCAACACTTCCACACATCACCTGACACGCACCCCAGGTGCTCTCCTTCATCCCCATCACCTGTTTCTCCCAACCCCACACCCACCTCCCCCGCTGGTGACCGTCGGTGTGTTCTCCATAGTTAAGAGTTTATGTCTTGGTTTGCTTCCCTTAAACTTCTACAGTGACGTATGTCAATTTTTTTCTCAATAAAACTGGATAAAAATTTATTTCCTTATTAAATCCGAAAGTATGATGCGAATAAAATATGTAAATTAAGAAGAAAAAAGAAGGGTGCCTAGGTGGCTCACTCGGTTAAGCATCTGACTTCGGCTCAGGTCATGATCTCAAAAGTTTGTGAGTTCAAGCCCCGTGTGGGGCTCTGCGCTGACAGCTCGGAGCCTGGAGCCTGCTTTGGATTCTGTGTCTCCCTCTCTCTCTGCCCCTCCCCTGCTCAAAACTGAGGCTTGGCAAAGTCCAGTCTCTTGACCGAGGTCTCCCAGCTAACAGGGGCAGAGCTGGGTTCAGGCAGGTCCTTCTGTCTCCAAACCTGACGACAGAGCCACTACAATATGCCCCTTGCTGAACCTCCAAGGGACTTCAGTTCCCGCTTACACTGAGCAGTGGGACAAACTGGGCCTAAGGGGCAAGTCTCCTTAAGTCGGACACTGTCGCCCACTACACCGGGGATGGCCTCCCTCGAGGCGGAGGAGGGGGCCAGGCAGGAGCTTCATGCAGTGACAGTCAATGGCCACCACATCCTTCCAACTCCCTCCTTGCAGATCCACAAAAGACACTCTGCCCCCACAGTTTGGTGATTCTCATCCGCCGCTACCTAAAGATGTAGGGCGCCGAGAAAACTGATGGCCCGCCCAACAATCCACAGCCATCTCCCACGGCAGGCCACGCCCCCTGTGCACTCCCTCTGTGCTCAGACAGATTTACACCTGCAAACCATCCTCGGCCTGGGAGAGAGAGGGGGCTGGGGCCTGGAGAACCTTCTCTGACCTACCGTCACTTCGTGCCATGTGGCGAGGAGGGAAGGGAGTCACATGAGTCCTGGAACAGCCCATTCAGCCCCAGGCTGCACAGAGTATCCGTGAGACAATCAGAGCGTGGAGGAGGGGGGTGGGGATGCGAGTCTGGGCCCAGTGAGCACGCGCCCGGCCCGTGTTGCAAGCACAGATTCCTGACAAGTGCTTTGAGGTCAGAGCAGAAATAGCTCATTTCCTGTTTTGTTGTTGTTGTTGTTGTTTTGTTTTTTTTAATGAGTGACTCCTAGAGGCAAGTCCCAGCGTCCCCATCCACCCAGTCTGAGCTGCGTGGGTAAGTGCTTCGGCACGACCTTGTTTGGGTCCCAAATGAACATGCTCAGTTCACTTAGTACCTAATGCAGCGCCCAGTGCGGACAGATGCTCAGAAATTAGCTTCAAATAAGCATGGTCCAGATGACCTCTCTCTGTCTCGGCAAGCCCGTGCCAAAGTCAAGGAGGCAGCGCCGACGGCAAGACACAGTGACCCGGCTACAGTGCTGTTTGTTCCACTGAGGCTGCACCCTGGATCCTGTCCAAAAAAGACTTGGTCGTGAATATACCAAACAGAAAGGTGGTCTCATCAAAGAGACAGTTGAGGGGCACCTGGATGGCTCAGCTGGCTACACTTTTGACTCTTGATTTCGGCTCAGGACATGAACCAGGTCGTGAGATCAAACTCCACACCCAGCTCTGCGCTGACAGCATGGAGCCTGCTTGAGATTCTCTCTCTCCCTCCCCTCCCCCTTCTCTCTCTCTCATTCCGGGGGAAAAAAAAAAAAGAGGGGAGCCTGGGTGGCTTAGTAGGTTAAGTATCCAACTTCGGCTCAGGTCATGTCACGAGCTCGAGCCCCGCATCGGGCTCTGTGCTGGCGGCTCAGAGCCTGGAGCCTGCTTCGGATTCTGTGTGTGTCTCTCTCTCTGCCCCAACCCTGATCATGCTCTGTCTCTCTCACTCAAAAATTAAAAAAATAATAAAAACATAAGAACATTAAAAAAAAAGACAGTTGACATACATCAACCTAAACAAGACAAGGAAACACAATGACCTGCTACACCTCCATCCCTCAGGAGTCAGAAGAGACAGGCCATGTAACCTTCTCATCGGTTTGTGCAGCGGAAGAGGGACAGAAGGGGGAATCCTGCTTCCTTGATTCACTTAAGTAGCTGACTTCAGCCTCACAAACAGCCAGCGTGCTGGAGAGACGCACACCCCTGTACCCCGGCAATGCTCTCAGGTGCCGGGCTCTCAGCTGTGCAACGAGAATGGCACAGAGAGAAAGACCAGCAGGAACTCGCCCTCCTGGAGCTCCGGTCATCGGACCGTCTCACCCACCACATCAGACACCTCTCGGCTTTACCCCACACGCTCTGAGGCCAGCTGCACCCTGACGACGGCTCAACGCGTCTCTCACTCTGTGTCCTGGAAATTCTCTGCGGCTGCCGAATGGGAGGCCGGCAGGATCCCCTGGACACCCACGCGGGTGTCATCTGGGAAAGCGGGAGAGTTCACGCCTCAGGGGACGCCGACAGTAGAGGTCAGGAGCCAACACCTCCCTCTTCAGTCCCTCGTGCTGACAACTCGGAGGCAGGGTCTGCACGGCTTGCTCTGGGTCAAATTATGTCCTCCAAACAGCTGCTGAAGCCCTAACCACAGTACCCGTGAATGTGACCTTATTTGGAAATAGGGTCTTTGCGAACGATCGTGCTAGGATGAGGTCATTCGGGTGAGTCCTAAACCAGTATGACGGGTGTCCCTACAGAATGGGGGAATCTGGACACAGACAGACACACAGAGAACACCACGTGAACATAGAGGCAGAGATCGGCCATGCTCTTCTCCAAGCCAACGGACTCCAAAATTTGCCAGCAAACCAGGAAGCACTGGGGGTCAGGCCTGGAAGGGACTCGGTCACATCCCTCAGAAGGAGCCAGCCCTGCTGACGGCCTGGTCCCAGACGTCCAGCCTCCAGAACCGCAAGACGATGCATTTCTGTTGTTTACACCGCCCGTTTGAGGCGCTTCGTATCATCAGTCCTAGAGAACTAAGGGACAGCTTCTCAGAATGTCCCAGCGAGACTGTGCCTCAGTCTCCCACAGTGAGAACCAAGTTGATCATCTATCCCCATGCTGGCTGCACCTCAGTCCCCGTGTCCATTTTCCCTGCAACCTTCTCACGGTCCCCCCGGAACTCACAAGTCATCTGCACATACAGCCCCTGTCCCACACGCTCATCTTGGACTCAGCTTTCTAAGGGGAAAAACCCAAGCTAAGATGCCCGCTCCTGCAAAGTCAGCCATCAGGTGAGGTCCCTGGATGAATACATGGAAGGGAGTGACCTTGAACCACCACACGAGTGAGAAACACACGGCGATTACGGTGCTCATCCACGCGGTGGAGGGGCTATGTCAGCAGGCAGCTCAGCCACCCTGGGCCGTGACCCTGCGTTACACGCTGACAGATGCATCCTGTCCAGGATAGGGATGTCATGAAGCCCACGGTGGCACGTCCAGGAGAAGTGACAATGTCCTGGGGCAGAATGCGCTGGCTTCCAGATGTCCCTAATGCAGATGTACTTGGATGGAGCACAGGGCTTGAGTTGTTCTCTTAGGGCCACGTTTTTGCTTCCTGCAAATCCAACCACTCCTCGCTTGCTTCCCTCCCCAACGCCCCCTGTTCATTGTTCCTGCCAGAGCGGGGGCTGCCGGGTTAGTCGGGGACATTTACGGAAGCATTCTAGCCACTCTCCTAAGACAGTTAGGAAAGAAGAGAAAGTCCTCTGTATGCCAAAAAGTTGTTACATATACTGTTTATTACATTATAACTTTTATGTTTATACCTTGACTCCTGGATGTCACCAGAGGATCGCATTAGGAGCTGGTTCCAGGACTGCGTGGCCGGGGACCCCTTCTTGCTCTGTGCGGAGTAGGACTGAACAAGTACTTAAGAGCTGATTCTCCTGTACGCACCTCTACCACTCCCTAGCCTCCTTTTTTTCCAAGTCCTATCCCACGGACGGCCCTAAAAGAGCAAAATTCTGCAGACTGAGATGATGAGTCTGGGAGAGCAGGGGAGCCTGCGCTGGCGCTGCCCCTGACCGTGGGCACCAGTGGACTGTGGCTCCCGCCCGCCCCCCAGCCCGCCCCCCAGCCCGCCATGCGCACACGTAATCAAACAGCAGCCGTCCATCGGGCACCCAAGGACTTGGGAAGGGACAGAAAAAAACAAAGGCAATCTCTTCTCACAAAGCTTCCCACCTGCACAAGGGCTGTGATAACACTCCTATTTTTAGCACAGGATAATCACATCAGGTGCTAGGTGAGGAGGGGCCGTGGGGAGGGCTGGAACGGACCGCAACTTCTACGCGCACACGCTCGCTCTGCGTCTCTGCTCTGGGCAACCTCCCCAACGTGCCTGCCGCGGGGTGCGCTTAGAACTCTGGCAGCGTGCGAGGGAAGCCGGCGGCAATTTCACTCTGCGGGCAATCACCTGCTGAGGACAGGTGCGCGCCCGCACGCATGTGGGCAAGGTTTGGATGGCGCCGGCCATGGACGTGTGGGATGGAGGTTAAGGTAACCCAGCCTTACATTCCGCTACTGGGGCCCGGGGACCGTCAGCACTGTTCAGAGACGGTCCTCCAGGGGAAATGGGTCTGCCCTAGTTTCCAGCATCCCAGAAAGCTCCAGGTCTCCCTGATGACATGGGGAGGTTAGCTATGCCGACAAAGCGGTGATTCAGCGGCTGGGAGAAGGCAGCTCCCGGTGCAGAGGAAGCCGGCCCACAGTCCGCCTCGCTAACTCAACCACAGGAAGCCAATCAGAGTTATAACTTATCACCGCCTCGGATTCGCTGGGCCTTTTCTCATCTGGTATGGAGGTGCTGGTTCCCAAGCGAAGTACTTGGACCAACGCTGGTCAGGGGCTGCCTCTGGGCTCCAAAGGTTCAAGGGGTTTTCCTGTTGATCTTACACGTGCCTCAGTTTGAATCACCTTTGGGAAACAACACACACACACTCCTCTGAAGCCCTTAATAAGAAAATAAACTGTTATCCCCAGAAGCAATCCTACGGCTGATAATAAAATCAGGGAATATATCGATTAGGGCGGTAACACGGGATCCAGCGAAGGCTGCTCTCAGTTCATCAGGAACGCAGGATGTGAGCACCTGGTCAATGTATTTCCCTGACACGGGGATCGATATGCCCTTTTTTTATGGCGCTCATCACTGGGTGAATCTTACGGTTCTGCAAAAATCTTTATACATTTAGTAACCGAGTTTTCTCTCTCAAAATTGTCACTCAGAGCCTTCTTTCTCTGCAGACTTGCCGTCTCGACATCCAGGCGCACCTGTGGCGTGCGGGCGGCGAGGCGAGAGCAGGGGAAGCAGTCCCGGCCTCGGGCGGCACGCACAACGGCAGGGGCCTTTATTCCTCCTGAGCACGAGCTCTGGGAAGCTGGAGGCAATGCGAGCACTCGCAGGCCAGCCTGGGCTCAGAGGCAAAACCTGCGGCTTCCTGTCACCACCCCTACTTTCCCTACCACCGTGGTCCCATGCCACCTGCCATTCTAAAGGCCACAAACTCCCTCTGAGCTAGGACCGTGGCTGAGTGCCAGGAGCCGGCAGGACACAGAGGAACAGAGCGCCTACCCGAGAGCCACAGGCCCTGCCTGGGCAGCAGGGACACATCACGGCACTGGAGCTGTGCTCCCAGGAACACACTTGTTCGAAGGAAAAATACACGGGTGAAATAAGGTCTGAGACCCACCGTTTAAAAAAAAAACCCACCAGAATCAGCCGTATGGAAGCGGCTCAGGGGAAAATCCCAAGAGTGTAATTGGAGGCTGTCACTACTGGGAACTGACATTCCTCAAGGCAGGAGGCCCCGCAGCATCTGCTGTGCGGTCAAAGCATGGAAACTCGACCATCTTTCTGAGGTCTGTCCAGAGAGTACTCTCCCCGAAGGGCGCATCTCGACCATGGAGAAGCCCTCTGGAGCCACCCCGATGCGTGTCTGTCGTGGATGCTCGCAGGAGATGGAGCAGGGGTTCCAGGATAGACACACAGGTCTTCTCTATCCTATGCTCAGGCCAGCGTGACTTCAGCAGGTGACTTAAGTCACCTTAAAGGGGAGACGGGATTCAGAGTCTTTGGGGGGAAATTCAAGCCCAGAAGAAGCAAGACCCAAAAGGAAGTGTCGGGGCTTGTAATCTGGAAGGATCATGATCTATGTAAGAGGAAATCACTTAGTTTTATCCTTAAAATCTCCCCTTCCCTCTCTGTTCTCACTCTCTGCCAAAGCTCCCGGTTCAGCTGCTCAGACGCTGGCTGACAAGCCCAGGAGGCTGTTTCTCCCACAGCGCGTGCTGGTACACCTTCCACTGCCCCTCTCTGGGAGGCAAAAACACACGCACGTGTGTGTGCACACGCTGATTACAATCGTATGGATCTCAAAGGTGCATAACCTATGCATGAGTGACAACTAACAATAACACGATAGTCTCTATAATCGATTTTTCTAGAATGCTTCTGGTTTTGTCAAAGTGCTAGAATCGATGGAGGGACTCTCTGAGGACCATCGCCCCAGAGGTACAATAATATGCAGACACGACAACAGACAGGCAGAAACTTCAGGGTCACGAGGGGTTGACTGGTCAAGGATCACTTTGAATACAAAATGGCGTTCACAAGTGACGTCCACCCAAGCAGCTCTACTCCAGTACGTGTGCGTGTACACGTGTGCGCACACACGTTCATGCACGTGCACCTGCCTTTCGGAACGGCCTTGCTTGTCTGTTCCCAAATCCCTTCGCCGCCATGTTAAACATGACCCAGCAGATACACTCTGAGAGAGACGGTCAAGAGAAATGAAAACATACGCGCCCACCAAAGCCCGTAGATGAATGTTCGCAGCGCCGCGACTGGTAACGGCCGAGAAGTAAACTCAGTCCTAATGTCCCTCAGCTGATAACGAATAAACGGAATGTGGCGTATTCGTGGAACAGGATATTGCTGGGGAATAAAAGGGAACGAGGGACAACATGGACAAACACTGAAACCATCGTGCTGAGTGAAAGAAGCCGGACACGAAAGGCCGCAGAGTCTGTCATTCCGTGAGTGTGAAATGTGCAAACAGGCAGATTTCCAGAGACAGGAAGCAGACTCGTGGCGGCCTCAGGCTGGGGAGGTCCGAGGGCATACGGCAGTAATACTAACAAGTACGAGATTTCTCTAGGGGGAGTTGAAAGTTTAACCACTGATCATGGTGGTCCTTACTCCGCTCCGTGAACACACTAAAAATCGCTAGGCTGTAAACTTTAAAATGGTGAATCACATGATATGTGAATTCTATGTCCATAAAGTTGTTCGGTTTTGTTTCTTTTTACACCTTGAGCCACGGAGAAAGTTTGCATATTATTTCAACCCCGTGGATGCATGTCCAGTACTAGTGGTCTGAAGGACAGCTGGGCAAAACGTCTTAGCCTCATTTTCTAATTGGATTCCCACGACTACCACGAGAGGCTGGCAGAGCAGAGAAGATGACGCGTGTGTACAGAAGGCTGGGGTTCAGTCTCTTAGGTGCCTTGCTCAGGGTCCCACAGCCGACTTGGCAGCGCGAGGTGGTGACAGGGAAATGTACCTCCACACGTGGATGCAGTTCAACCGAAGCAACGGCAGAGCGACAAAGGCCCTTACGAGGGGCCACAGGGCAAGACCGGCAGTGGGCGCCCCCTTCTGAGAGGCCTCCATGGAGGGGCTGGGGGACAGCGGTGCTGAGCTGCGGGCTCAGGAGGAGGCGTGGAGAGCTGGTGAGGTCAGGGTTCCATCAGGAGAACGTTGGGGACGCCTTGCTTGTTCGCTTAGCCATTCAGGGAGTACTTCCGGGACGCTGGTGACGAGCAAGCCCCCCGAGATTCGTGGGAAGAACTACTTCCCACGTTGAGCTGTCGGGCAGGGGAGCGCAGATGCCAAACACGTCATCCAATGAGTCATTAACTGCAAGAGCGGAAAGAGCTCCGAGGGAGAAATAAAAGTGCCGAGAGCGCGTCTGATGGGGCCCGGCCTGCTCTGGGTCACAGAAGAATCGGGGCGGGAAAATGGGCTAGTTTGCCAGCTTCTGTCTCGCCACTTCCCGGAGTGTCTTTGCCTCACAGAGTCCAACCAGACAAGCTGTTTCTGGTTCATCGTTTTGTTTTCTCCAGTTGGCGTATGATACTCCTCCACCTTCAGGTTTGCACAGGAGAAGAAACCCCTGCAGACACTGCCGTTCTCTCAGGAAGGGCTCTGGGGGAGGGCTTATCTCCTCAGTGACAGTGAGGAGCTGACACGTGCTGGGCCCTTTGCAGGGGCAGGTCCGAGGGCTCCCTGCTCACCTCTTGCTCGGGGGACCCCTGGGCGGTCCTCGGGCCACCAGCACGGCCGGGGAGGGCCTGCCTGTCTGCTAAGTCTGCTCTCAGTGGCCCAGCTTCTCCACCTGGGACTGCGTCCATTTGTCTGTTTCTGAGAACACATTCTAATTTCTGCTGCAAACCGGAGGGCCTTAAAACGACAGCCGTGTAATCACAATATATCATGGTTTCGTAGATCGGGATTCTGCCCCGCATGGCAAGGGCTGGATTTACTCTGTCGTAGTCAGCGGGCGGCTGGGCTGGCTCAGCGGTCCCGGACGGCTTCACCCATATGCCTGGCACCGTAGTGGGGCCGGCTGGATGGCTGGGCTCCGCTGGCACTTCTTCCTCTCCAGGGGTCTCCAGCAGGGTGCCTGGCTGTCCTCACAGGCCGCTCAGGGCTCTGAGAGGGAGTGCTCCAGAAGGCCAGAAGAAATTCCTGGGGAATTGCCACAGGGTCACTCCGCCCATACGGTATTGACCAAACCCATCAAAGAGTCCACCCGGATCCAAGAATAGGGACCGTAGCTCCACTGGCAATGGCAGGAGGGCCAAAGGACTGCCACCATGTGTCTCCACCACAGTGTGGGGGAAGCGGCAAAAACTCCATTTTGACACCAAGCCTCCCTAGTTTACCGGTGAGCCCGTATTTTTGGAAAGAAAGGTGCGTGTAGACCCCTTGCTGGAGAGTTTATCTCTGTAAGCCAGGACCCTGGACAGAGGAAGGGATGCCTGCCGCCCCACCCCCCCCCCCATCCCCCAGCCCTAGGACAGCCTGGACTGACAAGCGACAGGCCTGAGAAACCAGGGCAGGCTAATAGGGTGAGAAGCCCAGAGAACACTTCAAGTCCGTCTCTTTTTCGCTGCCAGCAGGAACCTCAGAATTGGGACGCTCAGCAGGTGCCGTCCTGTGGCCGGTGGGAGAGGCCGGGTCCGGGAAAGAGAGGCTCCAAATGAGGCTTTTGGAGTTTTTCCCGGGTCCTTGCCTTTGAAATGGGCCTCGTGAGACCAGGAGGTCTAATTCCTGGGACCCGGCAGCTGCGGCCTCTCTGTCTGCTTGGCAACCCACACCACCTCTTCTGGAGCAAACAACCTCACAGCCGGCTTGGGGCGCCGGCCCCGGGGACGCCACGCCATCCGAGGCACAGATGGCTCTTGGGTAGAAGGACCCCAGGCTGGCACACACAGACCTGAATCTTAGCTGCGCACGAGTGTTTCTTCAGCCTGGAGCCCAGGCTGCGCACAAGCCCCCACGGCCCTCGCCACCAGAGCACTCGTGGAGAGCACTGAGGAGGCCGCGCACGGGCAGGGACGTGCCTGGGCAGCGCGAGGCGGCGAAGCACTGAAGGGCATCTCGTTCCCCATCGCAAGGGAATGAACGATGCCACCGGGGAGAGCAGGGAACAGCGACCAGCGCTCTCGGCGGTAATGTGGATCAACTCGCTTCCCCCTCAAAACAACCCCGAGAGGGAGGGACTAGCAGTGACCATGACCGGCTCACACGCAAAAACCCAAGGCAGCCAGCGGCCAAGCGCCTCTGTAAGGTCGCCCAGCAGTAACCGGAGGAGGGGGGCTGGAGACGCAGAGTCCGTGCCCTTCACGGGCTGTCTGTAGCCGGATCGCCTTCACTGCCCGCCAGGGACGCCACGGCTATAAAACTGGGTGCACGGAGAGGATCTTGGCGCTTGGTTTCTCCGCCTCTTGGTGTGCTGGTTTCCTGGAGTCCCCCTAACAACCTGCCACAAGCCGGGAGGCTTATCTTCTCACAGTTCAGGAAGCGGGAAGCCCAAAATCAGGCTGTCAGCAGGTGGGGCCTCTGGGGGGCTCCTCTGCTTCCGGTGACGGCCGGCAGTGCCCAGCATTCCTTGTTCCTTGGCGTGTGGCTGTGTTTCTTCGATCTCTGCCTCCGCCCCCCGGCACGGCTTCCTCCCTGGGGTGTGTCTCTGTCGCTCTTCCTTTTGGGCCCACTTTACTCCAGAATGATCTCATCTTTTTGGTTTTTTTTTTTAATGTTTATTTAGTTTTGAAAGTGGGGGGAGGGAGAAGCAGAGAGAGAGAAAGACGCAGAATCTGAAGCAGGCTCCAGGCTCTGAGCTGTCAGCACAGAGCCTGACATGGGGCTCAAATCCACAAACCACGAGATCATGACCTGAGCCAAAGCCGGATGCTTAACCGACTGAGCCCCTCAGGTGCCCCCAGAATGACCTCATCTTTGTCATTACATCCGTGAGAATCTATTTCAAACAAGGTCACACTGTGAGGTTTGGGATAAGCATGGATTTGGGGGGAGGGGCACAGAGTGGTATATTCGGTAGCAAGAATGGAGGGATTCCTCTACAGAGAGGCAGAGAAAATCCCGACGTGGACACATCAAGTTAAAATGCGTGCGTTCCCTGCAGCCAGGTTAACCCACTCCCTCTAAGGGCTTTTAGAACTCGCTAGTGTTTTCTCCGTGGGGACAGCTCCTGCATTGGCTCACCTGTGACTTTCGCTAGTTAAGGAGGCTATTCGTTTCCTGCGGGCAGGGCCGCCTCTCTGCTCTCCCACCTCTCCCCACGCCTCTGACGCTCACGTGGCTCCCCGCGTGCTCCTTCAAAAGCACGGTCTGAACGGGCCATTTTTCAAATGCTAAAATCTTTCCCAAACCTCGGCCCCTCCCAGAGGCGTCCAGCCAGGGCTCCCGGCTTCCCTGACAATCTGGCCGCGTGCTGGCGAGGGTGGCTCCGGTGTTAGACAGCTTTGGCCGAGACCCCTGTGGCTTTGCCACCTACAAGCTGGGATCACACCGAGAAAGCACGTAAGCGGGGGCTGGCGCGCGGGACGCGTCTGCTAAGCGTCGGCTGTTACTACTGTCCTCGTCGCTTTGCAGCCCGGGCTCCCGATGCAGGCTCCCCGGGAGCTCCTCGCTGGTGCGCCAACGCTCTGCAAGTTTTCAGACCCTTTTCTGGAATGCTCTTTCGCTTCTTTTTCCACTGGAACATTCCAACTTGTCCTTAAGGCTCGGCTCAAATTCGCCCCCTCGGGGACACCTTCTCCCACCTGGCCTACCCCGACGAGCACCTTCTCTGGGCTTCCCCGACCTTGAGCCTTCAATCCTGTACCCGCAGCACCTGCCCCTCCCTCTCCAAAAGCGCCCCGCACAGAGCTGGGCACACCGGTGAGTCTCCAGAAAGGACCCGCAAATGGATGCGTGAAATACTGAAGAGGAGAACGTCTCTGCCCTCTGCCCCTCCTCTCTCATCCACGTCGACTCACCGATGTCCTTCAGGCCACCTCCCTGCCCACAGCCCCTCCACGTGAATTTATAAATAGGAAAGGACAACTGCACACAAATCTTTCCCGGAGGCCAGGCGTGCTCTGGAGACAAGGTCGGACTGTTTAGTTTTTACGCCTGTGGAAATATCTGATTTCTACCTGTTTCAGCTTCTTCAGTATCTAACATTCACGGTTCCTCCTCAAGGTCACTGAATGCTTTGCTTACCTTTTAACATTCCTAGTGGAAAGCCTCTCCCCTGAGGCTGTCAGCCCCTCCCCAAGATAACTCCCACCTGGTTCTAAAGCCCTTCATTTGAAACCAATATACCACGCCCAAAGCATCCAAATGCTGTATTGATTCACCCATCTGAGACAGAGTCTAACAAGACAGATGGTTCTGGACCCCGCCCTCAGGCTACCATCCAGCGTGGAAGACATTATTACCCAAGCGGTTACATGTTTTCTAGAGTTTCCGAAACTGCAAGGCGGAATGGAAGTGGACAGCACAGGTAACAGAGACGGGCAAGTCCCTGTGAGGAAGCGGCATTTACGCAAAGATTTTGAAGGATGGGGAGGAGTTGCCCAGGGGAAAGGCAAGAAGAAGAGTGCTCTGGGCAGGGAGAACAGTGTGTGCAAAGGCCCTGAGGTGGGAGAGAATGATTTTTTTACTTAAGAGCTGCTACAACCAGTGTGTCTGGAGAGAGGCAAAGCGGCGGAGGTGTGGACAGAGCGGGCAGGGGCCGTGCTGCAGAGGACGCTGGGAACCAAGGCAGACGTTTTCCACCTCGTCCTGGGAACACCGGCGAGTCTCTGCAGGGCTGTCAACGGGTCAAGGAGCCATTCTACTGGTTTTAGGAGGTCTCTGTGCTGTGGAGAGCGTGACGCAGTAGGGGTGGCAGGAAGATGAGTTCGAGGGCCACAACGGGAGCCTGCAGAGGCCCCTTCACAATGACATCGAATTAACACGAAATCGAATACACTTTCCTGAGCAGGAGAGAAAGGACTGACGTGGGCACACGGGAGATTGTGGGCAGAAGCGCTTGGCCCGCCGCACACAGGCCACCCGCGCCGAGGGCCGTCACCTGATTTGCCGACAGGAGGCAGGCGGCTTTCCGCACATGCTCCCTCCGACCCTCCGGACTGTCCTTGGCTCCCAGGCCACCTGTGGTACACCGCTGGTGGCCCCCCAAATCCACTCTGTCCTTCTTCCGCAGGCACAGAGTGGAAGCCGGTCGTGTGGCTCACGTGCCAGCTTCTCTTGCAGTCGGGTGAGGCCACGGACAAGGCGCTGCTTTGCGTGGGAGCGTGAGCTGGTCTTGTCCACACTTTCCCGCCAGAGGTGGCCGAGACTCACCCGCCACCGTACCCGCCATCCGTGCGGGAGCACAGCGGCACCTCGACGCGGAAGCCGTCTGGGTCCTCTGGAGGTGGACAGCACTGCCCGCCGTCCGGGAGTGCTCGCCTCGGACAGGAAAGACAAATAAACACTTTGTCCTCGACGTCGCTGAATTCAGGACCTTGCTGTCACAGCGGCTTAGCTCTTGCCTGCGCACTGACCTCCCCCTTCCCTCCGCCTGTCCCCCAGGAACTCCCCGCCCCAGGCCCTCAGTCACTCGTCCCTCGGCACACGCACCAAGAAATGCTTCATTCTTTTCACAAACAGTCCACGGGCAGTTCTCTCTACTTGCCTTTTTTAAAGAAATAAAATCATAAATGACAGAGAAAAATTATAAAATGCAAATAGGCCATAAGAAGAAAAAATGATTCATAATCTCACCAAAACATGCAATTATTTTTATTTATTTGTTTGTGTATTTATTTATTATTTTGAGATAGAGAGAACGAATGGGGGAGAGGTAGAGAGAGACAGAACGAGAGAGAATCCCAAGCAGGCTCTGCACTGTAGATGCAGGGCTTCAGCTAACGAATTGTAATATCATGACCTGAGCCGAAACCGAGTTGGATGCTTACCTGACTGAGCCACCCAGGAGCCCCAAAACATGCAAATTATTTAATGGTTCATT
This sequence comes from Paguma larvata, assembly GCA_030068075.1. Lineage (NCBI taxonomy): Eukaryota > Metazoa > Chordata > Mammalia > Carnivora > Viverridae > Paguma > Paguma larvata. The sequence continues at coordinate 2,474,823 of CM057831.1, read as the reverse complement.
CTACATTATTATATCTGATTTTTTTAATGTAGCAGTATCATAAATATCTTTCCATATCAAAGAATATATTTTTACAATAGAAATTTTTATTTTTTTTTTTGAGAGCATGCATGCGCACACATAAGCAGGGGAGAGCCAGAGAGAGAGAGAGAGCGAGTATCCCAAGTAGGCTCCACACTGTCAGTCTAGAGCCTGATGTGGGGCTTGATCCCATGAACCATGAGATCATGACCTGAGCCGAAATCAAGAGTCGGATGCTCAACCAACTGAGCCACCCAGGAACCCCCTACAACACACTTAAAAAAAATTTTTTTTTGTTTTTATTTATTTGAGAGAGAGACAGAGAGTGGATCAGGGGAGGTTCGAACTCACGAACACGAGATCATGACCTGAGCCGAAACCAAGAGTCGGACGCTTAACGACTGAGCCACCAGGCGCCCCCTACAACATACTTTTTTTAATGGATAAATAGTACTCTACGAAGACTAGTTGAATCTGCCATAACTTACCCATCTACTCTCAATTGTTGGGGATTTATGTTGTTTTCAGAGGCATTATGGTTATAAACCAGGCTGAAACGAAGACCCTCCCATCTCCTTTTATTTCCTTGGCATACACGGATGAAAATGGAATTTCTGGGCACAAGAAACACATGATTCGCAGCTTTCGATGGATATTGCCAACTTGTCCTTGAGAAACAGTGAAAAAGAATTTAGGGCAGGTGGTTTTCTAATTACCACAGTACTGCAGTACTGTACCGTGTCTGTGACATAAATACTCAGCCCAGAGGCCCCTGCGTGTACTTGAGGTCCAAACACCTTCTCAGGCAGGTGCTCAGCCTCCCTCCTTGGTGCCCAGGCGGCAATTCCGCGAATGCAGCCGGCTGTCCCCGACACAGAATAAAGATGAGTAAGGCAGAAAAAACCCATAATTTCTGTAATTTTTTTTAAAGGCAGCTTCTTGAGAGTCTCTGAACAGGGCTAATGTTCATTTTTTTGAGAAGTCGATCACCTTCTCCAACACAGAGAAGAAAAGCTGCCCGAAATAAAAACTCCTGGGGGGGGTCTCTTCTGAGCTCTCTGTAAAGAGTTAATGGGGGGGCAGGAGCGAAGTCTGAAGCAGTTTCAGCGGCTCCCCGAGCAGCGTCTGCGTGCCTTTGCCTCGAATAAAGCCGTGAGGCGACAGCGTCTGTCCCAATAAACACGGGCTCCTGTTTGTTGGTTTTCTTTTTTCCAAAGTTGCTCCATTAGTCACCAAGTTGGAGAAAAACAACTCTGTCCAGCACCCTATAAACGCCCACGGGTCTCCTCGTTTGAGAAGCAAGAAGGACGATTTTCTGGGTTTGCATTTGTTCTGGAAGCAGTCTAAGCGGCCATCTTCCCGAAGCCCCAAGACCACAGTTTCCAGTAAGAAGTTTACTCTTGGAAACTGATGCTTCTTTTCCGAACCCTCTTTAATGTGGACCACGGTTTCCCAATATTTCCTCCAGCTCCCTCGCCTCCCTCAAAGGTGACCTTACGGCCCGTGGTGGCTGCCATTCGGCGGTGCTCAGACCAGGGGCCGCGGGACCCTGGGAGGAACGGCTTGCCTGCCGGGCCTCACTTCCTTGCTTGCCAACAGAAGGCACCCGGGCCTGACTCGTGCGCCCCCGGGTGACCCACAAAAACAAGCTTCGGGGTGACTCTCCAGCGAGCCGGTTCTGGAAGATCTTCAGACTGGCCTCGACAACGTGGCAGAGCGTTTGCTTTATTCAGCCGGGTACACAGTCTCGTGAACAGACAGGCTTGCAGAGAAGCCCCACAGCCTGTCGCAGGCCTCCGAGGGACGCGGAGGCTGTGCCGAGGGCAGCGGCTCGAGTCCTTTTAGATTAGAAGAAAAACCACGGGAGGGAAAATGTGGTTCTGTTAATGTGGGACTGCGGGCCAGAGGCGAACTGTCGGGCAGGGGCACACGCTGTCGCCTGTCTCTACGGGTCGAGCCGTGCCTGCCTGTGGCTCCTCCCGGTCCCGGCTGGGACAAGGTCCGAGGCCCCTGCTCCGGTCCCTCCACCGCAGGCTCGGGCTTGGATCACCACCACAAGCCCCCACTGAGTGGGGCTAAATTTCAGCGGCTCCTAATTTAAACTCCCTTGGGAGGGACCCTTGCGGACCCAGCTCATTTATCTTCTCTCTCTATCAGCCCCGTCAGAGTCTGCTGGCCCGAGGCTGGGCCTCGGCCCCGTTCTGGTCAGCGGCGCTCAGGACGCACGGAAGAACAGAGATCCCTTCGACCCCCAGCCTTCCACGCGGGTGGGAGGAGGGACAGGCGTCTCTGCCTCGAAGGTTCCCCGCGGATCATGCTCCTGATGCCTCCGAGACCTCCATATATGGCCTGCGACTCTCGCAGGGAGCAAAGAAAAGGAAATCTGAATAACCCAGACAGCCCGTGCTGAGACCTCACCACCCCACACACGATCTGCCTGGCAGGCGTAGGAGGCGCAAAGAGAGGAGGTCGGGACACGGAAGGATTTGAAGGAAAGAAGAGCCTTCTCCAGTAGAGATTCCGCCCTGGGGTCTTTGAAAGCCGACAAGTATCTGCACTATTTCTGCCATGAATTACCCGCTTCGCTGAAAAGCCAGGAAGCCAAAGCAGACAGTCCACGGGGAAGCTCCAGACACAAAGGGGTCTCTCCTGTCCCCTGCGGCTGTCTTCCAGAACACCCGGAGACGAGACGGTCCCCGAGAGGGGGATGCTCAGAGGATGACTCGCCTGAAGAGCCAGGGGCAAAACTTGTGTGCGGGTAGCTGAGGCTGAGGCTGCTGTCCCCGCAGGAGTGCTCGCTCCTGAAAACCAGTCCGCTCTCCCCTGTCGCTGTGGGGCCTTCGGGGCAGGAAGGCAGCTCTCCTCTCCCTGTGGAAGGTCAGGGCTGGCTGGCCGGCCCGGCCCTTACCAGGACCTCTGAGAGAACGAACTTCCGCCTGCAGAGCTCGAGGTCAGTCAGAGACGGTGGGCTGCGTGCTGAGCGAGGGCGGCCGGGCTGCCGGCAGGTCCGGGGTTCCGGGACGGGGCCAGGCGGCTGCCTGCTGCCCGTGGACATCCTGGGCCATCCGACCACCCGGCAGTGCAAACTGGGGACGGGCCGCACCCTCAGCCAGGAGAGCACGGCCTCTTCACGGGGCCGGGCGCTCGGCCTCCCCATCACTGAAGCCCTGAACGCCGAACACAGGCCTGGGAGTCCCACGGTTTGCTGCCCTGCAGGGAGCCCTTCGGTCCCCAAGGCAGGTGGTCGGCTGCCGGGCCAGCCAGGCCCACCGGCAGCCGAGGCGGCGCAGGGCGGTGGCCAGGAGGCCCGGCTTCAGAACAGATGGGCCAGGTTCAAATCCTGACGCCGCGTGATGTGGAAGCAAGGCGCTTGGTGTCCTGGCCAGCGTCCCTCTCTGTAGAACGGGAAAAATACTCCCCTCCTCTCGGAACTGCAGCCCGGATGAAAGGAGACAGCCTGTGTCAGGGGCCCGCTAGGGGCCAGAAGACAGGGAAGTCAGACGCATCAGCAGGAGCACTAGATGTTGTGCAAAGACGTGGAGAAGACTTGGGATTCGGGCTGGGGAGAGGAATCAAGGCAAGCTTCTGAGAGGAGGTGGCACCGAGTCAGGAAAAGAAGTCAGAAGGCACGGTGGGGGGAAGGGGCGCTCTTGGAAGAGGGAGCAGAGGATTGTACAGCCGGGGCCACGGAGTCCGCTGCGCCGAGACCCACAGGGCCGGGAGCCCCGGCAGCCACGTACCGCGACCGTGGCCGGCTGCTTTGTCTGCCAGGCTGCAGGTGGCCGACGCAGCTGGGCATCCGCTTCTGATTTCTGATACAAGCGTAGATATGACGCTATCAGGTGCCAGGCAGGGGCCTCACAGAGGACGTATCTGCTGACGGTGAACAACTGTGGCCTAGAGGAATCCAAGGCTGGTGACGGGGATGCGGTTCCAAATTTAATAACGTTTTTACTGACTCGCGGACGGGTCTCCGTGAAGCCCTGGGGCCTCCGGAGCCCGGCTAATTTGCACACGGCAGAGATGCACAGGTTCCTTCTTCCTCAGAGCAGGAGATGGTAAAGAGATGAGGATGAAAATGCTAATTGGATAAAGGGAGTGGGCCCGAAGGAGAAAATAAAAATAAGAACCCTCGCGGATCCTCCAGCTTGGAGGGTGGCCGGGCGGCGCACGCGGCCGGAGGGCTCAGCCGGTCGCTCAGGGTCACTGACAGGCCCACGTGGCAACGACGGCTCTTCGGCACGGCAGGGTCAAGAACACAGGTCGGGAGACGCTCTTTAATTTAATAAACCATCTGGAAGAACTGCCAGGTTTTCGTTGCCGCGTCCCTCCCCCCACCCCTGCCCTCGGTAAAGACCTCTACATTAAGGTTGGCACATCTCTAATTAAAATCTAAATTGCATTCGAGACATTGCAATCTAAATTGCATCCGAAGAAAGTCATTCTGTGCAGCGGAGACCTACACCTCTGAATTGCGAGTTAATATTCGAAAGCCCTTTCCCTCTTCCTTCCCCGCTGCACCATTTCCCATTGTCACTGGGGGGCCGGTAACCTTGCTGTGAATATGACTAGCCTCATTTCTCCTCCCGGCAGATACAACCACTGACACTTCATATACAAAGTAGTCAGGAATCTTCCCATGACTCAACCCAGCAGCCTACCACTAGCCTAGCAATACCCTGGATTTCCGGACACGGCTCCCATACGTCAGAGGAGGGGGTGGGGAAGCGCGCCGGGGAGCCGATTAAGTCCGCGCGCAGAGCACTAGCCCCCGGCTCTGCTGTCTGCCCCCGCAGTGCTCACCGTGAACGCACAGTAAAAACCACCCGGGAAGGGGCACCTGGGTGGCTCAGTCGGTTAAGCGTCTGACTCTTGGTTGTCTCTCAGGTCATGATCTCTGGGTGGGTCATGAGTTTGAGCCCCTGCATTGGGCTCTGCACTGACAGCACTGGGCCTGCTCGAGATTCTCTCTCTGTCCCTCTCTCTCTGCCCCTCCCCCACTGGTGCTCGTTCTCCCTCTCGAAATGAATAAACTTAAAAAAAAATCACCGAGCAAGGATCGAGGGGCCCTGAGGAACTGGGGCAACCGCAGCGATGCAGAATGGCACGACGTCCGAGAGGGGCCTGCAGGTGAGCAAACGGCACCGTGCCAGGGTCACTACGGGACTCTGACGGTTGTGCGTCGGTGTGGTTTTGCGAGATGGCAACGCTCGGGAAAGCGGGGAGGACGGAGGTACAGGACTTCATTTGCTGTTCGCCATCTTTTGTCTAAGTCTGAAATTATTTCAAAAGGAAGAGTTAGGAAAAAGAAAAAGAAAAGAAAAAAGAAGAAAGTAACTAAGGGGAAAAAAAGTCTCTCAGGAGGTCTTTAAAAGATACCAAGGCTTGGGTCTCCTCTCCGCCCGGGTGCATCAGGTCTCCGGGTGTGCAGCCTGAGTATCGGTATTTTCTCAAAGCCCCTCCAGCGATGGTGATGTGCGGCCAGGACAGAGAGGCACGGGGGGAGGGAAGTCGGGGGGACAGGAACGGAGCCGAGCCCCTCTTTATTACATCCCGGTCTGTGACTTCGGGCAGGGCCTTAATTCTCGCGAAGCCTCGGTGGCCCCCCTCTGTCAAAGAGAGACCCCGGCTGTCCCTGAGGATTTGACAGTGTGCAGAGGTGAGCAGAGAGGGCAGAGAGATGCTTTATGAAGCTCGGGAACTCGAGGGGCCAGCAAAGCCTTCCTTCCCAAGAGAAGCTTCACCACTTAAGAGCCTAGATGGCTCTTGAGACACAGTGATACACTGGTAAATTAGAGAGGGGTGGCCTTGGGGTCAAAAAATGAGCAAGTCCAGTATGGCCACGGCTTCCTTTCCTTCTGTCCACAGTGACAGAAACACCCGTCGGTGGGCCTCGCGCCAACAGACCTCGGTTCTTGCCTTTCTACTTTGACTTCTGGCCTAACGGATAAATGGTGCTGTCCCTTCACTAGAAAGAACTATCTTCTATTAGCTCCTGAAGCCCCCTCCTCCGTCCACACCGGCGCTTCTCAAACTGTGGTGTCCACCGGCATCACCCGCAAGCTTGTGAAATCACAACCGCACAGGAATGTTCACGGCAGCACAATCCACAGCCGCCAAAAGGCGGAGCAAACCCAAATGCCCACCTCGCAAACAGGTAGACAAGACGTGGTGGTCTATCCATGTGATGGAACACTGGCCATCAGGCATGAAGGCCGGCACATGCTACCGCAGGGACGAACCTTGAAAAAGTATGCTGAGGGAAAGAAGTCAGACAGAGAAGCCTGCATGTTGTATGATTCGACTTATATGACGGGCCGATCTGTGAAGACAGAAAGTAGCTTAGTGGTTGCGTAGGGCTGGGGGCGGGGGATAGGGGGTGATACCTAAAGCATACACGGTTTCTTCTGGCAACAATGAAAATGTTAAAAAAAATTTTTTTAATGGTTCTTTATTTTTGAGAGAGAATGAACACAGCAGGTGAGGGCAGCGAGAGAAGGATAGAGAGAATCTCAAGCAGGCTCAGCATCATCGGCATCAAACTCATGAACCGTTGAGATCATGACCTGAGCCAAAACCAAGAGTTTGACTGAGCCACCCAGGTGCCCGTTTTGAAAAAATTTTTAATGTTTATTTATTTTTAAGAGAATAATGGAAATATTTAAAAATTGATGGTGGTGATGGTTGCATGAATATGTGAATAACTAAAAACCACTGAATTTTGTGTTTTAAGTTTTTATTTATTTATTTATTGAGAGCATGAGTGGAGGAGGGGCAGAGAACAAGAGAGAGAGAGAGAATCCCAAGCAGGCTCTGCACTGTCAGGGCAGAGCGCGAGGTGGGGGCTCGATCCCACAGACCATGAGATCATGACCTGAGCTAAAATCAAGTCAGATGCTCAACCGACTGAGCTGCCCAGGTGCCCCAAATTTTGTACTTTAAGTGGGTGAATTGTATGGCATGTGAATTACATCTTATAAGGCTATTTAAATTTTTAAAAATATATACTTCTCAAAAAAACCCCACATATTTCTGGGCCCCAACCCCAGAACTTCAGATTCAGTAGATCTAGGTTCAGATTTTAAGATTTGCCTTTCTCTCCAAACCCCCACACAACGGAGCCAGAAACCTTGGGGTCTGAGAGGTACAGAGTGGTGGGCGCAGATCAGAGGTACAGAATCACAGACCCGCAAGTAGCATGAAAATTCATCGGTAACACTGAGAAGGATGCCAGTGTGACCTGAATCAGCAATAAAGGTGAAACTCTTTTTATTTTACTCTGATTAAGAGGGTAAAACTCTTAATCGCCAGTAAACTTAAGAAAGAAAATGTCATTATATGGAACGCTCCATCAGGGGTTCAAACCCATTGGAAATTCCCCCTTTGCTCTGCCATTTTCAGCTGCCGTGGAGTTCCTGGGACATACGTCTTGGCTTTTTCATTTTGAATGTTTCCTCTTTTGCTTTTCTCCGTTGTATATGTATGATTCTCCTCTTATTTTTCCCCTTAAAGGAACTTAAAATAAACATTTAGAGAGTAAAGACAAAAGAGAATTTGCCTTTCTGACACATTTCCGGGTGATGCTGATGGAGCTGGTTCCAGGCACCACACTTTGAGACCCGCGGTATTGGTCTTCGTGTCACTGACTGAAAAATCCGTGGACTGTCATATTCTCTGGTTATCTGGAGATCTGCACTCTTTTTTCCTGCTTTCATTTTTTTTTTATACTGAGTTGGTCCTACTCCGCATGAGGAAGTGAAATCTTCCGATGGAGACCTGTGCCTTAACAGATTCGTTAATCTGTCACACGCGGTGCAGACCCCCGAGGCAAGGCACACCTCTGAACACAGGCCTCGTGAGTTCAGACCCTAGCAAGGGACTTTCTCTGGGAGTGGACGGAACTACTGCCTGGCATTGGATGTGACCGGCTTGCAGAGGACAAATATCACAGTTCTTTCCCAAACTGGTCATCTCTCATTATTTGGAGTTAACATTCTTCCATTGAAAGTGCGTTAGGTACATGGCAGCAAAATCCTTAATACTATTATAACATGCATACCTGTTAGCTTACAACTTCACGTCCTCAAACTTCTTCAGAAGGAAGTATTAACAGATGTGTGCAGAGATTCAATCGTAAGGATGTTTCCCGACGAATGCGTAAAAGAGCAAAAATTTAGAAACTACTTAAATGTCCAATCATAAGAGATTGGATTAAATAAAATACACAGCATCTGCTGGGTGTCATTTTTAAAATAAACTTTTCACTTGAAACTTTTTCAGGATTAGAAAGACTTAGAGTCACTGTAAAGTTAGTGTAGAGTTCCCATATCCCCCATTTTTAATATTGTACACAATTACGGTACACTTCTCACAATAATGAATCAATACCGATAAATATTTATTAACTAAACTCCATGCCTTATTCAGATCTTCTTAGTCTTTATCTAATGTCGTATTTCTGTTCAGGGTCCCATCGAGGACACCGCATCCTAGCATGTGCCCTTGGGCTCCTCTTGGCCCTGAGGGAGTCTCGGACTTCCCTTATTTGATGACCTTGTGCGTTTTGAGAAGTACTGGTCAGCTGTGTTGTAGAATGCTTCTCGACTTGGATTTGCCATTTGTCTCTTCTCATGATGAGATTGAGGGTCTGCGTTTCGGGGAGGAAGACTTCAGAGGTCAGGAACATTTGCATCCCAAGATACCGAGTTCGCGCTGTCACCACGAGCGCCGCTGCTGCTATCGACTTGGTCACCTGGCTCAGGGGGTGTCTGTCAGGTTTTCTGCTGTGAAGCTGCTCCTTTTTTTTCATCCTGTCATCTTTGGAGGAAAGTCACTAGGCACAGCCCACTTCCTGGAGGGCAGGGAATCGGCCTAAGTTATTTGGGACCCTTCTGCACGGGAGATCTGTCTCTTCACCCACATTTATTTTTTCAGTCCCTGAGTTGTATCGGCATGGGCTCATGGATCCTTATACATACTGGATTGTAATTCAATCCTGCTTCATTAATTTTGTTGCTCAAACCTTCTCAGCGCTGGCCAACGGGAGTGCTTACGGTTGGCTCCCAAATCCCTTTGGCATACCACCACGCTGTGAGTTATTTCTTTTTGAGCATTTTCTCACTTTCTGGCATGACAAAATGCAAAGGCAATTCGTTGGAGGAAAAAGATAGTCTTTTTAACAAATTCTGTGGGACCAACTGGATATCCGTATGCAAAAGAAACGAAGTTCAATCCACATCTTGTACCATATACAAGGATTCATTTAAGATGCAGCATGAATCTGAAGGGAAAGCCGAAAACTATAAATCTTTTAGAGGAAAATATAGGAGGAACTCTTTGTGGCCTTGGGATAAGCCAAGATTTCTTAGATAGGACACCAATCACATGATCGATAAAAGAAAGAAAAACTTAAACATCGTTAAAATTAAAGGTCTATTCTTCAAAAGACAATCAGGAAACGAAAGAGAATGAATGCAAAGACAATCCACAGAATGGGAGCAAATATTTGCAAATCATGTATCTGATAAAGGACTTGTGTCCAGAGTATCAGATAAATTTATAAATTTCAATAGGAACACAAGCAATCAAATTTTTAAAAATGAGCAAAATATTTGAAGACCCATTTCACAAAGAAGACACGGGCGGCAAATAAGGACACGAAAAGTTGCTCAACGTGTTTGGCCATCAGGGAAACGTGAGTTAAAGTCCCAGTGAGATACTACTACGTTAAAATGGCTGAAACTAAAAAGACTGATCATATCAAGTGTTGGTGGGGGTGTGCAGAAGCAGGGACTCTCACCCTACTGGGGGTGACACGAGGTGGTACAGTCCCTTGCAAAGCCCATCTGGCACTTTCCTGACAAGTGAAATATACGCCTACCACCCTCCCAGGCGTTTACCCGTGAGAGATGGAAGCAAAGGGCCACACGCACAGACTTGTCCACTTCCTGCCAGTGTTATCCGTAATTGCCAAAAATGGAGGTTCTGCCCCCGTTGGTTAATGGCGAAGGGATAAACCGAGGTATGATCTGCACAACGGATTACGACCCAGCAATAAAGGAAGGAAGGCGTGATCTGCACCGCAAGGTGGAAGAACTTCAAGAAGACGCCGAGTGCCAGGAGCCCGACAAAAAGGAACGCCGACTGCACGGTCCCGTTTACGTAAAATCCCAGCACACACAAACGGATCTATAGTGACTCAGAACACGTCAGTGGCTGTGTGGGAAACAGGGGAGGGGAAGACCGCAGGAGGAAACTTCCAGGGGCTCCGGATGCGCGTGTCCATTATTCGTCGTGCATGCGTAGGGGTACGCGCACATGCCGGTGCTTATCAAACCGTGTACTTTAACATGAGCAGTCTCCTCACTATCATTTGCACGTAATGGGAAGGAGGGAGGTATAGACGGGGATCTGAGTTATCTATACCACATGGGCAGTTTATTCCCATAACAGGAAGGAGGGAGGTATAGACGGGGATCTGAGTTATCTATACCACAAAGGGAAAGAGAGAGAGCGAGCAACAGAAGTGTGGCTGCCAAGGGATGGTGGCGGCGAGGTGGGGTGCACTGAGTCGTGGCTGGGGTTTAGGTTCTGGTGTGTAAGCCGGAGACCCCGCCACCCAGCAGGGAGGCAAGGCTGAGACGCTGCGGAGAGGGAACCGCGGAAGGGCAGGGCAGGGGGCACCCAGCACGGGCAGGGCCGGAGGGGAGGCCGGCCAGGCGGGCCGCTGTGCCGTTCAGGGAAGGCGTCCTGACTCTATTTTCTCAGTAAAACGGACAGTAAGGTCATGGGCCAAGAGTGAGGAAGGGCAAGTTCTGGGGGTCTGAGGGGACGCGTGAGCAACGGCAGTCTCGGAGAGCAGGAGAGACAGCGTGTGACGGCCACCGTGGGACGGCGGTCGGGACTGCTCCGGGGGCGGCCTGCCGCCAGGGTGCGACGTCGCCCCTCGGTTGCTCCACCTTGCTCGGCGTCCCGGGAGACTGCGCAGCTCGCCTCTCTGAGCGGCTGCTTTCTGGCTGCGGGGGCGACCCCGAGGTCCCCAGAATTTATTTTCTGGGCTGGTTCCGTGGTGACCTCTGGCCGGCTGCAGAGGAAGGTCAAAGCCCCGCGGTCTCTCCTTCCCGCCCGGCCCCCGGCTTCCTTCGGGCTGAGGAGTGGGAACACTGCAGCCACTAGCCTCAGGTAGACTGTCCGTCATGATTTCCTCACACCTGCCCCGGCCCGTGTAAATAATCCTTTTACTGAGTCCCCTCAGAAGGATGCTAATTTGTGTGCACCATCTGGTTCCTGCTGGGACTCTGACAGAACCCTATCTGTGAATAATGATTTTAATAACTCTCTGAATTCCATTAGTGCCTTGCTACTCAAACGTGACCGGGGGCCGGCGGCGCACCATCACCGGAGAGCTTGAAAGAAATGCAGACTCTCGTGCCCCACCTCAGACACACGGATCCGGGACTAGCACTCTGGAAAGACTGCCTCCCTCGTGCACACTCACGTCTAGGCAGCCTTGCACACTCCGGTGCCTCCCTTGCACACTCACGTCTAGGCAGTGCGGCATTAGAGTATTCTGCATTGACTGAAGCTCTCCGGGGTACAAAACCCCCCAAGGACTCACTCACACGGGTGGGGGCAAGGGGCTCTTCCATGTCAGGCAGCGAAGGAGACAGACGTGCACAGGACTCTGACAGGACCACGGAGCAGATCAAACTCACGAAGACAAGCTTTAACGGGCCACTGTGGACCTCGGAGACCTCAGCAAGGGGGTCTGTCGGTCTTCACTGTTCCGGCCTGGAGTTTCCGTGGATCTGCCTCATGTTCCACGACCAACGGGGACCCCTCACCACTTGCTCTCTATTTTCTCCAGACTCCCTCCCCCACCCAACTCCCAACCTGAGCTCACCTGCTGCCTGTCGTGCTTCCTGGTCTGTCTCCTAACCCTGTTTTGTTGACTACCTAAACTTCACTTCCCCAATGCGTCCCTGTGTGCACACAGCTTTCTGTCTCAGCCTCTCTGTGAGGCCCGTGGCTAGCTTTCAGGCTGGCTGCCAACTCCTGACTCAGCGGGTACCAGGTGATACAGTATAAAAAACACGTCTGCCCTGGGCTGTCTGACCAGCAGGGCCCCGGGGAAGAAGATCACACTGTGATCACACTGCTGGTTAAAACGGTCTTGGGGCGCCTGGGTGGCTCGATCGGTTGAGCATCTGACTCCTGACTTCATCTCGGGTCATGAGCTCATGGTTGTGAGGCTGAGCTCCGCGTCGGGCTGAGCCTGCCTGGGATTCTCTCTTCCGCCTCCTTCTCTGCCCCTCACCCAGTGGCTCTCGCTCGCTCTCTCAAAATAAATAAATAAAATAAAATCGTCTTAAAAGATCTGAAACGAGGTTTCCAAATATTGGTTGCAGGCTCTTTGGCCTCTGCCTACATCACGCCTGCCATCCCTGCCCCTCCCCTGACCGCCCGCCCCACTCCCACACCTCCCAGGAACATCTGTATCTTCCGGCCGCCTCCCACAGGCACGGAGAGGACTTTTCATGTGCAGGGTATTTCAAACGTTGTGCAACAAAATTAATAACATTTAATTAAAGGTACCCATTTCTACAGCTCCAAACGAATCTAAAATGCCATGTTAAGCTTCTGAGACGGCAGCCTTCCAAAGGCTTGGGTTGCTGGGTGTGTCTGCTCTAAGAGGCTCATGTCATTTCAGGATCATTTGACACGAGAGGGTCTGACGAACAGCCTTTTGGCCTCAGTGAAGCATCGAGCAAGAATCAGTCTCTGGGTCCTTGGCCAAGTCACTACCTATGTCCCCCACTTGCTGCACCCCAGCAACAATGCTCACTCGGACTGGCCACCTCCTTTCATACTGCATGAAACTGTGAGCCTGCTTCTCTCTTTCCACCACGACATGGGAGCAGGGGAGGAAACTGCACTTCTCACCCGCACAGAGCCTGGCATATGGTAGTCGCTGAATTGATTAACATTTATTGAGTGGATGAAGGCTCTTGCTTACTGGCTAGAAGTTTCTCTTCTCTTTTTTCTCTGAGAAAAGTCTTTCCCCCAAGTCTTAGAGGATTTCTTGTTCCCCAAGATTTAGAGGGGACGCGGTGGGTACAGATCTAACAGGTCTTCTCAGCTGGGGCCCAGACTGAAGCACTGCCCTCTCTCTGGTCCCGGGCTCACGGTAGAGGGCTCATGGGAACATCAATACACCGTAAAGGCTCTGCTTATAACCGGCCCGCAGCGGCTTCCACCACATTCCATGGGCTAAAAGAAAGTCATGCGGCAGGCCCAACAGGAGTGGAGGAGAAAAATTATGCTTTGCAAAGAAGGAAGGGGGGGTGCAGTGAGTATCTGAAGGATAATCCCACACAGTAAACACCGAACAAAATGTACCCGGCGTGGTTCACCTAAGTTTTCTATCAATGCTGTTCTGAGGTTTTAATTAGTTTTTGAAGCCAGTAAACTAAAATCCCCTACAATGTAGAGGTCAGTCAGGATCCGTTCAATTCCAGAGACAGAATACAACCCAGACTAATTTACGAACTAAAGGCATGGCGATATATTTACTCAATGTTTACAGACAGGGAATAAAACGGCCTTAATCCTTCTTTTGGGTTAGAGCAAACAAAATCCAAAACTGCACAGCGTGAACTCAACGGGAAACCTTCAGCTGACATGCTCTTGACAAACCGAAACATGTAAACCTTCAGTTGACGTACTTTTGTCCTTCGGAAATATCCAAGGCCAAGAGAGCCTGTCCAGAACATTTAGTTTCAAGCTCTTCCCTGGCTGTCGTGCCCTCAATTCCCTTCCCACCAACTTTCCCCATTACGGCCATTTTATCCAGGTGTCATTTCTTAACCACTCTGTATGCTTCCTACCAGAGGCGACAATGCACACAACACACCTTTAATTGCCTTGGTCTACTGCTATTCCTTAACTCCATAAGCCTGACTGAGGACCTGTTAAAGGCCAGGTGCTGTCCTTGGCTCTGGGAGTGCACGGGAAGGTAAGCATGGTCCAGAAACTTGTCACAGAACAAGGGCAAGAGGCTTAGAAACAACGCCTGGAACACAGCAGGATAAGCCCTGCAACAGAAGTAAGAAACAGCTCAGCTCAGGGCTATGCAGACAAGTGTGGTCACCGTGGAAGCCGCAGCTGCAGAAATGGGAGGCTGGAGACACAATGACCAGCTGGGGGTCACTGGGGTAACATGAGCAGGTCACGAGGAGAATGTGAACCCTGACTGAAGACAGAAGCTGGGAAGATAACGGATGAACGGTGGATAGAAGAGTCACGTGCAGAGAATCAACAGAACCAGCTAAGTGAAGGCTGGTCGAGCTCCTCGGTGCTGCCCTTGAGGGGCCCCGGTCACACCAAGCAGAGACAGGACGGACTCGGGCTGAGCTGGAAGTGTCTGTGGGATGTGCAGGAGGGAAGCTCCCTTCCTTGCATTCGTGCCTGACGTGCACCCAGTTATCGACACTTATCTGTGTGCGTTTGTGCACGGAGTGGGCAGCAGGCGGGGGAGAGAACAGTGAGAGGGTGGCAAATCTATGGTAAAACCAGCATGCCGAAGCCAGATTCTTTCCCCAGAAAGCATATGATCATTATTCGTAACCAAAAACAGGTTCTGTCTTGTTCTGTTTCTTACTCATTACCAGGAGCTGGCTCAGTGGGGGGCTCTGCGGTGCCTGCTGAAAGAGGCACTTAAGAGAAGACCCAGGGGCGCCCGGGGGGCTCAGTCAGTTAGGCATCCGACTTTGGCTCAGGTCATGATCTCGTGGTTCATGAGTTCGAGCCCCACAATGGGCTCTGTGCTGACAGCTCGGAGCCTGGAGCCTGCTTCGGATACTCTGTCTCCCTCTCTCTGCCCCTCCCCGGTTCACACACTCTCTCTCAAAAATAAAATAAACAGTAAAAAATTTAAAATAAAACACACCAACAAACCGGAAGACCTACAGCCCACTGGGAGCTCACTACGGGGCTGGGTGTAAAGCAGTCTCTAGATGCAGGACTCATACGGATTTCAAAAACGGCCACGCGACCTGCAAGTGCAAGCTAAGCGGCATGTTTAGGAGAGCTAATTTAAGAACATGACGAATTCAGTGTCCGGAAGTGGCCGAGCACTGGACTCAGGGACCTTCCCCTGAGAGCGCTCTCACATTACTGGACACAATGAAAACATTAGTATTTTATAGGAAATACATTTATTATTGATCGTTGCAATTCAAAAATACTCTTTTCTCAGGACTGGTCCATCACACGCTGTCTCTTTAGAGATATTAAATACAACAAAATTGTAAGCAATTTTTGCTTAATAGTACACAGAAATTTCTGTATGGTAAGCAAGATAGGAATTTCTAACAATGAAACAAGGTCTCCAGAAGCTGCCGGTTAAACAAAGGAAGCATTTCCGATGACAAGATGTAGGAACGCATGGATAAAATCTAACAGAGCACATGCTGGAAAGGGGGATCGAGAAACTTGGTGATCCACCCTTACTCTGGGTTTGCTCTGGGATGGCCCAGGCATGTCCCACGAAGGGGGCTCAGGGACGGAACTGCTTTGGTCCGAGGACAGATCTTTGGGCGTGGACTCAGGTTACCTAAGTGCCCCAAAGCCAGATGGTTTCCTCAACTTCTTGTCCACATAATCAGGACCAGAGGTCTCAAGGAGAAGAGCACGGGGATCTAGCTTTGACTTTTGAGCAGATGTAACACCAGCTCTTCATCCTCTGCTAAAGACAGGCCTGTGTCCAAAGGCTCTAAGGTCTCCCACTTGGCCTTCTTTCTGTTACGACTCGTGGGTCCCACGTCTTCCACTTCGCTGTTGTTCCTTTTCCTCATTCCCTGCTTCTTCTTGGTATCACTGGTGGGAACAAATCCAATGATTTACTTGATAAATTACTAAATCCATTGTGAAATCAAACACTTAAAATAGGACAAAATTACCAATAGGAGAGAGTTGGTAAAGTGATACTATTACTCAAGAGAGAAAGAAACTGTAACGACATCGGGATATCTGTTAACATTAACAGATGGGAGCAGAGGGCCTCCCACGCACCAGGCACCGCACAGGGTACTCTGCACACACGGTCTCATCCAATCTTCACAATTCTAGGGAGCTACGGTTATATCACTGACAACCTGGGGACACCGACAGCCGGCACTCTGGCTCCAGACTGGCTCCCATCTGTGCCTGTCCTGCCTGTACTGAAGTTAAATTACCCTTTCAGTAGCAATCTGTAAGCTAACAGATCTCAGGATACCAGATACTAACATCTGTTGTATTAAGTTGTGATATACAGGTCAAGAGTAAAATAGAATCTCAAATGTCAAATTATTTAAGGTATCAAATAAACTTTCTCCATTTAAAATTTATATCTGAGCCCCAAACATAGTCTTGAAAAAACAAACATTACTGCAGTATTCCACTCACATCACTTTTATTCAACACAGTACTAGAAATCCTAGCTGCTGCAATCAGACAAGAAAAAGAAATAAAAGGCATCCAGATTGGTAAGGAAAAAGTAAAACTGTCACTATTTCCATATGTCATGATAGTAAATACAGAAAATCCTAAAGACTCCACCAAAAAAAAGACTATTAGAAATAAATTCAGTAAAGCTGCAGAACACAAAATGAGTATACAGAAATGTATTGCATTTCTATACACTAATAATAGAGTAGCAGAAAAAGAAATTAAGAAAACAATCCTACTCACAATTGCACCAAAAGGTGCACCTGACTCTTGATCTCGCTGAGGTCATAATCTCACGGTTTGCGAGTTCAAGTCCCACGGCAAGCTCTGCACTGGTGGCACGGAGCCTGTTGGGATTCTGTGTCTCCTTCTCTCTGCCCCTCCCCCACTGTGCTCTCTGTCTTTCTCTCTCAAAATAAATAAACTTAAAAAAAATTTAAAAACTTGCACCAAAAAACAAAAAAATCAAACCAAATCAAATCCAATCCCTAGGAATAAATTTAACCCAGGTGAGAGATTTGTACTCTGAAAACTGTAAGACACCAATGAAAGAAATCTGAAGATGGCACAAATAAATGGGAAGATATACTATGCTTATGGATTGGAAGAGTTATTATTGTTAAAACGTCCTACTATCCAAACCATTCTACAGATTCAATGCAATCTCTATCAAAATTCCAATGGCGTTTTTCACAGAACTAGAAAAAATACTCCTAAAATTTGTATAAAATCACAAAAGACCCAAATGGCCAAATGGCCAAAGCAGTTTTGAGAAAGAAGAACAAAGCTGGAGATATCATAATCCCAAACTTCAGAGTAAACTACGAAGCTATAGTACTCCAAACAGTAAGGTACTGGTACAAAAATAGACATATAGATCTATGTAACAGGACAGAGAGTCTCCGAATACACCCAAGCTTATATGGTTAATTAATCCATGACAAAGGAAGCACGACTATACAACCGGTAAAAGACAATCTCTTCAATAAATGGTGCTGGGGAAACAGGACAGCTACCTGTAAGAGAATGAAACTGGACCACTTTCTTATGCCATACACAAAAATAAACTCAAATTGGATTAAAGACCTCAATACGAGACTTGAACAATAAAACTTCTTAAATTAAGAAAATACAGGCAGTGATCGTCTCTTGGACGTCAGCCTTGGCAACATTTTTCCAAGTAGGTCTCTCTTCACGCAAGAGAAAAGCAAAAAATAAACCACTGGGGCTACATCAACCTAAAAATCTTTTGCAGCGAAGGAAACCACCACCAAAACAAGAAGGCAACCTAATGGATAGAAGATATTTGTAAATGACATATCCGACAAGGGGTTAAAATCCAAAATACGCAAAGAATTTATACAATTAAACACCAAAAAAGCCAAACAATCCAATTTAAAAATGGGCACAGGAACTGAGTACACATTTTTCCAAAGAAGACATACATACAGATGGCCAACAAGCACATGAAAAGATGCTCATCACTAATTATTCGGGAAAGGTAATTCAAAACTACAATGAGGTATTAGAATGGCCAGTATAAACAAGACATGAAATAACAAGTGTTGGCAAGGATATGGAGAAAAAGGGACCCTTGTGCACTGTTGGTTGGGAATGTCAACTGGTAGAGCCACAGTAAAAAACAGTATGGAGGTTCCTCAAAAAATTAAAATAGAAATACCATATGATTCCACTTACTGGATATTTATCCAAAGAAAATGAAAGCACTAATTCAAAAAGATACATGCACCTCTAGGTTCACTGTAGCATTTACGATACCCAATATGGGGCAACCTAAGTGTCCATCGACAGATGAATGGATAAGGAAGAGGGGACATGCACACAAACACACACACACACAGACATACATACAGGAATATTACTCAGCCATAAAAAGGACAAAGCTCTTGCCATTTGCAACAACATGGATGGATCTAGAGGATACTATGCTAAATGAAATAAGTCAGACTGAGAAAGACAAATATTATATGATTTTGCTTATATGTGGAATCTGAAAAACAAAACAGACAAAAAGCAGAAACAGACCTATAAACATAGAGGTTGTTGCCAAAGGGAGGCCAGGGGACAGGTAAAACTGGAGAAGGGAGCAGGAGGCACAGGCTTCCAGTAATGGAACGACTAAATCGCGGGCCCGGCATAGGGAATATAATCAATGTTACTGTAACAGTGTTGTATGGTGACAGATGGTGCCTACACTTGTGGTGAGCATACCATACAGTAAGAGTTGTAGAATCACTACATCCTACCCCTGAAACTAATGTAAAACTGTGTGTCAATCATACTCGATTTAAAAAACCAAACAACCATTGTTACTGCAGTATTCTGCATACACTTGAGGCACAGACCATAAACACAAAGCTAGTTTCTGATGGTATAGGAAATCACTTTATACATTAAAAATAGAAGAAAAAACAAAACAGCAAACCATTCTCAAAGTATTGTGAGATACCATCATTATGTTCAAAGATGACCCAATTACTAGATGCAGGATTAAAGCAAAATTAAAAGTCTGTCTAGTAGACTTCATAGCAGCAACCCTTCGTGAAGGGCTTGCTGACGGTCTGCAGTGTGCTACAGGCTTTACGCAGACTGCATCAGTTACCTTCCTTGGTTGGGGAGCATTAGCTTCATGCTACAATGATTAAACGATTGTTCCCAGATTATAAACATGGGATTCAAACCTGAGAACTCTAAATTTAGCTCCAAAGCCAGGCTATTGAAAGCGATGAGTTGACTAGCTTCAGTGAGTATTTGGAAGGCAAGAAAGAAAAGAATTAGTTGTGGAAAGAGCACTGATGTGGCACTAACACAGTCAAACTAACACATTTAGCCAATCAACTAACATTTCTGAGCCTTAGTCTCTTTATCTGCAAAGATGAAGATTATATAATTTACTTAGCAGAACTGCTGTAAGAATTACTTAAAATTATATAAAGTCAAGAACATAGTAATACCTAATACATGTTAATTTCCTTTCTGCTTATCAACAACTTCCTTTCAAATAAAGTCTCACACTGATGTTGTATAATAGAAGAGCAAAAAAAAAAAAATCACAGAAATATTGTATTCCAAGCATATGATGTATTCCAAAAAAGAACAAATCGCTCAAGTCCTAATGGAGTACATTACTTCCTAAGAAGCACGCCTAGCTCTGAGCGAATGTGCCTAATCAGCATAACCACTCATGCCCGGCTAGGAGCAAAGCTGTAAATAATTTCCCATTTCACCTCCCAGAAATGCTCAAAGCTCTGACTCAGCAGCCATTTTCTCCCACCATTGGAGGAAAGACAAATGAGACAGCATTATGAGATGACTTAAAGTCTCAAACAAATGCATTTTCAAAGGTACTTGAAGACATAAACATGAAAAGAGTTCCCCATGATGGGAAATTCAGTTAAGCGAAGATAGTAATTCTTAGTGGAAGGGGCCTTACCAAAAAAAAAAAAAAAAAAAAAGCCTTGAGTCTCAATCTGTTTGCGTACTGCTCATCCTGTGCAAGTTCCACTGGGCTCGAGTACCAGGATTTATTTGGTACAAGGTAATACTGATTTCTGCCCTGCCTGTATTCCAAGTGCACCTCAGAGCAGCTCATCAGAAACAGCCTAATTAGTGGGCTTTACTAATGCATCCTTTGTTAATGTGCTCTTGAACATTGTATTCCCTGCAGGAAAGAGCTGGTTCAGATAATAAAAGGAAGACGGGAAATTTACGTAACCCAAATATTTTCATAATTAGCAGCTCTGCTGCTTTGTGGTCCAGTTCAAACTCCAGAAAGGTATTTTATCCTACTTTCCATATAGCAAATAAGTAGCAATTTGTATAACAAATTAATTATTAAACAACAATATAGATATTCAATAGGTAAGTCACCCAAAAGGGGAATAATGTAATGAACCTAAAAAAGGTAAGGTAAGCAAGAAAGCAAAATATGGTCACAACGTGGTCTCTTCAGAAAAGGCCTCTTCCAAATGGTGCAGTAGTAGAGTGTGAGGTCAGCAACATGGAGGGAAGAAGACATCCCTGGTTCGTGTCCCCTCCCAACAACATGTGGCATCCTTCCATGGACAGAAGGGTTCTTGTGGTAGCTGTGGGATCCAGCACTAGACACCAAGAGACCAGAGAGGAGTCTCACCCAACCCTGCTTTGGATCATGGGCATTACAGACTACATTCCAAGCTGTGAACTGGCTCCAGCTCCTCTTAGCGGTGGGAGAACACCATCTTGTACAAACACCCATGGACAAGAACCCTTGTGGCAGTCCAAGTCTCCAGGGGAGAAATTCCAGCACAATGGAGAGGGTAAGAGGAACAGTATGACTTCACTCCTATCACCCCTCCCCCAAGATGGCACAACTGAAGGCTGAGAGATCTTGTCCACTATTCCCACGGTGGAAAGAGAATAAGAGAGCGAGTGCCCAGCTTTCCCTGCGGGGAGGAAAGCTGCCAAAAGGCCCATGTCTCTCTCACTCCATCTAGAATACTAAATCATGAGTTGCATGGCTGGGGGCAGGAGGCAGGAAAAGGCTGGGAGAGTGGCAGACACCAGTCTCAGAATAAAGGGATGGGAATCCTTCTCACTGTGTCATGGATTCCATCAAGAACCCTGCCCATGAACCAGTGGAGATGGCCTGTACACAGATCCCTCCAAGAGGCCCATGTGTACTCCCCGGCACTTGTGTACCTCACCCATACCCTTCTCCACCTGCATCCAGCTCCCTGTGTGTGCTCCTGACGGTGGTGGGGGGAATAAGCCCTGGGAGGTAGCTGCTGAGCATGACCCAAATCTGCAGGTCAGGGAAAGACCACCTCAGCACTTTCTTGGGAAAGTGACAGGGAGGCTGTAAGCATTTGGCCTGATGTGTTGCAGGATCAAGAGAAGACCTACAAATTCAAAACTTCTGCTCCGAGAGGAAGCAAAAAGTGTGCAGCAGGTGAGAAAAGCACAGAATCCCTAGCTGTCCCAGGGATGACAGAAGGCATTTCTCTCTTGAAGACAGTTAGTAAACACTACCACAAATGTGAAGACAGCAACACAAAACTTCAAGGAACGTGACTGATCTAGGAAACATGACACCATCAAAAGATCAAGGAAATTTTCCAGTAGCTGATTCCAAAGACATGAAGATCTACAATTTACTAGATAAAGAAATAAAAAATAGCCGTTTTAAGGAAGTTCAACGAAGTACAAAATAGAGAAAAAAGTCAGCTAAACCAGGAAAACAATATATGACCAAAATGAGAAGTTTAACAAAAAGACAGAAATCATTTACCAAAAAGCCCCAGAAATTCTGCTGCTGAACAATACAATGAATAAAATAAAACCTCTGAAGGGAGGATCACCATCAGGAGGAATCAAGCAGAAGAAAGAATCTGCAAGTTAGAAGACAGAAACTCTGAAATTATCCAGTCAGAGAAGAACAAAGGAAAAGAATGAAAGAGAATGAAAAAAGCCTACATTACCTATGACATACCTTCAAAAGAAATACTCTGTAAATCACTGGAATCTTGGAAGGAGAGAAGAGGAAGAAAGGAGCAGAAAGCTTATTTAGAGAAATCATAGCTGAGAACTTCCCACATCTGGGAAGAGATGTGGAAATCCAAGTTTATGAAGGTTATAGGTCCCCAAACAAATTCCATTCAAAGAAATCTCCTTCAAGACACATAAGAGAACTGTCAAAAATCAAAGACAAAGACAGAATCTTCAACACAGCAAGAGACAAGAAACTTGCAACTGACAAGGGAATTCCGATAAGGCTACCGGTAGATTACTCAGGAGAAACTTTACAGGCTTAGAATAGGAGGATATGAAAAGAAAAAAACTCCAACCGAGAATGCTCTATTCAGCAAAGTTGTTCTTCAGAAATGAAGGAAAGATAACGACTATCCTGGACAAACAAAAGCTGAAAGAATCCACGTTGAAATGAAAGGATTCAGAGTACGTGAAAACATATGAAACTATCCAATAAACTGATAAAGCCAAGTATACAGTTAAATTCAAAATATGCTAGTGCTGTAATATGGTGGTATGTTCACCACATAACTCCAGGTTATGGAAGGTTAAAGGTTAAAGGGTGAGAGTATTACAAATAACAATAAGCTACATGGGGCGCCTGGGTGGCTCAGTCAGTTAAGTATCCAACTTCAGCTGAGGTCATGATCTCACAGTTAGTGCATGTGAGCCTTACACTGGGCTCTGCACGGACAGCTCAGAGTCTGGAGCCTGCTTGGATTTTGTGTCTCCCTCTCTCTCTGCCCCTCCCCAGCTCACGCTGTGTCTGTCTGTCTCGCTCTCAAAAATACATAAACAATTAAAAATAATAGTAATAGCTATAATATTAGTTAATGAACATATAATATAAAAAGAGGTAAACAGTGACACCAAGAACCTAAGAGGGCAGTAAAAGGACAGAATTTTTGTATGCAATTGAAATAAACTATTATTAGCATAAAACAGACTGTTATATCTATAAGATGTTTTATGTAAGATTCATGGTAACCACAAAGTAAAAACTTAAAGTAGATCCACAAAAGATAAAGAGAAGGGAATCAGAGCATATCTCTTTAGGAAATCAGTTCAAAAAGGAAGGCAGCAACAGAGGAAGAAAAAATCAAGGTAATGACAAAACAGAAGAGAGGTAACATTAGTAAATCCTTACCTATCAATAATTATTCTAAATTAAAATGAATTAAATTCTCCAATTGAAAGACATTGAGTGGTTGGATGGATAAGACCCAACTATATATTGCCTACAAGAAACTCATTTCATCTTTAAGGGCATACGGTTGCAAAACGAGAGGCTGGAAAAAGGTATTCCATGCAAGTGGAAACCAGAAGACAGCAGAGGTAACTATACCTACATGAGATAAAACATACCAGAAGCCAAAAATAATAACAAAAGATGAAAAATGTCATAACATGATAAAGAAGTCAATTCATTAAGAGAATATAACAATCATAAATGTATATACACCCAACATAGGAGCAATACAATATATTTAGCAAATACTAACAAAACTGAAGGGAAAAATAAACAATAATACAACGAGAAAAGAGACCTTCAGTAAGCCACTTTCAACAAAAGCTAGATCATCCAGACAGCATCAACAGAATACATGCTCTTCTCAAGCACATATGGAATAATCTGCAGGACAGATCATGTGACAGGTCACAAAACAACTCTCAGCAAATTTTAAGAAGACTAAAATCTTATCGATATCTTTAACACCACAATGATTTGAAACTAGAAATCAATTACAAAAGGAAAATGGAAAAATTCACAAATATGTAAAATTAAACAACATCATCCTGAACAACCAATGGGTGAAAGAAGAAAAAAAAAATTTTTTTTAATCTCCAAAAATGGAAACACAAGATACCAAAACCTGTGAGATGCAGCAAAAGCATTTCTAAGTGGGAAGTTTATAGTGTTAAAAGCCTATATTAAGAAACAAGAAAGATCTCAAATAAACAACCTAACTTTTCACCTCAAGAGAAATAAACATGAACACATGAAGTCCAAAGTTAGCAGAAGTAATGAAATACAAAGAAAAGGAAAAACATAAGTAAGAGACCAGAAAAACAAAACAAAAAAGATCAACAAAGCCAGTAATTAATTTTTCTTAAAAGATAAGCAAAACTGACAAACATTTAGCCTACCTAGCTCAATAAAAAAGAAAGCAGATTAAAAATCAGAAACTAGAAAGGAGACTTAACCACAAAAATATAAAAGATTATGAGACCGCTATGGATTAAATATACACCAACCATGTGGATAATTTAGAAGAAATGAATGAACTCCTAGAAACATCAACCTAACAATGCAGAATCATGAAAAAATAGCAAGGTTGAACAGACCAGTAATGAGTAAGGAGATTGAATCAGTAACCAAAACTGCCAACGAAGTAAAGTCCAGAACCAGAGGGTTTCCCTAGTGAATTTTACTAAACATTTAAAAAAGAATTAATGCCAATCTTTCTCAAACTCTTCTAAAACACTAAAGAGAATATTCCCAAACACATTTCACAAGGACTGCACTAACCTAATGCCAATGTTAGATAAAAATACTAACAAGAAAAGAAAACTGCTGGTCAATATTCCAGATGAATGGAGATGCAAAACCTATTAGCAAGATATCAGCAAACTAAATTCAACAGCATAGTAAAAGGATCACACACCACGATTAAAGTGGGATTCATCTCTGGAATGCAAGTATGGTTCAACATATGCAAATCAATAAATGTGATATACCCAACTAATAAAATGAAAAATAGAAATCATATAATCATCTCAATAGATGCAGAAAAAGCATTTGACAAAATTCAAGAACGTTTTCTTGATAAAAACTCAACAGATTGGGTAGAGAGAAAATATATCTCAACATAATAAAAACCATATATGACAAGCCACAGGTAACATTATACTCAACAAAGGTTGAAAGCTTTTTCTCTAAGATCAGGAACAATTCAAGGATGTCCATTCTCATTACTTCTATTCAACATAGGACTAGCAGTCCTAGTGAAAGCATCAGACAAAAAAAAAAAAAAAAAAAAAAGGCCTTCAAATCAGAAAGGAAGTAAAATGGTTATCGTTTGCAAATATGACTTTATATAGAGAAAATCTTAAAGACTCCACCAAAAACTGTTAAAACTAACACATAAATTAGGTAAAGCTGAAAGATACAGAGATCAACATACAAAAATCAGCATACAAAAATCAGTAACATTTCTTTATATGAAAAGCAAATTATCTGAAAAAGAAATTTAAAAAACTACTCCATGCATACATAACGACAGCAAAACCATACTTGGGAATAACTTTAATCAAGGAAGTGAATTATCAGTACTGTAAACTGTACAATTTTGATGAAGGAAATTTGAAAAAGACAACTAAAGGGAAAGATACTGTTAAAAAGCCCATACTACCTCAAATTATCCATAGACTCAATGCAATCTGTATGAAAATTCCAATGACATTTTTTACAGAAAGAGAAAAAATAATCCTAAATTCATAACATCATTAAAGATTCCAACAAGACAAGACAATCCTAACACAGAACAAATCCAGAAGCATCACAATCCTGATTTCAAACTATACTACACAAAGCTAAAGTAATCAAGCCAATTGTATGGTACTGACATAGAAGAGACACAGACCAACACGACAGAGAGTCCAGAAATAAACCCTTGCACGTATGGCCAATTAACACTTGACAAGGGAGCAGAAAATACTCAATGGAGAAAGGATGGTCTCTTTACTAAAAGGTGGAATGAAAACTGGATAACCACATTTAGAAGAATGAAACTGGACTCCTTCCACAAAAATTAGCACAAAATGGATTAAAGACTTAAAAAGAAGACTCCAAACCATAAAACTCCAGGAAGAACACATAGGGATAAATCTCTATGACACTGATCTTGGCAACAGTTTTTTTGTATATGACACCAGAAACACAATAAACAAAAGCAAAAGTCAGTAAGACTATATCACGGTAGAAAGCTTCTGTACAGCAAAACAAAAATGAAAAGGCAACCTAAAAAATGGATAAAATATTACAAGCTATATATATGCTAAAAGTTTAATATCCAATATATATAAGGAAGTCCTACAACTCAATAGCAAAAAGAAAAAGGACAAAAAACCCCACAAAATCTCTTCAAACAGTCTGATTAAAAAACAGGCAGAGGAACTGAATAGTCATATTCTAGAGAAGACATAAACACGACCAATAGGTACAAGAAAAGTTGCTCAATTATCACTAATTAAGAGGGAAATGCAAATCGAAGCCACAATGAGATATGACCTCATCCCTGGTAAAACGGCTATCATCAAAAAGACAAGAGATAACAAGGTGTTGGTGAGAGCTTGGAAAGGGAATCTTTGTGCACTCATGGCGGGAACGCAACCAGGACAGCCTCTATAGAAACCAGCATGGAGGTTCCTAAAAACAGAACTACCAAATGATCCACAAATCCCTGTTCTGGGTATATTATCCAAAGGAGAAGAAAACGGGATCCTGAAGAACTGTATGCCTCCTCATGTTCACTGCAAAAGTATTCACAACTGGCAGGAAATGGACACAACCTAAGTGTCCAGTTCAGACGGATGGATAGATGGTACAACATATTATACATACACGATGGCTGTTATTCAACCATGAGAAAAAAGAACCTCCTGCCATTTGCAATAAAATGGATGGACCTGGAGGGCATCATGTTAAGTGAAGTAAGACAGAGAAAGATGAAATCTGTATGATATCACTTACATGTGGAATCTAAAAAAGGCAAACACAGCAGTCAGAGACTAGATGGTAGTTACCAGAGGCTGAGGGGTAGGGGAAATGGGGAGATGTTGGCCAAAGGTAGAAAGTTCCAGTTTTAAGGTAAGTTCTGGGGATCTAATGTACAACATGGTGATTACAGTTAACAATATTGTATTAGATACTTGAGAGTTGCTAAGATAGTAAATGGTTAATGTTATCATCACACACACACACAAACATAACTATGTAATGCTACAGAGGTGTTAGCTAATAATACTAGGGTGGAAATCATTTCGCAATATATAAGTGTATCAAGTAACATGGTGTACGCCTTACATTTACACAATGTTCTACGTCAATTATATCTCAATAAAGCTGGGGGAAACGGCATGGCCCTAGAAGTCTCTATTCTATTTATACCCTGATCACTCAGATGGAAGGGTTCTGACGTCGCATAGTGGGGGTCCCTGGGGACTTAATGAATCTAATAAGACTGCGGACATCCTTAGGACTGGTTGGCAGCCTAATGCACGTTAACAGTGAGTTCTAGTTTCTTGGTTCTTTAATTTTATCTGCAACTGCTGGACGGGCGCTCCCGATGGAGAGTTCTGTTAGCTGCCCTGTGGCAGCACATCACTGATACGGTTTGCCAGTCACGTGGTGGAACATTATGGAAACAGGTCTGCTGGAACAAAGAACCACAATACAGGCGAGGAACAGCAGTAACACCTGTGAATCTTCTTCCCGAAGTAACTTCACTCCACCAAACTGAAGGAGGTAAGGAGGCTCATGGTATGAACTGACAAGTACGTGACGGCCTACAAAACAGGGCCAAGAGTCTGGGCCTGTATATCTCAGTATTTCTATGGGACATAAAGTGTCAAACTACCTCCGCATACTTCAAATCTATGAAGTCAGTGTCAAAAAGAGCCATCTTACTGCTCAACACTGTAACAGTACAATATATTGGCTGATATAACACAGCTTAAAAAGCAGAAGCGTGGCTCAGGGCACTAAAACCCTCACTATGGTTCTAAACACAAAACCACCAAAGCAAAAGAATTCAGAACTATTTATCTTTCCATAATCCAATTAACAGAGAGATTTAATTAGTAACATCTAGTGTGTCATTTAAAGAACTAATCATACAACAAAACACAAAGAAAAATATCATATTGTAATATGTAATCTGAACCAACGATAACAGGGAAATGTTACTTCAATGGCTTTGAAATTTTAGTGAAAATGACTACATAGAATCGTGTCACAATACCCAACGTAACGAACCAATTTATTCATTGATAATAAGAAAAAAGGATTTAACATTAAAACGCGAGTTCAACTGTAACCTCTTAATACATTACTAACTGAGTTTTAAATGGACCATAACTTTCTTACTTTCTAAGTTTTCTGAACCCAAAACTCAATTCTCTAAGAAAGTGAACAGATTTTTCAGTAGATTTGAGTTCCTGGTTTCAACATTTTAACTTTTTCAGGAACGTGCAGCTGCCTGGCCACCCAGAATGAGTATAGCCTGTATTAAGTACATTTAAGAGACACAAAAGAGGGAGGAACACCTGGGTGTAACCTTCCTTCTGGTCCCTCTTCCGGGACTCCTCGAATGTGGCCCTTACTTGTTTAGATCAGAGACCCTCTTGTGTGTCCCAACTGTGCTCTTCTGTCAATGAAGTGCCTCCCTCTTGCTCACTCCTCTCTTGCCTCAAGAACCATCTTCAATTTCTAGGGGCACGTGGGTGGCTCAGTCGGTAGAGTGCCCACTTCGACTCAGGGCACGATCTCACGGTTCATGGGTTCGAGCCCCGCGTTGGGCTCTGTGCTGACAGCTCAGAGCCTAGAGCCTGCTTTGGAGTTTGTGTCTCTCTCTCTGCTCCTCTCCTGCCCATGCTCTGTCTCTCTCTCTCTCTCTCTCTCTCTCTTCTCAAAAATAAAATAAACACACACACACACACAAAGAACCATCTTCAATTTCTCATCTTCCATGAAAGGTATCCAAACTCCCTATTAAAAGTGATCTCTTTCCTCTGAATGCCTACAACTCTGTGTATTAGTAATTTTGCACTTAGCATTACTACTTCCTAACACTAAAGTGATTTTCTTTTTCACCTGTATGCATCGTAACTCCTAATTAGAATTTAAAAATTCCTGGGTGGGAATATAGATTATTACTAAAGTTTCTGGAGGGCAATTTGGTGGCACCTTTCAGAAGTCTTTCATGTATGCCTGTCCGGCAATTTTTCTTGAGAATTTATCCCAAAGAAATAATGAAAACACTATGCAGCCATTAAAAACACTGTTGCAGGAATTATTGACACTGAAAACAGTTACAAAACCAATACAGAATAAAAGTCCATCTTTAACCAAGGCTAGTATGTATGTTTGCAGAGAAAAAGATCTGGAAGATTGTTTTAGATGTTCCATTTGCTGGTATATATGTCTTCTGATTTTTCTGTAGTAAGCTTCTATTACTCTGTGCAATAAAAGTTACATTTAAAGAGGAAAGTAGTTCTGGGCAAAGAATAATTACAATTATTCTTTGTATAATTATTCTTTGTAATTCCACAAAGCTCAGAAGCATGAGAGTAGGTGTGCATAGAGGCTACTCGACGACTGTTCTCCATGGACCATGGGCCCTAGAGAGAAATTTCTCAGTTTCGTTAGTTCTACTTTTTAGTTTCACCTGTTAGGCTTCTAAGAAAGCCATTCAATAATGATTTCCATGCTTGCTATCCCCCAAGGAGAAAATAAAAAGTAAAAAAATAGTCTTCTTATATTTGCTAATGACCTATCAGAAAAAGGGTTAGTATCCAAAATCTATGAAGAATTTACCAAACTCAACACCCCTCCCCCAAAAAAATCAGTGAAGAAATGGGCAGAAGACATGAATAGACACTTTTCCAAAGACATCCAGATGGCTAACAGACACATGAAAAGATGCTCAACATCTCTCATCACCAGGGAAATACAAATCAAAACCATAACGAGATACCACCTCACACCTGTCAGAGTGGCTAAAATTAACAACTCCAGCAAAAACAGATGTTGGCGAGGAAGTAGAGAAAGGGGAACTCTCTTGCACTGTTGGTGGAAATGCAAACTGGTGGAAAACGGTATGGAAGTTCCTCAAAAAATTAAAAACAGAACTACGACCCAGCAATTGCACTACTAGGTATTTATCCACAGGATACAAAAATGCTGACTTGAAGGGGCACATGTACCCCAATGTTTATAGCGGCACTACTGACAATAGTCAAAGTATGAAAAGAGCCCAAATGTCCATCAACTGATGAATGGATAAAGATGTGGTAGACACACACACACACACACACACACACACACACACACACTGGAATATTACTTGGTGATGAAAAAGAATGAAATCTTGCCATTTGCAACAATGTGGATGGAACTAGAGTGTATTATGCTAAGAGAAATAAGTCAGTCAGAGAAAGACAAATATCAAATGAATTCATTCATATGTGGAATTTGAGAAACTTAACAGATGAAAATAGGGGAAGGGAAGGAAAAATCAGACAAAAACAGAGAGGGAGGCAAACCATAAGAGACTCTTAAATACAGAGAACAAATAGAGTTGATGTGGGTGGAGGGGTGGGAGGTAGGTTAAGTGAGTGATGGGCATTAAAGAGGGCACTTTTTGGGATGAGCACTGGGTGTCATATGTAAGAGATGAATCACTGGGTTCTACTCCTAAAGCCAAGACTACATTGTATGTCAACTAATTTGAGAATTAAAAAACAAAAACAAAAACAAAAAACTCACTCGTCTTCTTAAATCTAGGTTCTAATTGAAATACCATACATTAGACCTTATGTATGTAACACTCCTCCCACCAACCCTACAATGTGCTTAAATGAAGGTTCTTTGTGAAGCACACCTTGGCTCTTATAATTCTTCAACATTTCAGTGACTGTCTTGTACTATTATTTAGTCTATAATCTTTAAGGTCGCTCATGACCTGGTATAGGCTCATCTTTGTGAATTATATTTCTGAATTATACCCCCTTGTTTAATACACCCCCGGTTCTTCCGGACTACTTTTTAGTTGCTAATATGCTCTAGACTCTCGCTTCTTTGGCTTCCATTTGGAACTGCCCTTTCCTGTTCTACAACTAGGTAAATCGTAAATCCTCCGTATCCTTCAAAACCCATTCAAATGTCATCTCCTCCTCAGAGACTCCGCTTTGTGTGCTCCTGCTGTATGTACTGCTTATGGCTCCCCCATGGCACTCACTCTGAATGACATCACAGTGATTCTGTGTAGCTCTCTTCCCTGTGCCCACTAAATCATTAGCTTTGTGAGGTCGGGGGTATTTGTCTTTCTCTCCGAAGATGGCCTGAATAAAGAAACCATTCAGTAAATGTCCGCTCATCTGAATGGTAGAAATCAGCACCTTGTTGGGGTTGTTCAAATGCCTAAGAAGCTACACTACTGTGGTGAAGAAGACAATGTTTCAACAGACTTTGCTTCCAATACAACGTCCAACAGAGTCACAGAGGAGAGCACTGAGTCCAGCCTGCGGGTGCCCAAGGTCCTGGGATCCCAAATTTGGCTTCACAAATGTTTTTCAAAATTATGTGAACGAGATGAGACGTCGTAGACAATTATCTAAATTTTCAGGACTTAAAGGTTAGTTTCTACCTCCCTCCAATCTTCTCAGCTTCCTCCTCCTGTGCCCATTACTTCAATATCCAGGTTCCATCCTTGGCTCTTTATTGCTCTCATTTTACATTTTCATTCTGGGTATTCATGGAGTTCAAGTATTTCAACTACCTTCCATTATGCTAATGACTTTACTGATATGCATCTTTGCCTAGACTTCTTCCCTGACCACGAGTCAGCATATTCAACCAGCTCCTGGTACCTCCACCTTCATCTTCAAAGACGCCTCACATTCGACATGGCCTAACGACCCCGTTTCCCCCAAATCTGTTTCTCCTACATGTCCCTTCTGAGTGAACAGTAATACCCTTACTGAAGGCCTGGAAGTCATCTTCAACCACCTTCTCCTTCTCGACCTTCATTTAATTGATCAACTCTCCACTAATCTCTCTCAAATCCATTTACGCTTTCCCAGCACCTCTGCAACTATCTTAATTTAGGCTTGGTCCTTCCATCCCCTCCTTCACCTGAGGCGACTCTGGGAAGCTTTTCCACACCATCT
Organism: Paguma larvata; assembly: GCA_030068075.1. Lineage (NCBI taxonomy): Eukaryota > Metazoa > Chordata > Mammalia > Carnivora > Viverridae > Paguma > Paguma larvata. The sequence goes on along the minus strand of CM057831.1, from coordinate 2,442,834 downwards.
CCATCTGGGTGAAGCGCCCTCTGAGGTGACCCTCCCCCCCCGCCCCCGATATACTACAGACTCTTCCATGGTATCATCTGAAAGAGAAATCATCTACTTACTTACCTGCTCCCCCCATTAATCTGCAAGTTCCTTGAGGAGAAAAACTTTATCTTATTCTTTGTAGCTACACTGCCCTAGTATCAGGGACTCCATAAATGTTTCCAAAAAAAAAAAAAAAAGATGAATAAAAGCAGTGGGCTGAGCCTCAGTGCTGTGAAATATCTGACTGATCCACTCTGTAACACGTAGGGTCAGACCGATCTCTCTAATGAAGCCGGTATGGAAGTGGACATTTAAACCTGTGGTACATTTTTTTTTTCAAATAATGCATCATTAATTCCAAAGAAATCCAACAGATCAAAGCCACAGTGAAAATTAAAACATGAAGGCAGAAGTAAAATAACGCCATAAAGAAGTACCCAATAACCTCAGACTCAGAATAAGAAATAAGGCAATACTTCAACATTATAGAAAGAGCATAACCTGGCATTTCAATTCAACAAACAAATAATTTTTATTTTCTTTGCAACAATACAAGTACCTTTCTGGAAGGCATACATCTCATATCCTAAAGAGTATCTCTTTATCTCTCCCTCCACAATGTTTCATGTTGAAATGGTTACTTTTTAAATTAAGTTTATTTATTTTGTGTGAGAGAGAAACAGAGAGAGAGCAATTGCGCACAAGTGGGGGAGGGGTAGAGAGGGAGAGAGAGAATCCCATGCGGGTTCCACATGCAGAGTGCAGTGCAGAGTCTGACGCAGAGCTTGAACTCAGGAACAGTGAGATCATGACCTGAGCCAAAATCAAGAGTCAGAGGCTTAACTGACTGAGTCACCCAGGCGTCCCTGAAATAGTTACTATTTAAAATTAGTTACTTAACAGCAACTAAAATACTGTTGCTAAATATGGCTTTACTAAAATTTTGGTATGGAGTGAAGAGATGGGTCTTGCTGTCAGACCTGATTGGAATGCTAGCAATTGCCTAAAATAAGGGAAAATGGCCTAACTTCATGGAGTGCCAATTTTCTTAAATGCGATTACTATCTGCCTTATGGAAAATAACTGATAAGCGAGTGATACCTGCAGAGCAAATGCACTGTAAGTGTTAATTATATTTTCTCCAACTCCCCCACGGTGGGAAGTAGAAGTATTTTACCTTTCTTTTAATGCTAACTGGGTTGTATTAGGTTTTATCATGTACAGTGAAAGTCTTTTAATTTACAATGCCTTGAGTTCCGAACAGTTTTAAGTCTGTAAAGGTACAAAACAGTTTTTCATTGAAAATCAGGGCCTCTGGGTTGCTCAGTCTGTTAAGGATCCGACTCTTGATTTCGGCTCAGGTCTGATCTCATGGTTCGTGAGTTCAAGCCCCACACTGGGCTCTGCACTGACAGCACAGAGCCTGCTCAGGATACTCTCTATTTCCCCCTTTCTCTCTCACTCTCTCTCTCTCAAAATAAATCAATAAACATTTTTAAAAAGTGGTATAAATGAGAGATGAAGTGAAGGCTAAAACCTAAAACCCATTAAACGGATTAGGCTACTGAACAAGAGTAAACAAAGAAAAGAACTATAAAACCTAGCCATCACAACCCAGGTTTTGGCTGCTAAGTCATGTCCTGATGATAGGGCACTGCGAGTGGGAAGAGCTGCTGGGAGGTTGGGTCAGGAAGGAATATGGGGGGTGGGGGGGGGGGCGGTCGGCGCCTTGCTGGCGTAAGAATCCAAGGCAAAGTCCCGTAAAGGGGAGAGACTTCTGGGTACTGTGGTTGGTGAAAGTTCTCAGCAACAGCAGTATTTGGTGCTTTTACTAAAATTCAGTCTCTCATTACCAGTCCTATCTAAACAGAAAACCTGAAGCTTTCAGAAGTTGTGAATATACTTCCATTCATAAGGAAGGGCTCCGCTAAGTTAGAATTTCAGGTTCGGTGGAGTAGGATTTCACCCTATATATATTACCCAAATCTTAAAAACAAAAAAAATTTTTTTGATTGTCAGGCTTCACTGTATTCTAGAAGTTAAAACAACAACAACAACAACAGCTTTCTTTAAACTATAAAATCCTTACAGAATGCCTAAAATCAAAGGCACTGACAACACCAAATGCTGGTGAGGGTGTGGAACAAGAGAAACATTCGTTCATTGCCGGAGGGCATGCAGAATGGTACAGACACTTTGGAAGATGATTTGGCAGTTTCTTGAAAAACTGAACACACTCTTACCACGTGATCTAGCAATTATACTCGCTGGTATTTACCCAAAGAAGCTGAAAACTATGCCCATAAAAAACCTGCACATGAGTGTTTATAGCAACTTTATTCATAATTGCCAAAACTTGGAATCAACTAAGATGGCTTTCAATAGAAGAATGGAAAACTAAACGGTAGCACATCCATACAATGGACTATTATTCAGCGATAAAATGAAATGAGCCATCAGGCCATAAAAAGACATGGAGGAACTTCGAAACTATGTCGCTAAGTCAAAGAAGCTGCCTAAAGAGGCTACATACTGTGTCATTCCACCTATACCACATTCCAGAAGCAAAACTATGGAAAAATACCAATGGTTGCTAGGATTTGAGTGGCAGGAAGAAGGAATGAACAGGTAGAACACAGGGGATTTTTAGGGCACTGGGACTATTCTATAAGATACTATAAGGGTAGATACACATCATTATATATTTGTCAAAAACATAGGATGTACCATACAAAGAACAAATCCTAATGTAAACTATAAACTGTGGATGATAATGAGGTGTCAGGACAAGCTCATGGATGGTCACAAACACTAATAAAATGTCAGTAATAGAAACGGGTGTGGAGTGTGTGGGGGGGTACATACGGAAGCTCTACCTTTCATTAAATTTTTACTATAAAAACTAGAATTGCTAAAAAAAAATAAAGCCTATTCATAAAAAGATCTGCATAGTTCAAAAGAGTTGAGATACCATCAACATAACTTCAAGTATGAGTTTTCTCCTCGTACCTCCAAAGAACAACAGGCCGCTGTAACCCGTAACCCAAAGGAAAGTTGCCGGCCTTCAGGTGGAAGGCTCGGCCCGTCTCACACACCCTCCTGTGCTCACGGGCGTCAGGCGGCCCTGCACCCCTCCAGGGAGCGGCCGCGCTGCGGGCTAGGACCACAGCTGTTTCTCAGCTTCATCACCTCCCAGGAAACCAACCAGCTTCTCAGTCAGGACAGACACACGGTTTGAGACGACGGATGAGAAGAAGCCCAGGAGTCTCCTCTGGCAGGAGGACGTGTAAGAGTACAGCCACGGCTGTGCTATGAGAGTGAATATTTAAATTCTGTTAATTGTCCAAGCAATTAATGGCTAGAATGTTAGAATGATTATTCCTTCTTTTCTTAAAGGTTTTCAATAATTCTTCAGGTTTCCCTTCACAGAGGTTTTTCCTAACACTTCATATAAAGTAAGCTCTCCCAGACCCTCTCTCCTTATCCTACACTCAGTGCTTTCACGGCCCTTACCAACCCTTCTTTTGTCTCTTTGTTTCTTTCCTTATGGTCTGTCGCCCTCCCCCGCCCGGCCTGGAGGAGGAGGCAAACTCGGTGAGGACTGGGATCCGGTGTCTCCTCTTTACAGCTCCAGGCCAGGCACACAGCCAGGGCCCTTCCCACACTCCCATGCGGTAATACGGACTCTCTATCCATATGATCAACAGAATACATGACACTTGACATTTTCGTCACTGTATCATTCATCACTTCAGTCAAGTCTGTAGGGTATTTTTGCAGACTGTTTTAATGTTTTCTTTTTTGTTTTTGTTTTTGAGACAGAGAGAGACAGAGCATGAGCAGGGGAGAGGCAGAGAGAGAGGGAGACACAGAATGTGAAGCAGGCTCCAGGCTCCGAGCTGTCAGCACAGAGCCCAACGTGGGGCTCGAACTCACAGACCGTGAGATCATGACCTGAGCCGAAGTCGGCCGCTTAACTCACTGGGCCACCCAGGCGCCCCTTTGCAGACTGTTTTAAATAAAAGGACTGACACATGGTAACGAATGATTCTGATGAGGAAGAAAACAGAAAGCAGCTATCCCAGACAACATTAAATTTTATTCTTGAAAATACATATACTCATTTAAAAATTCTTATCACCGTTCTGCTTTTAATAATTAAAAGCATTTTCATATAGTAATGACCCTACAATGTATCTACCATACTCTTTCTTTTCACCCTCATGAGACTGTAACAATAACCTTGCGAGGTAAAAATTATATTCATTTGACTGGTGAAAAAAATTGAGGGTCACAGAGATTAAGTACCTTGTCCACGGTCCAAAATTTGTAAAAGGAAGGAAGATTCCAACTCAGGTCTGACTCCAAAAGCCAGTCTTCCCACAGGGCCAGTTAGCCTGCTGTTCTCACAGAGACTTGATTTCACAGAACTACTGCTTCCATGTTGCAAAGTTCATGATGATACAGCACAAAGATCAGCGTTCCGAGCTGCACGCAGTGGTGTATGTGGGCGAGGCATTCCCTCTCCTGATCCACAGAAGTTCATGCTATTCTTATTTTTCACCTGCCAGATTACACCTGCCAGAGCAACTATTTTTGAGAAACAGATGCCTCTGAGACCATCCTGCCAGGAGCAGACCCTGTTTCAATTCCTATGTATTACAAAAGAACGGCAAAAGGAGAGAGACTAATTCACTGATACACTATCTTTCCGTGTAGAGGAAAGTACTAGGTCTTATACCACTTGATTTTTTTTTTTAACTCTCTCTCTGACCCTTAGGAAGCTTTAGCCAGACTTCATGAGTGGGAAGGGACGGGATAAATGATACGTTACCCCCCAAAAAAGAGAGAGAGAGAGAGAGAGAACACAATCAGTAGTACTTGCCATGAACAGGAAGACTGCTCGTTGTTAAACAGTATACTTTAAATAAATGATGTGTGAATTGCCTCCAATAAAAAGAGATCAGAACGTCCTCTGTAACCTGGAAACCGTACTCCCTGGGCTGCACGGATGCTGCAGTCGGAAGCACTACTCCAAGCCTGAAGAATGTTCCAAGCACTGTGTTACGACCGTGGCCAAGGCACCACGGAAGAAAAAGATCTGCTGGAAAATGCTGTCAGCTTCTTCCCTGGTGTATACAGGCTTTGCACAAACAGTGCGGAGAAGTGAGCACTAAAGTGTCAAAGACGCTGGGGCAAAAGCTGTTCCAATTATTAAGTGATATCAAGGCAACCAGAATCACGGGGGTTCGGGAAGCCTGACACTGGAAAAGAGCCTGCAGCCGGGAAGCACCATGACGGCCGGCGTGGGGCAGAGCGCCTAACTTTTGGGGCAGCTGCGTTTATTCACGTGCAATTAGGGGTGTGCTACATCATGACACTGAGGATCGCCATCCCTGCACAAGCCTACTCAGACAGCAACAGAAGCCGGGACGAGGTGTAGATTCAAGAAAGCACACTCCCTTTGCTATAGTGTCTGCACGCTTTTGAAATTCTTGCTCTTCTCTCCTTTTTTTTTTTTTTTTTTTGCAATGCAAAAATAAGAAATCAGGTGAAATTGCTGACTAATATCGCTATGAGGGAGCTGAGGACTGAGATGGGAACAGCGAATGTTCAGTTCGACAGAAACTCTGGAGGCTCCTTTTACAACACGCTGCCGGATCATGTTGGAAACCCAAGAGTCAGCACCTGAGTGTCCACTCTGTGCCCCTTTTGTATAAAGCTCTCTTTCTGCATTCGTACCAATAAATGTAGCCTGGACTTTGTCCAAAAGAAGGTTAAGATGATAATAAATAAGCTTGGGACCATTAAAAAAAATCTCAGAAATCACTGTACCTAGCCCCAAGTATAGGCACTCTGGTATTCAAATATATTATGCCAGAGACTTTCCCTCTTACCATAAACTGTAATTTACGAGGCCATGGCAACAGTCCTAATGAAGATTAATTACTGCAGTACATTCCATAAAATCTGTCCAGCTTCCTTTTGATGGTGAAACCTTCCGCATATAGAAATGGAACTAAAATGCACCATGTCCTTAATGGTTTCTTTTCTAGCTGCTCAGCACTAAAAATGGATTTGTAAAAAAAAAAACAAACAAAAAAAACTAGTCAAAGAAGAGACTGATTGGCTCAGCATTCAGCATTCACTGGACAAACTTAAGTAAAAGAGCAAAAGACGTCCTCTTAGGTCAGAATTCTAACAACGAGGAAAGGCTGGGGGTGCTGACCAGACAAGAGAAGGCAGAGGCTGCAATCACACTCATGACGCATGTGAGTGTTTCCTTCTGAAAAGTGCACACATGTCATGTCATTCGGGACTGGCAGACAGTTCTGCCCCTCTGTCTCTACTTCGCTGGTTCTCAAATCCACTGAGAATTCAATGAAAATCAATGGCCCCCTTTTTCAAACAAATGCACGGGAGCAGGTCTACGCGGTGTGCACACCCACACCGTAATTTTGCAGACAATTTCAAGACAGTCGAGAATCCTCTAAAGCTCATCTACAGAGTCCAGATTAAGAATCCCTGCTCTGCGTAATTTAGAAGACATAACATACATAATTATTTCCCTTCTCTCAGAATAAAAAAAAGATTAAACACCCATACAAGTGGGGCTTATATTCTGTATTTCTCTCACTGCTAATGTGTATGTAGAACATTTTGTGCTTCCCAGAAGCATGGTCAGCTTTTCTCTTCAAACTACTTTTCACTCCTTAGTTTTCAAGATGCAAGATCATCCCCTGCCCAAACAGGTCCCCAGTGTTCCAGGTATCTGGAAAAGCTAAGTTTTACAGTTTAGTCTTACTCCTCATTAGTCTTTCGAATGATTTCAAGAGAGAGAAAATCCAATCTTCAGCAAAGCTGTCCACTGGAGAACTACTTACAGGAAGGAGGGCTCAATATGGTGGCACAGGAAGATCCCAAAATCACTTCTTCCCATGGTCACAACAAATTTTCAAGTACACATGAAATAATTTCCTCTGAAAAAGACCTGATAACCAGATGAACAGAGCCTCCATGACAAAGGATAACACAGTAGCACTGAAACAAGAAGAAGGGACACGGTCTTGCCTCATTAATACAAAACAAAACAGCAACTAAGCCCAGGTGTGATGATAAATAATCGGGAAGAATCTCGAAGATATGAAACTTTTCCCAAAGAAGAGAAGGGTCTGTGCGCCACCTTAGGCACCCAACCCCTAGATCCTGCACAGGAGAGATGAGCCCCCAGAATACCATTAAAAACCAGTGGGCATTACATGTGGGAAAACTGTAGGGAACAGAGAACCTGCTCGTAAAGGGCTTGATGAGAGACTTCCTCACTCTGGGACCCAGCTCAAAGACACCAGTTTGAAAATTACCTGGACCATGTGTGATGGACACCAACTTACTCATCGTGAAGAGTCTGCCAGAGGGGCAGGAACTTGCTTAGGACCCTCCAGGGATACAGACACGGGTAGGAGTCATTTTTGAAGTCATATTCTAACTTGTTGGTGGGCACCATTTTGGAACTCCTCCTCAAGCCTGTTGGCACTGGAGGGTGCCCACTGCTGAGTGCCCTGCCCACCTCCATACCACAGCCAGGCCAGATAAGAGCCCTGCCCACCCCAGCACCAGAGTAGCACACTGCAGCTGGGCTGGGCAACATCCCCACACACTCCTGTGCCCCGGCTGTGGCCCCACCACAGCAGGCAGCACATGTAACTCATACAGGGGAACACCCTTCACCCTGAGTTCCTGGTGCAAGTGGCTAAGAGGGATATTGTTTCTGAGCTCCATGGGATATCTCCTAAAGAAGGGCACTCCTTCCAGACAGGGAGAGGGAACTAATTTACCTAATAGATAGAAACAAACACAGAGAGTCAAGCAAAATGAGGAGACGGGAATAGAGGAATATGCTCCAAATGAAAGAACTAGAAAAAGTCTGATAACTGATCCACCTGATAAGAAGTTCAAAGTAATGTTCGTGACGATGTTCACTGAACTCCGGAGAAGAGGGGAAAATGCAGTGAGAACTTCAAAGGAGACAGAAAATAAAGTATCAGGCAGAAGTTACAGAGCTGAAGAGTAATGACCTAAACCGAAACAAGCCTAGAGGAGTTCATCAGCAGACTGGATAAAGCAGAAGAACAGACCAGCAAGCTGACATATCAAACAATGGAATTGACCTAAACAGTGCAGCAAAAAGAAATTTTTGTCAGAGAAGATATTGTAAAAGACCTCTGTGACAACATCAAGTGGAATAACATTTGCATTATAGGGGACCCAGGAGAAAAGACAGAAGGGGCCAGAAAACTATCTGAAAAAATAACGACTGAAAACCTCCCTAATCTGAGGAAGGGGACACAAATTCAGACCAAAGAAGCTCAGAGAGTTCTGTAAGAGACGAACCCAAAGAGATCTACATCAAAACACATTATAGTTAAAATAGTAAAATTAAGAGACCCTCTTCAGTGAAATGGCCAAGTGGCTCAGGGCTAGTGGCCTTGTGGACACAGAGATGCAGACCCTGACAGGCAAGACCACTGCTCTCAAGGATGAATCCAGTGACACCAATGAGAATGTCAAGGCCAAAATCAAGAACAAGGAGGGTATCCCGCCTGACCAACAGCATCTGACTTTTGGTAGCAAATACCTAGAGAATAACCACACTTTCTCAGGCTACAATACCTAGAAAGAATCCACTTAGAACTTGGTGCTTCACCTGAGGGGTGGCATCATTGAACTTTCCTTCTCCCACATGGCCCAAATATATGACTGCAACAAGACGATCTGCTTCCAATGCGATGCTTACCTGCATCCCTATGCTGACAACTGCCACAAGAAGTGTGGCCACACTGACAAACTGCGCCCCAAAAAGAAGGTAAAACAAGGCCCCTCCACTGGTTCTTGCTTTGCCCACAGGGTAGTCTCCTGCCTGAGCCCCAAGGCCCTGGGGCCTCAATAAAGTTGCCCTTTTACACTTTCATTGACTGGTGAGAATTAAAGACAGAGAAAATCTTGAAAGCAGCAAGAATAAACAACTTGTTAAGTACAAGGGAAATCGCATAAGGCTTGCAGCTTATTTTTCAGCAGAAATTTTCCTAGGGTAAGAAAGTGGCATGACATATTCAAAGTGCGTTTGAAAGGAAAAAATTTCCAACTAAGAAATTCTCTATCCAACACAGTTATTCAGAATTAAAGGAGAAATTAAGAGTTCTGTAGATAAACAAAAACTCAAAGTTCATCATTGCTAAACTGGACCTACAAGAAATGTTAAAGGAACTTCTTTAGGCTGAAAAGAAATGACACTAATTAACAATAAGAAAATATATGAAAGTAAAAATCTCAATGGAAAAGGTAAATATATAGAAAAGACAGTGGATCAATCATTTATAAAGCAAGTAGGAAGGTTAAAAGATAATAGTGGTAAAAGTAACAAAAACTGTAATATTTACTTACGGGATGCATAAAATAAAAAAAATATAAAATATGATACCAAATATAAAAAGCAGGGGAGACTGGGTGGCTCAGTTGGTTGAGTAACCAACTCTAGATTTCGGCTCAGATCAAGGTCTCACGGTTCTTGAGTGGGCTCTGTGCTGGCAGTGTGGAGCCTGCTTGGGATTCTCTCTCTCTGCCCCTCCTCAGATTGCTCTCTCTAAGTAAATATATACTTTATTAAAAACATACTTTTTAGGGCGCCTGGGTGGCCCAGTTGGTTACATGTCCGACTCTAGGTCATGATCTCACAGATCAAGCCTGATATGCTCTGCACTGGGACTGGAACCTGCTTAAGATTCTCACTCTTCCTCTACCACTCCCCTGCTCATGCTCACTCCTTCTCTCTCTTCCCAAAACAAATTTTGATAATTTAAAATGGACCATTCTATATGAGGGTATTATATGTGAACTTCATGGTAACTACAAAGCAAAAACTTATAGTAAATACACAGAAAAAAAAAATGAGAAAAAAAATCTAAACATAATGCTACAGAGAGCCATCAAACCACAAGAAAAGAGAGAAAAAGAAAGGAAGACAGGAACTACAGAACAGCCAGAAAACAAGGAGAAAGGAATCCAAACCTAACACTAAAGAAATTCATCAATCATAAGGGAAGAGAGTAAGAAAAGAAAGAAAAAGAATAACTACAAAAATAACCTGTAAATAATAAACAAAATGGCACGAAGTATATACCTATCGATAATTACTTTAAATGTGAAAAGACTAAATATTCTAATCAAAAGACAGAATGGATTAAAAATAAAAACAAAAAGAAGACCCATTTATATGCTACCTAAAAAATAACAAAAGTAAGGACCACACAGACTGAAAGTGAAGGGATGGAGAAAGACATTCCAGGCAAATGGAAACGAAAGCTGGTGTAGTTAAACTCCCATCAGAAAAACAGACTTTAAAACAAATACTGTAATAAAAGACAAAGACCCACATAATAATAAAGAGGTCAATCTACCAAGAATATATAATATTTATAAATATATATGCATGTAGTATATGAGCACCAACATATATAAAACGAGTATTAAGATATCGAAAGGGAGAAAATGATAGCAATACAATAATAGTAACAGGGAACTATGACACCTCACTTATATCAATGGTTCGATCGTCCAGACAGGAAATCAATATAGAAACACTAGGCTTAAAGGATACGTTAACTAGGTGAGCTTAATAAATATATATAGAACATTCCATCCAAAAGCAGCAAAATACACAGTCTTCTCAAGTACATATGGAACAGTCTTCAGAGCACTCATATGTTAGACCACAAAACAAGTCTTGATAAATTCAAAAGTTTAAATCATCAACCATCTTTTGCAATCACAATGGTATAACGAAGAAAATGAGCAAACCACAAAAACATAGAGGTTAAACAACAGGTACTAAACATCCAATGAGTCAATGAAAAAAATAAAAGGAGAAATAAAATATTACCTAAAGACAAATGTAAACAAAATTATGATATATCAAAATCTATGGGATGCAGCAAAAGTAGTACTGACAGGGAAGTTCACAGCTATACAGGCCTATCTCAAGAAAAATCTCAAGTAATCTAATATCACACCTAAAGTAACTAGAAAAAGAACAACAAATAAAGCTTACAGTTAGTAGAAGTAAGGAAATAATAAAGATCAGAGCAGAAATATATGAAATAGAGACTAAAACAACAACACAAAAGATCAATGAAACCAAAAGATGGTTCTTTGAAGAGATCAACAAAATTAATAACCTTTAGCCAGCCTCATCAAGAAAAAAAGAAAGGGCTCAAAAAATAAAATCAGAAATGAAAGAGAAGTTAACAACGGATTCCAGAGAAATACAAAGGACCATAAGAAACTAATTACATGCCAACAAATTAGACAATCTAGAAGTAATGTATAAATTCCTAGAAACACACAATCTTCAAAGAATATTCATTCATGAAGACACAGAAAATCTGAATTGACCAATTTCTAGTAAGGAAACTGAAACATTAACCAAAACCTCCCAACAACACAAGCCCAGGATCAGATGGTTTCACTGGTGAATTCTACCAAACATTTAAAGATTTAATGCCCATCCTTCTCAATTCTTCCAAAAAACTGAAGAGAATGCTCCTGAACTCATTTTATAAGGCTGGCATTACTCTGATACCAAAAACAAAGACACCACCAAAGGGAAAGGGGGGGGGGGGAGAAAAAAAAAAGAAAGAGAAAGAAAATTACAGGCCAATATTCTTGATGAACGTAGATGCAAAAATTCCCAACAAAATTTAGCAAGCCAAATTCAGCAATACGTTAAAAGGATCACACACCATGATCAAGTGAGATTTATTCCTGGGATGCAAGAATGATTCAACATCTGCAACTCTATCAACATGACAACAACACTTCAACAAAATGAAGAATAAAAATCATATAATCATTGCAATCAATGCATAAAAAGCATGTGACAAAATTCAACATCATTTATGATAAAAACTCTCTTTCAAGTGGGTATAAAGAGAATGTACCTCAACATAACAAAGGGCATACTGGCAAACCTACAGCTAATATCATTCTCAATGGTGAAAAACCAAAAGCTATTCTTCTAAGATCAACAACAAGACAACAATGCCCACTCTCACCAATTTTATTCAATACGGCACTTCTAGTGCTATAGGTAAGAGTAATTAGGCAAGAAAAAGAAATAAAAGTCAGAAGTAGTAAGATCCAAAAAGGAAAAGGTAAACTGTCACTATTTGTAGATGATATGAAAATTCTAAAGGATTTTCATCAAGAAGCTGTTAGAACCAATCGATACATTCAGTAAAGTGTAGAACGCAAAATCAGTATACAGAAATGTGTAGCGTTTCTACACACTAATGATGAACTGCTAGAAACAGACATTAAGAAAGCAATTTCATCTATGATTGCATCAAAAAGAATAAAATACGTACCTAGAAAAAATTTTTAACCAAGGAGGTGAAAGACCTGAATATTAAAAACTGTAAGACACCAAGGAAAGAATCTGAAGAAGACACAAATAAATGGAGAGATATTCCATGCACATGGATGGAAGAATTAGTATTGTTAAAATGTCCATATAACCAAAGCAATCTATAGATTCGATACAATCCCTATCAAAATTCTGATGGCATTTTTCACAGAACTAGAACAAATAATCTTAAAATCTGTATAGAACCATAAAAGAATCCAAACAGCCAAAGTGATCTTGAGAAAGAAGAACAAACCTGGAGGTATCACGCTCCCTAATTTCAATTATATTAAAAGCTATAGTAATCAAAACAATATCACACTAGCACAAAAAGAGACACATAGGTCAATGGCATGGAACTATTATTTACCTCATTTTGAGTTAATTTTTGTGTATACAGTAAGACAGCAGTCTAGTTTTATTCTTTTGCTTGTGGCTGACAAGTTTTTCCAGCACCATTTATTGGAGACACTGTCCTTTCTCCATTGTATGTTCTTAGCTCCTTTGTCCCAAATTAATTGCATGTATGTGGGTTTATTTGGGGGGGGGGTGTCTGTGAATATTCAGAAGACTTGAAACCATCAAATTCCTACAGAAAAACTTATGCAGTAAGCTCTTTGACATCAATCTCAATGATGTGCTTGTAGATCTGACTCCAAAAGCAACGGAAAGAAAAGCAAACATAAACAAATGGGACTACATCAAACTAAAAAGCTTCACCACAGCAAGGAAAATCATCAACAAAATTAAAAGGCAACCTACTGAATAGGAGAAGATAACACCAGTAAGGGGTTAACATCCGAAATAAAGAATGTTTACAACTTGACAATAAAAAAAAAAAAATTTAAAAACAGGCAGAATATCGGAATGGATCTTTTTTTCAAAGAAGACATACAGATGGCCTCAACAGACACATGGAGAGATGGGCAACAAAAGTAATCAATGCAATTCGAAACTACAATGAGATACCACCTCACACCTGTAAAAATGGCTATTATCAAAAGGACAAGATAGCAAGTATTGGTGACGATGTGGACAAAAGGGAACCCTTGTACACAGATGGTGGGAATATATATTGGTGGAGCCACTATGGAAAACAGCACAGAGATTTCTCAAAAATTAAGAACAGATCTACCATATGATCTGACTTTTCCACTTCTGGGTATTTATCCAAAGAAAACAAAAACACCAATTCAAAAAGGTATGTGCACTGCTATAGGTTCATTGCAGCATTGTTTACAATAAGATACAGAAAAAAACTAAATGTCCAGCAATAGATAAATGGATAAAAAAGATGTAGTATAAATAGATAATGGATTACTACTGAGCCAAAAATAAGAACAAAATCTTGCCGTTTGTGACAACATGGATGGACCCTGAGTGTATGATGCTAAGTGAAGTCAGTCAAACAGAGAAAGACAAGTACCGTATGATTTCACTCACATGTGGAATCTAAAACAAACAACAAACAAACAAAGGAACACCGCAACAAGCTCAAAGATACAGAGAACAGACTGATGGGTTACCAGAGGGAAAAGGAGTCAGGGGGTAGGCGGAATGTGTAAAGGTGGTCAATTGTATGTTGACAGACGGTGACTAGACTTCTGGTGGTAATTATTTTGTATCCCAAAGAAATGTTAAATAATAATGTTGTACACCTGAAAGTAAAATCATGTTATATACCTATTTTATTCAATTAAAATACTTATAATAGCAAAAACAGAAGTAAACAAAACCAAACAACAAAAATGAAAAAACCTAAGCATGGGCACAACTTTGAATTCTAAAAGGGGAGTAAAGAAATTACGGTGTATAAATAATGGAATGCTATACAGTCATTAGTTATGAATCCACTCTACATGAAGTCATGTGAAACGAAGAAAAGAATCATCCTAAGAATATGTCCTTCTCAACAGTCTTTTCAGTGAAAACAAAGTTGCCATGTACCAGACTCTGGGCAGCAGCCAAGAGAGCCCTTCTAGGTGGTTCATTACCCTTGCTACATGGTTCTTGGCTTCTTGGCACCCAAGCCATTCGTCTACCTTCTTAGAGATCCTAACAATTCTGAAACATGACAAAGTCCCAACTTTCAGTGAGTCACAGTTTTCAATGGCTGGCTAAACGACAGAGAAACAGAAGGACAGAGCAGAAACTGGGACTGTAAGTAAGGTGAAGCTGGGAGCCTCCTAAACCCCAAATCTCCCAAATGTATCTTTCCCAATCCCAACCCCCAGCCCCCAAAATTAACACCATCCTTCCTCAATGGGTAGCACCCTTTCCCCTATAAGTCCCAAGATAAATAATACTGCTTTCTCTCACACCCAACTCAACAATCTGCCTTTTAACTTTCTCCATTCATACTATACACCATCCAGGATATTCTGTTTTGTTTTGTTTTGTTTTGTTTTGCTTTGGTTTTAGGGCAATGTCAAAAAAGGAGAAAGATAAAATGAACACAATTTAAAGGAAGTAAAACGAAATTAAATTAACTTCTGGTCAACCACAATTCATGTTGAGTTCTGGTCAAAGCCCTAAGAAATTCGGTAGTTCACGGAACTTTGTACTTCACGAATAAGAAGAGATGATGAAGATTTTCCCTTGAAAGCTGCTAGGCATATTACAATCAGAGATAAATCTCCTGAAGTTAAAAAGAGTGAAAGAAAAGAATGGCAGGCACAAAATAAAGTCAATATATCATTAAGCTGAGCTGACTTCTTTCCCCATCTGCCACCCACAACTGGATCCACCAACAAACAATGATTCAAGTAAATGGAAACTGCAGTCAATAGTATTTTTCTTTTCATAATCACCTTGACTCTGAGAAAGAAAGTTTTTTTTTTTAAATAATCCTCCCCAAGATTCAGCACCAGCAATTCTACTAAAATTCATATAAAATATGCAACGTGCCATACCCGGTCCCCGCCAAAAACAGTTACAAAGAAACGAAAATGCTTCCCAGGCACTTTCCTTGCCCAGAAATTCATCTCTGAGTCACACACATTTCTGTTGCAGGTGAAAAGCATTTCACACGTTATAAAGCCGACTGTTAAGTCTTAAAAGACAAGAGCTGCAAAGCAAGATTTACTGAAGAAATGTCATAGAACGACATGAGGAGAAACCATACAGATTAACGTATATCACCTCCTTCAGGCAGGACAGAACTCTTAAAGACATGAAGTTTACTCAAAAACAGAAAACTAACATGGAACACAGTTTAAATTTTTTTTTAATGTTTGCTTATTTTTGAGAAAAAGAGACAGAGTGCTAGCAGGGGAGGGGCAGAGAGAGAGGGAGACACAGAATCCGAAGCAGGCTCCAGGCTCTGAGCCGTCAGCAGAGAGCCAGACGCGGGGCCCAAACACACAAACTATGAGATCATGACCTAAACTGAAGTCGGCCACTTAAGTGACTGACGCCCCATCATGGAACACAGTTTAAAAATAAAACAAAACCCAAAACAAATGAAAAAAACAGATAAAAGTCCTTTGTCGATCCTTTGACGCAGAGCTGTATCACACAAGCCAAGAAGAACAGCTCCTGAGAGTAGACGTAAAACAGTTTACTCTGCACAGGAAAAGGCATCAATCCACACAGAAGTTATCTCGTCTACATTATGCCAATAGTCTCAGTACAAATTATAGCTGTAATGGGTCTTATGCCACCTAGAAAAATCTACCAAACACTCCACTGATGTAACAATTCTTTATAAAGCAACCTGCCATGGCAAGAGACTGTGGTCCATAAAGAAAACACTGATAAATGAGGCAATAAAAGTATAACCACAACCTTTTTGTCTTTCCTTTTTTTGTTTGAAAAAGGTTAGGATTATAAATATTAAAAACTTAATTTGACTGGATAATGAATATCTTGAACACCCAGCTGCTTCTTTTTTCATCGTATTCACTACTTTGCAAATTTTCATCATTAACAATTCACATGAAGATGGCCATAAACGAAAGATGATGAATGCTACTAGATATACAAAAATTAATCTTATACTACATGCTCACAACCAAACCTCTCAGCCTGTTAGGCACAGCTAAAAGGAACAGTTTTACTGAAAGAAGAGTTTCAGCGGAATATGGTTAAAGATACTCTTGCCTCACTCTTTTGAAAGGCAACGTACCTTCTCCTGCTGGGGTAAGACTTAAAGCTTCCTTTAGGTTTAGCTTAGATGTCACTCCCTTCATGAAGCTCTTCTAGATTCGCCAAGCCCAGGTTAGACATCACTCGTTCTCTCTGCTCATCCCCGACCTGCCCTGCTCCCTACTGCCTCCCCCAGGGTACAGATCATAGCACGTATCCATCATACTTTTTGTAATTACATGCACAGCTGTCTATAGCCTCTGCTGAACTAAAAACTGTGATAGCAGGAGAGGGATTTTTCTTTATGTTTTATCCTCTGTACCTGTACTCACTATTCTGGCACATGATAACTTACTAAAAAATTCTTAGTTAAAAGAATAGACAGAAGAAATATTACAACAAGCTGGAGATTAACAGATGAGTGGACAGTTTTAATTCTTAAATAAGTAGAACGTGACTGAAATAATACAGAAGGTTCTTACTCCAGTTCTTGGGACCACATTCAGGAGATGGACCAATATTTTTATGGTGAAAGCAGTAGAAATACATTGTATATGTATAAAATAGCCTGTTAGGGAGATAGGTAAAAAAAAATCACTTAGTAGCACAAAGACAACTGTAATATTTGAGGTCTTTCTTCCTCTGTATCAAAACTCACTAGAGACAAGAACACAATTCTGTGCAGTTCCTAGCAGACCAATGCATTCTACGAAGTCACCAAGTGCACTGCAGCAAAGAGCTAGCTCGGTCTCCCACCACAGCGTTCTACGTTAGCAACGACGACAACGACGAGCATGACAAATGCTAACACGTTGCCGTAAGTCTACCTATGCTAATTCCACGGTTAGGGGGAGCCAGAAGGAAAGCTACAGGGGAAACAACGCCCGGGCCAACACGTACGAAGGAGAGAGGAGGAAAGAAACCACACGGCGTCAAAGTAAGCTCTCCCTTCTCTGTTTTCAAAAGTAGCACACAAAAGCCTAGAGCCTCTGGTGGAGTTCTGGCATCTGCCGCCAACGGCCAGCTGACATCCATCTGTGCTATGGGGTCCAGGACTGTTCCTCCGATTTCATAGCTCTCTTTCTGAGGATAAATGAGCTACTAATGAGAGCATTCCGAAAGCTCCTTCAAAGGAACTCAAGGTCACATTGTTTTCATTGTCCCTGGGATCATACTTATTAAGAGGTCTCTTTTTGTCATTCTAACTTACAGAAGCCAAATCTTGCACATCAGAATGCCTCGGGAATCGGTGGTAGAGCTGACGATTTTGACAATTCTACAGAGGGCTAAGCACCGCTTAAATCTGCACTGTGCACTGAGCTGAGGAAGACGGAGCTACACTATTTAAAACCCTATCACGCCTCCCTGAGGAAGAATTATTGACCCCAAATACAGTCATTCCCACTACATGCCTACTTCCTACTGACTAAGTGTCTTTCCATGTAGAGAGACAAAAGTGTTACTCATGCTGAATATTTATGGGTGTCACTGAAGTGAAGGAAAAAGAAATATCCAGAGGAAACTTTCAAAGAAACTAGCTCATGCTACTTACTTTGAGACTAACAGCCGTTTTCTAATTGGTGCTATCTGGTCCCATAAAAGTAAATTCGTATTGGAAAATGCCAAGTTAATAACCAAGGAATAACCTACTGGGAGAGAGAAGATGACCAAGAAGCTGGAACACTCACTGTTCCTGCAATTATTGAGCTGAGGTTAGAACAGCGCAGCAAATAAAACCGGCGAACATGCCAGGGGAGGCCTCTAAAGCTGACATCACAAAATCCCAGCATCTATTCTTGTTTATGAGAGGCAAAGGAAAAAAGAGGCAGCCGAACTGGAGCAAGACAGTAAAAGTGCATTAGTGCTATTATTATAAATAGCAGCAGCAACGGCAATTACTACCGTCCAAACTGTAGTGTATATGGATTTACTTGTGAATACTTTATTTATCTAAAAACAATTTTGGTTTTAGTTTACACTATCTTTATTCATTTCCACTGAGGTCATTTTAACAAAGAAGGGAAAAGGGAGAAAAACAGAAGTAGAGTATAAATAGGAATTTCACGCATAGGCTGCTACTTGTAATTAGCCCACATCCTGCCTCTGTTTAGGAATGGCAAACAGGTTTGACCTTGGGTAGAAATCCCAGTGGACTGATACAGGCCATACTGAAAGGGCTGCCTGGGCTCTACGGAAGGGAAAACAGACAAAGTATGTCCTGGATGAGGCACGGAGAAACCGACCATCAGGAACATGGACCTGCCATCCTAGGGTTAGCCCAGTGGGAGATGTTGCTCCTTGAGGGATATGTGGCAACGTCTGAAGATAATTTTGATGGTCCCAAGTGGGGCAGCACTGGGGCAGCACTGGCGGTAGAGGCCAGGGATGATGCTCAACAGTCCACATTCACTCTCGACCCACCAAAACAAAGAACTATCTGGGCCAGAATGTCAATAAAGTTGAAGTCCCATGATTTAGTCAAATCTATCCTAAGTTAGTTCATGGATTAAGTCTTTACCCAAATGACATAAAACTGGTCTTCGGACAGTGTTCCTGAGCCACCCTTCCTAATGCTAGAGTAATTCTATATAACTTCACTAGAGTATGAAAACTATAGAGTCGATGTGATTTACACAGGTTATACTGATCTGCCCCTAACTTAGTAGTGTGATCACGAATTATTTTATCCCCTGAAGCCTTGGTTTCTACATTCATAAGAAGAGAGGGTTAGACCAGATAATCACCATTATCATAAACAAACCAAAACTGCTGGGAAGTTCCTTACATTTCTAAAGGGGATGAGCCCTTGTTGATGATACTCTTCAAAAAAAGATGATTTTTCTTCAGTTTAAGACAAGCTTACCAATTCCTTTCAATCCCTGTTAATGCAGACTTACTAGCTGTGCCCCAAATTAAAGCTATTTTAATTTTCATGGTATGCTTAATTATTTTCCATCTGAACATTTTTGTTTAAGTTGAGATGCTTTGGCATCTCAAGGTATTCTGACCTTCTTGTCCCTCGCTATTACACTACCTGAACTTGACTTTTCCAGTTCTCCAATCATCTATTCTATCATCTCCTGTATCATTTAAACTACCAGGGTCAATCATATAGCTGCTTATAATTATACTTCTCTTTCTTCACTCTATAAATCTCTTTTATCAATCAATTAATTGATTCAAATACTTCAGGGCCTTCTCTGTACCTATGACAGTAACACTGGACACAAGAGTAGAGGCAAGAGCTGGATATGTTGGTACAAAAGATAGTTTCTTGCTTTGAAGCATTTACAGGCTAATTAAGAGGATGAAACACGTGAAGCTATTAAGAACAAGTCATATTAACGAGGTGGTAGCAAGGAAATGTCACTATGAGGGTAAGAAATGCCAGAAGAATGAAATGAAATGTCTACTGCACACAGATTAAGGATGACCCAGAAGCTATCATTAAAAATGTTAGGAAAAAATTCTTATAAGTCAAAATACAACTGAATAACAAATTTTAAGAACCAATGAATGTTCTGTCCAGAAGGTAAAATTATATAGACACGTTTGGAAGTGTTAAAAAAGAGACAACAGACCCAAAATGAGGTCACGTGTGCCAAGCCCCACATCAACAAACCAAGATACCTAACCTAGTTGCAGCTTCAGCCTCTCCCAGGAATGTGACCTATAGCCAGTCAATCTGGAATCATCTGGTCAGCACGAGCGAGGTCATCTGCCCAACAGGAAGGTGACCTTTTCTGAAACAATCCACGTTTTGATGGAAGAAAAAAAAATTTCTTTTCCTGCTCTTCTCTACCTATACCATTCATTTTTTAAAGCTCTTTGGAGGATCTCTGTATCTGCTAAATGGGATGCTGCCTGCTTCATAAATTGTTGAGTAAACGCATTAAAATCTTTAAATTCTACTCAACTGAATTCTCTTTTAAAAGCAATCAATCATGTAAAGCCATATATGTTGACTTAGATCACATCTATCAAAATGGAGATCCCGCAAACCAACTCTGAGAAAGGGATGTTTATTTTAGAACAAACGGGACAGCACACTTAACCATACTGAGAGTTCATCAAAGTCTCAACATGTGCACCAAGGAACCTTCTGCAGCAAAGTGCGCATATTCGCCCTCAAAGGTCAATTTCAGACCTATGCCCTGAACCAAAGTTATTTAACCCTTATGGCACACATTTATATATTTTTCTAAATCATAATCAAAGTATTTTCACCTCTGGTGCCTCTGGTGTGAAGCTGTTATGTCCACTACCTAGTCTGCGGTTATGTCCACTAGAAATGCTAGGAAGTTATTATGTCCACTGCCCAGCTGTCCAAGAGCTAAGGTCTCAAGTTTCTGGTATCACTTGGGAAGAAGACTGCATTTTAGATGTCATTTCAGTATTATAGAAATAATTTTATGTTTAAATGAATACAAGATCAAAATGAAGATTAACTCGGGAATGATCCCCTGTTAGCAATGTCTCCTTAGAGGATAATCTTTTTTTGAAATTTCTTCATAATGGTCTTACTCAAAACCAGATTCTAGCTCTTTGTGGCCTCTCTCTCCAACTCCAAAGTCCCCAGCTAGTGGTTAGAGTTTCCTTCAAGCTTCTTCTTTCCTTCAATCTATCATGACTTCATCTGTCATTAGTGTCTCCCTTCTGCCTAAGGAGGCTCATTGGCTTAGAATGTCCATGAAGATCAGTGCCCTTGACTTTTAAATCAATACAATCTCAATTTAATTTAATACACAGTACCATGAAAACAAATGCTGAGCAAATCATACTATTATTCAATTTATCGTATTCCATCTGTTTTTGGCATGGTCGCAAATAAGTCCACATTGCAAATGAACAGATTTTAAATTGAGAGAATTTGTCAAGCACTGTTTATGTATAAGTTTTCCATTATTTTCTGCATTTGTTACTTAAATTTATATCAAAGAATATGCAAGTATAACTGCTTTATCAAAATTCAGAAATAATTTTTAACAACACTCTCAATGGAGTCCTTCAACAGTGAACCGAAATAAAATCCTGCCTCTGCATTAAATATACCCTAGTGCATCGAGTGCTTAAGCATAAAGGACCCAGGAGAGAGAGGAGAAGAAGAGAGAAAGAAAAAAACAACTCTTATTAAAACACTATTACAACCAACAGTGATTACAGAAATAATAAGACAGCCCCTAAAATAATGAGAAGACCACATAATGTTGGTCTTTACACATCTTTTGGATTCAAAGGAGAAGATGCATATATTTAGTGCTACCATGTATTGAGTGGTACCAAAAGTAAAAACATACCTAATTTTATTCTCCACATCGTCACTATCTGATTCTTCAGAGCTTCTGTACTTATCTGGATCTGGAAGTGTGCTTGGATCAAATCCATCATCATCGTCATCATCGCTCCAATCCAGAAAGGCTTCCTCTTCGTCTCTGGCCTAAGAAAACACAAGGGAAATTGTGGTTTAAGAAAACAGCTGATGAATCATCAAGTCTTATTTCTAGACCCAAATAAATACTTCTCTAATTAAGAACCTCAAAATGGAAGCCTTCTATTCTGGTGAAAGCCTCTATGTGACTTTCAGAATGATAATCACTTGCAAAGAGAGAGAAAACTCTTGTTTCAAAATTATAATGAAAATATGGTTCAGAAAGTAAACCACCATTAAGTCCCTTAAAACAGCATGGGAAAAATTGTCTATTTTATTACTTCCACATAACTGTCAAAGAAATAAAGTATAAAATAGAGTTGTTTTAGTGCTCCTGTATACACACATGTGAATTTCAAACCTCTCAAAAATATTATGTGAAAATATAAAAAGCCAGAAGAGAGGGTACAGAAACTCCTTTGTTGTCTGATGACTCTATGACCACAGTAATCTAAGTGTTAAAATTAACAATCAGATTTAAATTCAAGAATAAGTATGATGACGCTAACAACAATGGAAAAAGGAGAGAAAGAGCAAGAGACAGGAAATGCAGTAATAGATAGAAGAGGTTGGGAATTAATTCAGTTCCATGCAAGCAGGTACGTAGGTGGGCTTTTTTTTTTTTTTTTGCTTTTATTTAATAGTGGTTTATTTTTGTCAAAGAACAAAGTAATGTAATGTTAAAATAAACTTACTATGCGTTTATGTAATGACCGCCCCTTATAGAACATTTATTTCTGGCACATTGTGCTTCTTGTCTACTAGGTTACAAAACCAAACAAGCATCATCACATGCATTTAACAGATTATAAGTAGGACTAAAAAAAAATTCTGGATGAGATTCTCTCCGTTACCATCTTTATAATTCTCCTTCACACCATATGAGACAAACGTCAATGGTTCTGTTTTCAAATGTTTAATGTTCTTTCCCAGAAAGTGAATAACAACTCAGAATAGCATGGCAAGTGACCCTGCAGGCACCATACAGGCCCTCTCACACTTTCTGAACATCCCTCCCTCAATAACCTCTAAACATAACAAAAGGAGGAAAAAGAAAAGAAAAGAAGGATTAGTCACCACTGCAAAAGGCCCCTATTGCTTTCCTGGTAAAGTCCCCAGGCGACAATAACAGGTCTGAAACAAATATATCAAAGTGGGGGAAGGCCGTCATCAGAAGCAGTAATCCGCACCCTCCACAGCACACTGTACGGTCCACTTGAAAATAATCAAGGATATCAACAAAAATTGAACGTCATCATATGCTCAAAAACACTAATCTCCTGGGCTACAAGATCTTTCCAATTTTCCAGTCTGATGCTCTCGAAGGAATCTGAAGACAAGCAGACTCAAAATGACTCTCAGGTTTTTTGATCTTAGGATACCTTTACGCTTAAAAAGTATGAAGGAGTCCAAAGACCTTCCGTGAACGTGGATTATATCTACTGACATCTACTGTATTAGAAATTAAAACTAAGATTTTAAAAAATTTGTAAGTAACAATAAAACTCACTACATATTAACCTAAATGGCATATTTCATGAAAAGTAGCTATAATTTCCCACAATAAAAAAACACTGTTTTATATTTTTGCAAGTTTCTTTAATAACCAGTTTAGAAGAAGACAGCCAGATGCCCAAATGCGCCTCTGCCTTCACAATGTGTTGCTCTGGGTCAAGTCTATCAAGACAAGTCAGTCGCTCTGAGGTAGATAGTCAGGAAAGGCAGGAGTCATTTAATAGCCTTTCCTGGCAGCTGTACTCACTCTTCTTTGATGACCCAACAAACTCTATGAGTAGTTCCTTTTTCTTTTTCTTTTTTTTTTTTTTTCTTTTTGACAGAGAGAGAGAGAGCATGAGCAGGGAAGAGGGGCAGAGGGAGAGGAAGATGGGAAAGGCCCCCCGGGGGGGTTGGGGAGAAGAGTGAGAGAATATGAATCTTTAGCAGGCTCCATACTCAGCATGAAGCCTGAGGCAGGGTTCGTCTCCACACCCCCAGAATCATGACCTGAGCTGAAATCAAGAGAATGTTCAAGCAGCTGAGTCACCCAGGCACTCCAGTTCATAACAAGCAGTTGCAATGCAGAATCTGAAGCCACTCTGTACTTACATTACAATCCATTGGTCTACTTTTCACTCAGAACACATCCTTTACCAGTGAGTGATTTCATAACATCATGCATCAGCTATTTGGAAAATACGAGTACAGATATCTTCCTTATGTGAATTCTCATATGTTGATACATTTTATTATACAGTATTTTTTAAAATCACATTTGTTAATATCACCACTGATATCTTAAGAGGTGCCTTTCAGAGTATGGGGAAGCTACTGGTGGATATAAGCTTTCCAAAATTCTAATTTTTTCTTAAAAACTCATATTTTACTGTTAACAGCAAATATTTTTGGTTTTTCCCTTGAAATGCAAGCAACAAGTATCATCTTCCTCTGGTTGCTTTCAAACATTTCTCTTTACCATAGAGGAGTTTTACCACATTATGTCTGGGACAAAGTTTTCTTTGTGTTTGTCTTTCTTGAGGCTCTGCAAGCTTCTTGGATCTATCATTTCACGTTTTCCACTAAATTTGGGAAGATTTTGGTGATTATTTCTTCAAACATTTATATGCCTCTTTGTCATCTCTCCTTCCATGATTGCAAGGACATGTATATTGGCCTACTTCACAGTTCTCTGAGCTTTCTTTCACTTTTTTTCAACCTTTTTCCTTTGTGGGGTTTTTTTTTTTTTTTTTTTTTAAGATTTTATTTTTAAGTAATCTCAACGCCCAATATGGGGCTCGAACTCACAACCTGGAGATCAAGAGTCACGCACTCCACCAACTGAGCCAGCCAGGTACCTCTCTTCCTGTTCTTATTTCTACCGGGTCTTCAGGTTTGCTATTCCTTTCTTCCAATATTTCCAAACTACTTCTGAGCCCATCTAGCAATTTGTTTTTTTAAGTAATTGTGTTTTTCAGCTCTAGGACTTCCAAGTCTGTTTGTTTTGTTTTAAACATAGTTTCCACTGCTCTGAGATCATCTCTCTGCTTATTCATTCATACTATATTTTCCTTTAATTCTCAGAACATACTTTCCTTTAATTCCTTGAACGTTTTAAAATAGCTGCTTTGAAATCTTTGCTTAATTCAAATCTGGCCTAATAGTTTCTCTGAATGCCTTTCTCTTGAGTATGGATCACATTTCCCTGCCTAATTGCAACTCTAGTATTTTTGTAGAAAAATAGACATTGCTGATCTGGAAGATGAATTCTGTCCCATTTTTCTGAGGACTACTGGATTTATATTCTATTAGGCAATTATCTTGCTTGGATTCAAACCACAAACTCTCTCTAACGCAGGGTGCTCAGCTGCTTCTATCTCTGCTTGGTCCTTATAGCTTCCGACTGCTGCGTTTTTAGCCTGGCTTCCTATGGGTCCCCCCTGAGCCTATAAAATGTGACACTCAGCCAAGGATTTAAGCAGAGTTAGGCTCACCCTCTCTATGGTTTCCATGTGGGAATTACTCTAATTTCCACCTGCTCTGTGGGCTTTGAGACCTATGCTCTGACACTTCAAAGAGAATATTTCATTTAACTGCATTTTAACACCTAATACCACTTAATATGCTCTTTTAGCATTTATAAACCACACGGCCATAAAATATCTATAACAGGAGAAATAAATTAGACAGTGGGACTTAGTATAAATGTCACATTCAATACTCCAGTGTACATATTTAACTATTTGAAGGAAAATACTCAGAATGATGAAACTGTGTGTTAATATAACTCTTCCAATTAACAACATTTGGGTTTTGCTGCTTGCTGATTTATAAGATGATCACACTGTCGATGCCTATACCATACTGTCTGTACCGCATTAACATCTTAAGTCATGACAACGACAAATGAATTTACGTTCAGAATCGCTCCTTTTGGAACACAATCTCAACCTACTAGAAGCATAAGGATGATGGAAAAACAGGCATTTTTATATTGATCTTTCTTGTTTGTTTCATTTTTTTGTATGGTCAGAAATATAGAACTATATAATATATCTGTGTATGAAAATTATAATGTGCTTCCTTGATGCCTTCAGTTTATTAAAAAATAAATAAAACACTATCATTTACAACAAATACAGAGCATAAATAAAAGTCACTGGGAGTAGTGCCATAATGAAAACATTCTGGAGAAAAGTACTGTGTCTTTCTCATGATGTCTAGTTTAGAAGTATGCTCCTTCTAGCTATAGGAAGTAGCAAAAAAAAAAAAAAAAAGGATGTTGTAGCTGCTTGTGTCTTTGTCTTTGTGATTCCACAAATCATTTAAAAGAATATTTATTAAAAAAGGCGCTATACCCATTTTTATCTCCTTTTGGGTTCACTTTTTTGAGAACACAAATACTCTGATGTACCTATCACCTCCCACCGAACTGTGACACCTCCGTGTATTAGGACACCATGAACTTATGGCAAAAGGGAACTACTTAAGCATTTTAGCAGGAAAGTAATTAAATCTTTTCCTTAGAGATACTACACCTTGACAGCAGTGGGAAAGGTGGTTGGAGGGTACAATATCTGAAGGCAGGATATTGGTTTAAAAACTATAATAATCCTAGTGGAACGAGGGATTCAATGAAGGAAGTAGCCACGGAAACAGAGGTGGGGACAGGTCTGGGAGATGTTATAGAGGGAAAACCAACCAGGTTCTACGGACTACAAGGCTACATAATATATTCCTGGGAATCATGGAAGCATAATGGCATATGTGAAATACGGTTTAAGAGAGCAACTTGGTAAATACTATGAAGATGCCTTACAAAAACGTCCTTATTCACGTCCACATGATGAGCCTCTGGGGACGTAGAATGAACGAGACAAAATCCCTACCTTGACCATAAAATGAACTGTTCGAAGATAGTTACCCATGGAGAAGCACTAGCATGAAAGCCAGGTTCTGCTATTTCTGGGGAATAGCCAATCGATAGTGAATTGACTCCATCGGCCCTGCTAAATGCCTAATATCTTACAGAAGTCTTCAAGTTACGGATCCTCTAACATGTAGCTGATTGATTATGGCTCCTAACTGTCAACATGCTTCTCCTGAGGTACTTGCGGGCTGAAAGGTGCGAGCACTCCTGTGCCTCACCAGCTGATCACTCACTCACCTCTTCCCCCCAATCCCAGCTCAGAACAAAACCAGAACCCCTACTGTCACACCTGCACTCCTCTCTTCTCTCTTAGGGCCCTGACAAATGAGGCCTCACACGCACGGAGATCAGGGTCACCTCTATGAACTGGCTGTTCCTGAAATACAATTTCAGAACCTCTGAGGAAAATATTTCACCTAAAGTAAGAATGGCTTTTCCCAAAATAGTTACTTGGAAGACTCAATTGTAAGTAGGACAGAAGAAAATATCTGAAAAAGAAATGTAACCCAACTGACTTCTATTTTGTTTTCGATTTTGAGGATGGCAATAAACACAGATGCGAAGTACCGCCCTCCAACAGCAAGTTCACAAAGGGCTCTGACACACTTCGTCTTACGTGATCTGCAAGCCCTGTGAAGTAAGAAGATAACTACCGTTCTCATTCTCAAACTGAAAATTCTGTGATTTAGGAGAAACTGAACCAAGGTCACATGAACTCGGATGTACACTAGGTCTTCTTCTGTATTACCCTGACTCTCGATTTCCCCCATAAAAATCCCTGGATTTGCTGCTCGTACAATTATTTCTTCAGAAGCGAGCATATTTTATAAGCTTCCTAAAACACGGAGTGCTGCTGTCCATGCAGCCTGCACGCACTCACCTCCGCTCTGAACGCCCTGGCCTCCCAAGCACATCTCCAGGGTCTCCCGCGTGCAATTCCACACGAGCTTCCTCATGAGACGCCCCCGAATCATTCTGCCACTGTCCCCGATCACGGTCATTCTCCTCATTGTAATTCGAATGATGTTGTTGTTTTTTCTTAAGTTCCAAACCTGATGGAGTCTGCCGCCTGCTTACAGCCTTCGGGACACGGCTTCTTTCAGGTCCCGGCCCAGGTCAAGCCTCTTTGCACCTCTATGTCCTCCCACCAGGTATTTTTCCATGGAGGCCTCTTCCACTTCCTCTTGCCTGGTGTACGGTGGTTTCTGACACCAAAAACTGGTATCTTTTCGACACCAATTTTCTAACACTAAACGAGTATCCTGGCAATTCAATTCTGACGCTACGCAGAGTGAACAGAGACCCCTGAGGTAAAGGGCTTGGTCGCACAAATCAGATGCCAGCTGCAAATGGGGCCCCCAAATAACCTGGACTTCTCCCGGGCCAACTACAAGTTCAGGCATTCTCACGACCCCCTCCTCACAGGTTCAGTCATTCTGCAGAATGATTCAGAAATCAGGGAAGCGCCCTGCTTATGATTGCCAGTTTGTTTATTCTAAAGGCTGCAACTTAGAACAACTGTATGGAGAGGCACAGAGCACGGTATGGAGTGAGGAGGGAGTGTACAGCTTCCAGGCCCTCTCCAGGTGGGCCACCTCCCTAGCATGTTGACATAGTCACCAACCTGGAAGTTCTCAGAATCTGACTGTTCAAGAGTTTTTTTGTGTACTGTTTTGTTTTTTAATATTTATTTATTTTGAGAGAGAGAGAGAGAGCACAAGCAGGAAAGGGGTGAGAGAGAAAGAGAGGGCAAGCAGGGGAGAGGCAGAGACAGAGGAGAGAGAGAATCCCAGGCAGTCTCTGTGACAGCAGCACAAGCTTGAGGAGGGGCCCAAACCCACAAACTGTGAGATAGTGACCTGAGCCAAAACCAAGAGTCGGCCACTTAACTGGCTGTGTCATCTAGGTGTCCCGTGTTCATGAGATCTTATAACTCAATTTCCAGGCCCAATTTCCTCCCAAGAGACAAGGGGTGGGGCTGTTCCACCCTCTAATCACATATTCAATCTTTCTGGTGACCAACCACTTCTGAAGCTATCTAGAGACTCCTCTTCTTGAGTTACCTCATGAACATAAACTCAAGGGTGCTGGACAGGGCCTCCTTGTAAGTAATAAAATACTCCTATCACTCAGGGAATTCCAAGGATTTTAGAAGTTCAGTGTCCGGAACCAAGAACAAAATCAAATACATTTTTTATTATAACACATGTAGTTAATTCCAAATCACCAAGTCTCAGATTAAACATTTCTAAACATCATCCTGAGTAACATTTCCTATAGCTATGTCTTCAGTGCTACAGCTGGAGTGAATTCGTTATTTACTGTCCGTATTCGTTCCTAAGCAGTAGGTTCCAGGGGAGTAGAGGCCACGTCCTTTCACCGCTGTTGAAATCAATTTTCAGGCCCAAGACGGAAGCATGCCTACCTGGGGTGCGACGTGAGGAAATCACAACTTTTGTGTCCCTGTAAATACCCTGCATGACCAGTCAGCTAACCCCCAAGCCAAGCCCACTCTGAGCCTTCTTAACAGAACAAGATTATGTGGACCCAATCAATCAGATTTTTTTCCCTCTTCCTTCTTTTTTTCTTTTTTTATCCTGTGAACAGTTCTTGCCTTCCACCCCATTCTGCAGTTCTCCGAAAGGAGACTGTCTACTTCATGACATGTTAAACAAAGCTTCTTTCACCTAAATTATCTTCTTTGAACATGTTTAACATTGCTCACTGTTGTAGTCAAAAAGCACAGAGTAGGTTCTCAAAATTTGATAAGTAAATACAAATTTAATATGAAAATATTAAGGCAGGATACAATGCTATTATGATTAGTAAGTATATACTTACTGTAAAGGTTTAATACTAGTTAAGTCAGAAATCCCATCGATTTAAACCTGACTATATGAATTTTATTGATAACTATGAATCACTTATGTCAGATTCCTCAAGTATAAAATAGAAATATTTTACAGTATTTAGGCATAAGGAAGCTGATAATGACTTTAATTGCAGATGCTTAGAAAATACGCAATCAGCATATTTTCTTAACAGAAAAAATGAGCGGTCAGTAAAGAGAATGAATGTGTGATAATGCCCATAAAATAACAACAGGGGTGCCTAGGAGGCACAGTCAGTTAAGCATCCAGCTCTTGATTGTGACTCAGGTCATGATCTCACAGTTGGTGGGCTGGAGCCCCATGCTGGGCTTTGGCTAACAGCATGGAACCTGCTTGGGATTCTCTCTCCCATTCTCTCTGCCCCCTCTTCCACTTTTGCCCATGTGTGTGCTCGCACGCGTGCTCTCTTTCTCTCTCTCTCGAAATAAATAAATAAAATTTAAATAAAATAAAATAAAAATAATAAATTATGTTTAAAGTTCCCTCTAGAAGATCATGCAAGAAAACTTCAGGTAAAAATCTATACACACACTAGAATCCGAGCTACAAAATAAAAGAAACATCTCCGGGGGCCCATGGGGACAACTTGGCAGGCCATAGATGTGTGACTACGAACTGGAAGAGATAAAACAGGTGGCGTAAACATGGAGGGGAGGTATTCCCTTCCGCAGAGACACGAAAGGAAGAGAAAGAGAGACCATGGAAGTGTAGGACTGTATTTGGACAAGAGAAAAACCACATACCAAGGAATGGAAAAAATGGAGAAAGAACCAATTTCTCACTTGATCCAGGGTGGCAGGGCTTTCTCCGAACTAGGGCCTGCCACCCTGTTCCCTGTTGGTGCGCCTGGGGAGAAGCCAGTCCCGGGCTTGGTAGTGAGCTCAAAGAGAGCATTCCCCTCCTGTGAGAGTTGTGGGAAAAAGACCCTGCAGGCCCACTAGCCAGAGGCCCTTTGTCGGCTGCCTGGGCAGAGTGGCTCTACCCCAGAACTGGGGCAAGTGGAGCAGGATCATTCAAGACATCAGAGTTTGGGGACTGAATCCCAGCCAAGCACTGGGGAGGCATGGGAGACCCTGGAGCAGAACAGAACCGGCCTGCTTGTGACCACGTGGCACTGTGAGGAGGCATGAACAGAGTGGTTTGGGTCATCCCGTCTGGGGAGGAGAAACTAGGGTGTCACCATTTTTCTCCCCATCACCAACAAGATGGGACCACCTACACCAAACTTGGCTGCTCTGTGCCTGGTAACTGTGTATCTATCGGAGCAAGACTGACATTGATGGAACCAGATGGCCCCTCCTCCAGACCAGCACAACCACCAGTTCCAAGGCACCTAGGGGTTTTTTTGCATTTTCTGATTTAATTCTTGGACAATTCTTATTTTTATATGTATATATATTTTTTTCTTTCTTTTCTTTCTCTTATTTCTTCCCTTCTCTATTTTGGTTGTTGGTTAGTTTACGCAGACTTTTTTTTAATGTTTATTTATTGTTGAGGGAAAGAGAGAGACAGAGCATGAACATGGGAGGGGCAGAGAGAGGGGAAGACACAGAATCTGAAGGATGCTCCAGGCTGTGAGCCAGTAGCACAGAACCTGATGCGGGGCTCAAATTCACAAAATGCAAGATGATGACCTGAGCTGAAGTTGGACTCTTAATCGACTGAGCCACCCAGGCACCCCTAAGCAGACATTTTTAATCTATTCTTTTTACACCTCTTCTGTATCTCCTTCTTCTTTATTTTCCTCTCTCCTTCTCTGGATTAAGCCATATAGTTTCTCTGGTTCTCTGCCTAGTCAATTTTTGTTTTCTTTTCTTTTCCCTCACCCCTGTCATTTCTCTCTTTGTATGGGATAAGGCTTCTTGCACTACCACCCCCTTGTAAATTTTTTTCCAGTGTTACTTCAACAAAGCAAAGCACACCTGGTGGAAGGTCCAAACGACCACTATGAGCAGGGAGATAAAGCAACCAGAGTCACAACACAGAGCATACAACACACTCCTAAAACACCTCCCGAAGGGCCAGGCCCTGGACGGTGTATGAACCCTTTTTAATGCAGTAGTGTTTGCAAGTGCAGGACATATAACAAGCTATTAAAACACGTAAAGGACAGAAAACTAGCCAAAATGTTGAAATGGAAGAATTCTCCTCAAGAGAAATCCAAGGAAGAAATGACGGAAAAGGACTCAAAAAAGATATAAACAATATACCTGATCAAAAATTTAGAATTAAATAATGATAAGATTAATTGCTGGGCTTATAAAAAACCATAAAAAACAGCAGAGAATCTATTGCTACAGTGATCAAGCAACTAAGAAATAGTCAAGACGAATTAAGTAATGCTGTAAATGAGATGCAAAATAAAGTGGATACTGTAACAGCAAGGATGGAGGAAGCTGAAGGAAGAGTA
This sequence comes from Paguma larvata, assembly GCA_030068075.1. Lineage (NCBI taxonomy): Eukaryota > Metazoa > Chordata > Mammalia > Carnivora > Viverridae > Paguma > Paguma larvata. Next base: position 2,410,614 of record CM057831.1, on the reverse strand, counting down.
AGTGAAATAGAAGATAAAATTATGGAAAATGATGCAGCTGAGAAAAAGATAAGAAAATACTACACCACGAGGGAAGAACTGGAAAACCAAGTGATTCAATGAAACGTAATAATACCCATATGATAGGAGTTCCAGAAGAAGAAGAGAGAGAAAGGGGCAGAAGGTTTACTTGAATAAATTATAGCTGAGAACTTCCCTAATCTGGGGAAAGAAGCAGACATCCAAATCCACGGAAGGTAAATGGACTAAATGCTCCAATCAAAAGACACAGGGTTATCAGAACATATTAAAAAAAAACAAGATCCAGGTATATGCTGTCTACAAGAGACTCATTTTAGACCTGAGGACATCTTCAGATTGAAAGGGAGGGAATGACTTCTACTGGAAAGTCAAAAGAAAGCTGGAGTAGCCATATTTATATCAAACTAGATTTTAAACCAAAGGCTGTAACAAGAGATCAAGTAGGGCATTATATCATAATTACACGGTCTATCCATCAAGAAGAACTAACAACTGTAAATGTTTATGCCCCCAACTTGGTGGCAGGCAAACATAAGCAAACTTGTTGATAATCCCATGATTGCATGGGACTTTAATACTTCGCGTACAGCAATGGACAGATTATCTAGGCAGAAATCAATAACGAAACAAAGGCTTTGAGGGGCGCCTGGATGGCTCAGTCAGTTAAGTGTCCAACTTTGGCTCAGATCATGATCTGAGTTTGTGAGTTTGAGCCCCGCATAGAACTCTGTGCTGACAGCTCAGAGCCTGGAGCCTGCTTCAGATTCTGTGTGTGTGTGTGTCTCTCTCTCTCTGCCCCTCCCCTGCTTGTGCTCTGTCTCTCTCTGTCTCTCAACAATAAATAAATGTTAAAAAAAAAAAAAAAAGAAAGAAAGAAACAAAGGCTTTGAATGATACACTGGACCAAATGGACTTGACAGATATATTCAGAACTTTTCAACCAAAAGCAGCAGAATACACATTCTTCTTGAGTGCACATGGAACGTTCTCCAAGACAGATCACATACTGGGTTACAAAAAAAGCCCTAAATAAATATAAAAGAACTGAGATTCTCACATGCATATTTGTAGATCACAATGCTATGAAATTTGACATAAGCCACAAGAAAAAATTTGGAAAGCCTCCAAATGCATGGAGGTTCAAGAACATCCTACTAAATAATGAATTAAATTAAAGAAGAAATTAAAATATATATGGAAGCAAATGAAAATGAAAACACAACGGTCCAAACCTTCTGAATGCAGCAAAGGCAGTCCTAAGGGGAAAACATGTTGCAAGCCAGGCCTATGTCAAGAAACAAGAAATATCTCAAATACAAAATCTAACTGCACACCAGAAGGAACTAGAAGCAGAACAACAAAGAAACCCCAAAGCCAGAAGGACAAGAAAAATAATAAAGATCAGAGCATAAACAAATATAGAATCCATCAATGAAACTAAGAGCTGGTTTTTTGAAAAACTAAGCAAAATTGATAAACCCCTCGCAGTCAGACTTCTCAAAAAGAAGAGAGGACCCAAATACATAAAATCACAAATGAAAGAGGAGAGATCGCAACCAACAAAAAGAAATAGAAACAATTACTAGAAAAAACTATGAAAAATTATATGCCAACTAACTGGACAACATGGAAGAAACGGACAAATTCCTACTTACTACCAAAACTCAAACAGGAAGAAATAGAAAATTTGAACAGACCCATAACCAGTGAAAAAATTTAATCAGTTATCAAAAATTCCCCAACGAATAAGAGTCCTGGGCCAGATGGCTTCCCAGAGGAATTCTACCAGACATTTAAAGCAGAGTTAATACCTATCCTCTGCAAGCTGTTCCAGAAAATCAAAATGGAAGGAAAGCTTCCAGACTCATTCTGTGAAACAAGCATTACCTTGATTTCCAAGCCACACAGAGACCTCCCAAAAAGGAGAATTACAGGTCAATATCCCTGACAAACATGGATCCAAAAATTCTCCATAAGATACTAGCAAATTGAATTCAACAGTACATTAAAAGAATTATTCACCATGATCACCTGGGATTCATTTCTGGGCTGCAGGGCTGGTTCAAGAGTTGCAAATCCGTCAGTGTAACACATCACATTAATAAAAGAAAGGATAAGAAGCATATGATCCTGTCAATAGATGCAGAAAAAGCATCTGACAAAATACAGCATCTTTCTTAATAAAAACCCTCAAGAAAGTCAGGATAGAAGGAACATACCTTAACATCATAAAAGCCATGTATGAAAACCTCACAGCTAATATCATCCTCAATGGGGAAAAACTGAAAGCTTTCCCACTGAGATCAGGAACACGACAGGAATGTCCACTCTCGCCACTGTTGTTTAACATAGTGTTGGAAGCCCTAGCCTCAGCAATCAGACAACAAAATGAAATAAAAGGTATCCAAACTGGCAAACAAGAAGTCAAACTCTCACTTTTTGCAGATGACACATGAATTCAGCAAAGTCACTGGATACAAAACCATATGTGTAGAAATTTGTTGCATTTCTGTACAGCAATAATGAAGCAACAGAAAGAGAAATCAAGAAATCAATCCAATTTACAATTGCACCAGGAACTATAAAATACCTAGGAATAAACCTAACTAAAGATGTAAAAGATCTGTATGCTGAAAACTAGAAAACTTATTAGAGAAATTGAAGAAGACACAAAGAAATGGAAAACATCGCATGCTCATGCATCGGAAGAACAAATATTGTTAAAATGTCAATACTACCCAAAGCAATCTACACATTCAATGCAATCCTAGTCAGAACTGCACGGGAATTATTCTCAAAGCTAGAACAAACAATCCTAAAATTTGTATGGAACCACGAAAGACCCTGAATAGACAAAGTTACGTTGAAAGAAAAAACCAAAGTGGAAGGCATCAAAATCCCAGACTTTAGCCTTTACTACAAGGCTGTTAATCGTCAAGACAGTATGGTACCTGGACAAGAACAGACACATAGACCAGTGGAATAGAATAGAGAACCCAGAGTTAGATCCACAAATGTATGGCCAACTAATCTTTGACAAAGCAGAAAAGAGTATTCAAAGGAAAAACGACAGTCTCTTTAGCAAATGATGTTGACAGAACTGGAAAGCAATGTGTAGAAGAATGAAACTGGACCACTTTCTTAAACCATACACAAAAATAAACTCAAAATGGATGAAAGACCTAAATGTGAGATAGGAAACCATCTCCTAGAGGAGAAAAGAGGCAACAACCTTTTTTTACTTCAGTTGCAACAACTTCTTACTTGACACGTCTCCAACGGCAAGGGAAATAAAAGTAAAAATGAACTATTGGGACTTCATCAAGATAAAAAGCTGCTGCACTGCAAAGGAAACAATCAGTAACCCTAAAAGGCAACCAACAGAATGGGAGAAAATACTTGCAAATGACATATCAGAAAATGGGTAAGTATCCAAAATCTATAAAGAACTTACCAAATTCAACACCCGAGAAACAAATAACCCAGGTGGGAAATGGGCAGAAGACAAGTATAGATACTTCTCCAAAGAAGACATCCAGATGGCCAACAGACATATGAAAAGACGCTGAACATCACTCATCATCAGGGAAATACAAATCAAAACCACACTGAGACACCACCTCACTCGGGTCAGAGTGGCTAAAATTAACAACTCAGGAAACAACAGATGTTGGTGAGGCTGTGGAGAAACAGGAACCCTCTTGCACTGTTGGTGAGAATGCAAACTGGTGCAGGTGCTCTGGAAAAGTGTGGAGGCTCCTCAAAAAATTAAAAATAGAATTACCATAGGACCCAGCAATAGCACTACTAGGAATTTATCCAAAGGATACAGGTGGGCTGATGCACAGGAGCACATGCACCCCAATGATTATAACAGTGCTATCAACAAGAGTCAAATTATGGAAAGAGCCCAAATGTCCATCAGGTGATAGATGGATAAAGAAGATGTGGTTTATATATACAATGGAATACTACCTGGCATTGAGAAAGAATGAAATCCTGCTATTTGCAGCAACGTGGAAGGAACTGGAGGGTATTATGCCAAGTGAAATAAGTCAGAGAAGGACAGATATATGTTTTCACTCATATGTGGATCTTAAGAAACTTAACAGAAGACCATGGGGAAAGGGAAGGGGAAAAAATAGTGTTAAAGAGAGAGGGAGGCAATCCATAAGACTCTTAACCACAGAGAACAAACTGAGGGTTGGGGAGGGCGGTGGGGAGGGGAAAATGGGTGACAGGCTCACCTGTTGGAATGAGCACTGGGTGTTCTATGTAAGCGATGAATCATGGTTATCTACTCCCAAAGCCAAGAGCACACTGTATACACTGTATGTCAGCTAATTTTACAAGACACTACATTAAAAAAAAATCTATACACACTCAGGATTATACATACATAAAGAGTCTAGTTATGGACTTATCAATAATCAAGTCCTTGACCCTTACATTCATTCAAAACATACAGAAACCTCAAGCACTTTCTTCAGGTTGAATTAATAATCATATCCTGAGTGCCCAGTATATTTAGCCCATCATGGGCATGCAAAATTGAATGAGTTAGGATCTTACCATAGAGAAATTAAAAATCTGAAAACATTGTTGGTGTGCCTGGATGGCTCAGTCAGTTAAGCGTCTGACTTCGAGTCAGGTCATGATCTCATGGTTCGTGAGTTCGAGTCCTGCAATGGGCTCTGTGCTGACAGCTCAGAGCCTGGAGCCTGCTTCCGATTCTGTGTTTCCCTCTCTCTCTCCCTCCCCTGCTCACTCACTCTCTCTCTCTCTCTCTCTCAAAACTAAATGAACATTAAAAAACAATTTAGAATGTTGTTTAAACTTCATTTGGCAGACAGTAGAGAGTGCTTATACCCTACGCTGAAACACGCTTCTAGGGGCGCCTGGGGGGCTCAGTTGGTTAGGCATCTGACTTTGGCTCAGGTCATGATCTTGTGGTCCGTGAGTTCAAGCCCCACATCGGGCTCTGTGCTGACAGCTCAGACCCTGGGTCTGCTTTGGATTCTGTGTCTCCCTCCTCTCTCTGCCCCTCTCCTGCTCACGCATGTGCTTTCTCTATCTCTTAAAAATAAGTAAACTTTAAAAAATAAAAAAATAAATATGCTTCTATACACACTGTATTTCCTTTATTTCTTTTTGTGAGGGCACTCACAACCACAGCAAAAGCAAAAACAAAAAAGAAATCCTAATACTGAAACTGAGAGAGCATAAAATGTGGGATAAAAATGTAAAACACTTCAAGCTTGATAACAAAGGAAACAAAAAGTGACATCACACTACAGCATCTCTGAGAAGTGGAGATGAGAGAACGAGGGAGGGAAAGAGGAGAGATGATTTCCTTAAACTACATGCAAAGTAAGAGATCCTCACTTAGCACTGCAGTGTAGCTTATTAGGCCAAAGACCTTAAATGTTTATAAAATCACAGGGAGTAAGACTTCATTGCAATCACTTTCCACGAGTGGAAACGGCAGCAATACTGCCTCCGTGGATGGATGGAGAGAATTTAAAATAAAAATTCTGATTAAAGAAGATAGCCAACCATCCTCAGTAGTTGGATGGTTTACCCGATTTTCTGAGATTTACCCAAGCTATAAATCCCAGGTACAAAGTTCCTGAGTGAAGAAATTATGGAAACGGCTTTTCTGAACTAGAAGCACAAAGGTTAATGATATTCAAGGCCGAAAGTCAGCATCCATCCAGTGAGGCACACGTGCAGGACCATAAACACGGGAGCAGCCGACGGTGCGGAGACGCCACTGCTCCTGCAGCGCGTGGCCAACCTTCACAGCCCGACTCCTTCGCTCTTTAACAACGATGCTGCAATGCTGATTAAACTATTTTAGACTATTTTCAGTTTCTGGCTGCTGGAAATTTATTTCATAACGGTGATGTTGGGCTTTGGCCGAATGCTGATTTTTATACTTGGTTCTTTGGTATCTGGCCAAAGTGGGTATTTTCTGCACTTCTGATGTATATACTGGCTGAACTGCACTTGAAATACCCTACTCCGATCAAGGGGTCTGGACTCTACAATTGAGGAGTTCTTGCTCAGAAATATATCTGGCCGTCCTAACTTCCAGCATTTATCAAAAAGACCTAGCAAATCAGAGGAAGGCAACACATTTTAGCCCTGGCCACCTAAATAGGAACCCGAGAGGACGATGGGAACATGGGATGTTGAGATGATAAGAGCAACGCCAACCAGGGAAACAGGTAGGAGAATTCAGGCAAAGGCCATCTGTTTAGGTAATTTCTTTCTTAAGTCAGTTGAGCTCACCTGGATTGACTCACTACCTTTTTAATTTTTGTCAAGCCTTCCAAAACAAGAGAAATATCTGACTGAAAGACAATGAGGAGGCAATATACATAATACATTAAGTGAATGTCTTATGACAGGCAAAGGGCTCACAGAGGAATATTCAAAGCCTCAAAGAGCAAGACCCAAATTTGAAAGAATCTTCAGAATTTGGCACAGTCACTCAGCAACTATTCATCGCACACTTACTGTTGAGCACTGCTATAGAGGCAGGTAATCTGAAACACAGCATGACAGAAAAGCATTTTAACCTTCATAAGACTTTCAACAAAATGCAATTCCTTCTAAAACTGCCTTGCACAAAATTCATTATTCTTCTTAAATTACTTATTTACTTGCTTACTTAATAGATGACTCTCTTGCAGAGCTCTGAAAGATATGGAGAATGCTACGATTTCATAATATCCTATTAAATAATAGCGTTTCCCATTACTGATCATCTTTCTCATTCTCTTCTTTCCAGAGCAAAGTTACACCAAATAAGATATTAAATAAAATACAAATTCCAGTTTGCCATTATTGTCACAATAATGAATGCTTTAATATGAAATAAGTCACAAGACTCTGATTGGATTGTCCCACCAGTGCCTGGCTGTGTGTCCTGAGGCGATTTACGAACTCTGGGAGGTTGTTTCCTCATCTGTATAATCTAAACACTGCCGTCTACCATTCAACGTTGCTGTGAGCGTCCAGTGAGAAAAACACAACAAGGAGTCTGCGATGATGTTTATCATCATTCGCAGCAGAACTGTATCAACAGGAAAAAAACATTCCAGCAGCTTGGTGATCTTATCCTTTCTAAGGATCCTCTGCTTTCTCCAAACATAATTCTAACATGGGCAGAAATGTGCAGTAGATTTAAATCTCCTTAGGAAACGGTGTTATTCATAATAAAAAAAAATAAAGAGAAGATTACATACAAAAGAGAACAGAATTGAAGCTATAAAACTGATTAAGGTCATGCAAAGTAAGAGATCCTCACCTAGCACTCCTCAAGAGTTGAAAGTATCAATGTCAGAATGTGAGCAAAGGTAGTCCTGGTCAAGAACTAATGCTTGACACAACTGTATTTCTTGGGGTTGAACTGATTCTAAGAACATAAGCCTCAAATTAGACAGTTCTAAGTCTTGAGGGGATCATCATCTCTGGAAGCCCTGAACGTGATTTAGGTTTCAATGACCTAATGACATACGCCAGTCTTAAGAATTGTTTCAGGCTGCTGACAAGCAGAAAAACACAGAAGTCATAAACTCAGTATTTCTAAGGGCAAGAATTCCTAACAGCTATTCACAAAGCAGCCAGAGAAAGAGTGGGATCACGTATCCCTCTGATACACGGCTCTATTTGCCATCTTTGACCAAAATTTTCACTTCTCTAACAGAGCCGGTTATGCCGTAGCTTTAGCGCAACAGAACACCCACTAGACGGGATTTTAGTCACGTGCTCGACGAGCTTTATTCCATTCCTTGTGGTTTGCTCTATCAATTCATCCTTTCTCCAGGGGAAATCCAAGGACAACCTCAACTTCTCTCAGTGAGCTACTGGGAAACTACTCCCTGCAGGGTCAAAAACTAGCCTGTGTTTGGTGAAAATTAGATAGCAATTTAAAATCGTCAGTAAAATGAATGAAATCTGGTTTTGACAAATGCATATGAATGAACCCAGCAGAACGTGAGAATTCACTCACCATGAGCACTCAGAAAGGTAAAAACACTAAACAGTGTGTGAAACATTCCCTACAGACGTAAAAGTTACAAACCATGATGGTGTCTTTTCCAAGGAAACAGGTGACTGTGTTATCACTGAATGAGATGTCACCGAATGAACATTCCCGAAGCAAACCAACTTCTTCTTTTAGCATTTTATAGAGAGGGGTTTCAGTCACTTCTGGTAAGACTGCCCTGTTCTGAGAGTCAGCCTTCTAATAAAATTAGATCATTTCTGTTATGGCCTGGTCTTTTATAAATTGTTTTTTAAAAAAAAATCACAGTAATAAAAATTTCTTCTTCTTTGTTTTCTCTCCCTCCCACCTCCCAGAATTATCACATCAATGACTCCAGGGGAGAGGAGGAGAGGTCAAACAAGGACTTTGAGATTACAGGTTACTTTGCTTTGAAGGACAAGTGGTTCTTTAAAAAGTTAACAAAAGAGATACACCGAACAAGCAATTCCAATCCTAGGTATACACCCAAGAGAAATGGAAATATATGTTCACACAAAAACTTACATATAAATAAAACTTGCACATGGCAGTATTATTCACGACAGACAAAAAGTTTAAACAACCCAAATATCCTAACAAGTGACAAGTGGATAAACAGGATGTAGGATACGCAGACAATGAAATGTCACTCATCGGTGAAGGAAAGGAAGTACAGGAGCCTTCACCCATGGAGAAAATGAACAAAGCCCAGCCACGGCACAACGCCTACGTCATTTCCTTCACTTCGTCCCAACACGGAGGCATTTTATCATCTTACATCATCACAAAAATAAAGGTGAGTAGAGTCCAACAAGGTATTTTGAGAGAGGCACCACATTACATAACTTGTTTATCAGAATACAGTGTTATAATTGTTCTACTTGATTGTTATAAATCTCTTACTGTGACTAAGTTATAAATTAAACTTTATCATAGGTATGCACAAGGAAAAAATAGTGTAAATAGGGTTTGGTACTATCCACCGACTGCGGCATCCAGTGGGGGTCCTGGACACATTGCCATGAATAAGGGGTAACTACCGTATATATGTCCCTACATTACTGACTCTATTAATCTAGAAGCACTTTACGAGGAGTAGCCAGATTTTATTTCTCTGTGTAACCCTCAAAGCCCCTTATCATGTGCACCTTGCACATAGTAAACATTCAGAAAATATCTGTTGCAAAAATATAATGCAGAAGCTAATTGTGATCCCAGATCTCCAGACCAAGTGAGACAGCCAACACATTTACCCACTAAGGTTTGTGTTAGAAAACATTCATGTGCTTTAAATTTTAGCTTCTATTTTTGTAGCTAGCTTTTCATTATAGCATTTATTTTCAAGGTTAAAACTAAGCACTCTATATGACCCTACGTACACTCAGGACATACTTCACCCTATCTTTTCAATTACATGACTACTCTGGGGTTGTACTGAAATATATCTAAAATACCTTAGAAAGCGTCCCTTTGCTCTGAATAAATGAGAAGCTCATAAATGTATGCTGCAGTCTTAAGTATTTTACTTGCTAATAAGTAACTACTCTGTAAGGCATTTTTCTCCTGCAGTCTTTATCTGAATTATAAACGAGGGAACAGGTAAGCCAGTCAGCACAAATACCTGCAAAGCACAAATACAGGTAATTCTAACACAAGGAAAGAAACGATGTATGTTCTGCAGGAATGGAAGGCTGGGGAAGGGTAGGGGTGGTGGCAGATGTTAAGTTTTATAAAGAATGTCATTTAAGTTCTGCTCAGGCCAAGTAAGGACTGGGACACATAAAGGACATGAAGGAGGGCATGTCAGGTGAAGGGATAACATAAGCAAAGGCATGGGGCGTCTAGTGTGTAGGCACAGAGAAGGTCGACACTGGAAAAATCAAGGAACATGCAACCCCTCCCCCCACCGCCCCGTCCTCGGCGCAGACGCCGTGCCTGCCAAAGTGCACAGTCTGGGAAGCAGAAGACCACCTCCACCCGGGGTTAGCTTCCGCTGAACTCCACAGGGCAGGCATTCTTCCACCATTACGATCGAACGGGAGAGGGCTGGATGGGGTTTGTGTGGGAAGAACATACAGGGGCGGCAGAGGTGGTGACCGCGCAACTCCTATTAAATCTTGGGTCCACCCACCACCCCTGCTGCATGACTTGTAAATCACAAGCTTTCTGGACCAGAGCTTCACTGTCTGGGAATTACTAGGGTATTAATAACTCATTCGTGATGCTATGGATTAATGAGGAAATAAAGTGCCTTATACCGAGCTGGCCAACGAAGGCACTCAATAAATGACATGAAGCAGTTGTTCTGGCAGAAGGGTTGAAGCAAAGGAATGCAAATTATTCTAGAAGGGCGGACAGATCCGGGATCCAGAGCGAATGCATCTGTGGGCTGCCGAGGGGCCCGAGTATCTGTGTCAGCGGTTTCTCAGCCAGGCAAAGGTAACCGTTCTCGGTCTTACTGTGCACGTCTTTAGGTTGGTGCGAAGCTGCCGACTGGTGCAAGAAAGGACTTGGTTTTATTCTAGTGTAAAATTATCATTTTGCATTTTTTTGGGTAAAATAATGATACTGATGATTATGTGTGCTTTTAAATGTGCCTAATGGAAAAGTAACAAGTGCTAACACTATCTACATCCCTCATTTTCTATTTGTTTTGTAATGCAAAAGTCTGGGAATCATTATACTCAATATACTCCTGAGATCTCCGTAATTGGTTTTGTAACCTACCTAAGGGTGTCATAAATTTTAGCCCAAGATTACAAATAAATAATGTTAACAGATGCCTCCAGAAAAGTCAAAATAATTTGTAACCTAACACAGAGGAGTAAAAAATAAATAAAGGTAGTTCTAAAATAACACTGCAAAGAAAAGGACTGACAGAGACCAGCCCAGGTGTGAGGATCAGAAACTTAACTAGAGGCAGGTGGAAAGGGGAGATAAAATAGAGTATTAAGGGAATACCCAAAGACAGGAACTTACAGCTCAAGTTCTGAACTTTGTATTCAAAGAACATTCGGAAACGCTGAAATTTTTGGTGACTTGCTTAAAGATAGTAAGATGAAAAAAAAAAAAAAAACCACACTAAAAATGTCCACAGTTAAATGCAATTACTCCTACAGAGCCATACTTCACACGTTTAAAACTGTCATGTATCGAAGTGTAGGTGCAGCACCTACAAAGTGTCCGTGATTATTTCACTGCTGACTAGGTCACTCCCTGGCACTGGGTCAGGGGTACGCAGAACTGCCATGCCCATATTTGCTCACATGCCTGATTTTCCCACCTAACATGTGATTGACATAGGCATTGGGTGGCCTTACCCTGCGACTCTTCTCTCTCACCTGCAGCAAGTCATGCCGTTTTAAATTCATATCGTCTCTCCGACTTTCTTTCAGCCAGCCACTGCTTTAACTGTGTGTATGTTATAGTGGTTGAGGGAAGGAGAATTATGTATAGTGATCATAAGTGAACAGCACAGCCTCGAAGGGTCCATGTACATGGAGAACCACTGTTCTACAGCCTGGAGTCTTCAGAGTATGTATGGACGTCCGTGGTTTACTAGGAAACCGAGATGGGTCGCAAACTCTTTAAAAAACACAACATCTTTCTGCTATTCTTTAAGGAAAATGATTAGTAACTCCCTGTACTTCCTTTTCGTGCAGATTTAAAGGCCATTTACTGGTAATCTATTTAGCCAAATTATTAGAGAATAGTAAAATCAGGTACTCAGAACTCTGTTAGCTTTATCCCTCTTGTCTTAGGTTGGGTAAAATTTTCCATTGTTCTTTTTCTTCAATTAGGAAACCTGGCTACTTTAGTTTTATCGTTACCAGTTGAGTTTGCTTATTAATTACAGAGAGGCAACATATGTTTGCATTTCTTAGTCACATAACTTTCTAAGTAATTATACTAAGATATATACTTGGATTTTCCTCAATTTTCTTATACAGTGACATGTAACTGGTGATATTTCATCTGTGAGAATCTGCATTTTTTAATAACTTGCTATCTATTGTCAACACAGGGTAATCAAGTTGCTATTGTATTTTTAAGCTTACACGGCGTACAGATCATGTGCAAGCTCATATTCCTCACTTACGGAAGATTTCATAAGCTACTGAGCCACTTGCTACCGATGCCAGTTTATGAGTACCTTAGCATCTCTGTTCTGTATTTTGCATTCGATCTGTACACTGTAATGTAAGGCTGTTGTTATGAAGACGGTTAAACTAAAAAAAAAAAAAACAAAAAAACAAAAAAACACCTCCTGAAAACAAAAAATGCTTTTTGGACTTTTCATTATTTTGATCCTCTCCAATTCTTTATTATCATAGGTCATTACAGGTAGCACAGTGGTTAGGATGAGAACAAAACACACTGGACCACGGCCTTTCAGCATCAGAACTGCAAGTTAAAGATTACAAGAGATATCTGGACACCCACGTTCTTTGCAGCATTATTCACAACAGCTGAAAGACCACTGATGGATCAATGCATAAACAAAATGTGGCATAAAACATATAACAAGAGTATTATTCAGCCTTAATTGGAAGGAAATTCTGACACAAGCTACAAACAACATGGATTAGCCTCGAGGACATTATGCTAAGTGAAATAAGCCAGTCACAAGAGAAAAACTGTGTGATTCCACTTAGATGAGTCAAACTCTCAGGAACAGAAAATGGAATGGCGGTTGCCATGGCCCGAGAGAAGGGGAGGAAGGAAAGTCGTCATTCAATGGGTATAGTATCGCAACTGCGCATAATGAAAAAGTTCTTGAGATCAGTTCCATAACAAAGTGCACACAGTTAACACTACGGTACATTTAAAAATGGTTAAAATCATAGATTTTGTGCTGGCTATTTTATTACAACTAAAAAAGATTATTAGCTAATACTCAACTTTACTGGTCACAAATAAGTACAAGCAAACACACGCTGACCTACAGGGTTTAAGCACATTCCCTAACATCATAGAACAAGTTAACGGCAGAACTAAGCCCAGCTCTTTAGTCTTTCAGTCTGCCAATCAAGGCCAGACAAGGCCACTCTCACATAAAAATTACATGTGTACAAAGCAACTGGGCAGGAGATAGGCACTCAATAAAATTTTTTCCTTTCCAACAGAAAGGCAACCAAGATCAGACATTAAGAGGGACTTATAATTCTAAACTGACTTGAACTCCTCTGAGAAAGCATCAGTAAAAGAACTGGTATTTTTTAAAATAGAATTCGGGGAGAATTCTGATAAAGACCAGGTATGATAATCACTTTATCAATAAACTGGAGACTCGGTTTTCTACCTCAGTATTCGACAACTTCCGACTCTCATACCTGTGTTTAGGATAAAATGGGCGTGGCCAGACAGATCCCAAAGCATGCATTTATCATTACTCGCAAGAATACAACACATCACAGGAAACGTGCCAAAACCAATTCCTTCCGAAATGGGGCCTAGAGGGAGAAAACTTAAAACATGCATTGGCAGGGAGAAGAAATGTGAAGGATTACTGTTCTATAAATTACTAGTTTCAAATATCAGAAAGGGGCTGCACAAAAACTTAACTCTGGGTCCGCCAGGATGTTTGTTCATTTATTTCGCCTTTTAGGAAGTACAGGTGGGGCGCCTGGGTGGCTCAGTCGGTTGAGCATCCGACTTCGGCTCAGGTCATGATCTCGCGGTCTGTGAGTTCCAGCCCCGCGTCGGGCTCTGTGCTGACAGCTCAGAGCCTGGAGCCTGCTTCACATTCTGTGTCTCCCTCTCTCTCTGCCCCTCCCCCACTTGTGCTCTGTCTCTCTCTGTCTCAAAAATAAAATAAAAAAAATTAAAAAAAACATTAAAAAGTACAGGTGGTCATGTGAGTGCTCTTTAAAATGCATAAAAAACTAGCAAGAACTGCTTTATAACAAATCTCCTTAGTAGCTAGTTTCTTATGTATATGATCTAAAATTAGCAAAGGCTCTCAAAGAGATCTATGGACACAGCAGAATACAACTACAAAATGGATCTCCTAGTCAAGTTCTTCTCAATTACCCTGCCTCTTACGGTTCTGACTCACTTCCTCTGAACGGCTGCACTGGGGTGGCATCACGTACACAAACATTCCAGAACAGCTAACTGGAGAAGGGCTCCAAGGAAGATGTTGATGTAACTTTCTTTCTGGCACTAATGGTTTTACAAACCAAAAGAAGAAAACAACTTGGTATTCGGGGCAGCGGGTTGATACCTTTCGGTTCACTTGGAAAAGCTTTACTGAATTTTCTGAGAGCAAGACAGCTGGAAATCGCCCCGCACGCGTGTGTAGTATCTCAGCATTTACGCCTAAAGTGGGCCTTGGATGTTTCCTCGGCTCTTACCTCTGCATTATTCACAGCTACTGGATTCGGGATTAAAATTCTAATCTCTTGAAATATTCCTGAGATATATTCTAGTGCTAGAATAATATTATTAAATAAACCTACGTTATCATTTCCTTTTTATAAAAAGAAATCTAAGTTAGGACATAAAGAACATGTGATAATCTTTAAAGCTGTATGTTAAAATCAATATTAATGTATTACTAAAATACAGAAATATAATGCCTTTATGTCTGAAAGTCAAATTAGAGTCCAAATGCTATATAACACAACATATAACAAAAAGAAAATTAGTGAATCCTTAATATCTACTAAGAAGTAACATTCCAATTTTGGGAAAAGCTCATTTAACCAGAGACTAAATAAAAGTATTCTAACGTCACTCAGTTTACATTCCAAGAAAAGCATACGAGATTTCAATATAACACAATGGGACTGAAAGAACAACAGTAAAAAAAAAAATGTCATACCTTGTGCACCAAGCAAAACAATCGTTCGCTAAATGTCACTTCATATTCTGGAAAAGGTTTCTAAAGAGTATTAATTGCATTGGCTTCAGAAAACTCTTACACCTTAAAAGAAATTTTTTTTGGGGTGTGAGCAGGGGTGGAGTAGAGAGAGAAGAGAGGGAGACACAATCCGAAGCAGGCTCCAGGCTCTGAGCTCTCAGCACAGAGCCCAAAGCAGGACTAGAACCCACGAACTGCAAGATCATGACCTGAACCAAAGTCGGACACTTAACCGACTGAGCCACCCAACTGCCCCTCTTACAACCTTTTAAAAGAGTTAATTTTATTGTTCAAGCATTTCGAAGATTGATTCCCATATGCACTCTTTCTAATTAGCCAGCTCAAAGTTGTTTCTATTATACAAAGCAGAGATTTCTAAAATAACAAACTACCTAAAATTCCATCTTTTTCTTATTTGAAATCCCCAAAATAGTCATGATCTGAAATAGGCCAGAGCATAAATGCCAACTACAAACCCAATATTCCTTTAAATGTTTGTTTATTTTATGAGAGACAGCACACACATGATCGGGGAAGAGGCAGAGAGAGAGAGAGAGCAAGGTGGGGGGGAGAGAATCCCAACCAGGCTCCATGCCTACATAGGGCGGGAGCTCACAAACCAAGAGACCACGATCTGAGCCGAAACCGAGTTGGAAGCTTAACCGACTGAGCCCCCCAGGCGCCCCCAAATCCAATACTGTAAGAAGCGTGGACGTTCAGACAGACAGATGTGGAAGGAAAGAGAAGAAAGAAAGAGAGAGGGAGGGAGGGGAAGGGAGGAAGGGAGAGGGTTAGAGACAGGACACAAACAAAACTCAGTAAAAATTCTAAACTGCCCCTGAGTTCCCTTAATATTTCACACGAAGTATTTAACTGAAAAGTCATATAGTTGTCCTTCACTGAAGTTTTAATTTCTTTAGTAATGAAGTATTTTACAAAAGAGCATGCCTAAATGAGGAAAATAACCATTGTCTAAGACATTCTGCATTTTGAATTCACTTAACTTTGTTACTTTCCCCATGACAATGTGGCAACAAAATAATTAAATTTTTATTTACAAACATTAATAAACCAGCTCTAAGATAAGCCATGATAATGTTTTCTTCAGTGTGTTTCACTATTCATTTTAGGCTTCTTTTTTCAACTGTAGCTGAAATGAATTATAAATTAAAATAAGAAAAATCACGATCTGCAGCATATAGTAAGCAATGGCTTATAATCATGAACAATGGCTGATAAAACTCATTCTAAACTGTAAAAATACATCTTATTAAATTCTACAGAAGAACCTCCATCTGAAGTGTATGTGATTAAAGAATAAAAATCTCTTCCTATCAACTTCCTGCATCTTTACCATCTCCACCATGAAGACAGTAAGAATGAACTCAGGTACTTTAACCCTACTTACTGTGTCCTAATTCTCACTCTCAGGGCTCGATAGAATACACGCCGGCACCAGCCTGTTACCTCCTGTGCCACAACACGACACGTGCAGTCCAAGTGTATTATCCCCATGCTCTCACTTACAAGCTTTCCTTTTTTAACCAAGGAATCAATTACCTAGTTCATGATTTTAACATCGAATTAGATTTTCATTAAAATTCACCTGTGCTGTGAAACCTTCAAGAGCTGAAATTCCTTATCCTCTCTCTTTACAGTTTGTCACGATCATTTGTAAGTGAGTTTGAATAGAGGTTCAATTAAGATAATCAATTTTCCATTCATCACAACAAAAGCAAAGAAAATGTTTTGTTTACACAGGAGAAACATGTTTTGAGAAGATGAATACCTGGAAATCACAGTTAATGCATCCCCTGCATAAATTTGCATGAAATTTCTTATCTTCTATTACTTTTTCTGTTTGGAAGAAAACAGGTAATCTTGCATATAAATCTCTTTAATATTCTATTGAGCAATCAATGCTGCCTTGATAAGGGACTGAAAAAAGCAATTTCTGTACATCATTCAGGTACTGGGCTAAGATTTAAACCACCAACCCATATATAATTATTTAGAGATAAAGAGTTGAGACTAAATCCCTAGGGACCATATATTTGAAAGAGTTTCTTTTGTGCAGTTTTTCAAAAGAATAAGGTAGGTAAATAAGTTACTAGCAGAAAAATGATAAAACAAACATTTTAGTGTACTTTTCTAAAGATCTAGGCAATAGGAGTAGAAAACCCAATATAATTATGTAAAGGTTAAAATTTACAGGTAAAAATAACAATGTCTAGAACATAAATATTTGTGTAATGAAGAAATGGAGGAAAAGGTGTTAGAATTTCCCATCTTACAGACAAAGGAGCAGTATTAAAGAATTTAAGTATAGTTAGTGGTAGAGGTAGAAACCAAATATTTGGATTTTAATAAGAGATTAACACAAACTTTTTCCCCACAAAAGATAACTTAATCAAGCATCTCTGACCTGAAGGTCAGTCAATGACGGTAATAATGATCATCTTCGAATCAGTATAGATTTGTCCCAAAGAGCTCCCGGACCATTATGAACTCTCATGCACACGTCTTTTCCTTCTTTCTGCAGCAAGTATTTCCTCATCATCTACTATGTGCCAGTTTAGCAGATGAAAGGTCTCTAGGTAGTCAACTATTAGTGTGCACATATACGCACAGAAGGAATCTAAGCGGACTGTGAAGACTTCACGGAAGAGAGGTCAAGTAGTCCTGAGGACAGGTTAGAGTTTACAGGGCAGAGAGAAAGGGAGAGGGGCCCGGAAGAACAGGGGTTTTCAGTGCAATGAAGGAAGGGAGCATAGTGAGACCCCAGGCCAATCAAGTATGAAAGAGCCAGCTTGGGAAGGGCCTGCTAAACATATCTGGAATACATTAGTAAATTACATTAATTACATGTTCACAAATGACTTGGTAAATTATGAGCCCAAGATTATCAGCCTTGTAAAAACAAGGACTTCTTTGAAGGTACAAAAGAACTGGGTAGCTCCATCCTCATCTCTCCCAAACAACAGTAACTGTGCGGTGTCATCTCGGAGACCACAGGTAATAACAAAATGTACTATGAATTTATATACATCCTCCTTACATACGTACTATGTATGTATATATACAACGGAGTAGTACTTGGCCATAAAAATAATACAATCTTGTCATTTGCAACAACATGGATGGACCGTGAAGGTATCAGACTAAGTCATATGAAGATAAATATCATATGATTTCCCTCATGTGTAGAATCTAAAACACAAAACAAACAGACTCTTAAAAACAGAACAAACAAGTGGTTGGCAGACAAGAGGTGGGAGAGGGGATGGGTGACATCGATAAAGTGATAAAGGGGAGTGAGAGGTACCAACTTCCAATTTTTCCTTATAAAATATATCACAGATAAAAAAGTACAGCATAGAGAATACAGTCAAAAATACCATAATAAAAACTTACTATGAATTTAGAGACCCTTTTAAAGTGTACATTTTTACAAACTCTAATAAGAACCACATGTTTTTTCGAGTTACTAGTATGTACATATGAGACGATTACTGAGTTCAGCCGTGTAGCTAAGGTGTGGTTTTAAACTGTTGGTTGCACAGACATTACAGAGGGACAACGTAACAGAAGGAAGTCACCGACAGACGTCTAGATATATAAAAATCTCTCATTATACTTAAAATCTATTTGAGAAAGCTAGCCTGACACATAACCTTGACCACCACAAAGGAGGACCGAGAAGTGCGCACTATCACACAGCGAGTGTGACCGCTGTGGGAGCCGAACCAGAGGTACCAGCTGGACTGGCACACACAGGGAAGACTTCGTGGAAGGTGGGAAACGGATCTAAAATGAATCCTGAACAATGGATGACAGTACACGGAAGGGTGGGGAGCAAAGCACACACACGTGTGACTGAACGAGGCACGGCAGGAGAAGTTTACACGAGAGCAGTGCACGTTGGAGGGGACAAAACAGGTGACACCTAAGCAATGCAGAGCTCAACCTCAACCTCAGTTACAGTACGTGCAGCCTGTACATTTGAGTTCTCTTCCCTAGTCTCCATCTTTTGTCCCTTCCTTTTGTCTTTCCATAGCTCCTCCCTCATTTCTAAATATATTTACCCATTAGTTTATTGCAAGTATTCTCATGGGATCCCTCAATTCTCTGTGGAATGGAACTCAGTATAATCAACAGGCAGACCAACCTGTGGTGGGAATGCAAGCATACGGCAGGTTGCGGAGGACCCGCCATGGTCAAGAATAGTTTAATAAATGAGGAGGTCTACAAAGGTTCTTAGGCAGGGTAGTGGCATTGGAAAAAAAAAAAAAAGCATTGAAAACATTCGTTCTAGCAGTAAGTACCATGCTGAACCAATAAAAATTCTTTAATAATAATAATAAAAAGCAGGCGTTGGAGCAGGTACTTCAGCACTACCAGTACCAGGTGACCAATGGAAGACGGCAGGAATAAAGCAACAGCTTTAGGGCGGTTGAGAGCATTTGCAACAGTGTCTACAGAGCCTACGCAGGCTGCAGCTGTCATTCCCAACAAGTCACCCGGAGCCAGACGGCAACGTCTCTCTCCGCAGCCGTTTATCAGAGTGACGGGGTCAATACTTTGTGAACGGACGGCCTGTTTATAGGGATGTTATCTTCCAATCACAGAACGGGGCTACCATATTAAGTCGTTACTCTTTTCTCATTCTTACAGCAGATTATGATTATCTAGAGACATTCCTATCAAAAGTATTTGCCCTTATAAACGACATAGTCAGTTTACCAAATGCTCAGAACAGTGAAATTGTCATGGAAGAACTCTGCCGAAGGCAGCCGTCCCATCACATACACCTTCACACACACCAACGTCTACTGGCCTCTTCTGTAATATCTGATCCCATGTCAAGTTTTGTGTATTCTTCTCTCGTTTAGGAGATTCAACAACTAGAACCTACTTTTTGGAAATCTCTGCTACAAAAGAAATATACTGCTATTCATCTTTTCTGTGGTCAACTATGCTGTCACTCAAGTTTTAGAAGCTGAAAGTACTTCAAGGTCGTAAGTAAACTAAATTTCCATTATTCAAACACAACTAACTGAAATCTTCAATTAAGTAAAAATTGGGGGTCAGTGGAACTTTTAGGTGAAAGAAGCAATTTATGTTACAGGTCACACAGATTTAGTTCTATCTCCTGTCATTTTGACCTCTCCATATTATGTAATCATCACAAAAGAGGAGGAAGGTAACCTAGAAGCACGAAGAGACACTCGATTATGAAGAGAGTATCTGTAGGAATGCTGGTATCTGTAGAGTAAGCATAAAAGCATGTTTGCCATGCCAACTTTTAAATCTCACACGAAACTATTTTGGAGACTTTATTTTTATTTTATAGACCAGGAAAGTGAGACTCCGAGACCCTAAGTGTCTTGGCCTAAGGCCATAGCGCTGGTAAAGAGCAGGATGTGGCCTGGAACCGGGTCTTCTGACTGCAAGTTCTGTGTTCTCATCACTAAATCGCAGCGTCTTGCGTTGCAGAAAACTGGATTCCAACCAGAGACATGAACACTAAGAAAATCTACCAAGGAGACTTACGGAATGTTTTTAAATGGAGGGGGGATGTGATCAATCTTGTCAGATATATTAATATCTATGTCCCATTTCTAGTGTACGACCAGTTGAGCACGCCCAATTTCCCTGGCAAAATTGGTTTAAGAAAACTTAACCCAGTAAGAAAAGGCAACAGGGGGGCACCTGGGTGGCTCAGTCGGTTGAGCGTCCGACTGCAGCTCAGGTCATGATCTCACGGTCTGTACGTTCGAGCCCCACGTTGGGCTCTGTGCTGTCAGCTCGGAGCCTGGAGCCTACGTCAGATTCTGTGTCTCCCTCTCTCTCTGCCCCTCCCCCACTCGTGCTCCGTCTCTCAAAAATAAACAAATGCTAAAAAAAATTAAAAAAAAAAAAGAAAAGGCAACAGGGACTTACAGCATAAACCCTAGTCAAGAATAAAGACACAGCTGTGGTTATTCAGAAATCTGTGTGTGCAGAGTGCACGCATGCAGAATATATACAGAAATAGCCAAGATATGGTAATATTAGCAACCATCTTCAACTACCAGAAGCAAAATGGCATATGAATTTTACATCCAGAAGACAGTATCTTTTACATACTTAAACCATCACTGGGTTTTTGTATAATAATAAAAAAAATGAGTTTTATATGGCCTCTTTGACCAACATAACTACAATGCCAAGAGGATTGTGTGTGTGTGTGTGTGTGTGTGTGTGTGTGTAAGTATTTTAAGATAATTGAAGCCATGCACGGTGTCTGCAGATATGCTATCAATAAAATCACGTAAGAATTTGATAGTATTGTCATCCCTTATTTAAATCTAATTTGACATTCCCTACAGACCGATGATTTTTACAGTTCACTGCCTATAATATAAATGGTTTGGTATCTTTATTTTCATTCTAATCATTTTCTCCTGCTGAGAAGACTTGTTTATGAAGTGACTGACAGGGCTATTAAGATCCATGAGTCATCTAATCTTAAAAATAAGGTTTATAAGCATTAAAAACACTGTCTCTAACAAAGCAACATCTATTTCTGCTGACTGAAAGTTATAAAAGTCTACAGTAATTTAGTAACTAGAAGCAGGGGAAAAATCTCTAATTTATTTCTAACCAGTGTCTTTAACAGACTATGCTTTTCAGGTTACTTCGGATACGAGTTTATTCTCTGTATCAAGAGAATTCACTAGTCATCCTTTCTGAGCCTAACAAACTTCTTGTACCATCAACAGTTTTTCTTAGGGGAAAAAAAAAATGAATGACAAAACTAAAACAGAACAAAAATAAGAACAACCCTTGCCCAAGCAAGTAAATTGCTACACAGAGATGAAGAGAGGTAAAAAAATAACAGTAATAATAATAATAATAACAATAATAATAATGCCTCTAATATCTTCGGATGCTTTGACTTTTTTCTGTTTTGGAAATAAGTACTTAATTCTAAAGATCGATTCGTTCTTTGGTGATTAACGGCCTTGACTTCTGTTTGGGGTAAAGCAGTATATTACACGATACTTACCTGGCCTACATTTAATATGGCAGCAAAGTAGTTCCATTCAGAAGCTTAAAATGGCAAAAAAGAAATTAACCTTCCACTTCTCCATGAATATAAAACTTTGTTAAATTGGAGGTATTTCCAAAACTAAAACACAAGTAGTCAGTTATTCCATTTCTAATGTTTCCATGCAATGTATTATTTTCCAACAGTTACAGTCCCTCCCTCATCCGCGGTTTTGCTTTCCCATTATCAGCGGTGACCCAGGGTCCAGAGCAGATGATCCTCCTCCTGACGAACTGTCAGAAGGTCGGTCGTAGCCTCATGCTGCCTCAGCGCCTACATCATTCACCTCACGTCACCTCATCACATCGGCATTTTATCATCTCATATCAACACAAGGGTGACACCAGGACAATAAGGTATTTTGGGGGAAAGACAGAGAAACAGACCACATTTCCATACCTCTTACTACAGCTATTACTCTAACAGTTCTATTTCACTACTGTTGTTGTTTTAAATCTCTTACTGTACCCAATTTACAAATGTAACTTTATGACAAGGATATATACACAAGAGACAACACTATACACAGGCTTTGGTACTACCCACAGTTTCAGGCTTCCACGGGGAGTCTCAGAACGTGTTCCCCATAGATAAGTGTGGACTGCTGTAGTCAACGGAAGAAGAAACGAGGATGGTGTTCCAGGTTGCCCAGAAGAAGAAATCCGGAAACGTTTAAGTTCAACAGTGGTCATAAAAACAAGAACCTTCAAATGCCCAGTAAAGCATGTGCATTTTCATCTAATGAGGTTAGCCTTGCCTAGCTAAAAGAATAATGTTTGCTGGTAAACAGTCGCAACAACAAAGGAACACAGAGTCAAAGAACAATCATCTTAATAAGGCAGTGGTTTAAACAACTGAAAAATGTTTGTTGGAGCAGTCTTGAAAAAATGTATCTTAAACTGCTATCTTGTGGTTTCAATTTGTTTCCTTCCAAGAAAATAAAAGCTACTTGATTTCTGGTATCTGATACCCTGGTCACTGACATTTTCAGATGTCTAAGCAAGCAAAGCAATATTACAAACAGCACTCAAAGGAAGCTGGGTCTTCCAAGGCAAAATTCTATAGTCCCTTCAGAAAAGCCCAGATTTTAAGGGGGAAGGGAGAGAATTTTTACTTTCTGTTTACCAGAAACCTGATAATAAAAAATAAATGTGTTTTTAAGAATTTTTATATAACTTTTCAGAGTTCATCACCACAGGAGGAAGATGATGGAAAGAGGGAGGGAGAGAGAGAGCAGGGGTATTGGGGAGACAGGGAAAGAAAGGAGGAGAGGGAAGAAGAGGGGAGATGGGAGGAAGGAAGAGTAAGAATGGGGGAGAGGGATGGGTTGGGGGAAGATAAGGACAAAGGGGAGAGCTAGGGAATCGAAAGGAAGGACTAGTTGTGGATTTGGGGAAAGAACATTCTTAGGACAGGGACCGTCAAGTGTAAAGATCCAGGGATAGCAATGAGTTTGGGGGTTTCACACAACTCCTATGATTTGGGCCCAGTCAACTAAGTGAATCATAAACCACAATGACAGGCTTGGAAAGGTACACACTGAGCAGGGATTTGTAAGTCAGTAGTATAGCTTGCATTTCAACTTGAAGTGGCTTGGCTTTCCAGTTTCTCATCTAACTGCAGTGGGTGGCATTGATAAAATGACTACAAGGTACAGGATGTCTCTCGATTGTTAAGAATGGACTCTCTGTGTCAATGAGTCTGTTTCAAAAATGATTCACCTACCACTCTCTCTCTCTCTTTCACGGCAAAGAGAATGGAATACCTTAGGAATCGCCCGTAAGTGAAGATGAACTGACAGTCGATCCATCACAAAGCATCCTCTTATGCTTTCCCAAGAATGGAGACCACTTAAATTATTTTTTCCCTTTGGCTTGCTGATCTTAAAGGCTTATCATGAATTTCCTTGCTCAGCATCAAAGAAAAGTTTGTCTTAGCCATGATATATCTGAAATGTCTAAAAGCCACTCAGGTGAAACTGTGAAATAGGCAGTTAAATGTATGAACCAGTAACTCAGGAGACAGGTGGAGGCTAAAAATACAGATTTAGAATCATCAACATATGGAGGCTACCTAAGTGCTGAGGGAGGAGAGCATCTGGGGACAAGTAAAGGCAGAGAAGAGGTCCACGGACTGAGCGCAGACGCATTTCAACTAGCAGTACGGAAGAAGAGAAGTTTTAGCAAAAGAGATGGAGAGGTTCCCAGGGAGATTTTCAGACCTGGATACTCTGAAATCTCAGTACAGGAAGATTTCAAGAAGCAAAGAATGAACAACTGGGTCAAACGATGGGAGGTTCCCGGAAATGAAGCCTAGGAACTGACCGCTTGACAAGAGGGAATTTGCTGGGGAGGCAGAAACAAGTGGACACCACTTCCCGAGCAAGGAGCCTGAAGAGATGAAGGGTGAGGAAGTGGACAGAGAAGCACCGAAAATTCTGCAGTTTTACTATCAAGGAAAATCAATAAATGTGACAAAACTAAGGGAGAATACAGTATCTAGGGAGGGATTCTTTCCCCACTTATGATCAGATAGAACATGACTGCACGCTAATAAGAATGATCTGGTAAAGCAGGAGAAATCGGTGTTACAAAACAGACATGGGAAATTCAAGAGCAAAGTTCTTGAGTTGAAGGGAAGGGACGGGACCCGGTGCCCAAGTAAACAGGTGGGCCTTGGATTAAAGCTGGGAGATTTAATCATGATAACACACAGAAAGGCAGAAATGCAGGAAAGAATATTATATAATAGAAGCTCTGTGATTATTACTATTTTCTCAGCAGTAATCCAATAGACCCTTTATGGTATTTTATTCTAATTTTTTCCCCCAAACCTTTCAAAGCAATCATTGTAGGTGTACAGTCTTCTCAAACAGGAGCACCCAGGAAGTGGGTTCTAGATTTGGTTCTGCCAGTCCACACCTAAGTAACACCTGCCAAATCTCCTTTTCCCATTTGTATTATACTTAGTTGCCCAACTTTCCTTCTGGAGTGTTGCAATGTATGTACAAAGTGTTTTAAACTTATTTAGAAACAGTGGTTAAGTGTCAGAAATCCACACAGTGATATGGTGTGGGGTGTAAAATATTTACATAGGAATACTGAAGCAACTGATATGGGCAGTATCTTGAGATTCTAAACAATTGTTTAAGACAGACACCTTTCTTTAGAAATTCGCAGGGTTTTGAACTTAAATTGGAAGGCAGTGTACTAACTTGGTCAAATCATGAGTTTTAGAGGCAGAGAATGGACAGGCCGTCTCTACGACAGTTTCTCTTTAAATGGGGCATTGTGATGGCAGAGCCTGCATCTTGGGGCTGCATATCTGTGCAGGTACTCAGGAAATGTTAACAAGTGTAATTATCATCAAAAATAATTTAGTTCAACCTCCTTCTAGTACAGAGGAGGTCACAGAGGTGGGAATCGTCCCTAAGGTGACAGCCACAGCCCACGAATACAGAGTTGGAACATTTATTCCTTTGGTGTTCACTCTTCTAGACTGCAACTCCTATACTAAAGCCTCAATAGAGCATGATTTGCATGTGTTCCTATAGAGGTGAAAAACTATAAAATTATTTGTATCATGTGAGAACCCCCTCCCAGTCTATGTATTCCCTAAAAGGAAAAAAGAAACTGGTATGTTATCATATGTGGAATTTCATTCCATTATAGACAGAAGGAAAAATCTTATAATTATTAATACTACTGAGAAAATAAAGATTTTCAGTATGATCGCTGCTCTTATGAGCCATATAGATAAAAAGCTATCTTCAGTTTTCTTTGGTATACCAACCAAACAAATTAGCAACCCAATGAATGAGCTGCAACGCAATGTTTTTTTTTTTTATTAAATTTTTTATTTTAATTACAGTATAGTTAACATACTATACCTCAAGTTTTAATGGAAACTAGTATAATGTGCCCTTAAACAGAAAGTATATCAGGAGCGGGGGGGGGGGGGGGGGGGAGAGGGAGAGGGAGAGGGAGAGAGAGGGAGAGAGAGAGAAGAAAAGAGGATAAGAATAAAGAAAAGAAAGAGGGAAGGAGGAAAGGAGGGAGGAAGACAGGCAATATATCCATTCATGCTCTTTTAAAATCAATCTCTAATGACTTTAATGATAATCGTTATTTTAAATGGTAACAGCAAAAAAGAATAAATGAAGATAAAGACATTACTGAATCATAGAAATTTAGATGGGAAAGCAAGGTTTTAAAAATAAATGAGGAAATGGGGTCCCTAGGTGGCTCAATGGGTTCAGTGTCAAACTCTTGATTTCAGCTCGGGTCATGATCCCAAGGTCCTGGGACTGAGTCCTGCATCCAGCTCTGTGCTGAGCATGGAGTCTGCTTAGGATTCTCTCTCCCTCTCCCGCTGTCCCTCCCCTGCTTGTGCACACTACCTCTCAATACAACAAAACAAAACAAAATAGTAAATGCTGAAGACCTAGAGATTTAAATGATTTGTTCAAGGTCATGTCACTGGTCCAGAACAATCAAGAAACATGGTGTACTAATTCAGATCTACTGTTCCAAATCCTTTATTAGAATACTTTTATATGATATTAACTAAAACACATCTTCTGTAATTTTCTAAAATACTAAGAGAAATAGAAACCAAAGTTAACAGAGACCCAAGAAACTTAAAAATATGACCTCCCATCCATTAAAGAAAAGCAGTAAATTTTACATTCTAACTACATAATGGCCTGAGAGCATGTTTCAAATTATCTTTTACCTACACAACTGAGGATTCGCTGCTTACATTACGGATGTCAACATGAAATTGTAATGAAGTTTTAGAATGTATTTCTTCACAATGTGGATTCACACACAAGTCATCAGTGGAACAGATTGCTAAGCTCATCATTTCACCCCAATTCCCAAGGACTAGGTGCTTGCTCTTTCTCACAGCTGCCTCCACGTCTGGGTGAGAAATGGAATTACAACATGAATAGAATGCCATGACATCATAATGATTGAAGATCATCTATTAAAATTAGCACACACAAAAATGGGGCTGTTTCTGCCTGCTCCCGGGTTTTATAGAATGGGCAGGGGCAGACTGTGAGCACACATTACTTCATGGAAGATAATAAAGAAAAACAAGAAAATGACTTCAGAGAACTCTGAAGTAATTTGGACTGATTATTTCATCTAGCTGAGAGAGGATGGGGTGCTTTCCGTTTTCTTTCTCCCCCACAATCCATGATTACCTCATGGTTAACAACCCTCATGGTGCTCAGTCCTCTACCAGGAAATAAAACAATAAAAACAGATTAGTTTTAGATCTGACAATTAGCCCACTTGTTAGTGAATCCTAATGGTTTGCTCTTGAAGAATATAGTCTACTACAGGGTAAAACAACATTTGGAAATTCCATATAGATTTTAGTTATCTACGATACATTGCTCATTATCACAACAACTACTTGATCTTACTGAACTGAAAAGGTCAACACTATTCCGCCTATAACCCTGTGGTGAGACAGGAACAGACGGAAACAGGAGAAAAATGTTCCCAGAAGCCTATGTGAGAAAGCAGGAAGCTTTCTGTTTGGGGGCTGCTCTCGACCACATTTTGTCAGAACTGAACTAAAACAAAAATATATAGCCTTATCTGTTGCCAAATATAAACTAATATAGGGAGAATTAAGTGATAATCAAATACAGAAAGTTCTAGAAGTAGGTAAATCCACCTTCAAATCCCAACTCTAAGAGGTGTAGAACTTCAGCTAAATGATTTAATCTCTCTGAAGCTATTTCTTCATCTGTGAAATTGGTATGGAAAGTAGGATGTCACACATTTAGAAAGAGGATTAAGTGGGATGACGTGTGGGGAGGCCCCGGCCCACGGAGAGCACACAGTATAGTTTCCTTTCTCTTCACCCTCCCTCACCGTATTTAAAATAGGAAGGCGCCTTTGTGAAGCATGGTACGTCTTCGGAAATGAAGTTCAGAGTCTGAAACGTTCAGCTAAATGAGTAGCCCCCATACTAGGAAGTGGCAGGGGCGCAAAATAAAGTGAAAATAATCTCTGAGGGAGGTGGCTAGTTTTCCAAATAGGAGCTCTGGTTTTAACTAGTAAGTAAGGAAAAAATATGAAGATTCTTCAACGACAGACTAACCCAGTGAGAAGGGCGTGTGGTAGGATTAACCAACCGAACAGAACGATGCAAGACCACCGAAGGGGGCCTCATAGCTGCCATGAGATGCCGGATTCCAGAGGCACCGTTCCCACTACACGGCCTGTGAATTACCACCACCTGGAAAATAACTCCAAGAGTTTGGAGCCATTTAGAAAGCCTTTATAGCAGTGTGGTTTGATGCAACAGAAATCTCAAACTGGAGTGGACAGCAATGGGAAAGAAGGCTAGGAAGGAAATAACAAATATACTTAAGGAAGGAAAGCACAGGGTTGTTTTGATTAATCCCTTAAGCATAAAATTAGGGAATGTTCTCTACATCTGAAAATAAGACACAGAATCCTTATTTCTAGCAGGCAGGTGTTGAAAATAATTGTTTGTTGGTGATTCTAATTGTAATTAATGGTAAGAGAGACAATATTTAAACTAATCAATCACTGAAAAATGACTCTGCCTAACAGGCAGAAACAAAACATTAGAGCAAAGAGCTAATTATTAATAGTTCGGTCTCTGACCAGCATAAACACCTGCTCTCCTTTCCATCAAGCACAGATCTTATCCAAAATACAAGCTCTGACTTTGTAATAGCCACAATATATTAAAACATAGAATTTAAAGGGCACTTAAGAAGGCATCCATTCAACTCTCTCCAGAAAAGATGTTGCCTGGTCCTCCTTTCAAATTTCTACAGACTTCACAGCTCTTGTGGTCTAATTCCTTCTGATAACATACTTTTGTCCTATACTTTTATTTATTTATTTAATTTTGAGAAAGAGGGAGAGAGAGAATGAACAGGACAGGAGCAGAGACAGACAGACAGACCGAATCTTAACCAGGCTCCACACTGAGCATAGAGCCCAATGTGGGGGCTGATGCTGGGCTCAATCCAGTGACCCTGGGATCACGACCTGAGCCAAAATCAAGAGTTGTACGTTCACCCGACTGAGCCGCCCAGCACCCTGGCCTGTACTAAATGAAAATGGAGTCAATCATGATTATCTGAATACACTTTTATATATACTTTTGATGGTTTTTACACTTTCTCAAAGTCTTTTCTCTTGTAGGCAAGATACTCTAATTCCCTTAACCTTGTTTTGTAAGGTATATTTTCCCAGATTGTTTTATCACAAATATGACGCTGGCCATTAGAACCACATGGTGTGAACTTATCTTTAATTAACATATAAGGTTTCCATATCACCAAAGTGATCATGAAAAAATTTTCCACAAAGCCAATCTTCCCATGGAAAGCATTTTTTGAAACCTAACAGCTTCTTCCATCTTGTAGGAGATGAGAACTCCCAGTAAGCTACCAGTTTGATTATTCACAGAGCTTCCTGCAGGATAAAAATACTGAACCCTTTTTTGAGGCTATAAAATTTTAGGCTCACAATGCAGACAAAGTGAGAGTTTAAAGAGCACTTCAAAAATTATTAAGGGGAAGTTTTAAATACTGAAATATAGGGCTTATTAGCTCAGAGAAAGCAAAAAAGTATGTGAGCATCTATCTATGCAGTAAGAGTGATAAAAACAAAGTTGTTTGTTTGTTTTCCAGGTCAAAGAAAACGACATAAAAATGATTTAAGCTGCATAAGGAAAATACAAGGTCACTATCGGAAAAGACTCCAAAATAGCATGGTAGAATAAAACTCTTCCGAGAAACATCGTTAGATGTACCGCTTGGAATAGCTTGGATTCAGTGCTTAAAGAATCAGAGAGTTATACATCTGTCTGGAGTCTGGGCCAGATGACCAGGGCTATCTTTCTAAAATACAAACCAGATTATGTCACTTTCCTGTTTAAAACTCTACAGGGTTCATTATCAACTACAGCTCAGCTCCGGAGGGTGACGTGGCTTCCTCTTCCCAGAATGCCGATACTTTGCTTATTCATTACAAAGGCTACAGTGGTTTATCTAGCTAAACTGATACTGTCATTTGAATATGTCTATTATACTTACTAAATTGTACTCTGAGAATCTGCTTATACACTGGGCTTCCACACTAGAGAATGAGCCTCTTAAATATTAAGATGAGGTCTAATTTATGTTCATACATCCAATGCTTAATGCAATGTTGTTATGGAAAAAAATTAATTGTGACTCCTCCTTCCTATCTTGAAGCCCTAAGGCCCAATATGACTGCATTTGAAGATAAGGCCTTTAATGAGATAATTAAGGTTAAATGAGGTTGCAAGGGTAGAGCTCTAATCTAATAGGGCTAGTGTACTTATATGAAGAGGAAGACAAGACCAGAGATCTCACTCGGGTAACACACATGCAGAGATGAAGGTAGTGGGATGGCGTGGTGGTAAGGCAGCCGTCTGCAAGCCTAGAAGAGGCCTCACCGAAACCAATCCTGACAGCACCTTGACCTTGCACTAGGAGTTTCCAGCACTGTGAGAAAATAAATTTCTGTTGTTTGAGCTATCCAGTCTGCGGTATTTTGTTATGGCAGCTGAGCTGACTAACACAAGTGCCAAAAACGTATTTTTGTCAAATTGAGTGTTTTTTCAAAGCCAGTCTTAAAAGAGCCATAAATTAGTAAAATTCCTTCGATTGTTTCAACTGTTCCCTTCAACATATTTTTTCAACAACATGTCTTAAAGTTGGAAAAGTATGCAATTATCTCCATAAAAACCTGATCTTGATAAATGTAAGCAGGAAAAAAACATTTTGATATGATGGTCACCTTGAAATAAAGGACACTCTGACAAGGCTAATTTGATAAAGCCATGTCAGAGTGACCCAGTTAGAAGGCAAACATCTTTTTTTTTTTTTAATTAACAAGTGTTATGTGCAGAGATAGTAATGATTCTTAATTTATTCCTGCCACTTATCCAGTGCTGGCCGTGGTGGCCAGGTTAGGGGCAGGGTTACCGATTTTATTACCATAATGCAATAACAAGAGACGTGAAAGTAATGGATTTTTGTTGGTCTTCCTTGTACTTCGGCATGTCTCTGCATCAAAAGGGCCAAGCCAAATGTTACGTAACCGTGTACCACTGTTCTGAAGGCTGCTGCAATTCTTACGGCACGATCTTTCATCAAGAGGAGCAAAGCAGAAATTACCATTTCAGGAAGAGAATGTTACTTATGAATACGGTTCCTTCTCGGGAATTTGAAGAGGAATCTAAGCTTGACTATAAGCTAAATGTTACTCATATAAGTAGGAAACTATCTGCTTATCTTTGGAAGAATGAAGTCAATTAAATGAATTCAGTGTTTAGATGACTTAGAAAATTCTAAGAGAAAACAGTTTTTCTATCCCTAATGCCAGCATTTCTATCCCTAATGCCAACAATGGAACTAACTCTATGAAGGCTGTAATAAAAGCAGAAGTATTTTAGTTCTGTTTAGAAGCTAGCATCACTTTATCGGTTTGGATAAAGTAAAGAGGTTTGGAGAAGTAATTTATCCAAGTTCACAGACAGTTTCTGAATTGGGATAATAAAAATAAGTCTGTTTGTCAGCAACGCCCAAGTTCTTTGCACTAACACATGGCTGTGGCAACTGACAAAGAAAGGCAAGTATTTACCCAAACCGGTTCATACTGGAACAAGCACAAGAAATCCCCAAGAAAGAGAACCCCATTTTAACATTAAGTCAAATATAAACACCTTATCAGAAACGAAGTGAAACATGAAAGGAACCTCTGTCCTAATACCTGATGGCCTACTGTGGGGAAACAGGTAATTGTAATTTAATTCCCAAAAGAAAACTGGAATGTCAGATTGCCAGAAGAAAGCAAGAAAAGAGAAGCAGTGTGGCAATCATATTCAGTGAAAAAACAAGGAGCTGGCCAAGAGAAAGAGGTAAAACAAAACAAAACAAAGCCTTCGGCAGCAAGGGTGTGATACACATTTGTATCCACTAAGTAATTTATAGGAAACTTCTGACAGGCAATCTCAAGTTCACAGAGACAACTGGTTCTTTAGAAGACAATGTTTCAGAGCATCTCGGTTTAGCTGCTTTTCCTTCCAGGGAGAAACAAAAAAAAGAACAAACAAAAATTTCTGTCCAGTCTGCCTTATTTATTTATTTATTTATTTTTGCTTTTAAACATTTCCATATTTGCAAATGCTGTCTCAAACAAACAAACTGTCATGCATATGAACCCAATATGCTTAATTGTGAATAACATGGAGGTTCAAAGACTGTAAAATCTGGTATTTTGTCTTGGATATTACTTTCAAATAGTAAGCAGGCTTTTAAAAAGCCTTCCCTTAAATATCTTCCTTCTGCTGAAATAAAGGAAGAGAGGGAGACAAGAAGTGAAAAAGAAATCACCAAGATACAAATAGAAGCAAGATAAGGAAAAAGAAACATTAGCTAGCATCATCTGGCTGTGCCATAATAAGCTTTCTGGAGGTGAAATTTATTTTCCTTGGGCTAGATCGTTTTACTTCAAATGATCAAAAGAACTCTGCCAAATGGAGAAAGCTCCAGGAAACGGTACATCAAATGCAAACTGAGTTTTTCTACTTTCCAGGTATCAAGACAAAACCCTCTAAGCCAGAAAGGCACAAGAGTATCTTCATTAGGATTCCCATGACCATGTTAATGGCTACGCAGGCCGGCCAGTTTAGATTCTCAAATGTACGCCTTCTATGTATCAATGTGCACAGTGTGAGTTAAGCTTTAGAAGGCACCTCCCCACTCCTCCACACCAGTCATGCATAACCAACCCCTCTTAGTTGCTGGTTGTGAACATAATAAATACCCGTTTACTTTATACAAATAGTTTACAAAGTCAACTAAGTTTACAAAGTCAATCTGTGGCTGAGATTTGGATATAACATAACCCTTCTGAAATCTCATCAAGTCACTAAATAGGAGATTCCACCTGTGCTGACTATACCCGAAGACATTACACATATTTAAAGAACTATAAATACACTTAACTTACTTGACTTTTCCTCCAGAACATCTAGATCATTAAAAAAAAAAAAGACAAATGATGCTAATGAAAAGAACCATGAAAATAAAACAACCACGTAAATTATTTCTAGTCAAGTTTGCACCAGGCTTTGATTTGACAAGTTAAATGCATACATAAAACAGTCACAAGGCAGCCAGGACTTCCTCCACTGAGCCTTTTCACAACGGGAGCTAGATACTCTCAAATTTTATGGGAAAATGCAATCATAGAGATTTATCAAAATTTTTATTGTTACAGAATATTTTGACGGTTTATGAAGACAACATGACAAATATTGGCCCTTTGTCCTCTCTGCTTACAGTTATCTTATCCAAAAAAACCTAAAAACTAGGAAGAGTTTTTGTGAGTCAACTGGACTAACCATTACTGAACTAAGAATTCTCTTTATGACAAAAGGGTCTCTGGCTTTTACATGGATGCAACTAGCAGTTGTGGCAGTATTATTTTAACTGAAAGCTGTAAGAAACAATGATGAAATCTGTCACATTTTAACATGCATACGATGGTCTTTAATGTGACTTTCCACAGCAAACACAAAAGGATGCACGTGCTCTCTTCTGAAGGAGAAATGCTGCAGGAAAGGGAACCAGTTTGTGGGGAAGTTCTTACGTGCCAAGCATCAGTGGGTGCTTCTTATTTCTCTCTATCACTCCAAGAGTCAGATATCTACAGCCCCATCTAACCAGATGAAAAAACCAGACTTCGAGAGTTCAAGACACAGCGAAAAGGTTTTAATCCAAGTCTGCCTGGCTCAAAAGTCAGTATTATGTTCCCTCCCTAATATTTTCTCCACTAAGTTCAACAACCACAGTTGCTCTGTAACCATTCCCGCATCTTAGGACCTCGAAGTCCCCTCACCGTTCTGTCCACCAATGTGGCAGAGGGAAACCAGTAGGCTCTCAGTAGAGACAAAGGCCTAAGACGCAGAAAGTCTAATTTTTAAATACATGAATTAAAACTTTAGAAAATATGTGTGTGCCAGCAGACAACCAGCACAGACTGACCACAATCAGCCAGTATCTTTTCCTTTAAAAAAGAATTAAAATACTGTGCACAATAATGAAGGCTTCACAGAAACTTGTCTCATCTCTGCTTAGAGTTATTTCTTGAAACAAGGAAAACTATTTGCCTGAGTACCTGCTCCCGGCTCAACAACGTTGTACTGAATGATGAACTTTAGTTGTGGCACTTTACATGCAGACCTCACTGTGTCCCCCAAACAGTGCTGTGAAACACCATCATCCTCATTTTAGAAATGGTGCACTTTGCGAGACTAAGCGGAAAACTAGGGGGGAGGGGGAGAGGGGAAAGAAAAAAGACACAGAGAGGGAGGGAGACAAAACATAAGAGACTCTTAAATACTAAGAACAAACCAAGGGTTGAGGAGGTTATGGGAGGGAGGAGAGTAACAGGCGCTGAACAGGGCACGGGCTGGGATGAGCACTGGGTGTTGTACTGAAACCAATTTGACAATAAAAAGTTTAAAAAAAAAGAAAAAAGAAAAAATAATAAATAAATGTTTATAATAAAGAATAAATGAACTAAAAAAAAAAAAAAGAAGAAAAAAAAACAAAGAAATGGGAAATGTCCCATAAGGGTTTCAGTATCTTGCCCAAGAATTCAAAGCCTGACCATCTGGGTCCAGAGTCAGCCTCTGTCACTCTGCTCTACTGCTGCTGATAGAGGAACTGAGTGATGCTTTATTAATTTAGGCCCCGTTGCTTTGACACAGACTGTTTTTCAAAAAAGAGGCTAGCTGAAATGAAATGTGAAGTTATCGACTAAGGCCGGATTTGTGAGGATGTTAGAAAGCGGTGAGCTACTAAGCAGATGGGACGATCTTCACGCACCTTCAAACATGTGAGTGCCGATTCTGGAAGTAACTCTCACTTGCACAGACAGCCCTCTGCTGCCAGACAGCATGTTGCTGGTCTCCTCTGATTTCTCTCACCATGCATTCAACAGAATTAGGAGCTTCTGAGCACCCTGATAGGCCCTAGAAGCTTTCATATCCAAACTACCAGAGGGCACGAGTCCCCTGCTTCCTAGAGAAGAGGGTCTGAAAGCGGAGGGTACAACGCCTTACCCTAATGAGACAGCTCATGCCATTTCCAACAGCTGTGACTGTCATGAAGGTCTTCCACAGGGAGACTTCAGCTCTTCATCACACAGAATAATTTTTTGGTTTCTTTTCCATAAGCTATGCCATCTTGAGCTAATCACTGATTTTGTTGCATTTCCTATAGTTACAAAACATGGGAATTTTTTTCGGCTGCCATGAAAACACAATACTTTCTTTCGCCTAAAGCAAAACTCCTTTGATCCTTAGCAATCTCATGAATGAAATAGAGTATGTCCTCCTTTAAGAGTTGCTGGGAGTAGCTCAAACATCTAACAGAAATAGACCCTTTGAAGTTATTTCAATGAAACACAGATCAGGTACTGTTTGATCCAATTTAGTCCAATACCTAGAAGGATAAAAGATTAATAAAGTAACTTATTTGGGACAGGTGTTGTATAATCTGTTTTGATAAAACTATAATGACAACTTAATTTTCTTACAAGGCAGGTCTGTATCATAGACAAGGAATGGTTTAGGTCGAACAGCATAGCTAGTACAGATGCCAGAGCATATTGAGTCTGAGTTCTCCTTCTGGGCAAATCGATCATTTAACCTCTTTGGAAAAAGGGTTTTATGAAAGAAATTCAATATTCTCTCTAAGGGAAAAAGAGAGGCAGATCCAGACCACAGAAGAATTTGTCCCCAACAGAAGGTGTTCTCAAGTAAATAAACTGTTCTTACTTGGAACACCCAGGACACTGTTAATAAGACAGAGGGAACGAAAGACTAGGAGAAAACGTAGCCCTATGACGGTCAGCTCCCATAAAAACAGGATGCGCAGTCAGTCAAGAGGAGAAAAGATCTCCCCGAACTATCAGGCACACCATGTCTGGAGACAGAAAGCTCACGGTGAAAAGGAAGCAAAGGAGACTGCAAGCCTTTTCCCATGGAGACTGGCACACCACACTGAACCTGAGAAACATCATGCTGTGCAGGGAGAGAGGGTCGGGTTCTCCACAAAGCTGACCTTCACATAATGAAGATATCCTGTCCACATACTTAGAAAAACAACACACTGTGTCTATATGAATTTTCCAACAGAAAAATGTGACCACTTAGTCCAAACTTAAATACCATAATAATTATGCTAACCCAAAGCGATAATGCAGCATCTCAGGGCGACCTGCCACTGATTTAGGAGATAGTCATAAAGAATTACATCAACACTGAGGACGACTTAACTGTGACTTACACCCGTGATGTTACCCTAGAGCCTCTACTCACAGAACTCACTCCAGATCTCCTTCCGAGTGGCTCCGGCTTTTAAACGACAGCAGAGCCCGTATTTAATGAGGGCGATTCCTAGTTTTCAGAAACCTTTACAGTATGGGAACAGAAGGGATAGGAGCGTGAGCAACTGAATGGGCAGGAGAATGAGAGAGAGAGAATTGAGAGAAAACAGGTGAATGAGGAAGCTGACGGGAAAAATGCATGTCTGTATTTTTAAGATAAACAACACGCTTCTATCTGCACCAGAAAACACTGCTGAAGAGTAATATTGACAAGTATTTACACAAATTCAAACACACACACATACACACACCCTACCAGACACCACTGAGTATCCACAATATACTTGGTCTTCTAAAACGGGCAGAATGGTAATCATGCCAGAAATAATAGAAGTCAGTTAAGGAGCTAGCACACTGAACCAAAATGTACTCGTATTTTTGTTGTCAAAATAAGTTTGTTTTGCAAACCAAAGCTGTCTAAACCCGGGAGAATATTATTTCAAAGTACCCCAGTTCTGTGCAACTCAAATACTTTTTATAGACTACACCCCCAACCCTCCACACCCTACGCTCACTTATGTAAGTGCTCATTTTAAGGAAATGAGGAATGTCTTCCTAAATAGCTTACGCTTACACCAGTTTGCTTGTCTCTGAAAGAGCCATACACAGTGAAGAAACTGCTTGTTTCACACACATTAAGGAAGAACACGATGGTCTTAAAGCATGTGCAGGGCAAATAACCCCTTAATGGAAAATCAATTACGTAAAATTAAGTTCACTTTGATGGCCATTAGTCACCAATCGCTCACGTATTTGTGATTTATCTTGTTGATGTAACATTACACCAGCGTTTGGTATTCACAGGAACATTTGACAACACGAGTTTGTAAGAACACACTGTACAAAAGGAAAATTGAGATAATGCAAAATAGTTAACTTAGGACAAATTCAGAATGCTGCCAAGTGTGTAAAATCACTACTATCAGGGCAATCATTTGTTAACTTTTTAAACTCCTTAGTACTTAACTGAAACCCCTTTCCACATAAATAAGGGTGACACATTACCTACCATCAAAGCTCAGCTGTTTTTTGTTGTTTTTTTTTTTAACTCTTGGGACTGGTGAGGAGGATGGAATTGGAATGTGGGCACATGAATGGTACAGGGGAGGGAAAGCAAAAATTTTAAATACTACAAAAGAGGAGGGAAAAGATCCCCCCTCCCACAGGGCTAGCGTGACAAGTATGCTGGGAAGGAGAGGAGGGAGGAAACCAAATGTAGCATTCATTACATTACCAACAGAAGCTTATGTTTCCAGAGTCCCAAACCTCCAGGAGGTCAGAGTACGGCATCTGTGAGTTACAACAAGGGTGACCATATGGCCTGGGTTTGTCAAGGACAGTCTCCGGTTTGCCCAGAACTAGCTGTCCAGGTGTAATTATTCACTGCACCCATTTTCACTCTCTGTTTGTATGCTGCTTTATATGCATAAGAGTAATAATGGAAATCAACCACAGGGGGTAATGTGTTTTCCAAGGAAAACTGCTCCTGCTTACAAGTGAACTTGGAGACATCAAGTGTATACAGTCAGAGCCTGCCTGTAGTTAGTAATGCCTGTTTACGGCCAGTAACACTGCTTTCTAGTCCCCCTTCCTTATTTGCACTTTGTTTTACTGTTCTTCCTCTGAAATGAACCTGAAATATCCCCAAGGTTATTGTGCCTTCCAATAAACAGCACGTTATAGTTCTGTCCTATCACTGCTTTGGAAGCGTCACAGTGAAAACAAGGAACTACTTCACTCACTCACTTGTTAAATATGGACCGCCTGCTGTTGGCAGGGCACTAGTTTAGGCAAAGGTGATACACCTCAGATTCTACTGGAAGTAAGGCACGCAAGGGCAAACTGGCGCACTTGTGTATACTGTGTGGGAGAGGTAAGCACTGCGGAGAAAAACAAAGAAGAGTGTACGGGCAGGAGGAGGTGAAGGGAGTAGGGAGGCAAATCACAAAGCTATCAGGGGTGCCAAGCACGAAGGACAGAATCGGCTTAGCATACTGAGGAACAGTCAGGAGGGGCCTGACGTTAAGTGAGTTAGTGGCAAAATTGTGGGATCTAGACCAAAGAAGAAGCTGGAAGGTGGGTCATGCATGGAGGACTTTGTAGTTTTACAAATAAGACACAGACGCCCTTT
This sequence comes from Paguma larvata, assembly GCA_030068075.1. Lineage (NCBI taxonomy): Eukaryota > Metazoa > Chordata > Mammalia > Carnivora > Viverridae > Paguma > Paguma larvata. The sequence goes on along the minus strand of CM057831.1, from coordinate 2,371,974 downwards.
AAGGGTTGGGTTCTGAGCAGAGGGTACTTCACAAAAGTGAACTATAAAGGCTCATTCCAACCACTCTATTAAGAATAACCTCAGATGGGGGGCAGGGACAGGCAAGAAGGATAAGAGAAGAAGACAAGCAGACTAGTTAGAAGGTTATTAAAATTAATAATCCAATGGTGACTTGGACTGAAATGATAACAAAGAGAGTGCTAAATAATGGCTGGATTCTGGATATGTTAAGGAAGTATTTTCAAGTAATTTTACAATTACAGAACCTTTGCTTTAATAGTACAGAGACGGCATCTATCTCTCACCGGAGGTTTCCCCAATTATTAACATCTTAGGGTGTATTTGTCACAACTAAGAAACAAACACTGGCATTTTACTACTAACTAATCTTAATGTGGATTCACCAAATTTTCACTCTGATGGCAAAGGCAACATGATTTACTGATTAATTGTGACGGAATATAAGAATGAGAAGCCAAGGTCATCTCTACGCTCTCACCTGGGCAACCAGAAGGATGGAGTAGTCATTTCCTTGGATTATTTTCCAAAAAATTGAGGAGATAAAAATCTGGGGTCTGTATTTGGCTACATGAGACTTGAGATTCCTACCAAAAGTGCCAGTGGAGACGTCCATCAGGCAGTTGGTTACAAGGACACTGGTCTCCAGGGACAGTGCCAATGAGCTCCATACAGATTTTTAAAACAGAATTGCGAGAACTTGACGCTTAACTGTGTATTATGAGTATCGTAAGTATGATAATGACTCCCAGGTTTCTAGGCAAGAAAAGACAAATGATGACCGAGAAGTTTTTCAATTTTAACTTTCTCTTAAGTAATATTCACATTTTACCATAATCCTCTATAATAAAGCTAAAAATCTCTACTGTCAAAATTTCAATAATGACCTTTAAAAAAATAACACATTTTGCATAAAGTATTATTAAAAAAAACAGGATATATATCAAATGTATCAGACTTTTCTTGGGAAAAGAAAGAAAAATTCTTTTGGCAGAACTAAAGATCAGAAATTACAAAATTGAGATTTTGAAGTTTACTTGTTACAAGTATAAGGATTCATTTCCTCCTTCTTGCATTTCAGATTAACATGGCTGACATGCAGTCTGTTCATAGTGAAATGTGGAGACAAATTTATTATTCTTTTAATAACTTTCAGAGGGGAAGATATTTTTAAAACTCAGATGTTAATGAGAGTTTTTCAATGAAGATACAGAATACACTGTAGAAAAAGGAAGAACTCAGACACCTCTGAAACAATTCACACTCGACAGAAGACCCGCTGACATGTCTTATTTCAAATGATCTGTTTCTGAAGTTTAAATATCAGTATTTTCAGATTTGCACATTAAACAATGAAAAATGCTTTCTCAACTCAGTTCCTTCCAAAGACAAAGTGAGTGATGAAAACTCTCATAGGCTATGACAGAGCATAATGGCAATTTTATTCCCTGGCCTTGCGGGGTAAATGGGCTGGAATTTTACAACGTAACCGAAAAACTATCCTGGAAAAAAAAAGAAAAAAGAATTAGAGTTCAGGAAGCATGCAGATGGCTTTCAACATAAAAGTAAATTCTTCAAGCAAGTAATTGGGTTTTCCTTGAATTCTGCATCTGACCCCTCCCTGTCATTCCATCACTATCATTACCTCTCGCCCAGACTTCCGAAAAGGCCAGTTAGAGTTAGCTAAGCTCTCCCTCCGCCTCACCAACCTAACAGTCAGAAAAACTGAGCTTCATTCCCAACGGCAGCTTTAAACTGGAGACAAGGGTTTTACCTTTTTAAGTCTCATTTTCTTCATGTGCAAGAAGACAATGAATACTTGCTTCTATCTACCTCTGAAGGTTACGACTGAGAACAACTTGAATAATGTATGTGAAAGTTAATTGTATGTAAACTATTAAGGAACTCTGCTGGGTCTCACCATCCTATTCCCAGCACAAAGACGTAAGCGTGTTATCCCCCTTTTTGTTGCACTTTTTGTTGCCCGTTACATTAAGACAGGTTCCCTGGCCTGGCACTCGAGAAGAGACACAACAGAATCACCGCAATCCATCCCTCCGGCTTCACATCCTCATAAAGTAATCTGCTTCCAAGTCACATTAGTCACTAGTGTTCATCAGACTGCACAGCTGAACTCACAAGTGATTCAGGAAGTCACTGGGTAGATTGTGACTATCATTTTTCGGAAAGGAAATAGAAGAGAAAATTCTAAGTATATGACACATGGTTAAGTTGAAGTATTGTGTTGTGAAATTTCCCCTCCGACGTTACGTGTACACGATACTGGGCAGGGATGTGAAATGAGTCTCTGACTTCGGGGTCCCAGCAGCAAAGGTGGAAAAGTCTACAGTGACCCCACTGCATCTTCTACAACAACATCTACTAAATCTTCCACTGCGTCATCTTCCGTCATCTGGCCATTCCGATCACATCCTTCTACCTCAACTCTCGGGAACTCTTCTTACCTGAAAACTGGAAGTGACACAAACAGCCATCTCCCAGTGCTGCTATGATAGCAGATCAAAATCCTCTGTTATTAGGTATTAAATAAGATGAGGCACTAAGAGACTGTCTCTGCCTTTTCTTCTTTCCTGACCATAAGCCCGTATGAAAAGATAAAGTATATTAACAGACGTAAGCTGGAGGCAAAAGAAAAATGAACCCAGTGGATACCAAGCTGTAGTATCTATAAAGTGACGAGTTTCCTACTGCCTTGCGTCCCAAGCTACTATTCATATGAAAGAGGCCTTTAAGTCAAACCATAGATGGAGGCTGCCTGAAGAAAGAATATACCTTAATATTTCCTTAATGTCTGAAGGCAAAAATTCCAACCAGCAGTCCCGGAACAGAGTGGTGCCCTCTGGGTCTACTGAGATTCCTGAGGGCTCTCTGTCCCTATACCACAGTACCTTTCAATCACGAGGTCTGTCTTATTAATAGTTTTTCTATTAATATTCCTTGCTGGGAGGTATCCCATTTCACTGATGAAACGGGGCAGTGTCCTTTAACAAACTACCTGTTCTACTTTGCTCTCCAGCCTCAGTAGATTCATAGCCCAAAAGCCAGGCTTGTTAGAAGTGAGGCTACAAGGCCAAACTGTGTGTAGCAGGCACAGGCCTTCTCTGGAGGCAGAAGCGCAGGCTGAGCGCCCAGAGGCTACGCCTTCTACACTGGCCGCGAGCTTTGTGAGCATTCCTTGTTCTCGACAATGGTGATCAAATTTCAAACAAGTGGAATACTGTATCAGAGAGAATACGAGGTTTCTTTTTAAAATTATCTGTTTATTTTCTTTTGCAGTTGAAGAATTGTGAGCAAATGTTATTTTATTTTTTTATATAATTTATTGTCAAATTGGTTTCCACAAAACACCTAGTGCGCATCTCAACAAATGCCCTCCTCAATGCCCGTCACCCACTCTCCCCTCTCTCACACCCTCCATCAACCCTCAGTTTGTTCTTAGTATTTAAGAGTCTCTTAGGTTTTGTCTCCCTCCATCTCTGTGGCTTTTTTTTTTCTTTCCCCTCTTCCCCCTCCCTCATGGTTTTCTGCTAAGTCTCTCAAAATCCACATATGAGTGAAAACATATGGTACCTGTCTTTCTCTGACTGACTTATTTCACTTAGCATAATACCCTCCAGCTCTATCCGCATTGCTACAAATGGCCAGATTTCATTCTTTCTCATTGCCACGTAGTATTCCATTGTATGTATGTATACTAAATCCACCTGAAGTGGAGAATTAAAAAAAGTTTTGACTCATTCTTCAAAGTTTCAACTTTCTGCTCTGACTATTCAATCTACATATGCAAAAAATACTAAAACATGAGCTGTATTCATAAACACATGTATGCTCGTAACTCTTCATGGCTCTCTGCTACCCACTAAGAAAGCACGTTCTACTTGCTGGAATATTCAAGACCCTCTATTTCCAGCCTCAACATGTAGTGTTTCCCACCCTGAGAATCTATACCTCACCCCGGAAAAATTCTGTTGGTAACAACTTGTGACTTAATGTTCCCCTGCTTCTGTTTCATGCCAACTTAGCACGTTCGACCCCACTTATTGTCAGGATAATATTTCCAGGGCACATCACAATTAACAGACTTTCAGGAACACTTACCCTGATTTATTGCTCCAAGTGGACCTCTTCCTGGGCTATCTTTTTCGAATCCTACAAGTCAGAAATAACCTCTCCGACTTCTAAACATTTGCACCTTGTATCACCCATGAGTGGTTCTGCTACTACAATCATGTCCAACATTTTATCTCTTTTACTAGAGCTGCCTTCTAGAACAGAAATTAAAATGCAGGATTTGAGACTCAGTCACTTACTGAATGTGAGTCCTTGGGCAAATATATTTAATTTCTGTAAACTGTAGGTCCCTCATCTCTCAAAGTACCTGTTTAGAGTACTAAATAAACCACCTCAGCCCACTGTGTGGTACACAACAGTCTGCTAGTGGCTATTAGCCTGTTCCTGAACTTCACACTCCCTAAAGCTGTCAGTCGTGAGAGGTGCCAAATTTAGGAAACCTCAGGGCAATGTGACCCTTCTCTTGCAGTCTCCCCATGCCCCTGCTTCAGCCACCAAGAGCTGACAATTCTGTCCTTAACTATCATGAATAAAATGTCCTTTCCTTATTATTCTTCTACTTGCTGTGATTCGCAGGCCATTATCACTTAACACCTCAACACCGGAAATAGTCTCCTGATTTCCTGAGCTGTCCTAGCCTTGCAATCCAGCCACGCAATGCAAATACAATCAATCCTGCTAAGATAGATAACAATGATATTCTAATCGTCAAGTCACGCCTGTTTTCAATTCCCCTCTTATTTTATCTCTCAGTAGCATTTAACACTTTTAACCAGGCCCTTCTTTAAACTCTCTCTGTATACTTCCTAGACCAAGAGACCAATTTTCCTTCCTCTCCTCTGATCTTTCGATACTGTCTTCTCAATTGCTCTGACTGCTTTTCATCTGCCTGCCCCACAAAGGCTGCTGTTCCCAAGGGTTTGTCACCTGGCGTGCTCTCTCTCTCTCTCTCTCTCTCTCATCCACTCTCTGGAGTCACACTACACTGGAATCCAGAACCACTATTGACAAGGAGGTGTGCAACCTTCCTATGCTGAAATTTCTTCACCTGTTAAATGGGGATGATAATTTAATTACCTATAACTTCAAGGGCTGAAGTTCAGATACTAAAATATATTTTTTTAAATCCACAGAAAGCACTTGTAATAGTCTCTGACACAGGGAAAGCACAATATAAAATGCTTCATTTCCCTACTACTTACCAATGTTTTCCATTACATTTAGTTCCTCAAGGGTAGCTTAATTCTGTCTTGGAATTATGTTGGATTGCACATAGTAGGCACTCAAGAAATAAGTGTGAAATAAACCAAAGACTATTTCTAAGGACATGACACCAATGAGGGGTGACACCACCCCTCCACAAAATCTTTAATTTACCGCACCCCCGACAGTCCCGGAATCTTTAACTAGGCATTCAAAGATCCTCGATGATCCACTAACTTTCTCCAGCTCTAGCTCTTGTTATTCCGCGTTATGCCAGTAAAAACTGACGGATGCTTCCCCAGAACCCCAGGAACACCGGTCAAACCTCTTACACCGGAATGGTTGCAATCTCCTGCTGTATTTCTATCAGTGGTGAAGATGTTACACAGAATAGACAACACACCTGCAAGCATTACGTGGGAAGGTTAGAAAGGATCTAAAAATGATAGAGAATAATTTATCAACTCCTGAATTAAAAAGGACATCAGAATTATAGAGCTGAAAGGGGCCAAGCGTAACATCCAGTCCAGAACACTTCAACCAAGTTGAGAAATTTGCTCAAGACCACACTGAGAGCTACTGGCAGCGCAGAAGTCAAATTCACAACCTACTACATCCTCTAGGTCAGCACGGATTCCACCCAACAAACCAGGGCCACTCCCTCCCAGTACGGTCGCCTGCAGGGCCCTCGCTCTCCTCCAGTGAGCTGAACAAACACAGGACTCCTATATACATGGCACGGAGAAGCCAACTCCTGGCGGACCTTTCTTTTACAAGGTTCTGGACAACATACTTCATACTCTCATTTCCTTACATCCCGGCACTGAGGCTGTTCATTAGGTTTCAGGGCGAGATCAACAGACTTTTCTCTGATGCCAATCTGCACACGGAGGGAAAACTAGAGCCAGTCATGCTGGGTTACAGATGGACTCAAGGGACTAAGCTTACATTTATTTATGCGTGTGTTTCTACAAGACATTCTGCCGGAGTGGCATAAGCCAAACCAAAACTGGAAAAGGCTTAGCAGCTTAGGGTTTTCTGCAAGTACAAAAATGTGCATCTGACTTTAGACCACCAGTTCTTAAAGGAGGGGTGGTCGTACCTTCATTACACACATATATTACCTTCACTACACACATATGTTACTGTCATTTTACACACATATATATCACATGAACGCAGGCAAGTAAGCCCCTTCCCCAGAGTTTCTGATGGGAGGGGGGTGAGGAAGAGCTAGGTATGCGTGTGTATTTTGAGACATCTTTCAATGACATGTTTTCAACACACTCCAGGCTTGATCAAACTAATGACGCAGATCTTAGGTAATTCAGAACGAGTCTGCTAAGAAGGCAACATATAATAACACTGATAACAATGGCTGACATTCTCTAGACATTTCTTATCTTCACAAGCATCCTGGAAGGCTGAAAATGTGACGACGACGACACTCCTGTTATTCTACAGAAAAGGGGCAAGACGGTTGCCGTGGAATCCACAGCTTACTGGCAAGAGTTGATCCTGGTCTTCTATTTCCAAATCTCATGCTTTCTGGTAAGCAGAAACGTGACAGTTAATGATAAAATCTAACCTTAAGCCCAAAATCTGTGATCAAACACTACTGATGAACTCACAATGCAGACTGTACTATCATTCACTCTAATTTTCTCTTTTACTCGGATAGAACTTAACATTTTTTCTTTCTTTCTTTCACTTCCTGTTACTTTCAAAGGAACAACACAAAAATACCATTTATCAGCTATACCGAGAAGGGCAAAATTCTCAAGGTTGGATGGATGCCAGGAGGCAGCAATCAATAGCACTCATGTTTAGAATTTAGATAAGAATCATGTTAAAACCAATTCAATGAGGCTGATGCCCTATAAAATATACTTTCTCGCTTCCAAAGAAAGCTGCACTAATGTAAATAAATGGGTAAGCCTGAGAGTGTATATCATTTCCAACTGAAGGAAATGAGATGGTTTTATGAAATAAAAATCAAATGTGTCTGTAGTGAGGAGGAAAATTGATATACACAGCCAAAAATCAAGATGGGTAAAATAAAACAATTGATTTTGGTTCTAGCAGTGATTATAGGCCAAAGACAGACGACAGTACGATTTTTGATAAAGGAACTTTGGGATTATGAATATACTATTTCTCCAGCATTTTCAAAGCTTAACATTTGACCTAGAATTGCAAGAGATTTACTCCCTCAAGTGAGATAAAATGAAGCTACAGTAGCAAAAGAGCCTACTCTGTCCTTTAACTCTTACCGCTAGACCAGGTACATGACAGAAGCTGAGTAAGCATCTGTCAAATGGCATTTATCTGTAGATGGCAAAAATAATGGAGAGAACACTTAATTCACATAAGATGTGCAAGGAAAGGACTGTATTTGAATAACCAAATTCTACACCAAGAACAAGATAAGCCAAATGAAAAAAGCATACTCATAGGAAGATAAAATCTTATCTTTGATTAAATTATCCTTTAAGCTCTAAGTATTTCTCTGTTTCTGTGGTTATGTATTTTTCAATTTATGAAGTGGCAAGAGTACACCCAGGGACCGTTCATACCAATGACCATTTCATCACTCTTGTGTTCACAAGTCTAAATCAAGTCCAATTTCAACAGCTCTCGGGGTCCTCTCAGCTGGAAGAAACAGAGAACTGCACAACATTCCAAGGCCACCAAAATGCTGAATAGTTTTAGTGTAGAAACCAGAAAATTCCTGGAGTGGCGAGGAGGTTAAAGGTGTCTGAATGACATAATGATTACTCGGCACCCTGTAGAAAACACACATTTTTCTTTTTAATTTGCACGGAAATCAAAATATTATTTTCTCGTTCTGGAGATTTTATGAGTTTTAGGAGGTAAAACATAATACTTCTTGGAACAAGAATATTTAAAAAGGAAATGTGTTAGTTGAGCAATATAAATTATTAATTTTCTTTCGTAGCTGTCATAAAACATGGATGACTCAAGGGACTAAGACTCGTAATAGCTCTGGAATTACAAGAGTTACCCATAATACCCTATATATTCCTAAATCCACAAATTAAAACACGTAGACTGAAAGCAGATATAAGGATCTAGTCTAGCACTTCATTTTTCAAAATAACCTTTTTAATTTAAGTATGACCTATATTTAGGAAAGTACAACAAATTGTAGACATAGAGCTTGATGAAATTTCATAAAGAGAACACCCCCCATGTATCTACCACCCAAAGCAAGAAATCAGAATGCTCCCAAGTTCTCCAGCAGCCCCCTCATACATGTTTTCTCGGTAATAATCTCCTCTTTTCCCCAAAGGTAACACCACTATCCTGACTCTTAACCCAAATGCTTGTTTTGCATTAGATGCACTGGGAAGATAACATCACATATGTAGCGTTCATCCCAAAAATGCATAACCTGATTCCAAACACAAGGAAACATCACAGAAACTCAAATTGAGGGAGCTTCTGCAAAACAAGGGATGTAGACTCTGCAAATTGATGCAGACTCTGCAAAAATGTCAGTGTCATAAAATACACAGAAGAGGCTAGAAAACTGTTCTCAATTAAAGATCAGACAACCAGGAGGAGTTAAGATGGCAGAGTAGTAAGGGGCCCTGGGCTTGTCTGGTCCCTCAAACAAGAGGGACAAACTAGATCAACTTGAAACCATTGTGAAACCTAGGAAATCGATCTGAGGATAAACAGAACAACCTGCATAACTTGAGGGAGAGGATGTGAGAGGTACACAGTGCAAAGAGGAGAACTGGAGGGGAGAAAAGCCACAGTGCTGCAGAGGGGTGGGTGGGAGCCCGTTTTGCAAAGAGGAGAAAGAGAGGGGGAGACTGAGCAGCATTCTGGGTTCGCGTAAGAAAAGCAATTCCCCTTGAAAGTAGCAAGAGAGAAAGCATGAAACACACGCAGGGGACTATATAGAAAAACTGCTCTCCACAACCACTGACGGGGAAAAAGGAGAGGGTTTCAGTACTGCCCGTTTTTTATAAACAGTAGAGTGCAGTCTCAAGTTTTTGGAGGTCAGTGCCTGGAAGTGCTCCCTGGGAGGAAGCAGAGTGGAGACCCAGGAGTGGGCAGAGGCCACTGGGTCCCACCAGGAGAAGCCACTCCCCTGCTGGGAGTGCATTTCGTAGAGGCAATAGGACCTCTCTGCAGGCAAAAGACAAGGGGGGTGCCATACAGAGCTATCCGGCGCCACAGGAACAAAGATACTGGCTGAGGGCAGCAAACCTTGGCACCAGCTGTGTGTTATGATTTACCATAAACTCTGAGCCACTGTCCCCAGGTAGTTGCATGAACATTTTGTAGGACAAGCAAATACTCGCCACGACTCCAGAGAACCTCCCCCAGAGGATCAGCAGATGTCCGAGCAGCAGAGGTCTCTGAAGTTTTGAAATACAGCCATGCCTGAGATAAAACTCTGCAGGGAAGCACCACCTGGCAGGTGGACAGCTCAGGCACATACAGGGTAAGGATGGGAGCTGACAGAAGCCAGAGACACAGGAGGGGTGACTGATCTAAGTGTCTACAAGGACACAACCTTCCCATTTTGGAGACTAGAAAGTGGGATCCATTTTCACCATTAACTCATCAACACTGATCAACCTTAGTGATCAACCTCAGTGAGGTAAACACTGAGTGGAGACCGAAGCCTTTACACCAGGCCCCTCCCACTTGGGCCCTCCAATCACATCTCCACTGGACAAATCAGCCTGAGAAGCAGACCAGCAGGCTCCTCCTGCAGAAGACCAGCACAAATCCCTTCTAGGAGCTCAGCCTACTGACCACAGACTGCTGCAAAGCTTCAGCTCTAGGAGAAACTTGATCTAGCTTCCTTTTGGCTTTTTGTTTGTTTGGTTTTGCTTCTCTTTTTGTTTTTGCTATTGTTTTTCTTGGATACAAAAAAAGCAAATGTTTTATTTATATTTTAAATTTTCTACTTTTTCTTTTTTCTATCTTCTCTCAACAAGCAGACCAAAATACAGATAGGTAATCTTGCCTTTGATTTTTTTGAATTTTTACTTTATTATTTTTTTTCCCTCCAAAATGACAAGATGGAGGAATTCAACCCCAAAACAAGGAAGAGGAAAAAACGATGGCCAGGGATTTAATCAATACAGATATAAGTAAGATCTGAAGTAGTATTTAAAACAACAACTACAGGATTCTAGCTGGGTTTGAGAAAAGCATAGAAGACACTAGAGAATCTGTTACTGCAGAGACAAAAGAGCTAAAATCTAGTCAAGCCAAAATTTAAAATGCTATACACCAAGATGCAAACCCAAATGGATGCCATAACAATGAAGATGAACAAGGCAGAGGAACGAATTAATGACAGAAAAGATAAAATTATAAAAAATAATGAACCTGAAAAGAAGAGTGAAGCAAAGGAAATTCATCACAAAGGTAGACTTAGGGAACTCAGTGACTTACTACAACAGAATAATATTCATATCATGGGAGTCCCAGAAGACGAAGAGAGAGAAAAAAGGGCAAGAGGTTTATATGAGCAAATTATAGCTGAAAACTTTCCCAATCCGGGGAAGGACACAGACATCAAAATCCAAGAAGCAAAGGGAGGTCCTATTAAATTCAACAAAAGCCAGCCAGTGCCAAAGCATATCACAGTCAAATTCACAAAATACACAGAGAAGGAAAGAATCCTGAAAGCTGCAAGGGAAAAAAGTCTTTAACCTACAAGGGAAGACAGATCAGGTTCATAGCAGATCTATCCACAGAAACCTGGCAGGCCAGAAGGGAGTGGCAGGATATATTCATTGCGCTGAAAGGGCAAAATATGCAGCCAACAATACTCTATCGAGCAAAGCTCTCATTCAGAAGTTTACCAGATAAACAAAAAAGGGAGTTTGTGACCATTAAGCCAGCCCTACAAGAAATTAGACTCTTTGAGTGGGGGGAGGAAAGGGGGAAAAAAAAAAGACCAAAAAAACAAAAACCCAGATTAGAAAGGAACTGAGAACATCATGAGAAACACCAACTCTACAGGTAAAACAATGTCACTAAGCTCATATTTTTCAGTAATCACCCTGAATGTAAATGGACTAAATGCTCCAATCAAAAGACAGAATAGCAGGGGCGCCTGGGTGGCTCAGTCGATTAAGCGGCCAGCTTCAGCTCAGGTCATGATCTCACGGTCTGTGAGTTCGAGTCCAGCGCCAGGCTCTGTGCTGATGGCTCAGAGCCTGGAGCCTGCTTTGGATTCTGTGTCTCCTTCTCTCTCTGGCCTTCCTTTGCTCACACTCTGTCTCTATGTCTCTCAAAAATAAATAAACATTAAATTAAAAAAAAAAAAAAGAATAGCAGAATGGATTTAAAAAAAAAAAAGACCTATCTACATGCTGCTTATAAGAGACTCATTTTAAACCTAAACACACCTGTAGATTGAAAGTGAGAAGGTGGAGAAACATCTATCATGCTCATGGATGCCAAAAGAAAGCTGGAGTAGCCATAGTTTTATCAGACAAACTAGACTTTAAAACAAAGAGTGTAACGAGAGATGAAGAAAGGCATTATATCATAATTAAGGGATCCATCCATCAAAAAGCTCTAGCAGTTTTAAATATTTATGCCATCAACTTTGAAGCATCCAAATATATACATAAATTAGTAACAAGCATAAAGAAACTCACTGATATTAATATAATAATAATATGGGATTTTATTTTAACATCCCACTTAAAGCAATGGACAGATAATCTAAGCAGAAAATCAACAAGGAAACAATGGCTTTGAAAGACAATGGACTGGATGAACTGAACAGATATATTCAGAATATTTTATCTTTTAGTAGCAGAATGCACATCCTTTTTGAATGCACATGGGACAGTCTCCAGATGGGATCACATTCTGGGTCACAAATAAGCCCTCAACAAGAAGAAAAAGACTGCAACCACAGCATGCATGATTTCAGACCACAACACTATGAAACTTGAATCCTACCAGAAGAAAAAAATTTGGAAAGACCACAAATAATTGGAGGTTAAAAAACATCCTACCAAAGAATGAAATTAGAGAACAAATTAAAAAGTACATAGAACCAAATGAAAATGAAAACACAACAGTCCAAACTTTTGAGATGCAGCAAAGGTGGTCATAAGAGGAAAATATATTGCGATACAGGCCTACATCAAAAAGCAAGAAAGGTCTTAAATAGATAACAACCTTATACCTAGGTTAATGGAATTCATTAGGTCAATTAACTTAACTAAGGCTAATTAATACTTAATTGACACTAGCTTAAATTCCTAGAAAGACACAAACTACCAAAACTGACACAGGAAGAAAGAGAAAATTTGAACAGATCCATAACAAGCATGGAAATTGAGACAGTCATCAAAGATCTCCAAACAAACAAAAGTCTAGGGTCAAATGGCTTCCCAGGGGAATTCTACCAGACATTTAACCTAGAGTTAATACCTATTCTTCTAAAACTGTTTCAAAAAGTAGAAACGAAAGGAAAATTTCCAGCTTCATTCTACAAGGCCAGCATTACCTTGATTCCAAAACCAGACAAAGACCCCACTAAAAAGAGGAATTACAGGCCAATATCCCTGATGAACCTAGTAGCAAAAATTCTCAAGATACTGGCAAATCGAAATCGACAGCACAGTAAACGAATTATTCACCACAATCAAGACGGATTTATTCTTGGGCTGCTTCAATATTCACAAACAACCAACATCATACACCACATTAATGAATGAAAGGATAAGAACCATATGATCCTCTCAACGGATGCAGAAAATAGAAGTGACAAAATACAACGACCACTCTTGACAAAAACCCTCAAAAATTGGGGTAGACGAAACATATGTCAATATACTTAAGATGCCACATATTTAAGACTCACAGCTAATATCATCCTCAATGTGGAAAAACTGAGAACTTTTCCTCTGTAGTCAGGAACAGGATGTCTACTCTCACCAATGATGGAAGTCTCAGCCTCAGCAATCAGACGATGACAACAAAAACAACAAAATAAAAGGTATCCAAATCATCAATGAAGAAGTAAAACCTTCACCATTTGCAGATGACATGATACTCCATGTAGAAAACTGGAAAGACTCCAAAAAAACTGCAAGAACCAACACGTGAATTCAAGAGTCACAGGATATAAAATCAGTGTGCAAATATCTGTTGCATTTCTAAACAATAATAATGAAACAGCAGAAAAAGAAATCGAGGAATCGATCCCATTTGCAATTACACCAAAAACAATGAGATACTTAGGAATAAAACTAACCAAAGAGGTATAATATCTATACTCTGAAAACTATAGAACACTTATGAAAGAAATCAAAGGGGACACAAAGAAATGGAAAAACATTCCATGCTCACAGATGGGAGAACATTGTTACAATGCCTACACTACCCAAAGAAACCTACACATTTAATGCAATATCCTTCAAAATTCCATCAGCATTTTTCACAGAGCTAGAAAAAAAATCCTAAAATCTGTGTGGCATCACAAAAGACCCTAAATAGCTAAAGCCATCCTGAAACAGAAAAAGCAAAACTGAAAGTATCACAATTTCAGATTTTAAGCTATATTATAAAGCTGTAGTCATCAAGACAGTATGGTATTGGGACAAAGACAGACAGACAGATTAGGAAAAAAGTCTCTTCAACAAACAGTATGGGGAAAACTGGATGGCAACATGCAGAAGAATGAAAATAGACTACTTTCTTATACCATATACAAAAATTAACACAAAATGGATGAAAGACTTAAATGTAAGACAAGAAACCATCAAAATCTTAGAAGAGAACACAGGCAGCAACATCTTGGACCTCAGGAACTTCTTACTAGCCACGATGCCGGATGAAAGTGAAACAAAGCAAAAATGAACTATTGGGCCTTCATTAAGATAAAAAGCACATAAAAAAAATCCACAAAACTAAAAGGGAGACTACAAAATGGGAGAAGACAAATGACCGATCTGATAAAGGGTTAGTATTCAAATTCTAGAAAGAACTTAGCAAACTCAACACCCAAAAAACAAATAATTTAAGAATAGGCAGAAGACATGAATAGATGCTTTTCCAAACAAGACATCCAGATGGCTAACAGACACATAAAAAGATGCTCAACAGCACTCAACATCAGGAAAACACAAATCAAAACCATGATGAGATACCACCTGACGCTGGTCAGAATGGCCAAAATTAACAACACAAGAAACAAGTGTTGGCGAGAACACGGAGAAAGGGGAACCCTCTTGCACTGTTGGTGGGAATATAAACTGGTGTAGCCACTGTGGAAAACAGTGTGGAGGTTCCTCAAAAAATTAAAAATAGAACTACTCTACGACCCACCAACTACACTACTGGGTATTTATCCAAAGGATACAAAAACACAGATTCGAAGGGGTACATATACCCCAATGTTTATAGCAGACTTATCAACAATACCCAAGCTATGGAGAGAGCCCAAAGGTCCATCGACTGATGAGTGGATAGAGAAGATGTGGCATAAATACACAATGGAATGTAACTCAGCCATCAAAAACAATGAAATATCTTGCCATTCGCAACAACATGGAGACAGAGTGTATTACGTTAAGTCAGTCAGAGAAAGACAAATACCATGTAATTTCACTCATATGTGAAATTTAACAAACAAAACAGATGAACATACGGAAGGGGAGGAAAGAAGAGAGAGGTAAACAAACTATAAGAGACCAACAATAGAGAACAAACTGAGGGTTGATGGAGGGAGGTGGGGGGGGATTAGCTAGATGGTGACGGGCACTAAGGGGGGGCACTTGTTATGATGAGCACTGGGTTTTGGATATAAGGGATGAATCACTGAATTATACTCCTGAGACCAATATTACACTGTATGTTAACTAATCAGAATTTAAATAAGAACTTGAAAAAGAAACACACACAAAAAAAAAAAACAACACAACTTGGTATAAATGGGATACTATAGTATTTTACTCCTCTTTGGCTCAGTATCTGTGAAATTTGTCTTTGTTACTGCATGTACTAATAATTTATAATTATATAGTATCTCATTATGTCTACACGCAGAATTTATCCACTCTACAGTCGGGTTATTTCCTGAGCCTGAGGACTGTGAACAGTGCTGCTCTATGAGCATCTTTTAGTAGACACCTCTGAGTTGCTCCTGGGTAAGAGTGCAAGTGTGGGGCTCCAGAGAGGCACACGTCCAGCTTTGCCGACACTGCCAGACATCTCTCCCAAGGAGCTGTGCTATTAATCAGGAAAAGTAAAGCTTAAGGGATTACGATGATTTTGTACCTAAATATGCAGTGATCTAGGACAAGAAGTAGAGATAAGGTCCAGGTCTCATAATTTAGTATCACTCCCTCCTGGACACTGCAGATACTGCTCAAGGCAATCAGGCTGAGATTTATTCATGCACAATCTGAAGGACAGAAAACAGATCAACTCTTCCACAGTGTCAGAAGACCTCTGCCTGTCAGGTCCTAAGACAGAACCCAGAGGTGCTTTTTTAACCTACAAAAGTAGATACATGACCTCAATCAAGTTATTTACTTACATAGTTTCGGTAGTAAAGATTTTTCAACTATCAGATGACTGGAATGCTTCCAGTTATTACATAAGCTGATAAATCAAGGAGGGAAATCTAGACGAAAGCACTGTGAAAAGGATAAAACACTGATGGTACCGAAAGTGTAATGACACCATTTATAAACAAAAATTCTAGAGCTCTCTTCAAGACAAGACACCTTTGGACACTGTAATATATACATATATATAATAGTAATAGAGTTACTAAGCAAAGGGGAAAATATCCCTGCATAAATCACTACAAACACCTGGCTACAATTTTACCCAAAGAAAGAAAATAGAGCAAACAGTAATTAGTTGATGTTGCTGGTAATAATAATAAATTAGCTAATTAGAGCTTGATGGTTACAAAGCATTTCATATGTATATAATTCTTTAGAGGAAGGCGGGGCGGGGGGGGAAGGTATCAGTGAGAAAAACAAATTCTCAAAGCTATTTTCAGTGTATTTGATTATCTCCAGGAGCAAATTCTTCTAGCCACTAGCTTTTCTTTTTTGAATACTGCTCACAGCGCTCTCCAACACAATTCTTTATGGCTTCAAGAAGGGTCTTACAGTAAGCTTGGCTACTCTACAGCTGACAACACACCACCAGAATGGGTTAAAGTTCATCCCCCAAAAGAGTTTTCCTTATTCACAAGAAAGTATTTCTCTTTTTTTTTAATTCATTTATTTTATTATTTTTTTAAATATAATTTATTGTCAAGTTGGCTAACATACAGGGTATACAGTGTGTTCTTGATTCAGGGGTAGAGTCCCATGACTCATCGCTTACATACAACACCCAGTGTTTACTCCAACAAGTGGCCTCCTTAATACCCATCACGCATTTTGCCCTCACCCCACCGCCTCCATCAACACCCAGGTTTGTTCTATTTAAGAGTCTCTTATGGTTTGCCTCCCTCTCTGTTTGACACTACTTTTTCCCCTTCCCCTCCCCCATGGTCTTCTGTTGAGCTTCTCGAGATCCACCTATGTGTGGAAACATATGGTATCTGTCTTTCTCTGACTGACTTATTTCACTCAGCATAATACCCTCCAGTTCCATCCACATTGTCGCAAATGGCGGGATTTCATTCTTTCTCACTGCACAAGAAAGTTTCTCGCACAGGACTAGTGGATACCAGAAATATTTGAAAATTAGGAAACCAGCTTTATTCTCTCACCCATCTCCAAAATCAGGAATGGTCTTTAAGAATTAGCACAAAACTTATCCCCATTTTCTCTTTCCTGTGTTCCATTTCCTTTTTGTTTCTGTTATTCCCTTTTCCCAACTTCCTCATTTAAAAGACTGAGGACAACCGTCCTGTAAAGAAATACCAGCATCCTCTTCCTCCCTCTTCTCCCTGCCACCAACTGTCTTAGATTCTGTTACAAGTATGACTGATTCTGTTTACACACCATTCTGTTTATCTCCACCTCTTCTGATAAAAGAAGTTTAACACCAAACGATGTACAAGGTGACAATTCTACATTTGGTGTGTCATTTAAGAAACGACAAGAAGGTACTCCAAATTTAGCAATACAAACTCATATTTTGATCATCTTAATAGCTTTCAGAATACTTTAGGGGTACCTGGGTGGCTCAGTCTGTTAAGTGTCCAACTCTTCATTTTGGTTCAGGTCATGATCTTACAGTTCCTGAGTTCGAGCCCCACATCAGGCTCTGTGCTGACAGCGTGGAGCCTGCTTGGAATTCTCTCTCCCCTCTTCTCTCTGCTCCTCCCCTGCCTGTGCTGTCTCTATCTCTCAAAATAAATAAATAAACTTTAAAAAAGAATATTTTTAAACAATTATATATTTAAATAATTAAAATATATATAGTAAGTTACCTGTATCATATAATGTGTATATTACAGATCATCTATTCTTGGGAGAGCCAATGTTGGGGTATTTATAAGAATTTGAAAAAATCTCTAGTAATAACATGAAAAACCCACACAGATTCCTATACCACACTCTGATAGCCATTAAAATCAAGATTTATGGTAATTCTCTGGACCTGTCCTCATCTCCTAGTATAAATGAAAGGATTCTGAGTTGTAAAGCAAAATCTTAACACAGAGAAAAGAACCCACGAGCACTTTTTCCCCCAGTAACTTGGGATTTTTGTTTACTGTAGGAAATTGTGATGGTATAAGCTCCCGACAGATAGTAATAGTTTTATTAACAGCCATTTTTCCCAAAATTTTATCTGTTGTAACATTTTATTTTACAAGTTTTATAAAAGAAACAACATTCTTTAAAAAGTATTAAAAGAAACACCTGAATTAGTCATTAAAATTCTGTCTCAAATTAACCTGGTTTTGCACTGCTAGTTTAAAAGCAACGAGTCTGGCATGTCTGAAAATTTTCTTCTTCTTCTTAAGGTTCACAGCTTGTAAGGACGGGTTTATGATCACCCTTAATCTTAACACCCACTGCACAACTCTCAGTGGTTATGAAGACAGACTTGGATCTGAGTCTAACCTAACCATATATGAATTAGGTTGCAATTATTCAGGCAACCCACGTTCACAACCAGCAAATACAATACTCACCATGACCCTGCCAACAGAGAAGTTGTAACAGAATCTCTGTTGTATGACCTTAGTATAAGATGATGGATTTGTTTGTAGTGGTGATGAATAAACGAGATGGGGGAGGAAAGGAACAGCACTCTGATGCACACTGGGCGTCCCGGGTGTGCCCAGTCTGGCACACATTTAAGTCGGTACACTGCAACTCCACTGTATTCTATCGGTCCAGCCCCGGGTTTCAAGAAGGCTGTGACTGACACAGCATTAACGTGTAAATGCTAACTTTAAGAATGAATATACCTGCATTTCCTTAATTTGATAAATATTTATAAGCACTTACTAAGTGCCAGCTACTTACGAAAACTCTCAGTTCTTGATCTCAAAGAGTTTATAGGTTAGCAATGAGAGTCAAAACCACCAAATTAAGGCAAAACACTGTACGAAAAGGGTAGTACACTCTTCAAGGGGGCAGGACACTCTTCAAAAAGGCAAAAGGAATAGGAGGAAGAAGCAATGAAGGAGAGGACATCCCATGGGGAGGGAAAACTTGTATAAAAGAAGTAAAGGAGAATATGTCATGTTTAGCTGATCTGCATGGCCAAAAAT
Source organism: Paguma larvata (assembly GCA_030068075.1). Lineage (NCBI taxonomy): Eukaryota > Metazoa > Chordata > Mammalia > Carnivora > Viverridae > Paguma > Paguma larvata. The sequence goes on along the minus strand of CM057831.1, from coordinate 2,352,944 downwards.
AATGGTAGTTTACTTCATAATAGTTCATAAGAAAAGACTTTATTACTGAGATTATGGTGATTTATAGACACTAATAGGAAATTAACACTATTCTGTATCTGCCAATGGTTATATCTAAGTGTTCTGTTTCTTAATACCTACTGTAAGATGAACTAAGCATAGATAATAAGAGCAGTTTCAAGAGAAAAATCTGTTTTCTTGCAATTTCTGCTTTAGCTTTTAAGATTCTCATACGGGAATACTCTTTATTGCCTTGGAAACGAGGTGACAAATGCTTAAGTGTCAAGGCTTTGAAGTCCTGTGAAGTAGATAGGAGTCTAGGCTCTGCCATTATCCTAGCTATGTAATCTTGAGAAAGTTGCATCAAATTCCTAAGCCTTAACTTCCTCATTTACAAAATGAAGATAGTAAAACCAGTAAACTCACAGTGCTATTTGTGAAGATTAAAGCGATAATGCGTATAGAGCATTTAATCACAGTATTTGTAACATCGCAGGCAGTCAATGAATGACGGCAGCTACTAATTACTGTTATGCTTTACAATGTCCATAAAAATTGTACCCACACTCATGCCCCTATTACAATTCCTATGTATACCACAGGAAAAAGAAGGGATATTCTTGACAAAAATCATTTGATAAATTTAACATCAATGCTATTGAAACTTTCAGTATTACTTGGGTTTCAGTCTTTAATAAGTGTTGAGATTGTGACTGAGAATATAGTATTAATAACTTCCTTTCGTTTTACTTTTATATGTGACACCTTAAATAAATCTAGTAGAATTCTAAACTACATGCCCGGCTCCATGTTATTTCCTATACTGTTACACTAGGGGGAAGAGACTTTAAGGGAGAATGAAAAACACACGCACGGGAACCCAGAGAGCTGGGGTCTAGCCAGGTTCTGTTGTTATTTAACTTTAAGATCTGGAAAGAATCGCCTATTCATAAAAACTCTTCACTTTCTCACATGAAAAATAATGAATATAAGAGTCTTCTCCTCAAAGAATACAAAGGGTTGTATTCTGGGATGAGAGTGGGGAGGTGAGAATGGAGAATAAGGGTTTATTGGGCAGAGATTTTTGTCGAGGCTGAGAAGGTTCTGGAAATGGGTAATGGTGGTGGTTGCACAGCAGTGTAAACGTAACTGATGCCAAACAGTACACTTAAAGATGGCTGAAACAGTGAATCTTATGTATATTTTTACAGCAAATAAAAAATATTTTAAAAGAATTTTTAAGTCTGTGCCTGTAACCCATTAAGCCATTCACTCACCCACTCAGTCAGCCATTCAAATATTTATCGAGTGCTTATCATGAAACAAGCACTGTGACGGGCACACCACGAACACGACTCAGAGCGGAGCAGAAGACATGAACACAGACACGTATCCAAGTAAGTGCCAGGAACAATCGGATGCTTTACACCGGAGAGCGGAGTGGAAGTTATAAATGCAGAAGTCCACTTTACCTGAGGTGGTCAGAAAAGTCCGTGTAAAAGGGAGAACCCATAAGATGAGTCTTAAAAGAACACGTGTATTCGCCATGTGGAAGAGACCATAACCAGCAGTATTCTTTCTCCCATAGTCAACTTTCAACCTGCATGACTGGAGAACAATTCTCTGACAAGGCAACACTGAAACCATCTCTTAAGTGATCCAAGATAGTTAAAAGTTCAAATTTAGTAATCCCTTCTTCTTCATTATCAAGAAGTGGAGAGGGAGAGGGAGGGGGGGAGGGGAAGGGAAAGAAAAGATAGGGAGGGGTGGGGAAGAGAGAGAAAGGGAGTGAAAAGAACAGAATCCTTATATTAATATTCCTGCAAACCAAACCAACACTAGAATCACAATAAAAGCTAAACTTTCACGGGTGTTCATTGCTCACTTAGGTAGATATTATCGGGAAAAAACCATGTCATCTAAAAGACTCAGTGTTACTTTTTAAAAAGTAGCAGGACAACATAATGGGTCTTATTATAGCACTAAAACAAGGTACTATTTGAGCAGTTTGCCCAGAGAACCAGAATGACTCATTTAGGGCACCATTAAATAAGTGATTATATCAGGGCAGCAAAGGGCACCTTAGAAGGGTTCAGTCCCTTCAAATGTGAGAGCAATTTACTTTCAGAGAGGACCTTTGCTTTCTCTGGGAACTGGGACTATAAACAAACTTCTGTTTCCATTATCTTATTTTTAATTTTATCGAAAGTTGTTTGGTTTAAAATAAACTGACCCTCTAGAGCCCTTGAAATTCTAACTGTATGAAAAACTAAGAAATAGACCAGTAAAATTTCAATACTCTGCAACGCCAGAAAAAGGAAAAGGCGGGGGGGGGGGGGGGGGGGGGGGGGGGGGGAGGGGATGGCAGATGGAAGGGTTCTACGAAACACATGGGATGAGGAGAAATTTTCCCCAAAATGAAAATTTTAATTTGGTGTCAGGCAATAAAGCACTGCCAAAAAGGAATAAAAAGAGGGCTTATGACCTAGGAATGACCATTACCAACATTTATTAACATGTATTAGTAGCTCTGTAAGGAAAGATAATCCTTTAAAACACGAGAGAAAACAAAGGAGTTACCCAGAGTGTTGAGAAAGGCTGCAGACTCCTATCGGGAACTGCAGGGAGCACAATGCATATATTTTTGTTAAGTATCTCGGCTCAGATCAAGATTACACGGGACCACAAAAATGAAAACCTGATTAAAAGGGACTATGTCCTATCGACCCTTCATTTTCCATGTGGCGAGAAGCCAGAAAGGGAAACGACATGCCAGGCATCACCCAGTAACAATGGACACAGCCCACTTTCTAGTGTCAGTTCAGAGGTCTACCTTAACTCTTCAGATTTGCTATTAGTCATTTTCTATGAACAGCCGTTAGCCCACGTATATAAATCATGTTTGTTTTAAAGAAAAACAATATAAAATAAAAGGGGTAAAGAGTACTGAAGCAGCATGGGACACTAACAGTAATAGGACCCAGAGAGCCTGAGCACCCACATTTTTTCTGCCACCAAGAAAGCCGGTGACAGGGGTAAGTCATTTACTTGCTATTAGCCTTAATTATTTTGAGTACTGTTAAAATATTAAGTATGTATGTATTTAAGTAGAACCATTATATCAAACAAAAGCTAGTATATACGAAGAAAAATATGGAACTGCTCCAAAAATGGTAGCCCAGTGTCCTGCCCCACAACCTCCAACAGAACACCTAGGCTACTCGGTGTACTATTTGAAACTCAAACTACTGGAGCACATCAGTGGAGGCCACGCTCTTAAATGTCAAGAACCTAGGGGCGCCTGGGTGGCTCAGTCGGTTAAGCGGCCGACTTCGGCTCAGGTCATGATCTCACAGTCTGTGAGTTCGAGCCCCATGTCGGGCTCTGTGCTGACGGCTCATCAGAGCCTGAAGCCTGCTTCAGATCCTGTGTCTCCCTCTTTCTCTGCCCTTCCCCTGCTCACGCTCTGTCTCTACGTCTCTCAAAAATAAATAAACGTAAAAAAAAAAAACGTCAAGAACCGAGAAAAGGCCAAAAAGATTTCGAAGTATTGACGGAGGGTTTTTACTTTGTCGAGTAATGATGATTCTTAAAAATCATCAGTATTATTTCATAAATAAAAAGACAATCCAAAGCAAAAACAATAGAATGTTTTACCAAAATGAGTAAATGCAGCTTTGCTATATGAAACTATCAGTGGCTAGGACAAAAAAAAAAAAAAGATACGCTAGCCAATAGATGAGGCCATCACTGCAGACCATCTCTCAGGCCTACTCATGTCTCAAGTTATACAACTCGTGTTTCTGTGCATCCTACATCCTCAAAGAACTGAGACCATGTGAGGTATCCAAAAAAATGTTTAATAAGATTTGTTAAGCAAATAAATAAAGTGTCCCATGGTCACTAAAGTTAAAAAAAAAAAAAAAACAATAACTAGAGAAAGTTAAGCAAAAGTTTACAACTATAAAACTTCAAACTCAAAACAAAGGGCATTTTAGTTATTTTAGTAGAACTTTCCCCACACCTAAAAAACAACAAGTATAAGCATCTGTAGTATACCCAAGCGACACGTAACTCTCCATTGTTTAAGTGCCTCTGAGCTTTTCCCATTCCTTATTCCTTCATAGTCATTGTTCAGTTTTATCAACCTCATACTTTTGTTGAATAAATTGTACTTTCTTTTCAAAAGCAGCATATAGAGCACAGAGATATAACTGGGGATCTATTTCTTCAAGTTTCAGCACTGTTGTTCTTTTCATTACATTTCTGCAAAATCACTGCAGACATTCGAGGTTGGTACGAGCACCTTGTGATCATCGAAGTAACAGGAGGGAAGCTGGCGGAAGGAGGGGGCGAGGCTGCATTTCCAGAACTATGGAACCTCCCCGAACCTCGAGAGAAATGTGGTCTATCGATCACTGCTACAACTGCTTTCTTCATCTCTTAGTTTAAAATTTCTAAGTTGTAAGAACACACGCGTCCTGTCATTAAAGTAAAAAGTCCATTCTGCAGTCCAAATATTCTCTGCTAAACAGAGCTTTGGTACTCACAAGACTTCCATACTTCTAGTCACAAATTACTGGGTTCCCAGAAAGTTTCAAGAGTTTAAAGTTAACGTTTCTTTCCTACTCTTGGGACCACACACACGTAACATTTTCTAGGCAAGGTGTGGACCTGTCCTTTAACGCAGAGTTGCATCGGACTGCGGAGAGGTCCATTCCCACTGGGCTTCCCTGCACTCCATCTTTAAAGCAATGTTTCCCAGGGATCTTTTCTATGTCAGCAGAGATAACCATCAACCATCATTTATAAAACTGAAACCACACATTATCATTAAGCTTTCACTTTTTCAGGAAATAAAGACGAATCCATTAGCTTTCATTAGAACGCTTTTTTTCCAGTTAAAAAAAATATATTGTGTCTTCTCTGTTCCTCCTCATATGACATGGTATTTGCCGAACAGAGCACAAAAGCAGTCAGAGGCCGGCACAAACTCGTCACAGAGTTCTGGCGTGGTGACACTACACGCCCTGGTACAGCAGGTCTGAGAAGACCACTTCCTCTCATCACGAAGGCATCGTCTGGATATCTTGGAGCTTCAGTAATTAAAAGATGCTCTAGCCTGAAGCGGACCAACAGGGCCTCAGACGGCAGAGCCACAAGACACACAGTGATTACAGGGAAACATATTCAAGAGGGGATAAAATCTACTCTAAAATGGAATCATCCATCATTTAAAGCACATGCACAAAGACAATGAGGAAACCCAGTAATTTACACCAGGCATTTCTTCTTAGACATTACAGAGAGAGGCCATCACCCCTTTTTACAGAGTCTCTCCAAGTAAGATCTTCTGGTTCTATTTCTAAAGGGCACCTGAAAAGCCATGGGAACCTCCATTCTGCCGCTTTAATTTGAAAAGAAGCATGGCACAAAAAGGTTGCCAAGTTAACTCCTTAGGCCCCAACGGTCAGCCCGAATTCGCCACCACCGCCAGTCCTTGCTGTCTCACGGAACGCTGGCGTCCTGGCTACAAACGGGCACTCGCCCCCTGCGAGAGTCACTCCTAGAGGAGGCTTGCCGCCTGGCAGCGCACGGTCGAGGCTGTGAAAGGGAGGCAGCCCTACTACCCGGAGCGGTAGTACGGCACGGCCTGTGTCTGCGGAGTGCTCCTGGCCGAGCAGCAAAGCCACGGTGGCCACTGAGCCTCTTCTCTTTGTTTCCAGTACGAGCCTTAGTGTTTAGACAGAAATGAGGTGTCCTCATTCCTTGTCAGATGCCAAGAAACAAACAGATGACGAACATTTACGGGGGTAGAAAGTGGAACGGTGGGCTCAGCTGGAGGAGTCCACTTTAGAGAACCGCCCCAATAGAAAAGCCGAACTGACAGCGTTGCCAGCTTTATGCTTATTTCCCAGCTGGCACAGTACCGAAACCAAATGCATACACCAAATCACAGAAAAATAAAAGAAGAGGCGCAAGAGGCAGGCTCGCGGGCAAGAACAACTTCTTATGACTTAAACCACTACGAAGGGGAAACACACATTGTCAACGACAGTAAAAAAAAACCCATGTTAGTAATATACACGAATATAAGTGAATCCACACAAAGGAAATACAGTAACCGAGCTTTCTTTTGGCTCCAGATTACATCTGTCATTTCATAATTTTATACGCAGAAGAGAGAGCTCCTTAGTGAAATAAAGCTAAGTTTTATGCTGAACATGCAGTATTCGTAAATATCGAATACTTTGGTTAGATTTAAAGTTTTCTTCTTAAATTTACATTTTTCCCACGACAGGCCCTAAGATGTAATTTCCATGCCGTGAGAGCTGACGTCTGCAAGTTAAAAGCATATGCAGAACCCACCACCTGATTTCGCAGTCAGGCCACACGCACGATGGCTCTCGTTTTCAGCCACGTCTGAAGACAGAGCGATATTTAATACTGAATATAAATAGTCTTTTCCTCTTACGCTGCAGAGTAATTGCTTCCCACTTCAGAACTATAAAATGAGTTATCATCTCTGACTTGCTCTCTAAGTGCTATGGCCAGCATGGAAAAAATGACAAAGAATATTATGGGCTTACTCAAGGGAGTCAGATCTTCGCTAACTGCCAAGAAGAAATCACGGTTAGTCAGGCACAGCACAGTGAGATACGGCATGAGAAACGACATACGTTGTTACTGGGTCCTGGTCCTAGGAGATCGTTGGTACTCAATGCCCTCAGGATGGACATTCTCAGCGTCCAACACACCGGATAAAACTAGAGCTGCACGTGGATGGTGCTCCCAACTGCACATACGTCAGTGACCCTGTGCTGTTTGTTTACAGGACACACTGAAGGTGCACGACACAGAGTGCTCTCCCCTAGCTTCGAGGGGTTGAACTGAAGCAACCAGTGCTCCCTGAGTTACCTACTACGAAGCTGGGTCCACACGGCTGTCTGCCTGGTCGAAAGATGACAGAGTTTAAAATCCTGCCAAGCTTGGCCCACAACCATCTCCCATATTTCATAGGCACGAAATAGAACAGAAAAGGTGGCGGGAGTAATAGGGCAAAGGTGAGTAAACAAATTATCTCATGCACTTTTCATCGTGCATCACAGAGGAAAGAAACGAATAGGAGAAAGTAAATGACAGGCACACAGGGACTTACATCCAATTTGAATGTCATGATATATAAATAAATATAAAAATGCATACGGACAGGCAGAGTACTTGAATCCCATTCAATGTTGCCTATATTTTTCTCATAAAAAAGGTCAATTCTTACCTTTGCTTGTCTCTTACTGGCTTCTCTTCTGGCTTCCCTTTCTTGAGTCTTTTCTCCTACAACAAGACGGGGGAATTAGCAGCATATAAACTTTGGTTTCTTACATGTAAATCAGACAGCACATTCTTGACTTTTTTTTTTTTAAAGCCAACTGATACCTGGCATTCATTTTTCAATAAATACTTACTGAGTGCCCTCGATGGGAGTGGCATAAGTAATCGTAATCATTAAGTATGTGTCAAACAGACGTGAAATCATTCACAGTTCTACCAACTACCAGCTGCGCAATTTGGGGCCATTTATTTGTATTTTATAACTCCCATTTTCTCATTGAAACATGAAGATAACAGGAACACACATTTCATAAAACTCGTGTAAGAATGATATAAAATACTATACGTAAGTGCTTAGCACAATGTTCAACCTATAACTGGTACAATCACTGTCAGCTATTAGAATAAATAGGGAAAAATGCATTAATGGTATTTCCCTTTTCCTCTATCTAAAGTGAAATTTCGTAATAGGATATGAAACCTGTTCTTAGAAAAGTGGCAACATCTTCTCAAACAGGGAACAATGGAAATTCATTCTTATAAAGCATGTTACTTTGTTATATTGTTTCATAATTGCTCCTTTAGTTTTCCAATGATCATAAATAGGCAGAAAATGCAACACTGCCGTTTTTTCAAGTAAGGGAAAAATCAGTATATACAATATTAAAATTCAAAACAAAACAACCCAGCTAACATCGAAGAGAATTTTCTTTTAAATAAAAAAACCTCTTTTTCTCTTCAAAAAGTGTTAAAATAATACAAAGGTTAGTCTCAATCCAAAGTTCAAAGCTAACAATTTATAGTTTTAAAAACTTTCAGGCGAACTGCTAGGTCAATGTAAAAATTGAGTAAACAACAAGTAATTTCCTTTTCATGAAGTAATATGTAGCTGCAACCAGGATCCACTATTACAAGAAGGATTAACGTGAGAACGAAGAAGTTCTCTAAACCTGGGCACTCTACCATTCCCATCATGTTCCACATCTCTGGCGATCTTCAGGTTCCAAAGCCAATTCTAACACCTACTCTGAAGACAGACCGGAGGCTGTCCCGCCGCTCGCAGGTTTGAGAAGGCCAGTCACTTACTACCATCTACCTGATCTAGGTTTATAGTCTCTTTATGACAAAATGAGAATACAAATGTGGAAAAATCTCAAAGGGGATTAAATAATAATTAATGCAAAGCAAAGGGGAGTCCATAGAGCTCAGAGATTCAGTTTATAGAGCTCTAGATTTCACAGGAGGAAAGCTAAATTCTAAGTGAAACTAACAAAAATTCACATTCGAACGGCAACTTTCAATGTGTCACACCCCTAAATAATGCATAATGTTAAATTATTCCTTTCTGTTATTATTTTTTCTCTAACCCAGTTTTGGAGAAAATGGGTATTACTCTGATTTCCAAGAAAACATACAACGAACAGGGCAGGTAAAACTTAAAACAATGTGCGATTATACAGAGGAACATTCTAAAGACTGCGTGGAAATTCCAGGACCAAGGTCAGAGGAAAAGGAAAGAAACAAGACCTCAAAACCAGACTAGTTCACCGTGCAAAGCTTTCTAAGTGACCGAGACTGATCTCAAACCTGGGTCTTCGTGTCCCAAATCTAGTGCCTTTTTCCAGGACACTGTAATAAAAATTAAAATGTCAGGGTATGGAGACTTTTAACAGATGACACTTTGATAACAGAAGAAAGTAATACTTGGTATTATTTTAACAAGCAGACAATTAATCCAACTGTTATCACCCCATCCTGTTCCTGAACGGTTCTCCCACAGGCTTGGGAGAGTTGTTCCGCGGCTACAATAAAACAATCGCAACGCTTCCTCAGTGCGTGGGAGGAGAAAAAGCTAACGGATGGCAGTTTCTCAACATTTGCATCTCAATTTTTCGTAACAGGTGCCGTCATTTGCTTATTTTCTACGAGCGCTAGCAGGCTACAAAACAGATGAAAGTAGCAAAATAGTATTAAAGGAAAGAGTTTACAACAACTGATGATCATCACGCTTAGTGTGAGAGCTGGCTCTAGTTTGTGGAGACACGTATCTGTAATGTCATCCCTCTTCTCTCTGACACACACTTCAGTTCTATGTCCTACAAAAAGAAGTTTCTGAGATCTGAAGGTAAAATTAGGCAGAGTAGTATTTTATGTTATTCTAAAAGGTCACAGTGACTTTCAAGTGCTGTGCTTGTTAAATTTCTTTTAAAACTAAAGCTACATAAAATACAGGTGTGTAAAACATCAAACACTAGAGAGTGATGAAACTGAACTTTTGTAAAAATATCTGCCCATTAACACATCGTTATCACCATTCTATTTCTTACAAACGGTAATAGCTCTGAATTAAACAGCAATATACTAGGCATTTTACGTATGTTTTTAAAACTACTTAACAAAACTCTGCAAGAATTATTCTTCCCATTTTGTAGATGAAAAAACTGAACCAGGGGTGCCTGCGTGGCTCAGTCAGTTGAGCGTCCAACTTCCACTCAGGTCATGATCTCACCATTCCTGAGTTCGAGCCCCGCATCGGGCTCTGTGCTGACAGCTCAGAGCCTGGAGCCTGTCTCAGATTCTGTGTCTCCCTCTCTGTCTGTGCCCCTCCCCTGCTCATTCTCTGTCTGTCTCTCTCTCTCTCTCTCAAAAATAAATAAACATTAAAAAAAAAGAAAAAAAAGAAAAAAGAAAAAACTGAACCAAAGGGATTAAGTAACATCTAGCCAGCCAATGATGAAGCTGACGCTAAAACTGGGTCTAAGGAGTCAGCATCCTCAACTCCCTCAACCCCAGCACACCCCTCTCCTCCCCTCCCTCAACTCCAGGACACCTCTCCCCATGCTCCCCTCCATTAGGTAGCAGACAATGGTCTGCTACCGTATGGGTCTTCCTACCCTGACAGCATTCTTCCCCCCAATAGCATTTTGTGGACATTATCTAATTAATTTTTGCCAGTCTTCTGTGCAGAAGGGGGGAAAAAAAAAGATAATTAACCCAATTTAACAGTCACACAAATTTTTGCTGTAATTATTCAATAACTGGCCTTCTCCAAACGCATTAGAGCATCTGAAAATGGCACTTCAAAGTTCCAAACAATAACCTCAATATGTTCACATCGGGAAAAACCCTTTCTATTCAAGTAAACATAATCTCTGCTCTGGCCCTTTTCATCGAGTCATTTTAATCCTAACAGAAAAAATATATTGACAATTTTCCACGGCTATGGAACTCCAGTATTACTTCATTATAGTCGAGGAAGGACACTATCAATTTCAAATTTTAACTGGCTATCAGAATTCACATGTGCACACAAATGAGTTAATTTTTCCTTCTAAGATTTCTACCATGAGTCCCAGATGCATGAGGGATTATCCAAAACCTTTAAAACAGGAAGTGAACATGAACAGAACATGTAGCTTAAATATAAATAAAAAGAACTTCCAATATTCAGTGAAACATAAGGAAAATTAGAAAACTTTTCTTTCTTATCTTAAAAAGCTGTTAGCACTCTATGTGAAAAGAGCCAGGATGAAACATGAGTCTTCAAACAGAGGAGAAAACAGAAAGTAGCATTTACGGTAACCCAAAATTTGGGAAATGGATATAAGAAGAAAGTACATTGTTCCCTTACTAAGGCAGGAAAAGATTTCTTCTGAAACAAACAAACAAAAAAAAAAGAAAAAAAAAAGAAAAAACATATGAATTACAGATGTTAAAAATGCCAAGACAGGAAGCTAAAACGTTGGAGTACAATGACTTATGGGGGCAAATATAATTAAATCTTATTAGATTGAACAATCGAGGTTCTCCCTCTCCCTTCATTTTATGTGGTTCGAATGCTTTAAATCCTTTATTTTCCTATTTCATTTTTGAGGACAGATTGGTAGCAAGAGTTATTTTACGCCCCACAAGAAGAAGGCAACATTTTATCCTCAGTCCTACCGTGCTACGAATGATTAAATGTAAGAAGAGCAGGAAATTCAGTAATAGAAACCAAATACACTAGGGAAAGGAAAACAGAAAAACCACATTTCAAGGTACAAAATACTCCCTTTATAGATGTTATTATACTTCTTTTGGCTTCTCGCGAACTACAGGTCCTTAGCTTCCAGAAAAGCAAATACCATGAAGTATGAATTTCATCAGCAGTCAGGACTACGTACTTGAATCATTTCATTCTATGACAATCTTGGAAATTCGTAGATTTGGAAATACAACTCAGGAGCTGGGAAGCATAAGCTTGGGTATCGGGCGGGAGTGTCAGTTTGGTAAGGAATTGATTTCCCAGCTGTCAGGGAGAGCAGCAGGAGACATCCATCCTTATTTCAGTATTACATGAACCTCTTTTTCAGGGGAGAAAATTGGCCAACACAAGTGAGTAAAAGAATGATTATAAAGATTTTTGGCCCTGAAGACACCCCCTGCCCTCCAACAACAAAATCCCAGTTAACCTAACTCCTTCCCAGGGACTCTGAACAAAGCAAGCTTCCTGGATCTGTTTCCTCTTTTGTATATGAATCTGTCAGCGCTCCAACGAGGATATGAAGACAGGAAGAAAAGGAAGTGTATCTGGAAACATCTGCTGAGCTACTATGTGCCAGGCCCCATGGTGGGCTTCTGAGGGTTGGCAGAACAGTCTAGTTCCCTCTGGTCTTTGTAGTCTATGACCTGGCCTTGTCGGAATCCGTGATGACATTAGCACCAAGCTCCGCCCATGTTTCTTAACCACGCTCTCCAGCCATTAACCATCAATCTAACCACCACCACCCCACCTCTCAAACATAATATGGTGTTTCAAAAAATCTCATGATTGCACTTTATTTTAACAATAAAAAATAGAGATGATAAACAGCTCAAAGACTTGACACACAGATGATAAGAGCTATACAATTCTGAGTATATAAACGTCTTATTTTCGGATGCTGAATATGAAGGAGGGCCCATGTATCAAGCTGCTGAACTGAATATCACAAAATGGCATAATCTTTTCGGAATAAAAACAGAAACCTCTCGGGCAGACATCTCCAAATCATGAAGCTTCCACAGGAACAGGCTTTGCCGTGACGGCAGCAGGAAGGACTGAAACTGGAGGGGGGTAGGCATGGCCAAGAAGAGGCCCTCCTTTCCTGCCCTGTAAATAAGCCTTTTGCATAAAGCCCAATCTGGAATTAAGTACCAGATGTTTAGTCCCTTGTCCTCATGATGTCATTGCTGACAATATCTTAAAGGTCATCAGAGCCAGACCAGTCTGTGACAATGCCCTGGGCTCTTGACTCACAGCTTCTTAAAAATGGACTCCGGCGCTAGCAACTACATAGATATTCAGTGAACACTCAAGCAAAGGTGTCGTAAGTACTGGGCCCCAAACTAAGCTACTAACCACAACACTTACTTTAGTCTTTAATGTATTTGACACCAATGGCCTAGCGTGGAAACATGAACAGTTTCCATTATTTGTCATTCCTTCCTCAAAATCTTCCACTCCTGTCCTCACCCTTCCACCCACTGTTTCAGAGTTAGCGGTTGTAAGAGAAGTACGAACAGACTGAATAGTTAGAGTAACAAAGACCTTGGGGTAAGAGTCCCAGGCCTGCCGTTTGTGACTTAGGGGGCCTTGGACAAATGACTTGATCCTTTGACATCTTTGTTTTATCACCTGTGGTTTGAAGCTGGCTCACTAATTTCAGAAGTTAACTGTAGCACTGATTCAGTAACACGTGCAAGCAGAGCACTGCAGGCTCCCTTCCTTCCTGACACCCTATACGTTTATCTTTTAGGTACCTGGACTCCGTGGCAACTGGATTCCGTGTCAACAAAGACAAAAATGAAATAGACTTTCTAAAAAGTCCCTTTAACTCTTGTCTAACCTTCTACTGTTCACGCTAGTGGCGCCGCCTTTGCAAGCAGTCCAAGCCCCACCCCGACGCGGCTGTGTCATCTACACATACAAGCCAAGACGGATAAAGCACTCAGAACGAATTTCCAGGGAATGAAAGAGAACTTCGTGATGTACAGCTCCTCTCCGCTCCCAGCTGTCCTAGCAGATGTCATCGCCCTAAATACGAGTCTCCTTTCCGAGCTACAAGATGACATGCAGATTTTCACGCCATTCAAGTGAGGACGCTTTTCGCTGATGTGATCCACAGCCCACCTTTAGGGTTCTGACTGAATTACAAGAAAACACATGGTTTCCATGCATACGTACTGGTTTTGCCTTTCTAATATACTATTTACTAATGGCCTAATATGCAAAAATTACACCTCCTGCTATAATTTTACTTCTGATGAGTGGTTTCAAAAGGTTCAGCACAGAAAAGAGTTAACAGGCCTAGTTAAGTACAGCTCCCCATGAGCTGCCAGGGGAAGGTGAGGACTGGAATGGTCTCAGGGAGAAGAAAAAAAAAAAAAAGAAGACTCAGCAAAGATCAAGAAGGCGGCCGACTCAGTGACCCAGAGCGGCTCCACAAGAGCCCCTGGCGTCCGCAGCGCAGGAAGCTTGGAGCTCCCGCAGCAGGAAGCTGAATGTACTCCCAGGGACGCCACACGGCCTTTTTGCTTGTGCTATAAACTAGTTAAAATTCTTCTTGCTCAGTTTCTAAATCTTCAGGACAAAGAAGATATTTACTTGAGTCACAGCAGAAATTACAGAGCTTTCAGAATTTGCTAGATGAAAATGTGAGTCAAGAATCCGTCTGTCAGCATGAGGGTAACAATGAGCAGCAGAGTGCTAGGCCACAGAGCCTGGAGCACGTTCAGAACCGGGGGCGGAGCTGGCAACTGTCACCAGCAGGAGCAAACAACTACTTTCAAGGAGAAGGATTAAGGCAAAACTCACATATACATTAAATGTTATCCTTTTAAACTGGAAAATACTCATGAAACATTCTGAATATGCTGAAAGAACATTCCTAAATTAGGAAAACTCCTAAAATTGACATGTATTTTTAAAAATAAAGATTTTGTGGGGCGCTGGGGTGGCTCAGTCAGTTAAATGTCTGACTCTTGATCTCGGCTCAGGTCACGACCCCAGGATCATGGGATCAAGCCGCACATCAGGCTCTGCACTGAGTACGGAGTCTGCCTAAGACTGTCTCTCCCTCTCTCCTTCTGACCCGGCGCCACTCAGACTCTCTCTCCCCCTCTCTCTAAAAATAATAAATAATAAAATAAATAAAATACAGATTTTGTAGAGTTTTCTTTTTACATGTTAGATTCTTTTAGGCACATCCCCTACGCAATTTTTTGTCAAGTCTCTTCATCTTTTTCTGTCTTAAGCAAGTAAAGGTTATCCCCAGACCCTAAGTCAGTACTTCAAGTGTCCTTTAGGGACACACAACTCTTCTCAGTATTCTTCCAAAGAAATAACAAAATTATAAGTAATAACTTCAAGGGAGACATAATTACATCTGCCCAAGGTAAAACCTTATGCTAGAAGAACTAAGAATTGTCATTACAGTAAGTAATATACTCAATTAGGAAAAAAAATATGATTTCAAAACCAATAATGTGTTCGGGTAAAGCAATTAAGATAAAATAATCTGTGCAGGATTAATAATATGTTTCATTTTTAAAATAAGATTTTAGCAACCAGTGGAAAATAAGCAAGTAAGAAGGAGGCCTTATCATCAAGGTAGGAACCCTTTTTGTCAGCAGGGAAAGATGACTAATTAAAATTCCATTTTCCAAACAAAAAGGGGTACTTTTATTCCACGTTCTCCCTGCACATACAGAGGCTGGAGGGACCCTCTGACCATCTGGCAGGAACTCCCACCTCCCCATTCTCGCAACAGAACACTGCAATCCTAACAGGTGACAGGGAACCTCAACCAGACCAGGCCATGCCAGACTCAGGGCTCAAAGGCAAGGATTCCTCCTTATAACACTCCTTCCACCCAATAGGCCGAACGTTCAAACCTGCCGTGTCTTCGAGGCAGAAATGCAGTCCATGGCAGCCTGGTGCACGGCTGACCTGAGCACCTGCACTGTCTTATATATATATGTTCTTATGATAAACTTACTAAATCTAAAGTGCTCAAACATGATATCTTTTCTAATTAAATTCACAAAGACGTATGTGTAAGTAATAATTTCTACTGATGCAAACACTGAGAAACTAATCATATGTGACTCAGGTAGCATATACATTCAAGTTGAACAGCGAGAAGACTATTTTAGTGATTTCCTAGTGCTTTTTCCAGACTACACAACATTTTCAACTTCCAGTATGGAAAGTATGCCACAGGTGACCTGTG
The DNA here is from genome assembly GCA_030068075.1 of Paguma larvata. NCBI lineage: Eukaryota > Metazoa > Chordata > Mammalia > Carnivora > Viverridae > Paguma > Paguma larvata. Next base: position 2,337,363 of record CM057831.1, on the reverse strand, counting down.
TGCAGAATATGGTCATTCTGTGCAGAAGAAGAAGCTATGACTTTCTGTTAAAGACCCCGTGCCTGTTTTACTTAGAGAGGTACCGACTTTGAAACCAGTACGTGCAGTTCTTGTGATTTCTCTCACAGCTGTGTCAGCCCAGACTGCTCTGTTCAACCTTGCTGTCAGATAACCACAAGGATAGTTGAAAAGCATAAGCTACTTTTAACACTGGTGCAAAGTAAATGAATTATTTAAAAGCACAAAAGTAAGTGAAAGTGAAATGTGCAGAACAATTTACATATGGTATACTTATCGTTCTTGTAACAGAGGGAGAAAATAAGAATCTGTATTTCTGTTTACTTGCATTTGCATAAAGGAATGGCCAGGATACATTAATAATTAATAAAAATAGTTACCTATAGGGGTAGGTGTAAGTGAGAATGACAGGCATCAGCAAAAGCAAGATTTCTCAACATCAGCTTTTGTATATCTTTATTTTAGAACAACGTGACTACATTATTCATTTTGAAAATGTTAACGTAAAAAACGAGGTATAAGAAGCTTCTGTGCAGTGACGGAAGATCCATCGTTAACTGTGGTTTAATTACAATCTCCCCGAGGACAGAGAACTCATGTATTTTAAGTCTTTTATCCTCACAGAGCCTAGCATGCAAACACTGTGTAACAAATGCACAATTAGTCAATTTGAAGTTAAGTTTCTAAAGGTTTCAGAAATAATACTTCACAACCTGAATACAGTAACTTCCACACATGGGGGGAGGAACTGAGGGGGAGACAAGAACGGGCAAGAGTGGGAAAAGCTTCCTTTATGTAAATGCCTCCTGCTGCTTTTACTGCTGGCAAGGTTTAAAAATAAAGGCTAGGGGCATGCCTGGGTGGCTCAGTTGGTTAAGTATCCGACTTTAGCTCACGTCATGGTTTCATGGTTCATGAGTTCGAGCCTCGCATCAGGCTCTGTGCTGACAGCTCAGAGCCTAGAGCCTGCTTTGGATTCTGTGTCTCCCTCTCTCGCTCCCCTCCCCCTCTCAAAAATAAATAAACTTAAAAAAATTATTTTAATAAAAAATAAAAATAAATAAAGGGTAAAATGTCCTTTAGTTCAGTCTCCCCGGATAAGTACTCTAAGTGAACTGTCACCAGAAACGTGATACGTTGCTGACATTCTTATTATTAAAATTTTTAATAACAATTAGTGCTAAATTTCAATTTAAAGTACTGTAATAAACAGCAATAAATGAAATGTTTCATTTGCGTGGTGACATTCTCAACTGCAACCAGCGTATCTGAGGTTCATCTGTTCCCCACATTTCTGGAATGATTTTTTCACTATGCATTTCCATCCCTGAAGCTATCTTCAATGTCTGCTTTTTCTTATTCGTCAAATGCTACTGCAAAGTGGCATCAAACCTTGAAGGAATGAGAACCGCTGTTCTATAAAAGTTTACTGCACCACTGAATTGTTACAAGGTCAAACATGAGTCACAAAACACAAAAATCCTTCTCGGGATGTTGTTAATAATGTCCACATCCAAAGGCTTACAAGTTTCTTAACCCAGAATTTCATATTACCGCAGTGACCTTAGCCATGATACTGTGTTCCCCTGAAATCATTCGCTGTCTTAAGGGCATGCTAGAGAAACATCCTGAAAAATGTAAATCTGTCTTATTTCATTAACTGACTCATTTATTTAATGAACTACCCACTTTTATGGGAATTAAATAGTAAGAAAAGACAGTAATATCACTAAATCACTAGAATGGAATAACACATTTCAAGGTAACAGAAAACGCCAAGTGCAAGGCTAACGGTACACACATGGCGCTCTCCTTATGAAGTTTCTTTCTTTTCTTTTCTTTTCTTTCTTTCTTTCTTTTTCCCTCTCTCTCTCCCTTCCTCCCTTCCTTTTCTTTCTTTTCCTTTCTTCCTTCCTTCCTTCCTTCCTTCCTCTCTCTCTCTCTCTCTCTCTCTCAATACACTACGTAAATCTTCCATGCATTATCAACTAACTGCTGTGGGAAGAAATTCAACCATAAAGTTGAAGCTGGAAACATTAATGGCACGTAAACAGGTAAATGGTGAACAGCCTGTGGTACGTCCAGACCAGGCACTGATACACACAGCGACCTGGGTGAATCCACACAGAATTATGCTCAGTGTAAAATGGAAACCTCAAAAGGCTACACACACATTACAATGCTTTATTTACATAACGTTCCTGAAAGGGCAAAAATTAGAAACAGAGCACATGGGATGAGGGGGTGACAGAGTATACTACTTCTTACAACTCCATGTGAAACTATAATACTCTCAAAATCGAAACTTTAAGTAAAAAGAAATCCTAACATCATTTGGGTTACGGTAACCAAATGCAGATCCGGGCCATGTTCGCACAAACCTGTCACTCCACAAAGATTCCGCCAGCAAAAGCGAGAAAAAGAGACTAGACAAAATGACAAAATACCCACCGAAAAAGAGGCATTAGAGAAAGCAAAGAAGAAAGTAATGTGATTACTGATGAACACCTCATGAATATCTAGATACATCTAGAAAATCTACATATAAACTTAACATCACTCAGTATTAACCCAAGATGGAAAGCTTACCCGATGCTTTGCCCTGATCTTCTTCCTATATTCTTCTTTGTCAAATTTGTCCTCTTCTTGAAGCCTTTCCTTTGCTTTATCTAAGTTGATGCCCCCAGGGCCGTGCTCTTCCTCCTCGGCATCCTTGGAGACAGACTTCTGCATCTGTGGCCACTGCTGAACTGACTGCAGGCGGGAAAAAGATTCAGTACGGCGCAAGAAACACGGACCATCAACGGAAAATCAATTCCCTTTGTACAATGATTTTGAAATGGTGCATTTTCCCACTTTCTGCCTTACAGCCTATATTTATTTATTTTTTAATGTTTATTTATTTTTGAGAGAGAGACAGAGCATGAGCAGGGGAGGGGCAAAAAGGGGGAGACCCAGAATCTGAAGCAGGCTCTGAGCCTGTGCTGTCAGCACAGAGCCCTAGGCGGGGCTCGAACCCACAAACCATGAGATCATGACCTGGGTCGAAGTCTGACGGTCAACTGACTAAGCCACCCAGGTGCTCCACAACCTGAATTTCTTCAGCCTTGTAACAAACTTTATACTTAAAGTGAGCAAACCCCAGAAAAGACCGTCCCAGTCACGAGGAAGTAATGCTGCCACAGGATTACAGGAAATGTCACGAAATACTTTGGAAGCGAAGGTAGTCGCTTCAACATCATCTCGAACGGTGTTCTCCGTGTGCTGCGCTCCACCGGCTCCGTTCCAAGTCCTCTCCACCGGCGACCGCGACCCCCGCCCCCCGCCCCGCCGTCGCTTCTCTCACCGTCCTATGTAGCTTTACTTCCCTGTGCTTCTGACCAGAACTCACTCCCTGGAAGGCAGTCATCTACCTTGTTCAGGTATTCTCAGAGCCCAGCACAGTCCCTGGCACATTATCGGATGCTCAGAAGTGATCCATGAATCACCCATCACTTAGTTCTACACATAAAGACTAGAATAACTAAGCATAAAAGAAAATTAGTTGGGATTTCAGGTGCTGGCTTCTATGTACGCAATCTACACACACGGTTTACAGGTAGAGACAAAGCAGCACAGAAATCGGGGCAGTGACCTGGAGTCAGGGGACCTGGCTTAAAGTCCCGGCTTTTCTGCTGGCCTTACTGCAGAATCCTGAATAAATTCCCTCATTTCTGGACATCTAGGGCCTTGTCTGAAAAGTAAGAAAAGGTCTATTTGACTCCACAATCTTCCAGGCCTAACACTGTAAACTCAAGACAATTCAGACAAAACCTGTTCTCTTATTTTACCTGGTAGCTGGCTGCCAGCGGACCTCGGTGGCTGCCACCGTTTGAAAGGCTGCTCGTGAACATGTGAAGAGAAGCCTTAGTCCTGCCTGTCGCAGGTGCCCCTGCCTCCTGTCCACCACCCACCACAGCCGTTCTTCGAGATGGGATTCCTGCGGCAGGGACTGGGGGTCACGAATGTCACCGCCTGAGCAGTGCCAACAGCCACGGACAGCGAGGAAGGAGTGAGAGGGAGCAGGCGTGGTGTCCTCAGCCTGCTTCATGACCGTATGAAAGAAGCTCATGCGAAGCTCTTTCAGAATTTTAGAGCAGAAGTTTCAACGTGGCTCAAAGCCATACGGACCTCGTATCAGCAGTAAGTTTACACTGAAACATCTTACGGTTAAGGATTTACACCCATCTTGGAGCAGAAGAAACTGTACGGTTCAACTTCCAAGCACAGTGAGGAACCTCACTGCACGAACAGCACTAACCTTACTTCACCGTGAGCCCTGCGGTAATTCAACTATACTCTGCTTAACCCGCTTCAGCTGCTGACCTCTCTTAGTCACTCCATAAAGATCCACTGCTTATCAATTCTATAGGCTTCGTCTGCGACTTCCAACAACGTGCCCTGCACTTTCTTCATGTGACTCATGCACCACCTTACTCCATGTTCTCAGGGCAAATCTGGGCTTGTGGCGCCAAGCTCCCTTCCCCGAAGTAACGCCCGGATCTCTTAACTCCACAGTCAAAATATACTCTGGGCGCCTGGGTGGCTCATTTGGTTAAGCCTCCAACTCCAACCTGATTTCAGCTCAGGTCATAATCTCATGGTTTGTGAGTTCAAGCCCTACACTGGGCTCTGTGCTGATAGTGTGGAGCCTGCTTAAGATTCTCTCTCTCTCACTCTCTGTACCCCCGGCCCCGCCCCGCTGGCTCTCTCTCTCAAAATAAATAAACAAACTTCCAAAAAAAAAAAAAAAATACTCCGGTGTGTACGGCCTGTTTACACAGCATCTGTATTAATGATAATGAAATGCCTGATGTGATACATGACGGTATTTTAAAAGCTGTTATTTTATTGGGATATTAGAAAACAGTTCATCCAGCTCAGGCCATGATCTCACAGTTCGTGAGTTTGAGAAAAACGTCTGGGTTAACCGTAGGCTGGGCCCCGTTCTCAGCGCTGGGAAAGGAGAAGTGAGCGAAGTCAAGGGACACCCTCCCTCGGGTAGCGGCCCTCACCCCACCTGAGTGGAAGAAAAGGACGACAAGCACGTAAACGGAGGATGTGAAGCCGCACAAGTGCTGTGAGGAAAACAGAAGACGACAGGCGAGGAGGGGAGAGGACGGGGGCACGGGGGGCTGTGCACTCTACCAGGACGCACGGGAAACCTCAGGGGGCACGTGAGTAAGACCCCGCTGTGGCCGCTCCCCAACATGGCTCCTTTGTCAGTCACGGACTTTCCACATCTCTTTCCTCTTTACAAACATAGTCATGTGACAGAGGGACTTTTCACGGGCAAGCTTTCCGACTCTGCGAGTACGTATTTACACTAAGACTGAGGTGACGGGGGAGGAGAGCTGGGCACCGGCGTCTGGGGAGAAAGCAGAAAACGCCCTCAAAGCCAGCCCAGGGAGAAACACGCCGATACGGCCTCCGGACTGAGGAACTGCAAAGCAGGGACTTTTGAGAGCCCAGAAAAAGAAGCTGTGGCGAGTGGCTGTGTTATGATTCTTGCGTTTGTTCCCACAGAATGTGCTGATGGACACCCTGACAGGAAAGTCTAATCTGTAAAAACGGAATTTAGAAAGTTCAAAACCAACTGTGTGTCATTAGCACCAACCGGTGTCCCAGTTGACTGTCAGTAAGGCCTTCCTGCCTACAGATGGCAGCTGACGAAACGCCCAAGACAACAGTCTGAGGAACTGCCTAGCAAACTCTAAAGAAACATTTTCTGGGGCACCTGGGTGACTCGGTTAGTTAAGGATCCGACTTCAGCTCAGGTCATGATCTCACAGATCGTGAGTTTGAGCCCCGCGTCGGGCTCTGTGCTGACAGCTCGGAGCCTGAGCCTGCTTCAGATTCTGTCCCCCTCTCTCTTTGCCCCTCCGTGATTCATGCGCGTGGCTCTCTCTCGTTCAAAAATAAAAATTAAGAAATAAAAGAAAAAACATTTTCTTTCTCTCATTAAAATTAAGTGAGCAGGAGAGTGAAACTCTTTACGCTTAGCGGAAGGTACCTCGGAAATGAGGCATGTAAGAATCTTACCTCCCCTTCTTCGGTAAATGTTATCTTCTTATTCACTTTAAAATTTCTCTTCATTACTTTTTTTGCTTCTGCGACCTTGGTCACTTTTTTCTTGAGACTGGATTTAGAAGGTTGTTTCTTCTGTGTGAAAACATACAAAAGACAGATGATTAGTTAAATGGCTGCTTTACATTAGCAGTTTAACTCTGGCAACACACTTTCCAAAACTGAATGTATTTCCTGCTCAGTGGTTACTAGGCGCCAAAAATACCGTCCAGAAATAAAATTATTAGACTTTTTAAATAATGATACCCCCAATGCCATAGGGGCTTAAGTATAAACAAGATAAAGGTTAGACACAAGCCACCTTTAAAGTTTCTTCCATTTCTAAAACCATGCTATCCTGATAATGCTGAAGCAGCAGAAACTTGTGACAATGGACACATGGGCACCCAAGGTAAGTAAAGCTCTCTTTCAGCTAAAACACACAACACGCTTTTTAAATAGCTTCAATTCCAAGTGCAAACTTAAATTTCCAGAGTAGGAGCATGTTCACCGGGAAAGCAAACTTCCTGCAATGCGTCACTTGCAATTCCACACTCTTCCTCCCGTCACACTAACTTACCGCGTGAGCAGGGAAACAGCCTTTGCTAACTATGCTGCGTCCAGAGGTGAGATGGAATCAGAGCACTTCAACAGAATGCCCTGACCAGAACCCACCTAACGTCCTGGCCACCAGAGCAAGGTAGCAAACGTCGAAGCCACTGCTGACTTATGCCAGGCGAAGGCTGAGTGAGCCACCTGAAATGGGGAGCTGTGGAGGTCACACCACAGCCGGCCCAGATGAGAGAGGGACGGTAAGAAACCCACCACTGAGACGGACCTCCACTACGATCCTCACAGTAGAGGCAGGAACAGCGCTGGCGGTGGGGGGTAAACTAACCTGAGGCTCACCTCCCATCAGGTGGGTCGACAGGATGAGAAGTCTCTGGTGCAACACTTAAGACCACGAATTTGAATTCAAGCTCTACTACCACTTAGGAGTTATGTAAGAGCAAGTTACTTAACTTCTGTGCTTTAGCCATAAATTAACCCTCCACAGTACCTGTATCTCATAGGATTGACTGAGAGAGTTTAGTAATAAATATGAAACAAACAAAATGTAAGTATTCAATTAACCTCAAATAACACTATTATATACTGATTTCTTTTTCTTTTTTTAAAAAACTTTTTAATGTTTATTTTCAAGAGAGAGACAGAGACAGAGTGTGAGCAGGGCAGGGGCAGAGAGAGAGGGAGACACAGAATCCGAAGCAGCCTCCAGGCTCTGAGCTGTCAGCACAGAGCTGGATACAGAGCTCAAACTCATGAGCCATGAGATCACGACCTGAGCCGAAGTCTGACGCTCAACCGAATGAGCCACCCAGGTGCCCATATATACTGATTTCAAGCTACCTAAAGAGATCATGCCAACTGTATGGACGTGTAATTTGCAAAATTCCCGACTTGGAGCTTTCTAATTGATTGGTTTTTTTAACTCAGTGTTACAGGTAAACCATCCAAGAGAAACTAAGGACGGACTGACCTAGGAAACCAGAGTTATCGGAAGCTTTGAGAAGATGTACATTACGTACAACTGCTCTATCATGGTAATCAATAAACCGAAAGAACAATTCACTTAAAAAAGTATATATTATTGATAATGAATAAAACAATGCTTAAAAATAAAGTACCATGAAATCAAAAATAACAAGTTCGCTAAAAAAGAGGTTTGTATCAAGTTATTAATACATTATGTTTTTAGAAAACAATAATGCTTATTATGAAAATCAGCTAATGTATCTGCAATACGGTAACTGTCAAAACACTGGTTGCTCTGACACCAAAGGTGGGAATTACTAACACTGCTTTTATAGTTCTAGTTCTTAAAACATACCATACAGTTACACTTACTTCTCAGACCACAAATCAATTCAAAGTTAAAAACATATTAAGATTTGGGGGTGCCTGGGTGGCTCAGTGGATTAGGCATCCAACTTCGGCCCAGGTCATGATCTCACAGTTCGTGGGTTCTGCATTGGGCTTTGGGCTGACAACTCAGAGACTGGAGCCTGCTTCAGATTCTGTGTCCCTCGCTCTCTGTTCATTTCCTGCTCATGCTCTCTCTCTCCCTCTCTCAAATAAACATTAAAAAAAAAAGAACATACTAACATTTTAAACCTATAAAACGCTTATGAAAAAATTCACCTCCTCTGAAGTAACTAATTTTTATTACGTCGGAGAGATATCAGTAATGTTACAATCCCTATACCTGCACCTCACACGACTTCTGTGAAAAGAAATTCAATTTGTTTCAGATTTCTTCTTCCCATGCGATATGCCACCGCTCCCCCCAAACACCCACTGCACGAACGTTGCCACCTGGTTGCGCAGGGCCCTAAACTGCTCTGCCCATCCCTCACAACCTTCTCCCCACCACTGTGCTCACTCTCCTTAGGAAATAAGACAATCCTTATTTCCTCACTTCTGAGAGTAATTAAGTAAGTTGTGTGGCATCAAAATTTCTAAGCTAAAAGAGACCAGGATGCTAGGAAGCTTGTCAACTGAGCTAAGGTGCCACCTGCAGGACACCTTGTGGACACAGGGCATTAATAAGACCCCCCACTTCCTTCTGCCCAACCAGCATTCCTACACCCCACCATTCCCCACAGACAACGATCAAAGACCACCACCAACAGAGCCGCCGGGGTTGGTGACTGCGTTACTCCTACTTGATCTTGGTTTTTAGGGTTAAGTCAGTTCTTGAGGATCTTGCGTTGGCTAATGTTCTGTCATCAGAGAGAATGCTGGTCAAACAGTGCAAACTCAGTACGACGTAAAAATAACAAACAGGAATAAGTTATCACCACTTAAATAAAAACCAAAATACAAACATCCCTTCTGGGGATGATGGTACTACTCTAGACCTTGACCGGAGGTCGAGTCACACAGTGTATACGACTGCCAAAACTCGAATGCCACACTTAAGATCGGTGCATTTTATTGCACATAAATTCCTACTTCAAATAAGAGTCCTGTAATGAACTTAAATCAATGCCAGGCAAGCTAAAGTATATACGGTAGAAAGAGTAATGCTGTTGGCAACTTCCTCCGAAGTGCATTAAATTTAAAAGGGTGATAAACAGATGGGAAATTACATGATAAAGGGCATGTGGTAAGAGTTTCATTGTGAACAGGAGTAGTGAATGTTTTGGTGCTCAAAGTGCACTTTCTTCAGCTTTTCTTTATGTTTGAAATTTTTTATAACAAAACACAAAACAAGCCTGGTCCCAGGAACCAGAGAAAACGTTATAAAGCAAAAGTACCAAAAACTGCCAAAAGAGAAGAAAGGCCAGTTAGAAAACCAACCTTCGGGGCGCCTGGGTGGCTCAGTCGGCTAAGCGTCTGACTTAGGCTAAGGTCATGATCTCTCACGGTTCCTGAGTTCAAGCCCCGTGTCGGGCTCTGTGCTGACAGCTCAGAGCCTGGAGCCTGCTTCAGATTCTGTGTCTCCTCTCTCTCTCTGCCCCTCCCCTGACTCATGCTCTCTGTCTCTCTCTCTCTCAAAAATAAATAATACTGAGAAAGAAAACAGAAAACCAGCCCTGCAGAGTGGAACCTGTAGGTGATGCAGGTCTACACCAAGAGCTACAGGAGACCCATGAAACCACTGAAATTATGTAACAACACTTGGGGATCTTTGCATCAAAAAATCAAATCTGGGGCGCCTGGGTGGCTCAGTCAGTTAAGCAGCCGACTTCGGCTCAGGTCACGATCTCACGGTCTGAGTTCGAGTCCCGTGTCGGCCTCTGTGCTGACGGCTCAGAGCCTGGAGCCTGCTTCTTCAGATTCTGTGTCTCCATCTCTCTCTGCCCTTCCCCTGCTCACGCTCTGTCTCTATGTCTCTTAAAAATAAATAAACGTTAAAAAAAATTTTAAAAAAAAATCAAATCTGTTCATTTTAGGGAAGCCACTGTAAAGAAAAGAAATTGCAAGATGCGTGAAAAGACCCACGTTTATTTTATTTCATTGGAGTGGCTTCACTCCAATACTTGAGAATTAATCTTCAGTCATTCAAATAAGCCCGAGAGTATCATCCACACACAAGGCAGAGTAGTGCACACTGGTGCCTGATCACTGAAAGAGAGGGACTCCCAACCCTCCCTGAGCCTAACTCTATAAGTAGAAAAAAGACATGAGGGACAAATGTCTAAAACGAGTGGCAAACACCCAAACACGGTGCAGCACTAACAAATGCCTTCTGGGTGTCCAATGATGCTGTATTTCGCGTGTGGCTTAGCTTACCTTAGTTCGAAGTCCTTCTTTCAAACACTAACTTTAGTAGGTAATACGTGCTCATTTATTTTGTAAAGGATATTCATGTCTAATGAAATCATGTGTTAATCATGTCAAAAAGTTTCCATTCATGTCTTCTGCAGCCACAGTGTTTACCTCCCAAGAAACAAAGTGTTAATTAATACCTTTTTCTATATCCGTTTCAGAGACATTCTACCCACAGTCAACTCCATAGAAGACCACCAAGGCAGGAAACAAGCTATCCACAGGTGCCTTCACTTACCCAGGGTAAATCTTTAAAAGTTAAAGCACTCGAAGAGTATGTGCACTTAAATTCAACTCAGGACTTCCAAATAACCCTCCTGAGAAGCGAAACAAAATTTCACAGTCCCACCAAAAATTTGAGAGTAACTGATTCTCTACAGCTATTTTCAAGAAGTAGAATTTGGCTTTATGTTTGCCAATTAGGTAAAAAAATTGTATCTCAGGGAATTTTTAATTTGCATTTGTCTTGTTTTAAGCATGGCAGAACATATTTCCAAAGGCATTTTTTCCCTGTGCACCATGTATAATCTTTAACAGTATTCTTAATGACTTCCTGGCATTTTACTTACTTGTGAGATCTTTCCATTTGTTAAATATGTGTCAATATTTTCTCCCACTGCATCGTTTATGTTTAGACTTTTACCATAAGGGTAACATTTTGTGGTTTGGGCTTTGTTTTATTTTTTTGCTAAACACATATTTTTCATTTTTATGTAATCGATTTTTTAAAATAAGAAAATTTTCTGGATTTTCTTGTACCACACTTACTAATGGTTTTCCACTAAAAGACTTCAAAATTGAGTTTAACTCCTTAAAATTCAGATTTTACTTTCCCTAAAAGTTTCAACACAGGCTCTTGGATAAGGGGGAAAGTGCTGCTCGTGAACACTTTAAATTTCTATTAAGTCCTGAAAAATATCAAGTATACTTACTGTTACACAAAAGCTATATTTTGATCTACAAGACTTTGTATTATTGGAGCAGGAATGAAATTTGTAAATTTTAAACCAAAGAGTTTAACGAAAGATTTCCTGACACGATGTAAAACATCAAAATGCAATTTTCATTTTCATTTGCACTTCCTCTGTGACATGTATGCTAGAATTCAGAATAAAAAGCAAAAAGGAAAATATCATAAAATACAAAATTGATAAAGCATCAAGTTATTTTCAAGGTCTTCTGATAGCTGTAGGAGGCTGCCACAAATAACTCGGAAGATAAAAGAACAAGAACAGTTGCAAAAAGCAATGGCTCCTAGCAGAAGGACCATATTAATTTTAGCACTGGCTACAACAAGATTCAAAATATACTCAGTGAAAAAAAAAAAGTAATATAACTACTATACATCCTAGAGGTAAAATAAAAGTATCACTGCAGGGTGCCTGGGTGGCTCAGTCGGTTAAGTGTCCAACTTTGGCTCAAATTATCATCTCACGATTCCTGAGTTTGAGCCCTACATCGGGCTCTGTGCTGACAGCTCAGAGCCTGAAGCCTGTTTCATATTCTGTTTCTCCCTCTTTCTCTGTCCCTCCCTTGCTCATTCTCGCTCTCTCTCTCAAAAATAAGTATCAAAACATTAAAAAAATTAAAAAAGCAAAGATAATCTGACTCTATATTAGTTATACCTTAAATATTTTATATAAAAAATAAATGAAAAGTCTGCATCAGTTTATTAATAAATGTGGGACCTTGTCCATTTATTCATTCATATAATGTATATTTATTAAGCAGGTACTATTTGCCTCTCTCTGTCTCAAAATTAAATAAACATTAAAAAAAATTTTAAAGTATCATTGCAAAAATAAAGAAAACCAAAAACCGTAAGGAGATGAAAGTCAGAATTTAAAGAAATCAGACATTATGTTTCCTTAAAGTAGCTCCCATATGCATCACAGAATAATTAATGGTTTATAACAACAATTTTATCTAAGAGTGAAGGAAGCCAAATAATAAAGAACTCTCAACCCTGGTCAAGACCTTACAGATTACCCATTATAACCTAAGCCCTCACATTAGAAGTACAGGCATTTCACAGCATTTATAAGTACTGTTGGCTCAGAGTCCAAAAGTAACCATACCTTAGTAGAACTCATGATTTAAAAAGCAAAACCAAACCAACAAAAAAACACCCACTATGTAAGCATAATTCCTTCATCATCTTAAATTTACTGAGCTACAAGAATTCACACATTCTAATTTTACAGTATAAATTAAGGATGTACTATGTGACATTTTATTTGCAACCCATCTACAAAATATTAAGAAATAAACTTCCTTGATGATTAGTGATGTTGCACACCTTTTCATGGACCTATTGGCCATTTATTTGTATGTCTTCTTTGGAAAAAAAGGCTATTCTAGTCCTCTGTCCATTTTTTAATTGGATTATTTGTTTTTGTTTTGCTTTTGGGTTGTATGAGTTCCTTATATATATCTCAGAGGCCCCTTAACTGATATATGGCTTGTAAATTTATTCTCCCATTCCGTAGGCTGCCTTTTTGTTTCCTTTGCTGTACAGAAACTTTTCAGTTTGATACAGTCCCCTTGTTTATTTCAGCTCCTGTTGCCTGTGCTATGCCATCTTATCCAAAAGATCACTGCCAAGACTAATGCCAAGGAGCCTTTCCCCCACCATGTTCTCTTCTGCGAGTTTTAATCATCAGGGAAATGAAATCAAAACCACAATGAGATAGCACTTCACACTTATTAAGATAGCTATCATCAAAAAGACAAGAGGTAACAGATGTTGGCAAAGATGTAGACGGGAAAAAAAACTCTCATACACAGTTAGTGGGAATGTAAACGGGTTAAGCCACAGTGGAAAACAGGATAGAAGTTCCTCAAAAAATTAAAAACTGAAATACCATATGATGCAACAATACCACTCACTCCTGGGTATATATCCAATGGAAACAAAACCAGTTTTAAAAGAGGTATGTGCACCCCCATGTTTGTTGCAGCATGACTCACAACAGCCAAGACGTGAAAACAATCCTAAGTGTCGGTCAAAGGATAAATGGACTAATAGAAAACGTGGTAGGGGCGCCTGGGTGGCTCAGTCGGTTGAGCGTCCGACTTCGGCTCAGGTCATGATCTCATCGTTCCGAGTTCGAGCCCCGCGTCGGGCTCTGTGCTGACAGCTCAGAGCCTGGAGCCTGTTTCAGATTCTGTGTCTCCCTCTGTCTGTGCCCCTCCCCTGCTCATGCTCTGTCTCTCTCTCTCTCTCTCAAAAATAAATAAAAACATTAAAAAAAAAATAGAAAACGTGGTAGACATATACAACAGAGTCTCATTCAACCACAAGAAAGAAGGAAATCCGGCCATGAGTGACAATATGGACGAACCTAGAGGGCACTCTGTTAAGTGAAATAAGTCAGAGACAGATACTGTATCACTTATGTGATCACTTATGTGTGGAATATTTATAGAGAAGAAAAAGAGGAAACAGGGAGGGGGGCAGGGGGGAGGAGTGATGTCACAGAAACATAGAACAGTTGTTGCCGCGGGTTGGGAAGAGGGAGAAATTGAGATGTACAACTTTCAGGTTGTAAGAAGAATACACTGAGGATCTAACACAGCACGGGGATAGTTAAAATACTGTCTTGTATATGTGAGATTTGCGGAGACGGGTCTTCAGCATCGTCATCGCACACACAAATGTGAGGTGACAGATGCATTAATTATCTCCATCTTGGTAATCATTTCACACTGTACCCACAAACACAATCCTGATGTTTATACATACAATTTTATTTATCAAATATTCTCAATAACGCTGAGGTTAAAAATAAAAACACCACCACCAGTAAGTAGAAAAGATAGGTTTGTGAAATCTTTGCAAAAACTCTAGTCTTAAAATCGAAAGCCACCTAAAGGGTGGAGAGTTTGGGTTTTGCAAGACGAGAAGAGGTCTGGAGACTGGTGCACGACTGTGGGAATGTGCTGCACTCTACACTTGAGTGTTACATTTTCTTTGTATTCTACTACAATTAAAAATAAAGGGCCATCTAGAATATAATTAGACTTCGGGTTAAAATGCTGTTATGGAGCCAGTTTCTCTTTTCAGGGCTCCTCCACAAATGGACACTTAAGTCAAAGCGGCAGTCCCGGAATTCCACAGCGGCTAGGGCCCGGGGTCCGGGACCCGGGGTGGGCAATGCAAGGAACAGGAAGGACACAAGTGCTGATCAACTAAAGTGATAAGAAACGGTGTTTATAAACTATAAATTATGAAAATAATCTTACAAAATGGCCTAATCAAACTCACAGGATTTTTCTTCTTCCAATTGTCCAGTTACCAACATCATCGTTTAAAGTTTAACGAAAGGCAAGCTCCGATAAACCTCGGTAATACGCATGAATTTAGTCATACTGCTAAAATCAGGAACAGAGGAGCTGGAGAGAATGAGAGCCAGTGCCGCCTCTCCCCAATCCCAGTTCGTGACTCTGCGCTCATCGTACCGCGGCGGCCCGTTACCTGTTACCAAACTCTGCCTGCGCCCCTACCCCCGTTACAGTAAAGCCAGAGCCACTACTTGGGTTCCTGTTTTTCCTAATAGACTGTAATCTCGACCAGGGTAAGATCGTTTGTATTACAATTTGTAACCCCAGAGCATCAGAGAGAGGCCGGCACACAGGAAGCATTCAGTAAGGATTTCTTGAACTAAGAATTAGTGAAAAAATTCTCAGCGGGATAAAGCATTACTTCATGTACTGTTCATTTGATGAGTCAAATCTCGTCCCTGAGAATGTTTTTAATTAGAAAACCAAAGCTTTGACAAATTTGGCAATTTGTTCAAGGTTGCACAATTTAAATCAAAAGCTATTTGACTTTGTTGTTCACATTCTACAATGCTTAGCTGATTTTTGTTCAAACTGTCTTAGTTATAGCATCATAATGACTCAATACGTGCCTTTTAGTTCCTATCGACCTTGAAAGAATGTTTGAAAACTGCTAGTCTTAGAAACTTTACACCTTTTTTCAACTTTCCAGTTCATGGTTCATTAAGAAAGATATTTTCATAGTCTACTTTCTGATGCAGTATTTGTATTGTTTTTTTTTTTTTAAAAAAAACTGTTTTCACATCCAAGTATCAATTTTAAATACCAAATATGCAACTTCAGATTACAAGGCCCCAATCCTACTTCCTTTCTGATGAGAATCACAGCTGTTAACAGAATTTGTGTACAATACTTGTATCATTACTTGATACTGACACTTCGTAAATTGTATCTAGAATACAGCCTAAATATCCATTGTAGAAATCCTTCTCAATTTTTAAATATTTTATAGATAATGCATGTTTATTTCAAACATAAAATCATACAAATGAGAGCCCACATATCCTGTCAAAGTTCTTCATATTTCAAAGTCAGATTAGCCCTTCTGATTACATCAAGAAGGAAACCGTAAGTAAAAGTCTCTATTCCGTATGGTCAATAGGTCAGGCACTAATTATTTTCCTTGAAGTCTGTAAACTGCAATTCTAATGCATAAAGTTAACGAATACTTCAATACATTAACAATGTGACCAAATATCTATTACAAAATAGTCATGATTCTTTTAAAAAATCACCTTAACAGGTCAACATAAACAGGAAAACAGATGAGTATTTCTCTTTCCTTTTTCCCCACCAGATCAAAAACCACACAGATATGTGGTGATCTCAGCTTTGTCTGGACTTCCCTCCTGCTTATGGAGGATAATAATGTACAATCACTCTGCACGGTATGTTTTTTTTTTGATTAACAGATTCTTCCTTCTGGATTCCTACTTCCTGAATCCATAGACTTAACCTGGAATACTTTCTAGAAGCATCTCTTAACCTAATAAACTCTTCTCAAGAGCATGTACCTGCCACCTTAACTACTAAATGCTTTCAGAAAAATAAGTTTCAAATATATCCCCAATACAGTTGCTATTTTCCTCTAGTCCTCCTCCTGTTCTTCAAATACAAGTTCCCCCACCAAACCCTCAGACACCAGTGGTATTTTCCCTTCAATATATTTGTCTTCCTCAGTGATTTGTCAAAATCAAAAAAATTTTCCTTGGTTTTACTAAGTCTCTTCAGGAGCGCCTGGGGGGCTCAGTCAGTTGAGTGGCCGACTTCGGCTCAGGTCATGATCTCGTGGTCTGTGAGTTCGAGCCCCGCGTCGGGCTCTGTGCTGCCGGCTCAGAGCCTGGAGCCTGCTTCCGATCCTGTGTCTCCCTCTCTCTCTGCCCTTCCGCTGCTCAAGCTCTGTCTCTATGTCTCTCAAAAATAAATAAACGTTAAAAAATTTAACAAAGTCTCTTCATAGCATCTCAGGCTAATAATTCTTTAAATCTTTCATTGCTTCCAATTAGTCTAGGTAAGATTACAATTTCATTTTTCTACCCAAGCAGTATTTTGCTTATTTCCTGACTTCAAGCCTCATCCCCAAGTTTCATGGCCAGGCAAATCCATCACTGTCTTTGGTTTATTTACTACCTTAAATGTCTCCTTCTTACCTTTCTGAACACATTTCTACTACTGGAACGCATAAAGAATGATTTATTTCTCATCTGCTACATGAGGAAATTTTCTTTAGTTCACTGAAGTTGTCCAAGCTGTTGACTACTCTGCTCGGCCAGCCAGGAAATATGTATTATCTGTCCCACACCACAGCCTTCCCTCCACCGCCCCCCCTCAAAAAACACAAACAAATTCTAAAAAAAGAAAAAATCCACCGTAAATGTGAAATCTCAGATGCTTCCTGTTCTTTAACGAAATTATGGAACCAGTCATATTTTGCCTTAGGAATCCAATTTTTAACCTGCCACTTTTAATAAATATTTCTGTATTAGGAAGCAGGCAGCTGGAAGCAATTTAGAGAAATGGCGCCTGATACATACTTTTTTCCTCTCTTTTTAGACTTCAAAAAATGACAGTACAGATTTCATTTCTAACTTGTGCCCAAATTGGCTACATCAATTTCTGTTGTCTCCTACAACTTCTGAAATTCTTCTAGAACTTAGAAATATTATAGGCATACAAAAAACCAACAGGATTAAAAGGAAAAGCTATCTTGTGTCACATGGCCATTCAGATAACAGGATTAAGGGAGGAAGTAAGAGTGGCAGTGAACTCGGTAGGAAGACCCGGGGTAGCATCTATGCCACTTTATCCAGCAACAGGACAACTACACTTCGCCATTTACACCTCTACCACCTTCTTTCCAAGTGTTAGCAGGGGCTCGGCGAGAATGTACCAGTAGCTAATTTACTCAGAATCTGTGTGAATAAAATAAAATAGCATCAAAATAACATTCAACAATATTTAGTTCCAGGTTTAACTGAGAATTTTATAGTTGGCTCCAGCACCTACAATATTAACAAATTACTTGGCAGCCTTGTTTGTGTAATCTAAAGCAGAATTTCTGGAAATTCATTCCATCATCAAAGTCTAACAAACATAGGCCACAGAATACTGCTAATTCAGTGAAGTACCAATTTAAAAAATTACACACAAACACACTCATGCATCTCTAGACTAGATTACAGAAACAGAATCTCTAATGATTTAAACTCTTCACAAAGAACTGCAATAACAGAACTAAGACAAACACTAAACTCAAAAAGGGCTTTGTGCCTGATTAAGTTCGCCATTTTTGACACACTATTGTAAGACAGTATGAGATATAAATACTGACCTCCTAGCCCCCCAAGACAAAGCAATCACCGCTACCGGTTATACCTGGTTCCAGTGTCTGCCATTTTCCTAAACTGACTGACGTTAGTAAATCACAAGATACGCATGGGATGTATCTAACTAAAAGAGAAAGAACAAGTATCACCATCACGCCTGCCCAAGCCATGTGCACAACTACATGTACAGTAAAATGTCCAAGATCTGCCTTCTATTGTCGACGGATGTTAGCTAAGCAAAAAAATACCAAGTGACAAGTCAAAGGCCAGCCTACTGTACCATGTTTCATCAAAATGTACTTGGATGATGTCTAATTATTTAAAATGAGACATTCTTAAAATTTACACCGTTTACAAAATGGCGGTCTGCAAGGCCATATAATGGTGATAAAAGATATCGCCATTATTAAGTACAAAACATGGAAGGATCAAGAGCCATCCAAGATCACGCAGAGAACAAACGCCACGAGCATACGCACAGGATGAGAGGATTTCAAGACCACGCAGCCAGTGCCGGCCAAGTAAGGGCTAGAACTCTTAAGCTCCCGGGCAAAGCCGGCCTGTGCTCTCACCTTGACCCCATATATGACCACAGTATCTTAGAAGCATCTCGGAGCAATTTCCTCCAACAATCACAATCTTCCTAAACAGTACTCAGAGACTCCATAAAATTGAAATCAAGAACTGATGGAGGGCCAATGTTTTCTTTAAAATGAAAAGAATCCTTCAAGAAGGCATTTTATTTATTTATTTTTTAAATAGTTTATTTTCAAATTGGTTTACATAAAACACCCAGTGTTCATCCCAACATGTGCCCTTTTTTAATGTCCATCACCCCCTCTCCCCCCGCCATCTCCCTCACCCTCAGTTTGTTCTTAGTCTTTGAGAGTCTCTTATGTTTTATCTCCCTCCCTCTCTGTGTCTTTTTTTTTCTTTCCCCTCTTCCCCTCCCCCTGGTTTTTGCTTAGTCTCACCAAGTCCACCTATTCGTGGAAACATATGGTATCTGTCTTTTTCTGACTGACTTATTTCACTTAACATAATACCCTCCAGTTCCATCCATGTTGCTACGCATGGCCAGATTTCATTTTTTCTCATTGCCACGTAGTAGTCCATTGTATATATGTGCCACATCTTCTTTATCCACTCGTCAGTTGATGGGCACTTAGTTTCTTTCCGTGTTTTGGCTATTGTCGAAAGTGCTGCTATGAACATTGGGGTACACGTGCTCCTATGCATCAGCAATCCTGTGTCTCTTGGGTAGATTCCTAGCAGGGCTATTGCTGGATCATAGGGTAGCTCTATTTTCATTTTTTTGAGGAACCTCCACACCGTTTTCCAGAGTGGCTGCACCAGTTTGCATTCCCACCAACAATGTAGGAGGGTGCCTACTTCTCCACATCCTCGCCAGCATCTATAGTTTCCTGATTTGTTTATTTTAAGGGAAGGCATTTTAAAAGTGTCCTTTTCTGCTTTTGTAGAAGGACCCATAGATGGGACTACAAAACCTGACCTCTAATATTCGTATCTGTCAAAAGCATAGCATGTAGAAAAAAGTATTCTATCCCTCAATGCCCTACGCTGTCTTTTATTTCCTGGCAAATTGCATGCTGAGCATGCAGTGATTAAGATGATTTCCATTTGCCCTCCTTGGCACTTAAACATTAATAACAAATTTTGACAGCCATTAGAAGCAGCTGACAGGTGATTGTTCGTTAAGTGTTCTCCCATCTTAGAACGAGTCCCTGCCGTTTTGTTATGAAATTTGTAACACTAAAATCTAATATCTGGAGTGGTGCTTGGGTGGCTCAGTTAAGCGTCTGACTCATTTCAGTTCAGGTCATGATCTCACAGTTCATGAGACTGAGCCCGCATTGGGCTCTGTGCTGGCAGTGCAGAGCCTGCTTAGGATTTTCTCTCCCTCCCTCTGCCTGTCCCCATTCATGTTCTCATTCTCTCTCTCCCCCTCTCTCTCAAAATAAATAAGTATTTATTTTTAAAAATGTAATATTTGGAATTACAGCTTCCTAAAAACTACCTATAAACCACAATTCCAAAGAATTAAAATAAAGTCTTTGCTAGTCTCCAAAGTCTGTATCCTATCAAGCTACTCAACATTTTTTTTAATCACTCTCCTTCCTACTGCCTCATGCACAGACTAGAAAATGCAGGAGCTATAAATATGCTTGAAATTCCCCACCAGAAGGCAAAATTAAGTTGATTAAGATTTGATACCAGTTATCTCTTGAGAAACTTTTCTTACTTTCTACCCTCAGCCTTCTGGTGCTATCTCTTATGGTATTTCTTATACTGTTAAGAGATTTCTTCCACTTCTATTTTACCCCTCTTAGACAATTTCCTGAAGATACAGACTTTGTCTTACCTTTTAGTTTCTAGAGTTAAGTGCCCACACTTGTTAAGAGCTGAACAAATCAATAATTATCTGTGAAGCTGAGCTAAGCAAATCAAGACTGTTTTCATCGAGAGCAACACTGACTCAAAGACTCTGAAATGCATTCCTCAGTTAGCTGTTGTGATATCAACTTGCTTAAATACCAAAGAAGTAAAAAACCAAACAAAAACAAACAAAAAAACAAAACAAAAAAACATCCTCTTGCACATTTGATTTGACACTTCTTTGTTGAGAAAACGATCCACTGACCCCAGGCAATAACGAAGTGCGACGCGAGCAGAACTATCTGAAAATGATGTCGGGAGTCACCCTGGGTTCCTAGTCCAGGAGCTGAAATCACTCTGTCCCCTTCTCCCAGCATGACAGGCTGTGACCACGCTCATCTTCTGACAGCGTCGTGGCTCCCTCCCTTCGCAACGCAGATCCAACTTCCCTGGACCCCGCGTCTCCACAGGCTGAACCGACGCATTTCTCGGATGACCGCACACACCCACACCTATGCTGCCTGGTTCTTGAGCAGTGTGGGTGACTGCTCCCTGATAAGGCTGGCCTACCGCTTCTATAATAAGAGAGAATACAAGAGGACAGCAAACTTTCACTGGGATTAAAAAACAGCCAGCAAACTGCTAAAAGCCTGGCACCTCTCTATGTAGAATAATGACATGGAAAACTCAGACCTTACTTCTTGCTGATTCTGGCTTTTCCCCATAGAACATCCCTTTCCCAACAAAGCCCCTTCCTTAACCCGTGCCATTATATTGTGAAATTTGTCCTAAGCTCCAACGCATGACAAGTGGCAATCCAGATAGGTTTACATGTCAAAAGGTCACTAAACTGTTTTTGAAAAGTCATGGAATGGTAAGTAGTTACTCAGTGCCGCCAAGTGCTAGACACCATGCTAGATGTTTATCTATCACTTACTACTCCCAGCTAGCCTTCTGAGATATTGCTGACACCTTACAGGTGATGAAACTGGCAGTAAAATAGGTTAACCAATTATCCAGCTTGAAGGGACAGAGGCTGGCTCTGAACTTCTTCTGTCACTCTGGGAAATAGACAATTAGTAATTACACACCAAGCTAAAATAAAGTTGGCAGGAAAAATTAGAAAGGTAGTAAGAGGTCGGTGACCAGACTCAGGGAAGACTAGGCGATCAAAGAGACAGCATAAGAATAAAGCAGGAGGAAAGGAGAGCTGTGCAGAGTCAGACAGTCAAGGTAACGAAAGTAGACCGTCTGAAAACAAAATCACCAGAACAGAAGGAACAGGGAGAGAGAAAGTGCTCTGAAGACAAATTCCTCTTGTAATTAGTGATATATTGCAAAAAACAAAACAAAACAAAAAACCCTGCACCATACTTCCAAACCATTTTTCCCCTAATAGACACCTTACCAAACTATCAGCTCTAAATGGGAAAAACCAAATGATTAAACCAAAACAGAAAACTTTGAGAATTTCTTTACCAGTCATTGACAGGACAGATATAATTGCCATCCATCTCCCGAACATTTTCTCCTTTACACCTAAAGAATGCAGAGATCTAAGACTAGAAGTGGTAAGTCCAAAAGAAGAGATTATATTGGAATATGAAATGAATCTCTGGGACTTACTTTGGTCATTTCCAAGTCAGTATACTTTCACTGCCCAATACTATTTACAACATATTCTGCACTGTTTCTTCTCCAAATACTTCAATTATTTAAACCATGTAATTATTTGAAGGCTTTTGGTCAAGTCGTTAATAAATGAAAGCATTAAATTACATGATGATCCTAATAAAAGATTTACATCAAACTAATTTTGAATATATTCAGCTTCAAACCTATCAGGTAAACGGGCTGAACCGATGAGAATTTTCTCTATTAAAATGCAATCAATTTTCCAGTATTGCATCAAGATTTTCAGGGTTACAATCTTCCAAAACTCACCATAATTGGCCTCATTAGTTATGAATCCAAAATTCTGGTTGTCAAAACTTCCTTTAAAAGACCACAAACTATCACGGAATGATCTGATGAAAACAGTACTATTACCAGCTATTTATCTGAGCACCTACAGGAAACCTCACTTGACTAAAAGCATGGGATCTGGCTAATTCTTCATGTGCTTTGGAATGAGCTGCCCATTTTAGGAATAATGAGTCAACTCTCTCTTGCTGCTCTGTTAGGAAAGAGTGGTACGTTGATAATCATGTTAAAATGGTTCTACCTACCTCAGAGAAGCATGTATGTACAGTAGAGGGTGGAGAGACAGACAGAGGCCAACAGATACGATGTGTGCGTCGTCAGTTTCCAGTCAGTGTCCAGAGAGCTGCCTTCCGTGAACCTCATGCTGGCATTGCCTCGTCTGTTTCCTTTAAGGATGGGTATCAAACATTTCCATACGAAATGCATTTTATGTCTTCTAGGACAGTTCTTGAAATGGAAGGAAAAGCTATGCTTCTCTGGAGAAGAAGAATGTCTGCTGCTTATAGAAAAAGTGTTCTTTTCATTTTGGCAGTTAAGACCTCAGAGCCAAATTCCTGATCCATATTTAAGAACCATGTAAAACCTTGCATGACCTGCATATTAAATTTCCCACCAGTCATTTCTATTCTATATTTTGCATGCCTGATGTTTTCTATTTTATTATAGTTAGAAGTACTTCTAACTACTACTTAAGCTACTTCTAATTCCTTGTGGGATTAGGAGGGATAAAAGAGAACAAAGGAGGCTCAGTCATTTATTCAACACACACTGGTTATCTGCTATACTCCATGTCCTATCCTAGGCACTTAGGATAAACAGAAGTTGCATTCCAGTAGAGAGAAACACACACATACACATACACACACACACACACGCACACGCACACAGAATATGTAATGGAGCTTTAAACACAATGAACGGAGGCAAAATAAGGGTGTAGAAAGTGACTGGCAGAATGGAGAAATTCTAGAGAGTCAGACAGGGCCCCTCTGAGGAGGGGTCACTGGAGCAGAGATCTAACATGATGTGAAAGCAGTCATCGAGGATCCAGGTAAGATTCCAGGTAGAAGAAAGAATAAGCACCGAAGGACTGCAAGTGGAAATGAGACTGTTGTTTTCAAGAAAAAAAAAAAAAAAAAAAAAAGCGTGACTAGACAAGAGTGAGCACGGTAGGGAGTGGTTGGAGAGGAAGTCAGAGACACAGAAGATTCGGGATGATGGAAGGTCCTGTAGAACACACAATGGCTGGACTTTTCCCTGGATATGAGAAGGAATCCCAGCTTCAAGCAGGAAACATGGCAAAGTTGAGTTTTCTTCTGCTGTGAGAATACTACATTGTACAGGAGCAAGAGGAAAAACAAAAAACCAATTAGGAAGGTAAAGTATTGGTCTATATGCAAGATGATAATGTGAATCAGAATGGTAAGTGAAGAAAATGGTAGGGTCTGGATATATTTTTTTAAAAAGAGTAACAAGAGGGGCTCCTGGGTGGCTGAGTCCATTAAGTGTCTGACTTCAGCTCAGGTTATGATCTCACAATGTGTGAGTTCGAGCCCCGCGTCGGGCTCTGTGGTGACAGCTCAGCACCTGAAGCCTGCTTTGGATTCTGTGTCTCCGTCTCACTCTGCCCCTCCCCCCCCCACCAAAAATAAATGAACTTTAAAAAAAAAAAGAGTAACAAGATTCGTCCCAAGAGTAGAAAGGGGAGGTAAAAGAGGATTCAGGGATAACTCTCAGGCTCTTGAACTCGGTGACTGGCATTAAACATCCAAGCTGGTTGAAAGGAGTCTCAGGGAAGCAGAAGGGGTTCCCGCGCATGTGGGTTCATCAACAAATCCAATGGCTGGTTTGCCAGGGGAACGTATGGGGATGGAAACCAGCTTACGGCACAGCTTTGGGGCACTCCCTCATTTAAAGATGGAAAAAGAAACCAGCAAAGGAAACCAGAGAGAGCAACCAGGTAAGATAAGAGTAAATAAAACGAGGCGAGTGTGGTGTGTCAGAAGCCAAGTGAAGAAGGCATTCCAAAAAGGAAAACTTTACACAGAGAAAATGTTGCTGAGATTTGGATTAACAGGGAGTCCTGAGAGTTGATTCTCAAATTCTTAAAGAGATTTCAATGAGTGATAGGGATACGAATCTGAGCAGAAAAGGTACAAGAGGAAATAGAGGGTGAAGTAGTGAAAACAGTAAGTACAGGCTACTCTTCCAAGGAATTCTCTTCGTCATCCCCAACTATCAAACGGTGACGGTCCAGAACTGCACTTAGTTATTACAACTGGAGGGTAGATAGGTAAAGTGTGACTTCGGTATGCACTAGATAGAAACACCTAACGCCAATTTTTACATTCCCCAGAAAATAATCAAGGATTTTAAGTATTCTCATCACATCATTGCATTTATTAGAGAAAAGTCAGAAGGCATCCAAAAGCAATGGAGGAAGGGGAACATGAATAAAATGTGTTAGATACCGATTCACGCAAAAGAACAAATGTAGCTATTAAATTACGGCATTACACAAGTGCGCTTACTGACCAGGAAAATTTTCCCAACATTGTTTCCATTTTGAGAAAGGCTATAAATCAGAACATAATGATTATCTGCTCTGTAATTTTGATGTGTTGGGGGGAAAAGATTGTGTATATGTGCACATACACACACACAAAAAGCCAGTGTACACAACTCAAAGGGTAAGAATAGCTTTATCAAAGCATATGAGAGGATTATAGCGGAGTCATAGCTTTCTTTATTCTGTATTTCCTTATTTCCCAAATTTTCTGCTGAAGAGCAAATGATTAGCAAAAACTACTGGTTTTAATAAAATAAGGTTTCATTTGCCAAGAAAAATGCTAAATAAAGAACATGATTCCTACTTCTCCTTCTAGAGGCCCTCTACTGTCACCTAAGGTCTGACCTGAGTGCCTCTGCCTCCTCATTCCTCCAGGCTGGTTCAGGTGCTCTCTTCTACGGCCCCAGACCGTACTATAACTCTCAGTTTACCTGAATTTATAACTCACCAGATTATTAAATCAAAGGCACTAAACACAGTGAATTGTGGACAGTTAGTAAATTTTAGTTGGTTCCACTTATTCCTATAACAAACTTACAGCTGCCTTGCAATTTTTCCCCCAATGATTAACTTATAATTTACTACCCAAATCACTTTTCTTTGAAACTGATTTTTTTTTTATTTTTATTTATTTTTGAGAGAGAGAGAGAGGCAGGGGAAGAGAGAGGCGGGGACAGAGAATCTGAAGCAGGCTCTGTGCTGTCAGCACAGCTGATGAGGGGCTCGAACTTACAAACTCTGAGATCATGGCCTGAGCCAAAGGCAGATGCTTAACTGATTGAGCCACAAATGCACCCCGGAAACTGATGTTTTCTTTTAAACTGATTTAAAAACTTATGAGGTAGTTCTGTACTCTGGAAAAGTTCAAGATTTTATGGATCAGAAAACCTCTAACTTATATTAGCATTTTTACAAAGCATTTTACACTTTGACTGTGTTCACTGTAATATGGTAACTAATGATGCACGCAGAAAACATTCAGACCTTGGTTATGACGATCTGTCATCTGAAATTGCTGGAGACGACAGTTGAGAGTGAATTCCCTAAACCTGGGGCTTACGATGTTGTTAAGGATAAAACAGTCCTTTTCGACTTAGGATCCTAACACAAATCAACATTTCACAAATTTCATTAATTAAAAATGAAAAAATGACATGTTTATAAACAGAGGATGATATTCAAGGAAAAGAAAGCTTCAACTTCTAGATTAGTCCTCGAATAACAATGTTTGCAAAAAAAATTAAATATTAGGCAAGACCATGTTGCATTTACAACACAAAGACAAAGCTACCATTTCTTATTCTGTGCCTACGCCAGCTAAGCAGCTAGAGAAACGTAACCTTTCTGACATATACATTACTCTATACTTCTTTATGAAACTTTCAGAGAGAGACAATTCTTGCCAAATTCCAGAAAAGAAAGAGTAATAGACTAGATTTTATTAAACTTGCATGAAATGATCTAAAGAACACATGTAAATTACACTGTTGAGGGCCAGATTCCTAATTAACAAAGAACTTCAAAGGTAGGAATACATTAAAAAATTATTTTAAAGACAAATACTGGGGCACCTGGGTGGTTCAGCTGGTTAAGCATCCAACTCCTGATTTTGGCTCAGGTCATGATCTCATGGTCTATAGGATGGAGCCCCACATCTGGTTCTGTGCTGGCAGTATGGAGCCTGCTTGGAATTCAACCTCAATCTCAACCTCTCTCTATTTCTCTCAAAATAAATAAATAAACTTCAGGGCACCTGGGTAACTCATTGTGCTTCCAACTTCAGCTCAGGTCATGATCTCAGGTTCATGGGTCCAAGACCTGCACAGGGCTCTGTGCTGACAGCTCGGAGCACAGAGCCTGCTTCATGTGTCTCCCTCTCTCTCTGCCCCTCCCCTCCTTGCGCTCTGTCTCTCCCTGTCTCTTGAAAAATAAAACGTTTAAAAAATAAGTAAAATAAATAAATAAACAAAAAAGAAAAAAGAAACTATAAAGACAAATACTAAATTCCAAAATTCTAAATACACTGGAATTTAATTAATTTTCCAACCATGCTGTTGTTTCATTTTAAACCCAATCTGTCTCTAAGCAAATAAATAAAATGAAATTTTGTAAATTTTTAAGTGAAATGTAACAAGCTTACCCCTTTTGATCTCATTTTAATGGTGATGGAGAAAATGACAAGTCAGTGGTTTACTACCATTCAAATTCAAGTGAGCAAGTAAAAGAAATAGTTAACTAGGTCCAAAGAAATCTCATCATTTACAGAATAATTTGATTGATGGTCTCAAGTTTACAACCATGAGAGCAATTAAGCACATTTTACAGGAGGACATACAGATCTTCTGAACATCCTAAACATTAAATGTCTATTCCCCAGGAAACTTTGGGATCATTAGTAGCACTCACTCATTTTAAAAATCTAGTTCATCCAAAAATAATGGTAGGCTTCCATCTGGCTTACTTTGTCTACTGTTTTATTTTAAAGTACCTCAAAAAATCATGTTAAGGGCAACTCATATAAATTCATCTAATGATTAATCACATAACTTCTAATGTCAAATCAGAAGATTTGGCCTCCTAAATCTAGTAGGGTGCACAAAGCATGAAAAGTAACAATGTAGGTGTTCCATTATTAGTACCTAGTACGTTCTGTTTTGGTAAGTGTTGTATTAAAAAAAAAAATCACCCGCATAAAAAATAACCTCAAGATATGACAAAGAAAGCATGGGGCTAAAAAGGGATCTATTCAGGGATTGTGTTTTTACATTTTTGATTGTTAATACATACGGACGGGCGGTTGGTTAGAGGGTAACTCTAGAAGACCTACACGAAGACCTAACTATATAAACTTACTGTGCCGCCCAAACCAGACTCCATCAGACAGCAGTTGCCTGAGTGTATTAAAGGGGTACTAATTTGCTATAGTTAAGTCTAACAAATCAACAAAACGTTGAAAACTGATTCAAAGGACTTGCTTCATGAATGAGTCAGCCTAACAGAGATTAGGCATCCAAGTTCTGGAACTACTTATTACTATGTCCACCTTGCCGAGCTTGCTTCATGAAAAGACTTGCTTCATGAATGAGTCAGCCTAACAAGAGAGTAGGCTTTCAAGTTCTGGAACTATTTATTACTAGCTCCACCTTGACGAGCTCAAGATTTCTTAACCTCCCCATCTTCCATTTCCTCATCTATAAAAAAAGTAATATATTTTTAATAGGGCTATCTTAAGGATTAATTAGAAAATGTAAGTAAAGTGCTTAGCAAACTGTCTACCACAGTAAAAGGTTCCTATTTAACTCTCACCAAGACCACGGCAGTAAAGAAAATACAGTGTGCCAGCGACGGAGGAGCAGCAGAGAAAGAGAGTGTGCCCACAGCTCTATCTGCACTCACGTTGTCCACCGACCTTAAAAATCATCAACCAGTTCTGATCACAGAAGTGCCCTTCCATCCTGGTCCTTCCTCCACTCTATCATCCTACTCAGAGTATTGTATCCTCCAGTATGGACTATTTGATCAGTGACCTGGTATTCTCTCCTACACACTACCGCAGACCTGGCCTCATTTTCAGCGTTAGCTCCCCTCAGCCAAAAGTCACCTACCCCAAATTTGGCCCAAAATAAAAGTTACGAGCTTGGAAACTAAACCTCTATGAACAATCATGAGTAGTAGTTTAGAAAAGAGAGAAAACAGGGGCACCTGGTGACACAGTTGGTTAAGCATCCAACTCCTGACCTTGGTTCAGGTCATGATCTCACAGCTCGTGCGTTTGAGCCCCACATTGGGTTCTGCGCTGATGGCGCAGAGGCTGCTTGGGATTCTGTCTCTGCTTCTCTCTGGCCTCCTGTGCTTGTGTTCTCATCTTCTTTCCCTGTCTCTCTCTCTCTCAAAATAAATAAATAAAGTTAAAAAAAAGAAAATAGAGACAATAATTTGCATCTAATGTTAATTTAGAAACAAGGACAAACATCTAATTATAGTTTTTTATAAACCCTGGCTTGTACATACATGTAGCCAAAAGATGAATATAAATAACAAAGGACCAAATAACAGGTGTTCAACCTTTCTACCCATTATCTAGGCATAAGGAAATTCACTGCCAAGATAGGAAAGGTGGTTTTAAATGTGTACAGTCTGGAAAATCCCAGTTCTGGCAATATGGCGGAACCTCTCACACCACAAATATGCAGAAATACTGATAAAACATAACCAAACAGCATTATAATAATTAGACATATTGCTAATTTAGCAAGAAAGAAACCTCAGAGTCAGAAAAGAAAATTGGGTAATTCTGAGCTGTGCTATCGTCCTAAAGATATACCATCAATGCTGTAGGATGGAGTGTTATGTTTATACATGGACAGAAGAGAGGCAGGAAATTGGAACAATTAATTGTCTATGAAACTCTCAAAGGGCAGTACCCTCCATGAAAGAAGGACCAGAAAAAAACATGCCAAATGGCCCTATAAGACTACGAGGAAGGTTAGTTCAATTCAGACTCTAAGCTCTGGGTGAAATAAAGAGGGTAGGGGTGTGAGAGGGTTATAAAATCCCAGAATACAATTAAAAACCCACATTTACACCAGCGGAATCACCAAGTCAAGAAATAAACATAAAAATGGTTTAAGTTAGGAAGTGACAGGCTGGCTCAGTGGGAACAGCATGATACTCTTGATCTCATGGTTGGGAGGTCGAGCCCAATGTTGGGTGTAGAGATTACTTAAATAAAATAATAATTTTAGAAAATTCTCCAAAAGAGTAAGTGATGATAGCTCTATAAACTTTTAATTCATACTATAAGGAAACATAAGAAAGCAGAAAGTCTAAAAATAGACTCTATATAAATATTTGTACACAGGATTAAAGGTGGCATGAGATTAAGCCACAAAAGCAATGAAAGAGACCCTGGAGAAAGAACTCTTTTACAACTTCAGAGCAGTGAAGTCTTTTTTAACCTCGGACATGAAACTTCGAAGTAATAAAAGGCCAAACTGGCAAATGCAACCACATAAAAATTTTTTAACCATGATCCCAAGTCAGTAAAACAAAAGACAATCTGGAAAACAAAAACAAACCAAGCACAAAAAAGAAAACTATTTACAATCCATCAGATAAGACGCAAAGGTCAAATCTTTGTCAATATAAAGGAGCTAATATAAAGAGTAAGGAAAAATATCACTAGCGCAATAGGGCAAAAGATATGGATAGTTCTCAGAAGAAGCAACACAACCGGCAGATCCAGTGTGAGAAATGTAAATGACAACTTCACAGAGACATCACTTTCCTCCTATGAAAAGGTAACGATAAAATATTTGAAAAGATGCGATATTGGGAGAAAAACGCAGGTCATGAATGTATGAATGGAAATATGAAACAGCACAATTTACAATATCTCTCCCAATTTTGGGGGGCACCTGGGTGGCTCAGTCGGTTAAGCGTCCGACTTCAGCTCAGGTCATGATCTCATGGTTTGTGAGTTCGAGGTCCGCGTCGGGCTCTGTGCTGCCAGCTCAGAACCTAGAGCCTGCTTTGGATTCCTTCTCCCTCTCTCTCTGCCCCTCCCCTACTCACGCTCTGTCTCCCTCTCTCTCTCTGAAATAAGTATTAAAAAAAATTTTTTTTAATTTACAGACCCTTTGATTTGTAATTTTTCCTTCTAGAAATTTATTCTACAAGAATTTTTCCAAATGAAATATATTCAAGTATTTTCAATACTAGTAAAGAAGAATATGGCTGTTTTAAAAATATGTCATTAATTTTACACCAATTTAAGAACCACTTGGGAAATCTATTCATAAACACAGCAGATATTTGTTCATGCCATTTTTTTTAATGACTGTCTGCCTTTTCATTACAACTTCAGAAATCTTCACTTTAAATCTTCTCACACATGCTTCAATCCATTCAGTCAACAGTAAATGAAGAACATATACAAGTAGATTAAGGGTGGTAATACCGAAAACAACAAATACACAACATAGGGTTGACCATTACAACATACGTGTACTTATAAATCATTGCAGGTAACAAGCTGACTGTCTATTTCATCAAACATCTATGAAGTACTGACATTCTCCTTCAAGTGCTAGAAAAAAGGAAGATTTAGTAAGTGTACTTTTGAAAGACAAAAATCTATTGTCAACAAAGGCAGCTAGTTAAGTGGCTACTTGTGGTATCAAACGCAGCAAGATTTGATGCTCTGTATGGCAAAAAGGAAGCATATTTCAAAGGCCTTGTATCAGTGTATTAATGATTTGTTTAACAAATCTGAGAAATAACTGATTTTTTAATGTCTTATTTACTGATTTTGTTGTCCATTTCGCAAACAGTATCTAGTGTGTTAGATAAAACCTTCTGCAACAGGGAAGTTAATGAGCAGGTTGGTTGCAGGCTATTAATGCAAAATGACAATTTTCCTAGAAGAAAAACAGGAACATAGTAACATACGTATAACTAGGGCCAGTACGGAAAATTTTAAGACAAGGGAATATTAACAAAAAACGTGAAGATCTTCAACATACATATAGTTCGAATATATACAGAAAGAGTTTAGTGAATGTGAAGCAAAAATGGTCAGTCCTATTACCCAGCTCTCTCTTCATCATGTAGTTAGCTTCTCTTCCTCAGCTTTCCCTTTGTAGAACTATCCTTGGCTCTCTTTGTCCTAACTAACAAATTCAGTAGGATCGCTTGTCATTTTCATGGCATAAAGGCAATGGGAAACTGGTTGGAAATTAATGATAAACTTAACTAAAAAGATATATTCTAGGTCTTCAATGATTCTTTCCTACTCACTGAAAAACACGCCCTTGTCTGCTTGCTTCTTAACCAGGATCTGCAAGGTAATATGAATGAGATGTTCGACACATTTATTCTTTTGAGAGAAGATATTACACAAATAGTTACATCACAAAAGAGCATTTAAATTTCATTATACAAATATGCCAGATCATGAAAGAAGGGGGTAACTTTTTCGTTTGTCTCCTTTTTTAAATAAATCCTGAGGGCTGGAAGTAGTTTCAGAGAAGTTCAAAAAGGCGGTAGCATGAGGGTTCCTTTTCTAGAACATCCTTCCTCGCCTTTGCCTCTTTCTTCTAAAGTTCAAGTTCCACCTAAGCCATGAAGCCTTCCCCTGCCCAATCCAACATACTGATCAATTCCTACTGTACAACTTAGATCCTAACTTTATAAGGTCCTGTGTCATTTTCTAATTTCTAAACATACTACCCATATCCACAACGTAATTGTGAGAGGTGTGACAGGCTGAGAGTGTGTACAGCCACGACCACAGCCACCACCACCATCCCAAAACAGACATACACTGCCCTGGGCAAATCGCTGAGAACAAAAATGATGGTCTATATAGACTTAACCAGTATATCAAATGGCCCGATTACTGATTCAAGTCAGCAATTATCTAGCGATCTCTTATAGGTGGTGAGCAAAAATATCTCATAGAAGATACTCTGCTCACCTATTTTGTTGAAGGTAAACAAACCAGACAAAAACGTCTCCCTTGGAGAGTTTACACTGCATTGGAAATAGACCAGAAATAATGACTGGAAGGTTTAAGTGCTATGGGGAAAATATACAGAGCAGAGCAAAGGAGGAGTGACAAGCGTGCGGTGTGTGTTTTGCGGGGACTGGAGACGCGGGGTTGGTGGTTTGTTAAAATTCCCAGGGTGTCTAGCCATGCACTTATTTGTGTCTGTATGTGTACACCATTACTCAACTAGAGGAAAAATTCAAAATAAAACAATGTACAAATTCCATGGAAAAATAATAGTTTATAGTTAAGAAGCTTTAACTGGAGACTGAATTTAGTCCAGTGTCCTGATTTCAGAGATGGGGCCCACATCAGTCAATTCTAAACAAAGACTTAACACACCTCCTCATCTCCCCCTCCCTCTCTCTCGCACACCAGCCCTCCACAGCAAATTTATAAACCATCTATACATACAACTGGGTACACTTGTACTGTTCCCACACAGGTGGTCTCTACGGCTCTAATGAATCATGCTTAAAACAATATCAAATAATTCCAAATTTCTCAAAAACCTGAGAAAAGCAATCATCTCCACTCTTCCCTCTGAGTCCCTGAGTTTTAACTAGTAAAACTTACAAGTTCTATTGCATTAGAAAGCGAACGGATTTTTATCAATTAAGAAAGGAACAAATATCCAACCATAATCACCCCCTCCCCTGTACCCGTATCGCTTTGTTCATAACCTATTTTTCATATTTATTATATTGTCTCATCTCCTGTGGTTAAAAATGTTCATCTATTCAAATAGAATTTGACCTTACTCATCTTTTATTCCAGACAAATCCTTAATACATGGAGAACAGTAAATTAACATTCATAGATGACCTATGGGAAAATGTATTCCAAGCAGCAAAAACTTCTCAAACAGTAGCCATTCATAAAAGAAAGTCTACCAACAGTGTTAATGTTAGTTTTTTAAAAAAAATTCTTTGACTACTGCTTAAAAGTTCTATTCTTTGTACATTAAACCAACCAAGTTTTGAGATGCCTGTTATGCCAAAGAAGTAAAGACAGAAGGCTGTATGACCTTCAGATACCCATTAGAACAAAAAAATATAAGGTAGAACAAATAAATGCAAAGGAATTCATGAATTTATTTTTTGGGTGACGTCTATGTATGCCAAACACCATGCCAGACATGCTACCTAAGAAAACAACTACAACGCAGTGGCTGATACGTGGAGGACACGTACACCAGAATATGAGCTCCAGGAGGACAGGGACTGGGCCACACCTGTATCTCCAGTCCTTACACAGTGCCTGATACATGCAGACAGTTCACTGTTTATTGACTGAATCAAGCAAACAGAGGGAGATCGCTCCTTCAGACCCCATTCTTCCATCCCTACCCCTGTCTTTATTAGCGTTCACTACCCCCATCCTTTACTTCCTCGCTTCCCTTCTGTTTCTCGTCCAAGGCCTGTGCCAGTGCAATGTGGAAGTGTTTCGCACCTGCAGAGATTTATACCATACCTAATTCTCATGGGTGACTCTGTCTTCACTTCCAGGGTACATATGCTCAAAAACTCAATAAAAAACCAGGAGTAGGAGGCTCTTCCAATCCTCTTTATTACCTTCTTGTAATCAAACTACTTTTAAAAGTCTACCCCAAAAGTCTCTACATCTTCATCTTTTACTCACCTCTCAACCACTGCAATATGGCTTCTGCCTCTCACCACTCCAATGAATCAGTGGTATTACCCACTAAATGTGTGTGAATGAATATTTAAGTAACCATTAAAGCCATTTCAAATTTCCTTTAACAGTTTCCCATTTTAACTGTCTACCACAATGTCACTCAAAGCGACATTTTAACATCAATGCTAGGACAAACAAGTACTTTCTAAGAAAAAAAAAGTGTAATTTTTTATTATTGATAGATTGAAGACAAAACCTTTGTCTTCCTTTTCAATTCGGCCTTCAGGAATACTAAACACAAACTTTTTGCTCCACTGTAAAAACTACATACATGACCTAATTACAAACACACAGGCATTCTGTGTCTGCATCTGCGTGCGCGCGCATACATGCATGCCCTTGACTTTGTGTTCAGTGAGACAGATATTCCCTATACCAAATTTTCACTTATTACATTTTCTTCTCATTACCTTTCTCTGCCCCCATCTCTCTTTTATTTTTTTTTTCAAGTGAGCCACCTCAAATCTTTTGCTGATGAGACATAAGCATGGCTGATACGATGGATGGATGGATGGATGGAGGTCTTTCAAAATGTAGCCTAGTACTTTTCCCACTGGTACCTCATCATTGGGATACTAACTAAAGATGGGAGCAACCCTAATAAGGACTACAAAGCACTAATTTTCTGGTTTATACACAAGATTTATATATTCCTATGACAAAGTTTCATTCCTATTTCCACAAAGCTGCTAGTGTATCTGTGTGCTTTCAGTAGGCACAACAATGCTGTATTAAAAACTAAACTGTTGCTGTACTTCTACAAAGGACTAACCTTGGATGTGTTAATATACATGAAAAGGACAACACTGCAGAGCAATCAAGGCAAAACCCCAAAACACCTACCAGACTTTGATATGGCAGAATAATTCACATACTATCTGATAGAACTGAATAGCTACGTCATCTAGTTATGTAGTACAAACCAATCTTCTTACCAAAAAATTAAAAATAAAAATAAAGCTAATTCCTTTGTTTAGACTAAAGGTTAGGGTAATATTTATAGTTTATACACACTGCCATATAATACAAGTGTTTTTGATTCTATGTATTAAATTCACAAAAGTAAGGAAAATCTGGCAATACATAGTAAGTATTATTCTGCAGTGAAAAGAAGAAATTTCTCCATTGGGCCAATGAAATTCATATGGGTCCTTCGATAGATTAAGCGAGTACCTGAAAAACTGTATTGGAAGGCACCTGGGTGGCTCAGTCCGTTGAGCGTCCAACTTGCTTAGCTCATGATCTCACAGTTCGTGGGTTTAAGCCCCACATTGGACTCTGTGCTGACAGCTCGGAAACTAGAGTCTGCTTTGGTTCCTGGGTCTCCCTCTCTCTCTATTCCTCTCCTGCTCACTCTCTCTCTCTCCCTCTTTTTCTAAAAAATAAATTTAACATTAAAACAAAGCTACTTAAAGTTTTTGCCCAGAAAGATCTAAGAGGATTTTAAATTATGAGTCTACTGGAATGGAACATGAAGTAGCATGAATGAAGCATACCTTCCTCAGAGCAGAACTACTCTGGCCTGGAGTCCCAATAAGTTCCTACAATTTTCTTCCTGACCACATAATATGTCCAATGAGATAATCAGATGATACAAAGATGCTCTTAATGCAAAATGATCCAAGAGTTGTACTTTCCTTTACAGAAAGGATCAAATGTTGGTAACACAATAAAACTCCCCGTATTAAATCAAAACACCTGGGAGAAAGGGAAAGGAGTGACTAAAGGGCCCTAAAGGTCAACATCTCTCTGACGCTTAAAACCATTCCCATCTAGCTGCCCAAACTCAACATCAATCAGGTGGATGTCATTCTAATATATACACAAATCCACACTTAAGTAATAAATGCTTATGTCATTCTATATGCCCGAAAAATTTAATGAAGCATTGTTTATACTTCAACACTAAATTACAGGGGTAGTCTACACACTACATTCTCTAGGCGTTCACCCCTGCCCACCGACACACGGTTTCTAACGATGTTCACTGGAGACAGTCAGGCAATATCTGCATTTCCATCATCGTGGCCTTTCTCCTGCCAAGCACAGTAACGGCCCAGCTTCAAATCTGACTACTCCAGTACTGGCATGAACACAGCATCGAAGCGGTAAAATGTACCATTTCTAATTACCTGAGGTTTAACTGTCACCCCTTTATTTACCTCTTGCCTGTGGCAGAAAGATCCCGAGCGATCCCACCTTCTGGTGTCCATGCCTTTGTGTAATCCCCTCTCCCTCACTGTAAGCAGGACCTAGGACTTTCTGCTGCTCACACGATATGGGAAAGGTAATGAGATACCACGTCCATGACCGTGCTCGATTAGACGAGAGTCCGGCTCACCAGCAGACTGGAGCCACCGACACGCTGCGCAGGCTTCATGATATAAGCAGCCATGCTGGAGAAGCCCAACTGGCAAAGAACTGCGGGAGGCCCCTAGGAACTAAGGGTGGTCCTCAGCTCACAGTCAGCAAAAAGCAGGGGCCCTAAGCCATACAGCTGCCAAAGAATTTCTAACAACTCATTACTCAACTCAGAAAGCAATTCTCTATTTAGGTCCCCAGGTAAGAAAGTAAATTGGCCATGGGGTGCCTGGGTGGCTCAGTCGGTTAAGTGTCCAACTTCAGCTCAGGTCATGATCTCGCGGTCTGTGAGTTCGAGCCCCGCGTTGGGCTCTGTGCTGCCGGCTCAGAGCCTGGAGCCTGCTTCGGATTCTGTGTCTCCCTCTCTATCTCTGCCCCTCCACAGCTAGTGCTCTGTCTCTCTCTTTCAAAAAATAAAATAAAAACATTAAAAAAAAATTTAAAAAAAAAGAATGTAAATTGGCCAATGCCTTGATTGCAGCCTTGTGAGACTCCAAAGAGAAGACCCCGCTAAGCTGTGCCCAGACTCCCAAGCCACAGAAAACACGAGATAATACACGTGCATTGTTTTAAACTGCCAAATTTGTGGAAATGTGTTATGCAGCAATAGAAAACGGCCTGGCCCTCTAGTTTGATATTACTTTTACTTCCTTGATATACCTGGACTAACACAATACACCAGGCCCTCAAAAAACACTTACTGAGAATTAACTATGAGAGTCTGATCATTCCGGTCCAACTGCACTTCACTTGTATAATAAAACAGGCATGCACACATGCACAAACACACACAGACACACATACAAGAGGAGCTGGAAATTGCTTTGTAATCAGAACCATCAGCAATGCCTTACTCTAAAAAGAGACAAGAGGCTACAGAACTCAAAAGTGAGAAAATATCAAAGGAATGCAATTATCTCATGTGGTCCTCACAAGTTAGCAGAAGGAAGACACGGTTCAGAGGCAACGACCAAAGATATTTTTTTCCAACACAAGAGCATTTGCTTTATTTCTCAGTTGCTATTATCTAGAGGCTACTTTATAAATAAAAAAATAAAACTCAAAAACTTTATGCTGAAGTGAATATGTGAAGTTCACTTACTAAAAACATAAAAGAATGAGAACATAAAACTACATATTACGTGCATTTTACACGACCTCAAACGGCAACTGATTTATGTAATAGATGCCCTGGAGATATAATGCAGAAGACAGCAATGATAAACAAAAACATAGATCCTTGAAGGTTCTAAAATACTGCTTCTGGGTAATATTATTCATCTGAGTGGAAATGACCCTGAGTAACAATGATAGTAAAAAAAACTTACAATATTGAACTAAATTTGATATATTGAAAGAATGCTGCTAGCGAAGAATCATTTGTTGGAAAAGAATAAGCAGAAGAAACTGAAGGCAGCTAAAAGTGGGTCGGAGAGGGGCGGGGCGCGGGGGTTTGCTGGAGACAGGTGTCTGTAATAGCAAACTATCAGCTCTACGGAAGAAATTCTTATGTGATTACCTTTTCTGGGAATTACGTTTTTTGCTTTTTCCAATGTTGGATTTAAAAATGATAGGTGCAGACATTAATTTCACAGGCTGCCTCTGCTGGTATTACTTAGGAGCTGTATCTATATCCAAGTCTGAGTGACTGGTCTAATTAAATTTCGAGTCTGGAAAGATATATTCACGAAACAACTATTTGGGGTTACCACTTCTGGCATTCAAAACCTCGCTTTGTTAACAAAGGATGGAGGCCCTTACCATACAGTGTAAGCAACTATCTCTAGGAATCTTGTAATATTTTTGAAAAGAATTTCATCAAGTTTCAGGAAATAACAAAAGAAAGCCATGTACTCTAAGCATGGCAGACCAGACTCAAGAGAAAGACCTAACCCTGAAGGGAAAGAATATGCCGCTGTCTCACAGGCACAAATTTTGTAGAAGAAATCAGACGTTTTCTTTTCATAGGTGAAGCAAAAGAACAGTAGTAATAAAAATGCAGGAGACTACTCTAAAGAGCGGGGGGAATGGCATCTTTCAAGTTACAGTATTACTGAATTTTGCGCATCTTAAATCACATGAATGTACTATTGCTTGGATGTTGTACATTTACCCTCTGAGTTTCCCCAACAGAGCAGTGATGGGTTCTGCTTGATCAGCCACCATGGGCCACATGGTACTTGATAAGCGGTTTCTATTTTTCTTCCTTTTCTTTTTTCGTTTTGACTACAAATAAACCCACTAAAACAGTGCCGGGATGGGAATTTCCACATTTTTCTTTCTCAAGCCTCCTATAGCTCAGCTCCCTTTTGACAGCCACCTCTAAATAACAAAACTGTCAAGATCGCCCTTTTGTTAATGTGGACAAAAGAATGCTGATAATTAATAACATAAATACTAGTAAATGACAAAAGCTCAGGAGTAAAAAGGGACCTGGATCTGAATTCTAACCTTGCTCTTACTAGTTCTGTTTTTATATAGCAGCATCTAGCACATAAAAAATGGTCAAATTTTTCAAGAGGAAGAGGGTTTCTGGGCTAGGGCACATTCTAAAGGGGTAAGAAGAGCCTGGAGAATGTATTCATGCAAGAGAAAGTGGGAGCTGACTTACTAACCCAGAAATCAAAGGCAGAAACTAATACCACTTCACAGTGGCACCACACACGGCGTAGGACTATTTCCACTCAGGCTTGCACTTCATTTCCCAACAGGGCCCAGGAGACACCAAGGCTGCACGCGGTGGAGGGGAGGGAAGAGAACCCAGTACACTGAGGACCCATAGCTCTCCTCACGTTTAGTTCAGCAGGTGCTGTGTTCTCTACATACACCAAGCTACTGCCAATCTGGGAGAGTTTAACATTTCACAAGTTCAGACACTCAGAAAACACGTTCCCAAACACACTCAAAAAAGCACACTTATCTCAAGCTTTAAGAAGAGGAGAAAGACAAGCCGACAGAACCAAAACCCAGGGCTGATTCCATAGCAGTTACAAAATAGTGCTTGTGCCCCTTCCATTCACAGGCTAGGCAGGTACGGGGAAGGGGAGATAATTTTTTTATTCTAATACTGTGAAACAACTCTGATCTGCTTAAATATTTTCTTAACATAATTGAAACAATTACACCTTGACATTCAAAGTACCCATTCGAGATTAAGTCCTGGCATCAGGCTCCATACTGAGCGTAGAGCCTGTTTAAGATTCTCTCTCTTTCCCTCTCCCTCTCCCTCTCCCAGCCCCTCTCCCCTATTTGTGTTCTTGCGTTCTCTCTCTCAAAATAAAAATTTTTTAAAGTACCCATTCTAACATTCCACCGTACAGAGCCTAACAACCTCAGGGTCTTTCCTGTGAGAGAAGATGCACTATCACCATCTTCCAGAGTCTGAAAGAGAAAACTGACCCCTGGGCACAGACTGCAGTTTTGCCGATTCAAAGGATTAATTCTTCATGGTCACAGCAGATAGTACTCGACAAAAAGACATCACGTAACAACCAATATCCATTTCCACCTCTACATACTGGACAGACAAGAAGGCAAAAAGAAAGTGGGGAAGTTGTTTTATCACATGGATGACAAATTAATAATTTATAGGGCTAACACCCTGAAAGGGTAAGTATAATAATGTATAGTGAAAATTAACATCAACTGAGAAAACAAGGATAACCTACTAACTATAAATACTACAAAAGTAACATTACTGATGTGATTTGAAGTTCAGGTTCGAGAGCGAATGGCCAAGAAAGAATTCTGGAGACTTCTGGTGCAAAAAGGTGATTGTACTTTGGGGACAGGACCTACAGGCAGAAAGAAGCTGCGCCTGAAAGTATGAGGGGCAACTGAAGATATATTTTTAAGCTTGTGGAAGGAGGGGAGGTAGAGATAACATAGATTCCTAAGGAATTTCTACATGCTGAAAACAGGGTCTTATAGGACCTTGAAGAATCAGCTACTGTCAACAGAAGGTTGCTTTTAGTCTTTAATGAAATATAAACATTACGGCATTTAAGGCAGCCATGAAGTGCCTGGGCAATGTCACACTCTGTCTGTCTCAGGAACCTATCCGTAGTGGCCTGCAAGTTGTAAGGAATTTAATTCAAACTACATTTTGCTTGCCTTTGTTCTCATCATTATTATTCAAATAAACGCTTTAACCCTATTTTTGCCCAATAAAGTTTGGCAGAAGCACCATTTCGAGAAATTTTGGATGTAACTGTGTCAATCATCGATGAGAATTTTATTTCTTATAAATCTGACACTATAGCTTCAAAAATCCACACCAACAGGTTCTCACTAGGAGCATTTAGCCCCATGGAAGTGGGCAAAGCAGCCACGAGGAACAAGAACAGGCCGAAGTGAATACACAGACAGCTGGAGAACAGGGCGGTGAATATTAAGATACTCACTGACGGAAGAGAACAAAGGCAAAAGTAAGAGTGAAAAGGGATGGGACGAAGTGGACTATGGTCATGCCAAAACAAGTGAAGGTGAACTACTGTTAGGAAGGCACTATAATCCTGAGTATCTGTTCCTAGCTAGAATCCCCTAACATTTATTGAGCATCAACCCTGTACCAGGCGTCAAGCCAAGTTCTGGGGTGTGAGAACAAATAAGACAGACACTCTGTCTTCTAGATGCCCAGCCTAAATGGAAAGGCTGAATGTACAAATGAATAATTACAAAGTGGCAAGTGTTCCGGAGGAGCAGGATCTGTCTAAGAGTAATAGACGGGTAAACTGAGAGCAGGCCTTCTTTAGTGAGCGGTCTCCAAAAACCGATGCACTAATGCATACACTGAAGGTAATGAGTTACCTTCACTCTTATACATATAGGATGATAATTCATATACGATCCATGGAAAAATTCAGAAACAGTCACTCAAATAAATGAGTTTTGAAGTTGAGATAAGGAACCTGGAAGACAGAGGCTTCAATCAAATAGTGAGATTTCACCGGAAACACAGGAACAAGCGTAGTGGATCCCAGGCAGGGAGAATCTGATTTGCTAGGAGAGGGTAGGACAGGTTTGGGGAATTCTCAGTCACGTGGTGGAGTGGAGGCAGGGATGAAGGGAGTGGGGACAGAACTGGACTCTGGCAAGAGACACGAAAGGATTTAGTTGTGCCTCGTACTGCAAAGCACTTAGGACAGCAGGCTGAGGACTTTGTAGTTAACGCACACAAAAGGGTAGGGGCATACAGTACACGTGCCAAGTAACCGGATTTGTCTCAAAGAGCTGCCTAGGACGG
Organism: Paguma larvata; assembly: GCA_030068075.1. Classification (NCBI taxonomy): domain Eukaryota; kingdom Metazoa; phylum Chordata; class Mammalia; order Carnivora; family Viverridae; genus Paguma; species Paguma larvata. The sequence goes on along the minus strand of CM057831.1, from coordinate 2,295,436 downwards.
GCCTGGTGCAGGGAGGCCACGAATCGGCACTTTCTAGGACACTATCATATTCACTACACAGCAGGTAGGACAAAAATTCCTATCTAAATTGGAACATGAACATTTTTACTTGAAAAATGTTTTATTATATAAAAAGTAAACTTGGTCACACACACTCCTATCAGTGATGTAAAGAACTACAAAGAAAAAAAACAAAAAACAAAACATTTTTCAGACCATGTGAACTATTATGAGTCTAAAAAGACACTCACATTAGTTTTCACAGCTCTTCAATTTCACACATACACACACACCACAAAGACTGCAAAGAAAAGGCAATTTCTAAGATCACAGATACAGTTATTGAATCAGTATGTTTACTAATTAGAAAGAGAACTGGTCTTGGGGCACCCAGGTGGCTCAGTCAGTTGAGCGTCCATCTTAGGCTCAGGTCATGATCTCAAGGCTTGTGGGTTTGAGCTCCCGTGAGGCTCTGTGCTGACAGCTCAGAGTGTGGAGCCTGCTTTGGATTTTTTCTCTCTCTCTCTCTCTCTCTCTCTCTCTCTCTCCCTCCCTCCCTCCCTCTCTCTCTGTATGTGTGTGTGTCCCTCCTCCACTTACAGCCTCTGCCTCTTTCTCAAAATAAATAAATAAACATTAAAAAAAAAGGAAAAAATTGTGTCTTGGGAATTTACTTCAATAAAAAACAGTATGAAAACCCAGGCACTGCTAATACTTAGAGAGAAATGAGTCAATAGAGAAGCAAGTACAGGGGGATCAAATTTCTCCTCTACACTCTGAGGGTCTCCAGCCAGCTCTAACAATTAAACTGATTTAAGACACATTAACAGGGAAAAAGCATACAAATTTGTTATGTGCTTGGAAGCCTTCACAGGAAAAATGAAGACCCAAAGAAGCCATTAGGGCCAAAAGCTTATGTGTTAGGCTGGGCAAAGAGTAGTAAATTGTGAAGACGTGACAAGACGAGAGGGTAGGTTGGGGCGGATAACCATGGAAAAGTGACAAGGAAGGTAAGCTAATACGGTTTGTTTGCACAGATTTTTCTCAGCCTCTATTTCCCATCTCTAGTGTTAAGAAGAATGTGTCCTTCTCCCCGGGTATCAGGAGGACACCTTTTACATGAGGTTTCCCTCTTGCCTTCAGGAAGAGGAAGGAAGGTCAGAGTGGCCTTCTTGCATCCGCTGTCATTTATGTGCATCTAACTCAAAATAACCCTCATGCCCAAATGGCACTGTCTGTGGTCACATACTCTGTACATCATGCAAGCAAAGTTAAGCCAAGCTGAAACTTCAAACGCCTCAGATCTGTTTTCCCCCCAACTCTACCCATGATTTATAGTAATTTTTCTCACATTTTAATATTCCAACATCACCAATCCTCTTCCCATAAACAACCTGCTCTTAAAAAGAGATTTGGCCAAAAAAGGAAGGTAATTCACACACACGCTACGACGTGGAGGAATCTCGAGAGCACTATGCTAAGTGAAATGAGCCAGCCTCAAAGGACAGGTACTGTAGGATTCTACTTACACGAGGAATCTAACGCAGTCCAATTCATACAGAACGCATTAGTGAGCGCCCAGGGCTGGCGGGAGAGGATGATGTTAATGTTTAAGGAGTACGGGGTTTCAGTTCTGCACTTCAGGAGTTTGGAGTTGCAAAACAATGTGATATTCTTAACAATACTAAACTGCACACTTGAAAACAGTCGAGACGGGAAAATTGATCTTATGTGAGTTTCAAATCATTACTTTAAAAATAAAATTAAAAAAAAAATAGGTCTCTAATAAATTCATTGAGACTGAAATGGTGAATAACTGAGAAGGTGTCCGTGTCCCAAGAAGGTGAAACCAAAAGAACCATTTTTGGAGACTTAAAGAGTTGAGAGTCTTTAATTCTGTAAGCAAACCTAGGGCCCAAAATGGTGATTTAATTAGAATGTTTTTCAGCCAGATTAACAGGACATCAATATATTAAAAATGTATTAAAACGGAGCAAGAGGTGGAAGTAGAAAGTCAAGGAAAATAGCTTAGAAAGACTGCAAGAAACAAGAGAATTCAAAGATGGTTGTTACGGTTTTCATCCTGGTGGGAGGAAGGATGCAGCCTAAGCCCGCTCCCGCGGCATTACTATTTAGGAGTGGCTGAGCAAGGAGATACAGGGGCGTCAACTGCAGAAGATACAGAATAAGGCCCTTTCTACTGCTCTCGAGCCTGCGGGCCTCTTATCAAAAATCAAAGAATCATTTATTTATTTATACTTTTCATCTTAAAAGATCTGTTATTTGCTAGTGGCCAAACACAATGGGACTACTTACACTTCCCGGAATTTGAACTGCCATGATAATGACACAGCTGTCCTTACAAGTTACATAAGAGGTGCACTTGTGAAAGATATTATCAATAAAACTGTGATAACTCCAGTCATATGTTAAATGTACTAGGTAAGCCCGTATTTACTAGACAGAGCTCTATCTCCCAGAGTCATCTCGTGTAACAGAATTCGTTTATCTGTTATATCCTCATGCGTATTTCTTTGTGCTTATCTCCACTCCCGCCAGGCACAAAGGCTTAGAGGGAGGTTAAAAGAAAGTCCCGAATCAGATAAAGGTACTAGAAGAGCCCTTCTGTCACAGGCCAAAAGAAAGTGAAACCAGAATCATCTAAAGCATATTAACAAGAATGTGAATCATAATACAATTTATTTGTATATTACAGAGACAAACAACTTTTTTATTAAAAAGGCCAAACGTGCCTTCCCAGATGAGCGTTCCTTTCATACCTTTTTATTTTAACTTACTATTGAATTCTACATGGGACAGTTAACAGAAGACTTAACCAACTTAAGCCAACCTCTGAGATATTTATCCACTATTCCTGAGTCCAGTTTGACTCTAGACTGAAAAAAGACGAAGATGAGTGACAGCTGTTGTTCCAAAAAAGCATACTGTCCACGGAGAGGGGAAGGGGTAAAACACAAGTACAACTCAACTAGAACACAAGGGCTCTGTACTATAAAGCTCATGAGGAACGAGGATAGTTCTCTTATCACAAAGCAGGACACATAAAAACAATGTTTGTATTTAAATCAACTGGCTCTTTGAAAGGTCAGTATACTTGACAAGCCCTTTCTCCTGAAAATCAGGAAGAGAGTAAACACAATTCACAGTATCAGATATGAGAAGGAGAACATCACTAAAGATCATACGGATATTAAAAGAGTAATAAAGAGGATTTCCAACAACTTCATGTCAACAAATTCAGTTGACTTAAATGGAAAGGGAAAATTTCTTGAAAGGTACAAACCACTGACAGGTCATTTAAGAAAAAAAATTGATAAACAAAACTGTCTTTTATTTAGTAGAGGAAAGAATCTGTAGTTTAAAAACCTACCCATAGAGAAAATTTCCAGGTCCCAAAGGCTTTGCTGGAGAATTGTACCAAACACTTAAGAAATAACAATGTCACACGAACTTGTGTATAATACTAATTCACTCTGTGAGTCAAGCATTACCCTGATACCCAAACCAGAGAAAGACATTATAAAAAAAGCAAGCTTCCGGGGGCGCCTGGGTGGCTCAGTCGGTTGAGTGGCCGACTTCGGCTCAGGTCATGATCTCACTATTCCCGAGTTCGAGCCCCGCGTCGGGCTCTGTGCTGACAGCTCGGAGCCTGGAGCCTGTTACCGATTCTGTGTCTCCCTCTTTGTCTCTGCCCCTCCCCTGCTTGTGCTCTTTCTCTCTCAAAACTAAATAATAAACATTAAAAAAAAAATTAAAAAAAAAGCAAGCTTCCGAACAATCAAGCTCATAAACACAGAAGTAAAAATCCTTAAGAGAGTATTTGCAAATTGAACCAAGCATAAAAAGAATCATGGTCAAGAGGTCTACTAGGGGAATGCAAAATAACATGATCCCCACTGTATTTTAGGACGGTAACTCCAAAAGCATTATTAGGAAGAAACTAAAACAGACAAAAACGTATGTGCGGGTGGAGGGAGGGGGAGAGAAGACCTACGAGGGAAGTCTTTCATGGGTCAAAGGCAAAACGGACCCTCAGGTGGCATGTTTGTGAGGAAGAATGAAGAGAAAACTTGCTTTCAAAGTAACAGAGAAATGTCCTGGTGATTAACACACCCAGGTAAACCTCTGGAAGACGGTGATGCCATTAGGTGACATAAGGTTTAGGAAGGACGATAATGAATTGCTTCGGGCCCTGCCAGCAAAGGGAGGACGCGTGTGAAAGCTTAAAAGGACACCAGCCACAACACAGGGCACATTTTATACAACCCGTGGAGCAGAGACTCAGTTCTGCCTAATCAAGAACTGCGACGATCCTGAGACCAGGCAACAAAGACCATTACTTTATATTTATCTAAATGGTTGATATTTATCTTCAGATAAAATGCCATACTTCTAACCTTCTCTGTGTAGTTAACTGGGTTCAATAAAACCGCCCGTCTAGAGGTCTGTCTCTAAAACAAAGGGTAGGGACGATTTATACCACTCTTTTTAAAGTGATAACAGTGATCACACATGAATTCAAAACACAGTGTTTTCTGGGGGGTTTTTTACTTTAAATCATCTGCAGCGGAGACAGCACTGGATGCACCCCCTCCTTATTCCCTGCTGAAAAAACTTCCGCTTTCTTCAGCTATCAAATGACCAGGGAGCTAGGTTTATAATCTGCACAGTGAATCTTACTTGGTAGCTGTTCTCAGCCCTTGCAAGCTGCATGCCAGATTCATCTGGGAACTTTTAAAAGACCAATACTCCGGACCCCTTCCCTCCCCACCTTCCATCCCTCCCACAACCCACAGCCGCTACTCTCCCTTGACTAGTCTGGAGTTAAGAATATCTTTTAGAGGCACCTGGGCAGCTCAGTCATGAGGCATCTGTCTCTTGGTTTCCACTCAAGTCATGACCCCACTGTTCGTGGGTTCAAGGCCCGCATCAGGCTCCACAGTGTCAAGTGTTTGGGATTCTCTCTCTCCCCTTCCTGTGCGTGTGCTCTGTGTCTCTCAAAATAAATACGCTTAAAAAAAAAAAAGAAGAATAATCAAGAATGTCTTTTCATCATTAGAGGACGAGCCTGAGGACAAAAGTCAGCTGACCAGACACTAAGGTTGTCAAAACAGCAAGATGGACAGAACACCGATCCTGACAGCAGTGTCTAGAACTACACTAGAACTATCTGTCATCAGATTCCTCACTATGTAATTAACAATCTGTATCTTCCTTTCAGCCACTTCTGGGTGGGTTTTCTGTTACCTGCAGTAAAAAGTATCCTACGTGTATACCTGGCAACAAAATTTTCAGGATACAAGTCTGGCATTACAAACAGAGTCGTTTTGCTGACAAAGGACAAGCCAATTTTATAGAAGCCAGCAAAGAATGTCGTCATTCTACTGTACATGAAAAGACCTTTTCCTGCAGCTTATAAAATACCTAATTCAGAATATTTGAACAGATAGGTGTGTGTCTGCTCGAGTGCCTCTCCAAACGACCAGAGGTTCTTCTTGGAAACTGAACGATGCAGTAGGCGGTGAGACAGTACCATCTTGTGCATACATCTTTCGCAAGTGTTGTAAGAACTATCTCCCCGACAGACCTATAATAATAGCCTGAAATAAATAAGGACAGTCTCAAAAAGTGAAATAACACACAGACGACATCTCCTTCTTCGTTCTGTCCAACCCAAACTACCTGAATGCACAAAGAGCAACTGCCACCAATCCTACGCTGCTCGTAGATGCTCTGATTTAAGGTGCAACCAAAGGAGGAAGCGCCTGATTTAAAGTAATCTAATTTTTTTCCTCCAAGAAAATACAAAATGGGAGACGACACCAATGCTATGGGAAATCCAGGCGCCCCCAGGGGTCCTGGTGAACGGGAGGCTGAGACGGCTTCTGTGGAGTCAGGGCCAAGGCCTGGATCCTCAACACCCAACCGAGCCACGGGGTCCAAGACACGAAGCTCGAGTCCCTGAAGGAAATTTCTCTCTTCTCCCTACCCATCCGGCAATCTGAGATCACTGGCTTTTCCTGGGGGTATTCCTTACCGATGAGGTTTTGAAGATTGCCCACACGAAGGCAGACCCACACTGCGCCTTGGTGCAAGGCATTTGCCACCATGAGGGGCTACAACCAACTTGTCGGTCTGGGTGTTAAGCACTGCACGAGGGAGCCACTGCTGTCCACAGAGCCATCATCCTGGACAAGCTCTCCACTGACCCTGGGCAGCAAGGCTACTGGAGAAACAAGATAGGCAAGCCCTCCACTGTCCCTTGCACTGTGGGGTGGGACTCATCCTCAGCCCCAGAGGCGCTGGCATTGTCTAGGCTCCTGTGCCCAGGAAACTACTGCCAATGGAATGGCAGGTACTGACAATGGCTACACCTTGGCCACAGGCTGCACCACCACCCTGGGCACCTTCATCAGGGCCACTTTTGATGCCAGCTCTAAGACCTAGAGCCACCTCACCACCAACCTCTGCAAAGAGACAACGTTCACCAAGTCTCCTAATCAGGAATTCAGGGACCACCTCAGACCATACCAGAGTTTCTAGGCAGAGAACCCAGACTGCAGTATGGTCACCACATAATTCACTTTACCTTTCTTGTATAAAAACTAAGCCTGTTAAATAAATAATAACAATAAAGAATTACGCCCCCAAACGCGCTTCTAAGCCAAATATCTAAATCTTCCTTTCTTTTGTTCTCCAAGGAGTGTGGACACCTTGTCACATCAAGGCTCACCTCTCCTCCGTGCCGTGGATTCGGTCCTTCCTCTTCCTCCTCAACCTGCCACTCCCCACTCTCCTCAGCGAGATTCAGGAGCTCCTTCCCTTAGGCCTTCAAATACGCACACACTCCCCAGTTCTCACAACCAGTAAAACCCTGCACCACATATTCCTTTCCCTGCCAGCCACAACCTCAACACCCGCCCCTGCACCCTTCACAGCCAAGCTTCTGGAACTGTGGGCCCTCCAGCCCTTCATTTACCCACCCACTTCAATATGGCTTCCACCTCCGCTCCTGGATGAAAACTGCTCTGGGAAAGGTCACCGTCCCTGCCTCAGTGCTAAAACCAAAGACCTCTTTTAGGTCTCTACAGTTCTTTCTCATTGTTAAGCTTCCATTTTAAAGCCAAAGTACATGTACTAAGTTGATTAAAACAGTCTCTATCTTAAAAGGCTCACAGTCTACAGTCACGGGGACTGTGAGCTTTTTAAGATAGAGAGTGTTTTAATCAACTTAGTTGATTGTACCATGTACCACGGGGACATGGTAAATCATGGCAAATAAGTTGAATGTCAACGGCCTATACGTGAGGCAGGGAACTGGAGCTAGAGAATGGTTTCCAAGAAGCAGTGAATAATCTCATTTTTAAAGGTTTAACAGAAATTCTTAATGTCACAGACAGTGAAAAAGGTTATTTCAAACAGAGCATATGTGTGTAAAAGAGAAATGACCTAAACTCATATCGCAGCAGTGAGCAGCGGGAGGGGGCAGGAGAAATCAATTAGCCTGTCCGACAGAATGTGATCCCAGTGACCACTCTTCCCCCATCCCTCTCTTTTGTTGGATTCCATTTCTATTTCAAAGAAGCTGCCCCCATCCTCCGCACACTCTGATCTGATCTGATCCACGCCTACTACTACTAGCTAGCAGACACTGCAAACCAGGTCATGGTAAAAAGTTTTCGTGTGTAACTTTAATGACGGTACTGACGAGCAAAGGAATACTCCGTTCTCTCCACAAGATTAGCCAAATCAACTGCTTTCATAAAAGTAACGCACTAACACATAAAGAAATAGAAGTTACAGGGATAATGTGGTGCAGGAAGAGTGAGCTGAGGTGCACTACAGCACATTAATAAGCTGCATTGAGAAGAAGCAAGCAGAAAGTGATTCTGAGGAAATTAAATCGCAAAATCTAAAGTGATTTAGGAATAGTCTAACTGGAATTTAATTGCAGATGAGAAAAATTGCTCGTATAAATTTTAACCAGATCTAGAAGGCGTTCAAAAAGAAATGCAGAATGAATTAATGGCAGAAGAATTCTAGGCTTGTGCTTTCTCCGAAGAATGTGGGTGGGTCTTCTGCACCGAAATTCAAGTCGGAGAATCTCCTGCAGAATTGCCTGTAAAAACTCAATTCCTAGGCAGAAACCTAAGAAAAAAGATGGTTTCTAAGGTAACCACGGCCCATATCCATACCATACACAATCTAACACATCAGAGTCATCACCTGAGCTTGTCAGAAATTAACTGGAAGAGCTGATGGGTTCTATTTGTGCCCTAAGGCTGCAACCCTTTAAACAAATGAACTCCATGTTCTGTATTAGGTGAATTTGCCAGTGGCTTTCTCAAGGAGAAAATGCGCCTTTGTAGAGGTCAAAGAGAAATATGTGAGAATAATCTCTTCTGATGGCTGTGCTCTTAATTCCCACTGGCCAGTGGAACCGAAAGTCCTTACAATAATACAGAAGCAGCTTTTAAAAACTTTTAAAAAGGTATTAAAAACAGAACACTTCAGCTGTCCTGTGCATAGTCTCCTGCTAATTTTATTTCTATCAGGAAGAAAAAAAAAAGTCTGCATTCTGTTCATCAAAGAGAGAAAACGAGAGAAGGGACAGGATTCTCGGGGGTGCACTAAGCACGACAGGCTCAAACCTCTGAGAACCTGCAGTCCAGATTCTCTCACTTCCCGTTTAAAGGAAAGCCATTTCAACTATAAATTGTCAGACTCGTTTGTGAAGGCAAGACAAATTCCCTCTTTCTTCCTTTCTGTACCCTCTAGGGGACAGGAAGGGAAGCTACAAGGGGTCAACAGAAACGGAGCTAATCTCTTCACACAGCCTAATACCATGAAGACCATTTGGTATGGATCACAAACAATGTTATAAAGCTGGTAAAGTTTTCTCATTCGATCCAATTCCACTAAATGAGCTTGTACGTAAGTGGATGAGCTGTCACCACACTGTAAACTGCATTTAAAATTATTTTCCCTCCTCTTGAGAATTTCATTTAGTAGGCTTATGTAAATTAAGTACCTTTATTTACTGCCCCATCCAAACAGAAAGAGAGCAAGTTGTCAGTAAGAGAAACATTTTGCAACAATATAAACCCAGGCACCCACATTAATAAAATACTTGAGTAGAATACTAAAAATATGTTATTTCAATGCACAGCAACAAAACAGCATCCCTTGGGACACAGAGACAAGTATATTTATGGAGGATGTGGTAACTAGGAAAATTACAAATCCAATTAGCACTTGATAAAGAACTCCAATACAAAGGTTTTTTAGAACTCTTGACTATTCAAATGGTAGCTATCCTGGAAACAAACCAGATACTACAATACTGACCAAAGCAAACACAATAGTCCTAAAGGGCGCGCGGGGCAGGGGGAACAAGTGGCCATAAACCACTCTTTTAGTCACCTCAAAAGGATTTCCTTTTGATGTACAAACTTGGGAGAACACGACAATTAATTGTATCTTCTGGAAACCTGATTCAGCACCAAATATATACAGGGTAGTATTGTAAAAGTCTGTTCTTTAATCTTTAACTTTTGCTACCCTAACCTGTGCTTTGCTACTTAAAATTGCCTCTCTTTGAGTCACAAGTTACAGAGAAAGCCTATTAAAAGAAAACAATCAAGGGCACCTGGGTGGCTCAGTGGGTTAAGTGGCCGACTTCAGCTCAGGTCATGATCTCGCAGTCTGTGAGTTTGAGCCCCGTGTCAGGCTCTGTGCTGACGGCTCAGAGCCTGGAGCCTCCTTCAGATTCTATGTCTCTTCCCCTCTCTCCCCCTCCCATGCTCATGCTCTGTCTCTCTCTGTCTCTCAACAACTTTAAAAAAAAAAGTTAAGGGGCGCCTGGGTGGCTCCGTCAGTTGAGCAGCCGACTTCGGCTCAGGTCATGATCTCGTGGTTTGTGGGTTCGAGCCCCGCGTCGGGCTCTGTGCTGACTGCTCAGAGCCTGGAGCCTCCTTCGATTCTGTGTCTCCCTCTATCTCTGCCCCTCCCCTGCTCCTGCTCTGTCTCTGCCTCTCCCCTGCTCCTGCTCTGTCTCTCTCTCTCAAAAATATACATTAAAAAAAAATTAAAAAAAAAAGTTAAAAAAATTTTTTTTTAAAAAGAAAGCAATCAACTGTAAATTGGCATTCTACTTCTGGAAAGCAAGATGGGAAAACACATCTGCGGCTGTGGCCATGATGGTCCTCTCAACCTCATTAAGCATCCACCCATTCCTCGGGGCTTTCTATAAACCGCACGAATTAATCTTTAAATAATCGTGAAGGACAGATTCTCTTACCTTTTCACAGAAGATGAAAATGGGACTCAAATAGGTTAACCTGCAATTTGGGTCTAGCCCAGGAATGCAAAATCCATCGGTATAATCCACCACTCTATCCAAATACAGGACAAAAACTATGTGTCATCTTAATACATATTAGAAAAAGCACTTGACGAAATTATACTCATTCATAATGTTAAAAAGAAAAGCACCCAAAACTACAAATAGAGAACTTTCTCAATCTGATGAAAGACAACTATGCGCATAAACAGACACGTGGCTAAGTTGCCCAGCTCTCTCTCCTTTACCAGGTATCGCCTACCTTATAAAGGTAGAACGTCTACAATCTTTATGCCTCCAAGTAAAAACAACCCTAGGGGCGCCTGGGTGGCTCAGTCGGTTAAGCGTCGGACTTCAGCTCAGGTCATGATGTTGCAGTTTGTGAGTTCAAGCCGTGCAGTGGGCTCTGTGCTGACATCCCAGAGCCTGGAGCCTGCTTCAAATTCTGTGTCGCCCTCTCTCTCTATTCCTCCCCTGCTCATGCCCGGTCTCTCCTCAAAAATAAACATTAAAAAAAAAAATTTTTTTTAATGACCCTGATTGGCAGACTGCATCTAGACTGGAAGAACTAATAATCTGATACAAAGTATAAATCCAAGCTTCTTCATAATGAACATTTCCCTTACAGGGACCAGGGAAGAGATACCTATAGGGTTATTGCAAGAGACCATAGCTCTGAAGGAGCATGAAGCTTCTAAGCTAGTATAACTCCCCACCTACTCACTGTGGTTCCTGTCTCCTTGCAACTGAACTCCCATCGGTGGTGGAGTGGACGGAAGGAAGAGCAAGACTAACCCATGGAACGCAGCAAAGGCTCCCAAAGAAGAGGGACCCCTAAGGCTGCTCTGAAGCCTAGTATGGTCATCATAGTCCTTCTTCCCCATCCAAATGCTAGGTGAATGTAGGACAAACCATGGGTGGACCAAATGGAATAAAAAATTTAAATTCTATATCATACTTAACAGTTAAATATTAAATGCATTTCCCCAAAGATTAGGAAAAAGGCAAGGATGTCCTCTCTCTCCATTTCTATTTAATATTATATTAGAGGCCCTCACCACTGCAGTAGGCAAGGAGAGTGAATAAACACATATAGACCAAAAAGGAAAAATTAAAACTGTCTTTGTTTTTAGGAAAAAGGATAGTTCAGGGCACCTGGATGGCTCACAGGGTTAAGCTACAGACTCTTGGTTTCAGCTCAGGTTATGGGCTCACAGTTTGTGAGTAGAGGCAGCTCAGTGCAGAGACTGCTTGGGATTCTCTCTCTCCCGCTCTGCACCTCCCCCGCTCCTACATGCACATGCTCGCACACACACACTCTCTCTCTCTCAAAATAAATTTAAAAAAAAAAGAAGATAGGATTGTTCATGACGAAAATCCTAAAGAATCTATCAAACAAAGAAAAAATTCTAATAGAACAAATTTACCAAGGTCTCAGGAAACAAAATCAAAATACAACCATCAATTTTCTTGTTGCATTAGCAACAACTTAAAAAATAATTTTTTTCAAGTACCAGTTACACATTTAAAAAAATCTTAAAACATATAGGAAGAAATTTACGACAAGCAAAGCACAGAGGATTTTCTGGGGAGTGAAAATACCCTCTATGACACTATAATGGTGTGTGTCATTATTTGTTTGCCCGAACCCACAGAATGTACACCACCAAAAGAACACCCCCATGTAAAATATGAACTTTGGGAGTTTATGATGTCAATGTAAGCATCATTTTCAAGAAAGGGATCACTCTGTGGGAGTCTATGCATGTGGGGACATAAGAGGTATACTGAAAATCTCTTCCTCTCAATTGTGCTGTGAACCATTAAAATCTTAAAAACAAATCATAAAATACTTAAAAAAAAAAAAAAAAACAACTCAACGACCCATAACAGAAAATTCTAAAACAATGCTGTCAAGATTCCATCAATACACATTCCATGTTGGAGAACTAGAAGACTCAATATTGTCAATGTTGACTTAATTTGTCAATTCTCAAATTGATCAATGCCATCACAATTAAAATTCCAACATGGTTCTTGGAGAAAACAAGTATATTCTAAAATTTACATAGAAATTCAAAAGACTTAAAGTAGGCAAATATTGAAGAAGAAAAAAATTGAAGGGCTTACAACCACCTGTTTCTATGAATTACTCTAAAATTAAAGAGCTGTGACATTGGCAATAAAGGACAGATTTGGATCGAACGGAGAACAGTAAGTCCAAAAACAGACCCACAAAATAGATCGAGTTTAGGCAGCAGACAAAGTAATTTACAAAGTAATTTTACAAAAAAAATGATCTATGAAAATTGAAAAAACAGAGGGAAATAAATACATCTTGATCCCTACCTCATACCATATATTTAATAAGTCCTTTCCAATGGAATATAAAACCTAAAAGTACAAACCTTCTAGAGAGTAACCAAAGAGTATATTAATGATATCTTGGTATAACCAAAGTCTTCACAGAGCACGCTAAGGACTAGATTACAAGGCAAAGAAATAGATGTGAACTGGTCTCCAAACATTGAGTTTCGGGACTTCCAAAGTTACCATTAAGAAAATGGAAAGGAGAACTCAGACCACGAGGAAATATATGCAAGAGACATATATTTAGAAATGATTCGATGAGACGGTGTAAACAATCCAGTTTTTCTATTTAGCAAAAGACCTGAACAGAAACTTTTACAAAAAATATAGAACACTGAGGTCATTTCCATGTCTTGGCTGTTGTAAATAGTCCTGCAATGAACACGGGGGTGCAAATGTCTCTTTGAGGTAATGACTTCATTTCCTTCAGATACATACCCAGAAGCGGGATTGCTGGATCCTAACGGTAGTTCTATTTTTGAGGATCCTCCACACTGTTTTCCACAGCGGCCATACCAATTTACGTTCCCATCAACGGTGCACAGAGGTTCCCTTTTCTCCATATCCTTGCCAGCATTTATCTTTTGTCTTTGGTAAGTAATTCTAATGGATGTGAGGGGATACTTCATGGGAGGTTTATTTGCGTTTTCCTGATGATTAGTGACACTGAGCACCTTTTCATGTACTTGTTGCCCATTTATATCTTCTTTGAAGAAAATGTCTATTCAAGCCTTCTGCCATTACTGGATTCAAATTTGGGAGGGAGGGCAGGTGTTATATAGTTGTATGGGTTCCTTGAATATTTTGGACGTTAACCGTTCATCAGAAGTAAGGTTTGCAAGTATTTTTTCCCAATCCATAAGCTGCCTATGCATTCTGTTGCTGGTCTTGCTGAGAGGGATGGGGAGACTGGTTTTCTTTTTGTGCAAAAACTTTTAAGTTTGATGAAATCCACCTGTGTACTTTTGGGTTTTTGCCTGTGTTCTCCTATCCAAAAAAATCATTGCCCGGACCCATAGCAGAGCTTTTTTCCTATTCTTCTAAGAATTTCATGGTTTTAAGTCTTAAATTTATATTTAACCAACTTCTACTTAATTTTTTTGAGTGGTATAAATTAGGGTCCAGTTTCATTCTTCTCCATGTGGTATCCAGTTTTTGCAACACCATTTATTAAAGAGACTATCCTCTCCCCATTGAATATTTTTGGCTCCCATGTCAAATATGAGTTAATCATATGTATGGGTTTACTCCTGGGCTCTTGGTTCCATTTCACTGCTTTATGTATGTTTTTTTTTTTTTTAAAGATTTATTTACTTATTTAAGTAATCTCCACACCCAACATGGGGCTTGAACTCATGACCCTGAGATCATGAGTCACATGCTCTACCAACTGAGCCAGCCAGGTGCCCCTCACTGGGCCATGTATGTGTTCTTAAGCCAGTACCATACTGTTCTGATTACTATAGCTTTGTAATATAGTTTGAAATCAGAAGGAACATGTACAATGGAATATTATTCATCCATAAAAAAGGAAAACTTACCATTTGTGACAACATGGATGAAATTTGAGGATATTATGCTAAGTGAAATAAGTCAGAGAGAAAGACAAAAAACTGTATGATCTTATTTACATGTGGAACCTTCAAAAGGCAAACTCACGGCAATAGTAGATTGGTGGCTGCTAGGGTCCGGGGAGTGGGTCCGGGGGTGGAGATGGGAGCTGGTAGTCAAAGGACACAGACGTCCAGTTCTACAGTGAATGTGTTCTGGGCATCTAATATGAAGCACAACAACTATACTAAACATTGCTGAACAATAGTGGATTGTATACTTGAAAGTTGCTAAGAGGGTAGATCTTACAGGTTCTCACCACAAAAGGCAGGGGGTAACTATGTGAGGTGATGAAAATGTTCACTAGCTTACACAATAAACTTATTAAATATCAGTTATCTCAAAGCTGGAAAAAGAAATATATAGAAATGGTCAAAAGTAAATGGAAAAATGTTCAACATCATTAGTCTTAAAGGAAATACAAATTAAAACCATAAATAGGATACCTACTAGGAATGGCTAAAATTAATACTATTAATATCAAATTTTATAGAGCACATACAACAAATGGAAACTGCCATATGCTACCATGATACAACTACTCGGGCACACTGTTCCACAGTTTTGTAGAAAGCAGAAATTCTAACTTCAGCATCCTAGACACTATGAACCAAGGAACTCTTTGCAAGCAGAGCTATGCTGTGCCTTGTATGTGGTGTCGCAATCTCTGGCATCTCTATCCACTCCTACCAGCTGTGATTGTCAAAAATGTTTGCAGACAAGGGCACCTGGGTGGCTCAGTAGGGTGAGCAACAGAGTTGTGATCTTGGCTCAAGTCATGATCTAACGGTTCGTGGTTCTGCCTCATCGGATTCTGCACTGTCACAGTGCGGAGCCCACTTGGGATTCTCTCTCTCTCTCTCTCTGCTCCTCCCATACTCGCTCTCTCTCTTCTCTCTCCCCCCCCCTCAAAATAAATAAATAAACTTAAAAAAAATCTTAACGTTTCCATTCACTGCCAAATTTCCCCAGGGCAGCAAAATCACCCGCAGCTTTAGAGTAAACATGCATGTACCCGGCAATCCCATTCCTAGGCTTTTACCCCAAAGATCTGAACACAAATGTCATTAAAAGATCTGTACATGAGTGATCACAACAATTTTCTTCATTCTAGCCAAAATAACCCAAATGTCCATCAAAGAAAGGAACAGATAAACAATTTTAGTATACTCACATAATGGAACACAACTCAGAACTGAAAACGAAATAGCTACTCATAGGTCCAACAACACGAATTAATTTTAAAACGTGCTGAGAAAGAGACCAGAAAAGTACATTCTATAGGATTAAGTTTATTTGAAGTTCTAAGATGGACAGAGCAAAGCTGGGTGAATGAAAGAGCAGAGGAGGACAGGGAGCAGGAAAGGGCGTAAGAGAACCTGCCTGTACTGCATGTAAATTATACCTCTAAAAATGTGAAATAAAAAAATCTGTATTTCACTAAAACTACAAGTAGGCAGAATTATTCATATGAGTAATTTTGAGCACATGTCAGTCTTTTTGATGTTACAGTTATATGCTTACATTTTAAACAGTATTTGGGCAGGGAAATTTAAAAAGTCGATCCATTCCTGAGAACAGTGTGATAACATGAGCAAACCAGGACTGTTAGGCACTGCTTTGAAATGTTGAACTTAACTGGATAGATGGTAGATTTTCTGCAACTCGACTCAAAGTACCAAGGCTCAGCTCACACTTCTCCTTTTTACTTTTTCCAGTTAGCTAGGCATCGATTCCTGAATTAAACAGACTGTATCTCACTCATTTATTTGTTGATACATTCATTCAATTGTCAAATGAACTGTGTGCTTCCTTGTGAAGGTCAAAGTCTGCGGAGCATCCATCTGCCAGTGTAACCTGACACATTTAAAAATCGGTATGCATAGCAAAACCAATTTAAGATTATTAACATTTTTCATTTCCATTTAATTTCCCATGACAACTCACCCTCACATTCACAATGTTTCCTTCATTTCACTAACGAGCTAAAGACAGCTTTCGCATTTATTTCAGTTCTTTCAGAATTGGATGCGTTTGGCGATACCAACCATTTAAATGAGGCAATATCCAATTCTGAATAGGCTTTGAAAACATTTCACTGTGTTCTATGTCACTCATAAAGCTGCACGGTACTGAGTTCTTCCACTAAAAGCAAACATGTAAAAAAAGTTTAAACAAACTACCAAGGGTCAATAGCTGCCAAACACCAGTTATATAAACAGATGTGTCTTCTGGCTCCAGAGCAAGTCAGACACGGATCAGAAGAGGTAGTAATCTCTAAACAGTGAGCAATGTGTGATTTTCACTGGAGGAAAGGGATCCAAATCTACCTCACTCCTCAAAACACACGAGAAAACAGCATGAAACAGCATATTTCATGTGCCTATATTTTTCTGTAATACAAACTATAAAAAGCAAAGCTCAAAAATCTTCTTGGTTAGAGGAAAGACATGACAGTAGAAGAATGACTATAGAGGGCATGGGTTTACGGGAGAAAAGGAATATGAAACACTATTTACTAATGTATCGGGTATGGGTTCCAGGAATTATATATATATAATTCTCGGGCAGAAAAAGTTAATGCCCGAGGTATAATTCAAGACTTAGTAATAAATCAAAGCAGAGATTTCCAGTTACAAACAGTGAAATGAGTATACCCTCTGCTCCCTCCAAAAGAGAATAAATTAAAAAGCATTTGAGAAGTATAAACCCCCAAAGACCAAGAGAAAGAGAAGACAACAGTAGACAGAAGGTAGTAACAAAATTTTAGTATTATGTGAGGTGGATGAACGAGGGTAAGTCAGCACGGAAGAAAACTGCCCAAAGACCAAGAGAAAGAGAAGACAACAGTAGACAGAAGGTAGTAACAAAATTTTAGTATTATGTGAGGTGGATGAACGAGGGTAAGTCAGCACGGAAGAAAACTGCAACCAAAGTGCGTGCACGGGGCAATGCCCACAGTAGGCCAGCCCGTTCACGCCAGCGGACAAACGGCTCTCAGCTCACCAAGTGCAATAAACCAAAGCAAATCCACTCCCGTACGGCATACTGAATTTCAGCATCAATTCCTGCTAGATACCGCACTTCCTACCAGATACAAGGAGGACTTCTCTTTCTGGTTGGCAACTGGTCTCAAGCCAACGCAGGGTGGGGGCGGGGTGGGGGCGGGGTGGGGGGGGGAGACTTCTGTTATAAAGTACTTAACACAGACCTTCCTTAGCTGCTTGCACAGTAACAGTTTGGTTTTTGTTGTGCTGACTTTCATGAGAACACCTTCATCCCATTCATCCACTAAGTGACTGCCCCCGTGCTTCCTCAGAGCTCTGCCCCCCCCAGCCCAGCATTCTGGTCCCCACCCCTGCCCAGCATTCTGGTCCCCCCCTCCAGCCCAGCATTCTGTCTCTGGGGACCACCGCTGTCTCCTTGGTCAGTGGAGGCAAGATATTCCCTTTAGTTTTTCTGTGAGCCTAATACTCAAGCTCCCAACTAGGGGTTTTAGGGGCAGATCTCCCAGCTCACTGCTATGGACTATTCCAAAACAATTAAATGAGAATATATTATGAGTTTTAAAACACATAGTAGCTTTAAAATCTTTTTCCTAGCAACTCTAGGATGTAAATGAATTACACTCATTGTATTTCATCTTCCTCAGCTTAGCTGTAAATAAACTAACGCCAAACCTTTTAATACCTATGGAAATCAGTACCCGTAACTGCAGTGACAAAACCAGATTCCAGGGAAAGGCTGAGAAACTAGATAACTAACCGCAAAGTGCATTCTGACGTATGTGCACACACACATGTGCAGAGATGAGAAAGCATACAGGAGAGAGGAAAGGCTCAGAGAGCTTCTGGATATAACCTGGAATTTAAAAAAAGTATTTTATAGGCAGACCTCATCAAAACATGAGACACCAGGGGCGCCTGGGTGGCTCAGTCGGTTAAGCAGCCGACTTCAGCTCAGGTCACGATCTCGTGGTCTGTGGGTTCAAGCCCCACATCGACCTCTCTGCTGACAGCTCAGAGCCTGAAGCCTGCTTCAGTTTCTGTGTGTGTGTCTCTCTCTCTGCCCCTCCCCCACTCACTCTCTGTCTCTCAAAAATAAAAAAATATTTAAAACAAAAATTTTAATAAAAGTAAATAAACAAATAAAATATGAGACACCAACAGTAAGTGCTGCTCCCTTGACAAGTAAATCTCCAAAAACAGCCCATCATCATTAGTGGGCAGAAGAGAAAGTTAGAGTTGAGCTGGGTTTTTATCACAAGTCAAACGTGTGCTCTCTAGGGAGATAAAGTATTCTTACCTGCTCATTTACATTGGTACAGTCAGGTCTGTAACAGTAAACAAGTTATAATTCGACAGAACTGTGTCAAGGCACCATGCTAGTGTTGGCATCCCACGGGTAGTGAAAAAGAATGCAGTGGTGGCAATACCCAGTGCCCTAACAAAGAGAGTCTCAAAGAACAAAGTTCTGCACGTTCTGTCTGGGTTCTGCAGTTGAAGCAGAGTTCCTTAGCCAGTGGTTCTCAAAGTGGTATACAGACACCCCATCACTGCACCCTTTTAGGAAGCCTGCAAGATCAAACTTATCTGCATGATAATACCAAGATTTCGGTCAAAATGCAACCCGACATCTCTGTCAAAAAGAACAGTGGGTAAAACCGCTAGTGCACTAGCACCAACCAAGGAGCTGGCGACAAGCGATCCTCGTACTGGCCACGCCCGTACACACTCCTTATGAAGAAGATGTCAGTTGCACCTACAAAGGTCTTTCCATAAACCAGGAAAACTACTGATTTCACTACATCTCAACCCAGAAGTACAAGTATACTCCTTTCCTGAGGCTGCCATAACAAATAACTGCAAACTTGAGGCTTACAATCAGCATTTATTCCCCCAGAGTTCTGGAGACCAGAAGTACAGTACTTAAACGTGAGCAAAGCCACACTCTAAAGATTCTAGGAGAGAATTCATTGCTCGCCTCTTCCAGGTTCAGGGGTCCCTCGGCCTAGAGCCACACTACTCTCCCTCTGTCCCACGATCATACATCGGTTCCAAATGTGTCTTCTCTTCTCTCTCTCCAATTTGGATACTTACCACTGGATCTAGGTCCCACCTAAATAATCCAAAATGCTCTCCTCGTCTCAAGATCGTTAAAACATAATTACATCTCCAAAGACTCCTTTTCCAGGAAACATTCTCAGGTTCCAGGAAGGAGGCACTGTTATCAGCCCACTCCAACAAGTGTCTGATACTGCGTGTGACTGAGTGGGAGGCGTGCATAAAGCACCTGCACCGCTGGTGCAATACAATGGGTGTTTCCGGGGAAAGCACTTGGGAGACCGGTGAGCTGCAAACAGAACCAGATGCCTTTTGCATGCACGTCAGAACAACTGACAAGCTACAGTGCAAACTCAAGAGCAACCTGAAAGATGGAAACCTGTCTGGTACTACTGGCGGGACCTTGAGGTGACAAAAATCTGACCCGCACATCTAAGCCTTGATATTCTCCTGTTAAACATAACTGAACATCAACATCAGATAATGCCACTCTGACCATGATGAATCCAAACAAAAATATGATCACCCAAACCACAAATGACCAAACAGCCCCCTCTACTGGCTAATAAGAGGGACTGCTGCTGCTTTGCCACTTATTCCTTCTTACACAGGTATTTAACATACTCGATTGCAGGATCGACTTGGTCACCCACAGCATGTAATCCAGCACAAAGTCCCCTTCCTTTAACCCTCTCTCAAAACCTCTAACACAAACCCAAGTCCCATAATAAATCCTTTCTGACGCATGCTTACTGAGACGCCCCATGGTCCTCTCCTGGGAATATTCTCTCTGGCTGCCACAAGTAATAAACCCAACCTGTTCACCAGGTGAACTCCTGGTGATGTCTGGCTAGACGGCATTAACAATGGTTTTTCAGTCTTGAGCATTTGCAATATTTCTTCAAATATGAACAAAGTGAGTCTATCACTTCAAGGAAAACAACTGCCAGCAGTTTTCAATTTCAGGAAACCTGTATCTCTCATGCACCAGATGGCTTCCCAATATTTAAAGACTTCCCTTAACGAGATGGCACTGATATTAACAACTGTCTGGAGTAGGGCAGGTGGTCTTGTTATAAAATGAACTGGGTCACCATTTGGAAGACCTGCCTAACTCAGAGAAGATGTAGTTTCCAAATTAAAGCATGAGGTTAAAAAATAATGCATGAGAAAAAGGTCTTTTCAGACAGCAAATGAGACCAATGAATTTTAACAAACAACAGAAAGCCAACAATGTGGTTTCAGAGTCTACACTGCAACTAATCTTTAAGAAATGATCAGTGGTTAATTCTAGAGCAATATCATAGAATATCCACAATTGCATGACAGGCTATTCCAACAGTCCTCTTCTTCCAAGGAGAATTATGTGGAAGGCCACATTTTCTTCATGTACTTCAATGAAACACGGAGCAAAAAGACTCAACTCAGAAGCTGTTATTAGAATGCGGCTATCTATAATTCTATCTAGCCAGATGTTAGAGAGTTGTAAAAATATAATAGTGCCACTTTCACTAATTTTTTTATTTTGGAAAGTTCATTTACATAAAAATTTTTATGATAACATGTGATAAGTTGCTATTTTAAGTTATTATATAAAAATTTCTCAGTATTAGCTTCTAATACAGTAAGTATCTAGAGATAAAACCCATGAACACAAAAGCTCTTTGGGGCCCTCAATAATGTCTACAAGTATCAAGAGTTCCTGCAACCATAAAGTCTGACAAATGCTAGCCTCAAGCATTCCTACTTTTCAAAACAACCTCATTCCTTTTTTTAGAAATCCCTCAGTTTCAATAACTTTCTGTGACAAAGAATCTCTATTGAGATGGTTCAAATCTTATTCCGCACAATTAGCAGGTACAACATGACTGAATTACAATTTCATTACCAATGTTTCCTTGAAAGTTCCAAGATCTCAATAACCTGAAATTAAGGGTATATATGTAAAAACACCAATTCACAACAAATTAAATGAACAATATCAGGTGAAAGTTTATGCACACGGTTTAGGAGGTCCGAGAACTACCAAACCACGATTCATATAAGTCTGGAATACCTCAAACGCTAAACGAACACAAAAAAGGTTTGGAGGATCACATATGCAAACTACCCTAGAGAATTTCCACAGGGAGAGCAGCCTGAAGATGACTTTGGAATCCAAAATTACGAAACACACATGGAAACAATCCATCATCATAAAAAGAGTGACAAACACAAAACACAGGGGTTTACAGTTCCAAGATATTTAGGTAAATAGAATCACGTGGTAGAGACTCAAATAATTAAGTTTAAAAGTCATTAAAGATGTAAGAGAAGAAACAAACATCAGAGTAAGTTCTTTTTCAAAGAAATCAAACAAAACTTATTGGAATAAAAATGGAGGAGAAGGGGCACTGGGGTGTCTCAGCTGAGTGTCCAACTCTTGATTTCAGCTCAGGTCACAATCCCAGGGTCATGAGATCAAGCTCTGCGCTGAACTCTGCACTCAGCATGGAACCTGTTTAAGATTCTTTCTCCCTCTCTCTCTCTCTCTCTCTCTCTGTCTCTCTCCCCCTCTCGTTTTCTCTCCCTTCCTCTCCTCACCCCCTTTTCCCTCTGCCACTCAACCCCACTTGTGCTCTCTCTTTAAAAAATTAAGGAATGAATGAAAATGGGCACTGAAATTTAAACCTCCGTGCCTGAGCTAAACAGTACATTAGATACAGATGAGGAGAAGAGAAATAAGTTGGAAGATAAATTTGAGGAATTAAGCAGAAGGCAAGAGAGAGGTAAATGAATGGAATATAAGAAAAGGAGGTTAAAAGACCCCGAGAACAAAATAAAATTACAACTAGATATTATCAGTTGGAGTTTCCTCATCTATGAACTCATAGAGAAAAATCGAGGAAGAAAGGTAAAATTACTACGAAGGATGACAAACTGACTAACATCAGCAACAGAAAAAGCTGGGAGACAGTGAGACCATATAACAAAGGTAACTACCGTACCACCCCACCAAACTAACCCTTAGGTCAAACATAGTCAGCCAAAAACAAAGCATCTACTACTAAACACATCCTCACTAAAAGAGACACTAAAAAATGATATTTTGAGAAGAAAACTAGATCAAAAGTGAGAAAATGGGGTACAAGACTTGAGCAGCTAAGTAAATGTGTGGATGTACTTTTAAAGAATAAGCACTGCAGCCCAAGGGGTAGGGTAACAATTAATGCTGGAGGCATAAAAATACATGCAACTAACATGCCGAACAAAAACTGGGTTGGAAAAGTAGCTAAAGTAAAAGTGGTCCAAGAGTCTCTCATACTGTACAAGAGGAGGGCAGAGAAAAGGGTTAACTTTAGATTAAATCAAGTATGCTTTCATCACATCCAGGGCAATCAAAAAGTTTGAATGTCAAAGATAAGCAGGTACATAAAGCTGAAATATAGCACTGCAGGGCGCTGAAAGCCAAGTCAAGATGGAAACGGATACGACTCCCTCTGGGACCCATAAACTCCCACTCTTCCTCAGGGAATTTCTCGTATTGTTTGTAGCAGTCACTCGACACACGAGTCAATGAGAGTGCCAGTGTCAGTGCCTATATTCCCCAGATAAAATACTCCCTGACGTATGAGAACCATGAGTTAATTAGGCAAAGAAGGGGTTAAGTGAAGGGTTTGCCAAGAGACATAAGAGCATGAGCAAAGGTCAAAGAGATAAGGGAGCATGGTCTGTGTAAGAAAACAAAACACAGTTGGAAAGTGAGGTTCTGAACTGCTAGGGCGCACACCTCATCTCCCTGGCCTTCGCTCCTAAAATTCAAGAAGAGACATCCTTATCCCCCCTGTAGAAGATAAAGCTCCTGGTGGACCCAGCCGAATCGTTCCCACCTTCCTCTCCTTATAGTAATTACTCTATGTCCTATGCTTCCCATATGTCTCAGATTCCTGAATTGGAAAGTAGACAGGGTTTCAGGGTTTGGCCTCAAAGGAACATGAAATCTAAGTTCCCCTTTGTTGGATAAAATGAATTTCCATCACAGAGAGGCATATTTGGACTGCCTTTCCTCAAAAAACATCTCAGTGTAAAACAAGTAATCATGAGACTGATTTCCACCAAGTAGTAGCATAATCCACAGATGAACTGCTCACTGGCTGCTAAGGGCATATACAAATGCCGAAGACTACTGGCCATACACACGCAAAGTCCGTATCACTTACGGCCTATGTTTGCTTTCTCTGTCACTCTCCAATATGAAGGCTAAAGCAGCTGGCACCCCAAAAGTGGAAGATTTCCTAGCCCCAACAAACATTTAATGGACATCAGGCAATTAGCACACATTACTTGATAAAAAGTTCTCAAAATAATTAAGTTTTCCATAGACTTGAAATCAAATTGAAGCTATTAATCAAACAACCCAAGTCCTCATGATTGTACACCAGTCCAAGCGGTTAAAAGACTCTACCAACCTTCTCCAAGTCTATGTGCTTGTTTATACATTTATTCAACCACTCAGTCAGTCGTTCAAATACTCAATGAGTATTAACTGAGTACCAGGAACCGGTGGTTTCTTGTGATGAAAACGAATGTTCCTGCCCAACATGATACAGTACTTACCCATTACACTGATCTTAGTACTTTCATTAAACTGATATTCCTTTCATATTGTTTTATTAAAATTCTGAGTAATTCATGTAAGACTCACCATGTTACTCTAAGTTTGCTCCAAATCTAAAGAATTGGGATGAGAAAACATATACATTTTACACAGATAATCAAGAAATGTCTTGTTAAAGCAATTATAATCATTTAAAAAACTACAAACATAATTAGTTTACGATGGTTTTCAAGATAAAATGTCCAAAGTCACATGTATGTTAAAAGCTACTTTCATCTAGGGGTGCCTGGGTGGCTCAGTCAGTGGAGCATCCAAAGTCAGCTCAGGTCAGGATCTTGGTTCATGAGTTCAAGCCCTGTATCAGGCTCTGGGCTGACAGCTCAGAGCCTGGAGCCTGCTTCCGATTCTGTATCTCCGTTTCTCTCCCTGCCTCTCTCCCATTCGCACTCTGTCTCTCTCTCTCTTCTCTCTCAAAAATAAATAAACATTAAAAAAATTTAAGCTACTTTTATCTAGATTATGTATTTGTTTCTATTTTAAATGTCATCCCAAAAAGAAATCACTGATCAGACATTACGAAGGAAGAATAAGGAATGGATATCATCACACAAAAGGTACAAAACCAATTACATAGCTATGTTTTAATTTACCTCTTTCTGAGAATGGTGGGTCCTAAGAGGGATACAAAAGCAAAACAATTCTTCCCTCATAAGCATATAATATACTAGGGAAGAAAGAGAGTACAAAAATCTGAAAAACAAAGGAAAATACAATAAGAACTATAAATGTAGAGACCTATGGAAATAAGCCATGGAAAGGAATTCAAAATCTTATTTTAAAGCAATACACCATCAATTAAGTTTAAATAAGGCTTTGCTGAGGTTAGGAACACAACTGTGACTTACGATGGTCAATTTTGTAAGCACCTATGATTCAAGACTCAACCATATTAATGAGAAGCTATTTCAATTTCCTTAAATCAGGGTCAAATGCATCAACAATTTAAAGTTTGTTACAGCATCACCTAACTCCACCTCCATGTCACTCAATACCCTCTCGCAGCAGCATGTAATATGCGAAGCACACAGTGGGCAATTCGATGACTGCATTGCAGATCGGACTTAATCAAAACACCTCCTCTATTTAGACACAGATCAAAAATCAGGTTGTGATGCTTGCATAAAAACTAAGGTACATGAAAACATGTCGAACACCATGATTAGTAACATATCTTGCAATGCAGAAGTAAACTGACATGTATTAATACAGAATAGCTCCTGGATTTAATATGAGGTTGTCAAATCTCTCAAACTGCAGTCAAAATATTTTATTTCCTCTCAGCAGCTGAAGTGAAACTATGGCTACAAATATTTTCTAGGCCAAATTAAAGACAGAGCACCTAATTTACTTAAAAACTAACAGCGCCTTGTCATTTAGTCATTTGGTCCCTAAGCAACATTTCTGAAAGTAAATAATTTTCTAATACCACAGTAACTAAAATGCGAATGCCGATATTTGTTTCTTATCTGTATTCAAATTCTGTAATCTCATATAGGCTTAAAAATTCAATGAAGGGACAACCTGAGGATGTGGCAGAAAACTCCAGAAGCAGCCTAGTTTTTAAACCCAGCACCACTAGAGCTGTTTTGACACCTCCATCAATTTTTAAGTAAGTAATAGATTGTTACATTCATTGCCTCAGAGTCACAGTACAAATCCACTGTGCAGAACCGGCAGAATACTAAAACTGTAGATTTCTCTGTCTCCTTCGGGTCTATGAAATTATTGTTTTCTTCCGTAGACTTTTACTTAATTTGAAGGTCAATCAAGATCTTGCATAAACATTAATACGCAATGTAAAAACAAAGAAATGAGTATTAAAATTTAAATTTCAGCCCACATAGATGTGTTTACATTTGCATGTCCTAAGAACATGCTTTTAAAGAAACGCTTTTTATACCAAAGCAAACAGAACGAACGTGAAGTTTTAACTTTATAATTTATACTAGAATCACCACAGATATACTTCAAAAGGTATTTTATCCAAGTACTAATTCACTGTACCATGGTTTACAGTCATTATAAACGTTATTTCTTTTTTTTCATATTTTAATGTTTATTTATTTCTTTTCAGAGAGAGAGAGAGAGAGAGAGAGAGAGAGAGACAGCGCCTGTGCGCACAAGAGAGGGGTAGAGAGGAGAGCACAGAGCCTGATGCAAGCCCGAACCCAAGAACCACGAAAACAAGACCTGAGCTGAGATTAAGAGTCACATGCTTAACTGACTGAGCCACCCGGGAGCCCCTCATTATAGATTTTTAAGAGACAAAGTAAAGGAAAGCTTTGCTAAAAAAAAAAAATGCATTCTTTGCCCCGTTTCATTCCATCTCAAATTAGACTTTGTATTTCTTACATTTATAGTGTCAAGGTAGCATTTCATGCGTGTGTTCTTTTCCTAAGCTTCGTTTTGTCTTGTTGTTTTGCCCTTTGAATGTACTAATTCCTAACGCCTGTCGGCAAACATCCTGAAAGTGTAGTAGTGAACTTCATGTCTGGAAAACAACTTCAGGATACTCCCCTCCTGCACCAAGACTAATTAATAACTCTTGGTTAATGTATCCTGCTCTTCGTCTTGCGTGCTATTATGCTAATAAGCCAAAAATTTCCTAGAAGGGATTATACTCCTTTAATGGTATGTCCGATTATCCCACGGAACTGGAAGGGGCAAATTTCATGTTGCTGCTAATCTAAGGCAACAAAGACGGCCCTGCAAAGGCAGTTCTCAAACAGAAGTCTGGGGTTATAAAAATGCACAAAGAGTTCTGCCATTTAAAAAATCTACCAAAGGATTCAGATGTTCTGCCTTCAAAACAAAAATGGCTTGTTTCCACAATTTCACAATGCTCACTCTTCTTACCTGGCTCCATGTTTGGAATGGTTAACACTTGTCAATTGGTATTTTCTGCACATCTGAGAACTGTTAAAACATATCATGTTTTCATGCAGCATGACTCGGTGGAGAAAACCTTTGTTTTTTCACTGTACATACATTCTGAGCAGAACCAAATATTTTCTCTCCCACCTGGTTCCTTTATTTCCCCCATTAAAATAGAACCTACTATCCGATGACTCACAACTCAATTTAAAATTCAATTTTAAAAGTCCACTGTTCTTTCACCAAATGACTCTGGTTATATCAAAGCACAACTATAAACACTTCAAAAATGCAAAGCTTTCCACCCATTTAAGAAGGAAGCGCCACAGATGCAATATGGGAAAAACCATCGTGCTCGCTGGTACAGTAAATCCTTAATGTGTTTATGCTCCAGTGTCGAGCATCCCCACACCTCTCACCTGGCGATTGGATTGGTTTTAATGTGTTATTAACACATTGTTTCTGGTAATAGAATGCTTCATGGATATTTTTAAAAACTATCTATGTTATTATGGATCTCCTTAAACAAAGAGAAGAGAGACTAAGTAAAAATAAGCGAAGTGAAGATGACCTTCAGGAAAGCCTATGAAATGAGACACTAGTGCCCTCCTAATGCATTTAGAGGATCTTCCAACTTCTCGGTATTTCTGCTACTGTGCAGTTTGCTCTGGCAGCAAAGGAACTGAAACCGAGGAAGAAGAGCACCAGGCCCTTCTCTGAATCTGTCATGGTGATTTATGCCGAGGATAACCAGCTTCTTCCACACTGCATGGAGGCATGAACTCTGGTGCAAGTCTGTTCAAGAATCAGTGAGAAGACACGCGGCAGCAACATGAGAAGGGAGGAAAGGATTCCTGTGTACCACGGCTGCTTTGTGAGAATTTATTTCTTTGAAATGTGATACAGAAATGAAAAGATATTCTAGTGAGAATCAAGTCACTCTATATACAGGGCAAGAAAGACAGGAGAGCCTATTCTTGACTTTTAAGGAATGACATTGTTCTAAAAAGGGGAAAAGGAAAGGAACATTCGTTGTTGGCTAAATACAGTATTCCTCATGAGTATGTGGTATAAAAATACTTCATATATAAACTCAGGATAGCCACGTGCAAAATTTTTATATAAATGCCAAAATAAATGAGGTCACTGATCTAGAAATTACTTTGCTTCCCCTAATTTTAATAGGTACAATATGCTTATCTCCAGTAAGATCGGCCTCGTCAACGTGGTGAAACCACATAAAGTTATTTTCAAAACCTCCATCTCTTCAAGTCTTTAATTTAGTGATCAAGTTCCTCTCGATGCGGAAGAAAACCTCTAGTTGGCCACAGGTCACATCCTCCCTAGCTTTTTCATCTTTGTTCCCCAGTTTCTAAGTCTGCGCTCCTAATCTACGTGGACAATGCCCAATTTCCATCATGACAATGATACCAGCAACAGAAAGGGACCTAATCATGAGCCTGCAGTCCATGATTTGTTTGCATGCTTGTTTGTTTTCACAAGGACACTTAATACAAAGCATGCTGTCTGACAATATGGCCCTCCTAAATGGGAAAATAACTCAAGGAGGAGTAACTACCCAGTCTGTTGAGTTTTGTCACCTAAGCAGGGACTGCTGGTCTATTTCCATCTCACCAGCACATATCTGTTTTATATATATGAGCATTTCGCTCAGTGACAAGTGCACCAAATAGAATCGTTAGGTGTAAAAATACCCCTAAGCATCAGAAATTTAGATCAAGGATGGGAGCTGACAGATCGTCCAGGCCAACTCTGTCAGGTCCACTAAAAGGAAAACAGAAACCAACGGTTAAGGTTAGAAACTTATACAGCGACCTGATCAAGGTCAGTAACAAACACTTTCTGGACTGAAATTACTGTGCAGATCATACTTGGAGTGGTACTGCTTTAGAACAAAACAGACAGTTCTTTCGGGTTTCCCAGTTTCTTTACCTTGCTACTAAAGATGCTCAGAATATCTGTCAAAAGCAGAACATACTACACATCTAAAGAATTCCCTGTATTTGTCAATCTAACAAACCTGCTCAGAAAATGAAATGAGCTGTATAAAAAGTTAGTAATCCACACAGCCTCCTAGAATTCGCTCCTTTTTCTTTCCTGTATTGTTTACATCTAATTATTAAGTTCTAGAATTGTATCCAAAGATCAAGGCTAGCTTGCTAGTTTTCAGTGCTAAAAGCTACCTTAACTTAAAAAATATACACACTTACTATATACATACCATCCTTCTAACTTCTAGCACTTCTTCATAAATCTTCAATTATTATTCAGTGGTTCTATGTACCTACCTATAAAATTCTCTTTAAAAGCCAAGCATGGGGGCGCCTGGGCGGCTCAGTCGGTTGAGCGTCCGACTTCGGCTCAGGTCATGATCTGATGGTCTGTGAGTTCGAGCCCCGCGTCGGGCTCCGTGCTGACAGCTCAGAGCCTGGAGCCTGCTTCGGGTTCTGTGTCTCCCTCTCTCTCTGCCCCTCCCGCTCTCATGCTCTGTCTCTCTGTCTCAAAAGTGAATAAACATTAAAAAAAAAAGTTTAGGGGCGCCTGGGTGGCTCAGTCGGTTGAGTGTCCGACTTCGGCTCAGGTCATGATCTGACGGTCTGTGAGTTCGAGCCCCGCGTCGGGCTCTGTGATGACACCTCAGAGCCTGGAGCCTGCTTCGGATTCTGTGTCTCCCTCTCTCTCTGCTCCTCCCCCACTCATGCTCTGTCTCTCTCTGTCTCAAAAATAAATAAACACACACAAAAAAAATTTTTTTTTAATTTATAAAAAAAAAAAAGTTTAAAAGCCAAGCGTGTAATTCGCTGACGCCAGAATTAACCCTTTACTGTTCTAAGTGCCAGGATGCAGGGACAGGTGAATGGTGGCAAGGGGTCAGGGGATGAAAAGAAACCATGTATGGCACACACATAGCAAACAGTAAGTTCCTGGAATAATGCATCACTCCAAATGCTTAAATACTTAGGACAGTGGAAACTGGTTGAAAGCTTACTATGTAACAAGTATAGAAATCACTGAAAACTAATAGAAATTCACTGTCATTTTGACATATTTGAGCCTTTTTTAAGAATAAGGCCATAAAGACTCTGTCCATTTGAGTATCTTCTTGCAAATGCTAATGGAGAATTAAATCCCCCCAAGATTCCATATCATTAAAAGCTAAATGCCCTTTGAATTGAATATTTCAGGTTTTTATTAAGTATTGGGTATAAATCTTTTATTACCATAGCACTTACGTTACAATAGAAGTCAACAGGGAAATGTTCTAAATGCATAAAAAGTCCCTTTAGGCAACTTTGGCTGCATACAACTAATACTTAAAATAAGGTCAAGTTGTTTGCGCTCCACCAGAAGCTCTGCTGTTCCCACTATGAAGTGATTATGGCAAATCAGGAGGGGTTTGGGACAAGGAATTAAGGAAAAGTTACCTCTGATTCATACCTGGTAGGCTGTAATACAAACGTTCTCAACATAAACAGATTTGACAAATGAATCAGATGTAGTAAATGAATCTTTATCCATGTACCCTGTTGGGCTGGCCAAAAGTACTGCTGGCTCTGACTCACTCATAATTCTTCATTTTAAATACATGCAGGCCTTCCTTCTTAATAACTTAAGAAAATTAGGAACAGCAGGTTCAATCCAAAAGAAGGATTATTGTTCTAACCCAACTACCAGAACTGAGCTTGAGAAATTTCAGTGAACAATAAACATCAATCATCCTCATTC
Source organism: Paguma larvata (assembly GCA_030068075.1). NCBI lineage: Eukaryota > Metazoa > Chordata > Mammalia > Carnivora > Viverridae > Paguma > Paguma larvata. The sequence continues at coordinate 2,264,751 of CM057831.1, read as the reverse complement.
TCAGTAAAAGCAGTAAGTCAAACTTTGACTTTTCACATTATATTACTATAAAAAATATTATATACATTTACTTAATGATTTATTACAAATTATACCTTATTTTCCATCTGAGTAAATCTCCCATCGTAACACAGTGTGCTTCCACATTATATTCAGATTACCTAAGCATACAACTCTCCAGGCTGCCAGTAGGTTTTCCCTCTCTTGCAAGGTACTTCCCCAGTCTGATGGGTCCTTTTGTTTCCACCTCCTAGCAGAAGAAGCCAAAAGCTATGCCAGTTGGAGCAGAAACAACACTGCTACAGCTGCTGAAATGTCTCAGAAGCAGAACATCTGGACTTAAACTTGACCCTTTCTCTAAAACACTTATCTCCCTAATAATAAGTCCATGCATGCTTTCTGAGATCTCCAACTAACAAAGAAGTTATAATGGGTAATCTCTTGATTAACGAAGACAACACACTAACAGGGAAATAGCAATCTCACCAAGGCAGAAGTAACAATGTTCTCAATCAAGGAAATTTTATATGAGAGGGACTGTTCTCCAAAAGAAAAACACACAGACATAATAAAATGATGTTCGTGTGAAATCAAAATGGTGTTAGGCTTCCTGCACAACTTCCCTGCAGAGAGCACTCTGAAGAACTGAAGAGATCCACCGGCTCTCTCATCCTTGAACACTGTCCACATTGTTGCCACATCTAGGGAAGAAGCAGTAGAAAACCAACCAGGTCCTTGGAAGTCTTATCACCATCCAAAATAAAAGCTCTCTGAAGTGATGAGACTCTGGAAACTGTTTTCATTTTATACCTTGTATAAAATGTGTCTTTTTTTTCTAGAAGTCCTGATTAAAAAAAAAAACTACATATAAGCTTGGTTTTGTCACACAGCTAGAATTCCAACAGCATGAGCTAAAGTGAATCAATTACTTTGTTTATTCAATCTTCTAGTCCCCAAGACTTTTCACATCATTTCAAAGAAGATTTAGGTGAATAGTTCTGCCAATAATATAGAAAATAACCATCAAAATAATCCATGAGAAAGAAAAAATAGCAAAAGTTTTTGAAAAAAAAAATCAATCTTAAAACTCTTTTGAGAACAGCAGAAAAAAAGGTTTTCCCCCAATTCTTAAACTCTAGGCTTCTGATTCAACATGTCATTCATCTGTAGGTTAATGATTGCAGACTGGATAAGGTAACCATCTTTCCCGATTACAGGCCCTGAATCTCCAACTTTTTTTAACAAACAAGGCCTATGTTATACTTTAGTAAAACCAGGTCCTAATCAAATTCCAATAACAATCTCTTAGTTGCCCAAATAAAAACATAATTTTATTATATGTACTACATTAAAAAAGGCAATATGAAGGAAAATGTTCTCAATGATGAGGTTCCTACGCTACCCAAATAAATTACCTATAATTCTAAAAGGTTAATTTAAGAAAATTCTCATACAAACTAACATGAAAGCATATAGGAACCATAACAAGCTTTGTTTGGGTCTTTTTTTTAAATACATTAAATGCAATAATTATTGTCAAAGCTATATAATAGGAGTAGAAACATTTTAATGTCTGATATCCTTCCCTATCCCTCCTTCAGTCTTCATGTTCCATCGCTACCAGCTCACAAATCAAACCCACCAAGTAATCTAACGAGGTATGCCAATTTCCTGTAAAGAGACACATAACCCAAACAAAATTAAGTTCAATATACAAAAAAACTCTTAAAATTTAAGCAAAACTTAATGCGAAGAAAAACCAAACTATTTCCTACAACAAATAAAACATCAACCAAAAGTAAAGATAAAAAGTGAAATTTCCAGATTCAATTAACAACCAGTAAGAAACTAAAGAATTCGTAGATATGCCCTCCACTCACATATGTAATTTAAAGCTGATTATCCCTTTTTTTTTTTTTTTACATTAATCAGAGCAGGCGATTTCTCTAAACATATGAGAATAGTTTCCTTCCTAGATGAATTCAAGAAACAGGGAAATGGAATGAGGATAAGAAAAACCTCTCCCATACAAAAATATCTCCTTCTCTGGCACAATGTGGATGCCTAAAAAAATTCCTCCATGCCTGATAATTTTGTGAGGACACCTGATAAAACATGACATCTGGGTTAGACACCATCTTACAACAAAAGTCTCACGGGACACCCTAGGCTGAGCTATGGAATTAAAGGAATTTATGGAAAATCTAGGTCATGAGCTGTATCTAGAGAAAAAAAAAGATGCAAGATGAAGAAACACAACCAAATTTTGCCTCGCTGTTTGTCTAACGTGGAGTCTTCAAGACCCTGCGAAAGACAGAGTCAGAGGTCTCAATGAACTACAAACTCACTAAAAGAACTTACACAATTTTGCATTTTCATTTCAATGACAATCTGCAAACCTCACGAGTCTGCACCCTGGATCCAGTGGAGGGTCATCCTACAACCACATCTAAAATTCAAGCTCTGCCGAGTACTGACGGCCACACTGGCACCAGGCAGACCCGCCAAAAACTCACCAGCAAAGGCCAGAAGCTGACTTCTCACCCACCAAGGTACCAGCAGGAATATTAAAAAAGTATCATCCATCTCACAAAATGAATGCTGTTTATTTCAAGTTTGTTGGTTTTTAGCTTTGCTTTTTATTTTGCTTTTATTTTAGAGGTATAGGAGAGCTGTAAGTATGAGGAACTTAGACACGGTTCTAAGTTATAATCAAATAATTTAACACAATTATATAGCATCTAAAAGGTAAACAATTATTGGGGCACCTGGGTGGCTCAGACTATTAAGCGTTGACTTCGGCTCAGGTCATGATCTCATGGTTCGTGGGTTCAGGCCCCACATCAGGCTCTGTGCTGACAGCTCAAAGCCTGGAGCCTGCTTCGAATTCAGTATCTCTTTCTCTCTCTGCCCCTCGCTTGCTCTCTCTCTCTCTCTTTCTCAAAACTAAACACTAAAAAAAATTGTTTAGGGGCACCTGGGCGGCTCTGGTGAGTCAGCTGAGTGTCTGACTTCAGCTCAGGTCATGATCTTGTGGTTCATGAGTTCGAGCCCCGCGTCGGGCTCTGTGCTGACAGCTCAAAGCCTGGAGCCTGCTTCTGATTCTGCATCTCCCTCTCTCTCAGCCCCTCCGCCACTCATGCTCTGTCCCTCTCTCTCTCCATAACATAAATAAAACATAAAAAAAATTTTTTAATTGTTTAAAGATAAACAATTATCACCGTTACTGCTTTTTTATTTAAAAAAATTCAGTGTTTATTTATTTCTGAGAGAGAGAGAGAAAGCAGAGGAGGGTCAGAGAGAGAGGGAGACACAGAATCTGAAGCAGGCTCCAGGTGTGGAACTGTCAGCACAGAGCCCAGTAAAGGGCTTGAACCCATGGACCACAAGATCATGACCTGAGCTGAAGTAGGATGCTTAATCGACTGAGACCCCAGGCGCCCCTCACTGTTACTGTTTTTAAATTACATGTATTAACCATACTAACACCAACCTCCAAGGGTGCAAAATTCAGTATGGTTGATGGAAGAACTAAAGATCGTAGGAATTATACAACAACAGCACTACTACAACTGCTATATTTGTTCATGTGGGGGAAAAAAAAAACAAAACCAAAAGCCAAAATCCAAAAAAATCCAAATGAAAAACCAAACAAACAAACAAAAAAAACCATACAAAGAGCAATATGTCCTCTTCTCTATTTGGCTATCACAAAGGCATCGGAGAGTCACAACTATGATCTAACAAGAACAAATGACTTCATGGTCAATGCCTGTGGTCAGCAGGAAAGACCCCACCCACCCCCGAAACCTCACGTCACATGGCAAAGGGAAATCAAAGTTGCGAATCAGCTAACCTTAAAGTGGGGAGATTATTCTGGCTTATCCAAGAGGTACAACGTAAGGGTCCCAAGGATCCTTACAAGTGGAAAGAGGAGGCAAAAGAAGAGGTCGGGTGATACAATGTCAGAACTCGATCCACTGTTGCTGGCTTTGAAAACAGAGAAAGAAGGCGGCAGGCAGCCAAGGACTGCGGACGGCCCCTAAAGAGTCGACAGGCCAAGGAAACAGACTCACCCCTACAGCCTCCAGAAAGGTACACCGCCATGCTGACACCTGGCTTTTCACCCAGTGAGACCCCTGCAAGGCTTCTGAGCTACAGAACTATAAGATAATAAATTTGTGCTACTTTCAACCACTAAGTTTGTGGTAATTTATCAGAGCAGCCACAGAAAGCAGAGACAATCCCTCTATTATTCCTTCTTCCCCATGCTATGTTATCTTCTGCCTTTCACTTTACAAAATCCAGCAGTTTCATTTTTATTTCACTATTTAATATGTATTTCCCGTGGGCTGTATCAAATCCTTCATAGACTAAAGGAGTATAAATTTTTAAAATAAATGATACAATGCTTTCAAACACTCCAAATAACCCATGATGCACGAACCTGCAAAAGGTGTTGAGAATACAAGAAGTATATTACACAGTCGCCTCCAACTCCACTCCCTACTGTGAACCAGGGATTCTGCCAGATGGTGGCGACTTTCCCTCTGGAGTCATTTGATGCCACTGAGCAAGGGCGGGGTGGGGGGTCACGGCCTAGGGGGCTTAACAACACTGAGAACTGGATGTGGCCAAAGTGGGTAAGGGGAGGCGGGCGGGAAGGGCTGGGCCCTTTAGGAGCACCAGGCAGCCCGGACTCAGGCAGGTGGAAGTCGGAAGCTGGATGAATTCTGGTGTGAAGTCTGACGGCGAGATGAGGCAGAGAGACAAGAATGCAATTATGGCACCGAAGATACTGACAAGTAGAGAAGAAAAAAGGTAAAGGCTGAAGAAATGGATCACACATTAGACAGTAAACAGGAAGGAAAAAAAGGCAGTAGAAGCTGATAGGTGGTAAGAAAATGAACTGGAGGGCTGGAGGGCTACAGATGAGGGAAAAGCCAGAAAACAAGGGGAAGGAAGATAATAGATTGTAAGGGCTGGGAATTTCAGAAATCAGGGCCAGGGAGTATGATAGTTTCCATGAGGGCAACTGACTGATGGTTCCAGAAGGAAAGTCCAAGAACCTGCTCAGAGCCCAGGCGAAAGAGAATCACTAGATTGTGGAAAGAAGCTTGACTGAAGGAGACACCAAAGAAGGTAAGAAAACCCCTTGAGAGGGATTTTTAGGAAATATTTTTTAGAATAAACCTTGGGGGTGTGTTCTTGGCCACAGAAGTGTTAGCTATCTGGCCACTGAACCTTTGATAAGTACGCAAGTTACCATAATAAATAAAGAGTGGGGGGTGTGCACACCCATCTGCTTCCAAATACCATAAATAAATCTTCAAAACTGTAAAAACCACAGAAATAACGGTAAATATTTTTAACAGGATAATTACATAAACTTATAATTGTAGATCTCATGTTACACAGGCAGGTACACAAAAGGAGGAAAGTGGGTTTTTAAATATCAAATGATCGTGATGTGCAGTGTGCACCGCAGAGAAGAGAGCGAGCACTTCTTCCACAGTGCCGGGCCTCGCAGGGGGCAGACATACGGAGGAAGGAGGAAAGAAGGGTGAATGCCAGCAGGCTGATCCGGAGAGATGTCTGCAGGGAGAGACGTCTGTAGGGAGAGACGGGAGAGGTGTGGGACGGGGCTGGTAAAATTACGCCTGAGATATCCTCCTGAAGCCAGAACCCCTCCTGAAGCCAGAGACCACGGGCTCCGGCAGGCCACTGGGCTCCCAGCACAGCACCTCCCACAACGGCCTTACCCCACCCCCCAAATACTCTCTGGCAAGAATCGACTTCCTGGAGAAGCTCCACACAGACCAGGGCTGAAATCAAATGCTCTGCATTTGCTTTTACTGTTTTACATCTTTCCTAGGTCAAGAGAGAGAATTAATGTGTGTTGGGATGCTTGGAGAAGTACCAGGAGAGGTTATTTAACTTAATAACTTTGCAATTTATTCTCCTTCAGTTAAGACCAAAATAATCTGAAATTAAGATATGAGTAGATGGTTGTTGACTGTAATTTACTAAAACTTAAGAATGTACCTTCTCACTGTAGCTTAGCTAAAAAAACCCTAGCAGCCATTACAAGCCATCGAGAAGGCACAAACAGATATTGTGAAAACATCATGAGAATAGTTACTATCTTACTGTTTTGCGACAGGCCGTACTGAAGGGGACTTCTAAAAGTAGCCAACTGTAGTCTGCAAAAAATTATTCACAGCTCTAAAGATGTTACAAAAACAAAGTTCAGTAATATGTAAACCAAAAATAAGGTAAACGCCACAGTATCTTAAATCAACAGACAAATCCAAGAGCACACAGCAGCCTAAAATCTAAATAAACAGCTCACAGGGCGCCTGGGTGTCTCAGTTGGTTAAGCATTCGACTCTTGGTTTCGGCTCATGTCATGATCTCACGATTCGTGAGTTCGAGTTCCACACTAGGCTCTGCACTGACAACACAGAGCCTGCCTGAGATTCTTTCTCTCCCTCTCTCTCTGTTCCTCCTCTGCTCTGTCTCTCAAAATAAATAAACTTAAAAAAAATTTTTTTTAATAATAAACAGCTCAGTGAAGTCGGTAAATTAACTCGAGTGAAAATAAAGGGTCAATAACAATCTCTGATCTAGTCGGTGGCCTTACTCACTCATAAGGCAACTATAAATTTGAATTTGATTACGCCTGCAATCTGATTAAAGCAGATGAAGAATGCGATCTGAACCCAGCAAGCCCGACGTCCAGGTGCACAAGGCATCACAGCACGGCTAAATTCTCTATGAAAGAATCACCCCGTCCAATGAATAATCTCAAGCTAAATTTCATCAAACTGATATATGAAAAATAAACATGGATTAACCAACAGAAAATCACATTCCATTACGTTCATTGCAAACCTTCCTGTGGTTTGAACACACGTTTTTAAAGAAGGAAACAGCAACGCTAATACAATCAGTATAGCCAGAGGCTAGAGAGGAGGGTAGGGACACACTTGCCACATGACGCATGAACTGGGAAGACTTCCTTTTACCTTTTCCTCTATCTCAGATTTCAAAGAAAAAAGCTAGTGAAAACAGCTAATACTTATTTACTGAGCAGGTGTCATATACAAGCTGCTCTGCTCACTGGATTCTCACAGCAACACTTCGAGCGAGCACCATTATTGGCCCTACTATGCAGAAAGGAAATTAAAGGGAAGAGAAGTAACATTCCCCAAGTCACAAAATTGACAAATAGCTGACACAAGATGTGAACTCACAAGGTTTTACTCCAGAACCAATGTTGTTAACCATCCTGTTATACTGTCTCATAAAAGGTAAGCTTCGCCATGTAAACATCAGAAACCCATCTAACAGAGCAAAGAGAAAAAAACAACTATTCATAAAGTATCTGTGAGCTCAACTCACTCAGGGATAGGCGAACATTTTCTGTAAAAGGTCAGATAATTATTTTAGGCTTTGTGGCCCACATGGTCCTTGCCACAGCTACTCAACTCTGCTAGTGAAGCCAAAAAGCAACAATAAATGAGTATATGTAAATGAGCATAGCTGTGTTCCAATAAAAATTTAAAAAGTAACAATTTGCAAACCCAGTAATAGGCCAGATTTGACCTGGGGGCCACAGTTAGCCAACCTCGGGCTAGTTTATGAGCAGGAGATTTCAAAATTTCAAAAAACTGTAGAATTCATGACTCCTATATAAGTCAATTACAGGAAAGAATCTGCATGCAAGGTGTAAGAAGTAACATCAAGGACCTTCTCGAGGGAAAGCAGTATTATTTGTAGAAAAAAAATTACTTGTAATTATAGTTGACATGCATCGTTTTAGTCCAGTTTAGTTTAGCTGCCTCTCACAGACACCTCTAGGGTTTTCGAAATCTCCAGGGAAGGCAGCACCTCCAGCCAAGAACAGGTCTCACAAAGCCAGGGGCCGTGCACTGGGGCTGCTGCCAGTCTACTCCTGTTCCTGGCCCACATTCACGCCCCATCGAAACCATCTGTTCTGCTAGGGTGGGGGTCGTGACACTCAGCCCACAAAATCAGACTTCTAGAACAATGAAGTATAAGGAAGTCTCAGAGCACACTTCAGTTAGCACATACAAATTGCGCGGGTGTGATTGTATTGATCTAAAAACTCAACCTTTTCTGATGCTGACTTTCTAGCTTTGAACTGGTATCTGCTGGCTGCTCGCCCACTTAGGTCCAGGGGCCAGAACACAAAAGGTTTGCCCTCTGTTCTGACAGATCTCCCAGCCTAAGTGAAGATATGAACAGCAAGAAAAATGGAATCTTCTCTGATCCTTCTATTGCTCACGTTATTCTGTCACCGACAGCGAAACGCACAACAGGTCTTAAGCTACTCACCTTCTTCTCATATTTCTAATGCTATGACTCTAATCTGACTCCTACCCATGTGTTATCTATTTGGTTTCCAAATCTTTTTAATTACTTATGAAATTTGTGTACAAATATATGTGAAAATACATAAAATCAAATACACGAGAAAAATATGAAGAGCTGGATATGTAAATGCAGGTTCACACACTCTTCCTAAATGCCAGTGACTCATCCGTCAAGCACACCCTGCTTGGAAACCAGATTACGGCCGCGCTTTCCAAACTTGGCTCTTCCAAAACAATCCTCATAAAATGAAGGCTATGCTCAAACATGTCAACGTAAGAACCCAAGGAGAGTATGATTCTTTCAGCTTGGACAATCCATCAGGGAAAGCATAAGGCTGGGCCTTTATAGTCATACTGTGTACTGGGAACAGTAAGTAAATTGGTCACGGGATACTTTCCAGCAAAAACAGCAGCAACAAATCTGAACGAAAAATAGGCCACTACAGAGAGTCCTTGACTTCACTGCAACATAAATCAGCATCGAAACTAATTTTGTTACAAATAAATTCTTTAATGATTTAGAATAATTGTCAACACTGAATGCAAAAGATAAGCTGGCAAAGGACTGTCTTGCACTGACTTTCTTTTAAAGGGAAAAGGCAGCCAATATTAAATGTAATATATGTTACTTCATACACCTCCCACACACACACACAACCACTATGTATTCAGCATTTTACATTCCTAAGGCATCTCAAGAAAAGCCTAAGAAACTTTAATTCATTACACCTCTTAATATTCCTATGAAGCAGGTACCCTGTGGCTCAGAATAATACTAAATTGAAACATAAGCTCACACATTCCATAATTTGTCAATAAAAAACTTTGCTAAAAATTTGCAAATTAATTCCAGGAGAATACGTTTGGTTTGTCATGTGTTCAATACTTCCCACTTCTCATGATGCTTTTCTGTGTCCAAATGAGAATACACTTTAAGAACTATCCATCTAAGATGCTTACTCTAGCTTCCTATTTTCTTCTAACTAGGTATTTACAGGAATCAGTGAATGCAGAATCCGCCGCACTCGTGTTACGGGCATACCTTGGAGATACTGTGGGTTTGGTTCCAGAACACTATAATAAAGCAAATACTGTAATAAAAGAAATCGAATGAATTTCTGGTTTCACGATAAAAGGCATGTTTTCACTATACTAGAGTCTATTAAGTATGCAAAGGCAGTAGGTCTAAGAAAGTGTATACACATTAATTAAAAAATACTTCATTGCTAAAAACCTAATAACCATCATCTCGCCCTTCAGTAAGCTGTGATTTTTTCTGCTGCTGGAGGGTCTTGCCTCAGTGCTCATGGCTGCTGACTGATCAGAGAAGCGACGGCTACAGGGCGGGTGGCCATGGTAATTTCAAAATAAGACAACACTGACGTTTGCCACATCAGTGGACTCTTCCTTTCACAAACATTTCCTCTGTACCATGTGATGCTGTTCGAAAGAAATTCTACTGTGGGTAAAATATTCTCAAAATTGGAGTCAATTCTCTCCAACTCTGTCACTGCCTTATCAACTAAGTTTATCATATTCTAAATCTTTTGTCATTTCAACTATGTTCACAGCATCTTCACCAAGAATAGATTTCATCTCAAGAAATCAATTCTTTGCTCCTCCATAAGAAGTGACTCTTCATGAACTGAGGTTTGATTGCGAGAGTTTAACAATTCACTCCCATCTACAGGCTCCACTTCTAACTCTAGTTCTCTGACCCTCTCTACATCTACAGTTACTTCCTCCAGCTGAGGTCTCGAACACCTCAAAGTCATCCAGGAGGACTAGAATCAGCTTCTAAACTCCAGTTAATGTTGATATTTTGACCTCTTCCCATGAATCATGAGTGTTCTCAGAAGCATCCAGAATGGTGAACCCCCTTGCAAGAAGGCTTTCAACTGCCCAGATTCATCAGACGAATCACTGTCTAAGGCAGCTACATCCTTATAAAATGTATTTCTTAAGTATTAAGACCTGAAGTCAAAATGACTCCTTGATCCATGGGCTGCAGAATGGATGCTGTGTGAGCAGGCATGAAAGTATTAGGCTCACTGCACATCTTCATCAGACCTTTTAGATGCAAATGCACTGTCAATCAACAGTAACGTTTTGAAAGGAATCGTTATCTGAGCAGTTAGGTCTCAAGGGTAGGCTTAAAATATTCAGCAAACCAGGCTGTAAACAGATGTGCTGTCATCCAGGTTTGTTGTTCATTTACAGAGCACAGAGAGATTTAGCATAATTTTAAGGGATTTTCAAAATGGTACATGGTAACTAATGGATTTATAGGGCACAGACTTAGCATAATTCTTGAGGGATGTTCAGAAATGGTAAATGAACACTGGCTTCAACTTAAAATCACCCGGACCTTAGAGCACAACAAGAGTAGCACCCAGTCCTCTCGAGTTCTGAATCCAGGCACTGATTTCTCTCCAGCTAAGTCTGAGATGGCATCTACTTCCAAAAGAAGACTGTTTTATCTACAATGAAAATTTAGTCAGTGCCACCACTGAGAAAATTAGTAACAGAAAGCCTCGCATTTAAAACGGAGTCAGGAGGGAGCTCTCACACCCTGCCCCTTGTGAACCGCGCAGGAAGAGACGGACCTTGTACACATATACTACTCTATCTCAGCAGAAGAGAGCGAGGCTTTCCTGTTCCCCCGGCAACTTCTCAGTCAATGAGAGGCCACCATACTTCCAGCTGCCAGTTTACTCCAACGGACTTTGTCTTTAACCTTCTGAAGTTACCCCTTTCTCCTACAAGAGAGCATTCTTCTCTTTTGTTCTCCTGACTTGCCTACAGGTTTTGGTTTAGCTTGCCTGTCCCAGATTGCAGTTCTCTGCTATTCCCGAATAAACCCATTTATTCTCTTAGCTAGAGCTTAGGGGTAACTGTCTCTACATCAGCACTTGCTGCTTCCCCTGCACTTTGACGCTACGTAGACAGCGTCTTTCCTTAAACCTCGTGAACCAACCTCTGCTAACTTAAACTTTTCCACAGCTTCCTAACCTCTCTCCGCCACCATGGAATTGAAGGAGCTGGGGTCCTGCTCTAAATGACGCTTTCGCTTAAGGAAATGTGGCTGATTTTATCTTCTATCCAGACCACTCAAACTTTCCCCATATCGGCAATGAGGCTGTTGGGTTTTCTTATCATTCGTGTGTTCAATGGAGTAGGAGCACTTTAATTTCCTTCAAGAACTTTTCCTTCTAGTCACAACCTGGCTAACTGTGCAAGAAGCCTAGCTTTTGGCCCATCTTGGCTTGCGACACAGCCTCCTCACTGAGCTTAATCATCTCTAGCTTATGCTTTACAGTGAGAGATGTGTGATTCTTCCTTGCAGTGAACACTCAGAGGCCACTGCAGGGCTAAGGAGCCCAATTTCAATATTCCTGTGCCTCGGGGGAATAGGGAGACAGAAGGAGGGAGGGAGACGGGAAAAGAGCAGATCAACGGAAAGTCGGAATACACACAACATTTATCAGTTAAGTTTGCCATTTTATAGGAGCATAGTTCCTGGTGCCCGGAAATAATTACAATAGTAACAGCAAAAATCACTCATCACAGATCACCACACACAAACAATAATGAAAAAGTTTAAAATATTTCAAATTACCAAAATGTGACACAGACACACAAAGTTGAAAAAAATGCAGTTGGAAGACAGCCTGTCCAAAGGCTTAATGGACACAACGTTACTACAAACTTTCAATCTTTAAAAAAACGTAGTATCTGCAAAGCCCAATAAAATAAGCTGTTCCTGTATATAAAAAATATAACCAATGAAAAACTGACATAACCATGAGGCAAGATTGGCCATTTGCGAGTTCCTTTAACACTTACCAAAATACGTTTTCCTTGACCCATAAATCCTTGTAAGGGCAGCACACACATAATATAGGCTGCAGCTTCTTTTTGTAATATTTATCCTCACTATGTGGATGACTGCATTTTGTAGGTTTGTACATGTGTGAACCTATATTTTAAGACGCCTGTTATTTCTTTTAATCTAAAAATATGAACACAGCTAATTAAAAATCAGTGATTCTATTTAAATAGTCTTTATCCAACCAAGCACTTTAGTAATTACAGAGGGTTTGTGCCTTACGATTAAGATAAACATTTTTAATAAGCACTCAAGTCCTGCTCTTAGTCCACCTGTAGACAACAATTAAATGGACCTGGTTTGTACTAATTATTATTCATTATAAAGTTCTCCCTTCCGAAACAGACACTGCTAATAGTTGCTGGTAACAGAAATGAAACACATTCCAGTTTATGATAAAGAGCTGTACATTTTCTCACATTCTAGACTGGCTACGAGAATTCAATCCAGCAAACCTTAGCCCCTTTCACGTGCCACGTCCCGAAGGAGAGAAGTGGAACTTTTGTGACATTCATTCCCTAGTAGTGACTTAAAAATCTAGCAACCAAAAAACAACACTGAATTGCCTGGGCAATATAAAACCTAACGCGCTGATGAAAATGGCAAAAATGTTAGGCTACATTTATTGTTTGGTGCTGGGAACACATTTGTTTCGCAATTTTCTACCAATTCAATTTCAGAAGTAGATATAACATGTCTCTGACAAATGTGAAACCACTGCAAATAAACACTACAAGTTTTCTCTACTCTTGGTCTCTCCACACTGAATGACTATGACGTGGCATGTGGCAATCCAACCAGATTATTAGACTGGAACAACAAGAGTGTCCCAACTGAGTTATGATTTTCATTCGTCAGCTACCTTCTAAAAACAAACACTCATAAGTACGTCCAGAGAGATCCCGTAATGCAAAATTTACATCACTGGCTACCAGGTAACACGCTACAGCACATTCATGCTATCAGGTGACGACGTCTATGAATTTCATCAAGGCTCCACATTAATTACTTGGAGGGGCACCTCTACCCAATTCTTACCACAGAAGAGAAAGTAAAGAAAACAGAAATAAGTAGCAGATACCCCCCAAAATGACCTGCTGAACACAGTATTACGACAGCTCTGCTGGTTTTCTCTATCATGTGCTGAGTATGCACAACAAGAACAGGAAGCATTTAATCTCAGACTGAACTTGAACAAACTCTGCACAAATGTATCTCTAACACCTCCACATAAAGACTAGTCCCTGTGAAAAAGGAAAGAAATAGTTGCAAGGGGTTGGGGTAAACAGGGAAAGGTTGGCTCAGTCACTGAGCTTGTTAAGCGTCAGAATCTTGATTTTGGCTCAGGTCATTGTCTCACAGTTGGGAGACTGAGACCGGTATCCGGTCCCTTAAGCTAGGCATAGAGCCTGCTTAAGATTCTCCTTCTCCTTCTCCCTTTCTCTCTGTCCCTCTCCCACATGTACAGACGTAGACTCCCTCTTTCTCTTCCTCTCTCTTTCTCTCTCCCTCGCCCCAAGAAAAGGCACACCAAGAAAGAGAACTATGAGGTGATAAATATGAATTTCTCAATGGGATGAATCCTTGCACAATATACATGTAGATCAAAGCATCACGCTGTATAGATACCTTACAATTTCATTTGTCAATTATATCTCAATAAAGCTGGAAAAAAATTAGTCACTCTAGTTGAGCTACTTTGACCATCCTCAAAACAAAGTCATGATGCCAGGCCCTCATTGTGACATTCTATCTCATTCTTCTTTGTTTTTAATGTTTGTTTATTTTGACAGACAGAGAGAGAGAGAGGGAGAGAGAGAGAGAGAGAGAGCGCGCACGCGCGCACACATGCACATGTGCGCGCATGTGAGCATGAGCAGGGAGAAGATCAGAGAGAATCCCAAGCAGGCTCCGCCTTGAGATCATTATCTGAGCTGAAATCAGGAGTTGGATATTTAACCAACTGAGGCCACCAGTTGCCCCTTGCCCCATTCTTCAGAATCTATATAATTCTAATTTGGGGAAGTCTTCCCAGCCTCTACTCAGCCCACAATGAGAGAGCTTTTAAGCTTGAAATCTAAAACACCCAGTGGAAACTATATCATGTATTAAGGCTTTGTATTATGAATATAACTCTATTTAGCCTTCAAGTAAAATATTCCTGACACATATCCTGGTTCAGAAATGTGTTTTGGCGGCACCTGGGTGGCTCAGTCGGTTAAGCAACTAACTTCAGCTCAGGTCATGATGTCGTGGTTCACGAGTTTGAGCCCCACATCGGGCTCTGTGCTGACAGCTCAGAGCCTGGAAACTGGTTCACACTCTGTATCTCCCTCTCTCTCTGCCCCCTCCCCAACTTGTGCTCTCTCTCTCTCTCTCTCTCTCTCAAAAATAAATAAATACATAAACCTTTAAAAGAAGAAATGTGTGTTTTCACTGGTTTCTTAATATCTTTAAGCCTGGTGTTGTTTTAGGATGTAGAGATACCCCTAAATAGAGTTTGAAGCCCCATAACAGAAAAGACCTTTTGTTTTGCTCTATATTCCGAGCATTATGCTCTGCTCAAATGGATACTGGAAGAAGAGTTTAATATATTCACTGCCTATTACTAATGTTTCAACACTTAAAAATAAATAAGTAAACAGGCCATGTATTCAACATAAAATACTGAAGGGCATTTAAACAGGTATGTTATAGGATATCTAAAGAATCACAATAAATTATAACATAAGGGATTTTTACATTAGTTTAAGATACTTCATCAAAGGAGACTCTCCACAAGTTTGGTATCAAAAACTAAAGCAGAGTCCATCTAACTCAACTCTCCCTATCACAAAACCTGTTCCTCTGCATATGATAAAAGTCAGGGAGAGGGGGGAGTCCATGACCTTTGTACCAAGTAATTCCATGTATTTTATTTTATGCATTTGCAACATTACTCTGAGTAGTGGTCTATAGGCGTTATCGGACTGCTAAAAGGGCAGAAGAGGAAGAGGGTAACAAAGACAGAGAATGTTAGGAACCCTACAGAGAAATGGATTTACAGCACAGTTGTAAGGGTAGTTTAATATCCTCTAACGTCTGAGTAGAAAACTGACAATTCAAGTCTCCCATTTTCTATTATCACATTTGCCAAGTGAACCTTAAAGTTCAGCCTTGTAACTGATGTTCAGTCCAAAGTACATCTGCTTAGTACTAAATGAAGGACAAAGCAAGCTGGTGGCAGGGTTATAAAACATCACCCACTGCTAAACATACTAGCACAAAAGATTTCTCCGAGGTTAGCTTTTCTGATTGTTTCCTGAAGAAGAAAACAATGGCAGCCAATTTCTCACGTGAAATCTTTCATATGAGAATCTTAATATGGCTTATTTCTATCAACTACAACATTCAAAGTAACAGCTGTACTTCATACAAGTTCTGCAATTTTATTGTGGCTTTGACTATACTAATGGTTGTTTCTTCTTAAAAAAAAGAAATTACAAGCTCAGGATAAAAATCATTTTTTCAGAGTACTTAACAAAATTGCCCATCATATTACCAACCAATAAATTTAATGTAGAACTTTAGTAAAATACAATTCTCAAATGCTTGGTTTAACCTAATTTTCTTAGGAACGAAACAAAAAACTTTGTTAACAAAAAGGGCAAATTACTAGTTTAATAATTCATTTGCAGTAAAAGTAATTCTACTTTAATCAAAACAATACCTGCTTGAAATGCTGCACTCTTTTAAATGACCATTATACACTTCGGATATGACTTCTTTCATGATAACTCGATTTTATTAACAGAACTCAACACATTCAATGTGATTCGGCTACAGTTTACTTTATGATGTCTTACGCACTCTCTATATACTGACATTTACAGAAAAAAATTATGGCAGTGACACCTCCTCGAAGCTTGAAGAGAGAAAGCCAAACATTTAAAAGAAGCATTTAGTAAGATTATATGGTTTCTCTCCTCCAAGCATAACAAAAGAAAATCAGTTCTTTGACCTTTAAGCATCAGAAGAACCTTTAATTTTGACCAGATGAAACATGCAACCTGTCAGTAAGCTAACAAACATGAAGAGCGAAATAAATATGGCAGGAACCATCACCACACACCCTCTTCCCCCACCCCGTTCCTTGAAAAAAGATTCTCAACAGAAACATGTACATAACAATTTGGAAGAATTATGGTATCCGATCACAAATTTCTACTTCACAAACTGTGTACAATAATCGAGTCCTATTTCATCACCACTCTGACCTTTGATAAAATCCACATGACTGTATCTCAATAAAGCTGTAGGGGTGGGGGGGTGGATTCAGACACAGACTTCAATAGTTCTTATGCAACCCATTCCGTGTTCTTCTATATTCTTCCCTCGTTATTAAAAATGAACATCCATGACAATATTAGAGCTGAAAGTCAAAAAGAGGACCTAAGCAAGGACAATGACTTCTTCAAACCTTAATTAGATTTAGTTTTCCCAGTATCCGGGGTCTTCCTAGATGTCTTACTGATTTCTATTTTAACTCAGTTATAATCAGAGTATATACTGTGTATGAATTCAACCCTTTTAAATATAGTGAAGCTTATTTTTGACTGAATATGTGATGCATTATGACTATACCACGTGAACTGGAAAAGAACGACTATCTCACCGTTGTCGGATGTGCTGTTCAAAAATACAACTGGGCTGAAGTGGCAGACAGCGTCAAACAGAACGCTCCTCAGGGTCTTCATGTATCTACTGAATCTAGCTGCTCTACCATCTGCTGACAAAGGAGAGTCAAATCCCGGGAAAGGCTCAGGAGCTCTTCTTCCCCGACTGCCTTCCAGCAAGCAGTCTCCTCTCACCCTGAAGGCCCTAAGTGCCCCAGGCCCATCCCCTTTTCATCAGACCAGAAATACTGCATACCTCCTATGTGAGTTTTTTCCCACTTTTGAATGAGGGCCCAACCTTATGACAAAACTACCACAAGAGAAAATCTACCCTATGCCAGTCCTTTCTTGCGAATTTGGACTGCTTCTAAAATCTGCTTATTTTTGTTCTCCCAAGTCCTTAAGCTTCATATTTTGTCCAAAACTTGTCATTCTTACCTGTGGGAAGATCCATTAGGCACTTACTATACCATAGAAGCCCATATGCAGACAAACTTTTTTCACAGTTACTTTGTGTGTGTGTGTGTGTGTGTGTGTGTGTCTATCTGTCTGTCTGTCTGAAACCTAATAATAAATCCAGTACACCCAAAAATCTCAGAACGGCCAGAATCCATGAAAATCTGGGTAAAACAAACTCCATGAATCAGTAATTTTGGGCTCATAATATATTCAACAAAAAGAAGATCAGTAAATGTATTGATTAGATGTGCATTTAATTAAGATAATTCTGATGGCTATGTTGCAGGATGGATTTGAGAAAGGAGCTCAGTTAAAGAATTAATTTAACAGTCCAAAGCAAAGAATAGGGAGAGAAAAGCAAGCATGAAGAAAATGGGGACTGAGCCAGAGCAATTACAAGTACACAGGTAAGTAAACAGGTCAGTCTCCAGAAATCCAAAGGAATACCAGGGGAGAAGTCACAAACATTCTGCTCACAAAACCCATGGCCTAAAAACAATACTCTTCTCTCCATGTTGCTTATGTTCACACCAATCACCTCGGTCTACCCTCCAAAAATGGGAAGAAAGTAGTGATCAGGTCAAAACTCTTCCATATTGTGCTATAAGTAGGCCTTGCTATTGAATCACTACACTCTGACCAACTGAGCCAAACTGAATATATACTTTTCAATACAAAGATCCAGGTTGAAATCACCAAACTGATCAGTTCGCACATAACGGAAAATCTATCTGCCATCCCTGATTGACATTTTAATCAGAACGATCTACGGAAAGGAATTTTAGATATGATCATACTACTAAACAAGATATACCATGCTCGTGGATGTGGGGAATACTGTTGAAATGTCCAAACTCTCTAAACAATCCTCAGAAACTATGCAATCTCTATCAAAAAACCAATAACGTTTTTCATAGAACCAGAACAAATAATCCTAACATTAGTACAAAGGACCTCAAATAGCCAAAGCCATGTTAAGAAAGAAGAACAAAGCTGCGGGCATCATGACCCCAGATTTCAAGATATATTGCAAAGTTGTAGAAATCAAAACATGATGGTACTGGCACAAAAACAGACACATAGATGAAAGAAACAAGACAGTGAGCCCAGAAATAAACCCATAGCTATATAGTCCATAATCTACTACAAAGGAGGCAAGAATATACAACAAAGAAAAGATCTCTTCAATAATGGTGTTAGGAAAACTAACAGCTATATCCAAAAGACTGAACCTGAACCACCTTCTTAAAAATAAACTAAAAATGGATTTAAGACCTAAACATGCAATTTGAAACCGAAAAACTAGAATAAAACATAGGCATTCATCTCTTAGACATCAGCCTTAGCAACATATTTATGGATCTATTTTCTCAGGCAAGGGAAACTAAAGAAAAAATAAACTATTGAAACTACATGGAAATAAAAAGTTTTTGTGCTATAAAGGAAACAATAAACAAAGAGGCAACCTTCTGAATGAAAGGGAATATTTATAAATGATATATGTGATAAGGAGTTAATACCCAAAATAAAGAACGTCTACACCTCAATACCAAAAAAAAAAAAAAAAGAAAGAAAAAGAACACAATCCAATGAACAGAAAATTTCCTAAAGAAGACATACAGATGGACAACAGATCCATGAAAAGATGCTCAACATCATTCATCACCAGGGAAATGCAAATCAAAACCACAATAAGATATCACCTCACACCCATCAGAATGCCTAGTATCAAAAAGAAATAGTAAGTGTTAAAAGAATGTGGAGAAAGGGAACCCTGGTGCGTTCTTGGTGGGAATTGAAATCGGTGCAGCCGCTGTGGAAAACAGTAGGCAGCTTCCTCAAAAAGTTAAAATAGAAACACCGTATGATCAAATAATTCCACTACTGGCTATTTGCCCAAAGAAAATGAAAACACTAATTCAAAAAGATACACGCATCCTTTGTGTACTGCAATATTATACAACAGCCGAGAAATGAAAGCAACCCAGTGTCCTTTGACAGATGAATAAAGAAAATGTGGTAGATACACACACACACACACACACACACACACACACACGGTGGAATATTATTCATCCATAAAAAAAAATGGAATCATGGATAGACCTAGAGGGTATTATGCTAAGTGAAATAAGTCAGAGAAAATAAATACCAAATGATTTCACTTCTATGTGGTATCTAAAAAAACAAAAGAACAAACAGACTCTTAAATACGGTGGACTGATGGTTTCAAGAGAGGGAGGTGTGGGGTGGTTGCAACAGATGAGGGGATTAAGAGGTACGAAATTCCAGTTATAAAATAAATAAGTCATAGAGATGAGAAGCATAGGAAATATAGTCAACAATATTGTAATAACACTGTAAGGTGACAGATGGTGACAACACACATTGTGGTGAGCAGTGAGTAAGGTCTAGAATGGTTGAATCAGTATGCTCTACACTTGAAACTAACATAACATACCATGTCAATTATACTTCAGTGAGAAGTATTTTACAATTATTTAAAAGAACTCTCACTTTTAGAAGTCATATTCAAAGATGAATCTGTACCAAGTTCCCTTTACTTGATACTATGATCAGATTTATATTTGAACTGCAATAAGTGGTCAAATATCATGGATAATACAAAAACATATCAACAGATATTATCCTTCACTTGCGTCACTACTCCTCACCCTGTCCTGCAGAAGCGCTTCTATTATTCCAGAACTGAAAGACCACAACTACTGCCCCCTCATCTGCTCATAATTTTACCCGCTGAGTCCAACTACCAAATCTAATGCAACCTTCCACACTAATCAAGTCCCACCTACTCCAGAAAGATCCCCTGAACTCATGTCCAAAGTTCTAATCCTAATTCAGAGCATTGTATTACTACAGTTAAACAATTTATATTATTTTTCTTATCCTGTTATCATTATTTCACAAAACGTATCCATATCAATATCCTGTCTCCTCAACCTTTCTTGAGGGCTGACAAGTCTGTTTCATATTTGGTACAGTAGCATATCCATATGTAAATTAAAAAAAAAAAAAACACTTGATTAACTATAGGAGGGAAAACATAGCAGAGAATATTTAAAGTCAACATCACAATCCCAAATGCTCAGGCTAACTCAGATGCTTAAAGACTTAATATTTTCATTCTTTCCTCAGTAGATTTTGAGTCTGGGTACTATAAACTACTTCAGAGAAGGTAGGAATAGATGAGTCCCTAAAGTTGCTGTCAGTGTTTTTTACAGAGATCTCGACAGAATAAGAAAGAAGCTTATGTTCAAAGTAGTCCAGCAGGGTCTTTCACCCTGAGAAAACCAGAGACATAAATAGCCTCATCAAATAATCATTTTGTGGCATCTTCTAAGGCTTTACATTTCACACGATGTGCAACAAGGCAATAAATGAATGCTACTGGAAAGAAGCTTCCCAACTGCGAAGCAACTACTCTTGCCCTCAACTTCTAATCTCAGGAATTCCTAAAAATCTATCTGAAGCCATTCAAATTAATGATATAAATGACAACATAATTACATATAAAGGAGTTGTAGGTCTGAATGTGAAAAAGCTTAAGAATCATTTTTCTTCTCTGTACTACTAAACAAACTCCTGGTATGAACAGATAAAGCCGACCCAAATGCGAACACACAGACCTGCCAAAACAATTCTTTCATTTCTGGTTTAAAATAATTAGATAATTTTGACTATCACGCTTATGCATTACGCCTCACGAGATAGCACAACTACTACCTAGCAGCTTTCAGAACGCTTCTGCAAGCTTCTTAAGTGTGGGGACAAGAGGACCTGAGGGGCCCTCCCTGTGGAGGAGCCGGTGTGCCGGCACTGAGAGACAAGAAGCCTGCTTCCAGTTGCCCGTGCCTCCGCCCCGGTTCCATCTGCCGCTGACGAAGCGCACAACTGGAGGGAACAGCTCATCACGTCTACACAGATTTAGACACGCATTTAGACATGAAACAAGCCTTTGATGGGATTATGTCAGGATCAAACTGATCTCTACAAGCGAACACACTGTAAAATAAATTACTAGTGGTTCACTGTAAGAAGTTAGTTTTTCTTTACAAAATACTGTATTAAATTTTTAGGATAAAGGAGTATTTTAAATAACGATTTTTTAAAGGCTATTCAGTACTTAATGATGTTTTCAATTACAAGAAACTTGAACCCTAAAGAATAGATTATGTAAAGTAGCTCAGGCTACAAGAATGAAATGAAGGTGGGGCCTGCTCTTTGTCTAAGGAAAGGGGCTTCAACACCCATCTTTTAAACAAAAGGCAAACTGCACTCGGTCTCAAAGTCTGCCTATGAGACTAATTACTCAGTGATACCGCAGGCCTATTCCTCTTACAGAAGAGAGTTTTGGACTAACGCAGCCCACTAAAGCCTTCGAAAGCAATTTGTATGAAAATAGAATGAGATCTAGTACATTTAGATCCAATTCAATTTCATGAAGGGTCAGCACTAAGCAAAACTTTATAAAGTAATCTATGCAGTATGTAAAAATATTTGACAATTATGACAACTTAAAAGAAGTCAGTTTTTCTTTTTTTTTTTTTAACATTTTTATTTATTTTTGAGAGACATAGAGACAGAGTATGAGCAGGGGAAGGGCAGAGAGAGAGGGAGACACAGAATCGGAAGCAGGCTCCAGGCTCTGAGCCGTCAGCACAGAGCCTGACGCGGGGCTCGAACTCACAGACTGTGAGATCATGACCTGAGCCGAAGTCGGCGGCTTAACCGACTGAGCCACCCAGGCGCCCCAGAAGTCAGTTTTTCTAAAGACTCCCTCAACCATCTTTAGAAGAAGGTGAGTGGCCAATATTTCACTTATTTTTTTTCCCTAGAGAAGACAGAGGACCACATGGAGAAAATAGATCCAGAGATCAAAGCGACCAACGTGAAGAGAAAAGGATGATGGGTGGTGAAGAGAGGTTTAGGAAAGATTTCGCACAAGATATTTACTGTTATCTAACCCAGTGTCTGAATTCCAATACAAGGGTCCTATCTAAAATCAACCCAGTTGGCCAACAACCATTTTCTGGCCACTTATGTTCCGTGTACATTTTTCTATCAAATGGGACAGTCTCAAATTGGGTAAGGAACCTGCATAAACTGATAAAAGGTCATCTAGATTTGATCAAAAGCTTCTACTCATTTACTTATCATTCACCCATTTCATTCAACAAACAGCTACTGAGAACCTACCTACCATAGGGAGAGGCAATCCTGATGGGTCAGACACCAAAATGAGCGATATACATTCCCTGCCTCCTTCAAAGTACATAGTAAGGTGGGAAAAACAAACAATATGACAGTGCAGAGTGTCGAGCGCTAGGACAGTGGTAAGCACAGGTTGCTGACGAAGCACACTTTGGAGCACCTGACTCCATTTCAGCAAACCTAACTCCCCACTATTTTAGGCCCTTATCAAACAAAATCAACAGTTTTCACAAGGAGGAAACCGTGTGTCTCTGGGATTCACGTTGACTATTTAAATGGAAGCAGTTTTTCGACATTCACACTTGGGAAAAGCAGACTATGACAGAAAGACAGACGGAAATCGTTCTGACTTCTTGCTGCTACCTAGCTTTGGGAGACAATCATCCATGCGTCTCTCCTGTTTCTGCCCATCTTTTATCCATTACCCCTTCCAGATTTATCTTTTCAAGAATGTCAACAGAGCAGACAGCTTTAGAAGACAAAAACAGTATGTGCCTTGGGGGCAGTAAACAGATTCATCCCAGGACAGGTTAATAA
This sequence comes from Paguma larvata, assembly GCA_030068075.1. Classification (NCBI taxonomy): domain Eukaryota; kingdom Metazoa; phylum Chordata; class Mammalia; order Carnivora; family Viverridae; genus Paguma; species Paguma larvata. The sequence goes on along the minus strand of CM057831.1, from coordinate 2,241,580 downwards.
ATGCAGTGTTTCCTGGGGGCAAAGGCTGGGCAGGTTTGCTAGAGGCCCTCTTCTAAGATGGAAGCTCCTTAGCTCTCACACAAACCCACTCTGGGGACGGCACCCAGCGGGCACCACAGGCACATGGTCCCGACGGAAGGTAAGAGCAAGAAAACCAAAGCAAACCTGAAGCTCCTGAAGCTGACTCTGTCATGAATCGTCTAGCAACAGAAGTCAAAATGGGGCAGGCCTACTTGTTAACGTGCAAGGAGAGTGACATTTCAGACTCTCCACAGTTCTTGAAACCTAGAAACAACTTGTCTTCTCTTGCCAGTAAATCAGAGCCAAATGAATCTGTAATTTCTGCCACATAAGAGACCTAGTTAATGGGAGGTGGGGAAAGGAAGAGAGGAGAATTAACCCAGTACCGCGTATCTAATCTTGTAATTATAAACCCATTATAAACCTAGTTGGCTAAACGGTATTAGTATTCAGGCTAAAGAGTGTCCTGAAGCCTGTTTGATAGCATATTTTTTGGCAATAAAATACTTTCTCCCTCCTTTTCGTGGAAGGGAAAAGTTAGAAATACAGTATTATTTCTAAAAATGCCCATTAAAAAAATACTTAGTTCAAGGTATTAAATGGATCAATAGTTATGAAAACACGTATTACTAAGCGTGTTTCAAATTGAGTCAACTAACAACCCTTAAAAGAAACTACTAAGGAAAAATAAGAGTCAGTAAAAGTCAGCTTTTCAGATTTCATTAAAAAAAAATCATTCTCAGAAGACGTGGGTGGGGAGTAGAGACAGCCTAACAGAACCTTACCTAGTCTCTGATGTGTAAAGTTCTACCTTATGGACATGTTGGCAGCAGCCAGAAAAAAAGTCTACACAGATCAAGAGATGCAAAGGAAACAAAACAAAGCTGAACCAAACCACAGGAGAGAACATTATCTAGCAAGTTCTTACTTTACTAAGTGCTTTTGGACGATGTAACCATTTCCTATACCGAACATTCTGAAATTAATGTACCTTCCAAAATTAGGAATCACAGCGAGGAAAGAAAGCATTCCTCTAGTCTGTTGCTCTCCGTAACAGAACCCAGCAGATTATGAAAATTCATGCAGGTGGCAGTCATTCTAATCATAAACACTCAAAAGATGTTAACGGGAAATATGCCTTTTTAATTTAGAAAACAAACTTAGGAATTATTTGGAAGTAGGGCTCTATAGGGATTGCTACTAGGAAATTAAGGGATTCACTGGCTCCACCAGAGTGAGGGATGGGAAGGAAGCCGACCAACAGTAAGGGAAATTACATCAAGAGAGATTATCTATGAAAACAGAAGCGGCATTCTTCATGCGCTCTCGGCAAAAGTTGCGACATGTGATCTCTATCTTACGCGTGCCAAATGCTGAGGATTTTCTTCATATATTCCAGGGACATTTACTAAGGCACTTGTTTCTAGAGCTTAAAATTAATGCACTGTAAGAATCACTACTGTGTTGGCTTTATTAACCTGTAACAAAATGTCAGTCTGTTTTCAATCATTTATAATGCCGAACAAAACCCAGCAGATTCTCTGTCCAACCCTATATCAGGACCGTCTGTCACCTTTATTCTAGCAGCCAGCAGGCAAGCTAAAAGAAGAAAAGAAAGGAAAACAAACCAAAAACAGCAACAGCCTTCTGGGAGAAGCAGTGTCCAGAGATTGATGATCTCTACTTGCTTAATAGAGATAAACTTTCTGTCCTGTAGCAAAACACTCATGACTTTAAAACTAAATAAAAATTTCAAAATTCAATTTACTAAGACTTTGTTGTAGATATTTCCAATCATGACTTGTTCAGGAAGAGCTAGCTACATTATTGCTTTATTTTGATAGAGGGAGGAAAGTGCTGTTGATGAATGCAGCAGGAGAGACTCCTGAAAGAAAATGACCCTCGCCTACAAACCAGTGTCAAGTGCCTGCCGTGTGAGAGAAGCGGCAGACAGACAACGACAAGCAAGAAGTGCAACCTGCTCTCCGGGAGACTCATCTGGCTACACGTTCCTTTCATAGTCAACGCGCCTACCAAAAACCTACTTACCCGTTCTTCCTCTTAACCTTCTTCCTTCTTTCCTTCCTTCCTTGAAGGGTACGTGCACGATTTAAACAGGGAACTAAGTACCAAGGAGGGTGGAGGAACCCTCTACCATGGGTGTGGCGGTATCCCTCACAGGATCAAATTCCGCTCATCAAAAAGAACCCCAAAGGCATGGAAGGGTTAAAGAGAAACTGCACAAGTTTCTAAATGACAAACTGTAAACTTCATTCACTAAGTACCATTCATTACACACATACACAAATATCCATCCCCACAAGACGGTATCCTATGAGGACCATATAAACAGCTTTACCAGCAAGGTGGGGGAAAAAAAAACACCAGAAGGATACTCTATGCTCCAAAATTACAACGATCCAACCTAGACAAAGAAAAGGCAGCAAAACTGGTGGAGGAAGAGCCAGAAAACAAAAAAAGGTTCGTTTTGCTTTAGTAGTTTTCCTTTAACATTTTGTAAAGTTTTTGTTGTATGATGAATTGGAAATTAAATGCCTAGTCCTTGAGAAAACGTAGCTTGGGAAGCACTGCCCTGAAAACTTGTAAAATGTAAGCCGTCATCAAGTTGGTAGGCTAACCTCCCTCTCAGAAGCACTGTGAACCGCAGGAGTAGGGAGCCCTGAAAGGGGAGCGCTCAAGCACCACCAATCACACGCCCAACCTGAGGAAGCCGGTTTTACACGCCCAGTCAGGAGGAAGGAAGAAGTTCTCCTCGCCCAGCAACAGCCCAGCCAATGAGAAACCAACACACTCGGCTGAGGAGAAGCCATCACCACCTGGAAACTCTTCAAAGCAGCCCCTCCCTACTTCTTCCCTTCCTCCCTTAAAGCAGACGCCTCTCCCCTGCTCTCTGGATTTGCCTATGCTGCATCATAGTTTATCCTAAATTGCAATAATCTGAATAAATTCCTGAACAGACTGATTTTGCTGGTAAAAAGGCCGGCTCTTTTGCTTTTGGTTTTGTTTCTAATGTCAACAACTAAGTGTCAGACACTTTATACTTAGATTTTACTGTTACTGAAAAAAACTGGCCTTTCTTAACATACAGGCATCTCTGTTCCCACTGAACTTTACTGAAGTGTCACTTCTCTGGCGAATTAACTTGCTAGCAAGGGCTCCCAGAAGGGTCTGAAATCTCTTTGCATTCCCTCTACCGAGTCTAGCTCCAAGGCTCCATTAACCAACCAGCAAGTCACACACATGCTCGGGGCACCAGCCAAGCTGGAGTACTTTAAAATGTGTTTGAAATAATATATTTCAACAAAAGCAATAAACTAGTCAACATGGAAAAAAAATCAGAACTTAAGGACTTCCACTGTTTTAAAATTTAGTATACTTTTCCTTTCAAATCACACATGGATGGTGGGAGCACAACCATATCAGTGCTCAAAAATCAATCAAGGTCTTAAGCCAGCAATGGCAGAACAGTGCCTTACACGCTGCAGGGAGGAGCCTGTGGGCAGTACATGTGAATCTGCAATACTCCACCCTCCTAACCCTGCCTCCCCCTTATTCTGCCTCATTTTTCCCACAACACACGCACCGCTTCTTTTGTCCATCTTCCCCACTAGAACTTAAGCTCTATGAGGACAAGGAATGTTGTTAATGTGGTCCACACCCGGGGCTTATTAGGAGGTGTCCATTAAGTATTCGGTGAGTGCGTTAACTTTCCTAAAAAACCCATGGAGCCTTCATTTAATAAGCCTCCACTTCACCTGATGTAAACTTTCACGGCAAAGCTTCACATCAAAGCAAACGTGATTTAACTCTGCCTGTCACCAATAAATGGCATGATGTCAGCTGCTGTCTTAGACTTAGATTTGTCATATATCTTTGTATCTTTCTGTTCCAAAAACATACATTGAACAGAACAAAGTAAAACGGAAATCTGTTCCGACAAATTTGATTGTATGCTGAGTACAATCCAGTGCCTCCACAGACACAGCCCTCCTGTCACAAAGCTTCAGGGAAGTATACATGTATCGACTGCTATGACTTCAAGAACAAAGGGTCTTACAAAGAGCATTTGGAAACTAACCTCTTCATAACCAGAATACCTGCCTTATTAGCCTAAATTCTCTTCAGTTACATTTGTTAGAGCGAGAAATACAAACAAGCATTTGTTGAGGACTTTGAAAAGCTCCTAATTCCTGATGATCGTAACAATCAAGATCCAGGGCAACTCACAGGGCCCTCAAGAATAACCTGTCCTATTTCACATTTCTTTCATTACCTTCATGCCTAAGCAAAGATAAACATACCCTAAATAAAAATAAGGTTTCTAAAAATCAGGCAATAAAATTAAATCAGTAGAAAATTCAGTAGCCAGCAGACGCTTTAAACACTGAGGACGTATAAAAGTAGGAAACGAAGGAGAAAAAAGTCAAAATGTTTTTGATACAATAATGATTCGGCATGTGAAAGAATACACATCAAGCCAAAAGCTTTAACTTTCCATTGTCTATTTACATCTTCAGGAAATTATATGCATTAAAAAACTCAAACAGGGAAGGAAGGAAATATACATTTATATAATTCAGTATGTACATCTAACTTTCAAGTCACACAACAACTATTGCTTTTGAATTGGAATGAAGTTTGAATTACAATTAAAGAATTAAAAACAGTAAACAAGACAAAGAAAAAGCACCTGTAGGAAGGCAAGAGACATAGATACCAACTCTATCTAGACTACTCAACATTTAAAGTCATCCTACCATCGCTCCACTTCATGGTACCAAAATTGAGGGTACAGTAACCTTGACTCCCAGGTTTTAAAGAGCTCTGCCTTCTGTTTCATTCAACTAAGCGTTACATAAGACCCCTGGCACACAAAGGTTATGGCAACCTCAGTAGTCACCCAGTACAGAACAGGTATTAGGACATTCATGGAGATATATTATGAAACGCCAAAAGAGAAAGCCTAGTGAAACAGAAAATCGGAATACAGATGTCCATGACAAGAAGAAGTAAAGGCAGGCTTCGAGAAGAGGCATGATCGGCACTGAATCTAGAAGAGTAGCCAAGATCTTGAAGGCTGGAGCAGTGGGAGTCTTCGGCGTCAGTGGAAACTCACACAGGAAAGAACAGGCTGGTGGGAGAGTTAAGCTGGGGGGGGCAGGGATGGAAGTCAAGTTAAGGAAGCCCAGGTGAAAAGATGAACTAAGGGGAAGCATGGAAAGCCAACCACATGAAAAAATACTAACCTGACTGAGGTCTGCAGGAAGATGACACAGGAAAACAGTGGGGACCAATTGTGAGGCTTATCACAAGCCAAGTGTGAGGCGGTAAGGGGCTGGGGCAGAACAGTCACAGTGCTAGTAGGAAGTAAAAATGAACACTAAAAGAAACTCCTAAATGTAGAAATGCGTGGAATCAAAACAAAGCACAATCACACTGATGCTTGTGTCAGGTGGGCATAGGTACAAATTCCAGTTATGCCGCTTCACTAATTCTGCAACACTGGCCAAGCAACTGACCCTTTCAAAGTCTCTGTTTCATAACCTGCAAAATGGGGGTAATACTGCATAAGACTGTGGTAAGGATTTAGTAAATGATGTATGATAATTAAAGTGCACGACAGATTACAGAAAACTAATAGATACTTGTCAGTTTCTGACACTTCTTTTACAAAAACTGAGTTGTCTGCAAGAAATTTCAGGAAATACGCTACCATAGTTCATTCCCTTGTTAAATCAAATAATTATGGCGATTAAAAAACCAAGGAAGCAGCACTCTCCTACAACACTTCATCGGCATGCCCAATCATTCCCCAAACAAGGGCATTACTTCCTCTAATGTCCATTTAAATCAACAGTCTTTAAGTAGAGGCAAAATCCATATCCTAGTATCTCCTACATAGTATCTTCTAGAAATACACTGCACAGCATTAACATCCACAAGAATATTGCCAGGTAACTGGACAGAGAACTCCACCAAGAAAATACAATAATTTTATTTAATGATTACACATAAAATAACTACCTAACTTTAATACCACTTTTAGTTCTATTTATAAGCAATTAACCCATTTCTACAAGGCACTGTGTTTGCCTAATATAGCCTGACTGTACCAAATACAGTCCATAAATATTTGGCTGTGAGGTTGACTGCACCTGCGATATTAGTGTAGGGTTTAGCACCGTCCAGCTCAATGCACAGGACTGAGAATGTTAAAAATGCTCTCTCCACTAGGCTATAATCGTAAAAGCAAATTGGTCTCCTAATATAACAGCTGAAGTAAACAAAATGCATCACTTTTTCTTTCTACAACTGGTCGTGATTCAGACAAAGGCCTTATCTTTCCCCAGCAACTCCCTCAGACAATTGCCTGGCCGTGGCACTGGCAAAATTCTATCACACCCTTACCTGTGCATTCCTATTACGCTTTACCGATGGGAAACCATAGCTAATGTTAACTATCTCCTTCTACGTACACAACTGCGCTGGGTGCTTCCTAATTCTAATCATAACTCCGCAAAGTAGCCATTGTTATTGGACCCATTTTACAGACACACACTAAGGTTTAGAAAGGTTAAACTACTGAACACCATACCAGAAATAGCTCCCCGTACGAAACACATACTTTCCTGTGGCCATGGTTTTTCTCACTCTGTACTCTTTGCTTAGAGTGCTTTCCCCGCTCCCATTACACATACCTGTTCTTTAAGGTACAATTGCCCCCAAGGCCATCTTCTCTCCCAGATGCCAATATGAGAGTTTTAAAACATTTCATTGCATGAATGAATAAAGGAAGAGAAAGTTGAGAAATTTCTACTGAAATTCTGGCTTAATAACCATCTATATGAACTCAAGTCAAAGCTTCTAAAATTCACTAAGTACCTAACACAGTCCCTGGCACCTAGCAGGCACTCAGTAATTACTCCCAGAAAAAGGAAAAAAAGAAAAGTGGGAAGGAGGAAGAAGGGGAAAAAGAGAAAAGATAGAGACAAGAGGCAGAAAAATTCCAGCTGCCATATATCAGAATCTTGATTCGGAATTTTAGAACACTTTTATAAGAGAATACATATAAATAATAATATTAGCTAATCTATGTTTTTCCATCGGCAAGTTCTTGCAATACCAAGAATTTCTGTGCAAAAATGTAAGACTCCAAGTAAACGAAATATAGATTCTACTCTAAACAAAGAATTATCGACAAGTATCTTTCAAATCTTAAGACTGACCTAGGTTTACTGTTTAGAAGGCTTTAAAAGGACAAATGCTTAGCTAAAAATGGATTCCGCCCATCGGTCTCCTCCATAAACAATTATAAAATGAGAAAGACAAAAGTATATGCTTAGAAATTCCATTCTTATATTTAAGAGATGTTTTAAAATCATTTTCAAATTCATCATTTTAATTATATATTCACAATCCTCTCTTACACTGTTTCCTTAAAAGTCAACTTTCTTGCCAACACCAAAACCCCTAGCCAAAACATAGATTTCTTCTCGATGACAGGGAGGTAGCCAACCTTCTCTTAACTGCCCTGGTGTGTCATCACCCGAACTAGGCTCTCTCCTCCCCGTCACTCATGATTCACTCCCAGTGCTAAGGAAATCTGCTCTCTCCTAATGCTTTCATCCAGTCAAAGAGAAAAGGACTATGACAGGGCAGACTTCCAGAAGACACTGCTCACACCTGCACTCGGCACCTCTCTTCTCCATTCACGCCGCCAGATCTAAAGGGGTAAGCATATCAATTCTATATTCCACGTATCTGCACACAACATTTAGCGCAAAGGTACATAAAGTGCTGTCAATTATGCTGACATCACCCATTTAGAGCAAGTAAACTAAATACAAATCACATGGTAGGCAACAGGACAGGAGAATGTGATTTGGCATCAGAGATCGGTTCTAAGTACTGACTCCACCAATGTGACTTTGGAAAAGTCATTTAAAAGGCTTTGTGAAATTTAAATATCATCTGCCTTTCTGGTTATGAGGACAAAATGAGAACTTGTAAGCATCTGGTATATGATAAAATATCAAATAAAATATTTTATCAATGGCAATGGTTATTAAACAAATCCCAGGTCATCTGCATTCCACTGTGTCTCCTCCAGTGGCTCCAAGCTATAACTGACTCAACTAATCTCCTCCCTTTTGCAAGGGGGCAAGAAAGGAAAAAAAGATAATCGGGACAAAGAACAGCTTGTGACAGAAGTAAAGAAACCAGTTCTCTTACGTGTCTGGTATGTTGTCCTTAACGGCAATTCTGAAACAGGAGCAACAAAAATGTCTGAAAAAAGACAACAGTGTCTGGAAAAAGTACTTAGTCTCCCAAGTATTTACACATTCGTTTATGTGTAAATAATAGTATTATTTCCATTTTGAGGGTGGTTTGGTTGGTTTTCTTCTATCAGGCCTATCCTTAAAATCAGGTAACAGAGGAAGAGAGTGGCCTGCAGTGAATGCAACTCAACACTAAAATCTAACATGCAGGGGCACCTGGGTGGCTCAGTTGGTTAAGCGGCCGGCTTCAGCTCAGGTCATGATCTCACGGTCTGTGAATTCGAGCCCCGCATCGGGCTCTGTGCTGACAGCTCAGAGCCTGGAGCCTGCTTCAGATTCTGTGTCTCCCTCTCTCTCTGCCCTTCCCCTGCTCATGTTCTGTCTCTATGTCTCTCAAGAACAAATAAACATTAAAAAAAAAAAAAAAAAAAATCTAACATGCAAGAACAAAGGCTAAAACGGAAACCTGACTGCAGCTGCTGATGCAAAAATCACGCCTGAAACAAAACGCCTTAAAAACTTGATGAAGAAGCAAAAATATGATAACAATCTGAGAGCAAGTAAACGTGGACTCGGAAAGCCTGAAGGCACATAACCAGTACGGCTGGCAAGATTAGGTTGAGGGTGGGAGGAAAAGGCAGTAAGCCTTCTTGTTTCATCAAAGAACCAATAATTTCAACTGTAGCTGGTTACAGTACTAGGAAATGCACAGGAAGAAAGAGAAAAGCATTCCTTTTCCAGCTTCTCAAAATCCTGCTGTCCCAAACCATTCCTCACATTTGATGCATACATCTTACACTTCCAATTTATTTCATTTAAAAAATTCATGTAGTTTTTTAAAAACAGAACTTCCCATAGTATACCATGCAAATGTATTCTTAATTAGAACTTTGTATCATTACTATAAGATACTTTTATTTACTATCTAAATTCCAAAGCTTTGCCTGCACAGGTATGAGTAAAAACATAAAGTTACTTGTGCTCATGTTTATAGACAATTAAACAATACTTTTTGAATCCTTTTAAGTCAATCAGATAAATCATATTTTTAAAATCTTACATAGTTTCAAAATAGAGGTTTCCAAAAATAAACCTCACAGATATGAATTATATCTAATTCACAGCAAATAAAATCATCAAAGTCGAAGAGTAAGAAATTCAGTAATTCACTCATTCATTCATGAAACATTTTTGAAATTTAACAGGAGCTAGATACTGTACCAGGCCCTGAACACATACTGGTCAGTAAGTCAGAACCCAGTAAGGAACGAAGGCCAACACACAATTTTGTGTGACAGAAGATATTAGAAAAAGTTAAAAAAGTCAGAAACACTAACTAATGTTTAAGGACTACTGGAGACCAAGAGAAAAGACCAATATCACAGCAGGGGAAAAGGAGGGAAAAATACATACACAGAAATTACACAAAAGAAATGATGTTCGATAACAGAATCAAAGAAAGATAAATTCAAATCAAAAGACTTTTCTTGCTGGTGTTTTTTTTTCGAAATGGTAAAAAACGTGTTAATATTCATTGTTAGAGTAAGTAAATGGGCAATGGCATACAAGGCCAGGGGTCAGAGACTGTGACCTCTCTGTAGGATAGTTTGGCAAAATGTATCAAAAGCTTTTAAAATGTGTCATGGTTCCAAAGTCGTTAGGACAAAACAAGCCAATATCCCTCATGAACACAGAAATAAACATCCTTAACAAAATATTAGCAAAGAAAATCCTGCAATACATAAAACACATCATGACCAAGTTTTATCGGAAAGTTATCATCGGAATTCAACACTGGTTCAACATTAAAAAAAAAAAAATCAGTATCTTAATAGAACTACATTGTTCACCTTAATATTATTCACCTTAATAACTGGGGGGGTGGGGGGGTGGAAGTACCTGACAAAATTTTTACCATCCATTTTGATAAATGCACTAAACCAGCTAGTAATGGAATGGAACTTTCCTACCCCAATAAAGGCATTTACGCGAAACCTATAGCTAATATGAGATAAAAATCATAAAAGACTGAATGTTTTCCCTCCCACAAATCAGGAATGGAACAATGATGGCCACTCTCACCAGTGCTATTCAACACACAATATAATTAAGAAAATGAAGTAAAAGGCACACAGATTGGAAAGAAGAAACAAAACCATCTTTCTTCACAAACCCCATGACCATCTACAGAGAAAATCCCAAAGAATCCCTAAAAATAAAGCCACCAGAACTAATGGGTCGATTTAGAATGACTGGCATACAAAAATAAACAGTATTTCTATATACTGACAACAAAGAAATAGAAATTTATATTTTAACACTATAATTTATAAAAGCATTGAAAATTATGAAATAGAGATGAATCTAACCAAAAAATGTGCAAGATATGCATGCTTAAAATCATAAAACCACACTAAAAGACAGCAAAGGTCTAAATAAATGGAAAGATAGGCCATATTCCTGAATCAGACAACCCAAGATGTCAATTCTCCCCAAACGGATTTATAGATTTCAATGCAATCTCAATGAAGATAACATCAGGTTTTTTTGTACCAATCAACCAGCTGGTTCAAAAACTTCTAAGAAAAGACAGTGGTCCAAAAGAACCAAAACAAAAAAAATTTTTTAATATCAAGTTGGAAGACTCCTACTACCACATTTGAGATTTACCATGAAGCTAATCAAGATGGGTGTTATTGGTGAAAGGATGGCTAACAAAGATGAGAGTGAGTCAAAGAAGTCTACACATACACGGTCAACCCTGGACAAGGGGTCAAAGTTACTGACTGGAGAAAGCACTATTTAACAAAGATACTGGTTCAACTAGACATCCATTAAAAAAAAAGAAGAAGAAGAAGAAGAAGAAGAACCTTAACCCTTCCCTCACAACATACACAAAAATTAAGATAAAATAAACTATAGCCCTAAATTTAAATACTAAAACTATAAAACCTCTCAGGGAAAACATAGGAGAAAATCCTTGTGGCCTTGGGTTAACCACAGACTTATGAGATACAACACAAAGTGTATCAATTCTATAAGAAAGAGTGATAAATCACACTTCAAAAACTAGATCGTTATCCACATTCTTAACCAAAAACGTCCGAATACCTAGGCTCATATTCCAACTATGCCAGCAACAAGCTGTGCACTTCACTATCTCATGGTCTCTATGTCCCAGCTGTTTTTTCCCTTTACCTGTATAATGAGTTAGTACCTACCTCATAGGGTTATTCAAGGACCAAATGGGATAGTGTTTAGAAAACACCAAATTATATATTAAGTACTCAAGAACGGTGTTTGCTACCTTTCCAAGATTTTTATTTAGTTACTTAAACACCATCTGACTTTTACGGTTCAAAATTTAGAATTTCCACTGTGAGTCTTAGAGTTTGTTAAAAATTAGAGTTCATCTTCACTTTTTATTCAATTCACTTTAAAGAAATAATGAAGAATAAAGGCATACAAAGTAGGAAGGGGACCAAGGAAGGGGAGTAGAAACACATTAACTGCGCACCTACGGACACTCCAGAAAAGAGACGCTTTATCTGAATTCTCTCTTTTATTTTTCCTAGCAGGTACCTACAGAGGAACAAAGGATCTACGTGAATCTTTTAATAACTCTTCATCTGTGGCCTTTAAAAAGGAGTGCTGGCCTTCTATTTAAGACCCTGGGTTGGTGCCCCAAAGCAAATGTCTCATTATAAGTCAAATCCATGCTCAGGGAGATCAAATTGTTGAAAGGAATATTTGTAATGATTTAAATCAGAAAGTAGTATGTTAAGAATCACAGTGAAGGATCATCACACCATAAACCATAGAACCCCATTACCTGCCTTTTTTAACATTGTAACTATGGCTCTGGCTACTTTTAAAACATGCCTCAGAAGAGCAGCAAATGACAAGACTAAATTTGTCAGCATTCTCAGATTTCCCCAGGTTATGAACAAGGAGAATTCTCTGGCACCTATTCATCCCATCTTTAAATATGGAGAAAGAGGGAGCTTTCACTGCAAAGAATGTCATTCTACATACTTCTCCTATCCTTCCTGCCTCCATAGTTCCCCAAAGGACATAAGCAGCACACAGTAAGAAGCGGTGGGAAATAGCAGAAGACCGTCCACTGAGGGTAAACTTACCTGTGGTGTTTTATTCTCTTTAAGGTCCAACCCAAACACGTTGTGTCGCTTCACTGTAAAGAAATCGGCGTCGTGTCCATCATCCTCGTCCTCATCTCTGTCTAAGAATTGCCCAGCGGCTTCCTTGGACTGCCCAGCGCTAGGGACAGACTGAAGCTGAGACTCTTTTGCTTTTGCCTGTTTCTCTTCCATTTCTTCCTCATCTTCCTTCTCTTCTTCCTCTTCATCACTAGTCCCCTTAGCCAGTGTGTGTTCTGTCTCTTCTGGCCTCTTCCCACCTTTCTGAAGGATGGACATTTTCTCATTGAAGTAGGCTCTAAATTCTTCTACTTCATCATTGGTGAGCGAGGGAGCCCTTGGCTCAATTCCTTTATGATCTTGGCTCACCACCAATTCTTTGGGGGGTTGCTTCTGCATTTTCTGAAGAAATCTTACCCGTGGTGCCACAGCAAGACCAAGAGACCTTAAACATGAGCAAACAAAAACAGTTATCTCAGTACACTGATGGTGTGCTTATGGTATTATGCAATAGTTTCTCAAGAGTGGAGATCTATTTTTGGAGTTTTTAAAGAAAACACGCCTCTGAGATACAACTCAATCTTGACAGATTACATGAACCAAAAGGCAAGTCAAAAAATACCAAATACCCATCAGAAAACACTGGAAATCCCTCATTTTTCATTAAGAGGTTAACAAGGTGTAAAATAAAGAGCATGAAACTGGAAACAAGGGAACAGTTCAAGTACTAACTCTGCCTATTTCCAGTTTACTTCTTTCAGCCTCGGCTTCCTCAAACACGGGATATCGATACCTACCAGGCCCACCTCACAGCTGTGTAACAATCTGACTTGCTAACTAGATGAAAACACTTTGTGAAATGTCAATACTAAAGCTGAAAACGACATGGTCATGAAAAGACAAACCAGTTCTCTGCAAAGAATAAACTCAAATTACCACTGGCCTCTCCTCTTTGACTATGACATAATCACTTCCACCAAAAAAAAAAAAAAAACACACACACAAAAAAAAGGAAGAAGAAAAAAAAAAAAAAAGAAGAAAAAAGAAAGGATTTCTAAATGAGACCAAAAAAGAAAAGAAAAATTATTTTCTCCTTCTATGATCAAGATTCACTTTATGATCAGGTCTCTCCCAGCTCCTAAGTTCCTACTCTCAGATGAGAAATAAACTCATGAAGTCGGGCCTGCTATGGTAAACGGCTCCACTGCCTCTTTCCTAAGAAGGAGACATGATTCAAGGAACTCAGAGGTGCAGTGGGAAGGCAGAGATTCAGAAATGGGACTGCTGGTGTTCAAATCCTGACGGTCACCACCAGAGGGATGGAAGGAGGTTACTGAACCTCTACGTCTCAGTTCTCTCATTTGCGAAACGGCACGATCAGTACTGACGTCCTAGGTTGTTGCAAGAGTGAAATGAGTTCACAGATGCAATGTACTTAACATGCAGCCTGGCACATGGCAGTCACTACTGAGCACCTCCCATTGTTACTATTACGGGGACCACGGGGTGGGATCACAGACTCCTACCCATCAGAGCATTCTCTCAGTGTATTACAGTTACAGATACATGTCTTTCTCAGCTACTAACACTTGGAGCCCCTTTAAGAGTACATACATCCATAATTTTTTAACACAGAGCACAACAAACTGTACGTACTAACTATTCAAAACATGTTTCTTTAGAAAAATAATTTTTAAAAACATTTATTATATCCTGCATACATAACACTGCTTTAGGTAACAAAGGGCTTCTAAAGGAATTTATAGATCAAGGAAATTATACACCTAAACATCCACAAAAATTAAGCAACACCACCAATTAAACTGTACCAATAATTTAGGCTCAGAAGTTAACTTTCTGCCTTCCCTAAGCATCACCAATAAAAAGCAAAGGTCATCAACTGTGAACAGATGAAATCTACTGGCTTTTGTGGCAACAAAATGTCCCTTAAATATGACCCTGCGGTGTTGAAGCCCTGTGCCTCCCCTGTATACTAATATCTCAGCTAAGTCAATCAGAAAACCAGGACAGAACTTCTCTGTAGAATACTAAAAGGGAGCTAATAACCTAAACCATGAATCATATTCAGAAACGGTGAAATTAGTAACTGCTACATAAACAGCTCAGTGACAAAAACATGTTATATTCATAGTGCACAGTTTTCCATCAATTACCTACACGGAGAGTCAGGAGCCTCGTGCTGTTATCTAGCAATTTCAATCATTTTAAAATGTTACAACTAACAAATTACCTATTATACTCAACTCACGATCTAATGTGAAGAGCAGAAAACAGCAGCTCTCCCAGATAAAAGTTTTTGTCATACTCCATTTAAAGGTAAAGATACTCAAATTCCTGGAGAGCAAGCCAAATACACAGACCTTGCCTTGAAAATACGTATGTCGTCACAGACTAGGAATTTTATGCTGACATTTAACATATGATTAATCTCAAGGGTGCTTCTATAGGATTTTGTCAATGCTTTTCCCACAGGTAGAACCCCACTGAAAAAATGAGCATTCCTGCTTTATAGCTGAAAAGGTTAGGAAAAAGGCCTTCAAATACTAAGCCAAAACAAAACCAACAGTTCCTTTTTTATGTACTAGTAACCTCAGTTACTAAACAGGGACATTTTGCCAGGGTAACTGTGAGTACCTGTAAGAAACACCAAGACACAAAGAATACTCAGGCAGTAAGAAAGCAGTTATGGGGATCGATCTAAAATAAAGCAAGAACTGACAAGGAGACATATATCAAAAGCGTAAAAAAGAATGCTCTACGGCGTTCCGGGCCAGCGTCCCAAGCCAAGAGGACTGCAGACAATTTAAAGATCTCAAACAGTGCTTATCAATAGTTCTCCATCTCCTTTAAGACAAAACTACAGGAACTGCCAGTGTAACTTTCAGAAATTTTCACTTACAAGTAAGAAACTTCTTTATAACAACAAGAACCAGACACTCACCTAGTTTTCTAGTTTACATAATCTTTTTCTCTGGAGATCTTTAACAGATTCTCTTAAGTTAAGGCAGAGCAGTTTCAACGAGGACTCTCAGAGAACCAGGTTGCGGACAAATGACCTCTACCTCTGAGCATTCACAATTAAAACTGCAATATGAATACTTACAGCGCATATTCAGGTATAGGTAACTTGCTCACATCAAATATTTCTTTATCCTTCATCAGATAAACTGAGCGTATATAGGAGACAAAACACTGTAAAAATAAGAGGTTTACATGTATGACATACAATAGTCAGAAATGGAAAATACATTTAAACCCAGATAAAAAAAAAAAATTTAACCAAAGGGATAAATTCAACAGTAGTGACAAATCTTAAAAATAATTGAGCATATTTGCATTCCACCAAAAAAAAAAAAAAACCTATCTTTTTACAACTGAAATATTAGATAAGACTTTAAATGTGGTTTCATCACGCCAACTCAACACAGAATACCACCTTCTCAGAAAGCTGTTCTACAAGTTAGTATCAGTCCGTTGCAGTATGGTCTACCGGGGAAAAAGGGAGGATCCGCAATGACACGGATGACGATCTGAGCCCCTTATCTTACTAGCTGCACAAGTCTCTTGTGTCTCTGTCAGTTCCCTCGTCTATCAGAGATCTCAGCACCTTCTGCTTAAAATGTTATAAGAAATTAGCCAAGTAAATGCATCCAGAGTACCAGGGTGTATCCTCTGGAACACAGTAAATACCAATAAATACTAGCCATTAGTAATAATCATTATGGTAGTCACAGAATATCTTTTCTAACTTAATAAAATGTTACAGTATTTAAATTAAGCTTAATAAAATCATGACATGAAGTTTACTCCTAAAGCCTTCCCTTTTATATTATCACTTCAAGGAATTTGTCACCATCAACTTGAGTTATTTTTCTTCAGTGTTTAAAAAGAGGGGCACCTGGGTGGCTCAGTCGGTTAAGCACCGACTTCAGCTCGGGTCATGTTCTCATGGTTTGTGAGTTCGAGCCCCACGTCAGGTTCTGTGCTGACAGCTCAGAGCCTGGAACCTGCTTCGGATTCTGTGTCTCCCTCTCTCTCTGCCCTTACCCTGCTCATACTCTGTCTCTCTGTCAAAAGTAAACAAACATTTAAAAAATTAAAAAAAAAAAGAAAACAGGTATCTTTATACCAAGAACTGTATCAACCAAAATGTAAACATGACGCTGATCCTTTATCGGTCTGTAACACAGGCAACATAGATGATGAAACACATCTATGCAAGCATTTCTTATTCTAAAATTAACTTTTATAAGTACATTTAATTCCCACTGCTAGATTTCCTGAACTTCACATTTGCTGTAATTTTATACTAAGCCTTTCTTCAAACCATTTTCCCTGTCTCCAGAGGCATGAAAAACAACGAATGGCTCCAGTTCAAAGATAATTCTTCCCCTACAACTGTTCACAAAAAAAATCACCCCTGTTGCCTACCGTTTTCGTTCTATCCAGATTCTAATCAAAGGCTAGAAAATCACTTCTATGAAACCAGATAGCTTGCTGCTGCTGGCAACCCAGTTAGCCATTCTGCTAAACCATGCGTGACACCCAATAAATCACATCATTTATTTCAATGTGCATTCTATGATCTTTGTTCTGGAAGGCTCATTTGTTGTATGCACGAACCAGGGAAACATCCTCCCGATGCTCCTTATTTCCTGATTCATAATTGAATGACCTCTTAGGTAGGCAGTAAGTCATGACATCTAAAATTCATGTACAATATTTTTAAATGTGCATACTATTTCCCAACCGTATAAAAGATGTAAACTACGTCTGCTAGACGATATCTGCACACAAATGTTTGCATGCCCAAAAAGTAAGAAAAAGAAAATTTCCTCTTCAAAAGTCCTTTCATTAGATTTCAGGGGAAGTGAGCTTCTAGAAATCCAACTTGGCACAGGTCAGTCCTTGGTTCCTGATACAGCATGGAGGTTCTGAAGAAAGTCAAACATGAACGTCAGTCTCAGGCCTGCTACTCCACAGCTGATGTGACCCTGGACAATTTTTAATTTTCTCCACCTACTATTTACTCCTGTGTACGGTCACATCACTGTCGCCTCCCTCCTGGCGTTGTTGGAAAGACGAAGAAAGCACACATCAAACTGCCATGTAGCAGAGTCATGTGATGACTAAGCACTGACACAAAAGCAGCATTCAAATTCCAGCTTTTATCCCTGGTGGTATTTTAAGCACAGTGAGGCTAACTTGATAAAGTATAACAGAAGTTAATTTTTAACCAGAAACGTAAGATCTGCTCTTTAAATAAAACTTCTCTCCCAAGAATAGCCAGTTTGAAAACCATAACATAAAAGCCTTACTACTGACCATTTTCGGCTCAGGCTCCTTACCCACTTAGGATGCTCTTTCCACATCTCTTATTTCCTGCCTCTCATTTCATCTCTGCCGAAATACAATCCAACCTCTGAATACTGACTCTCTCAACTCACTGCTGACATGTTACGGGAGATGCAGAGATAGAGACTATATGTAGCTCTCATAACCTCAAAGTACGTAAACACGTGGTGAAAAGGATGAGCTTTATAACAGGTATTCAAATATTTGTCCATTTAGAGACCGGGAAGCTGTTAGCACAACACAAAATTACTTCCCTGCTTCCTTTTCTAAAGCGTGTCCTGCTGGGTACTCCAAGAACTGAAAAGTAAGTTTAACTGGAAGTGGTAATTCTTTGTATTTGCAAAAGGATTTCTAAGTCAAGAAAAGTAATTTAGGAACATTAAGGTCATATTTATAGGTTAAAATTTCATTCCTAAAGACGAGTTAGTAAAAGCGCTATACTTTCCAGAAATTTAACCTAATATAAGAAATTACAGTAAGCTTGCTGAAGAAGCACAAAGCTGACATTTTCCCAGTTTGTTCCAAGAAATACATAATCTTGGGGCACCTGGGTGGCTCAGTTGGTTAAACGTCCGACTTCAGCTCAGGTCATGATCTCACAGTTCATGGGTTCATGCCTCTCGTCGGGCTCTGTGCTGGGCCTGCTTTGGATTCTGTGTCTCCCTCTCTTTCTGCCCCTCCCCTGCTCACACTCTATCTGTCCCTGTCTCCCAAGAATAAATAAACTTAAAAAAAGAAGAAGAAATACATAATCTTTTCATTTTTAAAAAACGTTAATTTATTCATTTTGAGAGAAAAAGATTTTGCTCCCTGTGAGCAAGGGAGGGCAGAGAGAGAGAATCCAAAGCAGGCTCTGTGCCACCAGGGCAGAACCCAATGTGGGGATCAATCCCATAAACCTGTGATCCTGACCTGAGCCGAAATCAAGAGCTGGACTCAACCAACAGAGCCACCTGGGCGCCCCAAGGTACAGAGTCTTTTAAAAAGTTAAGGAATATGCTGGTTATTTGTGAACTGTACTATTTGACTACCTGAAGCATAACCATGAAACCCAAAGTAGTAGAAAATTATGAATTCTAACTTTATTATATGCTCCATTCCAACTAAGATATCCAAGTAACCAACGACTTACCCTTTGAGCTCTTTCTTTTAAATCTTGATCTTGTGCTAAAAATGATTCCAATTTTTTCTGGACATCTATAAGTTTTTCTGGATTGATTCTTTGTAACAAAAAAATACAAGTTAAACTAAGACATCTCAATTTTAGAAACTGAAACATTTTCTTATTTTCCTCAGTAATTTTAAATCTATAACATTATTTCTCATCTAGGACTCAGATTAGACTAAAATTACACTAGACATAAATTTGACTCTCAGGTATTCTGCATAATCCAGGGGGGGAGAAAAGACCAAGATCAGAAAAATTCTCTAAACACCCCATGCTAAATGAAACATGCTATAAGGTTAACATTCAGTTCTCACTGGATGCTTCCTAAGGCCATAAAGTTAGAAAGTAGACTCTTACGGGAGACTTACTGTCCATGCAGCAGAAAAAATGAAAGCTACTGTCATTGTTGTAAGTCCTTCCATTTTCAGCCAAATATCATAAAACCAATTTCAAATAATAAACAAGGAGCCAAAAGATATAAATAATGTTCTCCTTATCTGGAAATCAGGCACAATGTAACAGAATTGCTACTTAACTCCACCAAGGGAAGCTAAAGCAAAGAACAAAATTCTTACAAGGGTCTGTGTTTCACAAAGAAATCCCACCTGTTTCCCTGATTTTAAATGGAACCACTTTGCTCCTACAAAATTGGGATAGTGGTAAATGGGGGTGGATAAGGTGGTTTTTACTTTAATTATAAAATCACGTATAAAATTAATGACACAAAAGGTAGAAAGCTTTCACTCAGCCTCAACCATCTCAATTCAGTCTTGTTCGATCGAACCCTTACCCAACCCGCTGGCCCCACTCCCCACGTAAACACCCTCCAAATTAAAGCCAGGGTATTCCGAGGACCCCAGTGCAGGTGAAACTCTGATCCTCATCAAATCTCTAACAATCTGAGTATCTTCAATGGACAGCAGAATCCTCCGAAATGGACACATGACCCCACAAATTCATCCAAGACGGATAATCCTTTCAACCATCAATGCCTGCTGAAGCTAACACGTTCTCCCTTTCATCATACTTTCTCCATTAACAGTCTTCCAAAAAACGTGTTTAAAAAAACACAAGCAAACAAAAAAAGTCACCAGACAGACATCGGAAGTCGAGAGGGAGGAGGGAATGAAGTGTACCTAACTCGGCGCGGTAATTCTGTGCCTCTGTTCTCCCCGGTGACGTCCACACGCCCAGCAGTTCTTACCTGATCTCCTTCACGGGCACTTTCTTCTGGAGAAGCTGCTGCAGCATCCCTTTTTCTTCTGAGGGGAGCAAAATCAACAACGCCTCCCCGTCCTCTTTGTACCTAAACAAACAAACCATCTCTTCCACATCAGTGCAATCTGCATCTTACATTTCAACGGTCTGATGAATAGGTAACAAAGAAGCAAGTTCGCCTAATTAGTAAATATTAGGAATGCCATTTTGTTCATTTCTGTGACAACGACTAGGGCTCGGAGCATCTTTTTCCACATTTCACTACTAGTTATAATTCCAAGTGACTTTTAGGCTATACCAACATAGGAAAGCCAGATCCCAAGAAACAAATTAATCAAAAAGAATTTCTTAAATAGATCTTTATAGCAATTTTTAACTCAAGCCAGGAGAGTATTAGGTTACAATTAGTCATGAAAGAACACGGCACCCACTATATTAAGGAATCAAACCATCTTTCTGGGGATTTTATACCTTGGGAACAGCACCCAGTGGCATCAGTGTTAAGAAATGGACCTCTGCCCAAGTGAAAACCTATCCTCCAACCCATGCGCTTCTCTTCCCTCACCTCGTAAAATTTTTATTTCATGCTGTACCACCAGAAATTTCACGTAACTGGGCCACAGTGTACCCACAGTTACTAAGGCTCTTGTGCTACTTTCATACAGATTCCGCTTATAAGTCGGGGTCAGCAATTAGTGCAAGCAGTAAACAAAACAGAACTGGAATTTTTTTTCACAGACACGAAAGGAAAAGTATTCTCATCAAAACATTCTATTCGGGGTTCATGCTATAAAATGTGAGGAGCAAATATTTATAGTTAACCAAATAAATTATTTAGTGAGAAACTGTGTGCCAGGCCTAAACTGTGAAGAATATAAAGAGAAGAATACTTCTGTCTTCAGTGATCAAACCATCTAGCTGACTAGAAAACACAAACACACACAAAATCAAGACAACATCCCCAAGATGGTACGTTACTAAATGTCAAAGGACGACCAGAGGCAGTAAATGCCACAAACTCAGAAGAGGAAAGAGACCACTCAGGGGGGTGAAGGCCAGGTGGAATTTGAGGAGGACCTTGAAGGTGAACAGAGGAAAAACAGGGTCTTCCAAAATGGGAGAATGGCACGAACAAAAGGAGTGGAAACCAGAAAACATAGGGCAAACTTAGCTAACTTAAGATAGGAGAAACCCAACTGAACCAGGGTAACCAAGGGGACAGCAGGAAGGATGGCAGATGGGTACATCAGGGTCTGGTTCTGGAGAACTCTGGACGGCTGTGTATACGGAGACGGAATAGCACTGCACATAACAGTACAATAGCACTGCATTAATGAACGCTGGAGGGAAAAACTGTGTTGACTTACTATAAGTACTATAAAGACGGAAGGGCAATTTCACCTCACGTTGATTTTAAAACTCTACTTCAACACGCAAGGTGAAATTCCGGTGTAATATCTTTATAAAAATATCTACGTATACGTATACACCTTGATGAGTACAGAGACAAGTATGAAATAAAACGTATCTTTAACTCCTAAATTAAAAAAAAATCTAAGGGGCCACTAAATGCCAGGCACTAAAACTGACATAGTTCTGGCTGTCACAGAGCTTACCGACTGTTAGGGACAGACACGAAAACAGCGAGTAACAATAAAGTTGCAGGAGAGTTAGGAGGCATACAGGAAGGTGTAAAAAGCTATCACAGGACTACATGAATACCGTCTAGGAGTCAAGAAAACTGCCCTGAGCAAATGACTTCTAAGAGCAGAGACCTAAAAAAGTAGGAATTAGTCAAACATTAGGGGAGAGTCAAGTTTTCCAGGGAGAAAGGCAGCATCTGAAGAGAGTCCAGTGAATAGTTTTGTCTTCTTCATGCTGATTAGTTTTTTCTAGGGTTTCTAAATGAATGGGTATGAAACAGGAGATAAAGCCTTTACTAAGTGCTTCATAAATGAGAAACTGGTACCAAATACCTTCCTCACTGTATTTCAACACCTATTACAATTCAAGATGTTTCATCATCGTTTACTATGAAGAAATATGAAAACGCATTCCCCCTAAGCGCTACTGGATTAAACCATCTATGAAGGCAGAAATCACTAGTATAGGAAGTAGCGAGGTAATACCCAGAGCAGACGAGGTATGTGAGAGACATCTCAACTTCTGAAGCTCCGACGTCTCACTAACGACAAGTTAAGGGCAAACAGGACAGCTATCAGTTAATAATGACCACTGTGCTGTGCACTCTATCAAAATGTCCCCAAGGCAGCCAGACTCTTAAGGTGAGGTCAATTATCTTCAGAAGTAAGAAAGCTTATCTCACGTGGCCCAGAGAAGAATAATTAGGAAGAAGGGAGATGAGTAGGGGTGAGTTGAAGGCTAATCGATCTCTTTAACATTCTATATCCAAATTCAGAGAAGGAGAGAGAAAATAAGCAAGCCACCAGGTCTACATAATGTGGGCCAGAACTGGGGCAAAGAGGTAAAGACAATCTCTAAGGTGTCAAAACAGCATCCCCTGAAGCCCTGGGATCTTTAGATGGTCGCGTAAGTGGGAAAAAGAAGCCTCATCATCCTCCTATCTTGTCCACCCACTCAGGAACCCAGGGGTCATGTGGAAGAACGATGGGGATTCAGGCCACACGAGGGCCATACCCAAACCTTCCACAACTCCAGCCCACAGACACTCAGATCTGCACAAGGTTAAGACAGAGCACAACACTGGAATTTAAAAGATCAAAATTCCCCAAAGGAAAATGGGGGGAAAATGTCCAAAGTCGAACCCCACAAGGCAAGCATCGACAGGAAAGATCACACCTGGCCACTTCACCTACGGAACATCGCACACATCTTTTCCCTAGAACACCATAAAGCACAAATTTTCTCCTACACACCAACGCCCAAAAATCTCCACTGAGCTTTCATTTTAAAAATAAAAACACATTTGAAAAGAAGGCAGAAGCACATTTTTTTCTCTATCAATGCTTACAAGGATAGTCTATTTGCCCATGAGATAGCTTTTTATATCTCAAAAGCAATATCCACGGACTGAGGCTTGGTGTAAAGAGAAATAAACGTTCGTCACCGGACCCACATCCTGGAACTCCGTATTACACAGGTTATCACAGGAAACGTTCTAGGCACCAAATAAAAGCCCTGCAAACAACAACAACAACGAAAATCTCATTTTCACCATCTTCACCATCTGTAGTAGCACCATGTGACATTCACGGAGCCCTTCAGAATTTGGGAAGAACTCCACCTTACATTAATTTGCCAATCTTTTTTACACAACCAATTGGTAGAGAAGGCAAATTTCTAGAAAGACCAAGAAATTATCCAAACACACCCACAAAAAAACAAATACAAAACAGAAACAAAAACCTCCAGCTACTCACTACTCTTCAGAGGCTTTAACCCTGCAGCACCTTACCTTCAGCGGCCGCCCCAGGCCTCCCTCCGGAAGGACCCCTCACAGGCTGATCACGGCTGTCTGCCCTCACGTGCTGCAGCCCAATGGCATTTCTACGCAACGTGGGAGACCCAGACCGCTGACTTCTGGGTCCCACTGGTAATTTGCACCTCAAAACAAACTCTGGCCAGCCAAAGGAAGGAGGAAAAGCCTTGCGGTTCTGGCACTAACTTGCCTTCCGGCCAATAACTGCCAGTCCTCAACTATTCCAATGCCTACTCGCCAATACGCAAACTCCAGTCCAGTCAACACTTTAAGTGTCCCTTAAATTTTGCCCACTCAGCAAGATCTGCCGGCGCTCACGACTGCCTGGCCATTCTCGGTTCTCCAACTTACAGAGAAGGTTCAAGACAGTCTATTTAGGGGCGCCTGGGTGGCTCAGTTGGTTGAGCGGCCGACTTCGGCTCAGGTCATGATCTCACGGTCTGTGAGTTCAAGCCCCACGTCGGGCTCTGTGCTGCTGCCAGCTCAGAGCCTGGAGCCTGCTTCAGAGTCTGTGTCTCCCTCTCTCTGCCTTTCCCCTGCTCATACGTTGTCTCTATGTCTCTCAAAACTAAATAAACATTAAAAAAAAAAAAGGAGTCTATTTAGAATAATTCCCTTTTAGCAATTTAAGAAATATACATATATAACATATGTGAAAATTTCTCTACATGGTAAGATATGGGTGGTAGGTTCTGCCAACATCTAGAATCTATACAGTGTGGGAATCCTGGGTGGCTCAGTCAGTTAGCATCCGACTTCGGCTCAGGTCAGATCCACACATCAGGCTCTGTCCTGACAGCTCAGAGAATGCTTCGAATTCTGTGTCCCCCTATCTCTCTGCCCCTCCCTCTCTCTCTCTCTCTCTCAAAATAAACATTAAAAAAAAATAGCATCTACACAGTGAATAAACACTATTTTAAAAACAAAACACAAGTTATTATGAACTAAAAAATGAAAATGTATATGCTTTTAAAATCTACGTCTTTTGAGTCATTCTTACTTCATTTAACACATCTTAGTAAATTTGAGGACATACATAAGTGCATGTCGCATACCTACCATACATGTGTACCTAAAAACTGCTCGCCAAATATCCGGTGAGTAAACACATGAAAAATCCACCAGAAGTTGCATAAGCAGTTGGAACACAAGTTTTGGAGTCAAAAGGACTGAATTCAAGCCCCAGCTGTACTGGTCATTCGCTTTATAACCCTGGATAACGAGTCACCTTATCACCATATATTACATTATTTATAAATCATATAGTTTTCTTAAAAATTTGTTAAGTGTTTATTTTTGAGAGAGAGAGAGGAGAGTGTGCATGGCATGGGGTGGGGGGAGGCAGACGGGGGGAAAAAGATCCAAAGTGGGCTCTGCGCTGACAACAGAGAGCCGGATGAGGCTTGAACTCACGACCTGTGAGATCATGACCTGAGCCGAAGCCGACGCTCTACCGCCTGAGTCACCAGGTGGTGACTGAGGTGATCCAGGTCCCTTCAGAACCTAAAGCTCTATGCCTGTGACATACCAGTCATTGTTCACAATAGAAGCAGGATCAGGAGGAAGAGAAACAGAGACGACTGCCGGCCACACTCTGCTACTCCACAGTCCTCCTGCTCCCCCCGTCCCTGCGTCTCCTTCCTTCTGTCCTGCTACGCCTTGGCCTCACCTGTGGCAAGCCAGCCCCAAGAGCGCCTGTCACTGAGGGTCAACGGAGCCGTCAGCCATGCAGATGCACACAGAGGCCACAGGGATCAGACTCCAACGTTGTGCTCCTCCTGCACAGCGCGGCACGAAGGAGAGCTTACTCCAGGGAAAGGGGCACCTCTGACTCAGAGAATTCTACCTAAAGACTCTGCACTAGATTTAAAAGAGAAAAGGACAGACCAGGAAATATTCTGGGTAAAATAAAGTCACGAGCAGTGTAAGATCCTGGAAATACAAACAGGTACACCATAATAGGCTCAACAGTTTGACAAAGTACATAAAAATTGGAAAAAAAAAAACAAGTTATCTAACGTGTATTGCATGGAAAGCTTCTAGCAAACTGATTAAGAACAAGGATTTAGGGAGTTCACACAGAAAGGGTAGAAATCATTAGACCCTATCAGAACTTAGAAACAAGACTAAGTTTTAATACATTAAAAAAAGAAAACAAACATAAAAGTGGTACCTAAAAATTATACCACCTGAAATTACTTTCTGGAAACTACTGAAAGAGATCATTAATGCCAGGAGAAGAAAGTGAGACTTAAAGAGATTAAGAACCGGTCAAAGGGTAAAAAGCCATCAGGTGACCAAGCTAGATCCAAACCTAAATTTCTTGACTTTCCAGGAGAGTGTGGATCGACTACGGGATATGTGCGGGATATGTGCCTCTCGGAAGCCAAACAAAGAAGGGAGGGCATGTATTTTTAATTTATCTTCATGATTGCAAACGACAGCAAGTTTAGAGAAAGATACCTAGCTTCCTTCTCCAAGCACCTGGCTTTCACGCCTTCTGGAAACCCTGCCTGGGCGCAGCGGCCACGAGATTTCACTAACGGGACACATCTGGTTTGCGGCACGCTGGAAGAACAGGGGCTGCAGGGCCGGAGAGACCTGAGTACACAGCGCAGCCCTGGTTCTTCCCAAGGGATCTTAGACACATTTTATCTCGCAAGCCTGGGGAGTCGTTTCCTGACAGAAAGGCCTCTCCCGTCAGGCTGGTGGAAAGACTAACTGAGCTCTTCCATCTGTTCACTCAACAGAGACCTGAGCGTTCCGGAGTGAACGGCTAGGCCACAACCCGCTCGTTCCCTGTGGGAATGGCGGGGAAGGACACAAAGAAGAGACTCCTCTGGCTGAAAAAAGGCGACACAGTCAAACCTCCTCATAAAGAGACTAACGACAGGCCTCCCGGGAAACAAACATGCCGCGTGCCAGCATGGGGGCCCTCGTGCAGGAGACGCTAATAAGCGGAGGAACCAGGTTTGCTTCAAGGCTGCGGACTCAAGGGGCGGGTCTCTGGAGTCGTCCGTGGACGTGGGCACGGCAGGGGCCCAGCTGTGAAAGTGATAAACGGCACAGATGGCTCCGTGGCTGTGAGGTGGGTCCGGGCCAGAGCATTGCCTGAGGTGTCAGGAACGGCCCGCAGAGCGCCGGGGGAGTTCCCAGACCTCTCCCTACGTCACACATTCCTTGCCATTACCTTCCTGTACCTTTCAAACTGTGAGTAAAGCTTGCTATTAGGTGTGGTAGGCAGCCACTACAATGGCTCCCCAAAACCTGGACCTTCTGGCCTCCACACCTGGTGGCCCTCCCCACGCTGAATGCGGCTGATGCGTACGACCACTAGGGTACTACGGTGAGACGGAGTTGGGGTTCCAGGTTCTAAGTCACAAGAGACATTGCTGCCGCCACTTTCCTCCCTCTTACTCTCTCAGTTGCTCTCTCTGATGCAGCCAACTGCTCTGTTATGAAAAGCCCCAAGGAAAGGAAAAAATGTGTGGAAGGAACTGAGAGGCACCTGTGACCAACAGCCAGAAGAAAGACATGGATCCTGCCAACAAGCAGATGAACAGGCTTGGAAAAGGATCCAGCCTCAGCTGAGCCTCCAAGTCCTGCGCGACGCCAGGACCGCAGACCCGGGTCCCAGATCTGCGAGGAGGCGGATGGGCGGCCAGACAACCCGGAGGAGCCACCCCGCGTTTCTGATCCGCGGAAACCAGGAGAGATCGTCTGGCTCTCGCTTTATGCTACTAAGTCATGGGATAATCTATTATACTGCAAGACGATTAATTTTAGGGAAGCTCTGATTCATGAGTCTGATTTGAAAAAGTAATTGTGTTATCTCAACTGTCTACTCTGTGCCAAGCCCTGTTCGAAGCACTCGGGGTATATCAATTAAGTAGACATATCTCTTTGCCTTTAGGAGCCTGCGTTCTAGTGAAGAAACGAGACGCAACGTAATAAGGAAATGCTCTAGTGTACATGAAGGTATTAAGTGCTACGGGGAAAAAAGAAAACGCAGACTGAGGTGAGGAAGAGTAGCTGGGGCAGGTTAAGAAAGACGGTCATGTGGACGCTTGAGGAAAACCCGTTCCAGCAAAAGAGACAGTAATACAAAGGCCATGGGGAGGAGAGGTGGGGGGAAGGTGAGGGACCATGCTCGCCATGAAGGAGGCAGTCTTGCCAGTGTGGAGCAGAGGGACGAGCAGGGAATGAAAGGACGGTTGGAGGGGACTGAATAATATCACGTCACTGGCTTTTACTCTGAGTGAACAGGAAGCCGTCAGAGGACTGACATGATCTGACTTGGGTTTAAAGGATCACTCCTCTTGCTGTGTTGAGAAAGGACAGCAGGAGGGCAAGGGGGAAGTGCCTGGAACCAGCCACTCCTGAGAAAACCCAGCCCACTGACCTGCCTCTGTAACTATTTTGGCCCTATGCTATCCCAGCTCAATGCTTCTTGATGCAAAATAAAGAAGTGGTTTTTCCCTTTAAAACAAAACAAAACAAAACAAAACAAAGAAAAAACCTTTAAATTCTAAATAGCAGCAGACCCAGGCAGAAGGCCGTGTAAAGAAGCACCAGTACATCCCGATGAAACAGGCTGAATTTAGGATCTTCCCCAGTCTAAGCTAAAGGCAATAAAGAAGCACGAATTTTCACCAGCACAAGACTGCTCATCTCATACCGAGGATAGTCAGGTAAGCTTCAGTAAATTAATGCTCAGAGAAATGGTCTTTTCACTACTATTTCAATTTACGCAACAATTAAGGGTGCTTTTTAAAAACTCTCTTTATTATCTATTCCATTAAGTACCAGTATTTTCACAAGCCATAAACCTTTCAAAGTCATCACAGCAAAAATTTTAACAGCTTTGCATCCTCTTCGCTGCTGTTGATCTCCGGGGCAGCCAGGGAGCGTGCAATGCAAAGAACTGGCCTCTGCTGCCCCCTAGTGGAAGTTCATGCTGCTGTCTAAATTACTCAGAGTCCAAGAACCACAAAGTGCAGCCAGGAAAGTAAGACTGGGCGGGAATACTGCTGGAATTATGTTACCCCGGCTCTAGAAACCAGCAATCTCATATATATATATGAGTAATTGTGATTAGTAATTATATATATATATATATATATATATAAATTCACTTTTATTTTTTTAAAGTAAAATATATATATATATACTTTAAAAAAATAAAAGTCAATCTTTTTTTTAAAGTAAGGTCTAGTCCCAATGTGGGGCTTGTACTCATAACTTTAAGAGTATAAAGCTCTACTGAGCCACCAAGCACCTGGACTCTCTCACCTTCTATATTTAAACTCCCAACTGTTTATATGAACAGTTCTATATAAGTCACATCTTCCACCCATACAATCCTACTCCCCAAATAAAAGCATTTAGGAGTATCCAATGCATACCTACTCTCCATTCCCCAATTTTTTATTTTCAAATGAGCATTTTCCTAAGAAAATGGAAGACCTTGGTTTTATGAGTACCAAAAACTGCAAGCCCTAAAAACAATCATTTTTAAGTAGTGCATCACAGAATACAGCTTGATAAAATTATATTCCTAAAAAAAAAATATTATATTCCTATTCCTGGCCTTCCCTGTCCCTAAAGGAGATCATTTTGTTAAAAGGGATGTGGATGGTTAAAGAAAATAGACAAAATTTCCCATTACTAAGGATCATGACAATTTTAAGTGAATAAATTAAAACACAGTACTTCCGGACAAGTACCTAAATCACTACTTTCACTTAGTTAAATAAAGCGCTTAGAAAGGAAAAAAAGACTCCCCAAACCTTAGCTATTTTGCCACAAAGCACTGAATTCATTTCTCTATATTGATACATTATAGCTCACTTCCACGAGTGAACACTATGTGGCAACCCAGTTTTAATTACAGCATAAACACAGGATTTTAATTAGTTTCACATTTTAATTTAGCCTTTATTCAATTCAATTATTCAGTCTCATGGCCCACGAAACTTTCTAATTATCCGTAAGCCCATTAATGGCAACTTTTAAACTGCAATTTCATTATTTTTTTTATTAAACTGCCCAAGAAAAAATAAGTATTGCATATCCTAAACATTTCCACTGACTACTCATCTAAAAGAGTCAATTCAGAACATTTTTAATTGGTTACGAGGGATCAAACAGACTTGTATTTTAAAAATTAATGACATTAGAAATCGCATTACAACAGTTTTTCAAATTAGCATTTTCTTTCCAAACACAATCATGGTGTCGTTGTAGCTCCAGCCAACAACGTTTCATCTCCAGCCATTAGGACCGATTTAACGTGCGCCCTGGCATGTTCGACTACGGAAGATTCTTAACAACCTCTCTGGGAACCAAAAACTCTGAAATATTCCTCTTTGGTGAACTGTTTTCTGATGCCATGAGACGTCCAATCCTCTTCATAAAGGAATAATAACTGCAAAAGGCTGTTTAACAGTGTTGTGTAAGGAAATCAGTTTATATCAACACCAAATGGCCCAACACGCCTGTGTGCTCCCAGAGCCACGCGCTCGTGAGAGCCACAGCCCGCCTCCTCTGAAACGGAAACGTGTCCACGGGCACACGCACAAACTCACACGAGCTACCCATTTACTGAGAAGAGCTCGACAAGAAAGGAAGCGGTCTACCAGCCACTACCTAGGACTTCTGAACATCTCACTGCGAAAGGCAACCCAAACGGGCACCCGACGCGAAGTTCACGGACACCACCACCCACCTTCCTATAAGATGGAAAACAAGACTGCTGTTCTACCCAGGTCCCTTTTCCTCAGACCCCATTAGGAACCGAAACGTAACCACTTTACAGACAAGTGTGTCTAAAGGCACGACGGCACCACGTACAGAACCCAGTTCTAACTCCGCTGCTTATCCAAATTAGATTGTTAACTGCAATAAAAAGATTTACTTGTGACCCCGTAGTACATAAATTCCACTTCTGACAGCTTTACCTTTCATGATTGTACTGCTCTCTCCCTTCATGCTGGTCAAAAGAAATGCATTTGAGTGCACTTTGATTACAGCCCACGTTTAATGGCCCACAAGATAAGTGTGAATCAATCAGAGATGTTTACACAATCAAACATGTTATGAAAATCTAAAAATGAATAAAATGAAGGGCTTTATTTCTTAGGCTGCAGAAGGACATCAAAAACCTTCACTTCGGCCAAAACATACAACAATATTTACCAGACACAACCAAAAAGAAAAGAGAATGTCTTTAAAGATCCCCAAAACTGTGGATTCAAGGAATTTACTACGTGCC
Organism: Paguma larvata; assembly: GCA_030068075.1. Lineage (NCBI taxonomy): Eukaryota > Metazoa > Chordata > Mammalia > Carnivora > Viverridae > Paguma > Paguma larvata. The sequence continues at coordinate 2,210,607 of CM057831.1, read as the reverse complement.
AAAGAGATTTACCAGACAAACAAGGGACAGAAGCCACTTGGGGCTGTTTGCTCAAAGGGACATGGGGCAAGCAGAAGAGAAGGAAAGTCCCTGCTTAGAAAATCGTCTAAATCTTGAGTCTAAAGATCCTGCCATGGGGCACCTGGGTGGCTCAGTCAGTTTAAACGTCCAACCTCAACTCGGGTCATGATCTCACGGTTCGTGAGTCCCATATCGGGCTCTGTGCTGACAGCTCAGAGCCTGGAGCCTGCTTTGGATTCTGTGTCTCCCTCTCTCTGCCCCTCTCCCACTCATGCTCTGTCTCTCTCTCTCAAAAATAAACATTTAAAAAAATTTTTTAATAAAAATCAGAAGTAACTGCAGCCCAGGTAGACCAAGAGTTAGTGTCTCTTCCATCATCAAGTACCAATGTCTCACCGACAACCGTATTATAAATATTCATCCAGTTTTGATAAGGAAATAAATGGTACAAGGTGAATCCAATGACACAGTCTGTCTGTGGCCAATCATAATTACTCATAAGCCTTCTGCGATTATTTAGACCATTTTCAATTCTTAACCATTACAAAGGTCAGTAAGATGAACATCTTTAACTTTACCCATCTCTGTTTTCTTCAGATCAGTTTTTAAAGGTGGAACATGAGGCGAAAGGAAGAACTCTAAGGTTGTGATAATTATTAACACATGCTATCCGGAAAGATGCTCACGATTTAAAATCCTATCGCGAGCAAACATCTCCCAACTGCGGCAGCAAAGAAAAGAGCCGGCCGGCACACCTACCTGGCAGTTCTGCCTGCGCGGTGAATGTATGTGTTGGCATCCTCTGGGCAGTCAAACTGAAGAACCCAATTCACAGCTGGGAAATCTGAACAGAAGAATGTCAAGTTAGGAAACTAGTTTCGAGACCTGCCCTGCTACACTGTTTTTATTTCACATTATCACCTGCTAGGACTTTCCGTCCCATCAAACTGGTAGATATCAGCTGTGAGCTTTATTAAAAATAAAACTAATTGCAAAAACCAAGAGATGATATACAATTCTCCTCTGACAGAGCGACCTAAAATCAGTAACAGTGTTTGAATACGAAGATTATTTTGTATCTGAAACAGAAGAGACAACTTCGTCTCAGACAAATAGTAAAATTTTAATTACCTAAAAGAACCCACTTCTCCTGGGCTCCGAGTGAACTATATAAAACTGGCTTCCCAATTTAAATGAAACTTTACTTTTCTTGCTAGTCCATCTCCATTCAAATTAATGATTCTTTCTAAGTCCCTTTTCTCAATTCTCAGCAACAGTTATTCCATACGCATTTCTGGTTTTCACTCATTTCCAGATTCCCTGTTCTCAATTCCTTGAAAGAACTACCTTCTGACATTAGTGGATTTTGCTGTGAGGATTTCGGATCAATTTCTGTAATAGACAAATGGGCTGATAAGTCAAGGAAGAGGAAGAAAGATCTGGAAAGAAGAATGCCAGGATGACAAATGCCCATGAGGTTTATGGAGCAACCAGTGTGGGCAAGAGCTGGAGACGGACTGCTGCAAGAGGGGCAGGCTCTAAGTGAAGGAAAGGGACCGGGTGGGACCTGGTAGAAAAGTAGGCGTGGGACATCTGCTAGAACGTTTGAGAAAAATCAGAACTGGCTTCACAAATGAAGCAAATCCTAACTATAAGCTCAAAAACACAAAAGTAAAACAACGGAGACGATCGGCAAACTATGTCCCTCAGCAGACAATCCCACAGCCCAGACAAGGTAAATATGAAACGCTGATTTTACCGAAAGTCACGGTAGAACAATATAAGCTAGAGACCTTTAAAAACACGTATACTTGGCCACTGCCTGCAGGCACATGGGAACGAACATATATAATGTCTGAGATACACTGTAAAATACACCCAGATGATCAAGGAGCCAGGAAGAAAAAGGGGATCATGGAAACGACGGTTGCTGAAGCTGGGCGAGATACATGAGGTACCTTAGTGTGTTCTTCGTGTTATGTTTAAAATCTGCCACAGTGATTAACATAAAGTCACCGAACAATTTAAATTACCACCTACTTACTCTCGTGTCGTGTGTTCTTATCTCTACTTCCTGTAATTACTTCCATACCCCATCCCTCCACCACAAAGCCACCAGTTATAAAACAGGACCACAGTGGCTTTTTGAAAGCATTAAGTATGCTTTTAAAATGAAAACATTTGGTAAAACAATGGACTTCAAATTTTTTTGTTAATTGTAATATTTTATCAAGTTTCCAATTTTCAAAGAAACATAGAAAGGTGTCTTTATACATTTAATCTTCCTTTGATCCTGTGGGCTGCTCAGGATTCTAGGATTATCATCATAAGCAATAAACAGAGAAGATGAAAATATGACCGATATTTTCAGTGATGTATCCTGAATCATATCAGTTATCAATTTATTTGCTTTTCTAAGAAAAGAAGGCCCAATTATTCAAGTAAAACTATGTGACTTCCTGAATCCATCCATTTATAAGCAAATCCTATATCCCACGACCACAGAATATGTTCCTGTGCATTCTCACCCAGCCCCCTGGCTGCAATGTCAGTAGCGAAGAGGACCGCGGCCTTCTTGCGGACGAATTCATTGTAGACCTCCATCCTTCTCATCTGCTGCTGCCGGCCGTGCAGCGCAAGGATGGAGATCCCAGGCCGCAGCCGGCAGAACACCCGGTACAGGTACTGGACCTAGGCAGTAACAGAAAAAGGAGTTTGGTACTTCTGGATAATAGCAGCAGCCAAGCAAACTCGGAAGACGAACAGCGAAAATGCTTTAAGGAGCACAAATTTCACCAATCGAAAAACGTAGGGCAGAGAAAGGGAAACACAGTCTGGCGTTTTGGTCTTGGAGCACTTTTTGCTCACAGTATTTCCTACGTGAATTTTTTTTTTAAATACGCTCCCCTTAGGGGCCCCTGGGCGGCTCATTCAGTTAAGTGTCCGACTCCTGACTTCAGGCCAGCTCATGACCTTACGATTCGTGAGTTCGAGCTTGGCGTGTGGCATCGGGCTCTGCACACTGACCTCGTGGAGCCTGCTTTGGATTCTGTCTCCCTCTCTCTATGTCCCTCTCCTGCTCACTCTCTCTCTCAAAGTAAATAAAAATTTTAAAAAACTTTTTAAAAAATGTTCCCCTTACATTTCAACTTGATAGCTGACAGTTTTTGAAGTGTAATTAGCTGCAAAAAATGTAATTTCTGATAAATCGTAAATATGGAGAATTTAAAATCTCTTACTCATGTATCCAGTAGATTCTAATTAGCAGAGCAATCTGATACCCACAATCATTTTTAAAATATGTAAAGATAATGAAGGCCATGCCTGTGTGAAAAAGGGCCCCATCAACTTTGCTGTGACCCTCAAACTGCTATAAAAAAAATCAACTCTTTAAAAAAAACTGATGATAAAATAAACTCCTCGAAAGAAAGAAATTTTGCATTTTTTCTCCTCCTTGAACTTTTATGTCAATTCCTGACCCCATAGAATTTTATCTTAATAGTTTTATGCTTCAAAGTCGTTTATCAATATTTATGACTTTCTACTATGAAACATTGAATATCAGTTTTAAATTCTAATTTCCTGTGACCATAAAGCTATTAAAAATTATCAGCCTGAGCTATTACTACATTGGTATAGAACTTACCAGAACAAGAAATATTAGAATTTGAAAAAAGAAGAACAAAAAATACTGACATAGTAATTTTGTTAGACAACACTGGATGTTATTACAGCTCTTCATATATGGAGGTAAGTGGACCTGATTGTTGGCTTTATTTCTCTTTAGTTTACGTATTAACAAATGAATACTACTTGATTGGTAGACTGAGGCAGAGTACAGCATCATTTTATTCCTATTTTCTCCTTCTAATGTGCATGTTAAGAAAATCTCTTCATAAAAACACAGAAAACTGTACTGGAAGGAACACTTGTGCACTGCTGGTGGGCATGCAGACCGGCTGGTGCAATCGCTGTGGAAAACAGTACGGAGGTTCCTCAAAAAATTAAAAACAGAACTACCATATGATCCAGTAATTCTACTTCGGGTATCAGAAGAGAACAAAAACACTAACTCCAAAAGAAAGATGCACGCCTATGTTTACTGCAGCACTGTTTACAAGAGCGAAGACATGGAAGCTGCATGGTGTCCATCCACAGGTGAATGGATAAAGGTGATGCAAGAAACACACATACAATCAAATATTACACAGCCATGGATGGAGCTAGAAGGAATAATACAAAGGGAAGTAAGTCAGAGAAAGATATGTACCATGATTTCACATGTGGAATCTAAAAAAACAAGCAAACAAAAGACAAAAACGAAGAAAATCAAACAGACTCGTAAATATAGAGAACGAGTGGTTGCTGGAGGGGAGGTAGGTAAAATAGGGGAATAGGGTTAAGTACACTTATCATGTAAGCACTGAGTAATATAAAAAATTACTAAATCACTACGCTGTACACCTGAAACTAATATAACACTATCTGTAAATTATACTGAAATTTAAAAATAGACTTTTAAAAAGAAATGTACTGGAAGGGAACTTAACTGAACTCCTATAAAATACGTCAAAACCATGACAGATAAAATTCATAACAATCCATGGCCTTAATGAAGGCCATTAACTCTCCTCACAAATTTTGTTAAAAGTAAAGAATGGTTGGGGCATCTGGGTGGCTCAGTCGGTTAACTGTCCGACTCTTATTAAGGTCATGAGATCAAACACCCCATCAGGCACCACACTGATTGTGGAGCCTGTCTGGGATTCTCTTTCTCTCTCAAAATAAATAAAGAAACTTGAAAAAAGTAAAGAATGTAAGCCCAGTGAACTGCAGAACAACCTGGTGCCGTGTTCTCAGAGCCATTCGCTTTCTGAACAGCGGTACCCCTGGTGCTAGAAGGCTCTCAGGGCCTGAGACGATGCACTAGTGGTAAGAGTACAGACAGACGGACTCTTGCCTTGGTTCTGCAGGTTTAAAAGGGCCACCATGAGAAGGGGAGAAGGGAAAGGCGAACCTGTGGACGAGAGACGTACTCTCAGGCAAACCAGGACCAAAAAAGTACATATGCACCTAGGAAGTGTCAACTGAGCCCATGAACTTGCTGCAGACTGCACCTCCTGAATCAAAATTGACCTTGAATTCCTGCTCTTGACAAAACTCGCTGAGGTGGATGATTTTCCAAGATGACTCTGGCTAGAAGGTGTGAAAACTACGGGGAAGCAAAGTGTGGGAAGGAAGAGAGCAGCCAGGATTAAGAGAAAGTTAAGTGGGGCTGAGACTTAGCTTTGGCCTGAGGGGTAGTGACAGGTGGTTGAGCTAATAAGAGCTATCGATATATTGACGATGAAGTGAAGACAGGCAATAATTAAGGGTTCAGTCATCTGAGAGGGGGAAGAGATGGAAGGAGCAGATGTTCAGGACACAAAATCTTAAATCATTTTTCATATTTTAAACTCAAGATGCCCTCAAGACACTCAACAGGAAATCTCTAGTATTCAAGTGGATACACAAGTCTGGGGCTCAGGAGAGTGGTCAGAGCCTGAGATGTCGATCTGGCAGCTGTTAGAACGCAGGTGGCATTTAAAGCCAGGGGGCTGAAGAGGTTTCCTAAAAAGAATATATCCAGAAAAAGGACAGAGCACATTCACATGTGGAATGTGTGATTCACATCCTCCCCTTAAGCTGGAGAGAAACTCACTGGCATATTTATCAGGCTAAGTACTCAAAAAGCTATAAACCTAGAATCCACCGACTCTATGCCAACAACTATGTATCATTAAGTAATGTGAAATATACAGAGGAAATGAACATAAAAAACAATCAGTGTCCCTCCTCTTTAAGGGAAGAGACTAAGTTTTCTTATTTATCACTGAATCCTTTATTCATAGCAAATGACTGATGTTAAAGAAATGTGTATCTGGATTAAAGACATAAACACTCTAGCAGGAGAGGAATCAGCTGATTATAGCGCGGGGATTGGCAGTATTAGAGACGGACCTCCAGATGTAACACTGAGCATAGCCTTAGAGGACATGCGACACTCCCTCGGCACGAGTGTGAAGGAGTGCAGCCAGGGCACTCCAGAGATCTCCATGACCAAGGACATCGAGGCATGGAAATAAACGGTGCATTCAGGTCAGAATTCCTGGAGGGTGGGCGTCAGATTAGAAACACCTGCGGTTCATCCAGCCATTCAGTGGCAGGTTCTGCCAGTACTCACTGCGGGGCACCATGCTCATCTATCACGCTCCTCCCCACAGCTAGCACTGTAGTTATTAGAAGAGAAGAAGCTGCTATTTAGCTAACTGAACTTGCTACTTTAAAAGGCTGATTCAACATGAATTACTTAATCAGTCAGTACCTCTTTACAACTGGAGAAAAATACAATACTTTTCTTCTTCAGGTGGCTTCTCAAAAAGGAATACAACACACTTATTTTTTGCTGCAGCTCGCAAACTATGTAGTTCTGTTCCAAAGTGGCAGGGGTGCTTACGAAAATAAGAGGAGAAAACAGGTTAAAAACATGCCACATTGGTTAACTTTGAAATCCAGACCCCACCAAAAAAAGAAAAAAAATCAGAAAAAGAAAATATTAACAAGAGCTTGGCTCTCCCACAAATTTCTCATACACATGCGTACATATACCCCAAAAGAGAACTTCTTAGAAATCAGAAATAGAATTGGATTATCCAACATTGCAAATCCTTATGAAATAATAGATCTATAATATTTGTCACTGGCCGCTAAAACTTTTAAGATTAAAAAGCTATCCTTCCTGTGATAAAGGTGTTATTTCATTCAGATTCATCCTCTGGCCTAGAGCACTAACAATGAAAGCTGGATTAAATAGAAATTTAAAAAACTGAAGGCATCAGAGAGCAACCAAGGCAGCTAGGACTTGAGGTGCTGAAAAAGAAACCAGACATGCACCGAGGCAAGCTCCATATTTATCTCCACCTTTCCCTCAAAGCATCTGCTGATTTGCAAGACGGTAAGAACTGGGACCAGCACCCTTAGGCCTACAGACATCCATCCGAGATCCTTGAGAGAAGGAACCATGAAACACTGAATCTTAAATCTTCATACAATTTTCCCATGAGAAGTGGGACAAACTCCTAAACTCAACACACACACACACACACACACACACACACACACACACACACACACAAAGCATAATGAGTGAAAAGAAGCAAAAAGTAACATCCAGGACACTGAAAGCTGAAAGCTGAGCAGAGATCCTGGCAGCCTCAGCACTATGAGCTTCAGAGCCTGTTAGGGTGGAAGGGCTCTGGGAAACACCCACATCTTTGAGCTGAGACTTCCAGAAGGGCTATACCCCAGGACTCCAGGCAAAACAGACATAGAACACCGCAGAGTCTACAAGCCAGGGTAGCCCAGATCAAGGTCCTCCATCTCTAGCACATCTATCTGCCACACAAAAAAACAAAAACCATCATTCATGGTTTCACTAAGAACCTAAGAAAAGAAAATCTTAAACCATATACAATGTCCTTAAAAGAACAAGAAAACCATCAGCTAACTGTTTCATATAAGACTAGTTAGAATAGGGGCACTGGGTGGCTCAGTCAGTTAAGCGTCTGACTTTGGCTCAGGTCATGATCTCGCGGTTCATGAGTTCGAGCTCCTCGTCAGGCTCTGTGCTGACAGCTCAAAGCCTAGAGCCTGCTTCGGATTCTGTGTCTCCCTCTCTCCCTTCCCCTCCCCCAGTCACACTCTGTGTCTCTCTCTCAATAATGAATAAACGTTAAAAACAAACAAACAAAAAAAAGAGAAGTTAGAATAGAAATGTATCTTAAAAGAAAAAACCTGCCAAAATATCTTCCAAAAATGAGAAAGAAATAAAGATGTTCTCAGAAAAGTCAAAACAGAATTTTTCCACTAGTAAACCTGAACTAAAAATAAAAGGAAATTCTTTTGAACACAAGAAATAAAAATACCAGAAAGAATAACTATTTGGATAAATCTAAATAAATACTGACTTTCAGAAAGTATTAATAACAGCTAATGGAGTTTAGAATGTCTGAAATTAAAATACTTCACGATGAAGGCAGAGTGGAAAGGGATTAAAAAGACTTAAAATAATGGGGTGAGTGAAATGTCAATGAAGTAAATCCCCCAGTAACAAAGTCATGACCATTCCTGATAAAAGAGCCACATATTGCTTATAAAGTCAAATATATCTAAAATGTAAGGGTGTATATGATGTAAAGAGTAAATGACCAGAGAAAGACTCACCACGCAGACAAGAACCAAGAGAAAGTTACTACAAGGAGACTAATATAACACTAGACTTCACGGCAAAAAGTATTAGTAGAGATAAAGAACAACATTTTATAATGATGAATGACGCTAACAGAAAATGTACAGTTACTTTTGTATGCACTTAAAAACATAAGCTCAGAATAGTCATCTCAATCCTGAAATGCTTCATAATTTACCACAGAATGCAACTTGTAATCATGGTAAAACACAGCAAATTACAATGATTCAAAGACAATTTTTTCTCAAAAAAAATATATATATATGTATTCATTAGAAGCACTATTTCACTTCAACAGCAATACAAAGAAACCACCCGTTAGACTTGTTCTAAGGACACTCTGATACACAACTTTAGAAAGATCTAACATTTTAAAATTACTTTTCTGGCCCTGCATGATTCAAGAATAGATATTCCAGACTACCTTAAAAATATTCTTGACCATGGTTTCCCCATGGTGTATTAACCAAGTTAATGGCTAGAGAAGAAACTTCAATAATGACATGAGGCAAAATTCGCAACAGTATCTGCTGTCTGTGGTGGTTCTGGTGAACTGGACAAGAGAGAGCGCCGCACTCATTAGCACACAACCTGCAGTTGTCAATTGTCACTGGAGACATGGCTTCTGAAAACCCCATTTCTTCTAAGTGATGCATTTCAAAAATCACTTATAAAATAAACAGTATCTGCATTCAGTTTTTTCTAACTCTGATCTACAGATAATAGCCCACTGTTATCTACAGATTGTACAACAATCTATGTACAATTACCTTAAATCATGCAGTTTTAGATGCTACCTAATGACTGAAAATTTTTATATCTGGTAAAGACACATAAGCAGTTTTGAAAATAGGCAGAGAGGGGCGCCTGAGTGGCTCAGTTGGTTAAGCGGCCGACTTCGGCTCAGGTCATGATCTCACGGTCTGTGAGTTCGGGCCCCGCGTCGGGCTCTGTGCTGGCGGCTCAGAGCCTGGAGCTTGCTTCAGATTCTGTGTCTCCCTCTCTCTCTGCCCTTCTCCTGCTCATACTCTGTCTCTGTGTCTCTCAAAAATAAATAAAAGTTAAAAAAAAATTAAAAAAACAAAAACAAAGGAGAAAATCAAGGGGAGCTTTGGATGGCTCAATTGGTTAAGCATATGACTCCTGCTTTTGGCTCAGGTCATGATCTCAAGGGTTGTGAGATCGAGCCTGTCCAGCTACCTGCTGACAGCACAGAGCTGGCATGGGATTCTCTCTCCCTCTCTCTCTACACCTTCCCTGCTTTCTCTCTCGTACTTAAAACAAAGAAGAAAAAGAAAAAAAAAGGAGAGAGCCTTTAGGTAATTAATTGTACCAAGAATTTCGATAGCTATCCCAACACAAAGTTACAAACAGGGACCACTGTCCACTCCACAGAGGAGACTCCAGAGAGGAGACTGCCTCAAGACTCTCCTGCTATGCTATTCCTGAGTTCTTGAGAACCGAGGATGCCAGTACTCAGATTATCCAAAGTTCATCCATTAAGAATGCCTGGAAGTATGGAGTCTGGCCTCTTCTAGGGCTTTCTTTAATCCTAAACATTTATTAGTGGAACAACACTAAGGTAGGTGCCAAGGCCCAGACTCCCAGTATTTAAAAACTTTCCAAGATTATAATCCATCATTTTCCCCGATCTATTCCTTTTTTGACTAACATTTCATAGCAAGAAATGAAGTTAAGATAGAACTAACGGCAGGCTGGATCCATATTGAGACCTTCAACACATATCTACGTAAGTTCACTAGGAAACATTTCTGCAAGTCAAGCACGTCCACGATCTATGATGATTCATACCAAACAAACAGACGCAAACTTCCACTTGTTTCAAAATACAAAAATTCCCCTAACCCATCTCCCACACAGCCACACAACCCCACCGCCCTCCATGTTATGCAGGGGTAGTTAACAAACGCCTGTTCACATCTCACAGAAAGGTACGTGTTCCTCAGACCACATAAGAAATACTGCACTAGAGTATTCTCACATCACATATTTAAATAATTTTAACTAATATATTTTACTATGCTTTCCATATCTTATACCACATAAAATGACGTATAGTTTCCTAAAAAAAAAAAAGGTGGTATTAATTTAAAATATCAAAGTCTTATACTAAAAAAACACTCATTTTAATTAAATCAAATACGGCTGCAATTAGTACATACCTGTATTTTGCTTTTTCATGAACCCAGACATACTCAGGGTTTTTCAAACTCAGGCGTGCGAGGTCCTTTACAGATTTGGTTTGTGTAGCTGAGAAAAGCAAAGTCTGACGTTTCTTGGGAAGATTTTCAATAATAGCATTCATGGTATCCGCAAAGCCCATATCCAAGATTCTATCTGCTTCATCAAGAACTAAAAAAAGAAAATTCAAGGTGAATACAACATCTAAAATATACATTAGGCTAAATGCAGTGTAGTATCCTGCACTGGATCCTAGAAGAAAAAAAAAGGGCATTAGTGGAAAAACCTGTGAAATTCAAAGAAAGTGTGGAATTTATACAACTGACCAATGTTAATCTTCATTTTGACGAAATATGTGGTTACATACCACAGTTATGTAAGATGACACACTAGGGGAAACTGGGGAAAGGGTATAAAGCAACTCTCTGGACTATCATTCCAACCACAAATATAGAATTATCCCAAAGTAAATAGGTGGTTAAAAATATATATATATATACACACACACATTAGGTAATATCACCAGAAGTGGATGTATCTAAGAAGACAAATTCTTAGCAGAGTCAGATAAAGAAGTATCTAATTTCAAATACAACTACCTATATTCTTCTGACCATTTTGTTTTTAAAAAAAAAAAAAAAGTCTAGTTGTACTCTCTGGGTTTAGAACCCATATGCCAAAAAATTGTTTCAAGTTATTTCTCAGATGTTTTGTTGAATATTAAGAATAAAATTTTCTATCATTAAAATCTATGAGGTTTCTCTCCTAAGTCTGAGAATGTTTCATTAGAAATTCATTAGACTCACCTAACACTTGGAGACTGGTGGCGTGAAAACATACTGTTTCATCCATGTGCTGAAGAAGCCGGCCCGGAGTGCACACAAGGATATTTATGTTATTGATCCTCTCAGCTTCATGATTCAGATCCTGAAAACAGTTGTTTCTCCTGATTACACAGACACATCACTGAGCAGCCCGTGTGTCACAACTACAAAAGCCAGCTGCATGTTACTTCCTCACAGCAATATAGACACGCTACAAACAGACAGGATTGCCCCCTTCGATTTCTGCACCACGTCCAAATTTCTGGGCCAAATAAAAGTCCTCAGTGAAGACCTACAGAGCTCAGAGTGCCTCTAGATTCTTAATTACACCCAGGATTCTGAGGCCAAGAAAAAAATTTCCTATCCAAGTCTCCGCTTCTCTTTACATCTGCCAGAACCGACTTACAGTGGAATCGTGGCCATTATTGAAGTCAGAACCCAAAGACCCTGAGCAGGCTCTCTGACACCATTCACTCAGCACTGGGGACTAGAGCGGGGCAAGCGGAGCTCTCTACATTCTAGAAGGTGTCTCCTTGAATGTTAGTCATTAAAGCTGCATGACAGGTACATGAATATGTGAGGGCTTGGGAGGGATGCTACTCTTCCTTTGTGTACGTGTGCGTATGAACCCAAGTATTATCCTCACAGTCGAGAGGAGCCTCCAGCACAAACAAGCGGGCCAGGTAAACCAGAAGGTAGAGCAGAAGCTGAGTAGCAGCTTCCACCATCACCTAAAATCAACATTCTTCAAAACTATCTTCTGCTCCAGAAAGCTGGAGTGAGCACACTCAGACCAGACAAAACTGACTTTAAAACAAAGACTGCAGAGGCGCCTGGGTGGCTCAGTTAAGCGTCTGACTCTTACTTCTGCTTAGGTCATGATCTCACAGTTTATGAGTTTAAACCCCACGTCAGGCTCTCCACTGAGAGTGCAGAGTCTGCTTGAGATTTTCTCTCTCCCTCTCTCCCTCTCTCTCTCTCTCTCTCTCTCTCTCTCTGCCCCTCATCCTTGTGCACGCTCTCTTTCTCTCAAAAATAAACACTTTTAAAAGATAAATTGAACAAAGACTGTAATAAAAGAGAAAAAAAGAGCAACACATAATGTTAAATGGATCAACATTCATAAATATTTATGTACCAAACAAAGAATCAATGAAACACAAAAAAATAATAATAGACGTAAAGGGAGAAATTGACAGCAATACAATATTAGTAGGAAACTTTAATATCCCACTTTACATCAATGGACAGATCCTTTGCACAGAAAATCAATGAGGAAACATTGGACTTAAACAATACATTAGATCACTTGGACTTAACAGGTATACAGAAAACATTTCATCCCAAAATTGCAAAATACACACACTTTCCAACTGTAAAATGAAACACTCTCCAATACAGATCACATTTTAGGCCACAAAACAAGTCTCAAATCTAAGACTGAAATCCTATCGACCATCATAGTGATACAGGCTTACCTCAAAAAAAAAAAGAGAAAAAAAGAGAGGGGGTGCCTGGGTGGCTCAGTCGGTTCAGTGTCCGACTTCAGCTCAGGTCACGGTCTCACAGTTCATGGGTTCAAGCCCTGCATCAAGCTCTGTGTTTATAGCTCAGAGCCTGGAGCCTACTTCGGATTCTGTCTCCCTCTTGCTCTGTCCCTCCTCTCGCACTCTATCTCTCTCTCTCTCCAAAATAAATAAAAATTTAAAAAAAATTTTTTTAAAAAGAAAAAAATCCCAAAACAATGTAACTTTATACCAAAAGGAACCAGAAAAAGAATAGATAAAGCCCAAAGTTCTTGGAAGAAAATAAAGATCAGAGCGGAAATAAATGAAATGGTCTCAAAAAAAAAAAAATACAAAATGCCAACAGAACAAAAACTGGTTCTCTAACAAGACTTATTTTCAACTGATAAACTCCTAACAATGCTCATCAAGCAAAAAAATAGAGAGAAAACTCCCCACAAAAAAATCACAAATGAAGTTACAACCAACACCACGGAAATACAAAAAATTATAAGAGACAACTAGAATTACATAACAAGGTTAAAAATCTAGATAACAATGGATAAATTCCTAGAAACATACAACCTTCCAAGACTGAATCACAAACAAATAGACAATTTGAAAAAAATGAATACAAATAATGAAACTGAATCAATAATTTTTGGGGGGTGGTGCCTGAGTGGCTCAGTCGGTTAAGCATCCAGACTTTAGCTCAGGTCATGATCTCACAGTTCATGGGTTTGAGCCCCAGACTGGAGTATATGCTGACAGCTCAGAGCCTGAGCCTGCTTCGAATTCTTTGTCTCCCTCTCTCTCTGCCCTTCTCATGCTCACACTGTCTCAAAAGTAAACATTAAAAAAATAATAAAAAATTTAAGTTTTTTTTAATTTATTTATTTTGAGAGAGAGCATGCATACGTGCACAAGAGAGGGAGGGGCAGAGAAGAGAAAGAGAAATTCCCAAGCAAGCTACGCATTGTCAGCTTGGATCCCCATTTGGGACTCAAACTCTGAAGTCTTAAGATCGTGACCTAAGCCAAAGTCAAGAGTCAGACACTCAACCAACTGAGGCACCCAGATGCTCCTGAATCAATAATCTTAAAACTCCCAAAAGACAAAAGTCCAGGACCGGGTGGCTACACAGGTGAATTCCAACACTTAAAGAAGTGTTAGTACCTACCTTCCTCAAATTGTTCCCCAAACTGAAGAGGAAGGCACACTCCCACACTCGTTTCTCAAGACCAGCATTACCCTGATAACAAAACCAGACAATAATACCACAAAAGAAAAAGAAAACCATAGTCTGCTATCTCTGATAAACACCGATGCAAAAATCCTCAACAAAATATTAACATCCAGATTTAATGCAATCCCTATCAAAATGTCAATAGCATTTTTGACAGAACAAAAAATCCCAAAATTTGTACAGAACCACAAAAGACCTTGAGTAGCCAAAGCAATCTTGAAAAAGAAAAACCAAACTGGAAGTATCACAACTCCAGATTTCAGGTTATACCATAAAGCAGTAGTGATTAACACAGTACAGTACTAGCATAAAAACAGACACATAGATCAATGGAATAGAACAGAAAACCCAGAAATCAACCCACAATTATATCATCAATCAATCTTTGACAAAGTAAGAAAGAAGATCCAACAGAAAAAAGACAGTCTCTCCAACAAATGCTGCTGGGCAGCCAAATGCAAAATAATGAAACCAGAACCACTTTCTCCCACCACACACAAAAATAAACTCAAAATCAATTAAAAACCACAAAAATTCTTGAAGAGAACACAGGGAGTAATCTCTTGGCCTCAATCATAGCAACATTCTTCTAGAGCTATCTGTGGCAAGGGAAATAAAAGCAAAGATAAACTACGGGGACCAAATCAAAATAAAAAGTTTCTTCACAGCGAAGAAAAGAATCAACAAACTAAAAGGCAACCTGTGAAATGGGAGAAGATATTTGCAAATGACCAATTATCCAACAATTTGCAAATTATCTGATAAAGGGTTAGAATCCAAAATGTATAAAGAACCGATACAACTCAATACTCAATAATCCAATTAAAAAATGGGCAGAAGACATGAATAGACATTTTCCCAAATAAGATATACAAATAGTCAACAGACACATGAAAAGATGCTCAACATCACTGGTTATCAGTGAAATACAAGTCAAAACTACAAGGACCTATCACCTCACACCTGTCAGAATGGCTAAAATCAACAACACGAGAAACAACAGGTGCTGGAGAGGATGTGGACAAAAGAGAACCCTTCTGCATTGTTAGCTGGAATACAAACTGGTACAGCCGCTCTGGAGAACAGTAGGGAGGTTCCTCAGAAAGTTCAAAATAAAACTACACTATGATCCAGCAATCACACTACTGGGGGTCATTACCCAAAGAATAAAAACATACTAATTCAAAAAGATTCATGCACCCTGATGTTTATAGCAGCATTATCTCCAATAGCCAAAATATAGGAACAGCCCAAGTGACCAGTGATTAATGAATAGATAGAAAAGATGTGGGGGTACCTGGTGCCTCAATCAGTTAAGTGTACAACTCTGGATCTTGGCTCAGGTCAAGATCTCACGGGTTATGGGACTGAGCCCCACATCAGGATCTGTGCTCACAGCACAGAGCCTGCTTGGGATTCTGTCTCCCTCTCTCTCTCTCTCTGCCCTTCCCCCATTCATGCTCTTTCTTTCTCTCAAAATAAATCAACTGTAAAAAAAAAAAGATGTGGTATACATATACAATGGAATACTACCCAGCCATAAAAAAGAATGAAATCTTGCCATTTGCCATGACATGGATGGAACTACAGAGTATTAAGCTAAATGAAACAAGTCAGTCAGAGAAAAACAAATACCATATGTCACTCCTATGTGTAATTTAAGAAATAACAAACGAGCAAAGGAAAAAAGAGAGATAAACCAGGAAACAGACTCTTTTTCATTTTAACTTTTTTAACATTTTTTTATTTTGAAAGACAGAGAGAAACAGACCAGGGAAGGGCAGAGAGAGAGGGAGACACAGAATCAGAAACAGGCTCCAGGGTCTGGGCTGTCAGCACAGAGCTTGATGTGGGGCTTGAACTCTCGGACTGCGAGATCATGACCTGAGCTGAAGTCAGATGCTTAAACGACCGAGCCACACCGGCGCCCCTGAAACAGACTCTTAACCATAGGGAACTGATTGTTACAGAGAGAAGGTGGGTGGGAGGATGAGGGAAACTGGGGATGGACATTAAAGAGTACACTTATTATTATGGAAAAAAATAATTTAAAAAATATCTGCAAATCAGATTCAACAATACATTTCAAGAATCATATACCACAATCAAGAGGGATTTATTCTACAGATGCAAGAACGGTTCAACATCTGCAAATCAACATGATATACAACATTAACAAAGGATTAAAATCATATGATCTCAATAGATGCAGAAAAAGCAGGACAAAATTCAACATCCATTCACAATAAAAATTCTCAACAAGTGAGTATAGAAGGAACGTACCTCAATATAATAAAGGCCATATATGACAAACTCAAAACTAACATACTCAATGGTTAAAAGCTAAGAGCTTTTTCTAGCCAGAGCAAAGAGGCAAGAAAAAAAAAGAAATAAAAGGCAACCAAACAGAAAAGGAAGCAGTAAAACCATCACCATCTGCTGACACAGGATACTACATATAAAAAACCCTGAAGATTCAACCAAAAAATATGAAAACTAATACATGAATTCGGCAAAGTTGCAGATACAAAATTAACATACAGAAATCAGTTGTTTCCATACACTAATAACAAGCAACCAGAAAGAAATGAAGAAAACAGTACTATTTACAATTAATTGGACCGAAAAAGAATAAAATACCTAGGAATTAACTTAACCCTGGAGGTAAAAGACCTGTACTCTGAAAACTTTAAGACAATGCTAAAAGAAATTGAAGACTACACTAATGGAAAGATACCTTGAGATTGCAAAAATACTGTTAAAACATCCGCGCTACCCAAAGCAATCCCCACTGAAATACCAATGGCATTTTTCAAAGAACTAGAACAGAGAATTCTAAAATTTGCACGAAACCACAAAGACCCCAAAGAGCCAAAGCAACCTTGAGAGAGCAGAACAAAGCTGCAGGTATCACAACCCCAGATTTCTTACAAAACTATTGTAACAAAACAGTATGGGATGCACAAAAAGGACCCACAGATCACTGCAATAGAAGAGAAAGCCCAGAAATAAACCCACACACACACTGTCAATCTATGACAAAGGAGGAAAGAATAAACAATGGGGGAATGACAGTCTCTTCTATTTGTGTTAAGAAAACTGGACGGATACTTGCAAAAGAGTCAAACTGGACCACTATCTTATACTATACACAAAACTAAACTCAACATGTGTTAAACACTTGAACATAAGATCTGAAACCGTAAAACTCTTGGAAGGAAACAGAGGCAGTGATTTCTTGGTCATCTACATATTTTCTGGGTATGTCTCCTCAGGCAAGGGAAACAGGAGCAGAAATAAACTATTAGGACTATATTGAAGTAAACAGTTTTTGAACAACAAAGGAAATCATCAAGAAAATGGAAAGGCGGGGCGAGTGGGTGGCTCAGTCCGTTAAACATCGGCTTCGGCTCAGGTCATGATCTCACAGTCCGTGAGTTCGAGCCCCGCGTCGGGCTCTATGCTGACAGCTCAGAGCCTGGAGCCTGCTTCGGGTTCTGTGTCTCCCTCTCTCTGCCCCTCCCCCACTCATGCTCTGTCTCTCTCTCTGTCTCAAAAATAAATAAACATTGAAAAATAATAAAAAAAAAGAAAATGGAAAGGCAATTTACTAAATGGAAGAAGGCATCTGCAAATGACACATTTGTTAAGGGGTTAATATCCTATATATATGATATATAATATCCTGAAATATCCTATTTATATATAACATATATGACCTGTATATATTCTACACATAGAGGATATATAAAGATGTTATACAACTCAACACCAAAAAAAACCAAACAACCCAATTAAAAAGTGGGCTTAGGACTTGGGTGTTTTCCCAAAGGAGACACATGGATGGCAAACAGGCACGTGAGAAGATGCTCCATGTCACTCATCATCGGAGAAATGAAAACCAAAACCACCACTTCACACCTGTCAGACTAATATCAAAAAGAAGGAAGTGTCAGTGAGGAGGTGGAGAAAAGGGCACACACATGTATCATTGGTGGGAATGTGAACTGATTCAGCCTTTATGGAAAACAATATGGAGGCTCCTCAAAGAAATTAAGAATAAAACTACCACACAATCCAGCAATTCCACTTTCGGGTAGGTATCCCAAAAAAGTAACACCAATGCGAAGAGATATACGCATCCCTATGTTCACAGTAGCATTACAACGGCCGGGACACTGAAAGCAACCCACGTGTCCTTCAATAAATGAATGAATAAAGAAGATGTGGTGTGTGTGTCACTGAGTGTGTGTGTGCGTGTGTGATGGAACATTACTCAGCCATAAAAAAGAAGCAGATCTTGGGGTGCCTGACTGGCTCATTCGGTTAAGCTTCCTACTTTGGCTCAGGACATCATCTCACGGTTCATGAGCTCGACCCCCACATCAGGCTCTGTGCTGACAGCTCAGAGACTGGAGCCTGCTTTGGATTCTGTGCCTCCCTCTCTCTCTCTCTGCTCCTCCACCACTTGCATTCAGTCTATCTCTCTCTCTCTCTCAAAAACAAACCAACACTAAAAAAAATTAAAAAATGAAAAAAGAATGCGATCCTGCCATCTGCAACAACATGGGCAGACCCAGAGAATAATATCCTCAGTAAGATCAGTCAGAGAAGGACAAACACCATATGATTTCACTAATATGTAGAATCAAAAAACAAAACAAAAAAGCAGTAACAGACCCATAAATACAGAAAACAAACTGACGACTGCCAGAGGGAAGAAGGACGGACAAAATGAGTGAAAGGGAGTGGGAGACAGAGGCCTTCCAGTCGTAGAAGGGATAAGTCATGGAGAGGAAAGGCACGGACAGTCAATAGTACTGCAATAGCATGTATGGTGACACATGGTAGCTGTACTTGTGGTGAGCACACGTAATGTACAGACTTACTGAAACGGTATGCTGTACACCTGAAACTAATGTAATTATGTGTTAACTTTATTTCAATTACAAAATTCATTAAAATTTTTAAAAAATTTTTTAAAAACTATCTTTCTTTCTTCTGCTGCTGACCCAGCAATGTTCTGAATTATTCAACCTCTTAGATATTTTCTTAAAAGGAACGAGTCCACATACTCAAATGGTACCTTTCCCAAGTACAATAACAAACAGAACTATATGTTATGTAAAGTATATTAGCGTCAGAGAACCTGATCCACTCAGATACCCTCTAAAAATGGACTTTCTGAAGCTTCAAAACTTGATAACCAGGACTCTAGATGACAATGACCCCACCGGGACGCCAGCCTACCTGCTTAGATGAAATCTCCACCTCCTTCCTGTCAACTGCCAACAGTGCCCCAATATCCATTACAGAAAAAAGAAAGACAAGACAAATGACAAACCTTTCCACCAATGATGAGACCAGCCGAAAAGTCATGATTCTTTCCTACTTTTCGGAGAACCTCAAAGGTCTGATAGGCCAGTTCTCTTGTAGGTGATATAATCAGAACCCCCAGCCCGTCTGTTGAGGTCCACTGCAGACGGTATAAGGCTTCCAACACCTTAAAAAAGATAGCAAATTATGTTTAGTAAGTCCTTTCAGGAGGCAGCATTTAGATTCATTCCTAAGACAACCGTGCTCCTCCAAGTCAAAGGCACATTCTGAGCAGAAGACACACCAGTCACAAGTTCTATCCAATCAGAAAAAGGAAATTCTTTGCTTTGCTTTTTCTTTCTCTTCCAGCCACCAGATCCCTCAAGTCACAGAGGGCAGGGAAAATCAGGCCTCGCCAGCATCCTGCCCAGAGGAGACTGGCCATCAATGGAAGGTATGTGCAGCCCTCAAACTATTCAAACAGAGTTGGGGAAAAATACCTGTCACCATTTTCTGAACAGAAACCACATTAAAATACACTTTCATCTGTGTAGTTACTATAATTATACAGCCACTGAATTTTCTAGTTGTGGAGAGATATCCTTATAAAAAACTGGATGTAAGAGGAAAATAAAAATGGCTTTCAATACTTGGAACAAAAACTCAAATATGATTTTTCTAAGCTAATTATTATGTAGGAATTAAATTATGAGACCAATGGCATAACTGAGATAGAAGTAAAGCCCTAAAAGCCTCTATTGTTTTACTGTTCAAAAGGACAGACATCAATGTCCTGGAAAATTCTCAACAAGAGTCATTCGATCGCCTTTAAGTGAGCGTATTTCAGCTTTATTCTAAACAAGCGGCAAGTATAAATCCAACAGGCAGGTTTGCAAGTGTCAGTGCATGAATAGCCTCCCAGGCTTTCCGTGGTCCTACAACAGGGGAGAACCATTCAGACCTGCCACGGGGAGGAACACCCACATCCTCCTGGAATGTAAAGGCTGGTCAAGGTCATCCATTCGTTCAAGTTACTGAGCCTCCGCCATGTGCAAGGCATTGCACTAGGATGCAGGGAATATGCTGGAGAACAGGACAGCTGCGGCCCCTGTCTGATAAAGCCTGCATTCTAGCCAGAGGAACCCAACAGGAAACAACTCTCTACATAATGATTTCTACCCAGGCAAAGAATGCTTTGAAATCATGTAACAGAGGGGCCCCTGGGTGGCTCAGTCGGTTAAGTGGCCAACTTCAGCTCAGGTCATGATCTCGCAGTTCGTGGGTTCAAGTCCCGCATCAGGTTCTATGCTGACAGCTTAGAGCCTGGAGCCTGCTTCAGACCCTGTGTCTCCTTCTCTCTCTGCCCCTTCTCTGCTCATGCTCTATCTCAAATAAATAAGTAAATAAAATAAACATTAAAAAGGAAAAAAGGAAAAAAAATCATGTAACAGACAGGCTTCTAGGAGGTTCAGCTGGTTGGGCATCTAACTCTTGGTTTCGGCTCAAGTCATGATCTGATGGTTCACCTCATAGGATCGAGCCCCACATCGGGCTCCGTGCTGACAGTGTGGAGCCTGCTTGGGATTCTCTCTCCCGCTCTCTCTCTCTGCCTCTGCCTCTGCCCCTGCTCGTGCACATGCTCTCTCCCAAAATAAATAAACATTTTTTTAGAATAAATGAATAAACAATAGGGTGTCTGGGTGCCTCAGTCGGCTAAGCATCTGACTCCTGATTTCAGCTCAGATCATGAGCTCAGGTTTGTAGCTTCAGGCCCTGTGTCAGGCTCTGCGCTGTCAGTGCAGATTTTCTCTTTCGCTCTGTGTCTCTCCCTTGCTTGTATGCACTCTCTCTCTCAAAATAAATAAACATTAAAAAAAAGGTTTAGGGGCACCTGGGTGGCTCAGTTGGTTAAGCATCCAACTTCGGCTCAGGTCATCATCTCACAGTCCATGAGTTCAAGCCCTACGCTGGGCTCTGTGCTGAGAGCTTGGAGCCTGGAGCCTGCTTCAGATTCTGCATCTCCCTCTCTCTCTCTGTACCTCCCCCACTCATGCTCCATCTCTCTCTCAAGAATAAAAAAACACTTAAAAAAATTAAAAAGTTTTGGGGTACCTGAGTGGCTCAATCGGCTGAAAATCCAACTTTGGCTTAGGTCATGATCTCACGGTCCATGGGTTCAAGACCCATGTCAGGTTCTGTGCTTACAGCTTGGAGCCTGGAACCTGCTTCAAAATTCTGTGTCTCCCTCTCTCTCTGCCCCTCCCCCTATTCTGGCTCTATCTCACTCTCTCTCAAAAATAAACATTTTTGAAAATTAATTAATAAAGAAGGTAATAAGTAAAATAAAATCATGTAATGAAGGACACGACCCAGTACGAATAAACTACTTACTGGAACAAGGAAAGCCAAAGTCTTGCCAGATCCTGTCTTGGCAGCTCCGAGAACATCTTTTCCTTGCAAAGCCAATCCGATGGTCTGCTTCTGTATCTCAGTTACCAAACGGTACTGGGCTTCTTGCAAACCTGCCATGCGGAGGGGAGGAAAGTGATACTGTAGAAATCCCCGCAAAACAGCAGTATGGACTGAACTGTGCCCCCTAAAATTCCTACACTGAAGCCCTAACACCCCGTACCTTTGACTGTGACTGTATTCGGAAACAAGGCCTTTCAAGTGATGATTAAGTTCAAATGAGCCTTGATGGGATGTGACTGGTGTCCTCACGAGAAGGGGAAATTTGGACACAAAAGAGACACCAATGGTATGACTGCCCGGAGGGACAACCACATGAAGATGCACAAGAGAGCCGTCACCTGCATGCCCAGGACACAGTCCTGAACGATCCCTTCCACAATGGCTCTCGGGAAGCTAAGCCTGCTGGTGTCTCCATCCTGGAGCTTCCAGCCTCCAGAACGGTGAGAACGTTAATTTCTCCTGTTTAAGCCCCCCGGTCTGTGAGATTTTGGTCTGGTGGCCCTGACATGCTAATATAAAAGATGTCACTTTTGTTTTCTTGTTTATTTTAACATAATTAGATTTCATTTTAATTCCTGAGAGGCTATGGCATCTTGTTTTTTCACTACTGTTCTCTAACCAGTCCAGAACGGAGAGGAGAATGACAAATCAGTAAAACTCAAATGAATTAATAATTGTTTCCTGGTGCTAAAGGTTCAAGATATCAAAATTATTTGCCAAAATGGTATCTTTGAGGTTAAATACACTAAATCCTTTTCTATTTATAAAAAACATCAAGAAATCCAACAACATATCCCAAGATCACCATCTGCCTACCTTTTAATGTTTTTTTGGACAAGGGGAAATCTGAAAATCTTGTAATTTCATTTACATTTATCTGAAAAAAAGAACAAAGAGACTGTTCGGCTAAGATAAAATAACACACTGTATAATTCACCTGTCTTACAACAAAACCATTTTTTGTCTACAGTGCGCTGCCCAGCTAGTTCTTGGTACTACAGGATTGAATTCAATCATCAATACTAATTAAAAACCATCGTTCCTTCTAGAAGGAAAGAGGCCATAAGGAAGTTGTCATGAATCAAAAATATAAGCTTGTAACAATTTAAATTGGTTAATAAAAAAAAAAACACAACTCATTCATTCAAAACACACTTGCGCCATCAGCACCAGCACCCTCCTTCACCTCTAAGAACATCATCAGCGCATTACCTTCAGCCCATCCTTCGAGGAAGAGCAGTTTAAGAAATAAGGGGCGAAGTGACTTTAAGCCACACAGCACAGTGAGAATATTTCTATTTACACACTTTGGAGAAAAGATTGAAGTTAATCAGAGAAATGGATCTTGTTAGCACAAACCTTTCCAAGTTTTAACCATAAATCAGTGGCATGCAAAATCCAACCAGACAGCTCCTCATTCGGGGGTGTAGTAAAGGATGGGGCATTATTTAGCAATAACGAGAGGAAATGTCTCTGTCACGCTTTGAAGCCACAATACGTAACATTTTGCCCTTTAACTTTACATTATCTAAATGTTCATTACTGATGTTCTTCATTAGCATAAACCCAATTTTCTAAATTTCATTTCGGTTACTCAGGAGAATTATTTATTACAGATGCCGAAAGCAGGAACTCCTGTTCAGATCTGGGAACACGCTGCCAGATCATTCAGGATTCACAAAAGGGAAAGCTGCATTTGTAAGGTTCATTTATTTAAATTATACTCCAGGCAATAAAGGGATGACAGCTTTTATTTCATTTTACAGTCTATGTATCATCTTCTCCAAGATTCTTCAAGTAGCCCAGATAGGGTAGTCTCTGTTCTCACATGCTGCAAACACAAGTATTAAAACATTCCCTTAATTCCTACAAATCATTCCAGAGAACAGTGAAGAGCTGTAATCGGTACACTCACATTAGAGACAGAAAAGTTCATTAGAATATCTTGTCCCATCGAGGAAACTTAATTAGAAGGTAAATCTCCCAAACACAACATTAAAATTAGGTGAAGTCCACGTGTGCGCTTGCGCTACGATCAGCTAAGAGCTGTTTTCTCGAAGAACAGAATGCCTACAGAAGGAACTAGACGGGCAACACGCTGTCCATCCTCCGCCGGAGACACGGCCCGGGCACGGCGGGCCACTCCACGGAGTGCTGCGCATCTCTCTCCAGTCTGTCACCCTCCTAAACGGCGAGATGGAAGAACGAGACTGTTCCAGCACTTTATCAGCCACTACAATGTGAACCTATATGACGTTTTCTTAGGAAAAAAGTCAAAGAAACAGAAGGAAATTTGTACTCTGCTCATGAACTAGAACAGGAGTTAGCAAACTGTGGCTCAATCCACCTGCTGCTTGTTCTTGCAAACGGTTTTACTGGAGCACAGCTACAACCACTCATTCACACGCAGTCTGTGCCCTTGTGACACAGCTCATACGGCTCACAAAGCCCAGTACTGATTCTCTGGCCCTTTACAGAACACGGTTCCAACTCTGTTCTAGAAGACTCCCAGTTACAATCCAAGGAATAATTAGGAATTATTACAATCCAAGGAATAATTAGGAATTATTACAATCCAAGGAATAATTAGGAATTATTACAATCCAAGGAATAATTAGGAATTATTACAATCCAAGGAATAATTAGAAGCTGGAGAGCTGGCTATGGTTCCTACAAACCAAATAACACTTTCTCCCCTTTCCTTTATCTCTTTTTTCCTTTTTTTTTTTTAATGTTTACTTTTGAGAGAGAGAGACAGACAGACAGAGCATGAGCAGGGGAGGGGCAGAGACAGAGAGGGAGACACAGAATCTGAGACAGGCTCCAGGCCCTGAGCTGTCAGCACAGAGCCTGACGCGGGGCTCAAACTCGGGAACAGTGAGATCATGACCTGAGCCGAAGTTGGACGCTCAACCGACTGAGCCACCCAGGCGCCCCTATCTCTTTCTTTTCTTAAAAAATCACTCCTGCCTTCCAATATTCACACTCGCCGTGAAATTCATATCACTCTTCTGAAATCAGAGAACAATGTTTCAGGGACAGCACTTGTCCCAGATCGCTCATCGCTGGTGGGAAAACCAGAGGGGGCGGAAGGAAACGCAGGGTGGATCCGACCCCACTACCTTCCTACACTTCTTCCAACCCTCTTCTCACTACTCACGTTTCTCACAGAGGCAAATAATGCATCCACATCCTCGAAGCAGGAGAAGAAAGTGTTAAGAACAGCCTAGAGTGCTCCACCCACTGCAATCGTGACAAGAAAAGCAACCAGCCTCAAGGCACGCCAAATTCTGACTGACTAAGGGTGAGAAATTAGATTAGAACGCAGGGTTCCTATACAGCACTAGCTGATGCAAAGAAAGCCTAGAAGAATCCCAGGTGCAGAGATGCAGTCATTCGGCAGCAGCGACAACAGGCGAACTGAAACAAAGCGCCCCAACATTTCTCAGCAAGCTTCAATCCCCAACTCTCCCTCAGAACCCCCAAGACACACTCGGCCGGGGTGGCCCTGGGGATAAGCCACTCAGCTCTGACTGCCCAGCAGCGGTGGCTCCTCCAGGTCCATCAGCGATGGCACCAGGCTTCCCTAGCAGCAGGACGACCGAGACCCACTCCTGCAGGACGGGAGACTCCCTTACTGGGCAACGCTGGCTCCAGCACACCCCATCTGATTCTGTCTCCTTCTCTCTCTGCCCCTCCCCGACTCACATTCTGTTTCCGTCTCAAAAATAAATAAATGTTAAAAAAAAAATTAAAAAACAGATCTCCAATTCACTGAATCCCACTCTGTAATCTGTCTGTCAGAAGATCTAAGACCTACACTGTACCAACAGTCTCCGACCTGGTCTCAGCCTCCACGGCCTTTACGGCCTGGGTGTGCTCTCTAACTCCCCCCAGAGACTCCTCGCTACATCCAGATAGACGTCTCTAAACATGGCCTCTGTGAGAATTCCCCACAGTTGCTGAAACAAACGACCATGGACAGCGGCTTAAACCAACATAAATTTACGAACTTATAACTCTGAAAGTCAGAAGTCCAGAATGGGTCTCACTCAGCTAAAAATCACAGTGCGTGGCTGGGCTCCCTTCTTTCTGGTGACTATAGGAAAGAATCCATATCCTGGTTTTTTCCGGCTTCTACAGACTTCCCACTTCCTTGGATTGGCTTAAGTCCCCCCTCCAACCAGCCAGCAGCAGACTTCTCGTGTCCTCATGTCACAGCCTCCCCACACTGGCTCTTCTGCCTCCCTCCTCCACATGTCAGGACCCCTGGGTCATCACACTAGGCCCACCCGGATAATCCAGATACTCTATTTGAAGGTCAGCTGCTTAGCAACCTTAATTACCTCCTGCCATGTAACTTATTCGCAGGTTTCGGAATTCAGCTACAGACATCTTAAGGAGGCCATTATTCTAACTACTATGGCCTCCAAGACCACTGACAATCCACCTCTGACCCTCTTCTCCCGAGGACAGCGCGGGAACACACACGACACTCCAGGGAAAATCTCGCCTCAGAGAACATCACGTATTTTCACATCTTTTTGTGTATTCTTGTGTTGCTCCCTTGACCTACGATGTTCTTGCCCATCTTTTCTATCTGGAGAACACATCAAGAACTGCTCCACTCACGGCCACCGCAAACTGCTGGACAGTTTGTGCCCTACACAAAGGCATGGAGGGGCACCTGGGTGGCTCAGCCGGTTAAGCTTCTGACTCTTGATCTCAGCTCAAGTCTTGATCTCAGGGTCGTGAGTTCGGACCCCACGTTGTGCATGAAGCCTACTTTAAAAAAAAAATTTTTTTTAAGACATGTAAGATTGAGGTAGAGGGGCTGAAATCCAGCTTGCACTCAGCTCCACAAGCCCGACCTGAGGCTGCAACCACGAGGAGGAAAGGTAGCATGCCCAGAGTAAACATATTCTTCTACTTCGCCCAGCCAGAAATGGCAGGAACAGAACAAATCGACCTCCGTCCCGGTAACTACACCCCTCTCTATCTCCACAGCACTGTACATATTTGTTATTATAACATTTATCAAAATATATCAACTCTCTGCCTCCCTAGGGACACAGACATGTATTTTTTCTCATCCTTTTTGACCTTGGCCTCAACAAGTGCCTTGTCAAACTGTTACAAAATGTCTCTGAACCAAACTGTCCAGTATGTTCCCAGAGAGGCTATCAGCAAGCGGCACCCTTGTATCGTAAACACATGGTAATAAAAGTCTTAAGTACAAACGCTATCATCTGAGGAACCTGGTAGTGAGGGTCTGAACCGTAGTCACCCGACAGTAACGACGTGCCGTGCTGGTATTCTAGTACTGCTAGCCCTGGCACCCCACTTCAAGGTGCATTTCCTTCTTGACGAAATCGTAAGAAAATATTTCTAAGAGTTAAAAAAATAATAATAAACATGGCAATACTTACAGGAAAAATCTGCTCCTTGGTTTAGTGAAAAGGTTAGAATCTCGACATTCATGCGGTGGAACGCAGCGAAGCGTAGTGATGGAGTTCTGGCGTCAGTCCTAGACTGACTGAGTCAGAAGCTTCTCGCTACTAGTTATTTAACCTTGCACAAACTGTTCAATATTGCCCTTCTTTAAAGCTTCACCCATATACCGGAAACAGTCTCACGGTGTTGTCCATTGTAACCATATGGTAAGACAACATGTAAATGGCTTCATAAATGTTAGTAATTGTAATTAAAACAAAAGACCAAAAAGAATAGACCTCTGTTACCAACTAGAATAAAGCGATCTGAAAAGGTCCTTGCCACCATCGTGCAGCAAACAACATCTAAATACTGAGGACCTTGAAGTTCATGGTCTAGTGGCAGAGTTAATGAAGAAGTTAAACCAATCATCACAGCCTGGTGATAAATGCTGTAACAACGGGGTGTACGAAATGCTACAGACAGCAGCCCCTAACTCTACCCGGGGAGGTTGGGAAGAGAACTGTCAATCCTGGAGGCCTGGCAGGTGTTCCTGGAGTGAGAGAACGGGGGTGCTCACTGCAAAGGGCGGAAACACCAAGTACCAGGACAAGATGCATCAGGGAGCAGGGCCAATTCACACAACTCCAAGTTGTTCTTTCACGTATGCCTATCATAGGCCACCTCACTGGAGCCTTACCACACGGAGTGATCTGTGCTGAATGAAAGAAACTGAGACACAGGAATATTAAGAAACTGGCTAGTTAACACCCAAACTGAGTGAGATTTACACCAGGTCTGCCTGACAACAGATAACTTACTTCCACCAGAGAAAAACACTTGACACATGAAAGTATTTAACCATTTTCCTGAAAGTAATTGTGAGTCAAGGAAGGGTTTCCATCAAGAATAGCATGATTGGATTTCCTCTTGGAAAGACTCATTCTGTCAGCAATATGGAGGATAGAGTAGAGGCGGTGAGACCTAAGGGCCACCCCGTTAGGTTACAATGGCAGGGCTGAGTGGTTAGACCCTTCTGAGGGCAGAGCTGAAACCATTTACTATCTGGTCCTTTACGGAAAAGCTTGCTAATCCTATTAAAAGCAATAGCTACTGTAGTGATCCAGGTAAGAGATGATGGGGCCTGAACTAAGACATAGCAGGGGGGATGGAGTACAGTTTAAAAGATTTAAGAGGCAGAGGAGATCATCAGTGTGACTGACTGGATGTAGAGTGGGGAGACGGAAGTGTCTAGGATTACTCCTAGGTTTCTAGCCCAACGGGTCTGCTTACCTAGCGGGGCTACGACGTGGTGGGCTAAATAACAGCCCCCAAGTATGTTGGTATGCTAACCTCCAGAACTGTGAATAGTACCTTAGAAGGTGAAAATGATTTTGCATGTGTCATTATTAAAGATCTCGAGACGGGCGATCATGCTCAATTATCTGAGTGGGCCCTAAACGCAATCAGAAGTATCCTTATTGCAAAGGGGAGAAGTACACGGCGCCTGGGTGGCCCAGTCGGTCGAGCATCTGATTCTCGATCTTGGTTCAGTCATGAGCCAGGGTCATGGGATCGAGTCCCGAGTTGGGTTCTGTGCTGAGTGTGGAGCCTGCTCAAGATTCTCTCTCCCTCCCTGTCCATCTGCACTGCTCACATGCACACTCATGCTTGCTCTCTTTCTCTCTCAAATAAAATGAAAAGAGGGACACCTGGGTGGCTTAGTTGGTTAAGCATCCAACTCTTGATTTTGGTCATCATCTCACGGCTCCTGAAAGACTCATGTCTGGCTCTGCAATGACAGTGCAGAGCCTGCTTGGGATTCTCTCTCTCCTCTCTGCCCCTCCCATGTTCACACTCGCTCTCTCTCTCTCTCAAAATAACTAAATATTTTAAAAATAATAAAATAAAATAAAAATAATAAATAAGGGGTGACTGGGTGGCTCAGTGGGCTAAGCATCTGACTCTTGATTTCAACTCAGATGATGATCTCATGATTCATAAGATTGAGCCCTGCCTTGGACTCCACAGGGACAGCGTATGAAGCCTGTCTGGGATTCTCTCTCTCCCTCTCTCTCTGCCCCTTCCCAACTCTCTCTCTCAAAATAAATAAACTTTAAATAAATAAATATAAAAAGGTATGAAGTAGATTTGACACAGGACAGAAGGCAAGGTGTCCAAGGCACAGACTAGAGTGATGTAACCACAAGCCAAGAAATACAAATAGCCACCAAGAGCTAGAAGGAAAAACTGGATTTTCCAGGGCGTCTGGGTGGCTCCACTGGTTGGGTGTTCCACTTCGGCTCAGGCCATGATCTCCCGGTTCATGAGTTCAAGCCCCAAGTCGGGCTTTGTGCTGACAGCTCAGAGCCTGAAGCCTGCTTCAGATTCTGTGTCTCCCTCTCTCTGCCCCTTCCCCCACTCTCCTTCTGACTCCGACTCTCTCTCAGAAATAAATGAACATTTAAAAAAAAAAAAAAAGGGAAGTGGGATTTTCCCTGAGAGCCTCTAGAGGGAGTATGGCCCTGCTGATACTTGATTTCAGGCCAGTGGAATGGATTTCAGACTTCTGGCTTCCCGAACTATGAGAGAATAATTTGTTACAGTGGCATATAGAGAACAAATACACAGGAGTATGAGTTTAGAAATACGAGATAATGAGCTCAGTTTTGGACTGATGTATTTAAGGGACCCTATGACACTTTGGCAAACACATCCAGCACGGCCAAAAAAAAGAGACTATGCACTCAGAAGAGCTAAGGATGGACTAGAAGGAGGCACTAGTCCACAGGAATAACCCTTGGGGTCACACCAGGGAAGAGGATAAAGAAGGGCTGAGGCTATATACCCCCTAAGCAATTCTAGTGAGATCAAGACTCTACAATGCCATCTAACAGTAGTTTACAGCGGGTTCTTGAAGTGCTGTGCAGTCAGCAATAGTAGTAGTAATTTAACAGCTAATATATTTATATTTATCGGGCATCATGCAGAACTTTACATGCATTCTTACTAACTCCTTACAGCAACTTATAAAAGATAGTACTATGCCTTTTAATTTTTTTTAATGTTTATTTTTGAGAGAGAGAGAGAGCCAGAGTAGGAGCCAGAGAGGGGCAGAGCAAGGGACACAGAATCTGAGGTAGGCTCCTCTGAGCTGGCGGCACAGAGCCTGAGGCTGGGATCGAACCCATGATCCTTGAGACCAGGACTTGAGCGAAGTGGAACACTTAACTGACAGAATGAGTAACCTGCCCAAAGTCGCTCATCTGGTCATCAAAAGCCAGGATCAAATTATTATTTACCTTAACCCAAACAAAGACAAAGTTTATCTAATCTTATCGCTGACCCGAGGGGTTGGTTAAAGGAAAACTATAGCAGCAGGACGCCTGATGACTATAATTCCAGAAAGGTCCCCCATATTAAATCCCTGATCATACCTCGCTAGAAGGGGGCAACCACTGAGAGGGTGAGTGAGGCGGCTGGAGGCCAAGAGAAGGGACTGGGGGTGGGGGCGAGAAAAGAAGGGGTAGTGGCGGTGCCAAGGCGGGGAGGAGGCGCAGAGGGCCCAAGAGGTCAAAACGGTCACTACGGGGATATTCATCTGGGAACACCAACAACCACGTGGGACGGCAGACGCCAGAAACAGACCGGGAATCGACTTCCCCAAAGCCCATTCTTGGATGGGGTCACGAACCTAGGAGAGAAAAGGAGATGAGCGCAGGAGGGAAGACCGAAGATGTGGCGGAGGCACACGCGGCCTGACGGTTAAAAGAGAAAGCTCTGGAATTGGAAAGACCTGGGTCGAGGTTCCAATCCCACACCACCCACTAACATGTGAGCTTAGGCTCAGTCGGTTGAGCTTCTGCCTTCGGCTCAGGTCATGATGTCGGGGTTCCTGGTCCGCGTCGGGACCAGGGTTCGAGCCCCGCGTCGGGCTCTGTGCTGACAGCTCAGAGCCTTGGAGCCTCCTTCGGATTCTGTGTCTCCCTCTCTCCCTGCCCCTCCCCCACTAACACTCTGTGTTCGGCTCTCTGTCGAAAATAAACATTAAAGAAACAAAAACATACAAAAGCAGGGAAGAAAAAGAAAAAGAAAAAACATTAAAAAACCCTGTTTTAATTTTAAAAAAATTTTTTAATTAAAAAAAAAACAGTTTCCTTATCTTCCCGGAGCCCCAATGTTCTCAGTTCAAGCCAAATGACTGATGTTATTATGGATTGGTTAGCGGCTCCAAACGTGGGTGTCACGATTACCACCACCATAGCTGGTATTACTCTGAGTATTACCGTAACTGTTTCACTACTAATCTCCTTACTCTGATGTGCATTTCCAGCATTTCATCAGGAACGGCATGGCGCGCACAAGAGCGGCCTGGACGGTCCAGAGGCCGGGTCTGCGGCACCCAGCGGACCCCCCGCGGGGCCTCCTCCGGACCCCTCTCGCCCCCTCCCTCTGCAGCCCGGTGGACTGACGGCATGCCCCCGAGACGGGTCGCCCGTCACCGCAGGGTCCCCCAGCCCCGCGACCCGCCCACCCCGCGCCCCCGCCCCCGCCCCACCTTCTCGTAGTTCTGCATGAGGCGGCTGATACTCTCGCGCTCCACCTGCCACTCGGGCTTCTTCAGCTGTTTCCTCAACTGCTTCTTTTGGCTCTGCTTGTGGCTGTGTTTCTTCTTCCAACGGTTGAAGCTCCGCACCGGGTCGGGCCGGCCTTCCGGCCCCCGAGAGTTGGCAGTTTTGCCCATCGCGGCGGCCGCGACAGCCCAGACCGCCCCCAGACACGAGACACCTCAGGCCAGGCGGAGGCACCGCTCAGAAGAGACGCGGAACCAGCGTGGGGAGAGAGGGAGACGGCGCGTGCGCGAAACCAGAGCCCGCCCCCGAGCTTTTGAAACCGGGGCACGCGCGGTGGACCGCAAGGAAAAACTGGGCGGCGATTGGCGACTTGGATTCCGCAGGGCGGAGCGGTCTGAGAATGGGGGCGGGGCTAGCGGCTCGGAGACCACCCCCGGCTCTTTAAATGGACGCATGCGCACAGGTTGCTGTTACTATGGTGACGTCACACGCTGACCACTTTTTGGCTGTTAATACTCGCTTGCGCTGGGTTTTCCTTGGCAAAGCGTGCGCGAGCGTGCGCGTAGGCACGCACACACACGCACACGTGCACAATCTGAGTTGACAGTTATGGTCCCCGTTTTGCGTATTTCGGCCCAGGGAGCTGAAAGATTTGCCCAAAAATCAAATATTCCGCTGCAGGGTACCTCCCTAGGAATAAAAAATGATTATTCTATATTCTGCTGTCCCTCTAGGTTTTCCGTTTTTTCCGGCCCCTCGGACTCGATTGCTGCTGCAGCAGCGAGCTGAAGCACAATCGAACTGAATTTGCCTTAACACGATGCTTGAAGACAAAATGAAAACTAAAAGAATTGAAAGAAAAGTTATTCACAAGTTTACCGTTTAAGTGAATTGGCCTTCAATGCATTGGTTTTTTGTCACATTTACCTAGACTGCCCATAGGTATACACTGGATGGTGGTGGGAAAGAGCTGTAGCAGGGAAAACAGAAAGTAGGTTCAAAGCTCACATGTAGAGTGTTCTGGCCTGCAAGTTATTTTGTAAACCCACAGAGCCTGATGACTACCCCAAACACATGCCCGTTCCCCAGACAGAAAGTGGTTGAAGGGGGGGCTGTGAACTGGAGAATCTCCTCCTTCCCACCCAGAGTCACTGGATATGGCAGAGAGTAAGGCTCTACAAAGGGAGGCTATTTAAAAATGTATACACCTCTACAAAAAATTAAAAATAGAATGACCATATGATCCAGTAATTCCATTTCTGAATATACGAGAAAGAATCGAAAGCAGCATCTGAAAGAGATGTTTACATACCCATATTCATAACATTATTCCTAATATCCAAAACGTGGAAGCAACTCAGGTGTCCATCCAGGAATAGCGGATAAGCAAAATGTGTATCGATATGCTGGACTACTACTGAGTCTTCAAAACAAAGTCTTGGAATTCTGACAATATTACCATGTAGATGAAGCCAGAAGACATTATGCTAAGTGAAATCAGTCAGTCACAAAAGACAAAATCCTGTATGAATCCATTTATCTGAGACGCTTAGAGTAGTCAAAATCAGAGGTGCCAGAGGCCAGGGTGAGGGGAAAGTGGGGAGTTTCTGTTAAATGGGTATAGAGTTTCTGTTTAGTAAGATGAAAGCAGCTCTGGAGATTGGTAGCACAACGATGCAAATGTACTTAATGCCACAGAACAACAATACACCTAGAAATGGTTGAAGTGGCAAATTTTATTTTTATCTTACCACTTTTTTTTTTGAAGTTTATTTATTTAGAGAGAGACAGAGTAAGCAGAGGAGGGGCAGCGAGGAGGGTGGGACAGAGGATCCTAAGCAGACTCCACAGTGACAGCAGAGAACCGGATAAGGGGCTCGAACTCACGAACAACGAGGTCATGATCTGAGCCGAAGTCAGTCACTTAACTAACTGAGCCACTCAGGTGCCCCCGTGTCTTGCCACAATTTTAAGAATCGTTCTTAATTTCTTTTAAGAAATTAAAAGGGTCTCAGCTCTCACAGTCATCTACACTAAAGCAGCCCAGTACATATACACCTCAGGCAAAAAAAGAGAACAGTTATCTCTAGGAAAATTGGCCTAAAGAGAAAGACCTGGACACAATGGCATTTATGCAGCCAGCCAAAGAAACGGTGAGTTGCTAATCTCCCCCCCGCCCCGTCTCTTCGAACCCACCAGTTAATAAGCTCTTCTGTGGACTTGTCATTTCTAATCATCCTTACTCAAATATGAAAGAAAACCGAAGACCCAAATGTTTGAGGCAGTCCTTTAACTTAAAAGTTGGAACCTAAAACTAATAAACCAAAGGAAAAAACAAAAGAAATCATCAAAAGAAATCATTATGAATATTTTTGGAAACATAAGGCATTGTTACCATGAATAAGAACAAGAACCTCAGAGAGTGAAACAGAACTCTGATTAGAAGTCACTTTGTTAAGTAAATCAACGTTTTTACACAAAATAATAAAAATTCAAAGTCTAATCACAATAAAGAACTCAAAAGCACATTCCAAAGTCATTAGGATTGAATAATGTGTAATACAAATAGTTCATATGTTGATTGCAGAATATGACACCTTTATGATGATTTCAATGTTCTTTTGCTTCAGTGCCTTGTTTTCCGTAGAAATGACTCCTGGGAGGAGATTTTCAGTTATGACATTGAGGACGTTAAATAATTTTTACGGCATTTCAATATTGACGCTATGTTCTCCACTACCAACCGATATTCACAAAGCTCCTGAAGGGCTGAAAAAGTTTCAGAAATGTGCCTGCTAACTACTACTACAAACACAGACAAAACTTCCGTGAGGTCCCTGCTCCCCTGAGCAGCTCTACTACAATCTGGTGGGTGGCGAAGTGTAATATTTGTTCCTCGTACCTGGATATCTACTTAGTATTACTCATCGGTTACTTCATATTATTCATTAGTTACTTTCTACTGTCAATTTTTCGTGGTTGTATTGTTCATCATCATAATTCTCCAAATTACGTGTCTCTAAAACTGTGGAAAGAACCATTATATTCTTTCTGTACCTTAAAACGTTTTTTAAAAAGATTATCTTGTTTGAGAAGGCACTAATACCACAGTAGTGATGAGCATCACTGTCCCCAAGTCTCAGTTTACAAATGCCACCTTTCCCCAATCGAGTGAACCAGAGATCTTGGTAGAGAGAGCTAATTCCAGGCCTGAGCCAGAGAAAGTGCGGAATATCCTGAGATGCCAGAAAGAAAGAAGAGCTCAAAGGAAGATGACGTTGGTGGTAGTTATAAGAATGTGTGCCTTAAATACTTTTATTTCATTAGGCTTTATACTCATGTAGTTTTCTATAGGTATGTTCTATTTTCAAAAAATATGGCTTAAAATATGAAATGTCCACACCAAAAGAGTCATGCTAGATCAGTACTAAGGAAATAAATTTAAATATAGGTGTTTTCAAAGAATTTCTTTGGCTAGTGTTCCAACCTTTATCTAGATAATTTATCTCTAAAAATATCAAAAATTTATAAAAGAGCATTGCTTACTGCCTTTAAGTGAGTACTAGTGATAGATGGCCTCAAATGGATTTCGTATCATATATTTTATAATGATTTCAAAATTAATATTTCAGACTGCCTGGGTGGCCCAGTCGATTGAGTATCAGACTCTTGGTTTCAGCTCAGGTCACGATCTCATGGTTTGTGGGTTCAAGCCCTGCATTAGGCTCTGCAGTGACAGTGCGGAGCCTGCTTAGGCTTCTGTCTCTCTCCCTCTCTCTCTGCCCCTCCTCTACCCATGCTCTCTCTCTCTCTCAAAATAAGTAAACTTGAAAAAAATTTAAAGTTATTAAAAAATGAAATTAATATTTCAAAACCCTTCCACGTTTCAATTAACTAAAATGTACATTTACAGTTCTTGGATGGAATTAAAATTTCAAAAGTAATAAAAAAAGACTTTTGGAATATTTTTTTACCATTAGGTTTGAGGGATATATAACAAGAGATATGAAATGATCGAGAATTACTTTTGATGACCTTCCTATCAAAATCTAATATTTTTTTCATTCAAATTTCTGGCACTGTCCTATTTCTGACTTTTAGCTGTTGGTAATACTTCTAGTACTATCATATTAATACTACTACTACTTATTGGAAGAACACTTAAGTTTCCCGGATATCAATCTATGAACATGATACCTTTTTCTTTTGAAGAGATACCATTCTCAACTTGACCTACTGTCTTCACCTCAAAACTGTGACACTTCAAATTTTAGTCAGGTTACATTTTTTTTCCACAATTTTTTACCCTGCAGTCAGGAGATTTTGGGGCATTTACTTTGGATTCAGTGTTCAGTAAACCTCTTATTACTTCTTACTTTGGCCAGCGTGCTGACATGATGGCACAAGAGGGGGAGAGCATCGCCCCAAGTCACAGAGATCTCTTCCCCTCACATTATTTCAGATTCTGTTCTGCGTTTATAACTTGTCTACCAAATATGCAAATCTCACCTTTTTTCAGTTATATCACTTGCCGAGTGATATCTATGTTCATATACAAAAATATTGACTTTAGAAAGTCACAAATCTCATGATAATTGTTAACTGTTCTACCTGGGGCTTATGGAGATGATACCTAAAATTATTAAGCAACATTTAGTTTAACTTGCCTTATTCAAATGAAATCGATTGAACGGTTTCATTTGAAGTGATTTCATTTGAATAAGGCATCTATCACAGTGTAATTATTTGGTTTTGTGTTCTACCCTTTCTTTATTATAATTGAGAGAGAGAGAGAGAGCACAAATGGCCCAAGGGACAGAGGGGGAAAGAAAGACCATCTTAAGCAAGCCCCATGTTCAGCGCAAAGTCTGATGGGGAATTCTACATAGGGCTCCACGCAGGGCTCAGTCCCATGACCCTGGGATCATATCCTATACTAAAATCGGGGCGCCTGGGTGGCTCAGTTGGTTGAGGGGTCGACTTCAGCACAGGTCATGATCTCACGTCTGTGAATTCGAGCCCCACATTGGGCTCTGTGCTGATGGCTCATCAGAGCCTGGAGACTGCTTCGAATTCTCTATCTCCCTCTCTCTCTGCCCTTCTCTGCTCATGCTCTGTCTCTATGTCTCTCAAAAATAAATACACATTAAAAAGAAAAGAATTCGCATATCCTATACTAAAATCAAGAACTGGATGCCAACTGATGGTGCCGCCAGGTGCCCCTGTATTTTACCCTTTAAATATAGAGTGTATTCTACCTCACTAATAGCCATATATATATAATACTTTTCAAATCAGATTTCAATTCTGAAACTTAACAGTTGGCGAATGTTGCTTTTCATTTTCTTCCGCTTCTAAGAATGAATGATAAATGCCATTTTT
Source organism: Paguma larvata (assembly GCA_030068075.1). NCBI lineage: Eukaryota > Metazoa > Chordata > Mammalia > Carnivora > Viverridae > Paguma > Paguma larvata. The sequence continues at coordinate 2,173,345 of CM057831.1, read as the reverse complement.
TGTACCCATTTGCATCTTAAACTTGATTTTTTTCATTCATTGACAGTTCATTTTTAAAAAATACAGAATCATTCAAGGTACAATAAAATCCAGTAATTCTTCACTGTTTGACTTTGTGTAAAAAAAAAAAAAGCTTATAAAACTTCCTCTTGGGCTGTTTTGTTTTGTTTTTTAATTTTGATTTCTTGCTTGTGATAGATCGTTTTCAACAAAAATGACCTCTTCTTTAATATTCGGGTTACACACCACGTACCTGATTTAGGAGAAAATACACGAGATACAAATGTACATTCAATTTTTTTCTCTTCCAGTTTTTACTTAAATTCATCTATCATGATTGACACTTAGATAAGGCAATTCCCACCCTCTTTCAGTTCTACATTCTGTGCAATCGCTCGTTTTTTCCCCAATATTCCCTATATTTTCTCCAAAAACATATATTCGGTTCAAATAATATTATTTCACTTCTCTCTATGGTAGCTTCTTCTTTTTTGTTTTCTGGTTCCATTAATTTTTAAAATCATTTTTTCTGATGCCTACTAAGAAATTATATAAAGCTTTGTATTTTATCTCAGATTTTGTAAAACTCTGAAAGAATACATATTAAAAAACTGCTAAAATTTGAACTGTGGTTATTTTTGCCTAATGACATTCCATAAAATCAAGGGAAAAAGTCCTCTTATATGATTAATGAATTATTCCTAGAAATTGCTAAATTATTGTGATATATATACTTTTGAAATCTTGCTGGTTTTGACTGAAGAATCAGAGGGGGGTTTTTTTCTTTCCTTCTTTTTTTTTTTAACAAATCTGATCAATTTACTAAGTTATGTTTCAGAGTTAAACGTTATGGATTGGCAGACTGCCCCCAAATATGCTACTTTAGCATACTAATTATTTTAAATTAAAATTACTTAACTAACAGCCATTATAAGAATACTCCGACTCTCCTTTGACTTCCTGAAAGCTGGAAATAAATCTCCCACGTGAAAGGTACCCTTCTTGTACCAGGGGTAAACAGGAGACAGATATCCCTACCACCAGAGATAGGGAATTCAAGGCTAAGAAGGCTGTGTAAATAAAACTTGTTACTTCTTTACTAATTTAGTAACATAATCCAGATGTCTTGTCAATTCTTCACAAATGTATTATTTCTCTGTATCTGAAAGATATGAAAGCTGCCTACTTTGGTTACTTCTTTTAGTCTCATATTTCTATAAACTTTCATACGTGAGAATTAAATTTGTCTTTCTCCTGTTAATCTGTCTATGTCTGTTTAATTATTAGATCAGCCCAAGAACCTAGAGCGGGAAAGGAAAACTTTTTTGTCTCTACAGCGTCCCCTTTTTTCCCAGGCACACGAAAGACCTCTTCAGAATAGTTCTTTGTTTCTCTGCTGTCCACACTGTACCTACCTCTTTACATTGTTACTGAAATCAAATACTGTTTAACTTCAAGAGAGTCCTGCAAGATCTGAATAATTTGACCTCAAGAAGCTAAAACGTGACTCATCCAAGTCCTCTTGTCGTGCAAAAATGGCAAATGATTTTTAGTAAACCAATTCAGCTGTTGATGCTTTTATTGGAAAGGAAATTAATGATATAACAAGGCAGACGTTTATTCACATAAAAAGATCCCTCTTTGTTTCTTTCTGCCTTATCAGTATATTCAGTCTGGAGTCATTCTTAGAATATAATCAATACCTTGATAAAATTTCAGAGATTGCAGTTTTGGTTAGTTCCATCTTCTTCAACTCATACGCTCCAGAACCTGGCGGGGCCAAGGCGCACCCATCTTAATCCCAGAGTGTATGTATCCTCTCTGAAATATTCAACAACAACAAAAGTATACTTCCCTAACTGGCTACTCAGCATAAATGAGAAAGCCCAGAGGTTGTAGCCCACCACCACTGCTGTGTTGTGTAACTGCAGCGAATGAAGCACAAATCAATTAGTTTATCAATGCACACATGTGTTCATTCACCTGTCTAGGTTTTTGTAGGTGCCTATAGTATACGGGACATTGTTAAGCCTCAAGAATACAAAAATGATAAGAAATTGGCCGTGTTTCAAGGAGCTCAAAATGTAGTATAATAGTCTCTAAAGTTAGCATCCTGAAAATCACATCAGGAGTGTTTTTTAAAATGGTACTTTCTCAGCACTACCCAAAAATATTCTGATTCTGCAAAAATAAAACAGGGACAAGTCAATTCTGGTGCAATCAGCCATATCGACTGGCCTGCAGATAGCCTTTGGGGAATCTCTGGTCGAATCGATTGTAATTAATCATAATATTGAAGCTGATTACAATTTATTATACAATTTGAATCGGTTCCAGTTTAATGCCACTAAGATTATGCCATAATAAAACTGTAAAAGATTCACATATGAAGGGAAAATAGTAATGAATAAAATCCCCATATGCCCTCGATTCACATTTGAGCCAGAGATAATACGAATAAGCCCACAAAACCATCTCTACTCACCGATGTTGTCAATAAAAATTACCGTGGTTCTCACACGTAAGGATTCCTGTAAAGAGGTCTACCAGTAAAATTAGCTCAAAACTAGCTCAAGGGGGGCACCTGGGTGGCTCAGTGGGTTAAGCACCCTGATTATTTGTCCGAGTGAAACTAAATTATCACCATTTCCACTTGAGGAATTGGAACTTCCAGATTGTTCTTTTCAGTTGATCCTAGACCAGCAGGTGGCAGGCTAGGATTATATGCTACCTTTCCCGTGGGATTAGACGAAGTTCAGCCTGGGTTTTCAGGGCCACCGACTAGTGGGTTTCCTGGTCAGTTTATCTGCCTTACAACATTCAGCTTTAAGAACATGGTTTACAGTTAGTACTCCAAACATTCTCTGCGATACTTTTGGATTCTTTCTTCTGCCCCTTCTTTTGCAATTAAAAGTAATTGCTAACATTTATCGACCATCTCGTAAGTCCTAGGCATTGGTAGTTTCATCACATACATTATCTCTAAGCCTTATACAACCCATTTTTTAGATGAGAAAACGTGAAGCTAGGGAAGACTAAATGATACGTCCAGGTATCACATCCCAGTTTGTGGCACTGCGAGACATTGATAATTTCCATCTATTTTATCACTGAACACCTTCCATCCATTGCATTCTAGGAAAAATTAGGATCTTCAAAAACAGTAGTTTATCTTCAACTGGGGTCAGTTTCTTTTATTTCTAACATAAGACTGAGTTTGGCTATTTAAGATAATCTTAAATCTAACTGTCCACTACTTGCGTACTATTTCCATATATTTCTACATCTTTATCAGGAGATTGCCAGCGCAGTTCTGACATGTAATGAGCTTGGAGGTTGCCACTCCTACTCTTACAACACAAACACACACAAAACGTGGACAAAGTGAAAAATCAATTACTTTTCTTGGACCCATCAGAAAACGGAGTTTGCAGGGCAAACCGCCACCCTGAAATCTGGAGAAACAAGCAAATCCAGAGAATCACAGCCAACATTGCCTACCGGGGACAGAAGCTGCTAGAGCCATACACTAATAGGAACACTTGAATCATAATTCTGATGACTTACTGGAGGTTGAGTACAGGCTAGCATGAACGGGAGCCACAATTCGGGGGCATAAAGGATGGTGACCCCCGCCAGGTTCTCAAGATGAAGATCTGACAAAACGCCCTTGTGGCTCTGGCCAGATTGTGGGGAAGAGTGATTATGAGCAAGTACCGAAAACACCTAGCACGCCAGGGTAATGCTGGTGGCATGCATCACCACAGGATCAACTTGGACAAATATCATCCAGGTTACTTTGGAATAGCTGGTCTGAGACATTGCCACGTAAAGAAGAATCAGAGCTTCGGCCCCACTGACAACCTTGATGAACCGTGGACCTTGGTCAGTAAGCAGACACTGGCAAGAACAAGACTGGAGCTGCTCCTTCCCTGACATGGTGTGATCAGGCTACTCCTAAGTTTTGGGGGAAGGGAAGCTCCCTAAACGTCTCTCAGTGTGAAGTCCGAATTCCTCAGTAGAAGCGCGGAGGAGAAAATAAAGGATATGGAGCTACTGTGTCCTTGTAGCTTGAAGCCACATGGAGGGAGGCTCACTAAATGGTAACAAGGGGGGCACCTGGGTGGCTCGGTGGGTTAAGCGTCTGACTCTTGATCTCGGCTCAGGTCATGATCTTTGTTTGTGAGATGAAGCCCCACCCCCACCCTCGTTGGGTTCCACGCTGACAGCACGGAGCCGGCTTGGGATTCTCTCTCTTGCTCTCTCTCTTTGACCCTCCCCTGCTTGCACTCTCGCTCTCTCTCAAAATAAGAAAATAAACATTTATTTTAAATGCTAAAAAGTGCTTTTCAAAAAAAAATAAGTAAAATGTCAAAATGAAAAAATATATAAATAACTCTTTAAATTCAATAAGAAAAGATTCCGATTTTTTAAAGAGTCAACAGATCTGCCCAGACATCTCTTAAAAGTAGGCACACAGATGCAAAACAGGACCCGAAAAGATGTTCAGCATCATTGATCATTAAAAGAATGCAAATTAAAACGACAATGAAATACCACTATATGCCTATTAAAATAGCTGAAACCTAAAGGTCTGAAAACACTGTTAAAGTGGACGCAGAGCACAGGGGCCCAAACTCATTGCTGGTGGGAATGCAAAACAGTACAACTATTTTGGAAGTTTCTGATAAAACTAAACAGAGTCTTACCATATAATGTAGCGATTGTGGTTCTAGGTGTTTACTCAACTGATTTGAAAACTTACGTCCACACAAATCCACGTACACAGGGAATTTTCATAGTAGCCCCCAAACTGGAAGCGATCCAGATTTTTCACTGATGGAACGGATAAGCAAACTGTGGCATATTAATGCAATGAAAAACTTCTCAGAAGTAAAAAGTGGGCTATCAAGGCACAACCAGACACGGGTGAGTCTTAAATACATATTGCTAAGGGAAAGAAGGTCCTCTGAAAAGGCCATATAACTCTAAGATCCCAACTATATTACATTCTGGGAAAGGTAAAACTATAGAAACATTTAATAGACCAATAGTTACCCAAGGTTGGGGGTGGGGGCAGGAGGAGGGTTGAACAGATAAGCACAGGAGATTTTTTAGTGTGATAATACTTTTCCTATATGATACTGTAATGGTGAATGCAAGACCTCAAGCATTTGTCAAAACCCACGGAATTTTACAGAACAAACAGGAAACCTCAAAAGAATGCAAATTAAAGACCAGCGTAGGACAGAGGAGGGGCACCTGGGTGGCTCAGTAGGTTAAGTGTCTGACTTCGGCTCAGGTCATGATCTCACAATTCTTGGGTTGGAACCCCGCATCGGGCTCTGTGCTGATAGCTCAGAGCCCGGAGCCTGCTTCAGGTTCTGTGTCTCCCTCTCTCTCTGCCCCTCTCCCACTCATGCCCTGTCTCTCTCTCTCTCTCAAAAATAAATAAATGTTAAAAAAAACTTTTTTTAAAAAAAATGAGCATTTGGGAGCCAGAGGGATCCCAAGGAGAATGCAAAATATGACAAAAGAACCTAAAGGTATCCCAAATGTATGCACGGGTAAGTAGGAAAAGGCGCTGACCACAGTAACTTTGGAAATGAGTGGAGTCTGTAAAACCAAAAGCAAAAGGAACTATACATAAATACTGTTCTCTAGGTGATGAAGCTGTTCCCCACTGGGGTGCAAGCTAACAGTTCTGAAACCAAAATACACTTATACTGGAATTGCAAAGTTAAGTAAATTTATAGTGGATGGCGCAGGGTGGGTTTCTCACTGTTGCAGTGGGAAGTAACAGATGAGCCGGAGAAGGAAGCTAGAACGATCCAGTGTTAATGGAGTAGTGTTGGAGACACCAGGGTGGAGACCCCAGTTCATGGTCTGTCAGCTGAGAAGCCCTAGAAGCAACAACACTCCACAGCTGGTGCTTCGTTCTTCTCTAATACCATTTTCCAGTAAAAGTAACCGAAGCTCCTTGGAGAAATGTCAGCTTCTGGGCATGGTCCAAGAAAGAGCCTAGAGGAGCCTGGGGCGTCTTTAGGGTCAGAAAGTAAGCGAGAGCTCAACACACAAAACAAAGCAAGACCCCAGAATGATGAGGAATACCTAATGGATACAGGAACCAACAGGAACCGTAGCCACGGTTGGAAAAATTTGAGCAACAAAATAAAGTAGTAGTGGATAGTATCCCGAAGCGTAAAATAAATATCCAGGAGTTCATTTTGATATAAGTAAATGACTGAATACATAAGTAAATAAATAAATAAGTAGGGGAGAATAGAGAAATGTCCCACACAGAAGGATTTTAAATAACTCATTCAGATGCTTACCATTGAGGAGTGCGGCATAACGCCCACACTTTGTAAGGCAGGGCTGTGCCTAGTGACTTTCATCCAAGGCGTACAGTAGGGAAGGAAGAGGAAAGAGTAACTTCACAGTGAAGAAACCCTGATAAACCCTACCGCAGCCAGGCGGTCAAGATGAACAGCAACAGGCCTATGTCACATTGATACCAGGTACCCTTGATACGGTGTGATGAGAATAGCAAGTGACCCCTATGCTCTTTCTTCTAAAAATGCACTGCCTCAATCTAATCGTGAAGAAAACCTCAGCAAAATCCCAGCTGAGGAACGGTTTAGAAGATATTTGATCAGTACCCCTCAAAACTATCAAGGTCATCAAAAAACAGGGGAAATCAGAGACACTTTACAGTCGAGAGGAACTTACAAAGACGGGACAACTAATCGCGATGTGGTTTCCTACATGGGGTCCTGCAACAGAAAAGGAACATTAGACGTACCCTGAGGAAATCTGAACACATATGCGCTTTAGTTAATAAGGCATACGAGATGAATTGTGGTCGCAGGGGAAACCCAGTGTGGGCTATAGAGGAACTCTCTGCGCTATCTTCACAATAGTTCTGTAAATCTAAAACCGTTCTAAAATTAAAAGTTTATTTTATTTTAAAGTTTATTTATTTATCTTGAAAGAGAGACAGAGAAAGAGAGAGAAAGCAAGAGGGAGAAAGGCAGAGAGAGAAGGAGAGAGAGAATCCCAAGCAGGTTGCATGCGGTCAGCGTAGAGCCCAACTCAGGACTCCGTCTCACAAACTGAGATCATGACCTGAGCTGAAATCAAACGTCGGACGCTGAACAAACTGAGCCACCCAGATGCCCCATAAAATTAAAAGTTTATTTTAAAAGTTTTTATCCAATTTGCGTGTGCATCAGTAAATTATCCTAAATATCCGAAGGTAAAAATACTCTAATTGAACCTCTATGACTAAAAAGTGTTTAAGCTGATAGAAAAAGACCTCATTCTAAATGCAAAAATGCATGCTAGCGTAAGTTTGCAAGTCTGCTTTACGAGGGTCTGGGATTTTTCTGTTTGTTCTTGTTGATGTTGTTGCTAGCCATCTGCAGTACAAACAAGTGAACAGAAACTATGTAGTTAGTCATACAAATCATGTTTTAATATCTGACTGCTTGGCTGTGTATGAGATCTCAGTTAGAATGAGAAATCATGGAACTAAAACTTTCAAGAGCTCATCTGTCTTTAAATGCTGTCTTTGTGGAGGACTGGGTGGCTCAGTCAATTGAGCGCCCGAATTCTGCTCAGGTCATGATCTCGAGGTTCGTGAGTTCGAGCCCCATGTCAGGCTCTGTGCTGACAGCTCGGAGCGTGGAGCCTGCTTTGGATTCTGTGTCTCCCTCTCTCTCTGCCCCTCCCCCACCTGTGCGAGCACAAATGCACGCTCTCTTTCTCGATCTCTCTCTCTGAAAAATAAACATTAAAAGAATTATCAAATGCTGTTTTTCAAACAAAAAGTTTGTTTCCCATGCTTACCCCCCAGAACCTAGCAAAAGCTTCACAATAGCTAGATGGCATTTATCATACTACATTTCATGGCTTTTTATTTCATTTTCATTATTTCCAAGCTTATAGTGAAAGGTTATGATTCCCTAAATTCCTTTTATTATGGTCAAACCATTTACCAGAATGACATATAAATATTGAACAAAAACGAGAGAACTCAAATTTAGGTCAACTTCAAATGAAATGATATTAGTGTTAGTCTCTAATTCCTAGAAGAGCCTTTGGTAAGTTCCTGTAGTTTGTGTCTTCCGGGAATATGAGTGCCTTGGACATAGATTCCTAGTAGGAGAAGCCAGTTCTTCCTCTGGGCTTTGGTATTGTTCCTTGTGATGACAGATGCATCTATAAGCCCTTAACTTCTGTGAAGTTATAGGAACCCTAGAAACTTCTTCATGGGGTTTAGGTGCTAGAAATCGGATCAATCAATCAAAATCACCTAGGTCATGTCTAATGTAATATAATTATATTAGAATATAATTTAGAAAGAGCTCTTTTATTTTGAGAGCAAGAGAAATGAGGTTGATTAAGCTACAAAGAGTTTTGTTTCATTATGGTTTTTTTTTAATGTTTACTCTTGAAAGAAAGAGAGAGAGAGAGTGCGAACAGGGGAGGGGGAGAGAGAGAGGGATACACTGAATCTGAAGCAGGTTCCAGGCTCTGAGCTGTCAGCACAGAGCCCAAGGCAGGGCTCAAACTCAGGAACCATGACATCATGACTTGAGCCAAAGTCAGAAGCTTAACCGACTGAGCCACCTAGGTGTCCTTTGTTTGTTTTTTGGGGGGTTTTTTGGTTTTTCTTTTTGTTTTGAAAGAGAGAAAGAGAGAGGAAGAGGAGGTGCTTCCCCCTCACCACGCTGAGACTGAGAATGCCATCGGAATGAAAAGATGCTGCTGCCATGTATAATTATTTCCCCTGCCCTGTATGCTTCGTTAGGGCCTTACTTAAGTTCGGCGCAGCTGAGGAATGGAGTCTGAGCCCCCCTGTATCATGGATGGGATGATACACGAATGTTTGTACAGAGTACGAAGCTCTAAATGCTTGACTTCTCCCTGGCTTCCATTTTTCTGGCCTATGCCTTCCTTCTTCTGTCTTCATTATCTCCTCTGGAAATGCTCTCTGGGAGGCCAGAGGGATGCTGAAAAGACGAGTAACAGTTGAAAATTGTTGGCTGGCAGCCTTGCACCTTGCATATAGCTATGTAGGCACCTCATGGCCTATGGGCCCTGGTGCAAAAGACATCAATGGAGGTAGTTTCGTTTTTACTAATCATCCATATGAAAGCTAAAATGATGAATATAAATGACAGTCTTAACTGATAATGTTAGTATCTTGATTCACCCATTGCATCAATTCACCTGAACGGTAAAAACGTGTCTTTTGGTATAAAACAGAGAAAAAAAGGTGAGCTTAAGCAGCTCACCAAATATGGGCTTTGAAATAGTTACCATAACAAGTGGATTAAACAGATAATGCTTGTACTTGAGGTTAGTGAACAGGTCAGAGACCTTAACTGGGGGAAGAAAATGAAAGTCAACAAGCGAAGAACCAATCTTGTGGTAGCGGGATTCTCACACAGAGAGGCATGAAAGCGAGGCTTTCTAGGCTTTCTAGTTGCTTCTAGGAAGCAACTTATTCGTACTGTCACGGTTCAGTTGGGTTCATATCTTAAGAACTGAGCCCCAAACGCCACATAGTGTAGTTTTTTTATACATTTTTTTAATTCTTTGTCTCCTATATATGGTAACACACAAACATGCCGTCCGATTAAGTGGTCTCATGTTCCAAGGTTGTGAAGGATGTCACATACGCATATATCCTTGTGGGGTTTTTTCCCCGTTCCTTAGGGAAGGGACCCTACCACATTGTCCTACCTCAAAGATGTTATAAACAAAATACGAGTATTATGATGCTGAACGTAAAACAGGTAACTTTGTACTGGAATCTCCATTTATATGTGAAGAAACTTAAGTTGTTGAAGATGAACAAGAAATGCTGTATTTGAAAAGAGAAACTAATAAAAAATAATTATAGACAGAGGTCAATGAAATATAGATCCTGGGGGAAACAGCTTTTTCAGATTTATGAAACAAGAGATGAAAATATCTAAGAAAGGAAGATGAGCGGCACCTGGGTGACTCAGTTGGTTGAGTGTCAGACTCTTGACTTAGCTCAGGTCATGATTTCACAGTCGCTCTGTGCTGGACGTGGAGCCTGCTTAAGATTCTCTCTCTCTCTTTCTCTCTCTTATCCCCTCCGTATCTCTCTCTCTTTCTCTACACATTAAAATAAAAAAAAAAATGAGGGCCTCCTGGGTGGCTTAGTTGGTAAAGTGTCCGACTTCGGCTCAGGTCATGATCTCCCGGCTTGTGAGTTCAAGACCCGAGTCGGGCTCTGTGCTGACAGCTCAGAGCCTAGTCTGCTTCTGCTTCTGTGTCTCCCTCTCTCGCTCTGCCCCTCCCCCACTCATGCTCTGTCTGTTTCTCTCTCTCGAGAATAAATAAAACATTAAAAAAAAAGGCAAGGTAAGGTAAACTTCCCAAATCAGTGTAACTGATGGTGCCTTTAGGCAGAACTGCTTCAGCATAAACACAAAGATTTATGGTTGGAACCAAGCTAATATGTCTGAGTTAGAAAGCCAGCAGCTACCAAAGCCTGAGTGGTAAATATCGGAGACTGACCCCTTGCTCAGTCCAGCTTCAGAGCCCACTGTATCAGTCACCCCCCCATACACTTCATTGCTGTCTACCTCACAAGATTTATTCTGTTATGAAGTGCATTTTTCTCTACTGTATATATTAATCTTGTGTACAAAAAGCCTGCTGAAAGCTCTTATTCTAAAAATTTGTTGATTTTCTTGGAAACTTTTTTATGTCGATTTCAACAATTATGTCTTTTCCTTTATAAATAACCCTATGCCCTTTTCTTTCCTGCCTGCCTTCTTTCCTTCTTGATTTCCTTATTACATTAGCCAAAACTTCCAAGATAATGTAAGATAGGAGGACGAGGGGCGCCTGGGTGGTTCAGTCCATTAAGCTTCCAACTTCAGCTCAGGTCATGTTCTCGCGGTTCATGAGTTCGAGCCATGCGTTGGGACAACAGCTTAGAGCATGGACCCTACTTCAGATTCTGTGTCTCCCTCTCTCTCTGCCCCTCTTCAACTCATGCCTTGTGTCTCTCTCTCTCTCTCAAAAATAAATGAACATTAAAAAAAATTAAAATAGGAAGATGACAGCAGACATCCTTGCTAACATTACAGTTGACTAATTATATTGAAAGATTATACTATGAGATGAACAGACCTTTGAAGATTGCCAAGGGAATCTGGCCACCATATAAAATATTTATTTCTATGTAAGTATATTCACCTTTATAAACACTTGATTTACTAATGAACTTTTGGAATATAATCCCTTGGTAAATTAAGGATATCATCTTTAATAAATTGGAAATGTACATAAAATGTCACTGTGGAACTTTCTGGAGCTAGAATTAACACCAGATGTGGCAATTAAATGGATGTAAATTGATAATGATTTCATATTCCTGCATTTAAGTTCCTACTTTATGAAATGAAATACATAAATATCCAATCATACCTTCACAAAATGTTAAAATATTTGGAGTAATTTATACTTAGAATAGAAAAGGAACACTTCCCACTAGGTAATTTAGACAGATACACTATTCTCAAAAAAAAAAAAAAAAAAAAAAAAGGAAATTGAAAGCATTTCTTGCTCGGTCATCAATATTTATGTTCAGTGCTCCTGCCAGATCATTTAGCTGGCAAAGACTCCTTCAGCACACTCACAGATCATTCCTGGTAGAAACAAGCCATTTTGTTTTTTTGGAAGCCAACCTCTATCATCCTGATCCGGGAAGAGAAAACTACTGCAAAATTCTATCAGCAACAACAGTGAGGAATAAAACATCCTCAGCAGATAAGTAAATTGGAGATGCAAGTGTTAATGTTATATGTGACCTTCTCTTTGTACTTCATATTGGGGTCAGATTAAATCTTGAATTTAATGACTTAAAATCATTAGCAACTTTTGTGGCCACTGGGTGGCTCAGTCGGTTGAACTTCTGACTTTGGCTCAGGTCACGATCTCAGGGTGTGTGAGTTTGGACCTAGTCGGCTCTCTGCTGTCAGTACAGAACCTGCTTTGGATTCTCTGTTCCCCTCTCTCTGCACCTCCCCTGCTCGCTTGCTCTCAAAAATAAATAAACATTCAAATAAAATAAAATAAAATCATTAACAACTCTGCAGTCATCAAGGAAAACAATACAGTAGCAAAAGAGGAAGTGGTTTTCAAGGCATTTGGTTTTTAAATATATAGGTATTTACTACTAGAGGCCATTATATAGCTATGCATATTTTATTATTAATAAAATACATAGGGCATGCCTAGAAACATTCCTCTGGGGGTTCCCAAACATCTTAGTCATAATATTAACCACTTGGGTGATTATGGTGCCATCTGACATCAAGCACAAGGATCAAAATATCCTTCGGGTATTTATGTAATGATGAACAATTTAATGAATTTTCCATTTTCTGCCTCCTTGGTTTTGTGCTCTAGATTCTGCCCCTGTGTCCTTCTAACCAAATCTGAACCACCACCTAAAACACACTACAAATGATTCTTCCATCAAACTTACAGCAACACCCCCTGCACTGAATTCCTATGTTCAATCACTATTCGTTTAATAAATGGATGAATTTCCCTGCCAATCATTTGGCGTCTTTATAAGAACTTACAATGTCCATTTTCTTTCCTTATGGTCCTCATGCTTCCAGACATTATCCTAAGGTTATTGGCCCAGTCCTTGTCTTGTATTTCTTAGTATCTCTCAATGGGAAACAGAGTAAGCCCTCAATAAATTTGTTCAGTAAAGATTTCTTATGATTTCATCATATAGCAGTTATTTAGTCAAAGTAAAGGAGCAGTAATTAAATGCTTTGTGGAGCTTTATTACATTTTTATTGGTTAATACCTATATTTTACCATTTTATTTTATTTTATTTTATTTTATTTTATTTTAGAGAGAGAGCATGAGCAGAGGAGAGCAGCAGAGGGAGAGAGAGAGAACCCCAAGCAGGCTGCAAGCTGTCAGCGCAGAGCCCGATACAGGGCTCAATCCCACAACCCTGGGATCATGACGGGAGCCAAAAATCAAGAGTCAAATGCTCAACTGACTGGGTCCCCCTGGTACCCCCAATACCTGATTTTAATAAGCAGGGGTAACATTCAAGATTAGGAATCTATTCTGGTTTCCTTGGATCCATGTAAAAATTGATCAGGTGAAGAGGAAAGTCTTTTGGCTTTACTTTTATTGTTCTGTTTGTACATAAACCTTGACTTATTTGGGGCTCATCTACTTAATGAATGGTATGTCATGTCTCATTTCTCTAGGATATTATTCAAATACCAAGCATTCTTACTTGCAAAGTTAATGAAAAGGGGTGGACTTTGATCACTAGTTTGACATTAGGTTTTTACGTGAATCAAGTTTGTTTTGATTTCTTCCGTAATCTATAGTAACCATTCCTTCTTGTTTCTCAAGCTTACGGTAGCATCATTTTGTTTTTATTAGAGAGGCATCCTTTAGAATTTCTTAAAATTTCTAGACCCAGAGGTGTAACCTCTCTGTCCTGTATGCCTCGGGAAAAAAAGCTCTTATATACTCTTGTTCTTGAAAATTAGCTACAATGGATATAGAATTCTAGACTGTGAGCAATTTTCTCTTGTCACTGAAAATATTAGGCCATTGTTTTCTAGTTTTTATTCTTGCTGTTGAGACTATTTTAATTGTCTTCTTTTGTAGGTCATCCGTCTCTTCTCCAGCTGCTTTTGGGATCTTCTCATTATTGTCTATTATTTCATGATTGTGCATACGGTTATATAGAGGCCAAGGGTAGACTACCCCAAGATAGGCCACTTGGGTGGGAAGATTATTTTGAGCTGAAGGTAATTGATACCCTGTGGGGGAGGGACAGAGAGAGAGAGAGAGAATCCCAGGCAGTCTCACCACTGTTAGCGCAGAAACTAACACTGGGCCCAGACTCACAAACCATGAGGTCATGATCTGAACTGAAATCAAGAGCTGGACACCCAACCAACTGAGCCACCCAGGCACTCCATATTAATTAAAAGTTAATGTGTTACTAAATTATTTTCTAAAAAGGCAGAACTAATATTGTATTCCCACAAGAAACACCCTGCATAGGAGAGAATGCGGGAGGTGGGGAGGTAGAAACAGAGAATCCGAGTGTGTGTGCACACTCTGTACTTGCCTCGCAGTACACCTTGGCCAGCAGTGCATACGCTTAATTTTTTAAAATATCTTTCTTAATTCAATATGTTAAAAATGGCGTGGTATTCTAAATTCTACAATTGTTTATTGTGCCAAAGATAGTTTTTAAAATAGTTTTGTAGGAACTTGTATTTGCATTAGTCAACGAGAGTGAGAGATCCTCTTGCTGGCCCTAGAGGCTGTGGCCGGTGAGAACTGAGAGAATACCCAACACGCAAGGTGAGAAAACTAGCTACGAGTGAACCATGGAGAGGGCACCCATGGCTTCCGGCCTGGAAAGCCCCAGGATTAGGCAGCGAACATCCACGCTGAGAACCCATTCCCTGCAAGGAACAGGCCAGGTGCCACTCCCCTCACTCCCCTGCGAGTTAGAAAGGGAAAGGAAGGTAACAGCCTTTTTAAGACTGAGCGTTTTTAGGTCTTCAGCCAAACGAGAGCTTAAAACACTGTTTAATGATGGAATTCGAATAAGTTTAAACGGGATCAGGTAGTTAGTGAAGTTGTTTATCTCCTGACCTGCCAGCGGAGCGCAGTCCCCCGCCCGGTCTGTGTGACTCCCGCGATGCTGGTCTAACTGTAACGACATCATGTTCTTTCTTTTTCTATTTTTATTTTATTCTGCGTTTCTGATTATGACAAGAATGTAGAAAGATTAGAAGGTCCGGGAAAGAATGCAGGAGCCGGGGGGAAAAGTATCCATAATTGTATTATGTCCATAATGGTAGATAACTACTACTAACAATTTGACAAATTTATTTAATATTTTTCTTTTTTGCTTTGCATTAATAATACATTTAGTTTCATGTTCTGGATTTTATATTCTGATATCTCTTACTTGAGTATTTTCAAAATTTCCTTTTAAACTTAGTTTTAATGGCTACATGATATGAAATCATATAAATGTATGAAAACTTACTTAACAAAATACTTTTTGATTCTTTCTGATCTTACAACCTTAAAAAAAAAAGTATCACTGTAAAGAGACTTGAATATTAAACTATATCTGCAGTTTGCCTTATAGCTCTATGAAAGATTCCTTAGGGATATCATTGCACAAATTGACATGACTGGTTTTTATTCCTCTTTAAACATGCAACTGGATTCCTCTTCAGATGGATTTTAACAATTTATAATCACATCAACAAAGTCCTTTTATTCCTAACATCTAAAGTTTCATTCATAATGTGATTACTTACGTAATGGAGTGTCTTCTGGAGATTTAAAAAAATGCAATTAAAAAAACTTTTAAACATTTTCTACCTTCTGCATGGAAACTTGAATTTGCCTTTAGAGCATGGTATCCCTTTGTTCTAGAGGAGAGTGGTGTGGCCTGTAGCCGGCGTGGATGCTAAGTTGAAAGCTAACGGACCTTCCAGTGAGGTCCGGTATAATGCATTGGAAGAGGCAGTGTGTGGGTGGGTCAGGTGCCTCATTCTCAGGGCAGAGATAGATCGGTGCTCAGTGAGTAGACTCATAAAGGGAGTACAGACCAACACGTTCCGGGAAGGGATAGAGTTCAAACAATCAGTCATGACTTTACCCCCCAAGGACTTCAGCACTATTTGATCTCAGAGCCATATTTACCCAAGCATCTTAGAGATCCGTTGTTACAAAGAGTTTGCAAACTTGAAGTTCCGCAAATGCAAAGGGCACAGTTTACTTGAGACAGAGCAAAATTAGAAGAGGCTTTTCAAGCCTGAAGAACAGAGGGCAGTTTATATCTGTGTTTTATATATTAACCATGATGTTATTTGCAAAAGGGAAGTTCCCTATGTTAGGGACAGGGAAGAGGATGGCTAAATCGATCGGATGCGGCTGACTTGCAGGATAGGTGTGACAGAAAGACAAGGAGGAGGAAGGGTGTGCTGGCTAGAGAGTAATTAATGTACCAAGAAGTCAGGGCTGGATCAGGAAGTAAAGCTGGTTGGAGGGTTACAGACGTGCTTCGAGAGAAAGAACAGGGGCATTAGAAGTCTCTGTGAAGATGACAAAGACGAGTAGAGGAAAAGTGGAGTTGGGAAGTAGAGGAATAGAAATTAGGGTTGGTGAGAGAGAGAGTGAGAGTGAAGATTCTAGAAGAAGTGAGGTCATTCAGCATTGGAGTTTTTAATAAATCTCGGGCACTATGTTTGGCACCGGGGATGAAAATATATATAAGACTCCGTCCTGCCCTTCAGTTGTTCTTTAGTACGTGGAAGACAGATCTAGTAAACCGATCATGTCAACACAAAGAGGCAACGGTTATGTAGGTGTAAGCGCAGGACAACAGAGGAGTGGGAGCATTTACAGATATGCAGAAGCAAGAGAAGGCAGAAGTGCATAGACAGCAGGATCAGACAAGTTTTCCCATAAGATGCACTGTCTCATATGAGTCTTAAATAAAGACTAGAAAGTAGACACACAAGGAACTGCAAGAGGAAAGGTTCCAACTTCCTACATGGGTCTTGTGCTTCCAACACACAAATATCTCCTTCCCTTTGGCTATTGCTGCCTCGAGGGCTTCTTCCCAACTTAGTCTCACGTCTAACAGCGTCAGCTCTCCTGTTCCCAGTCAAAAGCTCCCTCTCGCTTTGATCTTATCTCCACTCTCTGCCTCCAGTCTGGAACTTCTTTGTTTCCGGTTACACTGTCACCTGGGCTTCAGACTCTTGCCCGAGGTCCCAGCTGGGCCAGTGTCTCACATCACTTGGGAAGACAGGTCAGAGAGAAACTGCGCGGTAGACCAGCACCAACTGCTGAAGCTTAAGAAAGTGCTAAAAATCGGAAGAGAGAGGGCTTCATGTTCTAGAGAGGTCACCTCAGCTGCGGTGTGTAGAATAGATTCGAGGTCAGCAAGACCCAGAAGCGGGGACATGGCCAGGCGGTGATTGCGGTAAGAAGGAGACATGAGACAACAAGATTTGAGCAAGGAGCGTGACCGTAGGGAAATATTTTGGAGATGGCATCAGTAGCCTTGGAGATGGGTTTGATATGGGATTTGAAAAGAAATTAAGGATGAAGCTCAATGTTCCAGTCTGAATAGTTGGGTAAAATCATGGTGCCACAACAAAGGCTGGAAATACTAAGAAAAAGGTGAGTTCAGTCTTGGTCTCACTCGGTCAGAGGTGTTCGTGGGCCATCCATCCAAGGGCTATATCCAACAGTCAGTAGTTACAACCTTTCAAAGTCACTCTCTCCTCAAAGCTTTGCAGGAGCTTGCCATTTCCCTCCTAGGAAACCCCAGCTCCTTGCCGTGTTCTGCAAAGCCCAGCCGCCTCCTTGTACTGCTCCACTCCACTCCAGGCCTTTGGTCATCTTGCTGTATTTTTCTTAACTCGTTCTATTAGTCAGAGTTCTCCAGAAAAGTGGAACCAATAAGATGTGTGTGTGTCTGTGTGTACAGAAAGAGATTTACCTTCAGGAACTGAGAGAAGTGATTATGGGAGCTGGGGAGTAGAGACATAGGGAAGAGCCAACGTTGCGACGGAAGTCTGAAGGCCGTCTCCCGCAGATTCCCCTCTTGCCTGGGGGAGATCAGGCTCTTCGCTCTATTCAAGCCTTCATCTGATGTGACGAGGCCCATCCACATTATGGAGGGCTATCTGCTTCACTCAAATTCCGCTGATCCAAATGTTAATCTTCTCCAAAAAGACCCTCATGGAAACAGGCAGAACAATGTTTAAATAACATTAAATTATTAATGTGCCAAATTGACACATTAAGTTGGCCATCACACTGGCCTCAGGACCTTAGCACCCCTGGCTGCTCCCTCTGCCTCACAATAACCTAAGAGATGAGTATGTTTAACGTTTTTGTTATTAGAACTTAACTTCCTACGTTACATACATTAGACCAGTAAAACTCAAAGTTTGGCAAGGTGTTCTATGAAAACGGAAGTCCTTCTCACATATGTATCCAAACGTCTCGCACTTCCCCAAAGCAGCCATTTTAAACTTTTTAGCTGTTTCCTTTAGTATTTGTCTACATATCTCTTCTCCTGAACATGCGTATGCAGGTAATGCTTTCTTTCTTTTTTTTTTTAAGTTTATTTATTTATTGAGAGACAGAGAGAGAAAGAGAGCAGGGGAAGGGCAGAGAGAGAGAGAGAGAGAGAGAGAGATTCCCAAACAGGCTCCACACTGTTGGCACAGAGCCTGACGTGGAGTTCAAACTCACAAACCTTAACATCACAACATGAGCAGAAATCAAGAGTTAGAAGCTTAACCAACAGAGCCACCCAGGAGCCCTATCATGCAGGTTATTATTAATTTTTAGTTTTAGATGATATCTCTTGACTTTCTACTATGGAAGACGAGTGTATAGATCTTTCAAGCTTCTTCCCTTTTAACTGCACCCATAACTTTGTTAGGTCAATATTCTGTGTTTGCATTATTATGCCCATGTAAATATAATTTACAGCTAAGCCATGGTTATTACCTTACATGAATAATTTATTTTTTCCACGGAAGTTAATAATTATTTCTTTTACTTCTTCTTCTTCCTACCTAGAATTTCAACTAATCTTATTTTAACTTTATCTAAACCCTAATTTTCTAGGTACCCATCACCTCCAATTCCAGCCTTTCTGCAATGAAGCACCGTGCTCTTGGCCTCCCCAGGTCATAGATTTCACCCTCCTTGGTTCTGCTAAGTCAGTTTCCACGGGTCAATTTGTCTTCTAGCCTCCAAAGTTTTTTTGCCCAATTTTCCCTGTAAATAATGAGCCACGTCACTTTTATGAAGACAAAATTATTTAGTTAAAAATAAAAGACCTTAATATTTTCCTGTAAGCCTCTCATCGTTAAGGTCAAGTCTCTCAGCATATCATTGGAGACCCCTTGTGAACTGGTCCTCTCTCTGCACGACCCCACCTACCACCTAAACGGGGCCTCTGGAAGAAGACATCATGGACTGGGATCTCTTGGATGACTCATGCTATTGCTGCCCCTAATTTCTCTGTGCCTAATTGTTTTCCTTTTCGTAAGATAGGAACCATGGCATTTATCTCACTGAATGTGTTTTTATCAGACCAGGCCAGGAAATCCCATGCTGCATTGTGAAAAGCAGCCTTTTTAGAAAAGAGCTTCTGCAGAAACACTAATGTATTGTCAATTGGGTAACTTACCTTCGAAGGCTTATCTAGATGAGGCGCGTTTCCAGTTCTGTGTACTGACATAAGCATTTCATTACTCACTGCGGGTAAAGTTGGATTGCCAATTCCGCACCCTTTCTATTAAAACAAAAGGGACTTAAAAGGAAAAGGCGAGAGACTGAGCATAGACTGTCAAACTGCACAATCTAACATGTCCTTAAGTTTCTGCATCCTTTCCTGTTTAAAGAAAGCGGAGATTCAGAAGGTGAGATCTTCTCAAACATCTCGAATGAATCCAAAAGAACCAGTCAAATGAGAGCCGCTTAGTTCTCAAAGGGTAAAAGTTGCTATGTAGCCATGGAATAAGTTTATTACTGTTTGACCTTGTGTGTTTATAATGTGATTAAACAGGAAGGACCTGGAAGCTGAGCTCTCTGGGTACCTAAATGCCAATATACACCCTACACCCAGAAAGCTCGCTGGACACAGTTGTGTTGACAAAACTAATATAATCCCTGTTCAGATAATGTTTTGAGAATATTAAGGAGGTTATTTTTTTTATTTTCCTTATTGATAATCTCCTCCGGTACCCTACTGTCATTCACACCGTGCCTGATACTACCCCAGGGAAGAAGGTCCAAACTTCCATAGAATGGGAAGGATATGATAGAGGGCAACGTACTTCAAGATTAGGAGGGGAAGCAAGAACCCTTTGGAATGGGAGAGAGATGGAGGAGATGAGGCAAGAGGTCAGAAACCAGTGGTGTCTTTTCTCTCCTTCCTCTGCCAGTCCTTTCTCTCCTTGTTCTTTCCTTGTCCATTCAAATTACCTCTTCCTAAATTCTTTATTAGTTCTTTCGACAAGGATCAGGAACAGGTAGATATTTTCTGCCTTATTTTACCTTTCCAATTGAATAATATTTTAGTTGGGGATGGAACTCTAGGGTAACAGTTTTGCAATATCTGTTCTCTTGACACTAAACTTGATGAGTTTGAGGGTGCCTGGGCAGCTCGGTTGGTTAAGCATCCGACTTCAAGTCACGTCATGATCTCATAGTTCCCGTATGGGGCTCTGTGCTGACAGTTCAAAGCCTGGAGCCTGCTTCAGATTCTGTGTCTCCTTCCCTCTCTGTCCCTCCCCCACTCACACTCTGTCTCTTGAATAAACAATAGTAAAAAAATTTTTTTTAACTTGATGAGTTCTGTTGAAGTCTACTGTCAATTTTAACCAACGTTCTCTTTGAGTGTGATTTTTAAAAATCTCTAGCTCTCTTAATATTTTCTTTTTACTTGAGGTGTTCTGCAATTCTTTATCCTGAACATTCATGTTTTTCGCTAATTCGAGAAAATTCTCAGCTAATATGTTCTGAAATATCGCCATGCTTTCCTGTCCTCTTTCCATGCTTTGGAAACTTCTACTACACACAAACATCCCTCTTCTTTCTTTTATGCCTTAAACTCTCTTTCATATATTCTATATCTTAAACTCTTTGAAATTCACATTCTGCATATGTTTCTATATTTCGGGTCATGAATTCCCCATTTAGGGAATTAAGTTTTCAAGTTAAAACTCTCTTTTTCCATTTTTTATTTTTAGGAGTTCTACTTTTTAAAGCCTGTTTTGATAGTTTCTCATTTTTCTATACTTTGCATTATTTAATCTCTTAAATTCTTTTACATGTATGTATTTTATAGTGCTATAAGCTAAAGTTTTGAGAATGTATGTACCTAGCCTTTATTGAATCCAATAACTTTCACGCATTGTGAATTGTGTTCTCCTTTGTTTTGTAATTTTCAAAACTTGAGTTTATCTTCAGTGGGGATTTTTTTTTCCGTACAAACCTGAATTTGAAGAGTCATCATAAGTAGCTTATTTGTTTATTTGCTATTTGGTTTTTTTCTTTTTCTGGGTTGCTGAGTGGTACCGTCACCAATGGGGACAAGTTTTTATGTTAACATTTTGAGTTGGGGCAGGGAGGGCAAGGCGAGTTTTCTTGGACCACGCAGGAAGTCTCAAGTCCACAGATAGAGTCGACTTGGTTTTTTTTATTTCTTGTGGTTTTTTTTCTTCATACCTAAAGATCTAGGAATTGACAAATTTAAGTCTCCCTGGGGATAATGGGGTGAGTTCTTCTCATCTTTCCATCTTGATACAAAGATGCATTCAAGATTTCATGATCATTATATGCAGTAGTAAATATGCAATGAAAAAAATTCTTAAAACAGTTGGCTTTTCAAATTTTTTACTACCGAACTGAGGGAAACACTATTAAATTGAACGTTTCATTGAAGTAATAAATTAACAGTTTTAAAATATCTAGGTCATTGATTTCTTTCAGCAAAATCTCATTATTTTATTAAGAAGATGTTGATAAATTGATTTTTTTGTATTTTTTTAGTTTTCTTTTTATTTTAAGATTTTTTTAATGTTTGTTTATTTATTTTGAGAGAGAGAGAGAGAGAGAGCATGCAAGTGGGGAAGGGGCAGAGAGAGAGAGAAAGAGAGAATCCCAAGCAGGCTCCATGTTGTCAGCTCAGTAGCCCGATGTGGGGTCAGACTCACAAACCGTGAGATCATGACCTGAGCCAAAATCGAGAGTTGGATGCCTAACCAACTGAGCCAGCCAGGTGCCGCTCCATTCCTGTTCTTTTTTTTTTTTTTAATTTATTGTCAAGTTAGCTAACATACAGTGTAGCCTTGGCTTCAGGAGCATATGCCCATGATTCATCATTTACATCAACACCCAGTATTCATCCCAACAAGTGCCCTCCTCAATCCCCATCACCCACCTTCCTCGCCCCCTCAGCTCCTCACTTCCATCAACCCTCAGTTTGTTCTCTGTGTTTAAGAGTCTCTTACGGTTTGTCTCCCTCTGTTTGTAATTTATTTCTCCTTCCCTTCCCCTATGGTCTTCTGTTAAGTTTCTCAAATTCCATATATATGCTTGAAATCATATGGTATCTGTCTTTCTCTGACTGACTTATTTCACCTAGCACAATACCCTCCAGCTCCATCCACGTCGTTGCAAGTGGAAAGATTAAATTCTTTTTCATCGCTGAATATTCCATTTTGTGTATATACATATACTGCATCTTCTTTATCCATTTATCAGTTGTTGAACATTTGGGCTCTTTCTATAATTTGTCTATTGTTGAAAGCACTGCTATAAACATTGGGGTACATGTGCCTCTATGAAGCAGCACTCCTGTATCCTTTGGATAAATTCCCAGTAGTGCTATTGCTGTGTCATAGGGTAATTCTATTTTTAATTTTTTGAGAAAACTCCACACTATTTTCCAGAATGGCTATGCCAGTTTGCATTCCACCAACAGGGCAAGAATGTTCCCCTTTCTCCCCATCCCTGCCAACATCTGTTGTTTCCTGTTCTTTTAGCCACTCTGACCAATGTGAGGTGGTATCTCAATGTGGTTTTGATTTGTATTTCCCTGATGATAAGCGATGTTTAGCTTAATGTGTCTGTTAGCCATCTGGACGTCTTCTTTGGAAAAGCATCTATTCATGTCTTCTCTCTATTTCTTCTCTGGATTATTTGTTTCTCAGGTGATGAGTTTGGTAAATTCTTTATAGATTTTTTGTACTAACCCTTTTTCTGACACGTCATTTGAAAATATCTTCTCCCCTTCCATGGCTTGACTTTTAGTTTTGTTGATTGTTTCCTTTACTGTGCAGAAGCTTTTTATATTGATGAAATCCCAGTAGTTCCATTTTGCTTTTATTTCCCTTGCCTTTGGAGACGTGTCAAGTGAGAACTTGCTGTGGCCATGGTCAAAGAGGTTGCTACCTGTTTTGTCCTGTAGGATTTTGTTGGTTTCCCGTCTCACATTTAGTTCTTTCATCCATTTTGAATTTACTTTTGTGGATGTAAGAAAGTGGCCCAGTTTTATTCTTCTGCGTGTTGCTGCCCAGTTCTCCCAGCACCATTTGCTAAAGAGACTGTCTTTTTCCACTGGACATTCTTTCCTGCTTTGTCGAAGATTAGTTGGCCATATATTTGTGGGTCCACTTTTGAGTTCTCTATTCTATTCTGTTGGTCTATGTGCCTGTTTTTGTGCCAATACCAGACTGTCTTGATGATTACAGCTTGATAATACAGGCTAAAGTCTGGAATTGTGATGCCTCCAGCTTCGGTTTCCTTTTTCACATTACTTTGGCTATTCGGCATCTTCCATGGTTCCATACAACTTCTAGGATTGTTTGTTCTGCGAAGTACTGTTTTGATTGGGATTGCCCTGAATGTGTAGATGGCTTTGGGTAGTATCGACAATATTTGTTCTTCCAATCCATGAGCACTTCCATTCCTATTCTTAAACCAGTGTTGCATAAAGGCTTCTATTACTGTCGTAAATGACACTCTAGCGAAAGCCAAAACATCCGCAGTATGACAAAGTTCAAGAAGAGCAGGACAAGTTCCTACATGGAAAGGCCATAAAGACTCAGGCTACTTTCATCAAAATTCATATACTATTTTGGTTCAGAGAGAGTGAAGCTCATGTTTACACCATATCTATCTAGCACAACAAGCTAGCTTTTGATGACAATGACTGTTAAGCAACTGTTCTCTTTGTAGAATCTCAATGTGGGGGATAAAATGAAGACTCTATGCACAATAGATTTTCAATAGAAAATCCAAAAGGACAGCTAACAAAAAGTTGTCAGAAAACACTCCTAAAAAATGGATGAAGACTGTAAGGATTGGGAGCGGGGGTGGGGGGGTGAAGAATACATCTATGTATACACATAGATATTAAGATATATACATAAACACATGGACAAATCTGTAAAAAATATATAGCTTTTGGCTTAGCAGATACAAAGACCAAAAAAATGTTTGCAGGCACCCTTTGGAAGGAATGCTTTGTAAGGGATATCTTACACAACATGAAGAATTAAAAATTGCCAGATGAAATTTACTTGTCATTTTCAAACAGCGTCACTGTACGTTTACATTAGCTTCCAGAGTGACAGCAGATTCAGATCTGGAGTCCAGGTACAAGCATAATAATAATAATTTTTCAACGACCAGCCTCAGGCAGTCATGAGAAACAGACAGTATGAAATGAGGAGATTACCCAAGGGGTTGCTATATATATATAACGAGAAATGACTACGAATTTTTAAAGTTTATTTATTTATTTTGAGAGAGAGAAAGAGAGGGAGAGAGAGAAAGAGGCGGAAAGAGAATCCCAAGCAGGCTGCGCACCATCAGCGTGGAGCCCAATGTGGGGCTTGAACTCATGAACTGTGGGCTCATGACCTGAGCCGAAGTCAAGAGTCAGACACTTAACTGACTGGCCCACCCGAGCACCCCTCTACTATTTATTATGTTACTAATTTTATTTATATGGGGCGAGATAGAGAATAGAGGACAGAACAGAGTGAAATTCATTTCTAAGCTTCAAGTCCTTTTATAAGTTTTTTCAATTGATTCTGGATAAAACTTGAGTAGTAGGAGGGAGATTTTCAGTTTTCCCAGAAACTCCGATGAAAACTGGGTTTTATTATTTCTATGCAATGTAAATCTTTTCCATTTAGGAACTAAGTGGAAGCAGCCATAATTTTAGATTTCTGTTTTAGAATATTCTCCTAAGAATACTCTGGAAAAATAAGTGTATTTGGCTGAAATATCTCTTTTTGTTACAAGGGTCCTTCATCCTCCAGAATGGATTGCAAATTGCAAAAATGAGTGCGTAGGCATGCGCGCGCACGCGCGCGCGCGCACACACACACACACACACACTCACACCACCTCACCTCTAAAATCCCAAGCAAGTGCCTCCTTAGTTTGCCTACTCAAACACATATGACTTTTTTAAAATTCTCCTGTGATGTTTCATTTTATTAATAACGCTAGCAAATCGTACACTAAGGGTAAAAATGAAGTCTCCTTGTGACACCCGAGCGAACAAGAGGTGAGGAAAGGTGGGGTGAGGTGCAGCTCGTAGGAGTCTCTGGCCCATACGCTCATGTCCTGAGCATCTTGCTCAAGTGACTTGGGTCGCGTTTGCTTCAAATGACTTTCTTTTTCAATTTCCCCAAAAGTCTACCATAAATTCATTAATTGTTCAGTAATCAGATACAATCCCAGAGCACTTTAACCTGTCCACAGCCTGTCTGGCGTTCATTTGGTGTTAATAGAAAATACAGAACCGAGACAGAAGAAAGACCTTGTTTCTTCTCCACCTTTGCCAGGTGACTCAGCTTTGGATGATCACCAACTGTACCTGCACTTCCTAGGCTAACAAGCCTGTAGTAAACACATAAGCGTCCACCCATTTCTGAACCACTGAAATATCCCTGAACTAGACCTTAGTCATCTTCCTTCTCTGCCCTTCTTTTCCTCTTCCCTCGATCTGCCTTTGTCCCCACACGGGAGAGTCCATTAACAAACACCACTCTTAACAGTGTTGAGAGGGAGGACCCTGGAAAAGGAGTCCAAAGGTTTATCTTCTTCTTCACGTAATGGCGTTAGTGGGATCTATTTGTCAACTGAATTGTGCTTACAAAGCAAGATGCTGGGAATCATGAAAACTTTGGGTGGTGTAGACTGGATAGAGTTTGGAAACTCCGAAATAGCCCTTGGTGATAGCCTTACAATGCTTTTTTTTTTTTTTTAACACTACGCATTTATTTTTATGTTAAAGAAAAAACATATTGTCTTGTGTTTTCTTACTCCAAAATGAGGAAATATTTTGGTTGAGGTCAGTCTTTCAGTGTCAACTTAGGAGGGACCTGTTATTAACATTGAAAGTTCCAAGTTTGCTTGTTAGAAACTGCCTACTCGGGCTCATTTCACACTTCCTACTCCTCTGCCAGGTTGTAAAGTCTTAAAGGCCAGCGACTATGATCCTGAGCGTTACACTGAGTAGATGTTCGTAGAATAATTTAGGGAAAGAAGGGAGTCGTGCTATCCCTAACCCAGTCTCCTGGCTCAGGGCATCATCCAGTGCCCCGGAATGTGATCAGCCTATTCAAGTATCGCGGCGCTCCGGTCGGAGCAAAAAGGAAAGAGATCTCTCAGGAGAAACCAGGAGGTCTCCTTCTAGCTAGTCAACACACAGAAGACAAGTGATGACTCAGATAATCCCGATGAGGCAATCATTAGGCAATAGGATTTAAAGTCAGGCAGCAATGTGAGTCAGAAGAGTCATGTTTGAAGTTTGAATCTCCAGGTTGTTTTGCTCATCAGTTAAGTTAATGGGCAGTATACCCAAAGTACAGACAAAAACAAAAGGCTCAGATTATTTGCTGTCTTCATTTAAATACTCTTTGTGCACAAAATTATTTTAGTTTTATGACTGTGGAGGAAAACAAATCATATAAGTTTCTTCAATTTCATAAGTCTTTTGTATGCCTTCTTGGGAGGTAATATTTATTTCCAAATTAAATAATCGTTCCAGGGGCACCTGGGTGGCTCATTTGGTTGAGCATCCGACTCTTGATTTCGGTACAGGTCACGACTCATGGTTCATGAGTTCCACCCCACATCAGGCTCTGCACTGACAGTGCAGAGTCCGGTTGGGATTCTCTCTCTCCCTCTCCCTCTGCCACTTCCCTGCTCATGCATGTGCTCTCTCTCTCTCTCTCTCTCAAAATAGAAAAATAAACATTAAAAACATCATTCCAAAAACACATATTAAATTATTGTGGACACTATTTGAAGCAAGGACAGGAGGATACAGTTTTTCCCACAGGAAAGCGTCCCCTAATTTAATCGGCATACCAGTTGCTCTTGAGATAATGTGAATTCTGTTACATTTTAAGCAATATAACTGACAAAACATTATCACAATATTAGAGACTCTTAGCAGCAAAAGGAGGAAGCTTAGACTCTCACCCGTATGTTACTGTAAGTTAAAGTTTTTCTCTTGGCTTTTGTTAAGAGAGAAATAGGTCACTTCTCTTTCTTAAAAGCATATTCAGCTTCTTTAGATAGCTCTTGCCACGACTGGGCTTTCTCTGGTGGAGAACAACTTTAGCAATTTTGGCTCCCCATGAAGTGGCTTCCACATACGATACATTCGGTGAATGAATAAGTGAACAAATTAATACAGTTCTAAACTTTGCAAGGCTGGGCTGACGGTAATTCCTCATATAGACTTCTCGAACTGTTTTGACATCTTCTCAACAATTCTGTCAGAAGTAGCTTCTCAAGACACCTGTTGACTTGGAGAGTTGCCAAATACACATTTGTAGACACATCCCTACGGGTATGACCCTAACTAGACTGTTGTGTTGTACTCTGGTCATTTGACTCAGAGCTTCCTGCTCTGTAATGATCTAGGTAGGTAAGAATAGAACATAAAATGTAATTTCTTCTCCCAGCATTAATGACTGTAATGTTTTTTACCATTTTTAGTTCAGTCATCACAGAGTGCCTGATTGATAAGCTTTATAAATGGAAACTTAAAAATCATGACTCATTAGCACAAGTAAGCTATGCGTTTTCTGTTTGTTGTAAGGTAACCTGTTTGGTGCAATAGTAATTCATTTGGCATGTCTTCATGAGCAGTAACATAGTAATGAAATCTGACCACAGAAGCTTCCTAAATTTTACTCTTTATATAACTGAAATTTGTATACAACCATCTTAATCTTCTTGATACTTGTGTAAGCTTTTCTTAAAAAATATTTTTTTATTTACCCGGGACGCCTGGGTGGCTCAGTCAGTTAAGCGTCTGATTCCGGCTCAGGTCTTGATCTTGCGGTTCATGGGTTCAAGCCCTGTGGTTCGTGGGTTTGAGCCCCGTGTCGGGCTCTGTGCTGAGAGCTCAGAGCCTGGAACCTGCTTCGGATTCCGTGTCTCCCTTTCTCTCTGCCTCGCCCCTGTTCATTATCTCTCTTTCTCTCTCTCAAGAATAAACATTAAATAATTTTTTAAATAAAAAAAGTATTTTTAATTCAGACGTATACTTTCAAAGCTTATTCTGATAATAACACGTACAAGAATAGTCCAACTCATCTGAAATACTAGTTCAGAAATGCATATAACTTGTTAATTAAAAAAAAAAATCTTGCCTGCACGCTGCTTGCAACAGTGACTGAGTAACTCCACATTTCTGGGATGCTCATAAAAAATGAGGGGGGTGGGTAGTAAACATTTCACAGGATATACCAACATTAAACCATTAGGTCGTATGCCTTAAGTTAATACAGTACTATAGGTCAATTATATTTCAGTAAAACTGGGGGGGGGGGTGGGATGAGGGTGGAGTGATAGGTGAACTGACCCTGTTCCTCTGTCAACATCAGAGGATGACAGCCTGAATGACCACCAGTGACTCTGAATCTTTGAACATGCTTCTTTAAGGGCTCCTGGGCACCTCAAACGCTCCAAATTGGAGCACAGAGAGAAATCCCATCTCTAATAGTGGAGGCAGGGACGCTGAGGGGTCTAATGCAACATTAATATACACGTGACACCTAAGGAGTTGGTAACTGGGGTAATTTCACACCTGGATGAGATTTCCTGAAAAGCAGCAGCCCTACTAACCAATATCAAACACTACGATACAAAAGAAGTACATGGAAGGGACAGACATGGATTATTTAATTCTTCCTCCCCGGACAAGTACAAGTTTGGCTCAATAGTATCTAATAATGGTGAGTTGGTACACTTCATTGTTTTTGTGTATCGGGAAAGACATCCACACTTCTAGTCAAAAAAACCTCAAAGTGCTAACCCTGCCATTTACTGTCCGTACGTCCTTGAATGAGTTACTCGAGTTCTGGGAGGCTCAGTTTCCTCATCTTTAAAGTGGAGAGAATCATATCTACCTCGAAAACACAGTGCCTCGTGTAGCTGGAGCTCGAGAAATGTTCATCCCTTCCATTACATTTTAAAATTGTTTTGGGGTGCCTGGGTGGTTCAGTTGGTTAAGTGCTTGACTCTTGATTTTGGCTCAGGCCTTGATCCCAAGGTCATGGCATTGAGCCCCGCATTGGGGTGGCATGGAGCCTGCTTGGGATTCTCTCTCTCTGTCTCTCTGTCTCTCTCCCTTTGTCCTTCCTCTGCTCACACACACAAGGACAGTCTCTCTCTCCTTACCCCACCCCACCCAAACGAGCTAAGTTAATAGTGGTGTTATTTGAAGTTTCCTGTAGTTCCAGAATATTACTAACTTCTCCTGAATGTTCCTTTTGAGAATTCAGGAAGCACAAAACAGTTTTCTTTTGCACTACACCATTGCGAGGTGATGAGTAGAACCTCCCAAATCGGCACTTTAGGGAAGTAAAATTTAAACACCAAAAACCTTGGCGGTAGTTACAAACTTTAGTGTGCGTGTTACCTGACAGAGCTTGTGAAAAATGCAAATTCCTTATACCATCCAATGGACGTTTATTCAGCCGGTAATAAGAAGGAAATTCTGACGTGAGCTATAACATGGATGAGTCTTGAGGATATGCTAAGAGAAATAAGCTAGTCACAAAAAGACAAGTACTATATTATTCCACTTGGGAAGCCTCTGGAAGAGTCAAACCCATGGACACAGAAAGTAAATTGGTGATGTCAGGGCTGGGGTAGGGGAAAAAGGGGACTTCCTGTTTAAGGAGTACAAGTTTAAGTTTTGCAAAATGAAAAGAGTTCGGGGGTGCCTGAGTGGCTCAGTCAGTTAAGTGATTGACTCTTGGTTTTGGCTCAGGTCATGATCTCACAGTTTATGAGTTCTAGCCCCATGTTGGGCTTTGTGCTGATAGTGCAGAGCCTGCTTGGGATTCTCTCTCTCTCCCCCTCTCTCTCTCTGTGTCAAATAAATAAACTTAAAAAAATGAAGAGTTTCAGAGATGGATGGTGGTCAAGTTTTTACGATGGTGTGAATGTACTTGATGCCCCTGAACTGTACAACTAAGAATGGTTATGAAGGTAAACTTTATACATATTTAACCACAATTAAAAACTAAAACTACTAAATAAGAAATGCAGATTCCATGTTAGCACCAGTGATTCTGATTCTATGGGTCTGAACAGGCCCAAAAATTTGCATTAAAATTTTTTTTTAGTGTTTACTATTTATTTTTGAGAGAGAGACAGAGACAGAGGGATTGGGCACAAGCAGGGGAGGGGCACAGACAGAGAGGGAGACACAGAATCCGAAGCTGAGCTGTCAGCACAGAGTCTGACGTGGGGTTCCAACTCACAAACCGCAGGATCATGACCCGAGCTGAAGTCAGAAGCTCAACTGACTGAGCCATCCAGGTGCCCCAAGACATTTGCACTTTTAACGAGCAACCCAGCTGATTCTGATCTTCAGATAATCCTTTGAGAAATGTTAGTTTATAAAAAGAGAGAAAATATCAGGATGTACTGAAACCAGATAGAAACGCATGGTTTGCCAGAAATGCCAGAATATAACTTTCTTCACAGAGACAAGATTTAAAAGACTGGTTTATAGGGAAGAGCTCTGGAAAATAACAGGACAGAGTCCCAGGGCTTCAGAAATGTCCCTAGATTTGATCTAAAGAAGGTGATTGGCAGACACACAGCACCCAGTCTGATGTAACTTTGGGCGGAGGACGTGAAAAATGAGTGAAGGGGAGGGATTGTTCACATGCATAAATCACCCTGTGAGGAAAGTGGGTAATTGCTTGGCATTTAGGTACTTATGCATGCAAATCAGAAGAGCATAGAAAACAAAGACAATTGTTAATACATTCTACAGCCGCCATGCCAGTCACACCACCGTTGCCAGCTGCCCAGATGTAAGTACCAGCAATGACATGGTTTCCAATTGTTTGATGCTCTCTGATAGTCATGGATCAAAGCAAGAATGTTTTATTTGGAGGGCATTTTATATGTTGAATGAAGAAAAATTATGATAGAGTCTTTTCCAGTTGACTTTCTATTCTCCCCTACACTAAAAACCACACACTATTTAATAAATATAGGGACAAGTAAGTGTTAAAAATAATTCTCATTCTCAATGTTGATACTGAGTAGGAATTCCAGAATTTTTATTCTACCTTTCGGTTCTCCCTACTCTTCAAGACATGTGATAGAGAAGCAGATAATAAAGGGAAAAAGAGAAATGAGGTTCTTTATTCCTTTTTCTAAACTCTATGTTGGATAGTGCTGTTTTCATCAGTAACGTTTTGTATTTATGTTGTACTAGTCTGTGCCCTGGAATTCCTTCTGTTCGTTCTCACATGCATATTTCAAAGTATTTCTAGGGAAGAGCCTGTATATTTAGATCTCCTAATCTCTCTCCTATTTCTCTTAAATTTGAATTTCTTGATTTGATGACTCTTAGGTGGTCACAATGAAAAACCCATCGTTTAAGATCTTCATAGGCTGTGTGGGTGAACAGGAAGGGTTCTCAATGGTTTACAGATTTTAAAATTCAATTAGTGAATTAGTGGTATGGGAAAATTGAACCTGGAGGAGATGTATGAGTTTAATAAGATAAAAATAATTAAGATATGCCATGTATACCGTCTAGCTATGAGAGAGAAGTATGTAAATAAAAAGTAAAAGAATTCATTCTAGATGCTGTGATAAAGGTCTCTATGGGTAGAGTGAGGCTTGAGGGAGGGAGGTTCTCAGGCTGGGATGAGTCACACTGGGAGAGGTTGGGAAAGTCTTCATATGCAAAGTGAGTCTTAGTATAAAACTCCTGTCTTTAAACAGCTTAAAATTAAGAAGTCTACAATCTCATTAGAGAGTCCAAAATAAAAATATACTTAAAAATAGTGAATAATTTGGTGTCAGGTCGTTCAAGACAGATTAATAGGTCGAAAAGCTTTTGGAAGAGTAGGGCAGGTGGGTGGGACTATGAACAAAGGGCTTTATAAAAATCCTTTTCAATGTTTATTTATTTTTGATAGAAAGAGTGAGACAGAGCACGAGCAGGGGAGGGGCAGAGAGAGAGAGGCAGACACAGAATCGGAAGCAGGCTCTAGGCTCTGAGCTGTCAGCCCAGGGCCTGATGTGGGGCTTGCACTCACGAACTGTGAGATCATGACCTGGGCTGAAGTCAGACACTTAACCAACTGAGCCGCCCAGGCGCCCCCAAAGGGCTTTAGAAAGGAAGTGAAGTGGAGTCCAGCCTCAGTACGTAGGTGAGCACAGTGGAGGAGATGGGGAAGCACAAGGCAGAGGACGCGTCTGAGCACAGACAGGGACCACGAGGAAACCCCCAGACTGGAGTAGGCGTGGGGGCACAGCAGGGTCAGGTCAAGATGGGGTTTCAGAGACAGGCAGCTGGAGGATGGAGACAGATGACGGTGATGTCCCACAGAGTCCTGGTTGGTGTAAGTCATGTGCCGAAAGCACTCTGAAACACTGCAGGATTGTCCCGAAAGGAAAGCCAGCGGAGTTTCAGCTCCCAACGCTGGACTGAAAGGAGCTTGAAGTGGAGGTTGGGAGGCCAGAACAGGGGCTTGGCTTTCCTCAGCCGGGGGAGGCAGCAGCACGGAATGGGGAGGGATGGGACCGTCCGGCACCATCTCTGATGGCAAATTATCACATTTGTGTTTCTCTTCCTTCTTTTTAGATTGACTCATGATTGTATGTGTCCACTGTATGGTAGTCATGGCAAACACCTTTTTCTAGTGCGAGCCATCAGGGAAGCTGAGTCTTTTCAAAGGACACAGAATTAGTGATGAGGAGAGCATGTCTCAGAACCGAGGGCCTCTCGGTCCAGATCGCTCTGACACAGGGCTTCTCAGCCTCAGCACTGCCGACGCACCGAACCTGATAATTCTTTGTGGGGGGCTGGCCTTTGCATGGTAGGACTTTCAGTAGCCTCTCTGGTCCCTACAGTAGGTGCCAATAGCACCCCCCCCCGGCCCTCTAGTTGTGACAATGAAGAACATCTCCAGGCTTTGCCAAATGTCCCCCAGGGGTAGCAAAATTGCCCTCGTTGGGAACCAGTCCTCTGATCTATCAGGCGGTTTAACTTTTACAGGAATAACGTTTCCTCCCATGCTCGTCCCAGGCAGATATTTTCCTTTACCTTCTCTGTGAACATCAGGTTAGTGCAGATCAGACCCTGCGTCTTTGCAGGAAGCGCCGAATCCAAGCAGCAGGGTCACTGCTGTCACGAACGATTCATTTTAGAAATGACGGCGAAGACTCACCAGCAGGGGAAGGCCCTTCCACGGCGGGGCACCACCACGGCCTGGTTCCGCCCGGCGCTTTGAGGATGACGGTTTGATACTTTGGTCTCAGAAAGTTTTCTGCCTCCTGGGACTCCCGATCCCTGTGATTTTGCTCTTGGGAATGTCCTCGTTGGTTCCTGATGTCTTTATTCTTATTTCTCGTCCAGATTAGTCCCCTCTAACTCAGCTCCAAGAAACTCAGCCTTATTTCTCTAACTTATTTACTCTATGACTTATGAAATTTTTATTAACTTTCCCCAAAGTTTCCACACCGTTACAGACTTTTGCTGAATGTTGCTTCCCCCTTTAACCAAAAATTGATTTCATCCAATGACTCAAATTTCCTCCTTGACCCCAGGTGGTGGCTATTTCTAGAACTGCCTTCTTCCCGTTGACCTGGGGGTCCCAGGCCCTCAGTACTGGCATAATCCTTCACCTCCACACCCGCCTCTAGACAACTTTTCTGCCTCTTGTCAATATCCTCTTCTTTAAATCACCTTCTGGACGTTCCTCCTGCCATCCCATCTTCCCATCTATAGACTAGGACACTTGACTGTAGAAAAGGGACTGGGGTCCAGACCTCCTCAGTAGATAAATCTCTCTGAGTTCTTTTTCTTTTTAATTTTTTTAATGTTTATTTATTTTTTGAGAGAGAGAGAGAGAGACAGAGTGTGAGCAGGGGAGGGGCAGAGAAAGAGAGAGACACAGAGTCCGAAGCAGGCCCCAGTCTCTGAGCTATCGTGACAGCACAAACCTGACTTGGGGCTTGAACCCACGAACCGTGAGATTATGACCTGAGCCAAAGCGGGATGCTTAACCGACTGAGTCACCCAGGGGCCCCAACTCTGAGTTCTAAATGCAATAATAATATACATAAAATAAATACTGAAAATATGAAAAGGTTGAGTAGAGTAATAAGGAAAATAATTAATTGAAAAGAAAATAGGTTCGCTTTCATCAGCAAAAACATTCAGCCCCTCCCCCACTTGGGGCAAAAATAACTGCCTGCCTCCAAAAATTACTCCAAAATAGATCAGCTACCGTCCAAACATCTTTTCTTCCCTGGACCACTACGTAGATCTCCAGTGTGTCTTGACTCAGGGATGAGAGCCTGAGCTTGCTCAGTGACGTTCCAGAACCCCAGCCATCTTATCCCTTAAATCTCAGAAACCTGCTCCTGCTCCTTCTAGAAACAACCTTTCTTTTTTCTAGGTCATTCCACAGGAAGTCTTGCTCCTTAGGGCTATTAGGTGTCAATAGGAACTCTTCTCTCCACCCACAGGTGATGAGATTTAATCTAGCACTCACAGTCATGTGGAACAAACAGGCCACAGATCAGAACAGAGCCGACTGTGCCTTGTGAGAGTTTACAGCTCCTTTGACTTAATGCTCTCCTATTGGACTAAACTTTAGCTTTCGGTTTGAGAAGATTGAGTTAGTAACGACATTATGTTTGATACACTGAGTTATGTTTGGACTATTCTCTAGACTAGAGGGGTAAAAATGGGAAGGTTGATAATTTAGTCAACACTGGCAATTTTTTAAGAAATTTTTTATTGGTTAAAATTCATATAACATAACATTAACCATTTTATCTTATTTCCTTAATGTTTATTTATTTTTGGAAGAAGAGACAGAGACAGAGAGCAAGGCGGGAGGGGCAGAGAGAGAGGGAGGGAGACACAGAATGTGAAGCAGGCTCCAGGCTCTGAGCTGTCGGCACAGAACTCGATGAACCCATGAACCTCGAGATCATGACCTGAGCTGAAGTCGGACGCTCAACCGACTAAGCCACCCAGGCGCCCCAACATGAACCATGTTAAAGTGAACACCTCTGTGTAGTTCCAAAACATTTTCAGCACCCCCAAAAGAAACCATACCCATCAAAATAGGATTTTTAAGCCAACCTGGGAAATTATATATGATTTGCACAAGATTTGCAGCAGGCATTGGGTTTCTGTGTTCTTTTCTTGTCTTACTGGTATTTTACAACCCCCTGGTAAATTATGACTGTCTTTCTGGTGAATACAGTGTTAGTGAACTGGGAATCCAAGGGTGACAGTATGTTACGTGAAGGAAAGTCCTTTTAGCCCAGGCAGTTTGCCTTTCTGGAAAGTCGCTGGGTGATACAACGCTCTGTAGAAGACACTCTTCGAAAAGAGAGGTGTAGGATGTTGGGGAAAATAACTGCTTCGGTGACCACTCCAGGACTTTGGAGGAAATGAAACTTAAAAAAGAAACCAGAATAGAGAGGTAAAACACAGTGTCAGGGGCCCAATAAGTGTTTGTTGAATGAATGAATGAATGAATGGATAAAAATAGCCTTCAGTGAATTAATGAAAGAACCCGGAATGAATGAACGGGTGCACGCGTTAGAAGCTGAGACAGGGTACAGGAGCAGTGTTTCAAGTGGGTGACCTGACGAGCCATGACAGGAAGTACATTGACGATTAACTGTGCCCTTGCAGTAAGACCAGCCTCAAAAACAAATAGGAAAGAGATGTAAAGAATCCATCATTTCGTATTCAAATATTGACACTCTAGGCAAAAAGATAAAGCTTCCGTAGCTTTTGCTCTTTGTCATATTTAAAGATTTGAAGTTACGGGGACTCTTTAACACCTAGGGGAAACAGTGTTGAGAAGAAAATATTGATTGGGGCACCGGGGTGGCCCACTTGAGCGCCTGACTCTTAATTTTGGCTCAGGTCATGATCCCAGGGTTGGGGATCGAGCCCCACATTGGGTTGTGCTATGGGTATGAAGCCTGCTCAAGATTTTCCCTCCCTCTGTCCCCCTCCTCCTCTCACACTCTCTCTGTCTCTAAAACATCAAAAGAAAATATTGATTGAATTTCAGTACTTAATGTTTTTAAAAAGGGCCCGAAGTAGAAGGGCATCTGCTATTACACAAATTGTTGTTTATAAGCTTGGATTGTTCCTCGTGTGGTCATAAATTTATATGACCATTCCTTAGTCAGTCTTGGGGATATTATTTCTAGTTGGCATTTCCTTGTGTGTGAAGTACATTTTCTTTCCTATGACTATTAGTTGAAGTATGTTGTTCATTGTTTTAAATTGTCGATCTAGTAAACCCTTGACCAGGAGAACATCTAATAAGATACAGGTCATCACGTGATTATTGGTATTATAACATTAATTAAGCACTGGCATATTTTCATCCAGACAATAATTAGTTTAATAGGATTTAGCAAGACCTAGAAGTTACTGCATTTTAAGAGAGTATTGATTTCTGCTCAGTTATACTTAAGTTAGACATTTTACCTCAGGGGCAACAAGAATTTATGGCATATTTTTTACCTTCAGGAGGAATATTCTGCTACCTTCAGGAAGCCCTCTATTCCAGACCATTCTCTCCCATCCACAGGCTTCGCTAGAGGACTGAGCTTGCCTCAGGACGCACAGCCACAACTTTCTGTGTTCTTTCAACTGCCTGTGTTCAGAGGCGTATATATGATTATCCTGTTTGAAGTCACTTGATAACGTACTTGTCATCCAACACGGCGCTTGACAATTGCCTCAGCGTGTTTGGGCTGCTATAACAAAACGCCATAGACCAGGTGGCCTACAAACAATAGAAATTTATTTCTCACAGTTCTGGAAGCTGGGTGGTCCCGGATCAATGTGTCAGCAGGTTCAGTGTAGGGTGAGAACCACTTCCTGGTTTAGAGACAGCCATCATCTCACTGTGTCCTCACAAGCAGGAATGGCCCTGGGGAGCTCTCGGGGGTTGGGGCGGGCGGGGGGGGGGGGTGGTCTCTTCCAAGAGCATTAATCTCATTCTTGATGGCTCCACCCTTACGGTAATCACCTTCCAAATGCCCACTTCCTGATACATCACACGAGGATTAGGTTTCAATTTAAGAATTTCGTGGGGACAAAAACATTCAGTTTATAGAAACAATAAACCTCTAATCATGCAAAACAGCAAATACAACCGAGGAAACTAATCAGGTGCCATGGCAAAGGTGATGTCTCAGATCCCAGATCCTGAAATTGGTCTGATTAAGGCTCTGTTTGAAGCGTGCTGCATAACTTAGAACAAATGACTAGGAGAGGCAATGAAGAACCAGAAAGTAATTAGAATATACCCAAATTAAGTTACAGAGGTTAAGTTAGAGAAGACTTGATGACTTAGCTCTGCATAAACTTCTAATCAGATACTCACTTGGTCCTGGTAATGAACTTAGAAACAAGAAATGAAATTATCAAATTCTGTTTAACGGAAATTTGCCTGCTTAAATCACAATACGAGTTTTGAAGAATTACAATCTTGGTAAGATGCCAGTCACGTGAAACAGATAACAGTTTTATCCAGTTTCTTGAAAAACCTGTTTCTTAGTCAAAAGAAAGAGTTTCAAATATGTTAATAAATTCTTTAAAATGCACACATTTTTTTAGACTAAGTTTTAAATTTTAATTCCAGTATAGATAACCTACAGTGTTATATGAGTTTCAGGTGCACAAGATAGTGATTTAACAATTCTATACATTATTCTGTGTTTCCCATAATAATTCCTTCACCTATTTTCCTCATCCCCCTACCCACCCCCTCTGGTGACCCCCAGTTTGTACTCTATCTTTAAGACTTTGGTTTTTTTGTTTGTTTCTTCTTTGTTTATTTGTTTTGTTTTTCAAGTTCCACCTCTGAGTGAAATCATATGGGATTTGTCTTTCTCTGATTGATCTATACTATTTCACTTAGCATTATACTCTTCTGGCTCCATCCATGTCATTGCGAGTGGCAAGGTATCATTCTTTTTTATGGTTAAGTAATATTCCACTGTGTATATATACCACATCTTTTCTATCCATCTTGATGGACGCTTGGGTGGCTTCCATAATTTGGCTCTTGTCAATAATGCTGTTATAAACATAGAGGGGAATGTATCTCTTTGTGCTGGAGTCCTGCTTCGGCTGAGTCCGGGAATTTCCAAAGAATGAACGGTATCGGCGCGATAAACGGCTCAGAGAACTGCGTAGTTTCTGGAACCAGGCAGGCGCACGCGTGTCTGCTCTACTGATCAGTATTTTATTTAAAGGCAATAAGTGACATTACAGCAATGAGTGACATCCCGTCAGGAAGCATAATTTGAACAACAATGTGTTTTTATCAGCAAAGCAGTGATTTCCTCAGTATTACAAGTTGTTTTACGTCATTCTTTTTTAGACCACAAAGGAAACAATTCTCATCTTAGCTATTTTGTGATTCTGCTCCTAAGTTAAGTAACATATGCTCTCTTTGAAGTAGAATTAGGTAAAATTTGTGACAGGGGGAGAAAACAGGATGTTTCCAAAGCAAGCGGGACTGTTATCTTATGGTAAGCCTCAGGAAACAGAGGGCGCATACGTTATCATCGTAATACCTACATTAATCGTCTATAGAAAGGTTAAGAGTCATTCGCCTAGCTTCCTAAACTACAATAGGGCAGGTGTAACTTTCCCAATTAAGGCTTGTCTAACTAAGTTCCTTCGCTTATGAATGAGTGAATTTACGTAATAGGGGCCTAACGTTTACATAAGTTACATTAATATTTATCCATCTCATAACCGTTATCAATTTGCACAACCTGTCCCCAAGAGGCGATTTCGAGACTGTTTGTAGTCAGGCTACTCTCATTCAGATGTAATCCACCAAAGAATCTTGCTCCAGGTCCTTCCTTTTTATTTAAATACCATAAAAAGGGGCGCCTGGGTGGCTCAGTCGGTTGGGCGGCCGACTTCAGCTCAGGTCATGATCTCGCAGTCTGTGAGTTCGAGCCCCGCGTCGGGCTCTGTGCTGACGGCTCAGAGCCTGGAGCCTGCTTCCGATTCTGTGTCTCCCTCTCTCTCTGCCCTTCCCCTGTTCATGCTGTGCCTCTATGTCTCTCAAAAATAAATAAACATTAAAAAAAAATTAAAAAAAAAATAAAAATAAAAATAAATACCATAAAAAAAAAAGAGCATTGCATCCTTTAAGGCCAACAAAGTCAATTCAAGAAATCCAAGCCTGAAAAGTTATTTAGAAGGAGGTAAGACTGGGCGCCATTTGATTGGCAGGAGCCTTGCTGCAACTGCCTTCTCACACAGAGAAACAGCTCAACCTGTGTGCTCAAGATGGCTCCCAACATCTTTGAATTCGTGTTTTTGTATTTTTTGGGAAAATACTCACTAGTGCACTCACTAGTGCAATTACTGGATCATAGAGTAGTTCTATTTTTAACTTTTTGAGGAACCTCCATACTGTTTTCCAGAGTGGTTGCACTAGTTTACACTCCTGTCAACAGCGCATGAGTGTCCCTTTCTCTCCACATCTTCGCCAACGTTTGTTTTTTGTGTTGTTGTTTTTAGCCATTGTAACATGTGTGAGATGGTATCTCACTGTGGTTTTTATTTGTATTTCCCTGATGATGAGTGATGTTGAGCATCTTTTCATGTGTCTATTGGCCATCTGGAAGTCTTCTATGGAAAAATTTCTGTTCATGTCCTCCGCCCATTTTTAAATTATATTATTCAGAGTTTTTTGGTGTTGAATTGCAAAATTTCTTTGTATATTTTGAATACTAACCTTTATTAGATATGTTATTTGCAAATATCTTCTCCCATTCCATAGGGTGTCTTTAGTTTTATTGGTTGTTTCCTTCATTGTGTAGAAGCTTTGTATTCTAATGTAGCCCCAATAGTTTATTTTTGCTTTTATAGCCCTTGCCTCAAGAGACATATCTCGAAGGATGTTGCTACAACCAATGTCAGGGAAATTACTGCCTGTGCTCTTTTCTAGGATTTTTACGGTTTCGAGTCTCACATTTAGGTCTTTATTCCGAGTGTATTTTTGTGTACGGTGTAAGTAAGTGGTCCAGTTTCATTCTTTTGCATGTTGCTGTCCAGTTCTCCCAACACCATTTGTCAAAGAGACTGTTTTTTTCCCATTGGATATTCTTTGCTGCTTTGTTGAAGATTAATTGAATATACGATTGTCGGTTTATTTGTGGGTTTTCTCTTCTGTTCCATAAAATGCACAGATTTTGAAAAAGCTTCCAGTTTAGTCTGAGTCACCATTTGATTGGATGTAAGTGGCATATTAATTAACCATAATGGTCCACTTAATTAGAGGTTACAAAAAGGCTGCTATGCACCTGTGGACGGAGACAGGACAATGTACTTTTCAATCTCAGTCATTTCATTCTGATGGACATTTCTTTGAAGCTTGAAAGATGCTGAGATCAGCCTTCTGTATTAGAATTTTCCCTCGCTCTTTCTATCCCACTTTCTCTCACGTCTCCATGCAATATAGCAGCCAACATACAGGAGGGTCTTCTCTTCCCACCTCCTCTGTTTTCCCAAGTTCCCCAGATAGCAATCTCCTAGACTCAAAGAGTAAAATCAAGTTTCATGGATTAGTACTATGGAAGCAAAGAAAGATAAGCCTTTGATTTTGAAGAAGTGAGTTACTGAGCATTTTTTAAAAATCTACTAAGAGCTGCGACAGCATGCTCTCACTCTGGGTTGGCAGTCTGTTACCAAGGCCTCCATCCTGTCATCACTATGAGTGCTCTCACTGACCCCACTTCTTACTGGGGAGAAGATTCCCCAACAACAAATGAAAAGGATTTGTTTTCCACATGTCTCTTGATGTGTGCACAGAAACTGAAAGGGCGCTGTCTTCTGGAAGGAAAAGCAGCCACAGTAGAGGCAGGCAGAATAACCGTTGGTAAGAATTTCCAGAGAATGAATACTATAAACTGCTACAACTGGTTACGGACGTAGTACGAGAAACATCAATAATCTTTTTTTTTTTTTTTTAAACTCTTTAAAAGTTCTCAAAGAGTCTTCGACATTATTTTTTCATCCGACTAGATTGTGAAATCATCTTCTACAGAGGTCTTTCAGTAACAATATTAAAAGCCTTTATCAAAATGTACGTGGTGATCACAAGTGAGGTATAAATATGCATGTGTTTATGTATGTACACGCAGCTGTGATTTTTAAGTAGACCTATCTATACACACACACACATATGGGCAAGAGCTTTAGGATGACATTCAAACATGAAAAAATATCCCTTGAATTAGGGTGATGGGTTTACAAAATATCTTTTTTCTCTTTTACTACTTTGGTGTCATCATGCTATATTGCCAGTTTAAAATGATTTTAGTCCTTATGTCTCAAGTGATTTGAAAAGAGTTCTGCCCACAAGTAGGATTCCCTCCATCTCGGAAGCAGGGAGAGAAGAGATAGTATGTGGAAATCCTTCTTATCCCGGAAGCCGACCAGGTGTAAGGAGGAAACTAGAATCCAATCCTCCACCTGGCTGGGGAGGACAGTGTCCATGTCTCTGTCTGTCCTTGCCTCTCCCGTCTCTGTCTCCCACATTATTTCATTAGAGCTTACTACGTGCTAAGTGCTTTACATACATTATCACTTTTAAGTCCACACTTCTAACACAGGTACAGTTAGGACTCTCACTTCACAGATAAGGAAGCGACATAACCACCCAAGGTCACGAGTCTAGTAAATTACGTAAACAGAGCTTGACCCAAGCACTCCGGACTCCCGGGCCAAGCTCTTAGAATAAGATCTAGAGTCCCTTGCTTTGGCCTGACTTGCTTATGTTATCAGGACCATGCCTCTCTCTCCAACTTTATGTCTCTCTTTTCCCCCCTCCCTACACACCTAATTACCAGGATGTCCAGAGACATCACACCAGAGTGTCAATCTCTGTTCTTCATCAGCATCTGTGCTTGGAAAGCCCTTCATGTGGTTGTTGTTTTCTTTCTTTTTTTTTTTTTAAGTTTATTTATTCGTTGAGAGAGAATGACAGAGAGAAAGAGAACATGAGCAGGGGAGGGCAGAGAGAAAGGGGAGAGAGAGAATCCCAAGCAGTCTCCGCATGTCAGTGCAGAGCCCGATGTGGGGCTCGAACCCACGAACTGGGAGATCCTGACCTGAGCTGACACCAAGAGTTGGACGCTGAACTGACCGAGTCACCCAGGCGCCCCTCATCTAGCTCTTACCAAGGTTGGATTCATCACACTCTTTGGATTTCCAGTTATGTATCAGCGTCTTGACCAGCCCATGTAAGGTGGTCCCCTCCCCTCAAAGCTGCTCTCCCTCACATCGCCGTTAATTTTCTTCATAGCACTTCTCATACTTGGCAAATCTTTTATTTATTTTCTTCTGTACCATCTCTTCCCTCAGGAATGCTAACTCCATGAGGACCTAGACCTTGTTTGTCATCGTACCTCTGTCTGGTTCCAGCACCTGGCACGGGGCTGGACACACAGAGGTCTGAGCAAATACTAGATACCCTTCACCACAGAGCCACATTGCCTGGGGCAGGGAACCCAAAAGATTATTTCTTGTATAAAGGTGAGGTAGGTTCAAAACATTTTGTAAATAGCTAGATAAGCCTACCTTTTACCTAAATTTTATTCAAATTTAAGCCCCTTTTAGGACATATGTATATTTATTTTCCCAGTTCTTCACAAGTCTGCCTTCTGAGAATTCAGGTTCTGGCTCATACGGCACCACACGGCAGCCTCGGCTGGAGCCAGCCCCCCTCCGCCCTTCCCATCCACCACTCTGTTATTTTGGTTCACTTATCACACCCTAAATTCATGTGGATGTGTTCATTATTTTTTCCCTCTGCCCATTAGAGTGTAAAGTTCTTGAAGGAATGCTTCTTGTTAACTCTGTGGATGTGGTGTCTGAAATATTTCCAAACACACACTAGACGTTCCATAAATAAATATCTGTGGGATGAATCAGTACCCTGGCCACTTACACACATTCTCTTTTTAGTTCTAGTAGTTTCGAGACAGATTTCCTTGGGATTTTTGTAAGGAGACAATCACCATGTATGGTCAATTTTTTTCTTTTCTGAGTGTTACACTCATTACTTTTCCTTTCTTTACCGTGTACCAACTAGAACTACGGGAACAACGTTATATAGTATATGAAATGGCGGACATGTTGGATTTGTTTCCATTTAATCAACTTAGCATTAATTATGATATTGGTATTGTCTGGCACAGA
The DNA here is from genome assembly GCA_030068075.1 of Paguma larvata. NCBI lineage: Eukaryota > Metazoa > Chordata > Mammalia > Carnivora > Viverridae > Paguma > Paguma larvata. The sequence continues at coordinate 2,129,930 of CM057831.1, read as the reverse complement.
CATTACTTTTCACACCAAGGAAATATGCTTCTAAACCATAAAAAATGAGGGCTTGAAATTGAACTTAATTTAATTTAGTTGTATCCAAAAGATAGAGAGCTCTTTGAATTTTATCACAGAGCTTTTGATGATGTGGTTTTCTTCTTTTGAACTTCTCATTAAGTAAAATATGTTAATATTAAAATATTCTCGCACTTCTGAAGTAATCTCTAGTCATTTCTCGTGCATTCTACCTTTGACATACAGGCATTTTTCTTGGGATTTCTTCCTACATCTATAGTCGCAAGGGAAGGTGTACTGTGTTTTGGGGTTTCTGTGTTTATTTATTGACCTAGCTTCCTCAGGTGCTGCTGTCAGGCTAACAGCAGACTGGTAGAAAGCCTTGGGAAATGTTATACCTCTTGAGTTTTGGAGTAGTGTCCAGGGTGTTTGTATAAATCCCAGAGCCCCCTGCTTTCCTCCTTCACTCTTCAGGTGGAAGGGAAACACTCAAAGCCCCTTATAATGGAGGATGTGGCGGTGAGGCAGAATCGAACGTCTAAGACTAGGATGAATAGTAAGTGTGTATTGCTTAGTTCCTTGACTTAGTCAGATTTGGGGGGTTTTGTCAGGCAGATTTTGAGACCTACGCCTCATATATATTGACTTCTGACATGAGAAAACACAGGGCTCTTAAGCCCTTGCCTTACATGATACTCTTTTTAAGTTTATCTATTTTTGAGAGAGAGAGAGAGAGTGAGTGGGTGAGGGTGCAGAGAGAGAGGAGGAGGGAGGATTCAAAGTAGACTCTGCACTGACAGCAGAGAGTCTGATGCGGGGCTCGAACTCAGGAACCGTGAGATCATGACCTGAGCTGAAGTTGGATGCTCAACTAGCTGAGCTGCCCAGCTCATATAATATTCTAAGTTTCAGAACCGTACTTATGCTATCTGTCACACCAGGGCTCAGTGACTTGTTTAAACACTCCAGATGTCTTTATGAATTTTGCATAATGTGTCTATTACTCAGAGGGTCAGGGCACCTCCTCAAAGGAACACGAAAAGGGACATTATAGAAGACTGTTTACTATAATGCCATACATTAGATATATATGGAAAACGAAGTATGTAAAGAGAGAAATAAAAATATTAAAAATAAAACTAATAGGGCACCTGGGTGGCTCAGTCAATTAAGTGTCTGACTTCGCTTCAGGTCATGATCGCACAGTTCGTGAGTTTGAGTCCCACGTTGGGCCCTGGGCTGACAGCTCAGAGCCTGGATCCTGCTTTGGATTCTGTGTCTCCCTCTCTCTCTGCCCCTCCCCCGCTCATGCTCTGTCTCTCTGTCTCTCAAAAATAAATAAACATTTTAAAAATGTAAAAAAATAAATAAAAATAAACCTAGTAGTAGGATTATAGGTAATTGGATTATAGATAATTTCCTCTTTTCCATATTCTTACATTTTAGCGTAATGAACAACCATTCCCTCCTTCTTCTGGGAGAGGGGACTTCCACGACTGGGGTAATTTCCCAGCCTCTCTCTCGGATCCTCACTTACTCCTCAGGGTAGATGGAGGAGTAAGTCGTCTGGCGGGAGGGTGACGAGGGTAGGAAATTCCTTGATCCACCCTTCTTGACTGGAGGGAACTAACCCATCAGAAAGCTCGAAGCACTTGGTGGCCATCTTTTACCAGCTTCCTGTCGCTACTTATCACCGCTGCCCATGTCCGCATCTCCCTCTGGGGCTCCGCCCCACGTGGAACCTGGAGGGGGGTGGGTACTAGGGAGCTCACTTCACCGCAGAACCAAGTCGCATTTTGCTGTTAACTCACCAGTAAGAAAGCAGAGGTTTTTATTTCCCTCTGTTGGACTCTTGCATTTTCTTTTTCAGTCTTCCCCAAACCCTACTAAGTAAGCCATACCTTTGTCGTCAGAGAAAATGTTACTTTTAAAACTGTAGGCCGCGCTGTGGGCAACTAAAGATTATTAAGAGCCGCCATTTACACTAGCTGAGCCCTGGGCTTGATGACTGTCTGATGTGCGCCATCTCCGTGAATGTGTTTTTCAGCGGGTTTCTAGAATAATCTTATAAAGTTGGTTCTGTTGCTGTCCTTGCTTTTGTAGGAAAACAAAAACAAACAAACAAACAAAAACTAACATTCAGAGAGTCAAAGCTGCTGTTCTCCCTGGAATCTTGATTCCATAATTGTGCATTCAGAACTGATGCTCAGCGGTAATCAAAAAAAAAAAAAAAAAAAGAAAGAGAGTTTTTTGTATCTGGATTTGCAAAGCTGACAGGCAAGCTGGCCTTATATATTTGCTTGTTTCAGTGAAAGCTACTGCCCAAACTCACCCCTCAGCCTGCTGTTGGAAGGAAGGATACTTCAGTGGGAAAACTATCCCTAATCTACAGAGATGATTTTCTTTTATAAAAAAAATTTTTTTAACATTTATTCATTTTTGAGAGAGAGAGAGGGAGGGGGACACACAGAATCTGAAACAGGCTCCAGGCTCTGAGCTGTCAGCACAGAGCCCCATACAGGGCTCGAACTCACAAGCTGTGGCATCATGACCTCAGCGGAAGTCAACCGACTGAGCCACCCAGGCGCCCCTATGGAGATGATTTTCAACAGCCTACTGGGGTCATAGGTGACTTCAGGTGACAAAATTTCAGACATTCAAGCAAATATGTGATCAGCAGTTCTCTTGATGGGGTCAGCTGTCAGGGAAGAACAACATCTAAATCAACCCTGTGCTGGGGATTTGGCCGACGGACTGGAGAAAACAGGAGACTGGGGGGGGGGTCTCTAAAGATGATCGCTATCTATCCAGCTGTTGCTTTAAAAACCAAACTGATGAGGGTCTCTCCAGTTGGAAGGCTCCTGGGTTACCAAATAAATACTAAGGTCGAAAATGGCTGCCTGGGGACGACAGATGAGCCCATGAAAACAATCCTTTGAAAACTATTTTTGCTTTAGACTTTTTTTTAATGTTTCGAGAGAGAGAGAGAGACAGACAGACAGAGAGAGACAGAGAGAGAGAGAGAGACAGAGCACGGGCAGGGTAGGGGCAGAGAGAGAGGGAGACACAGAGTCCAAAGCAGGCCCCAGTCTCTGAGCTATCGTGACAGCACAAACCTGACACAGGGCTTGAACCCACGAACCGCGAGATCATGACCTGAGCCGAAGTCAGACACTTAACTGAGTCACCCAGGCACCCCTATTTTAACTTTAAAAAGCACTCAATTTATAGCCCCACAGAAACTACCTGTATGGTACCAGGCCAACCCCCAATGCCTTACAAATGTCTCAATATAGAACCTCAGTATAAAAAATCCTCAGTCGTATGCCCCACCGTGTTACAACCCCGGGTGGAAGGAAGCTTGCCTCGGTGCCGCAGTCATGCGGTCTTTCAAAGTCCTGAACTCAGCCTTTCCTCTCCGTCTACCCTCTGCTGTGGCCTTTTTTTTTTTTTTTTTAATTTTTTAAATATTTATTTATTTTTGAGAGAGAGAGACGGAGCACAAGTTGGGAGGAGAGGCAGAGAGAGAGGAAGACACAGAATCGGAAGCAGGCTTCAGGCTCTGAGCTGTCAGCACAGAGCCCGACGTGAGGCTCGAACCCACGAACCGTGAGATCATGACGTGAGCTGAAGCCGGATACTCAACTGACTGAGCCCCCTAGCTTTCTTATTGGGCCACAGGACTTTGGCAATCAGCTCTAGCAGACGACTTCCAAATCTACTTCTCCATACATGTTTAAGGAATTTCCATTCCTAGAGTTCTCAGTTTGGCTGAGTGTCTCCATGTGGACAAATCACAGATTACCTCAATCTCTTTATGTTTAAAACTGAACTCCTGATATTTTTATAAGCCTTATGCTTCTCGTATCATCAGAGACTACTCTCCTTCCAGGCACTGCTCTTGAAACTGTGATCATCTTTGCCACTCCTTTCTTAACCCGCATGTCTAACGAGTGCCCAAGTCCAGCCAACGTCTTCGGATTGCAGCCCTCTTCTGTCCCCATCTCCACTGCCTTCCTTCCTGTTATCTTCCCCTTTCCTCCTACATCCGAATCCCACCATCCTCTTATCTGCTGCTACCAGAGTCGTCTCCCCAGGGTTCCTCAAAAGCGATCTTGACTCATCATTGCCTATACAATGGAGTCCAGATTCCTTAGCCCGGCATTCGAGGGCGAGTCACTGCCTTGTGTACTCTTTACGTGTCCTGTGCACCAGCCCAGGGTTTTTCAACCTCTTAGTCATTATTGTGCCCCAATATCACCCCTATTTAGAATGCACACTCTAGCCAAACAGATCATTTACCAATCCCTGAATGCGGCCCTGTATTCCAGCTCCCAAGATTTTGCTCACTTTGGCCATTAGAGGGGTTGAGGGATTCTGAGCGGGTTCCTGGAGTGTAATTCTGCTATTTGGTGCACTATCTCCCTGGCCTAAAATAGACACGCATCTCATCCCAGACCCTCCATTTCTTTCTATTGAAATCTGACCCTTCATGTTACAACCCAAATACCAAGTCCTCCCCCTGATCCACTCAGCTGGAACTAACTTTGTTCTGTGCCCTAACAGAACTTGCTTGTTACATGTATTATGTTCCTCTTTGTTATGCAGTTGTTTTTCTGTTTGTGTTCTCTCCTCCACTGTGTTATAAACTTCCTAAAGACAACAGTATCTTCTTCACAGTGCACAATGCCTTCAAACAGGAGGCACCGTTACATGTTAGCACCGTTATATGTTACTTGAAATCAGTTCACGGACACTCCAGGAAGAGGATAAAAGCCTACCAGTGCCCACATGAAGAAGTCCCATATGTATGTGGAATAAATGAACACACTAATGAGTAGAGAAAATGGACATCATATGTAAGCCACACTCCTAACTGACCGTCATTAACACAGAGACTATGTTAGGGGGATGGCTGGCTGGCTCAGCTGGTGGAGTGCACGACTCTTGATCTAGGGGTGTGGGTTCGAGCCCTACACTGGGCGTAGATTACTAACACACACACACACGCACACACACACACACACTATTTTAAAAGGAGTTCTATGTGTTCTACAACATTGCTGAACCCAATTGGTTCCTGCTTCATAGAGATTGCAAACAGCCACCCATGGAAAGTTACTATTTGAATGGCAACCTGCCTAGACATGTCTTAGATAAGAAAGATCAAAGTGAGTAGAGGACCCAGGGGCCAAAATGTAAGGTCATTTTTGAGATTAAGTTTTTGTTACGGACACAAGATCATTATTGGGTTTATCGGCCATAAAAGACGATGCATGTGGAGGTATACCTTACATGTTAGTAATCCTCACCACTATACAAGATGCGATCAGATGAAGGCCATGGGGCAGTAAAATTGATCTGATAAAGTTACTTTTGTGCAGAAAGTTAAGACGAAAGAAACATGTTTTCTGCCAAAGGCTTGTTATGAAAGAGGACTTCAATCACCTCCATCCAGTTTGTCCTCAGTCTGTACTTTCTTTTTTTTCCTGATGTTTATTTATTCTTGAGGGAGAGAGAGACAGAGTATGAGCGGGGAAGGGGCAAAGAGAGAGGAAGACACAGAATCCTTAGGAGGCTCCAGGCTCTGAACTGTCAGCAGAGAGCCTGACGAGGGACTCGAACCCACTAGCCATGAGATCATGACCTGAGCTGAAGTCAGACATCTAACCGATTCACCCCCTTGGTCTGTACTTTCTAACTGATTAAGACCTGATTAATTCTTCCCAGTTTGCCTAACTCAGGCAAAAGATCCTGAGGGCAAAGCATCCCCAGATGGTACCTAAACTACCCTCTTGGCCAGAGGTGGCTGACCCCACGACAATGACCAACCTGACCTTTACTGCCCACCTGCATGTACCCACCTATCTTTGTCCGACATTTTTCTTAACTGAACCTGGTACTTTGGAAGTATCAGTACTTTGGAAGCAGTCTTCGAGATGCTAGAAATCTGCAGTCTTCCCCGTGTTGGTCTTGCCGAAATAAATCCCTTATCTCACTCTGCTCGTTCCTCTGCCTTTGGAATCTGTTGGTGGCCAGGGACCAAATCCGGTCCCTTTGTGACCGCTGGAGCCAGGCGCTCTTGAATCCCTGTGCCCAGGTTACAATAATTTTTAAAATATATATATTTGCAGAATACATTTGGAAACTTCCATCACATCTCAGAAGAATACTTTCTGTGGTTTCACTGGATTACCCTTTAGTCAGAGGATTAGGTGTTTGAAAGCGGCACTCGAATCGCTTTTCTGAGATTATTAAGATGAGCAAATATTACAGAAAACTACAAACAGATGATTTTCATCACCCTTGCCCTGGGGCTGTCTTCTCCTAAAACCCCATAAACCATTTTGCGGTTAGGAAAAGTTTTTGGTTTTTTTAACCCAAAGTCTGACAATGACTTTTGTAGGAGGGTGGGTTGGAGGTGTCTGTGGAATGGGAGGCTTGGCAAAGAACTCATTTCCAAGAACTAAATTTATCCCTTGGGCCTGGTCAGGCCACAGTCGCCTGTGCATGGAGTCCAGCCCTTCCGGGTCTTTCAAATAGGGTAACTGGGGTCAGTTCCTAAAGCTCCTACTGCAATTCTACTTCCTATGGCCTCTTTTCTGAAAAAGAGGATTACTCGTGAATCGCAGCCTTTCTCACTCCCTTCCACTAGTCTAGCTCGAGTTCTGAGAGCAAACAGCAACAGCGAAAACAAACAGTACGTTGGCGCCAACCCTTCAGCCCCGGCCTCCTTTAGGTGCGGATTGTGTAGGATTGTTAGTTTAATAGCTCTGATTGGCCGTAGCTGCGGGTGGGAGGGAGGAGCCGAGGAAGGGCCCGCCCCCTTTGGAATGGGATTGGTTCCCTCTGTCGGTGTAGCCGTGCATTTCGCTTCTCGGTGGGATAGGTGGAGCGAAACATATCATTAAGGTGTTGTCGAAATGAGCCCCGTAGGTGTGGGCTGTTCCCGAAGTTTGTGGTTTTAGATCTTCTAAGGGGCGGGATGGGATCCGATTCCTGAAACTGGTCTTCTGTGCCTTGAAAAATGTCCACGTAACAGGAGGCGCCCAGGAGCTGAAGTGCAGTTCACACGCAGGAGAGAACATGACGAAGGCTCCTCAGGGGTTCGATTTCAGTTTCTTAAATGACGAAGAAGCCAGGAAGATCCTTCAGGTGCTGGAAAGGAATGAGGAGCTACAGAGGGCAGAGAAGGACAGGATCAGGTACACGGCCGGCTGCTCGCTGTCTTTTCCCCGGGCCTGGCTCCGGCCGGGGCCCCGGCGCGCGCGGACGGAGGCGCGCGGCTGGGGCGGCGCACCTGTCGGGGGCTCGGGCCGCGCGGCCTCCCGGGGAGCGCGCCGCGCCGCGGGGGAAAGCTGCGCTCGGTTCCTCCCGCGAGGACCGGGGCCGGTCCGGAGCGTTTCTCCCGCGGAGTGGGTCCCGCGGAGCCGCCCCGCCCCCGGCCGGGACACGTGGGCGGCGGGCGGCCGCGGGGGCCGGGGCCGGGTGGGCTCAGCTGCCCCGGGGCGGTCGCCGCGCGCAGAGACCCGCGGGGCGCGCGGAATGGGGGGAGGGGGGCGCTGCGCCGCGCGGGGGCCTGGGGGGCACGCACCCACGTGCTTACGGACCCCGGCCCTGCAGGCGGTCCGCGCTCGCCTAGACGTCTGGCTCGCTCTCAACCCCAGAGACGCCTCTCTCCGCCCCTCGCCGACCGTCGGCGGCGCCCGGGAGAGATGGCATCTCACTGGCGGCAAGGGCCAGAGCTCCAGCAACTTGCCAAACTGTGTGGAGTGAGCCGGCCTGGGACTGGGACGCGCGGAGTGGCCACAATGAGCGGGGGGGGGGGGGGGGGGGGGGGGGGGGGAGAGGGGTGCGCTCCTCGCTGGTGGTGCTGCGCGGTTTCACCCTTGACCTTTCTGTGTAGTGTTACAGGTGAGGGGTTAGATACTAGGGAATAAAATCGAGAGATCGTTGCCTGGGATGTAAATTAACCAGTTTTTCTGCTGGCCAAGTGTTGGATAGGCCCTGGATTGAACAAAACTTTCTCACTAATTCTAGAATAGACCCATCCAAGGCCTTCTCCAGGTGACCCTGGAAGGGAATTCGGGCTATCACTCTCAGACCAAAAAGTGTGTCATTGATTGGAATTTGGCAGACCATTTCGTTCGTTCGTGAGCAGCTTCTTGGTGATGTGGATTCCAGGTTTCCCCCGCCTTCCAAAGATTCCAGTGCCCATCCCTCGCCCCGCCCCCCAACAAAACCTCCAAAGATACTCTTCACAGGAAAACCCTAGTTGATCTTTGTAGAAGCAGATAGAACACACTGCACCCAAATCCCGGTCTTCACACCTCTCCAGGAGATACAGCTCTTGAAGTTGGAGGAGGTGTCTTTCACACCGTCATATCTGCCTTTAGAAAATTAGGCTCCATCATTTCCTCACTGTGTGTCCACACCCACACACATCCCCGTGCGTGTACCTACACATATGTGCGTGCACCATCCACAGGCACACCCAGCCCGGGGAAGGAGAACTTGGGAATTGTATGTAGTCTGTTTTCAACACATTTCCCAAAAGGACTAAGGAACTGGTGGCTCTCAGTGTGTCCTTGGAAATGTTTCCTGTCTCTGGAGAGGATGGGGCTTAAATGATCCCATGTATATATATTGGGGGAAACTGAGGGGAGAACTGGGGAATAATAGGAAGGAAGGAAGGAAGGTCCACTTAGGATGCTATCAACATGGCTTCTCATGAAGTATAGTTTCAGAAATAGTAAGAGTGTTTATTTTAATTTTCATTCAAGAGAATTTTGGCTTTTTACTTTCGACTTGATGTTTGCCTCGTGTTTCCTCAGTAGTAGCTCGTGACATCCACCGCAGCCGCCTTTAGGGGGATTTAGAAGTGTTCCTAGGTGGCAAGGCCATTGGGCTGGGCCTTAGAAGGAAGGCGGAAACACCTTTTCTTACTGCATGGAACTCATATCTTAACTGGGGTTTCAACAGAAAAAGGCATAATGCCAAGACCAAAATCAAACTGGTAACTATTAAACTATTTAAAATAATCACCTCAATAATTTTTAAAATGTCACCATTAAAATATAAAAATAACTTAGGGGGATGGGTGTGCCTGGGTGGCTCAGTCGGTTGAGCATCTGAGCTTTTTTTTTTTTACGTTTATTTATTATAGAGAGAGCACGAGCAGGGGAGGGGTACAGAGACAGAGGGAGAGAGACAGAATCCCAAGCAGGCTCCACGCTGTCAGCACAGAGTCTGATGTGGGGCTTGAACTCACCAACTGTGAGATCATGACCTGAGCCGAAACCAAGAGTCAGACGTTTAACCAACCGAGCCACCCAGGCGCAACTTTGACTCTTGATTTCAGCTCAGGTCATGATCCCAGGCTTGTGGGATCGAGCCCTGAGTCAGGCTCTGTGCTGTACGTTGAGCCTGCTGAAGGTTCTCTCTCTCTCTTCCCCCTATCCTTCTCCCCCCCTTGCATGCTCTCTCTCTAAAAAATAAAAACAATTTTGGGACATTGGACACTTGGGCGAAATGCTCAAGGCAATTATTTCTAGTACGTTCTTTCCCTCGGGGTAATTCCCGAACCCCACTATCAAATACCCACCGCTGGGGAGCAGTCTCGTGGCATTGCCCCGCCCACCAGCTCACGTGCATGGGGTTAGTAGCAGATACTGACATGCGGAGAAGGCCTGAGATAACATGTCAACTTGGCTGCCTCTGCTCGTTTTCGTGATCAGATTTTCCAAATCAAAAGTCAGGACACATGACGTCTCACGCAAGCGCGTTTTGTAGGAGACGCTACAACAGGCCTATCTGAGCGACTCTGGGAGGCGCTTTGGCTCTGCAGGTTTTCGCCGGTATCCAAAGAAAGCATTTCCTGTGAAAGCTCCATAGTCCAACATGACACAAAACGAAGAAGCAATTACCGTTAATTTATACGGAGGAAATTTTGAGCTTTCCCAGCCCCCCCAAATAACCTCTTTCAGGCGTTTCTGAAACCTGAGGTCACGTCGTGATAAATCATGCACAAAATGAATCAAGGTAAAGCCCAGATGCTCGCAAACACAGTTCCAGACCCTGCGGCTTGCGTGCTGAGTGCAGCTCCCCAGGGAAGGCGCTCGGCACGGCCGCTCTTGCCGCTTGGGGTCCACGTTCGCCATCAAGGCTTCCTGCAGAACTTGTGCTAAATGTTATTTTTGCTTTTTACTTTTTTCCATAAAAGTGAAAGTCCTCTTCGGATTTTATTTGGTCGGTGAAAACAGGTACTAATAAGGACTTTCATAAAAGCAAAGTGGCTTAATGCAAACTTTGGAATATGGGTGGGGAGGAGAAGTACCGTACTGAGAAAGAGTTAAGATATCTGGACTCAAACAGGGGAGCCTTGGTGGCTCAGTCATTAGGGCATCCAACTTTGGCTTGGGTCATGATCTCACGGTTTGTGAGTTCAAACCCGCACTGGGCTCTGGGCTGACAGCAAGGAGCCTGCCTCAGATCCTGTCTCCCTCTCTCTGCCCCTCCTCCACTTTTGTGCGCTCCTGCATGTGCTCTCTCTCTCTCTCAAAAATAAATAAGCATTAAAAAAAAAAAGATACCATGGCGAGATAAGGGACCAAATGGAGAAGTTTGTCAAGTTTGCTGGTTGGGGCATGACTGAGGATTTCAGTTGTATCTATGGCAGGCTTGAGGTGTCAACAAACCAACTAAGAAGAAGTATCCTATAGTCAGAAATACAGAACCACAGTGCCATGCGGGGCCAGAGATGCCCAGAGATGGATGGTAAAGGCATGAGAGTAGTTGAATTCACTGTGCAAAACCCAACAGCCCCACCCGTAGCATGGTCCTGAACACACAGAACTTCTGCTCTTCCCTCATAGGCGATCTCTCTGGCCCCAGCTTACTGAGAAAGTATTTGCATTAAATATTATTATGTTCAAATACTGAGGAAGAACACTAAGATTCAAACTGATAAACACGCAAAAGATAGAAATAACTTGTTCAGGGGCGCCTGGGTGGCTCAGTCGGTTCAGCACCGACTTCAGCTCAGGTCATGATCTCACGGTTTGTGAGTTCGAGCCCTGCATCGGGCTCTGTGCTGACAGCTCAGGGCCTGGAGCCTGGTTCAAATTCTCTGTGTCCCTTCTCTGCCCCTCCCCTGCTCACACTCTGTCTCTCTGTCAAAAGTAAATAAACATTAAAAAAAAAAAAAAGAAAGAACTTGTTCATGCTAGAAGATATCCCAACAGTGAACAAAACATCACGGGAAAATGTTCACCCTCGCAGTAATAAAGAAATGCAAATGGAAGTAATATCAAAATACCATTTGTAAAAATAACAGAAAAAAGCTGTTGGTGAGGGTGGGCATGAAATGAATAGATTCAGCGTATTGTTAGTGGAATAATAAGAATAATTGTAAGCAGGAGACAATCCTTTTGGTGAACAATATGGCGCCACCTATACAGATATGCCTTAACCTTGACCCAGTCATCCAATACTTAGATATTTTTGATTAGTAGGAGTCTGAGGTAGAGAAGACGGCCACACCAACATTTATTAAGTGCTGCCTTTTTATGTAATAATACTAATTACTGTGATCTTTTTTTAATTTTTTAACGTTTATTTATTTTTGAGAGACATAGAGACAGAGTACGAGTAGGGGAAGGGCAGAGAGAGAGGGAGACGCAGAATCCAAAGCAGGCTCCAGGCTCTGCGCCATCAGCACAGAGCCCCACGCGGGACTTGAACTCACAGACAGTGAGATCGTGACCTGAGCTGCAGTCGGCCGCTCAACCGACTGAGCCACCCAGGCGCCCCTAATTACTGTGATTTTGATAACAACTGACATTTATCGATCTCTTACTATATACTAGGGACTGTGCTAAATGTGTTCCATGTGTTTAATTAACTGTCCCAATAACCTCATTATGTACGCACTTGAATTTCCATTTCACAGAGAGGGAAACAACAAAGGTCGAATATCTTGTCCAAGTTGAGCAACAGAGCCAGAATTTCAATCTAGATCTAAGTTAAAATTATTTTACCCATTAGCTTTGAATAATCCTCACCACCATCCCTTGGGGGGTAGGTAGCGTTGATGGCTTTGTACAGGAGGAAACGGAAATGCTCTCCGGGTTAAGGAACTGCCTAGGTCCCACAGATCCCCGGTGACAGCGCTAGAATTTGAACCCAAATACATTCTTTCCACCTTGCTGTATTTTTCCCCAAGGAAAAACAAGACATGTCCTCTCAGATATCAACTCCAGTATTAAAAATAGCAAAGGAGTGGGGGAAATAATAGCAAAACAGTGGGACATTCTAATCTCAATATCCAATAAAAGTGCAGTCAGCGTAATCAACAGTTATGAAGGCAACTGTGTCTTGCCCTGCGTGGCATTTTAATTTTACCTTTTCTGACTATCTTGTCGTCAGGGTGGCGGAGACCCCTCAGGCTCATCGTGGATACAGCTCAGGGGAAATGCATATGAGGCTTCGGTCTGCGAAAAAGCAGACGCAAAATACTGCCCGCGTTGTTGCTGCAGTTTCTTCTGGGCACAGCAACGGGAAAAGAAGAGGCAGACATCTACGCTTCTCCTTTCGCTGACTCTCTGGGGCCTGACTTGGCTCCCGGCGCACGGTGCCCGGGCAGTAAGCCTTTGCCGGAAGGACTGGGCTGGCCTGGTGGCTGTGAGCGTCCCTTGTCTGCTTGTCTGCCCTCAAGCTCAGCCCTGCCAGGGTGGGGGGGATGTGTGGGAGGCTGGGCAGGAATGCTGGGCACCCGTCTCCTGAGGCTCCAGGAAGACAGAGGACGGGAGGGTGCTGGATTCCATGGCTTCGAGGTCAGAGACGCTGCGGACAGGCAAGGGGCCAGCATGCAGCGAATACTTCCTCGAGGGGACATCGCTGGCCCACACGGGGCCAGAGTCAGCGGCTCCTGCAGTCCCTCGCTCCTCTCCCCACTTTCGCTCAGGGTTTTACCTTCTTCCCCTTCCCCATACCCCCTCTGTGCAGCCAGACAGGATTCCTTCTGCCTCCGAACCCCGAAACACACAGTAGTCCGTGTTCCATTTGTCCGGCTGTGTCCTGGGAGTCTGGAATCCGTGCTACAGAAATACTTTGAGAGATACTTACCTGGCAGGGGAGAAATACTTTGAGAGCCAGGTAGAGAGGTGGAAACGGCCACTTCAGTTCCAACCTGACCGTTCCCGGTGGGACTTCTCAGGCCTCGCACCGTCTGTGGTTCTAGCCACCGCGAGGAAAAATGGCTGAGAGTTAGTGTCACGGTTTGTTGGCAGGTGGAAAATTTCCCCATGCTTGTCTCATACCGTGGGGGAAGTTGTGTGTGTGCGTGTGTGTGTACATGGATATACACAAATACACATAATACATATGTATATATACCTATTTAATATATAAAATCTGAAAAGCATCTTTGTTAAACATTTTTTTAAGTTTTATTTATTTTCAGAGAGACAGAGGTAGCGTGAGTGGGGGAGGGGTAGAGAGAGAGGGATAGATAGTTCTCCATCCCCTCACTTTCAATCTGAAGGTGTCTTTAGGTTTAAGATGAGTTTCTTGAAGACAGCAAATAGATGGGTCTTGTTTTTTAATCCATTCTGTTATCCTGTGTCTTTTGATTGGCACATTTAGTCCATTTACATTCAGTGTTAATATTGAAAAATATGGGCTTACAGTCACTGTATTATCTGTAAGTTTCATGTTTGTAAAGCTGTCCCTGGCAGTCTGTGTTCTTTGCAACCTTGCCTTCATAGAATGCCCCTCAGGATCTCTTGCAGTGCCGGCTTATTTGTGATAAATTCTTTCAGTTTTTGTTTGTTGGGAAAAACCTTGATCTCTCCTTCTATTCTGAACGACAGGCTAGCCGGATACAGAATTCTTGGTTGCATGTCCTTCTTGCTCATCACATTGAAGATATCCTGCCATTCCTTTCTGGCTTGCCAGGTTTCTGTAGATAAGTCTGCTACTACCCTTACATGTCTTTCTTTGTATGTTAGGGTTCTTTTGTCCCTAGCTGCTTTCAGGATTCTCTCCCTATCTTTGTATTTTGCCAGCTTCACCATGATGTGCCGTGCAGAAGGTCTATTCAAGTTACGTCTGAGGGGAGTTCTCTATGCCTCTTGGATTTCCATGCCCGTTTCCTTCCTCATGTTGGGGAAGTTCTCAGCAATGATTTGTTCAAGAACCCCTTCGACTCCTTTCTCTCTCTATTCTTCCTCTGGAACTCCTATGATACGGATATTGTTTCTTTTGAGTGCATCGCTCAGCTCTCGAATTCTCCTTTCCTGTTCCTGGATCAGCTTCTCTCTTTATCTGCTTCCTCTTTTTCAATGATTTTGTCTTCTAATGCACTAACTCTTTCCTCTACCTCTTCAATCCGTGCTGTGGCTGCTTCCAGTTTCCCCTGTATTTCTTCCAATGTCTTCTTTAATTCTTCCTGACCGTTTTTAAGGTCCTTGAACTCTGCCGCGCGGGACCCCTTGCATTCATCTAAGCTTTTTTCAAGGCCAGCGATTAGTTTTATGATTGTCATTCTATATTCATGTTCTGTTATGTTGCTTATATCTGTTTTCATTAATTCTTGAGCTGTCACTGCTTCTTGTAGATTCTTTTGAGGAGAATTCTTCCGTCTCGTCATTTTGGCTGGATGTGTTTTGGGTTGTTTCTTGAAGTTGCCCTGGAAAGGAAAACAGACCGACAGACACACAGAACACAGAAATACTCAAACGTACCGACAAATGGTCCAGACAAGCAGTTCACAACAGAAAAAAATAACAAGTGACTCTCTGAGGGCGATGTCCTGAAGTAACAGCTACACGCTAAGGACAGGGTATGTAGTGTGCTGGTGGCAGAGCATATACAGACAGAATAATGACTGGTGCAGGGAAGAGAAGGAAATGGACTTTGCCCAGGTAGAGCGACTAAAGGGTTTAATCCAGACTGATAGAAATCAGAATAAGGACAGGTGTGAGGGAAAAGGAATAAAGATCGATGTCGTCTAGATGAACTTATACGGCCTGGTTATTCCAGAAAAAGGGCTAGGGAAGTAAAGAAGAGATTGTAGGACATGTCCTCAAAGAGTGGGTAAAAAACAACAAAAAAAAACAACAAAAAAAAAAAAACAAACACAAAAACAAAAAAATGTTTAAGCCAGTCAGTACCCTGGATGACCAGCTCAGGGATGGGGATCGGTAGGAATGAGAAGGGGAGGGATAAATTTAAAAAGAGGAAATGACTGGTTACTCCAGGCAGCAATCTCCACTTGGATCAGTCGCTCCTGCTGATAGTTTGGGAGGGGCGTGGTTTGGTGTAGGCGTTCCCGCCTCCACTGCTGCAGAGATGGCTTCTGGGGTGACTTCCTGGCTTGTGAGACAACAATGGCGTCTCTCCAGACCCGCGCCACCAGTCCTGGAGGCTTTATTCGCCCCTTTATTTCTGTTCTCTCTCCACCGCCAACGCGTCCTAGTGTGGTTCACTGGACGGTGACCCGGCCGTGTCCCACAGGAGCCGCCGCCTGGGGCTGCCTGGGTCCCCGCTGCCTGTCCCGGTGGCGGCGTGCGTGCCCAGAGGCGCTGGGCGAGGGTGGCGCGGTGAGGCGGCCGTCTGCCACCCCCGATTTCGTTATAATTGTGCCGGGGTTAGAGGTGCTCGGCAGGTGGTACTGCCTGGGTCCCCGCTGCCAGTCCCTGCGGCGCGCGTGTCCCCACGGCTGGGGGCTGGGTTGGCGCAGACCCGGCAGTGCGCGGGTAGTGCTGCTGTTTGCTACCGAACTTCTCTTCAAAAGCCCTGCATTTAGGGGCTGGACGGTAGCGGTCTCACCCGCTCTGGCCCTCTCGTTCAGATGTTGTTCCATCGGCACTTTCCCAGCTATCTCCGAAGACGCTCACCCTCCCCTCAGCTCAACTTCCCGAGTTCGAGTTCGTTTTATCCGACCCAGATTAAACTCACGGTTTAGCTGGGCCGTGTCTCTTTTCGCCTACGTTTCTTGTACGCTGTAGCACCTTTTCCCCCTGATTTTTGGAGTTGAGAGAGACTGTGGTTTCAGTCGTCCCCGTTTAAAGGGCAAGCGAAATACTGGAGCCACCTACTCCTCCGCCATGTTGCCCCTCCTCCGATAGATTAGAGAGAGAGGGGTAGAGAGAGAATCCCACGCAGGCTCCGCATTGTCAGGGCAGAGCCTGACACGGGGCTCGAACTCACGAAACCATGAGATCATGACCTGAGCTGAACTGAGAGTCAGACGCTTAACCGACTGAGCCACTCAGACACCCTGAATCTTACCTTTTTACAAGTCTTTGAAAAATACAACTACCTTCTTATCACCACCCAGGTCCACCTCCAACCCCGTCCACCCCTGTCTCATGAATGTAACTGAAACAGAACGTGCCAAGAGATTATATCAACCACTCAGCTCATAGAAGAGATCCCAATAAATCAAAAATGTTTATTTTTCCTATTGCAGAAAACCTGTAAAGTATAAGATGTCACAGCACCTGATGAAATCAGGTTGTAAAATGGCAAGGCTAAGTTTAGACTATCTCTGCTGAATGGCAAGGCTGTGGCCCAGGAGGGTTTTCCAGAACTTAGTTGTTTCTTTCTTTCTTTCTTTTTTTTTTTTTTAATGTTTATTTTTGAGAGAGAGAGAGAAACAGAGCATGAGTGGGAGAGGGGCAGAGAGAGGCAGACACAGAATCTGAAGCAGGCTCCAGGCTCTGAGCTGCCAGTGCAGAGCCTGACACAGGTCTCGAACCCACGAACTGTGAGATCATGACCTGAGCCGAAGTCAGATGTTTAACTGACCGAGCCACCCAGGCGCCCCCAGAACTTAGTTGTTTTTGATTGATGGACGCTATTGTCCTTGAGCCGTGGCTCCAGAGGGAATGTTTATCAGAATGGTAAAGGGTCTCTAGCTGTGGATGCTGTGGCACCTGCAGAGAATAACAGCCAAGATTCACCGTCTTGTGTCATAGGCTTCCCGCCCATCCTCTGCTGTCCCAGCTGGGGAAGCCAGCCTCTGGCTAAGAGATCGACTTTCAGGAAACACTGGACTCCTATTTCTGGGACATCTACTATGTGCCAGACATTCGGTTGGCCCTGAGAATACAGCAGAGAAAAATGCATAGATTCTGCCCCACATGGCTTTGGTCTATGGAAGTTTTTGGTTGATGGTCATTCCTGTAAGGTGAAGCGTTCATACTAAGGCAGCTTGCCCTGGGGCACCCTGGGCGACCCGGGGAAGGGACCATGAGGACCACCTAGAAGTCACAGGAGGACCGAGTAGGCTTGCTCGTTCTGATCATTTAACAAGGTGTGGGATTCACACGCATCTCCGAGGTGTCCGCGGTTTCCAGTAACATACAGTTTAATTAAGTCCTTTAATCCTAGGGGACGTCTTTCTCTCAAACACACTCTCCTGTCTAGTTCCTTCCATGGATCGGTCTCCCTGGGCAGTACATGTGGCACGGCTATAATATCATTGTTTCATACCCCAAGGCTTGGGGGCAGTGTCCTTTTTAGGCTTTGTGACATTATATAACTCTTTTAGCTTTTAAAGTCTTTCATATCCGTTTTTAGCCTCATCATAATCCGATAGAACAGGTATTTTTTTAATGTTTATTTATTTATTTATTTGAGAGACAGAGCGAGAGTGGAGGAGGACTAGAGACAGAGAGACAGAGAGAAAGGGAGACATAGAATCTGAAGCAGGCTCCAAGCTCCAAGCTGTCAGCAGAGCCAGATGCGGGGCTTGAACCCACGTACCGTGAGATCATGACCTGAGTCGAAGTCAGACGTTCAACTGACTTGGGCCAGCCAGGTGCCCCTAGAGCAAGTGTTTTTATCTTGGTCAAAACCTAGTGATAACAGCAGTAGTAATAACTCATAAATGGTTAGCCCTTGCTCTGTGCTAAACTCTTCATGTGCACTGTCTCATTTTAATTCTCACAGCCTCTCCGACGAGTGTTGGGTTTTTTTTTTTTTTTTTTAATCTCCATCCTGCAGAGGAGGCTTAGGGAGGATAAGTAACTTGGTTGAGATAATACCGCAGGAAGTGTTGGATTTGTGAAGTCTGTGTGCACTTAATTACTACGTAGCACTGTGACATGCAGGGAGGCTGGAGTGATTAGCCACACGCCGCCCACCTAGCTTGTAAGAGGACACATGTTTTCACTTTGAAACTCTCATTTCCAGGGGCGCCTGGCTGGCTTGATCCAAAGAGCATGTGACTTTGGATCTCAGAGTTGTGGATTCAAGCCCCACGTTGGGTACAGAAATAACTTTAAAAAATAAAATAATAATTTTTAAAAGTTCTTCTTATTTACACTGACCATGAAATTAGAGAACATACAATTCTAGGTTGCCATGTGCCCACCTAATATCATGAAAGAAAAGGCCTAAAAGGGCCTGGGTGGCTCAGTCGGTTGAGCATCCAGCTCTTGATTTCGGCTCAGGTCATGATCTCACAGTTTGTGGGCTTGAGCCCCGCATCCGGCTCTATGCTGACAACTCGGAACCTGGAGCCTGCTTCGGATTCTGTGTCTACCTCACTCTCTGCCCCTCCCCTGCTCACGCTCTCGCGCTCTCTCTCTCTTTCAAAGAATAAACATTAAAAAAAAGAAAGGGCTTAATGGATATTAGGGTACAACTGGTGGTTACTTGCCATATATAGAAAAAATTGCAGGTAACCATTTATGTTTTTAAAAGTATGTGTGCAGGGGCGCCCGGGTGGCTCAGTCGATTGAGCGTCTGACTTCGGCTCAGGTCATGATCTTGAGGTTCGTGTGTTCGCACCCCGTGTCGGGCTCTGTGCTGACGGATCAGAGCCTGGAGCCTGCTTCAGATTCTGTGTCTCCCTCTCTCTCTGCCCCTGCCCCCCTTGCCCTCTGTCTCTCTCTCTCAAAAATAAACATTATAAAACAAAGTGCATATGCATTTTGTAAGGGTATGCTCCGAACTGTCAAGATGGCTATCTCTTGGGCATGATATTTAAAGGGACTCTAACCATCTTACTATTATTTTATTTCTTATAATTATCATAGGTTATTAAAAATGATGGCTATTTCTTTTTTCTTTAAGATTTTATATTTTTTATGTATTCTCTATACCCAATATGGGGCTCGAACTTACAACCCTGAGATCAAGAGCCGCTTGCTCTACCGACCCAGCTGGCCAGATACCCGATGGCTCTTTCTTTTGATAATAAAGAAATATAAAATATTTGACTATCTTTTTTAACTTCATATCTTTTAAAATAATTTGTTTTGAAAAATACCTGGATGTTTTTCTGCCCCTTTCTTGATTAGATTTTATACATATTGTAATATTAATATATTCATGGGTTATGTTAGGTTCTGGACATCAGTCTTGTGTTCCACATGGTCAAGGATTGTCTTAGGGATGGAGAGCCTTACACACCTAGGAGATGCTTTAATTAAATGGACCTTAACTTAGGTCTGTGAAGGAATACAAAGTAAGGGAAAGAAAGATTTGGGGAAGCCAAGGACGAAGAAGGTCAGGTCAAGGCTAGTCGGGAAACATTTTACTTCCTGTAAAGGAAGACGGAGCCAGCTGGCTTGGAGCGCCTGCTGAAGCAGTTTGGGTCTGGTTTTCTGCGGTTAGTTCTGCGTCGGTCTCCGTATTTGAGAGCTGTAGGCTCGGCTCACTCTCCTTCTCAGGAATGTTTCCTTATTGGCATTGGCAATGGCTCTGTTTAAAGGCCACACTTAAAATCTCAGCTTGGAGCCAGCTTCCTCATTCCCCGTGCATTAGGCTTCCTAGATCAAAGAGGAAATGAGGGCTGCCATGACCAAGCTCCCCACTTCCCAAGGAAAGGTGGTGGTGTTTTATGTTTCTGTCAAGGCTGCTTTGGCTTCGACTTTAAAACAGTGCATTTCACAGCGGTGGAAGGGGGAAGGGGCTGGGGGCAGACGGAAGAGGAACCCGGCAACCATCGCACCGTTCTCCAGATTTGTTAAGATGTGTTGTTTAGGTGTTGGGAGGGGCTGTGCTCCCTCTGAAGGCACTAGGGAAGGGTCTGTTCCCAGGCTGTCTCCTAGCTTACGGCAGTTCCTTGGCTCGTGGCAGCGTGACACCAGTCTTCACATGGCACGTACATGTCTGTCTCTGTCCACATCTGCCCCTTTTCATAAGGACACCGGTCATACTGGATTAGAGCGCACCCTAAGGAATGCATTTTATTTGAATAGCTCCGTAAAGGCCCCAAAATAAGGTCACATTCTGAGGTACTTGGACTTTGGACTCCCATAGATCTTTCTTGGAGGATACAATATAACCTATAGCAATAAAGGTGATTCAGTATCTTAAAATAGATATCTGTAAACCACCGTACCAACAGTCTAAAGAAGAAAAGCACGATCACATTAATTGATGCAGAAAAGCATTTGACAAAATTGTACATGCATTCATGATGAAAACTCTTGGCGAGAAAGAAAGAGAACCTGATGAAAGGCACCTGCAAGGAAGTTTACAGCCAACATCATATCTAATGGGGAAAGACCGAATGCTTTTTCCCAGAGATCGGGAACAAAGCAAGGACATACAATCTTACCGCTCTTCAGTCAACATCATACCTAAGGGCCTAGCGAGTATCAGCCAGTAAAGAAATAAAAGACACACATATGAGAAAAGAAGAAATAAAATTATCTCTATTTGCAGATAACATGATTGTCTACAAAGAGAATCCCCCGGGAGCAGCTGGGCGGCTCAGTCGGTTAAGCGTCTGACTTCGGCCCAGGTCACAATCTCACGGTTTGTGAGTCTGAGCCCCGCGTCGGGCTCTGTGCTGACAGCTCAGAGCCTGGAGCCTGCTTTGGATTCTGTCTCCCTCTCTCTCTGTCTCTCCCCCGCTCACTCTCTGTCTGTCTGTCTCTCTCTCAAAGATACAAAAAGAAAAAAGAAAATCCCCCAAGGACATCTGCCAAAAAAAAAAAAAGAAAAAAAAAACCAAAAAACCCTGGAACTCAGAAGTAAATTTAGAAAGATGATAGGATAGAAGATCAAGAGACAAAATTCTATTGAGTTTCCGTATAGTAGGAATGAGCCATTAGAAAAGCAAGGACATTGAATAGACAAAACAATTTTGAAAAAGAAGATTAAAGTTGGAAGAATCACAGTACTTGACTTTAAGGCTTTACTATAAAGCTACTGTAATCAAGATAGCATAGTATTTGTGAAGGGAAAGACCTATAGATTCATAGAACAGTATTAGTCGAGAAGTAGGGCCCAAAATACCGCCAACTGATATACATTCTTTTACAGAGGTGCAAAGGCAATTCGATGAAGCATAGTCTTTTCAACAGATGGTGTTGGAATAATGGGCACAAGGCTAGAAATGTTTTCATCACCCCAAATAAAACCTGTTAGTTCTTCTTAATCTTGGCCCCTCCCCTTCCCACCCCACCCTAGTTACTGCTAGCACCCATCTGTTTTCTGTCTCTGTGTATTTATCTATTGGAGATCGTTCATGTAAATGGAACCATCCAGTATGTAACTTTTTGCATCTGTTTTAGTTAGCATAATATTGTCAAGGTTGATTCACCTCGCAGACTTTATACATACTCTGTGCTTTTTTATAACCGAATGATACACCTTTGTTTTTATATGCCACAGTGTGTTTATCCATTCTTTTGTTGATAGACATTTGGATTGTTCCGCCTTTCGGTTATTGGGAATAGTGTTGTTGTGATCTCATCTAGAAGGATTTGAGTCCCTGCTTGTAATTCTTTTAAGTATAGACCTAGGAGTGGAATTACTGTGCTATTTTGTAATTCTGTATTTAACTTTTTAGGAACCATCAAACCGTTTTCACCCACATTGACGTTATACAGCTGTGATCATATTATGTATGTTTTTATTTATTTATGTAACATCTAACATAAAAATCGCCCCTTCGAATCAAAGCCTCATGGTCAACATTATTTTTGTGGCTGCATACTATTCCATATATATTTTATAATGTAATCTTTTAATATCTTAGCCACTTTGATTTTTTTCTTATATTTTGTTTCCTATTGCTTTATTAGATAACACTGTGACAAACATTTGTGATTACATTCTTAATTCAATTTAAATTGTCCCCATAGGGCAAATTCCACAAAGTAGAATCATTAGTTAATAGCATATTTTCTAAATTCTTGTGACATGTTACCAAATTACTTTCCAAAAAATGTTCTACCAAATTTCACCTCGATTGGCAGTATGGGATGCCTTCTATTTTACCATACCTTCCCAGTCCTGGATGGTATTATTATTTTTAGAAATCTTTCCCAGTTTTGTAGGAAAAAAAAAGAAAGAAAATTTTAAGTTTGATTTAATTTCTAGCACTGGTTATAATGAACCTGAACTTTTTTTTATATGTTTACTACTCATTTACATTCCATGGTTTATGAATTGTCTCTTCATATCTTTGCCCATTTTTATTTGAGGATTTGCCTTCAGAATGCTTTTTGTCATATAGAACAGATCTAACCATGGCTTTAACAAATTGGGGGTAAATTTTTCCGACGTAACAGGATATCTGGAAGTAGGCAGCCAGTAGCTGGTTTAGTGGTGTAGGATGCCAGGAGGGTGTCTTGCAGCACCAGATGGCTGCAGCTGCTCTGACCATCACATTTCTGTCCCAGGCAGGAAGAAGGGAATATGGCAGAGCCAGTTATACCTGCCCTTTATCATGAAAGTAAGAGCTTTCCCATTTGCCATCCCAGCAGATTCCTCCTGATGTCTCCTTGACCACAATCAGGTCATAAGGCCACCTTGCCACAAGGGAATCGAGAAATCAGGAATTGGGATTCAGATGCTTGGCTTAGACCAATCATGATCCCTCCCCTCAAACTGAGCCCTTTGCTGCCCACAACAAAACCAGAAAGGAGAGTAACTGGGGGAAATAGATTCTGTCTGACATAGTATCTCATTGTGGGTTTTTGTTTTTTATTTATGTATTTCTCCATACTTTAAGGAAATTGACTTTTGTCCTATTTATTACAAATATATTTCCCAGTTTTCACTTTGCACTTCTATTTATCTGAATCAGAAGGGATTTTTTTCCCCATTTTTATAGAACAAAATGTACCAAGTTTTTAACAATGTTCTTTTTAAGATTAGAAAGTTCTACCATCTAGAGATTAGGTCAACATTCACCTCTACCTTTTAAAAATATTTTTTAAAAACTAACTTTTTGGGGGCACCTGAGTGGCTTAGTCAGTTAACATCTGACCAGCTCAGGTGATGATCTCCCAAGTTTGTGCGTTTGAGCCCCATGTCAGGCTCTGTGCTGACAGCTTGGAGCCTGCAGCTTATTTCAAATTGTGTCTCCCTCTCTATCTGCCTGTCTCTCTCTCTCTCTCTCAAAACAAATAAACATTAAAAAATTTTTTAAACTAACTTTTTAATGATCCGATATACATTTTGTCTTTACAGTAGAATAATTATACAAATTTATTTTTTTCCCCAAATGACTAGCAAATTTATTTCCATTGACTTCTAATGCCTGCGATTATTCCTTTTAGAGAAAAAACTGGGGAAGAAATATGAACAGCAGCAAAGTGTCGATGAGGCAGATGCTATAGCATCAGCTGTCGTGAAACTAACAAGAAGGAAATTGTAGGGAAAAGGCTTTTGTACAGAGAGGTGTGATTTTGTACAGCTGTTACTACACACAGATAATGGGCCGTGTTTCAGTTTCCTTCCTCTTCCCATTTTCTATGCCAGGCAGCAAACCCAGCTGAGGACCATTCCTCCTGAGATCTGCTTTGAGTGCCCTGGTTGTCTTTTTGGTTGTTTCGACTGTCAAACCAGTACCGTGGTAGGGTGGCATAAGCTTTTAATTTATAACATACTTAATCCACTTTAGAAGTTAATCACAAGGAGGGGCACCTGGGCGGCTCATTCGGTTAAGCATCCATCCATCTCTTGATATCGGCTCAGGTCATGATCTCTTGGTTTGGTTCGTGAGATCGAGCCCATGCAGTGGGGGTTTGCGCTGACAGCCCAGAACCTGCTAGGGATCCGTGGTCTCCCTCTCTGTCTGCCCCTCCCCCGCCGTCAGGCTCGCGTGCACTTTCTCCCTCTCTTCCAAAATAAATACACGTTAAAAAAATTAATCACAGGGATAAGTGATTAATAGGGTTACTAGACAAACAAGCAAACAAATTGAAACCTCACATGTTGTGAGTTTCGTGTTTACCTCTCACAAGGGAGCTGGCAGAGCTCTTCAGGAGATGATCTGTAAACACACGTCAGGGTCCCGCCAGGAGCACAGAAAGTAGTCCTCCTGTGAAACAGAAGGCAGTGCGGTGGATTGGTTACCCGGTGGTAGAAAGAGGCAGAGAAACCAATCAGGGGACGGCGAGGCAAACCAGAACCTGGCGGCCACAGGAGGCACCAGTGTGCTGGTAACTGACTCCCTTTGGAGGAAAAAAGCCTCGATTTGTAGCATTGGCCAATTTCAAGCTAGCGATACTTTTAACAACCAGCTTGCAAAATTCCTGAGTGCTTAACAATCTGCCCTTGAGAGCCAGTACAAGCCAGCTCTGGCACACCCCTGCTTGGAGAGGAAAAGGGAGCAGGTGGTGTTACCCAAATCTAGGCTGCGATCCACCACCACCCCCATACCGAGAAACTGCAGCCAACCGTGCAGGCCCGGCTGGGGATTTGGAGGCATGGGGGAAGGCAATCAGTGCCCCAGGTTTTGCCTGAAGCAGGGGGAGGAGGAGAGAACCCTGACTTCTTCCTTCTTCTCACCTTCCAGTCTCCTGCCAGTGTCTGGCCGCAAGCAGCTGACTGGTGGCGACAGCCTGGAGACTCAGCTTGCAAAGCTCCTCTGCCAGCAGCCCTGAGCTGAGCAGGGGAAGGACAGTTCCTCGTTCTTTTCGTTTCTCTCCCATTCCTGTTATCCTCTTCTGTCGTCCTGCATTTTCTCACTGCCCAGGCTTAAATGGCTAAAGCTTTGCTTCCTGCCTGATAATTCTTACACATTTTCCTTCCTGTTATCCTGTACACCTCTGCCTAGCCGTTCCTCTCGCTTCGGCACCTTGTGGGAGGTGCCGCCTTCTGCTCTGGCTTCTCTGGGCTGCTGCGTCTCCCTGCCTGTACTTCCTGCGTCCCGCCCCGTTTCCATCCTGCTCCTTTGAGTCAGGGCCTTTGCGTAGAGAGGGGGAGTCTCACTAAGGGCACCTAAGGTAGAGAGGGCTTTGCAGAAAGCTTACATGTGAACTGAAACTGGAGTCTGAAGGACGTGGGGAACGAAGAGGGCCCTGGGACCAGCCACACGCTCTGCTTGCGCGTCACAGCCCACGCTGCCCTTCTCCCAGGATGCCCTTGATTCTTCGAATGGTGGCTGCTTTTCCCATGCTCTGGTCCAGATCCTGGTGCTCACAGACCTCGTGCCAGGGCACGGTGATGCATCTCTGGCCAGCCCGCAGATGGACAGCCCTAGGATCAGTCTGCAGCACCCCCTGGGGGAAAGTGTAGTAACTGCACTCCCTGAGCAGGGGCCACAGTCCATGGAGTTCAGCTAAAAGCGATACGATGTTGCTGGGGCAGGTGCTAAGGGGGTTGCACTTGCTTTCTCTGTGTGCCCACCTGTGCACTAACACATTTGCTGTCGTCTTAGCTTCTGGTCTTCGCTTCTGCGAGGACAGGTCCTGGCCCACAGGCTCTGCTAAGACAGCGGTTCTCACACCTGGCTGACCTGACAGTTACCTGGGAAGCTCTCAAAATTACCCATGCCGGGCCCCCACCCTGACCTTCCGGCTTCACGGCTCTGTGATCAGGCTGGGCAGGAGCATCTTTTTAAAGCTCCCCAGATGACTCCAGGGTGCAGGAAGCGACCCCAGCTTGGCTGCCTGGGCATCGGGCACTGACTCCTCCTGGCACATCTTTCCTACACTCCTTTGCACAAGTTTAGGGAGTGCTGATTTTCCCGGAACCCTGTGGTTTGAGAGGGGAGAGCCAGGAGTCCTTGCAAAGGACATTGAGAGGGCTGTGCCTGCCTCAACTGTAGGGAACCTTGTTTCTAGTGCTTTCCCACTTTAAAATTGCTTGGTAGGGGGGCACCTGGGTGGCTCAGTCAGTTGAGCATCCAGCTTTGGCTCAGGTCATGATCTCATGGTTCATGGGTTTGAGCCCTGCATTGGGCCCTGCGCTGACAGCTCGGAGTCAGGAGCCTGCTTCAGATTCCATGTCTCCCTCTCTCTCCGCCCCTCCCTTGCTTACACTCTGTCTCTCTCTGTCTGTTTCTCAAAAATAAATAAACATTTTTTAAAAAAAATTAAAAATAAAATAAAACTGCTTGGTAGGAGCAAAAGGAGCTTTCTGACCTTGGAGCTGTTTAGTCTGGCAACGGGAAGAAGGGCTTTTTACTTCTTGTTGCTTTGCTTTGTTTCACTGCCCGCTAAGTATGGGTTACGCACCTACACAAACGCTGTGATATCCACAAGCAGCTTCGGTCCTGTTCTTGTGCCCTTGCTCTCTCGCGGGAGCCACAGGTCCTGCCCACTGGCTGTTGAGCGGTCATGTCCAAAGTCAGGAGTAGGAGGGAGTGGATAGAGAAGGCATGGCGGAAGCACGAGGGGCTTCTGAAAGGGGAAAGCAGCCTGGGGTCAGTACAGATTGGCCGGAAGCAGGAGGAAGGACTTACGTACCTCTCAGTGCTGATCTTTGATTATTCAGGAATATCTGACTGGTGACGTCCTAACTATACGCACTTCTGTAAAGCCTGCCGGGTGCACTTGAGCCCCCTAAATGTCCTTTCAGGTAGAAAGAACAAATACGATTGTCTTTATTTTTCCCAGAAATTATTATCCTGACTTCTCTCTTTCCTCAGTCTCAGGACCATAGGAATGTCCAGTGGTGGATGTGGGACTTGAACATTAGACTCTGACAGCCCCTGAGACCCTCGTACTGCGTGTTCTGTGCCTCTGCGGGTGACGTGCTCGGGCAAGGGACGCTGGAGGGGGGTGGACGTATAGGTTCGAAGGGAAATTAATACCTTAGCTTTAAGGGCGTTAGATGGCAGTCAAGAGGACACATGAGCAGAGTTCATTGCAGACAGTGTGGGGTCAGGCCAGGGGCCCCCAGTGAACTCCATCAGCCTCACCCCTGCAGCCGCACCAGTGAGGTCACTATCCACGTGAGCCCCTGAGGCTGCCCACGAATCGTGGCTTTCCCTGGCACCAGCTGCTTGCTGCCCCTCGCCTTTAAGTGGGCTTCCTGGGGGTGTAGCCGACATGCAGGCACGAGTGACAGCAGGGCCTCGGAGCTCCACAGACCAAATCGCCACAGGCTCCCTGACAGGCCGAGGCCCTTCTTGGGTCTATGTGAAATCCCCTGATAACAGCCAGCATGTTTCTGTAAGCGGTGTCGGAGCTCAGCTGGGGACCCAGGTTTTTCTTTTTCATTTTTTGGCTTTTAAACTGCAGAAAAAATTTGTTAATGTTTATTTGAGAGAGAAAGAGTGTGCGAGTGGGGGAGGGGCCGAGAGAGAGTCCCAGGCAGGCTCCGTGCTGTCCGCGTGGAGCCCCATGCAGGGCTCCATCTCCTGACACCGTGAGATCACGACCTCAGCAGACATCTGGAGTCGGACGCTTAACCGACCGAGCCACCCAGGCGCCCCTAAACTGCAGAGCTGTTAACAGCCTATTTTTTAAAAAAAAATTGCTGCCATGTATTTTATGTGTGGTTTTCTTCCTTCTTCCAGATCACAGCAAGGTACATAAAAATGGCTTTTTGGGGGGCGCCTGGGTAGCTCAGTCGGTTGAGTGTCCGACTTCGGCTCAGGTCACGATCTCACAGTTGGTGAGTTCGAGCCCTGCTTTGGGCTCTGTGCTGACCGTTCAGAGCCTGGTTAGGCTCCTCTGTCCCCTTCTCTCCGTGCTCCTCCCCTGCTCATGCTCTTTCTCTCTCTCGAAAAATAAACATTTTTTTTAAGTGGCGTTTTGGACTGTGGATAGTGGAGGGAGGGTAGTGCAAGCTGCCGGCTGAATTTCTGTGCATTTGCACGTGCGTGTGCACGCCCCGGCTCCCCGTCAGGATGTACACAGGCCACAGGAGAGCTCCGCTTTCTGAAAGTTGCCCCTCAGTCGTGGGTACTGGTGCTTTACCCCTCAGAGTAGGCACAGCGCCACAGCTCCACTGGGCGCCTTCCCCGAGGGGGAGCGTGTCAGGGAGGGTCTGGCCACCCTCCTGTCTCTGTGGTGCTGCCCGGGGTTCTCCCTCCCTCCGTAAGGACATCACTTTCTGCCCTGTTCTCAGCACCCAGCCCCCATCCTGTCCAAACGCATTCTTATTTGTAGGTGATCCTAACCCCGGCTCTGCACAAGGCAACTGGAAAGGCCAATAAATTAGGTCATGTCTGTCCACAGCAGTTTCATTGCTTTGCATGGCAAAACTCTTTACAAGGTTTATGAGTAACATATTCCCTGCGGGGTAGCTGTCTCCACCTTCAAAGCCACACCGGACCCCACCCTCCCCTTGCGCTGCCTAGCACTCTGTACCCCAGTTCCACAGAAGTCTGGCTCCAGCCTCTCGCCCAGCTCTTTTTCATTTCCCCCGTGTGTCAACATTCCAGGCCTTGCTCTGGGCCTTACAGGTGCTTCAGGAGGGTTCGCGGCAACAAAAAGATACATACATTTTCATTATGACTTTTTATTAGAAACCATGGGTCTAAGAACCCACTAACAAGTGTTGTAAATGGCACAGTTTCCAAGCCGTGATAGTTTTATCGTGGATGTTGATAAAAATGCTTTTCCGTACCCAGCTCCTCTGACCTTCATCTCTGAGGCGCTCCGGGCCACTCCCAGGTGGCAAAGATGGCAGCTTCTTTGCCGCCAGAGCCTGGGTCTCTTGGGGAGGTAGGGGTTCCCCCGAGTTTGGCTTGGACCTGCCTGCCTTCCTGGGAAGCAGCAGTCATCAGGACATTTTTATTGCAAGTCGGTCAGCCGTCAGCATCAGGTGTTGGGAGTTGCACTGGACCTGGCAGTTGTGACAAGCTCCTGTTTGCAGCGTTAAGGCCTTTGTCTCTGGAGGCTGCTGCTGCCCCAGGACCCTCCTCACGGTGCCCCACAGCACTGGGGCCAGAGGCTGGGTACGTCTGTGTTCCTTTCTAGGGTGAGAGCTCCGTGAGATAGATTTTCCCATATGGTGGATTCAACAGCACTTCTGTGGAGCAGTTCTCATGATTTAGCAGATGTCTTTGCAATCTTGCTGTGACCAGAGATATGCAACCGGGCAGGGAGAAGGTTTTCAAACAGCGAATTTAGGGGTGCCTGGGTGACTCAGTCAGTGAGGAGTCCATCTCTTGATTTTGGATCGTGATCTCACGGTTTGTGGGTTTGAGCCTTGCATGGGGCTCTGTGCTAACAGCACGGATCCTGCTTGGGATTCTCTTTCTCTCTCTGCCCCTCCCCGCTCTCAAAAATAAATAAACATTAAAAAAGATAGGATATCTCCTGTAAGATGGCAGACAGTAAGCTAGCTGTGCACAGGGACACAGAGGTCATTTAACCCCACGTGAGGTCTCAGGGCAGACCTGCTGGAGGAGGAGGTGATGCCCGACTTGGGTCTGGAAGTAGGCGTGGGCTGAACAGAAGTGGGAAGTGCATCCTGAATGGGGCGGATGGCAGTGGGGAGGACACGGATGTGCAGGGCTACGGGAGCCGCAGGCGCCACCAGGAGTGGGCATCACTAGAACACAAAGTGTGAGCCATTGCCTGCTCGGAGGGCTTGCTACAGACTGGAGGCCAAAGGGAGTCCCTGGGATGCCCGGAGCAGCAGAGTGACCGTCAATGGTAGGTGGTTCTGGATTCGGTGACACCAGGATGACAAAGAGGCACTTTAGGGGACTTGACTAATGAGTTAGAGAAGGGGAGAGGCTCAGGAAATATGTGGAAAGTTAAATCAGCAGGCCTTGGGGCTGATCGGTTGGAGAAGGGAGAAAGGAACTCCAGTTTCTGAGTTTCTGACATTTAACCTACGGTTTACACTGAAACTGGAAGATTCCGGTGGACTCTCTGCTCTGTGAGTCCAGAGAGTACAAAAGGACGTCAATCCCTCCAGCAGCTTTTAAACATTTAGATACTTTATCTCAGGATGTACTTTATCTCTCGGCAGTGCAGGTCACGTTTTAGGCCCGTGACCAGGGTCGGTGTGAAGGGAGGGGTGGGCCGAAATCAAAGCAGAGTGCTGGCACAGGAGACTGGAACTTGCTCCCCGGCTCCAGATGGCCTGGTCAAGGACTTGTGGACAGAAGCTGCCAGTAGCCGCCTGACGGCCGGGGAGGGACCGGCCCATGGGAGCCACCACGCAGCAGGTGGAGATGAACAGCTTGCCAGACCGCAGGTGCCCAGGCAGCCACAGGAAACCGCAGGGGCTTTCATTTCCTTCCCATCACCTTCGGACTCCTGTCAGGAGCTGTAGCTTACTCCCGTGCTCAGTGAGAATAATTAAGGCCAACTGATAATTGAAATATGCTCCTCCCCTCCAAAAAAAACCACACACACAAAAATACAAAAAAACCAAGACATTCCAAGTGCTGTTTCCCTTGCGAAGAAGCAGCAAGCTGACCTTACATCCGTGCCCTTCTCCATACGGGGTCAGCACAGGTGGGGAGCCCCCTGTCTTCAGTGTGCCCCCACCCACCAGGCTCGGGCCCGGGCGATCTCGGTTTCGAAGCTTCTTCCGAGTCACTAAAGAGAGCGATAAAGCCATCAGTCTATCCTGTGCCGCCGAGCACCAACCAGGTAAGCTGCTGTGCGCCAGGGCGAAGCCCCTGGCGGATCGTTTGGCCTTGATATGCCAGAATCTGCTTGAATACGTTGGACGGACATCCCTTGGCTCAAAGCAGCCAGGCTGAACACGGTGCCGTCAGCAGGCGTGACGGTAAAGGGAAAAGATGCCCTTCGCCAAGTTGATCGTGACGGGAGTTTACTTAAATAAATCCCAATCTCTCTGGGGATCCAGATTAGTGATCTTTTCATTTTCTTCAAGTAAGAGATGCTTGACAAGTATTTTTGAGGACCTGCTGTTTGTGCGATTTATGCAATCTGCTGTGGGACGCGGAGTGTAGAGCCCAAGAAATGTATAATCTCTTTGAGCGGACAGGGCATGAAAATTTAAGTCGTATGCTGTACGTGACCGAGTACCTAATGGGTGGCAGGGGTTTTGGAGAGGGAGATGGATGGGAGCCGAAAGCGTTCCTGGAGAGAACGGCCTTGAAGGGTGGTGAGAGGCAGACAAGTGGGCAGCGGATAAGGGGAGAAAGACTCCAATTATGGCTTCTTAACGCTTCCATTGCGCCAATTCTATGTTACACACTTACAGAACTTTAATCAGCAGGTGGACGCATAAATCTTCCATTCAGAAAAGCCATTCCGGTGTCAATATTGGGAACTGAAATCCTATAGAATAGGGCCGGTGTTTGTTTATTGTGGGTAACGGCAGACTGACTACGGTGTTTCCTCACCCCTGCCTTCGCCCCCCTCCACCCCTTCCCAGGGATCTGTTCACCTTCAGTAACTTCTGCTACGTGTTCCCTAATTTTTTTTAGCAGAAATTGCTAAAAATAATTTTTTAACGTTGCACATGGAGAATGACATTTAGGCTAAATGTTTACATTTTTATTACTATTATTAATCTGTAAATGATAACTAGAAAAGCACAAAATCACTTCTGTTAAAACAGAAGTTAACCACGTGTCGAAAGGTGACGTGGTGTCTTTCTCCATGTCTCCAGCGTTTAGGTGAATCTGCGGAATCAAGGAGTAGCCGTCCAGTGTGTTGGTGTTCGTGTGAGTGACAGACATGAGGCCAGAAAAAGGAAAAATTTTTAAAGTTTATTTATTTATTTTGAGAGAGAGGGAGAGGGAAAGAGAGAGAATCCCTAGCAGGCTCCACACTCAGCATGTGGAGCTGACAACAGGGCTCAATCTCACCACCGTTGAGACCATGACCTGAGCCCAAATCAAGAGTCAGACACTTAACTGACTGGGCCACCCAGGCACCCCCACAAAATGAAATCTTTAGCTTCCCCTCCAAGATCTGTTTTTTATATGAGGGCGTAGGAAGCTTCCAGAAGACCTGTATGATCTTAATATTGAACCTTCTCCCATGTGTGTCTAACAAGGAATTGAGAGAATTTCAGAGTTTCTGGGATTCTTATTTATAGCCCAATGACCCAAGATAGTAACAAAAATATTAGTAGATAATGATTGACCTCTATGATTAAGCTCGCCGATTTCTCTTGATGTGAGACTAGCAAATAAAAACGTATTATGAACGCTGAAATAAAACAAAAACAAACAAAAGCAACTCCTTCACTCCTATTTTACTGCCTTCACTCAAATTTCTCTCTGCCAATGATGATCTTCAACTGTACCCCCTTCCTACCCACACAAGCTATTTTCCAAATCCTTCGATCATCCCCTGAAGAAAGAGCATCCCTAGTGAGGAACCGTGGCAAATTCAGACTCTGCCCTAGTCGGGCTTCTACTCCAGGACATACATTTCCATCTGTCCTTTATGACCTGTGTCTGCTGAGGTTTTCCCAGCACTTATCCAGAACTAATTATATCCTTCTTTATGATCGCAAAGAAGAGTCATGGTTTTCTATTATGTGATCGTGATATGATAAGAAATATATGTATTCCATCTTTGTCTCTGGTTCCCAGAATAGAGCTTCTAAGACCCTTGTAATATCCTGAGTGCAAGGGTGAGAGGAGTCTTTTGTTATTCTAATAAGATCCTTTCACCCTTACCTGGGTCTGTAACTCCTGGAAGTTGGAGTCAGAGGAACCAGGATTGGAACTTTTGGCCTCAACCCCTGACCTCCAGGGAGGGGTGGACAGGGTAGGGGCTGGAGACTGACTTAATCAACAGCAGCTAATGATTTGATCAACGGGGCCTACATAATGAAGCCTTACGCAACCCTAAATAATGAAGTTCGGAGAGTTCGTGGGTTGGGCAACAAGTTCGTGGGTTGTGCACGTGCCCGGAGGGGGCACACCCCTAAACTCCTTGGGGACGTGGGGACAGAGCTCCTCTGCTCAGAACACGTCTGGACCTTGTCCTATATTTCTAAACCCGGCATTTGTATCCTGTATAAATACCCTTTGTAATAAGTCGGCAGTAGAAAGTAAACTGTTTGCCTGGGTTCTGTGAGCTCTTTCAGCAAATTAGTCAGAACTTCTAGGAGCCTGGGTTTGAGATGAGTGTCTGAAGTGGGGGCAGGTCTCGTGGGACTGAGCCCTTAACCTGTGGGGTCTGCGCTAACTCTGGGCAGTAAGTGTCAGAAGCGTGATGAGGGCAGAAACTATTTTTAAGGATCTGTAACGTCCTATGTTATAACACAGCTATTCTGTCCGTGTCCTCTCCCACTGTTAGAGCTGACATCTCCTAGTGTGTTCTCAGGCATCCTTGCAAACTTACATGCTCATCATAGTTGAGTTAGATTCACTTTATTTTCAATCCTTTAGCTCAGTGCTGGCACTGAGTTGAATAGTGGGACAAAGAACACTTAAGGAAGGGCATTGCGAGCCGAGGAGTAACTTTGGGAAAAAGCCCAGAGAATCTGGCCGTAGAATTTGCAATGGTTGCACCTGGGGTTTAAATGGGAGGACAATAGAAAACAAGTCCACGTGGTAAGTGGGGGGTCTGGTCATGAAGCACTGAGTTTTACAGAAGAGGAAGACGAGACTCATAGGTGTTACTTGATCGGCCCAGGAAACAAAGGGATCAGAACCCACTGTCTGCGTGTCCCTACCATCCAGGCCCAGCACCCTCCTATACGCTCAGACAGTGATTTGTGCGCGCAAGCCGGTCTGGGGCAGTTGGCTGAGAAAAGATCAAGATAGCAGTAGAGAGTGGCTACGACAATAGTGCCTGTGTCCTCTGGCCACATGACACCTCTCTTTGTGTTTACCGATGCAGCCTGAACACAGGCGAGAGCAATAGCAGGGAAAGCACCAAGAAAACTCTCGGAAGACAACATTCAGCCCTGCTCTGTGGTCTGTTGTAGGAGCCAGTCTGAGCCTCTGCTTGATGACACAGGGACCCATCTGTGAGCTACACTCTGAAGCAAATACCAGCAGTTACCAATTCTAAACATCCTTTTTGTCCTTGGCCGTGAGCTTCAGACAACTAGCATTTTCCATGACACCTGGGTTAAAATAATAAGCAAAGGTTTTGAGCAGACAAGTCATAAAATACACACACACAAACACACGCATATGCAATTAACATATGAAATAATATTCAACTTCTCTAGTAATCAGACATTTTTTAATGAAACCACCCCTTTTTTTTTTGCTTTTTAGGTATCCGTTAGGCAAAGATTAATAAGAAAAATAATAACTCGTGTTGGCAAGGGCATGGAAAAATGGGCTTTCTTAGAGAATCTGCTGGTTGGAGAAAAATTTGGTACAACCTTTCTCCCGAGCAATGTGGTGATACATTTCCTAAGTCTCTAAAACATGTCCGCCCTTTGTCTCATCATTCCCACTTCAAGGAAATTTATCCTAAGGAATTAATCATAGATGTATACAACACTAAGTTTGAACTATGTGCCTTTCAGCATTTTGGTTGTCAGAAATTAAAAACAACTCCCATATCCAACAGTAAGGGAGTAGGTACATACATCACGGAACGGAGACAGAATAATAAGATATTGATGCAGCACAGTGTTCTTAATACAATGCTCAGTGGAGATCATTAGCTGCAAGACCGTATTTGTAGCGTAAAGGCATTGTTAAAAAACGCATATGCGTGTGTCCTGTTGATCAAGCCAGACTCCTGGGATACCATCAGAAAGCATCTTACTGTTGCCTGTAAATGCTACCGGGTAAAACATGAGCAATCCCATGACTTTCCTGCTCACCGTTAGGTAATAAAAGTCCTTGGGCCACTTGAAGCCACAAAACACAGTCTCCGTTCAATATGGTGTCTAGACTGCCTGGTACCTGATTAGTACCGACCTCGTTCCCAGCAGCGGCCGTTCCCCTGGCACACCCACGGCGTGCTGCCATGAGAAGCCCGGAGCAGCGAGAGGGATGTGACCCTCCCTTTCCCTAAAAGCCTCTGCCTCCCCAAGCTCCGAATGGAGAAGGTAGAGGGTGGATGGGCAGAGAGGTGCAGGTTTGGGTGGGGGCGTGGGGGTGAACCCAGATGGATATAGGATGGTGTCCACACTCTGGTTGGATAAATGTTTACATTTGCCTCTTTTCTTGTGTGCTCGTGTGGGGTTTTTAGGCTCTGTTCTCCTGCAGCTTCCTTGATGAAAGCGTGTGGTGTCCCCTGCTCTCTGCCAACCTCGCCGTGTCCCTAGGAGCCCAGTGCTAACCTCGCCATATCCCTAGGAGCCCAGGGATTCACCCACAGTCTCTTTCCACTGAGGTCTTTTTACCTCTCGAGCTAGCTCCGGTGGACAGGAACTAAGACAACCCCACCCCTCCTCAGCCTCTTGGGGGACTCCTGTCTTGCCCGTGGGCAACACGCACAGCGTTTCTGCCTGAGAAACCGTGGAAGTGGGCACTGATTGCCAGCTGGGCAACCTCCCTTCCGTCTCCCTTTACTCTGAGCTGGCTGGCACCAGCTTCCGGAACTTAACGCTTCTTGCCCTGGAGTCAGATGCTGGGCAGCCTCTCCCCTAAAGTGTCCGCAACATAAATGAAGGTCCAGTAGGGCCGTTAAAGCCCCCCCTCTCTGAAGAAAGTCTCCTCACAGCTCCTCTGTCTCCACTCTCATGACCCAGCTTGGCTTGTAATCTTCACAAGAAGCCTTGGGACTTGTTTTTGGTAAGGACGCCTCATGTAAGCTCTACAGCTCGTGAGTCTTTTTATCTGTTGGCACAATGTTACTTAGCAGATTGCTAGAACTTACTCATTTATGCAGAACTGAAATTTTAGACTTGATTAGCAGTTCCCCATCTGCCCTCCCCCTCACTACTACCTTGCTCTCCTTTGCTTCTAGAAGTTTAACTTTACTAGAAACCTCGTAAGCGGACTCATTCAGTATTTGTCCTTATGTGTCTGGCTAATTTTACTCAGCATAATGTCCTCAAGGTCCATCCATGTTTTCACATTTGCAGAATTTCCTTCTTTTTAAAGGCCGAGAATGTTCCATTGTGCGTTTACGTCACATTTAAAAAGTCCATTTGTTGATGGAATTTAGATTCTTTCTACAACTTGGCCGTTGTGAATAATATCGCTATGAATTTGGGAGGTGCAGATATCTCTTGACCTAGTGTCTTCATTTCCTTCAGATGTCTTCCCAGAAGTGGAATTGCTAGACTGTAGTCTATTTTTTATTTTTTGAGGACCCTCCGTACTCTTTGCCACAGTGGCTGCACCTGTTTGCATTCCCATCAGCGGTGCACTAAAGGATTCCAGTTTCTTCATCCCTGCCAGCGTTTGTCTTTGTTTTGTGTTGTTTTTGAAATAGCCCTTCTGACAGGTGTGAGGTGATAGCTCATGGTGGTTTTGACTTGTATTTCCCTGATGACGACTGATGGTGAGCATCTTTTCATGGGTCTGTTGCCCATCTGTATGTCTTCTTTGGAGAAGTGTCTTTTCAAGTTCTTAATCCTTTTTTATTTTATTATATTTTTTTAATGTTTATTTATTTGGGAAGGGAGAGGAGTAGAGAGAAGGAGACAGAGAATCCCAAGCAGGCTCTGCGCCGTCAGCACACAGCCTGATGTGGGGCTTGATCCTACGACTGAGATCATGACCTGAGCTGAAATAAAGAGTCGGACACCTAACCAACTGAGCCGCTCATGTGCCCTCTAGCCCATTTTTAAATCAAGCTATTAGTTTTTTTGCTATTACATTGTAAGAGTTACTTAGGTATTTTGGAAATTAACCCTTTATCGGAGATGCATTTGGCACGTATCTTCTCCCATTCCATAGATTACTTTTTCACTCTAGTGATTATTTCCTTTGTGAGTCGAAGCTAATTTTTAGTTTGATATAGTCCCACTCATCTATTTTTGCCTGTGCCTTTGGTCATATCCATGAAATCACACCACACTTTCAAATTTCAAAATTTCAAATTACAAAGCTACAGTAATTAGAACAGTATTATCTATAGGCCAATGGGATGGAGTAAAGAGCCCGGAAATCTATTCGTGCACGTATGGCAACTGATCTTCGTGCCAAGAATACACAGTGGAGAAAACACAGTCTCTTCAACAAACGGTGCAGGGGACACTAGACACCCACATGCAAGAGAAGGAAACTGAACCCTTATCTTCTACCACACACAAAAATCAACCCCAAATGGGTTAAAGACTTACACATAAGACTGGAAACTATAAAACTGGAAGAAAACAGGGCAGAGGCTTTGGCTTTTTTGTTTTGTTCTGTTTTCATGTTTTGGTTTGTTTTCATACATCCTACCAAGCAAGTTCTCCCGACTGGTCTTCTCACAGTTGGCTTGGATGTGCGGAATCTCTTGCTTTTGTGCCCGAGGTAAAACTGAGACAGGCTGGCTCCCAAAGTCACAACCTCCTATCCCTGCTTTAAAATGCGAGGTGAACATTTGCACACACAGCAGTGTCTCTGGTTGTGGGGAGGATGAGTGACTTTTTTTTTTTAACTTCAAACTTTTCCAAGTCTCCTGTATTGAGTGTAATTTTACTTTTATCATTAGAAAAAAAAAAGAGAAAGTAAAAATTGTCGAATGGCAAATCAAGGTCTGTTTTATTGACCCTTAGGATCCCCTATCTCAACACTGAGGAGTTCCCTTGGGAGCAGAGTCCCATTTGTTGCGCATGGCTGGCTGTCTTAGTTACGCTCTTTCAGGTGACAGTGGTTTACCTAGTGCACGGCGCTTTACTGGATGGGTGGCACGTCACTGGAAGTCTGGGACGGGGCCAATAAGGAAGCACAAGGAATAGTGTCACCTTGCACAACCAGTCTCTGGAAACTGGAATCAGTGCCAATCAATGCGGTGGTACTCGGCCAGTGACGCCGCGACACTGCTCTGCTTGTCCCTGTTTATTCCCCGTGTCGTCTCCTGTTGCCACTTGCCTCTCTGCCCCATGGCTTCGGCCCCTTCAGGACTCTAACTCTCAGACTCTCTGTCACTTCCGTTTGTCTTCCTCGCCATCGCGATTGCAAGCCACGTGAAGAGGAAGAACGTGATTTCGTGGTTAATCACTGACCACAAGACGGCACATCCGCTCAGCAGCATTTGCTCTCCTGTTTAGCTGTCAGGTCAGGCGAACTCCTGGCTCAGTTGCTGAGGACCCGGAAGGTGGAAACTCTTGAGTCACATGACCCAAAACACAACTACCCGTGACCCCTCGTGTATGAGGGGGAAGGTTCCCAACGCTTCACGACTGCCCGTGTGCTAGGAAAGTGGCCCCTGTCTCTTAGATGCCGCTTTGCTTAATTCATTACTGTTGAGTCCTATTTTTGCATATTAGTGATGAGAATAGAGGGGCCAGAACTATTCAAAGCAAAACAAAACAAAATGATGAGGAAATCAGACATCACTTTTCTTCTTCTATGCCATACGTTATTGTACCCAACGTGAGAGAAAGGGATCCTTTATGCAAACAAGGTCTAAGTGATTCAAAGCTACATAATGACTTTTAAAATCTAAGGTCACTGTTCATTAAGAAGAGGCCACACCTGTATACGTACACCAGGTAAACAGTTCTTTTTATTTCCCTTTTTTTTCTGTAAAATACACCTAGCGTTACCGCTTCATTACATTTTGACGCTTCATTTTCGAGGAATGGGTGGATCGTTGACAGTTTGCATAC
Organism: Paguma larvata; assembly: GCA_030068075.1. Classification (NCBI taxonomy): domain Eukaryota; kingdom Metazoa; phylum Chordata; class Mammalia; order Carnivora; family Viverridae; genus Paguma; species Paguma larvata. The sequence continues at coordinate 2,091,146 of CM057831.1, read as the reverse complement.
AATTCTGTATCTGTTCTTGACGCGCTGAGACATATTCCTTTCAAGCACACGCTAGCCGCCAGTATTACCCATCATTTGTTTTGTGTAGTAAAGCTTTGTTTAGGCCTTTTCTCCAAAGGCCCATTGAGACTTGATGGTAAAGCATTTAACACATCATGAAGAATAACCACAAATTCGGCTGATTATTGAGAAAGAAGAATTTTTTAAAATTTTTTAATGTTTATTTATTTTTGAGGGGGGGGCAAGTGGGGGAGAGCAGAGAGAGAGGGAGACACAGACCCCGAAACAGGCTCCAGGCTCCGAGCTGTCAGCACGGTGCCCCATGCGGGACTCAAACTCTTGACCCATGAGATCATGACCTGAGCGAAGCCAGATGCTTAACCGACTGAGCCACCCCAGTGCCCTGAGACAGAAGAATTTAAATACTAGAATCTGAAAGTTAAAATGGTAGGAAATAGCATGTAACAACATTACCAGTGAAATATCTTTCATACGAATATTAAGTTTCCATAAATACCTTACCTGATTTGGAGTAGACACGTGCGCTTATCCTGCTACCGTCCTACTTCATTTCACCCCAGGTACTGATTTTGTTACACAAGCATTCTAGGAGTACTTCTTCCGAGTATGTTTGAGTAAATAGATGTAACTACATCTAAAGGCAAAATCTGGTAAGCTCTTCTGGATAAATAATAGCATATGAAACATTATGTGTGCTTGATATAACTGAGCAGCAGAGTAATAAGTCTAATGAGAACGTTCACTTCAGGGACTCGGGGGAAATGCTCGAAGGAAAGCCTTTGGCGTGCGATTCTGTAGTAATTTCTGATGACGAGTGTTGATTTGTCAGGTTGATAGAGAAAAACAGTCTATACCCAACCCAATGTGAGTCGGGTTTGCTAAAGTGAACTTGGAAAAGGCAGAAGCCATTGGAATAAGGGTTACTTCAAGGATTAACTCTTTTTGAAAACATGTTACAAACTGTGATTCAAACCAAGGAGCCTTAACTGATGTCCACATCAAACTTTCTTTGACCCTGTCATTGAATTCTGCAGGGGCTAGTGCTTTGCAAGTCACAGACTCCCTGAACCTCCATTCTTCTGGGTGGGGACCCAGGGGCACTACTTTTCATGGTGGTGGCGTTTGAGAAACGTCAGGACATTTTCTCCATTCTGCGTCCTGAAGCAAAGAGCTAGTAGCTATTTGTAACGTCTCTTTCTTTTCTCGTCCTGGCTTGGTCAGTGCGTTGGTAGGGATAGGGAGAGAGGGAATGTCATATTTCAGCATTAAGTTCCTTAAAGTTAAAGGTGCTTCCAGAATGTTGGATTTGAGCTGGATTTCTAACGTTGCTAAGTTTGCATGGTGCCAAGTGAATTAAATTGAATACTATCAATGCGGGTATTAATTACAGTGCAGGCGATGTAGTCTTGTGACCTTTCTGCCTGGATCTGGAATAAAGCTACATGGATATCACTTTCTTGCCACCTTACGGGATTGCCTCAGCTCTTCTGAGACCATCGCTTGTCCTGTAGTTCTTTCCTGGCAGGACGTGTTCTAAGACTTAGCATTAGATTGCCTGAATATGAGGGAAAACGCATGCTCTGCATTCTTATTCATGAAAATGAAGGAGGGACGCTCCGGATACACACAAGTATAGTTCTGGCTTGTTACCCGATTACATCGCTAGCGGTACAGAGGGTGTGGCCAAAATTTAGGATGCAGTCATCTTTGGAAAGAAGCCATGAATAATATAATCCGTAAACAGATCCAAGCTGTTGAGATCATATACTCCTTCCATGGATCAGAACGTACTGGCTCTCACCTGCCTTGCACTTGTGCTGGGAAGAGCCCCACAGGAGGCGTCATGGCCATTTTTTGCACCTCTGAGCAACTTCCCTACACTGTGGAATCCTACCCCGCAACTTGAATTAGCCTTTGCCTTACAAGTTTCTGTGAAAAGATGTCTCAGCATCTCTACAAAGAAGAATAAGTGTGGGCAGGGGGTGACTGGGTGGCTCAGTTGGTTAAGTTGTCTGACTTTGGCTCAGGTCATGATCTCACCACTAGTGAGTTTGAGCCCTGCGTCAGGCTCTGTACTGATAACTCAGAGCCTGGAGCCTGTTTCAGATTCTGTCTCTGTCTCCCTGCCCCTCCCCTGCTCACGCTCTGTTTCTGTCTCTGTCTCTGTCTCTCTCTCTCTCTCTCTCTCTCTCAAATATTAAATAAAATAAGTGGGAAACAAAGACTAAACCTTTTGTTTTTAGTTCACTTGTATTCATTTGTTGGGCTCCCCAGCAAACATTTAGTCACTGCTTGCTGTGCATTCAGAAAGTCTGGTGCTCTGGTTAGGGAGCTGACACCCCAGTGGCAAGCCCACCGACATGAAGAAAGTGCAGAGACAGGCCAAGTTTTGAATAGTTCAGGCCCTGGAAAATAATCTGTCCTCACTCTGGAAATAACTCAACACATGCTACCATGCTGAGTAGTTGGGGTCTGAAGCTAGGTAAAAGTGCTCTTTCCCTGGCCCCAGGATAACCACAGGCACTTTTTTTCCCCCCATTTCATGGTTTCCATTTTTCTTTTTTATTGTAATAGTCGCTCCCTCCCTGAGCACCTGTGGTCATCACGAGATAACGCATGTGGAAGTGCCTAGCACGGTGGCTGTCGCACAACGTGGTAACATTACCACCTGATCCTAGTCCCCTCCCCGCCTCTGGGAGGGTGCACTGTGCGCGCGGTTCCCATAATGCTCAGCAGCATCGCGAAGGTACTGGATGTAACCCAAAATGTTGCCTTCATCTTTCAGAAAGGTATTGTCAGTTTAAATCTGGAAACAAATTCTCTAGTTTATTTTCATCACGTGCTGGATGCAGAGAGAGGCAGCAGAAGGAGAGAAAGAGGGAGTGGAAGGATCCTGGACACATGAGAACCTTGTAAAGTTGGGGGCTTTTCAGGCCAAAACACAGCAGTCCAGGGAACACGGAGCCAGAATCCATGAGATCTCAGATGGACCTAAATACAGATTTGTTAACCATGTTCTTAAGTATTAGGCTGTACTTCCTTGAAACATTAGCTAAAGCATGCTTAGAATCATAAAAAACTGGAAGGTACCCTTGGGAGCTTCAAATTCAAACCCCTTACTTTATAGATGAACGCACGCAGGTCCAGAGAGAAGACTTTCCCAAATTCATATCCACTGGTTCACCAAGGGCTTACGGAGTCCCTTCTCTAGGTCAGACATCATTCCAGAAAACAGGAACAGGCAAGGTCCCTGCCCTCATGGATTTTACTTTCGTGAAGCCCAGAGGAGATGGTTGGCCAAAAAGCAAATAAATGAGGGTGTTTTCATAAGAAGATGAGTGAGATCAAGAAAAGTTAACCAAGTCGTTTGATAGGAAGTATGGTTGGGGGAAGGGATTATTTCTTTTGGAGGGCTTCTCTCAGCTCCGACATTTTGCCTGAGGCCTAAACAATACCAGTGAGCTGCGAAGTGATAAAGTAGGGAAGAACGCTGCAGGTGGAGGGGACAGCTAGTGCAAAGCCCGTCGGGGACCAGGGATGGAAGGCAGGCCAGCCGCTGACTGGAGCAGGGAGAGGTATGAGGAAAGTGGGAGAAAAGACAGAGGTCCAGAGACTGCACTGCCTTGTCGCCATGGAGTTGGGATTCTAAGGATGCTGGGAAGCCCCTGGAGAGATTGAAGCAGGGCATCGTGACACGACATAACGTACATTTTTAAAATATCTCCCTGACTGCTGGGTGGAGCTTGAATGCTACAGGAACCAGAGTATTAAGCAGGGAGACCAGCAGGGGCTCCTGCAGTCACCCAGATGAGAGTTGGCGGTGGTTTGGGCCAGGAAGTGGCCGTGGAAATACCACCACTTGCCAGCGACAAACTCCCAAGAAAGCTAGGAGCTCTGTCTTTTGTGTCCTAATTAATCTTAAGCTTCTAGAACAGTGCCTGGTACATAGTACATGCTCAAAAAACAAAACAAAAAAAAGTAGCCGAATCACATGTGTGACTGCTTACTTTCTGAAGTTAGGCTGGAATCCAGGATGAGATAAATAAAAGGGTAAGCTATTCTCAGTTCAGGGGCGCCTGGGTGGCTCAGTCGGTTAAGCAGGCGGCTTCTGCTCGAGTCATGATCTCACGGTTCGTGAGTTGGAGCTGTTGGCACAGAGCCTGCTTTGAATTCTCTGTCTCCGTCTCTCTCTGCCCCTCCCCTGCTGGCTCTCTCTCTCTCAAACTAAATAAATAAACTGAAAAAAAAAAAAAACAATACTCAGTTCAAGGATGCTTGCTTTAGGAGAGTTTAGAAAAGTAAACCATTTTAGACGTTTTACTAAAAATGTGCAAAAATCTTAGCAATTGTGTGCCCGGACCTTGGCGTTAGTTAGTGTGTCCAGTGCAGTGTGAGGGCCAGTGTACTAATCGCCAGGTAGCTGACCCAGGATGCTCCCCCTGTCCGCAGTGTGCACTGCAAATTCATTTTCTAGCAATCACACTGTTGACTTAAGTGCAATATGGAGACCCAAGGGGAGCTGGTGGTCCACCCTTAAACAGTTGATGCTTTTGAGTTTCTTTATAGGGAAAGGAAAAGCCAAAAGGTGATTCTCTTTACTGCTCCCTAGCTGTGTTTTGCTGGGGAAGGTGATAGATGTTTCCAGCCTCACTCCTCATTCCACCAGCGCGTTTCACGACGTCACACTAATGCAGCCCTTTATTTTGCCAGGCGGGGGTGTATGGGCCATCCATGCGTTAACTCACTCAATCCTCACCCAAACACCATGAGATATTATTACTCCTGCCCCCACTTTATAGAAGAGAAAACTGAGGCACAGAATGGTTAAAATCCCACAGTTCATGAAGATCAGGGATGGCCTTCACACCAGGCCATCTGACTTTCATGTAGCCTGTCAGTATTTTAATGTCCTCATGGGAAGAATGGGATAATGTTACTTATCTCCCAGCATTCTTGCGAAGATTAAATGAACTACTACATGTAATTATGCCTGGCCTAGAGTACGCACTGTGCAAATGTTAGCGATGACTGGCTTTCCCGTTTCGTTCTTATGGAAAAATTACTTTTACAGCCATAATTTTAACCGGCATCCAGGATCCCACCGCTCCCTTATGTCAAATAGTGATTGAGTTGCTTCGCCGCGAGGGCACAAGTTTGTAGAGCTCATTCGTTACCCCAAAGTGTCGGCAAGTGCGTACTGATCAACAGCAAGTCAGGGACCGTGCTGGGCCCCGGGGATACCGAGACAAATGAGACGCGGTACCCGTCCTCAAGAAGCTGACAGCTGGGGGGCGGCCAGGCAGGCGTAATGACAAGTAATTCAGCATAATTTGCGAAGTCAGAGGTGACCTCGTGTGCTTTGCCAAGTGACTTGGGGAAAAGGGATGAATGGATTAAAGGGAGAGAAGATTAACCCAGGAAGACAGAAAACCCTTGATGGCTGGCTGTGTGAGGATTTGGCACTTAGTCGGATTCAGAGGGGACAGCCAGCCTTCTTTCCCCTTCTTTAGGACAACCGATTGGGAAGACCTCACTCACTGTGATCTGACCCGCTGCGGGAGTTGCACATCTCGGGGTTACTTAGATTACTTCCTTTCTTCGTTGTGTTATGACTTCATGGCGCGTGGGAATAAACCTCCAGGAAGGCTGTAAAGGCCCGTTGAAGAAATACAGAAAAGGTCATCTTTTAGTCTAGACTGGGTGATCTCAGTCACGGCCATGCAGGGGATCTAAGAGGGCCTTATTGTCTGGCGTGGCTTGAAAGCCCGTGCCATTATTTTGCGGGCATTCTTTTAGTTCTAAAGGTTTGTGTTTTTGTTGTTCTTGTTGCTTCCATTCCTCCCTTCTCTTTATCTGAGAACTTCCATTCCTCCTGACTTCCCTCTGTGGTTTAACTTTACTGTCAGCAAAAGAACACATTTTTCAAGACACCTGCTTGCTCGCTTTTGTCCCCGCCACTCCGTGAGTCATGGCTGTGAATGGAGCCAGACAACAGGCTCGGATGTCAGGGACAAAGGCTCTCAAAAAACAACCTTTTCAGAAGAGCAGGAGAGAGAGGGGAGGCCAGGCCCTGGGCTGCGAAGCCGCTGGTGTGGCCGTGAGCAAGGGCTTTTGCTTTCTCTCCTCCGCTTCGTCCTGGCCGAGAACTCGTCATGTTTGTTCTAGCGCTTTCCCTCGCAGATGAGTGATAAGAAGTCTATACCTGGAAGTTTCACCTTTCAGGAGCAGAAAAACAAAGGGGCTCACTTTCCTGAAATGCGTTTCCTTGGGGTCTCAGGATTCGGAAAAGGTCCTTAGTTGGACGGATTATGAATCCGTAATTACGACATTACCCCGACGTCCAAGCTCTGACTCAGGAAACAGCTCCCGCCCCGTATCCTCCGTTTGTGATTTTCTGTGTGTTGTGGTTGCTGGGCAATGTGAAACAAAAAAATAATTGAATTTCTGCGTGGGAGGAAAACTTTCATGCTGCTTTGATCTACAATTCAAGCGACAAAGCCACTTGGACAGGACTCGGTCGCATAGTTTTTTTCTCAGGTTCGCTGATGCTGAAGCCTGCAAGCCCAGGAGAGGGTGTGGGATTTGGGGGATATTTTGGCAAGAGGTCCGTGAAGCCGAGAGGGGAAGGTTGATAGAGACCAGGGCGCTGGACTGCCCGGAAAGCAGAACAAGGTGTCATAAGATGGTTCGTGTACAGGAAGGTCAGCTGTAGGTGTCCAGAAGCCGAAAAAATAAGAAAAGTGGAGAAAAAGTGACAGCGAGGAGGTGAAAAGGGGGAATGAGAATAATCCAAGGAGGAATCGATACCCTTAGCAAGAGTGGCTCCTAAGGAAGCCATTTTGAGAAGTGTTTGAGAGCTTTCTGCCGAGAAAATGGAAGGTGTAATTGGTGCTTCCTGGCATAGGGGACCTGTTCGCTCTGAACGTTTGCCCACTTGCACTCTCCTCTGTTATGTTTGGATTATCATTACCATCTTTTTAATTGGCAGAAGTCGCTCCGAGCTGATGTATAGCCATTGCATTGTTTATTAATGGAGTTCCTGGTACCCAGAGGCAGTGAGAGAGAAGGCCGGGTGGATGTGGGCTTGAGAATGGAGGCATGGGTTCTCACACCAGGGCACAGCTCCAGCCCACGGGCGCAGCGATATCCCTGCAAATGAGGACGTCATGTCCACACGTGGCGTTGTAAGGATTAGCAATGACGGCTGCAAAATCCTGTGAGTAGGAGCCCCACAGCACCTGCTGTTACTACTTGTTAGAACTTCACCCGAAGACCAAGAGATTGGCGAGGTTATGGGCTTTCTTTTTTTTTATGAGATTATGTTTTAGGACCCTTTTCAGATTTATAAGATTTCTTAATGATTTAATTCTGATGCAGGAATAATGAGTCTTTTCATTTCACTGTAAATTTTATTTAATTTATTTTTTTAATGTTTATTTTTGAAGCAGAGAGAGACAGAGTGTGAGTGGGGGAGGAGCAGAAGAGAGGGAGACACAGAATCCGAAGCAGGCTCCAGGCTCTGAGCTGTCAGCACAGAACCCTACTTGGGGCTTGAACTCATAAACGCGAGATCATGACCTGAGCTGAAATCAGGTGCTTATCCGACCTGAGCCACCCAGGTGCCCCCACTGTGCATTTTAAACCAGAAAATATCTTCAAGATAATCTCATCTGTGTTTCTGTTTTTAAGTTGTGCATAACAAACTATCCCGAAGCTTAAAGGTTCAGAAGGACTTTTGTTGATTAGCTCGCAATTTTGTGGGATGGCCATTTGGGCTGCGTTCAGCCGGATGGCTCTCCTGGTCCCGCCTGGGCTCTCTCATTGGGCTACATCTGCTTGGGCTAAGCTGGCTTCTTCACTCACTGGTCTGGCAGGCGGCCAAGCCGGTCTGCACAAGCTCTCATTCTCCGGAGGCCAGCCCAGCCTTCCTTACCAGAATCAAGATTTTGAGAGGCAGAGAGAACGCAGAGGCCGTGAGTCTTCCTGAGGCCTGGGCTCAGAAGTCTGACCATACCTCTCCATTACTTTCAGTTGCTCTAACCACAAGGCCAGCCCGATCCCAGGGGCAGGAGTGACAAAGTCACATAGCAAAGAAAGAGGTTTGGGGAGGTGAGGAGTTGTGCAGACCTGTTTTGTAAACAGTCTGCCTGTCATCCAACCTCCTTTGACAAATGAGGGAAATAAGGCCGAGAAAGTTAAATGTTTGGCCAAGATCACCCAGCTAGAACCTGACCGTGGTCCAGTGCTCTTTGAACACTCAGAGCAGACAAAGTTTGTGGGGGCGGGAGGTAGCCAAGAATGGGACCTAAAGAGGGAAGTGTCATTCAGTTCAGTCATTCCTGCTAACACGCTGAATGTTAGTAGGCACAGCGAGCCGTGAAGATGAGTATAAAAGTCTGCTCGGAGTAAAGACGAGCAAAGAAAAAATGTGTTGCAAAAGTCAGCAGGGGCACAGTGGGAGAGGGGAGACGGGATTCATGACTCCAGGAGGAACCTCGGGGGACAGACTCCTTCTGCGGGTGCTCGAATGGCACCAAAGCACCACACGGGCGACGAGATTTGTAGGGATGAGGAAGGAACATTCTGGCTTGGTGAAGAGGGCTGGGATTGTGGCTCGGCAAGAAAAGACCTGATTTAGTGGAGTCAAGTTCATCAGCCCGGGGGTGGAACAGATCACAAGTGGAGGCAGCAGACACTCCTGATATGTTGAGTCAGGCCGGTCTAACGAAGCCAACAAGGTGTGTGCTGTAATTTACCTGTATGTACGTCGTGGAAGTCTCAAGGTTGCGCTCGTTGGCGTAGAATGCGTGGCTGCCTGAGTATGTACAACGCAGCCTAGAGGAGGAAGAGCCGGGGCAGCCTGCCTGGCTATGAACTTGGTTGCATTCTCTGTCCCAGACTGAGGCCAGCTGAGTCCTCTTAAAACACTGTCCTCCTAAGGTTCATATGCCTTTAAGTTGACGTTATCTGTTTTTTGGCTGGTGTTGAGCACTGATATATTTTTTTAAGTAAATAGATCGTCTAAACCCCTGGTTTTACTGTTGTGTTCTTTTTATTATAAGCAGCTCAGTCAGCCATTATAAAAGCACTGACTATATTTTATGGGATGTAGGACTCTTTGGTGTAAAAGATTAAGGAGTCGAGTTATAGATACCTACAGAGTTTAGACTTGGATGTCATTCAGAGCTTCCCTTCCTGGATTTTCTTCACTTCAAAGGCCAGAACTATTTATGTTTTACTTTCTTTAGTAATAGGTAAGTACGTCGCCATCTTCTTTACTCCCTGACCCTTGGATTTTCTGGCTCTTGCCTCTATGTACTTACCCACTTGCCTGACAGCCTTGAATTATTTCTGCTTTAAAAAACCACTGAATTTCTTATATTTTTAAGTTTATTTATTTTAAAGTAATTTCTATACCCTATACGGGGCTCGAACTCACACCCCCGAGATCAAGAGTTGCACGCTCTAGTGTCCGAACAGCCGGGTGCCCCAAAAGCTGCTGAATGTCTTTGAAATCATGCCCTATCGTAGATCTGCATGTACTCCTGTCTGCATTTCATTTCTCATTGCCTTCGGGAGACAGATGTTAGCGTAAGCACATCCACGGACTATGTTTTACCTTCCCTAACTCTAGTCAGAATGAAAGTCAGAAACCTGGGGGAAATAATTAGAGTAAATAAGAAAAATAATGAGTTCGTGTTTTATTAAACATACCTCATTCCCGTGAAAAATCCTGAAGTGGCAATTCATGAATTGATAAAACGTACAATTGCCAAAACACAAAATGTCATTAGTAAGCAGACACGTGGGAGTGTCAAACCCCCCTACTCATCAAAGAAATGTAGTATCATTTTTTTTTTAAGCCAAGGAAACAAAAATCCTTAAAAAATAGCCAGAGTGCCTGGGTGGTTCAGTTGGGTAAGCATCCAACTCTTGATCTCGGCTCAGGTCATGATCTCACTGTTTGTGAGTTCGAGCCCCAAGTAGGGCTGTCAGCGTGGAGCCTACTTGGAATTCTGTCTCTTCCTCTCTCTCTCTTTCTCTCCCCTTGCTCTCTGCCCCTCCTCCACTCATGTGTGCTCTGTCTTTCTCTCTCAAAATAAATAAACGTTTAAAAAGAAAGAACAATAGCAGCCCGCAATTACAAGCATGGTACCTTGAAAGTATTAAATTCAGAAAATAGGGGCGCCTGGGTGGCTCAGTCGGTTAAGCAGCTGACTTCAGCTTAGGTCATGATCTCATGGTCTGTGGGTTTGAGCCCCGCGTCGGGCTCTGTGCTGATGGCTCAGAGCCTGGAGCCTGCTTCAGATTCTGTGTCTCCCTCTCTCTCTGCCCCTCCCATGCTCACACTCTGAGTCTCTATGTCTCTCAAAAATAAATAATTAAAAAAAAAAAGTTAAATTCAGAAAATAAAAATACTCAAAATAACACCACCTACTATTCCATAGGTGCCCGGTTACCGTCTTGTATGTCACTGGTGTGGGTAATACACGGTAACCATTGTGAGAAGCATTTTGGTAGGGTGCGTAAAAAATCACAAAAAATATGCGTGACTCCTGGACGCAATAATTCAACGTCTGTTCAAGACACTGCCAAAATGGAAAATACACAGTGATGTTGCCTCCAGCAGTATTTGTAAGGGAAAATCGTAAAGGTCTTCACCAGAGGAATAGTAAAGAAATTATAGAAATCACACTAGCTTGAATATTATGCAAATATTAATGATTGCTCCAAAGAGGAGTAATGGTAAAAGTGTTCAATATATAATGTTTTTTTGAAGACTGTGTACGTACCACCTCTGTGAGTGGCACATATCCTGTGTGCACTTGTGTGAATCAGAATTCGAGGCGTCTTCCTTGATACATCTCGGTCTCCTAGCCCTCCAAAGTTACTTCATCTTTCAGTGGGCACTCGGGGGTAAATTTTACCCAAAGTAGCTCTGAACACTTTCTACTTTTCTTCTGCCTCACCACCATCCTCCCGCTCTAAACAGACGCCTCTCTCTCCCGGAGCCTGCAAGTACCCTGCCTACTGTCCTCCTCTCCACTGGAATCTTCTCCCCACCCATAGCTGGGATGCTTTGACTTTAATTATTGAGGTGTACTCGATGTGTAGCTTTATATTACTTTCAGGCATATAACATCATGATTTCCATATTTGTCGACACTGCAAACTGATCACCTCAGTATGTCTAGTTAACATCTATCACCACACGTAACTACAAAATTTTTTTTCTTGTGATGACGGCTTTTACGATCTGCTCTCTTAGCCACTTTCAAATACGCACTCCTGTCTTATTGACTATAGTTGCTGTGCTGTACGTTAGGTCCCCAGGATTGATTTATTCTGTGACTGGAGCTTTGTACCTTTTGACTCCCTTCACCCATTTCTCCCCCCTCCCATCACTCACCTCTGGCAACCACCCGTCTGTTCTCTGTGTCTGTGAACTTGATTTGTTGTTATCTAAATTCCACATGTAAATTAGACCATATGGTATCTGTTTTTCTCTGCCTTATTTCGCTTAGCATCGCAGCCTCAAGTTCTATTCGTGTTGTTGCAAATGGCAAGACTTCATTCTTTTTTCCGGCTGAATAGTATTCCATTGTGTGTGTATAATTGTATGTGAATTGTATTGTACATATATAATACATATATAGTATTCTATATAAAATTGTGTTTGTATCGAATTTGGTTTTTCCACACAATTACAATTCCAGAGGTGCGTATCCTTTTTGAGGTAGTGTTTTCATTTTCTTTGGATAAATACGCAGAAGTAGAGTTGTGGATCATGTATGGTAGTTCTCTTTTTAATTTTTTTGAGGAACTTCCATACTGTTTTCCACCGTGGCTGCACAAGTTACGTTGCCACCAACAGTGCGTAGGTATCCCCTTTCTCCACGTCCTCACCAACACGTGTTATTTCTTGTTTTTTGGTCCTAGGCATTCTGCCTGGTGTGAGGTGGTAGTTCCTTGTGGTTTTGATTTGCGTTTCCCAAATGATGAGTCATGTTGAGCATCTTTTCATGTGCCCGCTGGCCATCTGTGTGCCTCCTTCGGAAAAATGTCTCTTCAGCTCCTCTGTCCATTTTTGAATCAGATCGTTTGGTCTTTTTGCTACTAAATTGTATGTGTTCTTTATATATTTTGGTATCTAACCCTTTATCAGATACATGATTCGCAAACACCTTCTCCCTTTCAGTAGGTTGCCGTTTCATTTTGTTGATGATTTCCTTTGTTGTGCTTTTTAGTTCAGGCTGACCTTTTGAAAATGCGAACCTGATGGGTCACATCCCTGTCAAGTCAATAACGTATTCTCGCTGCTGCAGGACTCGAGGCCCAAGTGCTCACCCCATGCTCACGCCGCATGAGCTGCCTCTCGGCTATCCCTGCGGCTAGTAGGTCCGTTATCTCCACGTCCACACTGCAGCCAGGGTGGCCTCATTTCAGCTCCTTGCTTCTCTCCTTGGGGGCACTCGCTGTCTGGTTACACCACCTCAGCCTGAAAAGCTCTCTCCCAGCATCACCCGCACTTTCCCCCTTCAACCTTCAGGCCACATGTCATCTTCTCAGGAGAATCTTTGCTGCTGCCTCAGACCAGGCTCCTTGTTTCTTGCTCTCCTAGCCCCTGTTTACTTTTCTAGTTTGCCCCCAAATGGTGGAAATTCCATGAGGGCAAGGACTCGACTTGTTCATTGCTGTTTACCCAGAGTTTCAAACGTGTGTCGAAGGAATAAATCATACTCAACACTCTTTGTTACTTTACATCTGCATTGTTATGGGGCTGCTACCTGCCGCTCTTAATGCAAGGGGAGTTCCATGGGGTCAGAACCTTCTGCTGTCTTGAGCATCATATCGCTGCATGGCACCATGGGAGGCCTTCCACACGTGAATACTCAATACATTTTATCACAACCGTGTGAAAAATCACACCACGTGGGTGATGGTGTTGGTGTTAGGATTGTGAAAACAACTGATTTTTCCCCACTATCTACACGAAAAATTATAATGGAAAAAAACACAGCAATATAAAGAAAAATTCACAGACAGAAAGAAAAAATAGGTTCATATATTGTATTTACTGCATAAACATAATAAAAAAGCTAAAAATAGAAATGGTATCTATAATGATTCTTCACTAAGAGCTCAGGTATGTTCATTCGTTTCCCCCACTGTGTCTACATGGGTGCGGCCTTTTACGTAGCTTACTGTCGATAAAATGTGCATTTTGTTTTTCTTGCTTCATTCCGTGTCACGTGCATTTTCCCAGGATGCTGCATTGCTTTTGCATAGTTAGCTTTAAAAACTGCAGAAAAGGGGCGCCTGGGCAACTCGGTTGGTTGAGCGTCCTACTTCGGCTCAGGTCACAATCTCACCGTTCGTGAGTTCGACCCCTGCATCCAGCTCCGTCCTGACAGTGGAGTGTGTTTAGGATTCTCTCTCTCTTTCTCTCTCTGCCCTACCTCCTCTCAAAATCAAATAAACTTTAAAAAAAGAAAGAAAGAAACTACATAAAAGTCAGTTAAATTCATGTACAGGGAAGGGGGCTGTTTCTTCAAGACACTTTTCCTAGCGTAGAACCCGAACCGCAAGGGTATTCCCGTGGAGGTTCAGATTGCTGACGTCACTGGCCAGGAGGTGAAGAAGAAACAGGCAGCGAAGGATGTGAGTGCGAGTGTAGATGAGAACTCGAGTGAGATTAAGTGAAGTGTGATTATTTTCAGAGAGTCCAGGCTACTCAAGGCCCTAATGAGAACTGATAATTACAGTTACGTTGATGGGAAGATTCCGAGGTCAGGTAGCTTGGCTGTCCTCTGAGACGGGGTGGGCGCGTGCAGGCGGGGCTGGTCCTGCACGCGGGGCTCTGACGATGGAGACAGTGGAACAAATGTGGGGCGCTCATAAGTGAGGGGCTGAGAAGCCGGGGGGCCGCCGGGACCGATGAGGAACTGTTACCTGCGGTCTCGGAGTCTGTTCGTATGGGACGCGGTGGTCGACCTGGAAGTGACCGGGCGTCCCAGGGACGGCATTGGCACGTGCAGGCGCCGACGCGGATGCTGCGGGCTGGACATGACGATCGCTGCCTAATGCTTTCCCAAATGCAAGTCTGGGCAGGAAGGCCTTTGGCTTCCTTCTCGAGTCTTTTATGAAATGACAGTATCGTAGCCCCAAGCAGGAGCCTGGGTTGCGGCCGCCTGGGCTCAGCCGCTTTAACCCCAGACTTGCTGCTCTGCAGCTGACTCGCTCCCGTCTCCTTAGTGACACCCGCCCCCCAGCACCTGTGTTAGGAGGACCCCACATAAAGGGCACCTGGTGCAGAAGCACGTGCCGTCCCTCCCCAGATGGCAGAGCTGCCCACGCGGGGACCCCCGACAGGCCCGACCTAGCAGCGCCTGCCAGCAGTCTCCCCTCGCCGCTCTGTTTGCCTCCATCGGGGGACACACGCTCCCTCTCGCTCGCTCGCTCTCTCACTTTCTGGATTAAGTACCTTTCATTTACAAATAGTCGTAGCATTTTCCTGCAAAAGAGCGAAACCATCTCCTTTGGAAAAAAAAAAAATCACCACCAGAGATTGAATTAGAGACTTAGAGCAGCGTTTTCACTGGAGAGGGGACTGAGCACAGAGGGCAGGGAGGAGGAGGAGGAAGGCAGGAGAGGGTTTCGGCCCTGGCGTCGGGAGGCGAGGGGCCGACACACTTGTGCTCTGGGCGCCTTCCCTTCCCGCCTCTAATCCCCCTGTCCTCGCCGACTCAGCTTCACCTGTGTGCTTCTCCGGGGGCTTTCGTGGTTTGGGGTTTAAAGAACTTCGTTACCTTTTTATTTTTTTATTTTTTTAAATGTGTTTATTTTTGAGACAGAGAGACAGACAGACAGAACATGAGCAAGGGAGGGGCGGAGAGAGAGGGAGACGCAGAATCCGAAGCAGGCCCCAGGCTCTGAGCTGTCAGCACAGAGCCCAACGCAGGGCTCGAACGCAGGAACCGTGAGATCATGACCTGAGCCAAAGTTGGATGCTTAACCGACTGAGCCACCCAGGCGCCCCAAAGAATTTCGTTATCTAAAACTACAGTCAGCCATTTCTTCTCTGCATGTTAACTTTTATCTTTGACCACTGGGTGGTCAAGTAAGGACCCTGTTATATTCAGTGTTGAATCGTCACTGTCCACACAGACTGGTACATGGACATTGCTCAGTAAACACTGAATGAATGAATGAGTAATCAGAACTTGGAAATTCTGGGGGGCCAGGGCGGCTTACTTGGTTAACCATCCAACTTTGGTTCAAGTCATGATCTCATAGTTCGTGAGTTCGAGCCCTGCCTCAGGCTCTGGGCTCTGTGCTGACAACTCAGCCTAGAGACTGCTTCGGATTCTCTGTCTCCCTCTCTCTGTCCCTCCCCCACTCATGCTCTCTTTCTCTCTGTCTCTCAAAAATAAGTAAACTTTAAAAAAAAAAAACTAAAAAAAAAAAGAACTGGAATATTCTGGTTTTTCCAGGTCATTAAAACATCGATTACTGCTTATCCCAGGTTGTCATTCCCAACTTGATTATTTTAATGGCTAGCAAAAACTCAGATTGCCATCATGTTTAGAAAAACACAGCTAAAAATGGACACAGTGGCGAAAAGGAAATTCCGACTAGAGCCATTTTCCCCCCAGATTCGTTTTACACAGTTCTTCTCCTAGGTCATGTCGAGCCTCCTGTCCGTGAGTCTGCACTTGATGTGAAGAAATTTAAAGGGCGCGTTGATACTTTTGTTTCATTTCAGCAAACTCCAGAAGACAAAGAGGGATATCAGATGGCTTCAAGGAGTGACTGGCGAGTGGTTCGAAGAAATTCAAAGAAAGAAGTTTTGCAATGAGACAGATGTGAGCCAGATGTTAAAACAGCCACTTGCATACAGACTAAGGAGAGGGATGGCAGAAAATGGTGAGGAAAACACTTACATCCACATTTGTTTTCTTACAGCGCGTTGTGATAGATAATAACTCAGCGGGCCTCCAACTAACCAATCCATGTTTAGGGCTCTTTTGAAATCATAAGGCACAAGAGTTTTATAACTTAACAGACAGTAAGAGGAGTGAACTGAAAGGGTACTGTAATGTCTTAGGGGTGTGTTTTTAGAATCGGGCAAGATAGCATAGTGGTTAAGAACACACGTTGAGGGGGCGCCTGGGGGGCTCAGTCTGTTGGGCATTGGACTTTGGCTCAGGTCATGATCATGGTTCGTGGGTTCGAGCCCTGAGTTGGGCTCTGTGCTGACAGCTTGGAGCCTGGAGCCTGCTTCGCATTCTCTCTCTCTCTCTCTCTCTCTCTCTGCCTCTCCCTCTCTTGTGCTCTTTCTCTCTCTCAAAATAAACAAACATTAAAAAAATTAAAAAAAAAATAAAGAACACACATGTTGATATCCAAGAGGGCATGGATTCAGATCTCCGCTGTGTCTCTCTGTATTCTTTATTCTGTCAGAATCCATGTGACTGTTCAAGTTACTTATTTCTGTAAGCCTCTGTTTTCTCATCTTTATTTTTATTTTATTTTATTTTTTTTGTTTTTGTTTTTTGTTTTCTCATCTTTAAATGGGTGTGATGATGCCTACCTCCTAGGGTGGTTGTATATGTACAAAGTGCTGAGCTGGGACCCAGTGAGCCCTCACATGAATGGGATGGTGAGGGAGGAGGAGACAGGAGGGGGCGGGCAGGGAGGGGGTTATGGGAGAAGGGAGGGGAAAGGTGGTAGAAGAGCCGCCACCTTTCTGGAACTTTGGTAAATTAAGCTCTGCAGGTCAGTGCCTTCTTGAACATCCCAGCTGTGGGACTACTCACACGTCCCTTACCTCCACCAGACCCTTGTGTGTTTCTACTGTGCAAACGAGGATAATAAAACCCGCTTTCACAGGACCCTTGTGAGAATACCAAAGTGCATTCAAGATGATAACTCAGGAAAACAGTGTCGAGTAGCTTCCTAGTGATACAGTCACGTGGACTGCTTTGGCCAATGTGTTACTAACATTAGTAGCACCAAGAAACATATAACAATATCTCTAAACTTATATGGGCATTTTACAGCTCCCATCATAAACAAATCTCTCTAAAGAGACTCACAGTTCAGATTTCGAAATTAACCCCGTGTATACCGTGGCGATTTCCCCGTGACATTGAGTCTCTCTAATATTTATAACTTCAGCATGTCCCCAAGTATTACAGTATCATAGGCTTTGTATATGTTGATGTCGCCTTAGGGTTTTGAATACATATATAACTATACATTATCTATACACATATTAGACATATTTCTGTTACAGACACACACATACATATACCCTCTATGTTGCAAATACACATACACAAAGTTAAATTTTTGATGGAAATGAGGAACACTTTAAGTGGCTTCATTTCCTTTTCCTGTACTTTCTTTGGTTGCAAAAAGCTACATGGTATCTATTACTGTGGTTCGAAAGTACTGGAATAAAAATCTCTGAAGGACAGCACAGCTGAAAGCAACTCGGAAGTCCAGTGAGGTCCCCGACGCCTCACTTTGGGCTTTGGCTCCGGACGGATTCGCGCAGCCGGTGTGCGGGGAGGGATGTTCCACGAAACTGTGGTCCACGGTGCATACTGAGAGACTTCCTTCTCTTTGTGAGGATTTTCTCTGGTCAGCAGAACCATCAGGGGCACAGGGCTCCCCCGACTGCTCGGGTCTCCATGTGGGGATGCCTGGTGCATTTTCAGTCTGCAGAGAGCTGGGGGCGGGGGAGCAAGAGTCTTAGTTCTCAGAGATACATTCGCCCGGAAATATTGAGCGATGCCACCTTTCTACAATGTTCGTCTAGATCCCGTGGAATTACAAACCTCAAGAGCTAAAACGACACCTAATCAGAGAAACCCCGTATCCGTGGCTTCGCGGCTGAGCTTCAGATCATCATTTTCTTCCCTGTTCTCGTTCAGAAAATCCAGAAGGGAGACTTCAAAGCTTCAGTCACCGGGACACAAAGGGTGAGTTAAATTCAGATCACGTGACAGCTCACTGGTTACTTGATACCAGAGGCCAGAAGCCTGTTTCGTGTGCAGAATGTTTTATGTTTGCTCTCAGGCTTTAAATTCAGATAGGAACAAAGGAGAGGGGACTTAGCTCTCAGAGGGACGAAGTCCTTATGAAACCATGGAACTTGGCTCTTTTGGAATCCAACTTCTAACCAGTTATACCCGTCCCAGGTAGTGCCCTTGGTGGATGAGGGGTTAAATGTCGGGAAGTAATCATTGACAGTTTCCCCCGCAGCTTCAAGAGGCTGGTCTGTGCCCCGGTTGGGAAGATATCTTTAAATCAGAACTGCTGTTTCCTTGGGGAGATATGTGTCTGAGGTCACGGGGGGGAGGGGGGGGTGGGGGGCAGATGACGTGTAAAGATTTAAGTAAAGTGAATGAGATGAACAAAAGCAGGAGAGGAAACTCGTGTTTTTTAAACCGAGGGAATAAACGTCTTACTGTGACTAACAGTAGCCAGGACAGCCGCTCGGATGTGGTTAAAGCCGCCAGAATTTAAACTTAAGGCGCAGGCAGGGAGGTTTGGGGGAGAGTGGAGGCGTGGTTCCGGATCGTTCCCGGCACGACCCTGCGTACATCAGTTCATCCTGACTCACGAGTCGTTAGGTCGTTTTGTGAAAAACAGGCGAGGCTTTGCTTACCTGCAGTCGAGCTGACTGCTAAATATTTGCAGCCTGTCTTCCTGGTTGAGAAGCTTCCCACCCTCTTAAGGTGTTGGCCGCACACGTGATGCGTGCCGGCAAACCATTCGGAAGGGCTGCCTTGTGGCACCGACCGCCAGGTGCCGGAGGTCACTCTTGCTGCAAAACAGCCCGTGGCCGTGGCCGCCGCCGGTGGGCGTGGGACGAGGCTGCCCGGCCCGCACGGCAGGGCCCTGGGCTCCCGCTTCCCTCCTAGGCGGATGAATGGGGTTTCAGCGGAGCCTGCGCTTGTCTTTGCTGAGCTAGTGGAGGGGAACGGGATGTAGGTTTCTGGGAGGGTCTCTCCCGGAGCCGCTCGGAAGGAAGTGCTCTCCAAACAGGTGAGTGGCTCTTCTTCGGGGGAACGTTTGAAACGCTAGGAATCCTCTCTTTTGGGGGTTTCACGTTGAAGAGTATTTCCTTTAAAGGACAGATGTTTTATAAGGAGAAAAGAAGTCTTCCTGGCACGTGGTGTGGCTGGAACCGGTGACGTCATTTGTGTTTTAGGTGATTTTCTCTAAGGCCGACTTTTATGGAGTGCAACGTTTCACATCAGGAAACCAGGAAAAGTTGAGGAACCTGTTCACTCTGTGGGCAAGTTATTTCCAAGCTCATACTACAAGTCATTGCAAAAGTGGATCCAAGGGGACAGAAAATCTAGATTCTTCTATCTGGGTATCGTGTGTGTGTGTGTGTGTGTGTGTTTAATGTTTATTAATTTTTGAAAGAGAGAGAGAGAAAGACAGAGAACAAGCGGGGAAGGGGAAGGGAGAGAGGGAGACAAGAATCGGAAGCAGGCTCCAGGCTCTGAGCTGTCAGCACAGAGCGCAACGCAGGGGCTCGAACTCACGAACCCAGAGATCATGCTAGGCTAGGCCAGTCAGTTGCCCAGTGTGTTTGTTTTTCCTAATGTTTATTTATTTTTGAGAGAGAGAGTTGGGGGGGTAGGGGTAGAGAGAGAGAGGGGACAGAGGATCCGAAGCAGCCTCTAGGCTCTGGGCTGACAGCAGCAAGCATGACGCGGGGCTCGAACCCACGAACCCTGAGATCATGACCTGAGCCGAAGTTGGATGCTTAACCAACTGACCCACCTAGGCAGCCCCATGGTTTTATTGGTTATAGACCAAATTGAAAAAAAAAAGGGAAACTTTTATTTAACAACTGTCCTTTTTATAAACCAAAATGACCTGTAGCTTTCTTATAACCGTCTGCGCTGAAACATAAAAATCAGTATGCAGAAGTGAAATGGATTTTATCCTTCAAGTGTATGTGGGTACGTTTGGCAGCTTTCCAAATTCGTCTTCTCTAAATACATTTTACTTTCAAAATGGAGTTGGAAATAAATATTTATGAATGGTGTTGGTACAGAATATCATGAAGGCATTCTTTTTTGCTCTTAAGTTTCAGTAGGTCAACTGTACAAATATGTCCTTTTCATTTTTAGGTGTGTGCATGAGCTAAATCTTTGGATACAAATCCGGAGTGTGTGTGTGTGTGCGCATGTGGTGGGTGGACGGCCAGGAGGTGGTTTGAGGGAGGCATATAATTGTGTGTCGTCCACTTTCAGACGCTGACTTTCTTTGGTAGTTCTGATCTTCTGAAATACAAAATCAGGCTTCTGCATCCGTGATTCGGGAGCTCCTCCTTGGCTCTTACTGCACAGGAGGAGCTGACAAAGGGCTCCGGAAAGCAAAGTCATCCCGGGCCTGGTAGGGTTCAG
Source organism: Paguma larvata (assembly GCA_030068075.1). NCBI lineage: Eukaryota > Metazoa > Chordata > Mammalia > Carnivora > Viverridae > Paguma > Paguma larvata. Next base: position 2,070,687 of record CM057831.1, on the reverse strand, counting down.
GTTTCTACTTGCCGAAGCCACCGAGGCTCGACATTGTCACCCTTGGTGCTCTGGAGAGCGAGTCAGCAAAGCTGTGTAGAGGATCTTTTGCAAGTCACAGAAGGGGAGCCAACCCCTCTGGGCACAATACAGCCTTCTGTTCAGCCCTGAAAGACTTGAATATCAGAGACATGACTTTTCATCTTTTAAGCTGTGGTTTAACTGAGAAACGATGCTGGGTAATGGGTCACTCTCTCCGGAAGAAAATGGATTTGGTTGTTTCACCAGGTACTCGCTTTAGAAAGGCCTAGTCAGGGGCGCCCGGGCGGCTCAATTAAACGTCCGACTCTTCGTTTCGGCTCAGGTCACGATCTCACGGTTTCAAGAGTTCAAGACCCGCATCAGGCTCTGTGCTGCTAGTGCAGAGCCTCTTGGGACCCCCGCCCCCCACTCTCTCTCTCTTCTCCTTCCTACTCACGCTGTCTGTCTCTCTCAAAAATAAATAAATAAACTTAAAAAAAAAAAGGCCTAGCCCAGTCAGTACAAGCATATGATATATTGAAGCTTTAATTTTCTATTTTCAGTGGTAAAAAGCCATGGGAACATAGTGACTTAATGAATTGACCAAAAGGCAAAAAGTTTTGCCATTTCTGCTTCAGATATGACTGGTTTCTCCTCTCAAATATATGCGCTTCCCAGATTATCCCGTTATTATTTTTTTCAGTTTATTTATTTTGAGGTAGAGAGCTCGAGTGGGGGAAGGGCAGAGCGAGAGGGAGAGAGAGAATCCCAAGCAGGCTGCGTGCTTTCAGCGCAGAGGCCGATGCAGGGCTTGAACCCATGAAGTGTGAGATCATGACCTGAGCTGAAATCAAGAGTCGGATGCTTAACCGACTAAGTCACCCAGGCACTCCTATCCCCTTATTATTTTAATCCTGCTTGTAAATGTTTCACCTATATCCTCTGTGACCCCTCCCCACCCTTAGGAAAAAGGAAAACTATTTTCCATTCATGTCTAGATCTATTTACTGCTAGCCAATAAATTCTCAAGAGACCTATGTATACATGTATATTGCATGTATCTTTCCCCCAACATTTTCCTGTGCATTGTGTTTCCTCCTGTCTTGTTATAGGGCGTTTAGTGCCTGTGACATAGAGCTCAGCGCCCCAGCACAAAATTTTAGTAACCTAGAGTCTCAGAAATTCCTTCTACTTAGTTCAGCAAGTACCCAATAGTGTACGTCATGAGCTTACAAATGCAGTCTTCCCGGCTGCCAAAGAGCGCCTACGGTTGTTCCTTTCTTCTTATCCCAGCGATGCCCCTCCCCACCATGAACGCGTGCTGTGCCTGCCACTCTGTCTCATGCTACCACAGAATCCACAGCAAAGTCGTTCCTGCGAGGGGGCCACCTTCATTCTCAAAACTGGTGTTCATTATGGCAATCTTAGGGATGTGGATTCCCCCCCTTACTCCTTGATGGTGGTGTCCCAGAACTCAGGCAACGTGAAAATGGGAGGGAAGCCGTTCATAAGGCTCCTGAGTAGAATGGGGGCGCCTGGGTGACTCAGTCGGTTAAGCATCCAACTTCAAATCAGGTCATGAGCTCCACGTCAGGCTGTGTGCTGACAGCATGGAGCCTGCTTGGGATTCTTTTCTCTCTCCTCTCTCTCCGCTTCTCCCCCACGCATGCTCTCTCTCAAAATAAATAAACAAACTTAAAAAAAATAAATTTAAGTCGCGTCTTTCCTTTGAGGACCATCACAGTGCCTCACACATCTAAGTACCCGCCGCACAGTGGAGTTTAGAAAGTGGCAGCCGCTGTCTGGCCGTGAGCGCCTGCCCATTAACCCGTGACTTCAGGAAGATTCTTTTTCCCCTGGAGATGCAAACAGCTTTGGTGGATCCACCTCGCTGCTCTTCAGACATGCCCAAATTTGCCTGACGCACAGGGTGTACCCAGTTTAGGCATTCTGGCTACAGCCACGCGTTATGTAAGCAAGACATAAGATACTAGTTGGAAAGTTGAAAAGGCAGACAAGAGGCGCCTGCGTGGCTCAGTCGGTTAAGCGTCGGTTAAGTGTCTGAATTCGGCTCAGGTCATGATGTTTCAGTCGTGAGTTCGAGCCCTGTGTTGGGCTGTGTGTTGACAGCTCAGAGCCTGAAGCCTCCTTCAGATTCTGTGTCTCCCTCTCTCTCAGCCCCTCCCCTACTCATGCTCTCTCTCTCTCTCTCTCTCAAAAATAAAACATTAAAAAGAAAAAATGTGAAAAAAAAAAAGAGGAAAAGGCAGATAGTATTTTTTTTCCCACCAGGTTCTGGTTGTTTTCTTCATTCATTTATTTATTGAGCCTCTCACTCACTACAAATGCCTGAGTTTGAAGACATAAAAATCTCAGACACCTCGATGGGAAGGAGCAGTCAGAGTAAACAAGAAACGCTCCTTCAGTGAAGCCAGGCGTGGTCTCCACGGGTAGACGGAAGGGTTGCAGTGACAAGAGGCAGGACGAGGGGAGTGGTTTTGGGTTTCCTCCTGGGTGGCCCGCGGTTCCCAGGTGATTCGGCTGACCATTATTATAATCTCATCAACAATTTAAAAATAATGACAGATCCTCAGATCCCCGACTCTGAGACCCTGATTCAGAAGGTCTGAAACGGGGCACGGGGAACTCTGTTTATTTATTTACTTACTTTAGATTTTCCAGGATGTTCGGATGCTCAGTCGGGTTTGGAAACCGCAGCGGTAGAGCTTCCCCTGCCGCTGTGGTGAGTAAGGGCTGTCGGAACCCCTGGCGAGGGCGGTGTTAGCCCAGGTGATGCTTTCTCTTGTGTATTTATGGGGCTTTTATCGAAGTCTTACTCTGGACCAGATACCGTGGTTAGTGCTGGAGATAAAATTGTGAAAGTAAGGCAAAGTGCCTGCTCGGAGAACTTCAGTCCAGGAGGGAACAGCAGAATCCTCCGTGTGGTTGGGTGTGAGGGGCACCACAGATCTCTGGGACGTGGTCGGACATCATGGGCTCATGTATTTCCTGTGGCAGTTTTTTGGCAAATGGCAATAAGTATCTTGAGGGAGGGATGCTCTGTGGAATTCACACAGGGATACCGTCCGGCCTAACTGCAGCCCGGGTGACAGCTGGTAACACCAGTGATGATGGCGTAATATGGTGAGTGCTAGGGAGGGTGCATGGTATTCCTGCTGTGAGATCATGTAGGAGAAGCACTTAAGTCAGGCTGGAGGACCAGAAGCCTTCCTGGAAGAGGAGAGCCAATTGTCAAAGGGCATGTGGGACTGAGCTAGGTCATTAAGAGGCGGGAGGTAGGTTGCCCTGGGCAGAAAGACTGACGCAGTCGAGGTGTGGAGACTGGAAAAAGTAGGGACTCGTGTAGGTGGCCGAGGTTCAGTGACCTGGTTCAGGGTCACTGGCACCCGGGGGTAAGACCCATAAGAGATGTAATGAGAGGTTGGTAGAGGCCATAGCACAGGGACCAGCGGTGCTAAGGGTGTGGAGTGCTAAGCAGCTTGATCCTATAGACAATGAGAAGCCATTAATCACTTTTAATGCCATTTATTCCTTATGCGTATGTATGTGTTTGTATTTCATATGTATAAAGTCACCCACAACCCACTGACCTGGACAAACACTAAAATATTTTGGTGTATTCAGTGCAGGCGTGCAGTGCAGGTACACAGGTGTATTTTATCCATTGATAGTTGTTAGACGGAGGAATGACATAATCAGATCTTCACCTTAGAAAGTTCACTTTGGGGGCGCCTGGGTGGCTCAGTCGGTTGTGCGTCCGACTTCGGCTCAGGTCATGATCTCGCGGTCTGTGGGTTTGAGCCCCACGTCGGGCTCTGTGCTGACGGCTCAGAACCTGGAACCTGCTTCACATTCTGTGTCGCCCTCTCTCTCTGCCCCTCCCACACTTGTGTTCTGTCTCTCTCTGTCTCAAAAATAAACATTAAAAAAAATTTAAAAAAAAAAAAAAAGAAAGAAAGTTCACTTTGGCTCGGCGCTTCTTGATCGGGGGCAGTTTTGCCCCACAGAAGATCTTTGGCAATGTCTGAGGCCATTTCTGTTTTTCACAACTGAAGGGTGAGAACTATGGGCGTCTAGTGGGGAGGGTCAGAGATGTCGCCAAGTCCCGTGACACACGCCCCCCACCACCCCAAAGCCATGCCAGTAGAGCCAAGGCTGGGAGGCTGGTTCAGGTGCAGCACAAAGGACAGACTTGAGGGGGCAGAGCTCGGGTGAGACCAGGTAAGGCAGTGTTTCGATAACGGCGGCCTGAACTCAGGTGGCAGGCAGTGAGGAGAGCAATGAATCGTGAGAACTTGGTAATTGGATGTGTCGGGTGAAGGAAAAGGAAGAATGGAGATGACCTCTCCTCCCTGACTTAGGAAACTAGGTAGTTGATGGTAAAGAAATAGAGGAGGAGGAGCAGAGAGGAGGATAAAAATGAACACACTTGCAGATTTCTTCTACGAAGAGTGTTCGGGGAATACCGCACACGGCACTGGGGAACAAAGCACACAGCCCTTGGTTTCCCGGGCTTTGGTCTCGTGAGGACAACGAAAAGGCAATAGAGAAACATAAGATACTAGTGCTAAGGTGATCTTCGAGCTCGCGGCGTAAGACACCATGAGCAAAGCTCACCCTCCCGAGTTGAAAAAATTTATGGACCAGAAATTATCATTGAAATTAAATGGTGACAGACATGTCCAAGGAATATTGCGGGGGTTTGATACCTTTATGAATCTTGTGATAGAGGAATGTGTGGAATGGCAACTAGTGGGCAACAGAACAATATTGGAATGGTGGTAATTCGAGGAAATAGTATCATCATGTTAGAAGCCTTGCAACGAGTATAAACAATGGGCGTGTTCACCAGAAGAAACCAGCTGCTTCCACATGTCCCCTCCATAGCACCTGTTTTACTACAATCTAAACATCAGGTTGTGCATTTTCATATTGAACTTTTTTGTTAAATAAACTTTTTTTATAGTCAAAAAATGCTTTCTCAGACATTCTGAACATGGAAAATTGAATGTTAGCTCTCATTCTAGTTTTTTCTAACATGAACTGTTCCTGTTTTGAGACTGATTTGTTCCAAAGCTTTTGTGCATTAATATTGAAGAATCTGATTAAATGTGAGGCATGGCTAAAAGAAAAAATGATACTAGTGCCAAGGTGGGGAAGTTCCACGTGTTCTAGGAGCACTCATGAACTGTTTGTCAGATTACGTCTTGAGCCTGGGTAGCTTCCCCAGGGAAAATGACAGAAGGATGGCTCGAGCATGAGAGTTACCAGGCAAACAGGCGGTCGGAAAAGGTTGCGGGCAGATTCTGCGCAGATGCTCAGAGGTGTGCTGATTCCTCATGGCCGAGGGACACGCGAAGTGGAGAGATGAGGCCGGAAAGCGTACGGGGACTAGAGCGTACAGGGCCTCCTGAGCGCAGAGGAGAATTTGAACTTTCACCTGGGAGCAAATAGAAATCACTTAAAATGTCAAACAGGGAGGCAGTGTGATGCACTTTGTACCGATCACTCTGGCTGAAGCGCAGAGAGTGGGTTGGACTGGAACAAAACTCGGAGGGAGAGGGACAGGCGGAGGACTAGGGCAGAAAAGCAGATGATAAAGGTCTTAACTGGGGTACAGCCGGGGGGATGTAGAGGTGTGGGTGGTTTGGAGAGGGATTTCTGAGTTTGAATCAACAGAATCTGTCGGTCGATTGGACAGGAAGGAGAGGTTATGCAGGGAGGACACGGGGGCCAGTTTAGACATGGAGGGTCTGACTTGCCCTGGTCCTCCAGATGGAGGTCTTGAGTGGCCCATCTTACAGCGTGTTCCGTCACTATTTGGGGAAGTCGCCTGGGCTTCTGGTTTTTAAAAAGAATAGTCTCTGTTGTTTTTGTTTTTTGAGAAAGGGAGAGGGGGAGGGGGAGAGGAAGAATCCAAAGCAGGCTCCACACTCAGCACAGACCCCAACGTGGGGCTCGACCTCATGACCCTGGGATCATGACCTGAGCCGGAATCAAGAGGCAGATGCTTAACCAGCGAAGACACCCAGGTGCCCCTTTAAAAGAACATTCTTGAGCCACCCTCTAACCTACTGAATGAGAATTTCTGAATGGTATCTGCAAGGTATGGAGACAAGAGGAGATTTTGTGGAAGTAAAATAAACTCGGTAAGCCTAGCTTACGGGTACCTACAGACGACTGGAGTGTGGGGCGAGAAGGATTGAAAGGTGAGGGGTGGTCTGGGAGGCTCATCAGATAAGAGAAGAGCCTTGCGTCAAGTGAAGACTGGATGACACTCGGGGGATCGATAGGATCCCTTTTGCAGTTTGGACAGATCTCTGGGGGCGGTGGGAAGGGGGGCGAGGAGTCCAAGAGAGAAATTACAGAAGTTCAGTCGGCAGGGTGGGTGAGCAGAGGTTGGAGGTGAGAGATCTCGAGATGTGGCGTCAGAAGGGCTTGAGAGCAAGTGCAGAAGGTGAGGTGGCCATGTGTCTCGGGAGGTCCCCGGGCCAGCGGACTGTAACCAGCCTCGCTTCTGTGCCCCCACCGCTGCTTTTATTCACTGCAGGCGGAAGCCGTCACATCAGAAACATATATTCGCTTTTAGGAGGGTCTCGGGGCGGGTGTAGAGACTCTGTGCCTCCAAGCCACCTGAGTCCCGCGCCCGGCTAGCAAGTCCACAAGGGCACCTCACGTGGCCTTGCACACCATCGGGGCACGCGCCGCCCACGCATAGCTCGCCCTCACCCTCGGTGGCTCTCAGTCCCAGCCACGCTCCTGCCATCCTGTCTGTCACGCTGTCCTCCCTCCTGCCCCCTCCTGCCCCGGCTGCTGGCACTGCGGATTCGGGGCCTGGTGAGCTGCGTGGGCACTCCATGGGCACCGTGGCCCACAGGGCTCTGGAAGGAGCCTTCACAATCTGGTATGTTCTCTTGGCTCCAGCAGATGGAATTGCTTGCCAGCTCCCAGGCGGCCTGGCTCTTTCCTGTCTCTGGGCTCTGGCTCCTGCGGTTTTCCTCCTTTCATACCAGTTCACCTGCCACCTTCTCCCTGCCGCCTTCCCTGCTGACTCCCAGGAAAGTGCTCACCGGTCCCTCTGCGTTTTCGGGGCATTGAACTTAACGTCGCCTTATTGTCCTCATCGCCTCTTGGCTTGTATGTCTGCTCTTTCTGTACCCACTCTTTCCCGCTGTGAGCGCCTGCAGAGGACAGGGTCCCCGTCTCAGTGCCGTTTGTCTCCTGCCAACCACTGGCAGGAAGGAGGCGTGCAGACTCAGTGCGGCTGCAAGGGAAGGAAGAATAAAAATAAAAGCAGGATTTAAGTTCCAGATATTAATTTAGAGCTGGTGTTTCAGAGTAATATGAAACGCAGTCCATAATATTAATGTCAATTTCTGTTCAAAACTTGAGCTAATCTGGGGCACCCGGGTGGCTCAGTCGGTTGAGCCTCCAACTTCAGGTCATGGTCTCGAGGTTCATGGGTTCGAGCCCCGTGTCAGGCTCTGTGCTGACAGCTCAGAACCTGGAGCCTGCTTTGGATTCTCTGTCTCCCTCGCCCTCTGTCCCTCCCCCATTTGTGCTCTGTCTCTCTGTCTCTCAAAAACGAATAAATGTTAAAAAAATTTTTAAGGGGTGCTGGGTGGCTCAAGTTGAGCGGCTGACTTCAGCTCAGGTCATGATCTCACAGTCTGTGAGTTCGAGCCCCAAGTCGGGCTCTGTGCTGACGGCTCAGAGCCTGGAGCCTGCTTCGAATTCTGTGTCTCCCTGTCTCTCTGCCCTTCCCCTGCTCATACTCTGTCTCTGTCTCTCAAAAATAAATGAATGTTAAAAAAAAAAAATCAAAAAAAAATTTTTTTAATTTGAGCTAATTCGTAAAACATATTCGGATATCTTTAACATAAAACATTGTTTGGCCCCCCAGGTTTCATGCCCAACTCTGGGGAGCCACGAAGCAGCTAGGAGTTCAAATAAAAGAAAACTGCATCTTGCCGGTTTTGACTGATCTGACCAGAAGTCCCAGTTTGTTTGTTTAATTCTTGATTCCCTTTGCTGTTCTCTTGGGGAAGGACAGGACCTCATTTTGTCCAGAGCAGCGAGTCACTGCCGTGTGTTCAATCTCAAGCTGTTATTCAGGCCGAGCACCCCTTGGCGTAGGATTGCGGATCTAAAAGATTAAAATCTTTCTCTGTTTGGGACCCATGGCTTGTAAATTTTTCACCTACTGAATTTGAGAGAAGCAGCATAAACAGTAAAAGCATAATTGTTCTCCAAGATGGTTTTGTAGTGAAGAAGGCATCTTTACAAAACGAAACATCCAGAAACCATCTTGACAGGGCTGGCTTTTTGTTTTTTTTTGGTTTTGTTTTGTTTTGTTTTGTTTTGTTTTTATTTATGTTTGAGAGACAGAGAGTGAGCAGGGGAAGGACAGAGAGAGAGAGGGAGACACAGAATCCGAAGCAGGCTCCAGGCTCTGAGCTGTCAGCACAGAACCTGACGCGGGGCTCGAACCCACAGACTTTGAGATCATGACCTGAGTCGAAGTTGGCCACTCAATCAACTGAGCCACCCAGGCACCCCAGGGCTGGCTTTTTAAAGATTCCCTTGTGAATTGTTGAGTCTGGTCCTGACCTAATCTCTCTTTAAGATAAAAATGTACGGAAATCTATTTCCCTTTAGCAAGAAGAGTCCGTGTCCCTGAGTCGTTAAGAAAGAGTGCTCGGATTTAATGAGCCTGTGGGCCGGCTCTGAGCTCATCACTAACTGTGTACATCAGGAGGTGTCTTCTAACTTCTCTGTAAAATGACAGCACTCTGGTAGTGTCTCCGTCACAGGAGTGATGTATTTAAATGAGGTAACACGTGCACAGAGCACAAGAACACGGACACACAGTAAGCATTCAACGCATGTAACTATTTTTGTTGCTATGTCTTTATGCCTTGCTCACATCTGAATCCACTACTAGGTAATTTCTTCTTGGCTCCCTGACATATGAAGATGTAAAACGTTGAGCCTAAGCCATCATAGGAAAAAGTCTCTGAAATTTTTTCAACAATGCGCTAACCAAGAAATGTCTTCCTATAGGGCATTAGAAATCTATCTTCTCGAGATATCAAGATGTCACAGCAAATGTGCTGTTGATTTGCCTCCTGGTGAACGTTAGACACTTCTTCAAAGAAATGATTTCGAATTCTTTCCACAGATGCGACGCCCATGCGGGACCTTCCGTGTCTGTGAGGCGGACCGCGGCGGTGAGTAACCAGAAACTAAACGTGTTGCTCAGGACTTCAGCCTTCGCGAGATCCTGGTTGGCGACCTTTGTGAATAGGCTTCTCCTTGGCTCAGTTTAAATTTACCTGAGAAGTCTTAGATTTCTCCTGGAGAGTTTAAAGTTTCCCATCCGTGGTTGGTATCCTGTTGGCTCTGGTACTGAAATACTCAAACACTGGGCTTTGCCGGGAAGGAGTGAAGCCATCATGTGTCCCTCGCCCCCTCAGTGGCCCTCTGATATTCTCCCACGGGTCACCCCTGTCCACCCCTAATGCCCTGGGCAGAGGAAGACACGAGTGGCGTCCATTGCCACTCTTACAATGTCATTTGTGTTCGGGGTGGAAGCCGAGGTTGGCGAGCTGCACTTGGCTGGAACAAGTTCACGTGGGGGGTCTGACCCGACATAACCCTCCCCCAAGGGCTTAGATTTCGGTTTATCTGTTCACGTGCTTACAAGCTTACAAAGCTGTAAGGCTTTTGTGTCTTGCTTTTTCATGGTCTTACCTTTTGATCTTCACGTGCCTCTGTCTCACTGTGTGACTCATGTGTTTGGGAGATGGAAGAGAATGTCGGAAAGGACCTAAGAGTGCAGGGGGAGGGCAGACGCATTTTTCAGTTTATCGTGGTCCTAGTACTCGCACCTTCCTTTCTCTCGCTCTCTCTTGCCACCCCCTGCCTTTTTTTCCCAAAAGCATGGTAGAATTCTAGCGAGGAGTACCTACAGAGGTTCTTTATTTCAGAAACAAAAGAGAGACGCCTTTCGTCTTCAGCCTAATGCTACCTCTTTCCGAGCAACCCTGAACCCTCGCTCCTCTAGGTGCTTGAGCCCCAGCCGTGCCACCAGCACCAACAACTACTTCGGTCTCTTGGAGAAACTGCCGCCGCCAGCCAGGCACGTGACACAGATCGTTTCACTTGGTCCCCAGAAGAAATCTGTGAAGTATGCTCTTAGTATCTCGTTTGAAAGAGGAAGAAACTGAGGTTCAGAGAACTTGAAGATCATGTTCAAGGTCACTGGTGAATGGTAGAGTGGAGACAAGAAAATCTGGGTTTCTGGGAGTCCACGGCCAGAAGTCAGCGAGGCCCGCGGCTCTGTCAGCCCAGAGGCCCTGCCTGCCTGTGAGCCCGGGCTTGCTCACCACCGGCAGACTCTCCTTTAACCGAGCAGGGGACCGAAGGGTCATGTCTGCAGCCCTGCCCCAGCATGCCTCTGCACTCCTGCTTTTCCCTAGAGAAGTACTCAGAGCTGGCCTCCCTCTGCCGTTCAGGAGCGGTGGGGTCTGAAGCAGATGCAAACCGTAAGAGACGCTTAACGACGAATCGCGGGAATCTACCCCCAAAACCAGGAGCACACTGTATACACTGCAGGTTAGCCAGTGTGACGATAAATTATATTTAAAAAAAAAAAAAAGAAGAATCGTAAATGCCTGGAGGTTTAAAACAGTCGAGCTAATTTGGAGTTCTCAGGATGTGAAAATCCAGTCTGAGGGCTAATAGGGTGTCTTTCGCTGGCACTCTTGATTGCCGCTTGCATGTAACCATTTCAGGCTCAGAAGCACGTCCTTCTGAAAGTGTGAGACCTGGGAGAAGAAATGAAACTTAAGCCAGTGATTGTTGACTCCTGTTAATGACTTTTATAAAAATTTGGAGACAGAGGGACGCCTGGGTGGCTCAGTCCATTGAGTGTCTGACTTCAGCTCAGGTCATGATCTCACGGTTCGTGAGTTCGAGCCCCGCATCAGACTCTGTGCTCACAGCTCAGAGCCTGGAGCCTGCTTCAGATTCTGTGTCTCCCTCTCTCTGCCTCTCCCCCACTTGCCCTCTGTCTCTCTCTCTCTCTCTCTCTCTCTCTCTCAAATAAATATTAAAATAAAAAAGTTGGAGAGAGAAAATAATGAAGCTGTCGAAAGCAGAGGATTTGTAGGACGTGTAGATTTCCGTTACTTATTCATGGAAATCTTACCTCCTTCATCTGCCAACAGCTGGAAGTGGCCATTGCTGCTTGGTCTTGCCAAGATCCGAGGTAACGCATTTCCCATCGCTTGGTTGGCAGCCAGGCAGGAATGGTATGAAGGGGATTCTGGGATTTTATAGGAGACTGTGCTACATCGTTAGATGACCTTCCACTCAAAGAGGAGAAAGCTGCTATTGAAACATTTTTTTAATGTTCATTCATTTAATTTTGAGAAAGAGAGAGATAGAGAGCGAGCAGGGGAGGGGCAGAGAGAGAGGGAGACGGAATCCCAAGCGGGCTCCGGGCCGTCACCACAGAGCCCGACGTGGGGCTCGAACCCACAAACCGCAAGATCACGACCTGAGCCGAAACGAAGAGTCAGACGCTTCACCGACAGAGCCCCCCAGACCCTCCAGAAAGCTGTTACTTAAACATTTTCATCAGCTTAACAGCAGCCAAGGTTTTCAGAAAACGGAATTGTTGGAAGCTAGAGAGAAGGTTAGAGATTTGTAGCTCGGCGTCTCTCCCAGTCTCAGCACTCCTGACATTTTGGTCCTAGTTTTTCTCTGTGGTGGGGCGTCCTGTGTTCATATTCACAGGACGTGGAGCAGCTCCCCTGGCCTCTAGCTTCTAGATGCCGATAGTTCTCCTCCACTGAACCGTGACCATCAAAAATGTCTCCAAAACGTGCCAGTGTTCTTTGAGGAGCAGGTCGCCCCCAGTGAGAGCCATCTCCTTACAGGTGAGGAGACGAGGTCAAAGTGGTCACCGTTTCTGAGACCCAAGACAAGGACACATAGCCCTGGCCGCTGGATCACTCCTCGTCTCTGAACAGATTTCGGCTGGGCCTGATGCTAGGTACCGCCCGTGTCCTCAGCACCCCGGGCCGGTGCGGGCTCCCCCAGGCCGGGACGGTGTCTGCGCTCCCGTCTCTCCCCACAGCTTGGCGCAATCTGAGCCCTCAGACATTGAAAGAAGAAATGAGTGCTTTTAAGCTGCAGGCGCGTTGGCGAATTTGACCTTTGAATGAAAACAGACACAGAGCAATTTTAGGAACACCCTGAAAAATTAATTTGTTGACTTTGCCAGGGCATTTGATAACATCAGTGAGCTCAGGCTTTGGCTCCGACAGCTGTAGTACAGGTTTGGCTGCTCCAGGACGTTCTCCGATAGGCTAAGGTTACTCCGTGACAGAAAGTTCATTTGTCTCCTCGTGTCAGAATTGTGGACAATATCGGTAGAGTGAATCGGGTTGAGGAAAAGGCCTCATTTTGCTCAGCTTCTGTTATGCACCATGTTTGAGAATGTAACTGACATCCTAAAAGCCAGCATTTTGAGACTCTGGTTTCCAATTCTTTGGAATGCTTTTCTCGTTCATTAGACCATAAGCATCAGCAGGAATCCTCCAGAAAATCCTCTGTAACCACAGTAATAGCTAACAGCGCAGACTCACGAAGTGCTGGCCACCGTTCCAAAGTGTTGTATAGCAATTAATTCATAATCTTCGGCACCACCCTATGAGCTGGGGGACGGGTGCTGCTACCGTCGTCATTATTCTTCTTTCTTCATTTTACCAAGGAAGAAACGAAGATACAGAAAGGTTAAGTAACTCATCCAAAGTTATACAACTGTTAAGGGACAGAAGTAGGGTTTGGACTTGTGTGGAGCTCACGTGTTTGACCGTTAGGCTTTCTTCCCTTAGATGTGCTTTTCCGAGTCCTCATACGTAAATAACTTGGTGTCACAGTTTTTGTAATCTTTACTAGAAATCTCTAGGTGTAATTTTCTACCTTGGTGTACCATAAATCAGTCCCTAACGGCGTGTGCACGGAGGGCATGGAATGCTTAAAGCAGGGTTTTTATCCACAAAGTTTTCCATCTAAACAAGGATCGTGTCCATGAGGAAAATACCAGTAAACCGCAACGTAATGGGAAGAACAGGGTTAGGGGTCAGATCACATGAGTGTGAGTAGCCAGTGCTACTAGCATTTATCATTCATATGACTTAAGTAGGGCGCTGACCCAAGACTCAGTTTTTCATCTGCAGAATGGGAATGACACTCTCTACCTAACCTGCAAATTTGTTCTAAGGACCGATGAGAGAGGATATTTTGAAAGTACGTTGAAAATGGAATACGTGGGTGATTTTGCTTGCTCAAATGTAAGATAGTTGGTCTCAAGTAACTGTACAAAGATGGGTTGGAGAGGTTCAGAAGTGGGAAAAGGTATGTCAGGAAGAGAGGTGTTGGAATTCTGCTCAGTACATATTAGCAACTCACACACGGATGTTACACTGGGTCCTCAGGATACGGGGGAGAATACTATGCTTTATTTTAGAAGTCGGTCCCCTTACGGGGTCCTAATCCATTTGTGTTGAAATGCTTGGTTTCCTGGGTCAGGGCGGGGACTGAAATGTGTGGTGGGCAGGAAGGAGAGAGGTCCGGTGTAGAGGGGAAGTGGAAGGAAGGTCAGCACTTCCGTAGGACATTGTGGGTAGAGTAATACGCACCGTAACCGGTATAAAAACACTTCCAGGGCGAGGGCTCACGGAGGCAGGGAGAGGTGAGCTGGACCCTGAAGGACACAGTGACGTTTTCTGGGAGTGGAGAGGGCAGGTCAGAAGCAGAGACGTGGAGGTCCAGGAAGAAGGGCGCAGCAGCGGAGAGAGCTGTGTGTAGTGAGCTCGGAGCACGGGGCCCTTGAAGAGACTTGGGGAGGAATGGCTGAAATCCAAGGCCGGGATGGCATTTCAGCTCGATTTTGCCGCATGGGGGTGTTCCGAGCCGCCTCCTCCGGGCTAGGATGGGAAATCGGCTTCATCCTTTATGGCAACTTCATGGCGCAGAACGCGGTGTTGAGGAGGATTCTGAGTCCGAGGCGGAGTCCTGACCGATGATCCGCGTGTGCTCTGGGCCCCAGAGGGATTTACCGCCGTTTTAGGTGAGAGGAAACTTCTTCCCGGCGGCTCTCAGCCCTGTGGGGGACTGAAATACGTGGCAGGCAGGAAGGAGAGAGCCCTGTGTTTGGCCTCCGAAGATGCTTCCAGCCAGGATATAGTGTGCTAATAAACTAATAGAGCAGTAAAGACAGGTGATTCAGCCTGGGCTCCAGCATCTCACAGACCGGGAAGAAATCCTTCCCTCAACCAGTGTGACCTGAAGCAAATGACCCGACCTCTGGAAACCTCATTCTTCCCATTTGCAGTTTTTCTCAAAGTGGTAATAATAACAGTACCAACTTCGTAGCATTGTTAAAATAATGAAATAAGGTAACCTGTATAAAACGCTAAAAGCACATTGCCTAGAATATTCAACTGCTGCTGCTAATAATAAAAGTTAGTAATGATGGTAACTATTCACTTATAGCTCAAATAAAAGAAATCTACAGAGCAGTACTAGTGTTCAACCTTCCCTGTGTTTGGTACCTACCATTGACTAGCATGACTTCTTTTATTAACATTAGAGACAGAGACAGAGAGACAGAGAGAGAGAGAATGCATCTGAATCTTAAGCAGGCTCCATGCTCAGCACAGAGCCCAATATGGAGCTTGATCCCACGACTCTGGGAACATGACCTGAGCTGAAATCAAGAGTCAAGTTCAATCAACTGAGCCATCCAGGCACCCCCAGGAGTGACGTTTTTAACCTCTTTGTCACTGGAAAAAATATCCTTGCAGAGTTCAAATTGAGTGTAAACTCTCTGTATTTTCTCTTAGTCATATAATTTGTATGACTTTCACCAAGCTCTGTGGTGAAGGATCCTTAACATGCTGGGCAAGTAATATTGGTCTTGAAGCAGAGGATTCGGGCAGACGTATGACCAAAGGAAGTTATATTCACGGTCTCTAGGGGGTAATAATCGCTCCCATCTTAGAGAGGTTCATCTCTTCACCTGAGCACTCAGTCCAAGGGTTTTTCATTTAAGTATGAATTTTCATTTTAAAAGTATATGATCCAGGAGGTCAAAAGGAATGCGCTCTGGTCTATAGAGAGGAAGTCTGGAGTCCATCTGGGTGTTCAAAATGGTTGAGAGACACTGATGCCCGCTATTCTCTTAATCAGATTCATGTTGTCCACACGAATGATGGGTTTCTGGGTTTTTTACCTCCAAATGGTATCTTACTGTAGTTAAGTTTTGCCTCTAATATTCGTTTACTTCTTAATTTCACGTTAGTTTGTAAAATTATATCCAATGATTTACATCCTAAGTTACCACAGGATTGTTTCTCTCTTATTCATAAATCTCTGTGTGTATTCCATTACACATAAAACTGAGAACCTACAAGTCAATGAAATTCGAGCAGGGCTCCTTCAAGAATTAGTGACCTAGATCTGGAGAAAGCAACCAGCAGAAGTAAAAATACGGGCTTGTGAGGAGTAAAGAAATCAAGAGAACCTGGGGTTTGGAATTGGACAGACCTGGGATCGAGAAGTGAAACGGCTGGAGCTTTGGAAAAGTTAGAGATTTGGTCTTGGGCATCCAAGGGAAATGAAACATAATGGCGAACACCAAATGGAAAGAGAAAATTGGTGGGGGAGAGACCTCCAAGCGGCAAGGACTGGGGAGCAGAGTGAGCCGACAGCATCTGCTGAGCAGAAAGTGCCAGCCTTGTTCAGGGACAGGTGCGGAAGGAGTTGCAGAGTCCTCAGCGACAGAGCTGGTGTGGCAGAGGAAATTCAGAGGGAGTCTTGGCAAAAGAAAGTGGAGCTGTAGGGGTGGATGATCCCCCAAGGTCCTGGAGACACATTAAGCTTGAAAGTTGGGTAGCGATGGATTTGGAGAAATCAAGATTGGGGCACCTGGGTGGCCGTCTGTTAAGACAGCCTGAGACTTCAGCTCAGGTCACAATCTCTTGGTTCATGAGTTCGAGCCCCGTGTCGGGCTCTGTGCTGACAGCTCAGAGCCTGGAGCCTGCTTTGGATTCTGTGTCTCCCTCTCTCTCTCCCTCTCCCCTGTTCGCACTCTCTCTCTCTCACTCAAAAATAAATAAAAATTAAAAAATTTACATATATCAAGATAAACAGTTGCTGTAAAGAAAGGAAACAACATTAGCTCTGCATCATTCTCCTAAACCCTGTAAAACTAGCAATAGTGTTTCAAACAATAGCAACCATCTCTAAGGTCATACTTCTTAGCATCTTTGATTCAGAGAGCGCCGTTAGTCAGCTCCTTATGTCTGTCCAGGAGGTTCTGCCATTCTCCATGAACTCTATGGATAGAAATACTTTTCGTTTTCATCAAAATTCAAGTTCACAAATCTTAAGGTCCACTACAAGCTTCAGCTAGCCAGCTCTTGACAGACCCAAAGATGGTATTATATCTAACATTCCAGCCACTGGGGCCATGAAGACCACCCTCCCAATTCCAGTGAGGTCGATTTCTTTCCTTTTTACCAGGAACCTCCCTAAGGTTTGTGTGGTGCTGTGTGAGTTTGTAGGAGTGTTTGGCAGAGCAAAATTCAATATATTGCTTGCAGACTCATACTAAAAACCGTTAACAGAGAGAAGTTTGAGGGGACATGTGAGTGTTCCAACTAGAGAAGGTACGGAAGTAATCTTGGATTTTCTGTTTTAAAATTAGCAGGCAAAAATATACAGCTCACCTCTGGAAAATCTGCCGGTCAACAGTACCTTTGTCCCCCGACCAGCAGGCATGAGGGAGGGAAGTGGTATGCCTCCCTGGGATGCTTCGCTCCTGGAAAACGAGTTTTTCCAAGGTAAGTCTATGCATTAAACTGCCTTTGGGACTCCCTGCACTAAGGCACATAATGATTGCAGTTTGTATCAAAATGCTCAAAATATATCATACCTTGTACTTTAGTTTTGAAATCCTTTTACACCTTTCTGAAGAGGAGGCCGTCATGCTATTTATTGTATTTTTTAATGTTAATTTATTTACTTTTGAGAGACAGACAGAGCGAGAGTAGGGGAGAGCAGAGAGAGAGAGAGGAAGAGAGAGACTCCCAAGCAGGCTCCATCCATGCTGTCAGGACAGAGCTCGGGGTGGGGCTCGATCTCACAAACCGTGACATCATGACCTGAGCCGAAATCAAGAGTGGGATGCTCAACCGACTGAGCCACCCAGGTGCCCCTGTTATGTGCTATTAACACAAATATTAAAAAGTCTTATATTTAAATATAATCTAAGCAAATAAGCTCAGACCAAGGCTGATAAATCAGTGGAATGAGAGTAATGTGTAATATTAACCTCAGGTAAAAGGAAATGCCTTTTTAGGAAGTACGTCTATAAAGTTTACTGTTCCTAATAGACTTTGATGGTTCCCAGTCAGTACCTAACTGCACAGTGATGAAATCTAATTGTTGCTGAAGAATTGATCTTGTACAACAGATGACAATAAAGACTGAAACAGGTTCCAAAAGTAACTACATGTGCATGGATCTTATTATTGTATATAAGCATAGCTCCTCTTTAAAAAAATTTTTTTTAATGTTTCTTATTTATTTTTGAGAGAGAGAGAGACAGAGAGACAGAGAGTGAGCAGGGGAGGGGCAGAGAGAGAGGGAGACGCAGAATCTCAAGCAGGCTCCAGGCTCTGAGCCATTAGCACAGAGCCCAGTGTGGGGCTTGAACTCATGCATCTCGAGACCACAACTTGAGCCGAGGTGGGACGCTTCACCGACTGAGCCACCCAGGCACCCCCAGCATAGTTCCTCTTTGCATAAGTTATTCTGTATCAAAAATAAGCCTGGCCATCTGAAAGTGACCTCTGAAGTCATTCACCAGCTTCACCCCGAGGAACTAAATCCAGTTTGCAAAGTCACCAACCTTCCCTGGGTGCTGTAGTTGGGACGCTGCGGGGGTTGGGGGGGGGGTCAGTGAGAGACGTCCAGCTAGGGGGTCAACCTTTCAGTAAGATGGTTCCTGGCAGAGAACTTGCTTCAGAGAAAAGAAGCCCAGAGGAGAATCTCTGTTCCAAAACCAAGCTTTTGCTAGTATAGGGGAGCTACTGTTTACGAAATGAAGTGAAGAAAATGGTTTGTCCTCTCTGCGAGTAAAGGGGAAACACAGAACAGATTTTTTTTTTTTTTACCTTAAGAGTAATGAGTAAAACAGCATCACTTGGGATTCTGAGTGAGTGAGCATCCTTCTCCGGGGATGTTAAGAGGGGTTATATCTGAGGAGGATCCCAGGTGATTTTACCTCATTTGTTATACTTTCCTCTATTTTCTATTATAACCTTATGTTGCTTTTATAGGCAGCAAGAGACTTTAAAGAAAAAAAAACTACGAATAGCTTGAAAGGGAGAACAGAAATCAAAGAGATTTTATCGTAATTCGTTTTAAGGACGGATTTTTACTCATTATATGGTTTTGTTTCCTTTTTGCCTCACCTGATGGTTCAGCACTGTTGGATTTGTGTGCATGTGGATGTATGGAATTATTTCAGAGACTGGAGATGAATAATTTTTTTCTTCATTTTCTTCCTTCAGGATGATTCCCTGAAGAATTCCTTACAGATCTTTAATCCTCCAGATTAGTTCCTCTGCTGGCTGCGCATGCTTAAATAGCACCAGCTTACAAATAAAATACGGCGGGGACAATCCAGAACATCAAAACTCTCTTTAGCACCTGCCCTAACATAGTCGACATGTCCACAGATACATCCCACATATATTCACTGATACTGACCCTGTCATTGAAGACTTAAACGCACATTTTTTAAATGATTATTTATTTAGTTTTGAGCGAGGTGGGGGAGGGGCAGAGGGAGAGAAAGAGAGAGAATCTGAAGCAGGCTCCATTCTCTGAGCTGTCAGCACACAGCCTGACGTAGGGCTCGAACCCGTGAACTGTGAGATCATGACCTGAGCCGAAGTCAGTCGCTTAACTGACTGAGCGACCCAGGCACTCCAAAGTCAAATATTTTAATGACAGATAATCTTAAATAACCAAGGAGAAAATGTTTTATGGAACATAGGAGGAAAGGTAGGACTTCTTCAGCAACTTAAATAATCCCATAACTGTTTCTCAGACAACTTTTGATTCTCATTAATGCACATTTCTTCAATAAACACATAATCGTTTATATTTATTGGAACACGAATATTGTAAAATATATCCACTATAGGACGGCCTTTAGGGAATCTGGAGACCTTAAAAGATGATGGTTCTGTTTAAATTCTGACAGGTTTTTATTGAGGAACAGAGGTCAAATATGATTAAATAAACACAATTCAAAGATAGAGAGCCTGTGGTCCTACTAAGCACGATCTCAGGGTCTTGGATTGCCGTAGGTCACGGGGCTCTGACATGGACACCACCCCTGCCCTCGCCATCGAGAGCAAAGTAACCACTGTTTAACAGCAGTGACCGATCCTTGTAACATTATGAGCTTATAGTGAAATCATCTTTGGAGTTCATTAAAAGAAAAAATGAAAAGCGAGCTTTTATGGCACAGGCGTCGCATTGCACGGCCTCAGGAGACCGACGGCCTGGATCCACTTACTAGTTATGTGTCCCCGATCCCCGAATCTGTTCGTGCCTCAGTTTCCTCATTTATAAAACAAGAGTAATAATAGTACCAATCTTAAACGGTTATGTGAGTCTCTAATGAGTTAATAAATTAAGTGTTTAGAACCGGGCCTGACACACAGGAAGTACAATATTATAGGAGTGATAATGGGTCTTAATTTTTCCAGGAAAAAAACTACCATGAACATATCATTTAACAATATTGTACAAAACTCTAAATTTTTTATGTTGCTCAAATCCATCCAAATAAGTATGTTTATAATTTTTTTTTAATTTTTACCTATTTATTTATTTAGAGAGAGACTGAGTGCAAGTGGGGGAGGTGCCGAGAAGGAGGGAGACAGAATCCAAAGCAGGTTCTAGACTCTGAGCTGTCAGCACAGAGCCTGACACAGGGCTTGAACTCATGAACTATGAGGTCATGACCTGAGCCAAAGTTGGATGCTTAACTGACGTTCTTAACAGTACAACTGAGAAATCATGCGTTATTTATAGACCCTCATTTTTATTGCAATCCTCTGAGGTAAACATGGTGGGACATATCTTAGCTACCCTACTGACTGACATAAAAGATGAGCTAAAAGATAAAAGCACCATAATTAAACTATTGTTGTTAGAAAATAAAAATTTGCTTTATTTTCTTAAGGCATCATGGAAAGTTAGTTTTGAAAAAGTATGATTTGGAAAAGCGTGAAAAAGAAACTTCCACTACAACCTTGTAAAAGTCAGATTCTCTTAAAAACATAATCTAAATTAACATCATCATGTGTATATAAAGGGGCACCTGAGTGGCTCAGTCAGTTGAGCGTCCGACTTTGGCTTGGGACATGATCTCACCTGAGTGGCTCAGTCAGTTGAGCGTCCGACTTTGGCTTGGGACATGATCTCACGATTCGTGGGCTCATGCCCCGTGTTGGGCTCTGTGATGACAGCTCAGAGCCTAGAACCTGCTTCAGATTCTGTGTCTCCCTCTCTCTCTGCCTCTCCCCTACTCCCACTTTCTCTGTCTCTCAAATATTAAAAAAAATTTTTTTAAAGAAAATAAAATTATAAATGATTTTATTTCTTGACGAGGGACCACAACAACTCATTATTATTAGACTGTAAAATCTTATATATAAAAAAAAAAACCTGACTCCTATTCTCCTTTCAGTTTTAGATGACCTGGATAGCACACTGGCTCAGGAACAATGTCCAAGCTCAGGGAATACCGCAGCGCCTCTCAACTATGGATCCAGAACGCAACGCGGTCGGTTTTACTCCAGAGGGAACACGCACACCGATATCACAGGAAGATACCAAAACCACCATAAGGGAGCTTCTAATATGTCTATCTTTGACATCCTAAGACCAGGAACCCCTAGGGAAGGTTTTAAAACCTTTTCTCCTAGAACAAAAACAATTTACGATATGTACCGGACGAGGGAGCCCAGACTCTTAAGAGAAGATTACGTGCAAAAGAATAGTTTTGGTAGCACTTCTCTGTGTTTCGACAGCAGGCAGCCGTCAGCTTCGCCAGCTACAGTATATTTCACAACAAGAAGCTTACATTTTCCAACCGTAACTCAGAACAAGAGTGGGTTTATACCACCAAGATACCAGCAGAGCCCAAAGAGAACTCCTTTATCATCTATCATATGGAATAGAGCAGATTCTTCTGGAGAGAGGCAGAGCCAGGAAGAGTTCCTGGGGGCGCCTTCACCAATGGAGATTGACACTCCTGACCAGTATGTGTATCCCAGGTGTTTTCAGGAGAGTAGGAGACACGAATTTTATCGTTCGCAGAGTGTTTACCAAGGTGTTCCTTTGGACGCCCCCATGGATCACGCAGTGAGTCCTGACCCATTTGAGAACTCCGAAAATATGCCATTCTACCATCAAGAACACCCATTTGCTAGATCTTTCTCTAGCAATACCTTTGGACGAAGCAGGGAACAGAGATTCAGACAAAGTCCTCTTTGGGGCCACCAGGAAGAACATTCTTTCTGGTCTGACTTCCATCAAAGTAGGCATCCGTTCACTCCTCACAGGGACTCTGAAATGACATCCTTTGAAGCATCAGCTGGCCGCGGCCATAGTGTTCCCTCTCCACACTGGGGACCATTTTCTCCTAGCTACAGAACAAATCTTTTCAGAGATGAAGAAGAACTGCATCTCTGGCAGTGGGATTCTCGGACATCGGCACTGGAGAGCATGGAGGTGTCGCAAGGTAATGAGAGCCAGACGCCTCATTTCAGTATGCCAGATGTTTGCCCTGTGACTGGTCCCAGCTATCACAGCAGACCTGGCAGGCCAGGGTGTCACCAGGGCGGTCCTCCTTCAGAAGTCCACACAGACAAAGAACCTTACTCGTTTGGAATTGCTCAGATGACTCAAGCATCCTTCTTCAAAACCTCTTTCCCCCAGAGTCCTGATGACAGAGCGAACCCGCAGAGGCCCAGCTTTCCGAATCCCACAGTCACTGTGCCGAAAACTAAGGCTGCCTCTCTGCCAGTAAAAAGCCATACGGAAATCACTGTGACCAAGAGCGATTCAGTGGATTCTCCACCTCTTACTGAGACCTCGCCCAATACCTCGGTCACACAAGTGACTAATGAGAAAGACTTGAATGAATCTATTTGGGAGGAAGACAAACAGCTACACAAGATGGACCAGACAGACATGACGGGTGACATCCCCCAACCTGTTTCAGAGACAGCGATCTCTCACCGTGCCTCTGATTTTCAAAATCCCCTCTCCCGGGACTCAGCCGAGAGCAGAGGGTTTGCTTTTAATGCATCTACCACAGTGAGTTCAAAAAGGTCACGCGGGGTCATTTCCAGGAAGGAGAACCCCAAAATTCATGTACCGCACAGAGAGAGAGCCAGTGAACTTAAAAAAGATGAGACATACACTGGGGATGGAAAAATGGGCTCAGCAACCTCCCTTCCTTTCATTCAGGAATGCAGAAGAGCGTCTTTTCCCAGCCCACATCAAGGTTGTCCCCAGGAAGCAAGAGCAAGTAATGACGATATTTCAGGTATTATTAAAAATAACCGCTGGAGCTCTGAACCTGCTTGTGGTCAGAAGGCGCAATATCCAGAGAAGCCTGCTATTTTAGATACCACGGAAGAACAAGGGGCCGCCAGTCATTCTACAAACCGTAGCAAACCAGCTGCTGGTCATGAGATCCCACGTGATTCTTCTGATCTGTCATCCGGTACACTACCCGGTTCTTCACCATCGAATAATTCTTGCCTTGATACCCTGGCAATTCCTTCAACGACAGTGAAAAGTCCTTCAGGCAAGGATCTACCTCTGGAAGAAAGAGCACAAAAGGACAATGTTAGCAGGGACCAACGTGGTCAGTTTGCCCTAAGCCCCTCAGGAAACCCAAAGTGTAACAGTAAGCCTGTACTTGTACACAGTGAGACAGCCGATGTTGTCAAATGCTGTTCTCACTCTCCTTTCAAGGATGGGAAAGGAAGAGGAAAAATAAGACGACGCATAGCCTCTATGGAAAAGTTAAGCAAAATGGAAAGTAGATCGGCACCCACTAGTGATAACAGTAGCTCCGTCGAGATGAATCAAGGCAATTCCAAGCCTCCCGAAATTCACACAACTTCCCGTACCTCACCAACCAAATCAGCCGGCTTTCTCATCAATAACAGGAAGTCAGAAAATAAGATAATGACTTCTTCGTGTAGGAAGGAACCACTTCCATTCCAAGTCAGAAGTAATGTGGAACGCCCAACAGGGAAGTGCGCATCAAACAAATTCAGTCCCAGTCCTTCTGAGTCAGAAGGCAGGTGTTCCAAAGCACTGTCAGGCTCGGTCCCAGCAGCACCTGAAGCCGCAGAGAAGATGACGAATCTGAAAAACATTGGGTTTGCTTCTGTTAGAGAAGGACCACTTCCATTCCTCATCAAGAGGGCTACGTCGTGCCCGTCGGGGGTACCAGATGGCTCAAATGGGAGAGACAAAAGAGAAGAATACTCGGTCTCAGACACAGATGCTTCTGCTGTAACACTAGAACCTCGGGACGCGATCGTTACCCCTCTGGAAAATAATTCATCTGTTAGCGATTTGTCTTCAGCCAAAAAACACCACCAAAGGGAATATTTTCCAGAAGGCAATGTAAAGGATGGTAAAATCGCTGCCTCCAGAGCAGGTCTGTTTTCCCTTTCAAATGAAGACCCTTTGCCTTTGTCTTCAGACATGTCAAAAAAAGAAGGTGGGAAAACATTACATAAATTTAAGACTACTAGTATGTTCTCTGTTTCTGGCGATGAAGATAATGTAAAATGTCTGGAGGTAGTGTCAATATATTACACTCTACCAAGGAAATACAGCACGAAATTCTCTAACCTTCTTGAAAAGTATACACAACGTATTGATTCGCTTACAGAATCAACTAAAGCAGAGATTGAAACATTTCCTAATGCTTTTGAGAAGGATAAACTAAATTATTCTACACAAGAGCAGTCAGGAACACCTTCATCTGAAGGGCCAAACATTCCGGTCACCTCTGCTCAGGACAAGACCCACTGTCCTTCGCTCACCGCTGAAAATATGACCGCCTCACGATTACCAAGCATTCGGCCCTCAGAACCAACATTACAGGAAATGGATTCCACTGAGGCAGGTGTTTCTCTTCATAAGGATGAATCTAAAACTAGAGAGATTTCCCCAGATAACTTCGCTAAAACACCTCTAGGTGATCCACCGAGCAGAAAAGAGAGAGGGAAAAGATCGCAAAGCGAAACTCTGCCTACTTCATCAATGCTTCGGGGAAAAAAAGTTACAGAAGAGAATGCTGAAAACTGTCAACAAACCAGTAAATTGGGCAGCGGTGGTCCTTCTAATCTCCCAACCCATTCAGAAGAGAATGTTGGAAATTGCCAAAATGCAAGAAGTTCTAGGAAATCTGCAGGTCCTTGGATAGACATTATAGCTACTGGAACTGGAGAAGGCCTTCAGAGAGAGACTGCAGGTGGTAGTTCCGATGGAATGCAGCCTAGTCAAGTAAGCGGGGAAATTGGAACGGATTTCCAAAAAGAGACTAATAAAGCACTTTCCGACTTGGAAAGCCAAGTCTTGGCTCTTATGCCAGCTTTGCTTAAACTACAGCTTGATGAAGGGACTTGTTCAGGTGAACCAGATTTAGACAGGTCGTGGTCTGAACCCAGAGAGCTACCTCCAAGGAGTCAGGAGATAAGCATGACAGAGAACAGCAGAGCTGATGAAATGCCGAAGTTGGCATGGGATCAACCTTCATTTCCTGAAGGAAGCAGTAAACAGAAAACCAGCTTGGATGACCCAGAAAAAGGAAAAAACAGATCTGTAGTTAAACACAGGTCAGCAGCCATGTCCAAAGCAAGCAGAAAATTCCCAGCTAAAGATTTAAGCCCCAGAAGACATGTAGCTACTATTTTCCCCAAAAGTGGGAACAGTTCTGACTCTGACAGCTTATCTCTGGGCAAGGCTAAGTGCAACCTGCCATCCTCTGAGCCTACTCCAAAGTCCAGAGAATCCAGAAATGAAAGCAGGTTGAGTAGTAATATAATGGATGTGGAAAAATCGGAGAACTCTCTCCTCACCGCAACATCCAACAGAGAAGCTTCTACACACTTGAGCAATCCGAAGTCTAACAGCATGTCACGGCCACATCAGAATGAGTCTAAAAATATCTCAGAATCATCGCCAAAGCATGAGAAGTCTCGAGATGTAACAGCAGCTCAGATTTGGGAAAGAGAGTCAGGAACCTTGGCCCAACCCACATTCACCAGCCTCGGGGAAGCAGACTTCTCTGACCATCAGGGAAGACTGAACCCTCCTTTTCCTTCGGAGCCTACAGAGAAATCTAGAGTAAGCATTCCATTGGCCAGCTATCTGCAACAACAGAGAAGTGGTTCATCTCTGGAGTGGGGACCTGAACCACACCCCTATCGTTCAAACAGTTTAAAAAGCATCAACGTGCATGGTGATTTGGTACGCAAAAGTCACCCTCCAAAAGTCAGGGGGCGCCATTTTTCTGAGACCACTTCTATTGACAATGCCCTGAATGAACTGACCCTTGGGGATGAATTCTCTGCCAACAGCGGATACAGTCGAAGATTCAGATCCTTTTCTGAGCTTTCCTCCTGTGATGGAAATGAAAACCGGGCTTTGGGTAGCGGCAGAACAAAAATGGCGTCCAAGTTTGCAACATCTATATCTAGACCTATTGACTATGGAATTTTTGGGAAAGAACAACAGTTGGCTTTCTTGGAGAACGTAAAGAGGTCACTCACACAAGGAAGATTATGGAAACCCAGTTTCCTTAAGAACCCCGGCTTCCTGAAAGATAATGTAATTAACCCTCCTCCGCCAGCAGAGCTACCAAGCTCAGATTCTCCTAGCGGCCAGATGCCGGAAGATGCCTCATCTCCAGATGCACCACTTCACATCTATGAAGAGACTCCAGTAGACTCAGATTGTGACACAGACACAACCACGGATGACGAATACTATCTGGACGAAAATGACAAAGAGTCAGAACTGTGAGGCTTCTTCCGTAATGTGTATATAAGCTTTCCACCAAAAGTTTGTAATGGAAATAAAGTGTTAATGTGTATGCCCTTGAGAAGGACGCATATAAAAAAGATCGAATGTGAGCAGCACCTGCTCTGAAAAAAACCAGATTCTCTTTTTTCCCCCACTCTATACTATATAAACATATATAGGCATTCTATGCTTCCCGAATCCTGGAACAAATGAATTCTTGTTTGGGGGAGGTTCTGTCTATATATTCTTGGCCTCTCTCACCGCCCCCCCTCCACTTCCTCTCTTATTCACTGTCCAATTTTGGCTTTCTGCTTTACTTTCTCCATCTTTTTTTTACACCTTTCGTTGTCATTTATAACCCAAATACAAAACGTATTTGTTACCCAGAACAACCACAAAGTTCTGTATGGCCTCCTCCAATACGTGCCATATATTCACGATGTTAAAAAAAAGCGTAGGGATGATGACAGTGGAGTAAATATTATCATCCTATTTGACTCATCAGCATTCAGAAGGATCAGGGTTTTTTTTTCTTTCAAACAAAGATAAGAGAATTCTCACAAGGGCATGGCGTCAGATCCACAGTGAGCCAGGGAGCAGGTGTTCGATGTATTTGTTGAGGTTATAGATGAGGAGATGAATCTCTCTTAAGCCAAAAATATGAGTACTCCTGGCGTTATCTTTGAAGACATTAGTAGGGTTTGGCTGACTTGTTAAAGGCTGAATTAAAAAAAAATTTTTTTTAACGTTTATTTACTTTTGAGACAGAGCACGAGCAGGGGAGGGGCACAGAGAGAGGGAGACACAGAATCCGAAGCAGGCTCCAGGCTTTGAGCTGTCAGCACAGAGCCGGATGTGGGGCTCGAACTCACGAACCACGAGATCATGACCTGAGCCAAAGTCAGACGCTTAACCGACTGAGCCACCCAGGTGCCCCTAAGGGCTAAGTTTTAGTCCAGTCAGGGACTCAGACCAGGGGACATACTGGTGCAGAAGGTGGCTTGGCCACAGACTGTGGTTAGGAAGGGTTAGGGGTGTGGGTACATGGACGTCCGTCACTGCAGTTCTCTCCCCAGCTGGTTTTTCCCATTTCTCTAGAACCATCCATGTCTCTATTTATATTTGCAGGATCGAACACTTTTTTTCCCCCTGTGCACGTTCTTGTCATGAATATCACGTGGAAGCAGTGGCCGAGCCCCTCAAATGCTGCTGAGTGCCATCAGAGGCCCTGGGGTTCAGTCGTCTTTGCAGGATCATTCACCAAACCCAGGGGCAATTAGAAGGCAGAGCTTCTCAGGGCTTGTCACTCGGGTTCTCTCAATAATTTATCTAGACTAAATACTTCTCCTACCCACTGGTAACTTGGTTTCCTAACTCTTTAGTGCCAGGCAACACTTCTGGAACTTTCTCTCCTCACAGGATAAACTCCAGTAGATGGCAGTGAAGATAATGGACTAGAACTACAGAAAGCAACGCCATCCGGGATTTTCATCCTGTGAGGGCCAATGCGAGTGGTTTTCATTTTGATCGCTTTCATTGCTTCCTGGCCTAATTTTATTCTCCATTTTTCTCACCTAGTCCCTTTCATCCATGTAAATTAAGGATAATGGTAGTGCTGGTGAAGCAAACACATCTGGAACTGATAGAAATGCAAGAAAGATCTACAGTATTATTATCCCCGTGACCATTGCTTTGCCCAGAAGCAAAATGCCGAAGCTAGTTTACATCGTTTCCATGACTCTCAAAACCAATGAACATGTGAACTAACACGAAAGCTATTCCCCGAATCTGTAAATTGTTTTAAAGTTCAGGCTCCCACCAAATACCAAGGTCAGAGAGACAGATCGTAGCATTTTAAATCTGTCCCGAATCCTTCCATTTGTATGGTGAAGAGCAAATTCTATTCTTTCCTTTTTAAGGAAAAAATTTTTTATTTACTTTTGAGAGACATAGAAACAGAGTGTGCGCAGGGGAAGGGCAGAGAGAGAGGGAGATACAGAATCTGAAACAGGCTCCAGGCTCTGAGCCGTCAGCACAGAGCCCGACGTGGGGCTCGAACTTACAGACTGTGAGATCATGACCTGAGCTGAAGTCGGCCGCCCATCGACTGAGCCACCCAGGCGCCCCTATTCTTTCTTTTTTTTAATTTACGTTTGTAAATTCTCCCTTTCCCCTTTTTCTATGTATCTGATCATTGAAGTAAAATTTTCATCAACCATGACTTTAAGTTTTCCACGTAATTTTTAAGGTATTCAGAATAGTTTAATACTAGCTTCTCAATTTTTGAAAAATTATGTTTGCAGGTTCTAGTCCAGTAAATACTCTGAGTTTACATGTATGTTACAAAAGATGAAATGAAGTTAGCTTATTTTTCACTGAGTTTAGGCTATAGCAACCATCAATTAAGGTGAGAATTAACACCTACCCCAAGGTCTTACTTCTCTGCACTAGAATCTATTTGAATTTGAAGGTAACTGATAACCAATGCCACTTGCACTATTTGCTTGTTGTTCTGGCTCAAGAATCAAGAAAACCGAAAATTCATAAAAATAGCACCTTCTCTAGTTTTATACTTTTATAAAAACACTTCGTTAAAGAAGTATAGCCAATTTCTATGTATTTTAACATACAAACTGCTGCTTTTTGATACTCGTTTTTGGTATAGCTAGAGTAATTTATAATCATGATTTTTATACCCCCGACTTGTTTCCTCAAGGATACAATCATTAAAATAAATATTCACATAAATGGAATAAATCATGAGGGAATTCGTTCTAAGAAGTAGCTTTAAATTATTAACTTCAGGTAATGTACTTGAACTGTACTGTGTAAAGTTTATTTAAAATAGGGCTTAATGAAGTTATTTTCATTTTTAGAGACCTCCTTCTAAATAATTTACCCCTCTATGTTGTAAATACATGGATGTTCATAAAACTCCCAAATGCTACTAACAAGGTTTTGACTGACAGAAAGTGAATAAAAGCAACTTTGATAGAAGGTAAATGGGTGCCTGTACTAGAGATACTGAAAGAATGTCCACTTACAGACAAGGTGGGAGTAAAACTGAAAAACTCACATCTCCATAAAGGCGCTATACTCTATGGAATGCTAGAAGGTTAAAGAGGCCTTATTGCTAAGAGTTTATTGTTAACAGTAGTGATGATGCTTTAGAGTGTCTCACTTAAATGTACAGGGTAAATATGTAAATACGTAAGGAGCTGTGACTGGCGCACCTGTTTCTGAAACAAGCAAGCCTTAAGCACTTTTGTTAAAATGTTGTCAAATAATCTTTTTATGGACTTGTTCTCAATCCTGTTCTCTAGATGTGAAAAGTGTTACAAGGTACAAATTTAAAACAATGCCTGTGTTGAAATAAATAGTTTAAACATGCACCATTTGACTTGTTTTTATTCCCATCCTCAAATGATTATTTAACATTTTATTTTTTTTTAATTTACATCCAAGTTAGCATATAGTGCAACAGTGATTTCAGGAGTAGATTCCTTATTGCCCTTACCCATTTAGCCCATCCCCCCTCCCACAACCCCTCCAGTAACCTCTGTGTGTTCTCCATATTTAAGAGTCTCTTATGTTTTGTCCCCCTCCCTGTTTTTATATTATTTTTGCTTCTCTTCCCTTATGTTCATCTGTTTTGTTTCTTAATGTCTCCATATGAGTGAAGTCCTATGATATTTGTCTTTCTCTGACTAAATTCACTTAGCCTAATAACTTCTAGTTCCATCCACACAGTCGCAAATGATAAATGATTATTTTTTTTAAGTGTGAAAGTTTCAGGAAACATTCTAAAAAGGTGGCGGGGAGGGCGGTGGGGGGGAACAAATACATTCAAACACATCTCTCTGGTTGCTGTCGAATGAGATTAGCCTCATATAAAACACAGTGACTTCTCTCTTCCATTTGTCTCCAAAGGCAATCAACCAACACACGAAAATCAGTCTATCTGGTTGCAAACCAGACGAGGAACGAAGAAGGCCTGGCATTTCTGTCTGAGAGGAAGAGGGAGCTACATGGAATTGGATTAATCCACCGCCCAGTAGCACTAATGAAAACTGAACAGTTCTTTCTAGTTGAAATATAAGACATGCAACATTAATGAATGAATTAATAGATCTGCACTAATCTTGTGTCTTTTCTAGAAAAGCAACCCAAAGGCTGTTTCTCTACCAAGGACAACAGAGTGTTGTCATTCTTGAGTATGTGCGGTATTTTATTAAAATTTACAACAATACATTGGATCAGCTAGGATTCTTAGTTGTAGACAATATAATCCCCCTGAGGTGGCTCAAATAAAAAAGGGCTCACTGTCAAGCATCGGCAGTTTGTTCACAAACACATTGATAAGAAAGACAAAGTAGATACTCCGTTGAAATTCCAGCACGGAGTTCTCAAAACCACGTCACAGCATTAGACTGCCATGGGAGCGGCTGTCTCTGTTACGACCAGGAAGATGGAGAATCGGGAGGGAACCAATACACAGAATCACCGTATTCACTCACCGGAGAAGTCACTGCAATAGAAATAGCACCAGTATGTACAGACTTGTTATACATAAGGATTTTATCGCTACCGTGTTTGTTGTGGCAAAAACTGGAAACAGCATACTCAAAGAGAAATGACCGAGGGGTACCTGGGTGGCTCAGTCGGTTCAGGGTCTGATTTCTGCTCAGGTCACGATCTCGTGGTTTGTGGGTTCGAGCCCCACATCCGGCTCTGCGCTGACAGTTCAGAGCCTGGAGCCTGCTTCGGGTCCTGTGTCTCTCTCTGCCCCTCCCCTGCTTTCTCTCTCTCTCTTTCTCAAATAAACATTTAAAAAAAAAGTTCTAGAAATGTTTTGGAGATACGTAATAGAGACTGATAGGATTGTCTTACCAGTGGTCACTACGTTTCCTTTCCTCTGGGAATTTCATTCTCTGTCTCTCTTACACACACACGGACACTCATCATCACCACCTCCACCACCACCACCACCACCACCACCACCACCATCACCACATATATCTCTATTGTGGCAGAATCGATGTTTCAGAGATGAGTGCCTGATTCAGGCTGGACCAGTGAGGAGTCAGTTGTGTTAGGCGGAAATACCCCTGTATGATGTGGTTCTAAAAGCAAGTTAGTATTTAAACCAACTGTTTCACAATCTAAAACCCACCGTAGGAACTGCACTATATAAAAGGGCAGACACTGAGTTTAAATCCCCATCACCTTGTAGAATGTATGACATGAAGTAGGTGTTAAAGAAATATTACTGAAATAATTACTTTTTCATGGATTTTTATGGGATCTAAGCTCCTCTAACACCATGTAAGCTTTTTATTAATGACATTGAAAGTGAGATTTTCTCTACAGTCAGAAAAGGAATTTATTACAAGGGTACAAAGATACCCTAGAAACCAAGGGCAGAGATGCCACTAACGAACTGTCCCAAGCCTGTACAGCGTGCGCCAGAGAGTTTTGTATATTTATCCTCCATTTACAGTCTATAAGGCAAATAATGGCGAAGTTTCCATTGCCTCTGCTTAAGAGATCAGCTACAAATTGAAATCTTTTTTTCCTTAATATTTACTTATTTAGAGAGAGAGATAGCGAGCAGGGGAGGGGCAGAGAGAGAGAGGGAGAGAGAATCTCAAGCAGGCTCTGCACTCTCAGCACAGAGCCTGATGTGGGGCTCAAACCCACAAACGGTGAGATCGTGGCGTGAGCTGAAAACCAAGAGTTGGACTTAACCGACTGAGCCACCCAAGTGCCCCTCCCCTGAATTCTCTTACAACCCACTTCACACATCCATAATGGGCCTTTTGCACTGTGCCCACCAGACTTGGGTGGGTCGACGTGTCTCTACGGGGCTGCCATAACAAAACATCACGGCGAGTGGCTTAAACAACAGAATTGATTTTCTCACACTTCTGGAAGCTGGAAGACGCAGATCAAGATGTCGACATGTTTGGTTTCTCCTGCGGCCTCTTCCTGGGGTTGCAGGTGCCTGCCTTCTCACCGCACCCTCACAGGGCCTTTCTTCTGTGCCCAAGCGTTCCTGGTGTCTCTCCTTGTGCCCGAATCTATTCCTATAAGGACCCCAGTTAGATTGCACTGAGGCCCATCGGATCGGCCTACTTTTACTTAATCATCTTTTTTTTTTTTAATTTTTTTAACATTTATTTATTTTTGACAGACAGAGAGACAGTGCATGAGCAGGGGAAGGGCAGAGAGAGAGGGAGACACAGAATCAGAAGCAGGCTCCAGGTTCCGAGCCGTCAGCACAGAGCCTGCCGCGGGGCTCGAACCCAGAGACCGTGAGATCATGACCTGAGCCGAAGTCGGCCGCTCAACCGACTGAGCCACCCAGGCGCCCCTTAATCATCTCTTTAAAGATCCTGCCTCCAAATACATATTCTGAGACAATGGAGCTTAGTGCTTCGACATATGAATTATGGAGAAACACAATTCTGCCCAGAACAGAAGACATGGGGGTCCAACACAAACCAACATGAGACTCAATGACTAATGAAGTCCTTTGTCTCTGACCCAGGAGTCTTGTGTCTTTTGACAGCATCCATGAAACATGAACAGGCTAGCCTGTTAGTTTCTAAGAGGCTAAACTCTCAGACCCTGTACAGTTGTCAACACCCATATTTTAGCACCTGCCACACTATCTCTTTGTCTTTTCCTCTCCACCAAGCCAGGGGAGTTTTAAAGCCAAAGTATAATGTCTAACACATAGTAGACATTGAATAAGTATTTGAAATCTGATTTATGATAAAGAATCTAGTTAAGACATTGGTTGATCTGAAGAGAGATGCTTTTAAAGATACAGATTAAAATGAGTAAGAAAAACAGGTTGGTATAGATTCAGTATTGCTAAACGAGAGTTCAGATACAATTGTATGGCTTGATAATGTTCTCAAAAACTACTGGCTGTTACCACAAGTATTATGTAACATTAGGATATACATATCAGAAATATATGTTTATATATATTTACATTCATAATTTTTTTCCGATTAGGCCATATTTTACTATCTTCTCATATCGGCTAACCCTCAGATTATTTCTCTGGAAATTTTTTAAAGTCTGATTTGGTGGAAGAATGTGAATAAAATGTGTTCTACACAATTTTTCAAACTGATAGCTTTTGCACAGCGATGCTTTCCAGTTAAAGCATGCAGACAGCTCCACAAATAAAACTTACCAACCAAAGTAGTACTAAATAATGCTATACTTTAGCCCTATAATTTACCAGGGATTTATTACCCGCTTCTGAAAACCTTTCTAAAATACCAAGAACACTGTCTACAACCTCCGCTCAGTATTACTAAAATGGGTCGAGAGAACTGGGAAGGCTCGCGCCCTGGTCGAAGCGGATCATAGCGAGAATGCCGGGTAGCCGATTCCAGCCGGGGAATGAACCGCGGGGGCCTGGTTCCGGCATTCCTGGGTAGGGAGAGGTCCTGAGTCTACGGGCTGCAGAATCTCTGTGTCCATTCCACTACGGGTTCCGCCTGGCCCGCCCAGCCTGAGTAGAGTGTTTATTTTCTTTGGATAGATTTGAACCATAAACAGATAAAAGATACAAAAATAATTAACAAATGGGGATCAAGTCCGAAAAAAAGGCAGTCGCTGGCTTCCAGCGCTTAGGGATCCTGCCAGTCTCTTCTCAGATCCACCTTCCAGCGCCTGAGTGACCAACACCAATCATATCTCATCAGTTCAGGGGACAGGAGCCACCTGACGGGCGGGAAGCTCACCGGCCAGGCTCAAGGCAAGTCTTCCGCCCCGACTTCTGCCATTCCGGTGCCCAACTGCTCCCTTGGGGTCTGTCCCAAACCTAGTGGATGCTCAGAAAACACTGTGGAGGCAAGCAACGTGTAGGGGAAAATTAGGGAGAAGGGGAGGGGGGGTTCTCAGAGCAGAGGACCACAGAGCTTTCAGCGGTGGCGTGGGAAGGGAGCAGGAGTCGTCACAGTCGCTCTGCACCTTGTAGACTAAGTGAAATTGCTTGACGAAAGGCGTTTCCCTAGACGACCTGGAAGTTCTTAGCTCCGGGGCCCTTGGCTCGCCCCCTCCTCCACCCGGCAATCACCACTGGGTCGGCGTCCTTTAAAAACAGTTGGTGAGCTCGGGCCACCCGAGGTGGGGGCGGCCGAGGGCGCGGGATCGTAGCCACAGCCTCTCGGAGCTGCGCCCTCCGCTGACCCAGGGGCCGACGCGCAGCGCTCTGGGCCCGGAAAGGGCGGGGCGGCGGGAGGCCGCGCGCAGGCCCGCCCCGGAGCCCCGCCCCTCTTGACCCCTCCCTTCCCCACAGCCCCTCCGCCCCCGGAGCCCGGCCCCTCCTCACCCCTCCTTTCCCCCCCGCCTCCCGCCCCCGGGGCCCGGCCCCTCTCCTCCCCGCCGCGGCCGCCGCCGAGCTGACCGACCGGCCCGGCGACCATGCGCCGCCTCCCGCGGGCCGCGCTGCTGCCGCTGCAGCTCGCCCTGCTCGCGGCCGCCGGGGCCCCCGAGGCGCCGGTGAGCGCGTCGCGGAGCCTGGTGTGGGGGCCCGGGCTGCGGGCAGACGTCGTCCTGCCCGTGCGCTATTTCTACCTGCAGGCCGTGAACTCGGAGGGCCTGAACCTCACTCGCTCGCCCCCAGGTAGCGTTGAGCCGCCGGCCTCCGCGCGCCCCGGTCCCCGCCGCCTGCGTGGCATCCTCCCCCCCCCCCCCCAGGCCAGGGTCGCCCTTCCCGGGTCCGGCCACCTCCCTTGCACGCACGGGGAGGAGGGCGTCGCAGCCGAAGTCCGCTGAGAGAGTGAGTGAGTGAGTGAAGGCATGCATGCATGCGTGAACTAACTCCCAGGGGAGTTCATGCTGGGGCGGGGCGGGGCGCGGGCCCTGCAGGTCCTGGTGCAGGCGCCCGGGGTGCTCGCTCGGCGAGGCCGGGGACTCACGTCGGGGCCGTCCTCCCCAGCCCTGGCGCAGCGAGCGCCCCCGCGCCGTGGGTGGTCCAGCCTCGGAAATCCTCGGGTTCCGTGGCGGAGGCCTGGTGGCTTGGGAACAGCCAAGTCCCGCCCCGGGGAGATGTCGCAGCTGTGCGCCAGGGCGGGTGCGTGCCGGCTGTTTGCCTTCTCACAGTTTTGAGTTGTCACCAGCAGCTTGCGGGAATTAGTGGAAGCCTTCGTCCGCAGGGGGGAAATTGTCTTGAATCCCCTCCCACGTTCTCCTTCGCGTCTTGCCTTTGCGACGTCTTACAACGTGTCCTGGTGGTTTCCGGATGTTGCCAGTCAGGGTTTGCTAATTTCTGCCAAATTTATGTTCAGCCAACTGGCACCCTGTTTTATCAACGAAGAGACAGAATAATCCAGCACCTCTTCCACCGCCAGTAGGAAACCATGACTACTTGTTTTTAGTTTTAGAAGGACTTTCCATGGCCCTAAGGATCAGAATAAAAGATGCTTTCTTTTTTAATGTTTATTTTTTTTTGTATTTTATTTAAAAAAATTTTTTTTAATGTTTTTCATAGAGAGAGAGAGAGCGTGAGAGGGGGAGGAGCAGAGAGAAAGAGGAGACACAGAATCTGAAGCAGGCTCCAGGCTCTAAGCTGTCAGCCCAGAGCAGGACTTGGGGCTCAAACTCACTAACTGTGAGATCATGACCTGAGCCAAAGTCTGACGCCTAACAAGCTGAGCCACCCAGGCGCCCCTATTTATTTATTTTTGAGAAAGAGAGCGAGCCAGAGAAACAGAGAATCCCAAGCAGGCCCCACACTAGGAGCACAGAGGTTGGTATGGCGCTCCATCTCACAAATGGTGAGATGGTGACCTCAGCCGAAATCAACAGTCTGTCTCTTAACCGACTGAGCCAACCAGGTGCCCCAGAATAAAAGATTCCTAAACCCAGATTTGAAGTCTTCCACTATGGGGTGTTAACTCTACAAATATAGAAAAATATAACGTTTACTTTCTAAAATTAATTCTATAATGTTATAATGGGATGCTTTAGAAAGAAAAGGGAAAACTAAAGAAAAGTTAATTTATACAGGAAAAAAGAAAATTATATGATCCAAAATGACATACTGCTAATCTTACTATTAATGGAAGAGCCATACATTCAAATAAGATTCTAATTTTTAATCTAAAAGTATTGGCAAAGTTTTTTTTTTTTAAGTGGTAATACACAAAGCTGTGAAGAGAGCATCTGGAGATGCCCAGTGCCCTTTGGGTGGCAGCACAAATGGCCAAAAAGTTTCTGGAAAGCAATTTTCCAAATGTACCAAGAATCCTAAATATTCACGTACTGAATGTACAAAAAAAATAAGTTTTGACAGTTAGAAAATATCATTTTTAAAAAGATGCCATTTGCAAGCAATGTCCGTGCCCTTTACTCTGGTAATCTGATCTCGAGGTATCTGTTCCGAGAAAACGGTCAGAATGTGGTCGAATATTTATATGCAAGAAATTCTAGCCACGTTATAATTACTTGGGACAGCAGATTTAACTAGCCAGCTATACAGTAATTGCTCAATAAAGGGTGGTACATTCGTGTGATGGAATATTTGATAGCCCATTACAGTTAACATTTTAGATTCCACTTGTAGGAGGTATTTAAAATAGTGAAATTCATAGAATCAGAAAGTAGAATGGAGGTTGCCAGGGGCTAATGGAAGAGGGAAACGGGGAGTTATTGAAAAGGTATGGTAGACAGCTTCAGTTTCACGAAATGAAAAAGGTGTAGAGATTTGTCGCATAAAAATATGAATATACTTAACACTACGGAACTGTACACTTAAAAATGGTTTAAGTGTCCAACTCCTGGTTTCGGCTCAGGTCATCATCTCACAGTTCATGGGTTTGAGTCCCACATTGGGCTTGAGATTCTTGCTCTATTTGTCCCTCCCCTACTTTCTCTCTGTCTCTCTCTGTCTCTGTCTCAAAAATAAATAAAGAAACATTTAAAAAAGGAGTTAAAAAATGGTTACAATAATCAATTTTAGGTTATATGTTATGACCATAATTTTTTGAATTTTAGAAGATGATTTAGTAATGCTGATTCTATGTTATGAATGGACTGAACAGGAAAGAAATCATATAGTTTCCTTCTAATTTTATAATAAATAGATGAAACTATGGCTCACTCATTAATGTTCTCAGTGGTTATAGCAAGAGAAAAAGGATTTTCTTTTACTCTTTTTTCCCAAGAAAATTTCCCCCCCAAATAATCTTAATGTTTTTATAACCAGGAAACAAGTCACGAAAACAAAAGATGTTCCCCAAGTCTTTTCAGACAACCTGAATTTCATACCCTTAGATTCTCCCTATTTCCTATCCCTCCACTTGATTTTTAGCTTCCATTGAAAGGCTGTCCTGTGGTTTTTGAAAAGCTCACCCAACCAGTGTTTTAAATCTCTGCCACCATTATTCACTTGCAAGCCCTGAAATTTTCCCTTCTCCAGGAACTAAATGAAAAAGAGGCAATTAAAAAAAATTTTTTTTAATTTTAGAGATCGCATAAGCCTGGGAGAGCGGTAGGGGGGCAGACAAAGACAGACAGAGAGAGACAGACAGAAAGAACCTTAAGCAGGCTCCACACTCACCGCGGAGCCTGGCTTGGGGCTCAGTCCCACGACCCCGGGATCATGACCTGAGCTGAAATCAGGAGTCGTGGCAGTGGATGTTGGAAGAAAGCCAGAGTAGCCATACTTAGACAAACTAGAGTTTAAAACAAAGGCTGTAACAAGAGATGAAGAAGGGCATTATGTCATAATTAAGGGGTCTATCCATCAAGAAGATCCAACAATCGTAAGCATTTATGCCTCCAACTTGGAAGCAAACAAATACATAAATCAATCACAAACATTAACAAATTGTAGGGGACTTGAATACTCCACTTACAGCAGTGGACAGATCATCTACGCAGAAAATCAACAAGGAAACAATGGCTTTGAATGACACATTGGACTGGATAGATATATTCAGGACATTTCATTCAAAAGCAGCAGAATACACATTCTTCTCGAATGCACATGGAACATTCTCCACAATGGTGATATCCTGGGTCACAAATCAGCCCTCAACAGGTACAAAAAAATCGGTATCTTATCATGTGTATTTTTCACAACACTATGAAATTTGAAGTCAACCACAAGAAAAAATTTGGAAAGCCCCCAAATACACAGTTAAAGAACATCCTCCCAAAAAATGAATGGGTTAACCAGGAAATCAAAGAAGAAATAAAAAAAAAAAAAATACATGGAAGCAAATGAAAATGTAAACACGACAGACCAAAATCTTTGGGATGCAGCAAAAGCAGTTTCTAAGAGGGAATATTGCAATTCAGTCCTATCTCAAGAAGCAAGAAGGGTCCCTCATATACAACCTAACCTTAAACCTAAAAGAGCTGGAAAAGGAACAGCAAATAAACTGTAAAGCCCTCAGATGAAAGGAAATAAAAAAGATCAGAGCAAAAATAAATGATACAGAAACAAAAAAAACCAGTAGAACACATCAGTGAAACTGAGGGCCGGTTCTTTGAAAGGATTAACAAAATTGGGGCACCTGGGTGGCTCAGTCAGCTAAGCTTCTGACTTTGGCTCAGGTCATGATCTCGCCGTTCCCAAGTACTAGCCCAACGTCGGTCTCTGTGCTGACAGCTCAGAGCCTGGAGCCTGCTTCGGATTCTGTGTCTCCTCCCCTCCTCTCTGCCCCTCCCCTGCTCACGCTCTGTCTCTCTCTCTCAAAAATAAACATTAAAAGAAGAAAAAAAAAGAGGGTCTGCCTGGGCGTCTCAGTTGGTTAAGTGACTCTTGACTTCAGCTCAAGTCGTTATCTCATGGGTTTGAGTTCAAGTCTCGAATCAGGCTCTGCACTGACAGTGTGCAGCCTGCTTGGGATTCTCGC
This sequence comes from Paguma larvata, assembly GCA_030068075.1. NCBI lineage: Eukaryota > Metazoa > Chordata > Mammalia > Carnivora > Viverridae > Paguma > Paguma larvata. The sequence goes on along the minus strand of CM057831.1, from coordinate 2,031,556 downwards.
TCTCTCTCTCTCTCTCTCTCTTTCTCTTTCTTTCTCTCTCTGCCCTTCCCCTGATCTTTCTCTCTCTGTCTCTCTGAAAGTAAATAAATAAACTTCTAAAAAAAAAAGTAAAATAAAAAAAGAACGAACAAAATTGATAATCCCCTAGGCAGATTTATCAAAAAGAAAAGAGAAAGGACCCAAATAGATAAAATCACCAATGAAAGAGAAGAGGTCAAAACCAACACCACAGAAATATAAACAGTTATTGGAGAATACTATGAAAAATTATATGCCAACAAACTGGGCAATATAGATGAATGAACAAATTCCTAGAAACTCAAACTACCAAAACTGAAGCAGGAAGAAATAGAGAATTTGAACAGACCCATAATCAGTATTCAAATATCTCCCAACAAACAGGAGTCCTGGGCCAGATGGCTTCCCAAGGGAATTCTACCAGACATTTCAAGAAGAGTTAATACCTTTAAGTTGTTCCAAAAAATAGAAATAGAAGGAAAACTTCCAAACTCATGCAATGAAGCCAGCATTACCTTGATTCCAAGACCAGACAAAGATCCCACTAAAAAGGAGAATTACAGGCCATTATCCCTGATAAGCATGGATGCAGAAATTCTCAAGAAGATATTAGCAAATCAAATTCAACAGTACATACACATACATATATAATGGAATATTACTCGGTCATCAAAAAGAATGAAATCTTGCCTTTTGCAATGATATGGATGCAGCTAGAATGTATTATTATGCTGAGCAAAATACGTTAATCAGAGAAAAATACCATATGATTTCACCCATATGTGGAATTTAAGAAACAAAACAGATGGACGTATGGGGTTGGGGCAGGAGAAAAGAGAGGAAAACAAACCACAAGAGACTCTTAATGACAGAGAACAAACTAAGGGTTGATGGAGGGAGGCACGTGGGAATGGGCTGGATAAGTGATGGGTACTAAGGAGGGCACTTGTGATGAGCACTCACTGTTGTAAGTAAGTGATGAATCACCGATTCTACTCTTGAAACTAATATTGTACTGTAAACTAAAATTTAAATTAAAAAAAAGAAAATACAGTGTGAATAAGGATGGCAGTAAAATGCTTTTATTTTTTTTTTCAAAAAAAATTTTTTTAATGTTTATTTATTTTTGAGACAGAGACAGAGCATGAGTGGGGGAGGGGCAGAGAGAGAGGGAGACACAGAATTCGAAGCAGGCTCCAGGCTCTGAGCTGTCAGCACAGAGCCCGATGCGGGGCTGAAACTCACAGACTGCGAGATCATGACCTGAGCCGAAGTCGGATGCTCAACTAACTGAGCCACCCGGGGGGCAGTTTTCCTCTCAGAATATAGACCTTCTTACATAACTTACCAAGATTCCCTTAATAATTATCACAGTGTCATATTTGTCTGAATATTGTCATTATGCTGTATATCTCCAGGTCCCTAGGGAACAAACATGTGATCCTGAATGGTCTAAAGCAAAGGATTTCAAATTGGAATCCAAAGATGGAAATTAGAGGGTCTGTGACCGTGGATAAAAGAGAAAGGAGCTATCTTTCATTTTTATTTTTACTCCCTTCTGACTTAAATTGAGTGTTTCCTTCTCTTATGAACATGGGCAAACCCTGTGAACATTGTTCCATTCCCAGCATCTGAGCTAATGCCTGGCAGAGACGCTGAGAAAATACTGTGGAGAAAAGAAAGGAAAGGGTGGAGGGAGGGAGGTCGGAATACGCCAACATGGCTGGATACAAATACTCACTTTCTCCTCACCCTCCTTTACCGTCAGCAGTGATAATATATTCAGAAAATAATCTTACCTCCTACTTGGGTAGCACTTTACCGTTTTAAACTGTGCCCTGTTTAATTTGTTCACATAAATCGTCTTGTGAGATAAGAATAGGTACTATTCTCTCCACTTTACACGTAAGAAACTCAGGCGCAGTGAGGCTGAAATGTTTAGCCTGTGGCCCCACAGCCGTTAAGCATCAGAGCCAAGAGGACACATCTATGGGTGCTCTTTCCGTCTAATCAATAGGACTGTCCCAACAGTCCCAATAGGACTGTCCCACATCAGTTTTTGGTCCCTGGAGTGCCTCCATGGCCAGCAGACGGCCAGACATTTCTGGAGGATTACGTTTCGCCTCAAGGCAAAACAGCTTGGCCTTCTGGCACTCTGTTCCCTCGGCCAGATGGGGTTGACACTCCAGCTGCGGAGCCTTCATAATCTTCCTAAACAACAGGGGAGGCGGTGACTCCGTTGGACCAGGAGCTCTGGAGGCTATTCCTCCAGGTCTGGATTCCGCAGACCAGGATGCTGACATTACAGAGCGTGACGAGGTGGATTTGGGACGGGCTTGGAAAGAAGAAGGATTCAAGCCCTCTTCCAATACTGGCTCCGCTACTCAACATAGGTGACCTTGCGCAGGTTACTTAACCTCTGAAAGTCTCAGTTTCCCAATCTGTAGAATGGGGCTGACAATACCCACTTGACGAGTTCTTGTAGGAAAGAAAGAAGGTAGAAAATGCAAATGAAAATCTCTAGCTCAGGGACTGGCACATAGTAAATGCTAAGTAAGCGATTAAAAAAAGAAAAAGTGTTTCTTTCCAAATCAAAAGTTCTAATGATGCAAGACTTTGATCCCATGAGCCTCCTTTGGTCTCCAGAGTCCCTGCAGCCTCATTTAATTCACTCTCTCTCTTGAAGTTTGAATTTGTGAAGCAGGAAAATTCAAGCGGAGCTTGAAGTCTGTTCCAGTATGTTAGTGACTGGGGCAAATGAGAATTCACATTCCTTCCAGTGAAGCAATTTCAAAGTGCCCTCTTCTCATTCTCTCCTCTCTCTCTTTTTTTAAATGTTTATTAACTTTTGAGAGAGAGCACACACACAAGCTGGGGAGAGGCAGACAGAGGGTCTGTGCTGACAGCAGAGAGCCTGATGCAAGGCTTGAATTTGCGAACCATGAGATCATGACCTGAGCCAAAGTTGGATGCTTAACTGACTGAGCCTCCGAGGCACACTCATTGTCTCTTTTATGAAGTTAAAATTGCTTATTTCTATTTCAGTCCTGGCTGTTGTTATCTTGTGTTGATTTTAACATTAATGTCATGCCAACAATGATACAGGCATATAAGATTACTATAAAAATAGCTGAACATTTAAAATATGTATTTCCAATATCTATATTTTATTTTTATTCATATATTTTGAAATGGAATGTTTAAATGCAATTTCAGAGACAAATTTTATAGCTGAAAGAAAGAAGATAGTATCTAGTTCAATACTTTAAATTTAAAAATAATGAAGCAATTTGGAGCTGGTTTTTTTTCTTGTAAATCCATTTTTTTCCAAAAAGATCACACAGTCATTAATATGTTTCTCTTATATCTGTTGTGTTTATTTAAAATAATAAATTTCTGGAGAACAGGACTCTGATCAAGAGACAAAAGTTTTCTGTTTCCTATTTGGGGAGAAAATAATGGAAATTACCTCCTAGTTCCCAGGCTCTGCCTGCCTGATTTTCAGTCTGCCACACTGCATTGTCTTTCTAAAACCAGGTGAGAGGGGCTTCGTTGGTTGAGCATCTGACTTCAGCTCAGGTCATGATCTCACGGTTCATGAGTTTGAGCCCTGCGCTGGGCTCTGTGCTGACAGCTCAGAGCCTGCTTCGGATTCTCTCTCTGCCCCTCCTCTGCTCATGCTCTGTGACTCTCTCTCTCTGTCTCAAAAATAAATTAACATTTAAAAAAAGTCATTTAAAAAATAAAAATAAAACCAAGTGAGAAATAACACAAAAGCGATGCCTAATGTGCTTTATTTAAGCGTTTCAGGAAAACGGCTAACATTTTAAATAATTTCACATTAAATTCTTACCTTTTTTCTTACAACATCTTCTATGCCTATTATAGTTCATTTATTTTATCAGATTGCTTTCACAATTTTGTCACACTCAGTAGCAAGATGTCAGATACTACATTTCTTTTACGAAACTGAAGAGACTGAGGGACACCTCTCCTGAGCCACAGGAAAAAAGAAAACCCTTGAAGATCAAAAGACAGTAGAAACTTCACTCGCTAGATTTAGAAGCTGAGAAACTAGATTTAGATTCATTCGGTAATTTCAAAAGCATATACATTAAATATGCTTAATTTCGTAATATGTTAGATGTGAGATGAAAGACTACTTTGGTCACCGCTGTTTTTTGCCCGGGCTGTGAATTTCAGAGGAATCACCACTTTTTTTACACATTGACCTTTGATATAGTGATTAACCGTGGTTAGGACATTAACTGATCTTTATTCTCAAAGCTTCTGGGGATCAGGTCGGCACTGACCTGCAGACTCTGAAGAAAGATACCTCAGTGTTTATCCCTAGATCACAGTGATATTAATCACAACGGTATTTCTTCAAAGCCTTAGTCAGTTAACTTACTATAAAAAGAGAAGGGAAGGTTTACTAGCAGGTATTACTTCCTCTGGAACAGAAAACCCACAGAATTTTGGAGTTGAAAAGGATGTTAGATCATCCTAGGATAACTTTCTTTTCAACGTGAGGAAACTAGAAGTAAACTCTTGCGTTTACAAAGGTGTGTGAAAATGTGTGTGTGTGTGTGTCTGTGTCATATTTGTGCACAGAGTCTAGTAACTAGCTGTCATCCCTCTCTCCTTAGGGAAGTAAGCTTAGGTGAATAGCTAGAAATTTGGGTTAACAAAAAGGAAAATTCCTCAGAAACAAGGGTTATTAGGTATCAACATGTTTTACAAAGAAAGCTGGTGTGTATTTTACCAGGAGAAAGTTGGATCATGTTAGAGCCCCGTCATTCTAGGAGTTTATGGGTTTTTAAATACACGAACTGTTTTAAACCTACCCAAAGGAAAAAAGAGCAAATGGCCAAAAAGTTAATCTCTTTCTTGCTTTTTTAACGAATTGAATTTTGTTCATTCAGCAAGTCTTTATTGAATGACTAATGAATCAAATGTTGACTTAGATAATTAGTTTCAAGACATAACCCAGACATTGTTCTTGGTCTCAAGGACCTTCCAAACTAAAACTGCTTTGTTTATAATTGGTGGGACAGAAAAAAGTAGCTGTGGTATAGAGACACCTATCCAATAATCGATAAGGCAAAATAACCATGAAACAGTAGAGTTACTCATATACTTACATATTTTTTTTAATTTCAGGTCAAACACTCTTCAAGGTAGTAATCAAATCTCTTTCACCTAAAGATTTAGTCCGGATTCACGTCCCCAAGCCTTTGGACAGGAACGATGGGACATTTTTGGTGCGATATAGGATGTATGAAACTGTCCGTGAAGGGCTGAAGATAGAGGTCCTTTATGGTGATGAACATGTGGCTCAGTCCCCCTTTATTTTGAAAGGTGAGTGATTATTACACAGTCCAGAGCCAGCCTTGTATGTGTAGACCCCATGCCTTCAAAATGTGCTATGATGACCTTGGAGCCACGTACAGCAGAGTCAACATGGTTGCATACCCCCTGGAGCTCTATTTATTTATTTATTTTTGAAAAATTTTTAATCTTTCTTTATTTTTGGGAAAGAGAAAGAGACAGGACGCAAGTGGGGAGGAACGAAGAGAGAGGGAGACACAGAATACGAAGCAGGCTCCGGGCTCCAAGCTGTCAGCAGGGAGCCCGATGCAGGGTTCGAACTCATGAACCAGAAGATCATGACCTGAGCCGAACGAAGTTGGTTGCTTAACCAACTGAGCCACCCAGGCGCCCCTCCTGGAGCTTAGTTTAAGTAATTGCACGCCTAATCGGGGGCTTGAACTCACGACCCCACGATCAAGAATCGCATGCCGTAAGCCAGCCAGGAGCCCCTCTTGGAGCTCAACTGAACTTCGAATTTTGAGGGACAGAAAACTAGGTAAAGAAATTTAAATGATAAGCAACAAAATCTTGTGTATTTACCGAGGTAGTTAACATTTCCAACGCTCTTAATTCTTTGGCATGTCTGTATTTCTAGTACCGTCTGCCTTCAGCTCAAGGATTCCCGTTAACATTTCTTTTAGTGAGAATGTTGGTGAGGAGTTCTTCCAGCTTTCGCATGTCTGAAAAAGTCTATATTTTGCCTTCATTTTTGAAAGACATCTTTGTTAAATACAGGATCGTAGGTTAATGGGTTTTTTCTTCCATTTAGTAATTTAAAGATGTAGTTCCACCGTCTTCTTCCTTGCATTGTTTCCAACAGCAAACCTGCTGTTCCTCCTCACAGTTCCTCCTTCCTGCTGAAAGTTTTCTCTCTAATGCTTGTTTTAAACACTTCGATTACTATGTGCTTTTGTGTAGTTTTCTTCATATTTCTTGTGCTTGGGCTTGTGGAGCTTCTTAGATCTTTGGGAGTATAGATTTCATTAAATCCAGAAAAATTTTGGCCATGATTTCTTCAATATTTTTTCTCTTCTCCTCCACAATTCCTCCAAGAATTAGTTAGCCCTGTATCAGGCTTGAAATGATCCCATAGCTCATTGATGCTCCTTTCATTTTTAAAATTCTTTTTTTTCCCCCCTCCATTTCATTTTGTCTGCTTTCTATTGCTATATCATTAAGGTCACTAATCTTTTCTTCTGCAATGTCCAGTTTCTCATGAACTGTATCCAGTGGTGTTTTTCACCTCATGGTGCCTTCTCATCTTCTTGAGCTTTTTTCTAGAGTGCAGTTAAGTTGCTTGGGAATAGTTTGAACCTTTCAGATTTTGCTTTCACAATTCGTTAGGTGAGACCAGAGCCATATTTGGCTATGGCTGTTATCCCCCACCACTCAGGTAGTATCTCTCTACCTGGTCTCCCCAAGCCTCAGAAATAAGGCTGCTTTCCAGCCTGCCTTGTATGAACGGGCACTATTCCCAGCCCCATATGACCAGTGGGAACTGTTGCCTCTAATCGTTCTTACTGGTTCTTTCCCTGCCTCGGATCCTTTCCTCACTTACATACATGCTTCCGAAACCCTAAATACTTGGGGGACCTTTTGCAGGTCTCTGGAGTTTTCTTTCTGTATGGTTCTCTCCTTTCAGAGAGTATGCCCTACAAATTCTAGCTGCCTTGTTCTCCCTGGACACTCAGCTCTGTCCCCTGAACTCAGTGAGATAGCTGGACTCTGCCTATATTTCTCCCCATTTCCACAAGCTAGAAACTCCCTGAGGCACTAAGCTTAGGGATTGTAGGGCTTACCTCATTCGCTTCTTGTCTCTCAGACTCACTGTCCTTCACTGCCTCATGTCCAGTGGCTTAAAAATTGTTTCATATATTTTGCCTCTTTTTTTGGTAGTTTCAGGTAGAAGTGTAAATTAGTCCATATTACTCACCTTGGTCTGAAGTAGAAATCCTCAAGAAACACAAATCATTTGTTAGAAGTTTTTATGTTAAGTTAAATATTCTATTTTGAAGTCAGATATAAAATTTGTATAAAGTCCTTTTCAAATGAATCCTCAGAGAAGTTTTATACTTATAGCTGGGTACTTTAAAATTACCCTGCTAGAGGGCGCCTGCGTGGCTCAGTCAGTTAAGCATCTGACTCTGGATTTCGGCTCAGGTGATTGGGATTGCAGAGCCTGCCCTAACATTGCAGAGCCTGCTTGGGATTCTTTCTGTCTCTGCCCCTCCCCTGCTCCTGCTCACTCTCTCTCTTTCAAAATAAATAAAGAAACTTAAAAAAAGAAAACGAAAAAGAAAATTACACTGCCAAATACCCCTGGTTACATATTTCTTCTCTGGGATGTGATGATGGAAGTGATTTTTAGAGATTCAGTGGCTTAGATATTTAGAGATCTTCCTTCTTGTCTTTAAAAAAATCACCACCCTTACTATATAATAATGCCTAAAAAGTAATACATTCTTCTTCCTTGCTAAAGGATAAGTTGTTTTATGTTCTCTAGGCAAATATTTATAACTCACTAGAACTGAATTTATAGCAGCTGGTTGGCTGAGAGTGGGTTATATGGGGAGAGAGCATATGCTATATAGGTCGTCGAGAGGCGTACAAGACGGGGATGGAAAATAGAAGCACAGGACGCTGACATAACTACTTGCACCCCTGACTTGGTTCGGGCAGATTATCCCCATCTGGATAATGAGAATTCACCAAGAAATGATCCCGTGTTCCTATCAGGGGCAGAAACAACTCCCTACGTTGTGGCGCTTGTTAATGGAGCGTGGCATACGTGTCTTGCCTTCCCCAGGACCGGTGTACCACGAGTACTGTGAGTGTCCGGAAGAGGATCCTCAGGCCTGGCAAAAAACTCTTTCTTGTCCAGCCAAGGAACCACAGATCGCAAAAGATTTCGCTCCTTTCCCCAGCATCAATCTCCAGCAGATGCTGAATGAAGTTCCAAAAAGGTTTGGGGACGAGAGGGGTGCCATTGTCCATTACACGATTCTCAATAACCGCATCTACCGGAGATCTTTAGGGAAATACACAGACTTCAAAATGTTCTCCGATGAGATTCTGCTGTCACTGGCAAGAAAGGTATGAGAATGAACTCCCTGGTTTCAAAAACAGTATGAAGTCCACCCTTGTGGGTTTGAACTGTGTGAGCCCACTCATACATGGATTTTTTGTATAAACACAGTACAGTACTCTAAGTGTATTTTCTCCTCCTTATGACTGTCTTAATGACAGTTTATTTTCTCTAGCTTGCTTTACTGGAAGAACACAGTATATAATATAACATACAGAATATGCGTTAGTCAACAGTTATATTATCGGGAAGGCTTCCGGTCAACAGTAGGCTATTAGTTGTTAAGTGTTAGGGGAGTCTAAAGTTATACACGAAATTTAGACTATGTGGGGGTGGCACCTCTAACCCCTGCATTGTTCAAGGGTCAACTGCAGTTTAATTACTTAGTTGTAACACTGCAATGCTTAGAATAACAAGGGCAAAGGATGGAAATGTGCAGCTAAGGTGGCCGCCACCTGAGTGTTCATAAGTTCTCCCCTTTTATGGGTCTTTCTTTCCTTTCATATTTAAATTAAATGGCTTGAGCCCCCATCCCAGGTAAGTAGGCCCTACAGAGAACTCTCAAGCTTTCTGCGGACTCCCAGACATTTTTAGCCTCAAGGTCCCTTCTTGTAGTTCCCCGTTGTGGTGAATACCCCCTCCCATTCCCATTTCACTTTCTGCAGCTCTTCGGTTTCTTATCGCCTCAAAATGACTTGAACTTGGATCACTTTTCCTTGCTGAGCCTAAGTGCCTCTAAAAGATAGTATGCATGGCACATTCTGTTGATGGTACTAGTAACAGCTTATTTTGTACCAGTGTGTAGTAAAAACTCACCAAACAAAAACCCTGCCATTTAAAATAGACATCCCTGGGGGCACCTGGTGGTCCAGTTGGTTAAGAGTCAGTTAAGACTCTCGGTTTCAGCTCAGGTCATGATCTCACGAGTGATAAGTTCGAGCCCCATGTCCAGCTCACGGCTGACAGTGCAGAACCTGCACTGGGATTGTCTGTCTCCCTCTCTTGCTGCCCCTCCCCCACTCATGCTCACTCTCTCTCTCTCTCAAAATAAATAAAGAAACTTTAAAGAAACAAGGAAATAAATAAAAGTAGACACCCCTGGGGCGCCTGGGTGCCTCAGTCGGTTAAGCGTCTGACTTCGGCCCAGGTCATGATCTCACCGTTCCTGAGTTCGAGCCCTGAGTCAGACTCTGTGCTGACGGCTCAGAGCCTGGAGCCTGTTTCAGATTCTGTGTCTCCCTCTATGTCTGTGCCCCTCCCCTGCTCATGCCCTGTCTGTCTGTCTCTCTCAAAAATAATAAATAAACATTAAAAAAATAGACACCCCTGCATTAATCAGACTCGGTCATCCTTGCCTCTGGGAATGTCCTACTGGCTGTCATCGATCTTCAGGTCTTGGCTCTTAGTGAATATGCTTGGGCCTCCATCTTTCAGAAGACTTCTCAACTCCCCCCCACCTCCCCTCCACTCAGCCCTTCTGTCCACATCAGCAAAACTCTTAAGCAGAGCAGTCCAAATTGCCTTTTATTCTTCCTCCTTCCTCCTTCCTCCTCGCTGACCACATGGGGTTAAAGACTCCCAACTCACCCAAGACGGTCAAGATAGTTTTCTAAACTGAAAGCCAGCTTTGGTGACCTGAGTTACACACTTTCCCAAGTGGGCTGACTGCGTGGATGCCGTCACTTCTTATTTTAAATAGCAGCCTCCTCCCCGCTCCCCACTCGCCCACAGTGTAAGCACACTGCAGGTGCCTGATCACAGAGGTGGTGCTTTCTTCCTGGCCTACCGCCCACCAGCCCACCCTGCCCTGTATCCTACCTTGTACTCACGTTGCGGCCTCTTGAACAGTGGTTTTTAATTTCCCCCAGAGGACATTTGGCAATATCTCTATAGACAGTTTCAGTTGCTACAACTTGGAGGTTGTGAGTAGTGGGTGGAGACCACGGATACTACCCAACATCCTACAATGCATGGAACTGGCCCACAGCAAACAACCCAGACCAAAATGTCAACACCGCTGAGACTGAGAAACCCTGTCCTATAGTGAGAACTTCTGGTGTGGAGTGTTTGTTGTTGTTTTGTGTTTTTTTTTTCTTTTTTGGTTTATTGTATTTTATTATTATTATTATTATTATTATTTTAAATATTTATTTTTGAGACAGAGAGAGACAGAGCATGAGTGGGGGAGGGGCAGAGAGAGAGAGGGAGACACAGAATCCGAAGCAGGCTCCAGGCTCTGAGCTGTCAGCACAGAGCCGACGCGGGGCTCGAACTCACAGACCGCGAGATCATGACCTGAGCCGAAGTCGGCCGCTCAACCGACTGAGCCACCCAGGCGCCCCTATTATTTCTTTTTTGGTGCGGGGTTTATTAATGAGCTTATGAACAATGGTAGAGAAGCAAGAGGGTGAGTAGTTCCATCCCTTGCCCTTCCCTCTTGTTCCGGGTTCTTTGCCCAGTGGCTGGGAAGAAATCCAAGACAAATGAGACTCATCTCTGGACTTTGAGCGGCCTGCTCTGGTGGGACTCGTTTTTGTTATTTGGAAGTTGGAGTGGTAGATGGATACAAACAAATAGTTGTACCTCATCATAGTAGCTTCTAAGGAAAGTAGGTACCCAGGGTGAAAATGTCTGAGGAGGGTGAGTCATAGAGGAGGTAACATTAGGTCTGGGTTTAAAGGATGAGAAAGGATTCTCACCAAGTGAATAAATAGAAGAAAATTCCAAGTGGGAAGGGAATTACATAGGAGAGTGGCTGGCATTTTCAGAGAGCAGCCCGAAGTTGACAGGCACCTTCTTGGGTGGAAGGTGAGGCTTACAGCTTCACTGGAACAAGATAATAACAGGCTTACCTTCTAGCCAGAGAGTTTACACCTTGTCCTGTGGGCTTAAGGTTCTCTTAAGCTTGTAGTAACATTAAGTTGGGTTTTAGACGTTTAGGCAGCAAGGTGAGAGCTGATCAGAGTGGGGATGGCCTTGTATCAGAACACCTAGTGAGGAAGCTACTGCACCCATCTAGACAAGAGGTGGGAAGAGCCTAAACCAAGGCACTGACCACGGAGATGGCCATGGAGTGGCAGATTCCAGAGACAAAGGTAGATGCGCTGTGGAGGTTGGATACTAAAGGAAAACAAGGGCTTGGGTCTAACCTTGTCGATTCCTTAATAGACAGCCGACAGAAAGAGTTCTTGAAGCCCCCGATTCATACCGTTCTATACCATGTCCACTGCTATAATAGTATGCAATTTTGATAATTTATCTGTATTTTTATCAAGTAATCTGTATGCCCAACATGGGGCTTGAACTCACGACCCCAATATCAAGAGTCACACGCTCCACCGATTGAGCCAGCCAGGTGTCCTGATGCTAAGGAATTTGAACCACCACCTCTGAACAGAAGGGGCTTACTCCTGGTTACGTGAATTTGCCATCTACCATCAGCACCCTTGGTTTTCTGATACTGCCGATGACTGAGAGGCGTTCTTCTCGTCTCTGCTGTTTTCAAATGTTCCCTTTTATCGGACATATTTTAAAAAGCCAAAGAAGAGAAGCGTTTAGTACCCAAAACTGAGGTCATTGCAGCACTGATGTTTCTTCTTTTGTTCGTTTAGGTCCTTCTCCCCGATGTAGAATTTTATATTAATCTTGGAGACTGGCCTCTGGAGCATCGGAAGGCCAACGAAACCCCTGGCCCTTTACCTCTCATTTCATGGTGCGGCTCCCTGGATTCACGAGACGTTATCCTCCCGACATACGACATCACCCACTCCACGCTGGAAGCCATGAGGGGCGTCACAAATGATCTCCTGTCTATTCAGGGAAATACAGGTAAACTCAAGTTTGATCTCGAAGAAAAAGAGAGGTAAAAGGGAGTGTTCAACCAGAGAGGATAAAGGTATATATCGAAATAACCATTGTTCTTATTTTCTAACCAAGAAAAAAAAGGGCACCGTAGGATTCTTCTAATCCAAAAATTAGACATGTGGGTTGGGACCAGTAAAATGCAGACCTATCGTAACTGGGTCTCCTTTGAGTGGGTCATTTGTAAATACCATTTGAAAATACATATTTGGTAAAATTGTCACTTAATTCTGACTCCAATGCTTTATATTGCTGGATGGAGTCAGAGAGCATTTTGAAAAATAGAAAATTATATGTGGATATAAGAAATTGTGATAGCAGTATTATTTGGATATTACTGTCCAACACGTACTGAGGCATTTTCTCATTTCCTCCTTCTGCCTTACTCGATCCCCCCTTAAAACCTGAATTCCTTCTGCCCCTCCCCCACCCCCATTTTATGGCCCGCATTTTATGGCACAACACAACTTTTTATTAAACCAAACTCCCTGAGTAGAATAAACCCTATCCCCTACCTGTCTTTACAAACTCTGTTCCTGTTTATTGTGATTTGGTGGACTTATTTAGCAGATGAGACCAGAGACTCTTTGCAAACTACCTAAAGATAACATGGGAAGAAAACTGACTTTTTATTTGGTAGCAGTGAATTACCGAGACGTGTACTAAAATATTAAAGAGAGTGACCCTCTCCAGTTTCTATGTTTTACGATTTATCCCTAGAAGAGTACAGGTGTTAACTAATGACCTCTCTTTAGAATAATAGAAATAGATTTAATTCTTCTAGAATATTTCCCTCTCAGGAAAGAAACACACACACACACACACACACACACACATTCATAGTTGAGTTATATATATATATTTTTTGATTTCAGAGCATATTAGACAATCTTCTCTGTATTCAAAAGTGATGTGCTCAAAATTTTGAACGACCTAAGGATTAAAGATGTGGGTGTTACCTGGTCGTATAGTTTGTTCTGGTTACCTGGTCTAAGAACAAAAGCCTAGCTCAGTTTTTGTTGGGAAGCACAGAGGTTGGAAGAAGCTAGTGCCTGGGTGAGCGCCCGAATCACTGAATGTTTTTTGCTTTGAACTTGATCCACCATTATTTTGGTTATCTCCTAATATCATACAACACACACTCCAGTATTTGAGTGAGCTCTCACAGGTGGACAAATAGGAGAAATTAGAGCATTCTTTTATGTGATACAGCAGATAAAAAGGACCGTTTGTGAAAATCTAAACTGGAAAGTATCTCAGGAAGATACTCGATCCCGTATTTTTTGGAAATAGCACCTTATTTTAGAAGACAAGTTGATGATAAAAGAGCTTTAAAATCTTAAATGATAATGGTAAATTAAAGATGATTATGCTTACCATTTTTATAAATGTCAAATTCATAATCATATTTTTTTATGGCTTCAAACCTCTAGGGCCTTCCTGGATCAATAAAACAGAGAAAGCTTTCTTCAGAGGTAGAGATAGCCGAGAAGAGAGGCTCCAGTTGGTACAGATGTCCAAGGAAAACCCAGAGCTCCTAGATGCAGGAATTACAGGATATTTCTTTTTCCAAGAGAAAGAAAAGGAGCTTGGAAAAGCGAAATTGATAGGTTTCTTTGATTTCTTTAAGGTATGCATTTATGTCTTCCTGTATGGATATGAAATGATGAACTTGTATTAAAAGTCTCCCCCATCACTGGGTGGGCAGATTTCTCCAGTCCCTTGAGCTGGCACACCCCCACTTTCTTGCTTTCTCCCTTCCAGGCATAGGGAATTACGGTATCCACTGTGGTTTCCTTTTTGGTATTTTTGTTTTTGTTAGTTCTGTCTACCCAATGGCCAGAACTGTATTTAATATTCAAAATATAGTACAAGGATTGACCTGGCATATTTGGTGTTTTTTAGACTTGTTTTATAAACTGGGAATATAAATAGCTTTCGCATAAACTGATCTTAAATGCCTTTTGTAAACACAAAGAGTATAACCTCCATGTAAGCAGAATAGAAGCCGGAATTATGGTATGCGTCCTGCCTCTGCCACTGACGGTGGGACCTTTATCTTCTAGCGCCCCTAAACACGCGAGATGCCTGCCTCGCTCCCTCAGAGCACTGTCGTGAGGCTCAAAGGATAGAGATGCGAACAGTATGACAGAATCTGACTGGCTAGAAAACTCTTTGGTACCAATTACTTAAGAAAAAACTAATTACCAAATCTGTGAGTACATCCTGTTCGTTTCAGTGTGATAGCATGAAAAGAACATTGGATTTGGATTCGGAGAATAGAGGTTTATAAATTTATCTGAACACCAATTTTCTCATTTGTAAAAAAAGGGGGGGGAGGAGAGAGGGTATGATAATATCTGCTTCACATTATTATGATCTAGTGAGGTTTAATTCCCATAAGAAGTGAGTTCGAATTACAAATCAAAGCTTATTAATCCGGCAAATATGTAAACAGAGTACATATTGTGTTGCTAGCCATCACTCTAGTCCGTGAACTTCTCCAAGTTTCTGTCTGCTCAACCCTAAAATAACGCTTTCCTTCTTCATACTTAAGTCGGTATAAGGAACAAGTGAAATAATGTATACATGAAAGTGTAAATTGTTACTGGTAGGCAGCTTTAACAAACAAAGAACTTGAATATTTTTTTTAATGTTTATTTATTTTTGAGAGAGAGACAGAGCGCAAGCAGGGGAGGGGCAGAGAGAGGGAGACACAGAATTGGAAGCAGGCTCCAGGCTCCCAGCTGTCAGCACAGAGCTCGATGCAGGGCTCGAACTCATGAACTGTGAGATCATGGCCTGAGCTGAAGTCCGATGCTTAACCGACTGAGCCACCCAGGCGCCCCATTGTGTTGTATTTCTTAAAATCGATGTGCTAAAGGCTGCTTCTGATTTTAATACAGAGAGAAAATGTGAATTACAAAATTAATTATAAAACTTTTAAACACTGAAATTGGAACATGGAAAATAATTCCTTTATATTTAGTATTATGGTGTCGATGACAACCAGAAGTGAAGCAAATGGCCGTTAAATTTCTTCTTGGTTTGTGTTTGCTTTAATCTCTTAGTACAAGTATCAAGTGAACGTGGATGGGACCGTGGCTGCGTACAGATACCCATACCTCATGCTGGGCGACAGTCTGGTTCTGAAGCAGGACTCCACGTACTATGAACATTTCTATATGGCACTAAAGCCTTGGAAACATTATGTCCCAATTAAAAGAAATCTTAGTGATTTACTAGAGAAGATTAAGTGGGCCAAGGTACGCTTTCTGCAACTTTAATTTCTTGAGACGATAACAAACTTACCAGTATTCTTTACATGAGTTCCATCATGACGCAATTTAAGTTGACATAATTTAGTCAAGGAAATGTTACTTTCTGAAACTTTCGTTCCCTTGAAACAGCTAAAGAATCAACATTAAGGTCATTTTAGTACCGTTTATCAACGTTTTTGAGGATTTTTAGAAGAGTTCAAGTGTTCTACAGAATATATATATTATATAGAATATAACAATGTTACATGGAGTATAGATTTTTTTTCTGAAGGATTCACTATTCATGCATACGCTGCACGCAAGCAAAAACACACTAAATGCAAATCACACATGGAAAATCCCGGGGGGAGAGTGCTTTACGCACGAGAAGACATTGAAGGCAATTATGATGTTCTTGTCTTTTCCCCAGTTAGGGAAACGGCACAATAGATGCATGCATTACAGCCTCCCAAGAACTACAAGTTTTCCATAAAATAGGACTTTTTTCATACTTTTTAAAGAAAAGTATTAAGAAGCGGTTATGTTTTATTATGAAGCTCTTCATTTACCCTTCCATTAATAGACTTTGTTCTAAGTTTGGGGGAAGCAGTGTTTGGGAATGCAAATAACCGGGCGCCCCAGGCAGAATCCTGTTTGCGACCTTTAATAAAAAGTAAGGATTGCTCGCCAGTGCCTTTTCCTATGGGCAGCAGAGTAGAATATTAGCTGTTTTCCAAAAGTATCATTAGGAACGCTGACTGTTCCTGGTACTGAAGGAACAGCCTCTGGGTACTAATGACTGAATTTACTATTACAGCAGTAAGATAGACTTTCACAGGCTCTGACTGCAGATTAAAATGCAGCTGTTAAGAGATGTTAGAACGTGAAAAGTGATTCGTTCTACTCCAGTTTGCATTTTAATATCAGGCAGAGAGGCTAGGATGGGGGGACCGAGGATGAGCCCTAAGTGTCCTGGGGAGCCAGGCTGGCACCGGGAGTCACCAGAGAGGCTGCCCGTTGGGAACACGTGTGGGGTGGGGAACTTCTGAGCCCGAGGAACAGGGTCCAAACATGTACGACCACTGCTGTGTAACAGAGATGTCTAGCGAAGTCCCTGTCTATTTTTCATAGCCTCGTTCTGAGGCTGTTTTCCTCTTGTTTCGCGTCTTCCGTGCTTTCCACATTTAGCCCAACATCAGCCCTGCTTCACACTCACCGGTAGCCTTCTTTGGTGCGGGGGGGGGGGGGGGGGTTCACAGGGGTACTTTTCATTTATCGTGTTGTGTTTTTCTTTAAACCTTGCAGGAAAATGACGAAGAAGCCAAGAAGATTGCAAAAGAAGGGCAGTCGAGCGCCAGGGAGGAGCTGCAGCCACACCGCCTTTACTGCTACTATTACAGAGTGCTCCAGGTGAGCGCACGCGGGCTCCTGCGGGGTCCGGCGCCCTCAGACCCCGAGCCGCGCCGGGGTGCCTCCCTTCTTCAGAGGGTTCTGAGACTCCGCCCGTGGAAAGATAGGAACCGTGCTAAGTCTTTCTGTGGCCCCTGTGTTTGTATCTCCGCTCAGTATGATGAAAACCAGTGTGTAGAGTCCTTACCAATATAGATGAAAAGCTCCCCCGATCTCCGCGGTGCTACCTTTTATTAAATTCCTTATGGAATTCCTAGTTTAGGTATTTTCTGGACCTCAGAGAACATCTTTCCTCATCTAGAAAGTCAGGGGGCTGGCCTAGAGATTGTGAACATTTCTTTCTGCTCCAAGTGTCGGCCTCTTTGTTCTTACTGCTTAAGATTCATGCTTTTGCTAGCATAGTGTAAGATGGAAAGCAACTAGTTAGCTTGCTGTAGAAAACAAACAAATGAAATACATTTATTAAAATTTTTTTATATGTTTTATTTAGTTTTGAGAGAGAGCCACAGTGCCAGTGGGGGAGGGGCAGAGAGGGAGACACAGAATCCAAAGCAGGCTCCATGCTCTGTGCTGACAGCTCAGAACCCACGAACTGTGAGATCATGAACTCAGTCAAAGTCAGACGCTTAACCGACTGAGCCACCCAGGCGCCTCAAAATGAAATATATTTCTAACGATTCTAACACCGTAGGCGTAAAATACGGAAATGCAAGGATTGGTTCTCTGAGTAACTATCTTGTGTTTTTACACAGTAAAATCTCACCAGGAAGAAAAAAAATTAGAAATGATGCTATTTTTCTGTGGGCAGAAAAAAAGTACATTTCTTCAGCTGCCGGGAGATATTGCTCTCTCATAGAAAAATAAAAATGGTAAATTATACTATTTACTAAAAGCGGTATTTCCCTTAAATGTGTTGTGTACCTTCTGTTGGTTTACCTGTAACTTGAATACTAGGAGTTTCTCCCCCTAAATTATTAACTAGGTTCCTGTACTCGTGTCAGTATTTTGTTGGGTTGGGCCCCGCACCAGGAATGTCCAGCTAAATGTATCTAGAACCACTGAACTGGAGGTCTAATTTATAGGAATATTTCAGTCCGTGGCCAAAGCAGGGGGAAACAACACAGGTCTGTAGCCATTTACACAACATACGTGGCTACGAACCTAAAGGGAAGGGTGTATGGAACCACCGACTGTATTTTCAGATGCATCATTGTTGTTGATTTGAGTATTCAATGAATTTATTTATACATTCATCAGTGGAGGATAAAAGCCAAGAAGGGGTGTTATTTCAAATGGGGTCACCTGGCTTGACCTCCTTTTGTGGAGGCTTTCTACATCCACGGAAAATTGTAGATTGGGGTTCCTTGTTAGATTTACGAAATATTGCACTTAGTACCTGTAACAACTAAAGTTGGGACTGGAATAAACCAGACCTTGGGTTGTGGTCTCAAGAAACACAGCCACCAGGGGCACCGGGGTGGCTCAGTCGGTTAAGCATCTAACTTCGGCTCAGGTCATGATCTAACGGTTTGGTTCATGAGTTTGAGCCCCAAGTTTGGCTCTGTGCTGACAGCTTGGCGCCTGGAGCCTGTTTCCCGCTTCCAATTCATTAAAAAAAAAATTTTTTTTTCTTAAAGATACACAGCCACTAGAAAGGATGGTGTGAGTGGGGGAGGGAGGGAGGGTCCAGAAGAATGAAGCGGAGACTAATCTTTCAGTTGCCTTCACACCCGCATTCCAGGAATACGCTGAGCGCCAGTCCAGCAAACCCGAAATACGTGATGGAATGGAACTTGTTGCCCAGCCAGATGATAACACGTCCGTGTGCCAGTGCCACCGGGAGAGACCTTCCAGAGAAGAGCTGTAAGTCAGCTCACGTTCACACCCTGGCGTGTGCGGCCGACGCGCTGCCTCCGAGCATTCGGATCATTCGAGCAGAGGCCAGCCTGTGTCGCGCGGTTCAGGAGACTTATGCGCATGAATAGAGCAGTAGGAGAGCGAGTATCACCAGCGTCTTTGAGTGTTGTTTCCTTTTGTGTCAAAACTGCTATTATTGGCATCACGGTTTATTTTTCCCAAAGAAAACTTGCGGGTCGTAGTAGGTAGGCTTGCTGAAATGTAAATCACTCTCTAGGAAATGTGGCACCGTATTTCTCACTTTCCCTCCCCCTTCCAGTTATGAAGAAGAAGTACTTGTGCAGGGTCCTGCCCCTCTTACTACATAATTTCTTCCCCTGAAGGCTGCTGTCGGCATTCAGTAACGGCAAGCCTCCTCTCGGAAGGTCTGACAAGAACAGTTAAGGAAGGAGAGGATGGCTCCCATATTAAAGGTTGCTTGGAGACGAGGAGGCAGTATTTTTTAAAGCTTACCCATATCTTTTTAGCTAAGTTTTAGCGAAGACTGGGACAAAATTAAGGAGAAATTGTGTCATAAACTAGTAATTCCCAGTCTCCCTGGGTGGGACACCCATCAAGGGCAACGCAGTCATTAAAGTAAGGTACTTGAGAACATCCCATGGGAACCATTCATTATCTATCTATTGAGTGGACTATCCTCTTCCCTCCACTCAGTAGATAGATAATGACCGTCTCCGTCCAAGAGTCACGTCACTGATGAGCATATTCCCAAAGCAAGAGCTATCTACCCTCCCAATCTAAAAATATTGACTCCTCTACTTGCAATATTTACTGAATCTGGAAAGCACTGTCATGTAACTACTTGAAAGCAGTCACAACCTTCTTCAAAGGTCAGTAAGAGCACAGGACTGTGTAACTAGACAAGAACAAAACCATGTTTAAGAACAGTGTAATCAGAGCCAAGTATCCAAGGAAAACCAATACCCGCCTGTTGTTCAAAAGTACAAGGTCACAAGTATAAAATAAAGGGCAAGCTGTACTGGGACCAAACTCTAATGAATCCGTGTCCTGTATATATTGTACCCGGAGTTTGGGGTTTGCCAAAACTGAGATTATGGAAAGAAAATTTGCCCTCCCTCATACCTCCCTGCCCACCGACCCCTGCTCCTTCCTTGTGGCTGATGGCACTTTGTTAGAAACATCTTAAATTTTTAAAGTGTCTATCACCTGCTGCCAAACAAGACTGATAGTGAAAAGTGAGCTGAGATACATCAGGCAGCCTCTGCACATGGAACAGAGAGGATGTGTTTAAGAAATTAAGTGGAGTCCTCAAACAATTCCACAGGGAGTGAGCGGTCTTCATCTAGATAATCCTCTGTCCCCTCAAGGCAGTCAGAGTCTTTAAAAAGAGTTTAAATGGTTTTCTAGTTTGCTGACATGAATATAACCTAATAAAATGGTTTTTTCCCTTTGAATTCACACATTACCACATATTCCATTAGTCATTTTTAATACTTCCACTTGTATTTTAAAAATCTGATTTTTCAAAGGAGGAGAGGACTGTAAGGATGTGCAAGTAAATATACTGAGTGCATTTGTCCAAATCAGCTGCCAGGGTATTTGGAGCAGCGTTGTTTGTATTAGCACAATGTTGAAAACACCGTGAGTAGCCTTCATGAGGAAACCGGCTGAGCAGATAATGATGCATAACGAAATACAATACAACCACTAAAAGAATGAAGTATCTCTAAACATATTATCATGAACGAGTTCCATTAGACAGCGGAAAAAGTAAGTTGCAGAACGGCATGCATAATGTGCAACCATGAATGTAAAAAACAAAAATATATTTGTGTGGTTGAAAGTTTGGGAGGATTTTATTTACCAAGATCGGAGGAGGGAATGGAGAGAAGGGAATTTCTACTTTTTGCTGTATACCTGTCTATGATATTTGTTTTTACTGCAAGTATGAATCAGACTGTAAAATAAAGAAAAGTGTAAACTTAGGAAACGACTGTAAGTGCATGAAAGATATATATAAGAAAAGAAAATGGATATTTATATTTTCCATTATGCTGTTTTTAAATCTACTATGTCTAGAATTTTATATCATGGGATATATTTTATACACTTCTAAATAAAGTAAATTTTCTAAATAATATTTTGAAAAAGACAACTTTTGTTTTTAACAAAGAGGGGCGCCTGGGTGGCTCAGTCAATTAAGCCACCGACTTCGTCTCAGGTCATGACTTAGAGCCTTGCCTCTGGCTCTGGCTCTGAGCCGACAGCTCCGAGCCTGGAGCCTTTTTCAGATTCTGTGTCTCCCTCTCTCTCTGAACCTCCCCCCACCTCTCTCTCTCAAAAATAAATAAACATTTTTAAAAAAAGAAAGATTGTAACAACCTATAACCCTGGTATTTCTGCAACTGGGTTGGTCTAATTATAATTTTATTATGTCTTCATGAGTGAATGAACCCAAATTTATATCACCACCACTCAGTCCCTAGTGGGTTTTCCCTGATATTAGGGGGAAAGAAATTTGGGCTTGACACCATCATTTTTCTAATTTCAGGTTAAAATACAAGAAGTGCAATGTCTTAGCCAGTTGACAACCGCCATTATACTGGTGCAGTTGTAACTATGCATGGTGACAGATGTTAACTAGACTTAATGCAGTGATCACTCAGCAATATATACACATACGAAATCACTGTTATACACCTGAAACTAATGTAATGAGGTTACATTTAGAAACGCATTAAACTACAATCACCTGTCACTTATTCTTTGATCCCGAGCACAAGATGCCAAATTGCTAGGAGGATCAGTTTTCTTATTTACAAATGAATAAATTACGTATGAAAGATTTTATGTATTTCTCCCACATCCTTAAAGCCCCTGGTGGCCGTGACCAGGCTTTATAATAAGTTTACCCCAATTCGCCCCAAAGCCATTAACAATCGCAGCGAGAGGTAACAGGTTCAACTAACCTCACATTTTTTTCGTTTTGGATCCGCGGGAGACAGAGGTCGGTGGAGGAGGAAAGCTCCAGGCTGAGGGGCGTGGCCTGAATCAAAGGGCGGGGCCTCGAGGCGTGTTAAGGCGGGGCCGAGGGGGGAGACCGGGCGGGGCTTCGAAGCGCGCCAGAACGGAAGAAGAGGTGCGTAACTTCCGTTTGCAGTGTTAACGAGAAACTTTGGGAAGCCGGGTACAGCGGCGTAGACAGGTGAAGGGAAGGGGTTACCCTCTGTGTCCGCCGATATCACAGTAGATCGTTCGTCTCTGTGGCCCCAGTTCTGAGACTACCCTTGTCCAGTGTCTTAAAGGTCCCCTGCCCTTGAGTTCCGCTCCCCAGCCGACCCCTTTGAAAACGTTTGGTGTCCCTGGGCCTCCATCCCTGGGCCTCCAAGCCTCCGGTTTCCAGAGCTGTCCACGTTGAGCCCTGAGCCCCGCTTCCTCGGCTCGGCCTCGGGGAACTCGCGCTGTCCTGCTGAGACGCCCCTTGCTCGGCCTGCAGCCTCCCGTCCCGACTCCTCGCACCTGAGGGCGAAATACTTGTTAACGCGCCTCACCTTGTTCTCTTCCACTCATGAAATGGTTTTCGTTATGTAGGGATGGAAAAGCTTTGTAAGGAGTATGTTACGTGTTGTTTGTCTTCCTCCGCCCTCGTCAGAAAGGAGAAAAGGAAGAGAGAGATGACAAAACTGATAAAAGGTCCCGAAACACCTTGGTTTATTCACTAAAATAAAATAGTGTAGTTTCTGATCCCAGCAAATTAACCTTAGAACTCAGCTTTTAAAGTAAGTGGAACTGTGAATTTGGGGACTCGTAGGGTTTTTCTCATGAACGTAAAAGATCAGTGGAGCCGTAATCGATGATAATAAAAATTATCACCGAGTCGCGATAGACAAACATCTTCCATTTCTAAGTCTGTAATTGGAACGTGGTGTAGTAAATTGCGTCGTTATGTGAGCAGTGGTTTGATAGTACTTTCTAGTATCTTATAGTGTATGCCGTGTTTTTACGTTGGTTCATTTATTTGGAGCCTCAAAATAATTCGGTGAAAGCAGTATCGCTTTTTATCTAAGGCCACCAACCTCTCTACCCCTTGTCATGTCTCTTAAACCTCCTCAAACCACTTGGTGCCACCCTTCAGTTTATCCCTCTCTTGCACCTAGAATTTGCCTCTCACTATGGGATCATACTTAATAACATCTTAATATGCTTTAATGTCTGTCTTATAAAAAAAATTTTAAAACCCCACCACCACCCTTGGACTCCATTCCTGCCGGCCAGCTGTCGCTCTGTATCTGCTTCTTGATAGAATTCTAAGCAATTGTTACAGCACTTGCTGTCTCCACTTGGCCGCTTCCTCCACCAATCCCCGTCTTCCTTGCTACTCAGCTGAAAACAGTTCTCAAGGTTACCAGCGACTTCATCTGGCCACATCTGGGTCTTTATTCTCAATTTACTTGACCCTCCGGCAGCATTTGGAATTGAGCACATTCCGTTTCTTGAAATATGTGGGCTGTCCTCACTCCTCCGGGTGGGACTGATTTTTGAATCCTGTTAGTTACAAATACCGGAAGATATTGTGTCAGTATTTTGTGCTGTTCATTATGTCATGGTGACATACACAGCACTTAGTGTCCGTTAACATTTTCACCACCAGCAAAACAGTAAATCAAGTCCAGATTTCTAGTTTTTGTCAGTTTCTGTAATGAAAATACCTTGGCCATGGCCAATTTCAAGACCCCAGAATGACCTCAGGTGTCGGGAAGAAATGTGTGGCAATACACTGTAATATATTCCAGCATGCATATACCAGGAGACTGCACGTAGAGACTAGTAGTTCTCAACCATGGTGATTTTGCTCCCCAGGGGACATTTGGCAATTTTTGGAGATGTTTTTGTTGTCACAACTGTGCTACCAGCGTCTGGTGACTAGAGTCAGGGATTCTACTAAACATCCTACCACATACAGGACAGCGCCCACAGCAAAGAATCCAGCCAAAATTGTGACTAATGCCACTGCAGCGGACAGAAATAACCTCAAGAAATAAACAGTAAAATGTAATGTAGGAAAGGAGAAAACTTTTTCTCTACTATTTTAGGTTTTACAATTGAGACCTGCACATGAAACTGACAAAAGACAGATTAACCAGGGGCGCCTGGGTGGCTCAGTCGGTTGGGCGGCAGACTTTGGCTCAGGTCATGATCTCGTGGTCTGTGGGTTCAAGCCCCATGTCGGGCTCTGTGCTGACATCTCAGAGCCTGGAGACTGTTTCGGATTCTGTGTCTGCCTCTCTCTCTGCCCTTGCCCTTTCCACACTCTGTCTCTCAAAAATAAATAAACGTTAAAAAAAAATTAAAAAAAAGATTAACCAGAGAAAAGACAAATATTTTTTTTGATGTTAATATTTCGATTTTACATGCACATGGGGGTCCCATAGAAAAGGAATTAAAATCCCAAAGAGGAGGTTTAACCCTGGGATTTATACACCATTTTAACAAAGAGTGATAAAAGGAGTTTGGCCTCAGGGAGGGAGTAAATTGTGGGAAGGTAAATATATTCGAGAAACTATTAAAAGATGAGGGGTTTTTTTGGTTAGATTGGTTTATGAAAACCCATGTTATTGTCAGTGCCAGCTTTTTGTCTGTGGTGATAATGGTTATTCTCCCGTTGGTATGGGAAAGCAGAGAGCCAACACCTTTGCAAAGGGAAATGTGTGTCCTGCTTTTAAACAGGTGGGAAGGATGCAGAGCTTTTCCTGCCTCTGTTCTTTCTAGATTGCCTTCCCTCAAAATAGCTCTCATGCAGGGGCGCCTGGAAGACTGAGTCAGTTAAGGGTCTGACTTCAGCTCAGGTCATGAACTCACAGTTCCTAAGTTTGAGCCCCATGTTGGGCTCTGCGGTGACAGCTCAGAGCTTGGAGCCTGTTTGGGATTCTGTGTCTCCCTGTCTCTCTCTCCCTCTCCCTCCCCTGCTCACTCTCTGTCTCCTCTCTCTCTCTCAAAAATAATAAATGTTAAAAATATTAAATAATCCTTATATGAGATAGCAGAGTGGCGTGTTTTCAGGCGGTGTGTTATGATCTCCTATGATAGTAAGATCTCTAGTAGGAGATAAATTTTGAGTGTTTATTTTATTCTAAGTTTAAATAATCTTGAGCAGTCACTATTTAAAAACCAGCTCACAAAATTCTTGAAAATTTAAATTTTGGTTCCGCTCAGCCAGTACAAGCTGTGGCACACCGTCCAAACCAGTAGTTTATCGTCCGCTGCCCACCTAACTGTGGTGTGGCTCCTGGTACCTCTCTCATCTTCTCCCCCCATGCTTCTGCCTCTTCTCAGGCTCCAACATTACTGCTTGCTTGCTTGCTTTCAGCCACTTGAACACACCAAGCTCCTCATCTCAGGGCGTTTTTATCTTCCAGGCCCTCAAGAATGTCCTGCACCTCTCCTGTCTCTTTGCATCATGAAATTAATGTCTTCTTAATAGAGGCCCTTCCCTGACTACTTGTGCCAACATAGTCCTGATCATTCTTTATCCCACTATTCTGTCTTCTTTATTGCACGTGCAATTCCTTGAGTTTTTACCTCCATATTTAAAATGTTATTCTGCTTGTTCTTGGTTTCTTTTAAGATTTTATTTTTAAGTAATCTCATACCCAACATGGATTCAAACTCCCAACCCTGAGATCTAGAGTCTCATGCTCTACTGAGTCAGCCAAGCGCTCCTGTTCTTGGTGTCGTATTTATTTTTATGGTTTATTTTTGAGAGAAGGCGGAAACGGGGGGTGAGAGGCAGGGACAGAGGATTCAAAGTGGGCTCCGCACTAACAGAAGAGAGCCTGATCAGGGCTCGAACTCAGAAACTGTGATCATGACCTGAGCCAAAGTGGGATGGTTAACCGACAGAGCCACCTAGGCACCATATGGTGTCTTTTAGATTTAGTTATTACCCGGTAACTTCCTGTTACAAACCTCTTACACCAAAGTGCCACAACACATACTCATACTTACGCATATTCGTCTTCTCCCCTCATCTTCCTGATGAAAAACACAACAAAAATCCTGCCGTAATACCAAGTAGGATTTAGAAATTTTAATTGCATACAATAGAAGGTTGAGTTACTCCATAGTAACTAAATATCCTGGATCAACCTGCTTTGGAGACAGGAGTCAGTCACCAGTCATGTGTATATCCAAGTTCATATTATCATGGGTGGTAGTATCGCAGGCTATATAATTACGGGGTTTTACTGTTGTAATACCAGTAGAGTTAATACTAATATTTCCATAGTTATGATTGTATAATTACTCACAGCTGAGCCAGAGCAATAGCTTAGTTTTTTAGTTTCCTTTTGCCGCCCTTCGGAGTGATACCTAAGAAAACACTGGACAGATGATGTTGCTCCTCTGGTGTAACCCTCCAACAGTCACCGTCACGCTTAAAATTCCCAGTTTCCAGGGTGCCAGGCCCTGCAGGACCTGCAATCCCACTCCTCCCCAGCTTTTATCCCCTACCTCTTCTCTTTATGTGGCCGCAGTCCCACTGGCCTTCGTCGTGTCCCACCTTCCTGCTTTCCTTACCTTCACTCCCGCTGTTCTGTCTGCCTGCGGAGTTTTCGGGGTGTGTGAATGGCCCCCTCCAGTTCATTCAGCTTTGTGCTTAAAACAGTGACAAACTAATATGTAGAGGTTTTCGCCTTTGTTATCATCTGTTGCATAATTCGCTTCAATAAATATTTATCCACAACAGTTTTTAATTGCTGCATGATACCAGTGAAATCTGCCTCAAATTCCCCACACCTACCCTACTAAATGTGAAGCAGGCTCCAGGCTCTGAGCTGTCAGCACAGAGCCCGATGTGGGGCTCAAACTCAGGAACTGGGAGATCATGACCTGAACTGAAGTTGGATGCTTTTTTTTTTTTTTTTTTTTTTTTAATTTTTTTTTTTTAATGTTTATTTATTTTTGAGAGACATAGAGGCACAGCATGAACAGGGGAAGGGCAGAGAGAGAAGGAGACACAGAATCGGAAGCAGGCTCCAGGCTCTGAGCCGTCAGCACAGAGCCCGACGCGGGGCTTGAACTCACAGACCGTGAGATCATGACCTGAGCTGAAGTCGGCCGCCCAACCGACTGAGCCACCCAGGCGCCCCTGAAGTTGGATGCTTAACCGACCGAGCCCCCAGGCGCCCCTGTGAGTCCCCATATTTTACAGATAAGGAAACCGAAGCTCCGTTAACTCTGTGAGGTTGGTGCCGTGAGTCCCCTTGTTTTACAGATGGGGAAGCTGAAGCAGGAATGAGTTAAAGAACTTACACAAGATGACACAACTAAGTATGAGGTAGAATTTTTTTAAGATTCAAACCCCGGTTTATCTTACTTTTGACCCACAAATTTAACCTATATCCCTCTGCCTCCTATATTGTTAAGACTATTTGAAGAGAAAGAAAAAATTCAGACACTGTTTTTCTTAGAGCACTTTGTCCCTGCTCTTAAAAGTGTCAATTTTTAAAACTCCACAAAATACACAGTTAGGAAGAATATATCTCCAGTTTTACCCTTACAAAAAAAAAAAAAAATCAAAAGAGAAAATAACAAAGAAAATATATAGGTTTTTCTTTAAAGGATAATGCCATATCTTAGAGAAATTTTTATTTTGCCTTTGTCTCTCTAATTACAGTGCACGAATTATCTGATGTCTGTTATATATTTAAATAATTCAGGGGTTTGGGCTTTCTAAATCCTTATAAATTACACATTTCACAAGTAGCAGTTCAGAATTTTTAAATCGTGAGTAAAACTTATTCCCTTAGGTTAGACTATGATAAAGCATCTCGAAACCACATTGCTGTTATAAAGGTAGTGAGTAACATTATTTCTACTGTGAAGTATTAATAACAGAGATTAAGTAAAACCCAGTGTTCTCCCTGTGTTCAGTGCCGCACTTTTTTTTCTTTATATTTGACTATTGCTGTGTTGTGTCCTTTATAATGTAACTCACAGAATTGCGACATTTTTGAAAGTGCTGTCGGAGTTAATTTATTGCAGCGCTTTAATTTTACAATCAATGAACCTGAAGCCTAACAATGTTGAGCTGTTCGTCTCCGGTTCTGTTAGGGAACAGGGTGAACGGACACTAAACCACACCTGCAGTCTCCCAGCTCAGTAGTCTTCCTTCTGTGGTTATGTGTGTGAAAACTACCAGAAGCAGTGGCCTACTTGCAAAGCCTATGTATGTATAGTTCGTATTTCCTCTTTCCATGTGTGAAAAGTAGAATTGTAAATAATTTATATAACCTAGGCAAACAAAATTCTTGCATTACCTTTTCTGATAACCTTGGAGCAATATCGGAACAGTTTCATTATTTGACCTCATCACTCATTCAGTTTTGAATGACATCCTGTTTAGGGTAATAAATGCTTAAGAAGATTGAGCTTACTACAGCTTTATTTTCGGTATGGTAAAATAAGCATCTTAACCACTTTCAAGTGTACAGGTTAGTGGTGTTAAATACATTCTTAACGGGCAGCCATCACCACCATCAGTCTCCATAACTTTTCATTTTGTAAAACTGAAACACCATGCCCATTAAACGATCACCACCCTGCGTGCCTTCCATGCCACTGGCAGCCACCCCTGCTTACTGTCTCTGTTGTGACTACTGTAAGTATCTCGTACAGGTAAAAGCATACAGTCTTTGTCTCTTTATGACTGGTTTCAGTTAGCATAATATCCTCAAGGTTTATCCATGTTGTACCATACATCAGATTTCCATTCTTTTAATGGCCAAATAATATTCCCTTGTATGTGAATACCACATTTTGTTTGTTCATCCATTAATGGACACTCAGGTTGCTTCTGTGTTTAGCTGTTGTGAATAACGCTGCTATGAACTTAGATGTACAAATATCTCTTTGAGACCCTGTTTTCAGTTCTTTCTTAGTTATATGCCCACAAATGAAATTGCTACATGATACAGTGAATTTATTTTTAGTTTTTTGAAGAATTGCCATATCTTTTTCCATAGTGGTTGCACCATTTTATATTCCTGTTAACAGTGCACAAAAGGGCCTATTTCTCCAAACGTTTGCCAACGTTTCTTATTTTTGTTTTTTGGGGTTTTGTTTTTTTTTTTTTGATAGGCACCATCCTAATGGGTACGAGACAGTATCTCACTATAGTTTTACTGTGCATTTCCTTAATGATTAGTGATGTTGAGCATGTTTTTGTGTGATTATTGGCTGTTTATTTATGATAGCTGTAGAAATATCTGTATTGTCCCTATTTTAACCCGGTTGTTTGGTCTTTTGTTGTTGAGAGTTCTCTGTTTATTCTGGATATTAAACCTTTATCAGCTACACGGTTTGCAGATCTCTTCTCCTACCCTGTGAGTTGCCTTTCTATTCTGTTGATAGTGTCTTTGGCATAGAATTTTGATGCATAGAATTTTATTTTTTCATGAAGTCTCATTTGTCTATTTTTACTTTGGTTGCTTATTCCTTAGGTGTCATATCCAAGAAGTCATCACCAAATCCAATGTCGTAGGGCTTTTGCCCTGTTTTTCTCCTAAGCATTTTAAGGCTTTAGGTCTTATATTCAAGACTTTCATCCATTTTTTAGTTAATTTTTGTTCTGGGTGCTAGAAAAGAGTGTCATCCATTCTTTTCACATGAGTATCCAGTTTTCTCAACACTATTCGTTGAGAAGATTGTTCTCTTCCCTTTGAATGGTTTTGGCACCTGTCAAAAATCATTTGACATGTATACATAATGGTTTTTTTTTTTTTTCCGGGATGTCTTTCAGTTTGTGTGCTTGGCTTGAGGCCAGTGCCACATTGTTTTGAGTACTGCGGTTGAGTAGTAAGTTTTGAAATTAGGAAGTGTGAGCCCTCCAGCTTCTTTCTTTTTCAAGCTTGCTTTGGCTCTTGTGGATCCCTTGAGATTCCATCTACATTTTGAAGTGGGCCTTTGTATTTCTGAAAGAAAAAAAAACACAAAACAAAGTCATTAGGATTTTGTTAGGGATTGCATTCAATCTGTAGATCATTTTGCATAGTAATGACATCTTAAAAATATTAAGTCTTCCAATCCATGAACATGAGATGGTATTTCCATTTATTAATGTCTCTTTAATTTCATTCAACAATGTTTTATAGTTTTCACTGTACAAGTCTTTCACCTCCTTGATGAAATTAATCCTAAGTTTTCTATTTGATGGCTATATATATGATTCTTTTTGTAATTTCTTTTTCAAATTGTTCATCGTTACTGTAGAGAAATGGAACTGATTTATGTGGTGACTTCATATCCTGCTACTTTGCTGATTCATTTTTTTAGTTCTAAAGATTTTTTTGGTGGAACAATTAGATCATATACTTTTAAGATCATGTTATCCAGAACAGATAGTCTTACGTCTTCTTTTCCCATTCGAGTGCCTTTTATTTCTTTTTCTTGCCTAATTCCCCAGGCTGGAACTTCCAGTACTATGTTGAATAGAGGTGGTGCATGTAGACATCCTTGTCCTGTTCAGTGTTACAGAAAAAATTTTCAATCTTTTCACTACTGAATGTCAGGTTCACTGTGGGATTTTTTCTTTTCTTTTCTTTTTTCACTGTGGGATTTTCATGAATGGTTTTTATTATGTTGAGGCAGTTTCCTTCTATTTCTAGTTTATTGAGGGTTTTCATGAAAGGGTGTTGAATTTGGTCAAATGCTTTTTTTTTTTTTTTTTTTTGCCTTAATCGAGATGATCACAGTCTGTTAAAGTAGTGTATTACGTTCATTGATACTTGTATATTGAACCACCCTTGCATTCCAGGAATAAATAGTGTTTGTTTATGGTGTGTAATCTGTTTAATATGCTGTTAAGTTTGGTTTGGTAGTATTTTGTTGAGGATTTTTGCATCAGTGTTTTTAGGAATATTGGTGTGTGGTTTTCTTGCAGTGTCTTTGTCTAGCTTTGGTATCAGGGTAAAGCTGACCTCATAGAATGAGTTGCAAAGTGTTTGTTCTCTTTAGTTTTTTGGAAAAATTGGTAAGGATTGATAATAGTTCCTTAAATGTTTGGTATAATTCACAGTGAAGCCATCAGGGCCAGGGCTTTTATTTGTTGGGATATTTTTGGTTACTGTTTCAGTCTCCTCAATCTAGGTATAGGTTTAATCAGATGTTCTGTTTCTTTGGGATTTAGTCTTGGTAGGTTTTGTATTTTTAGGAATTTTTCAGTTTCATCAAGGTTATCAAACAGGAATATAAAATATGACTAGTTGTTCATAGTACTGTTATATTCCTTTTATTTCTGCAGAATCAGTAGTAATGTCTTCATTCTTATTTCTTTTTTTTATTTTTTATTTTTTTTTAACGTTTATTCTTTTTTTTTTTATTTTTTTTAATGTTTATTTATTTTTGAGAGACATAGAGGCACAGCGTGAAGAGGGGGAGGGCAGAGAGAGAGAGGGAGACACAGAATCAGAAGCAGGCTCCAGGCTCCGAGCCGTCAGCACAGAGCCCGACGTGGGGCTCGAACTCACAGAGCGCAAGATCATGACCTGAGCTGAAGTCGGCCGCCCAACCGACTGAGCCACCCAGGCACCCCAACGTTTATTTATTCTTAAGAGACATAAAGTGAGTAGGAGAAGGGCAGAGAGAGAGAGGGAGACACAGAATCTGAAGCAGGCTCCAGGCTCTGATGAGCCGTCAGCACAGAGCCCAATATGGGGCTCGAACTTACAGACCGTGAGATCATGACCTGAGCTGAAGTCGGCCGCTTAACCAACTGAGCCATGCAGGCGCCCCTTCATTCTTATTTCTAAATTACTAGAAGTAATTTTCTTCTCTGCCCATCTAGCTAAAGTTTTGATAGTTGTGTTGATCTTTTCAAAGAATCCACTTTGGTTTCATTGATTTACTCTATTATTTTTCTTTTTTCTGTTTCTTTTTATCTCTTGTTCTACTCTTCCTTCAGCTAGCTTTGGATTTAGTTTATTCTTCTTTTACTAGTTCTGTAAACTTTAGTTGGGTCATTGATTTGAGATCTTTATTGTTTTTTAATGTGCGTATAGCTGTAAGCTTCCCTCTTAACACTACTTTCACTGCTTTCTGTAAGTTTTGGTATGTTGTGTTTTAGTTTTCGTTTTCATAATTTCCCATGTGATTTCTTCTTTGATCAATTGGTTGTTTAGGAGTATGTTGTTTAATTTCCACAAATGTGTAAATTTTCCAGTTTTACGTGTTACTGATTTATAACTTCAAAAGAAATATATTTCTTTTGAAATATGTTGAGATGTAATATATTGAAGCCTAATGTATAGTCTATCCCGGAAAATGTCCACTGTGTGCTCGAGAAGAATGTGAATGCTGCTGTTATTTGGTAGAATGTTCTGTTTTTGTTAGATCATGTTGATTTATTGTGTTTTTCACGTCCTCTGTTTCCTTATTTATCTTCTGTCTGGTTGTTTATCATTATTGAGAGTGGAGTATTGAACAATGGAAAAGCTAGATATATAAGCATATATCTATGGCATGTAAATGTCTAGTCTTGCCTTCAGTTCTGTCATTTTGTGCTTCATAGATTTGGCTGGTCTTTTACTAGATAGATAAATGTTTATAATTGTTACATTTTCTTGTGTGGAAACTTTTGTTAATGTATAATGTCCTTTGTCTATTATAAACTTTTTTGATTTAAAGTCTGTTTTGTCTGATATTAAGGTAGCCACCTCTCCTCTCTTTTTGGCTACTATGTGCATGGAATATCTTTTTCAGTCTTTTCACTTTCAATCTGTTTGTCTTTGAGTCTAAAGTGAGTCTATTTTAGATAGCATATAGTTGAATTTTGTATTTTTTTCAATTTTGCAAATCTATGTATTTTGAATAAAGAGTTTAAACGATTTACATTTAAAGTAGTTACCGATAAGGAGGACCTTACTTGTGTCGTTTTGCTATTTGTTTTCTGTATGATTTATGACTTTTCTGTTTATCATTTCCTGCATTATTGCCTTCTTTTGTGTTCAGTTGATTTGTTCATAATGAAACATTTAAATTCATTTCTTATTTCCTTTTGTTTATTTTCTATAGCTGTTTCCTTTGTGGTTACCATGGAGATTACATGTAACATCCTAAAGTTATCCATTGTGAATTTATGCCAGTTTAACTTCAGTAACCTGGAAAAACTCCTCTTTCACACCTCTATCCCAACCTCTTTCAATTGTTGATATCACAGAATTACACCTTTATACATTGTATGGCCCCAAAACATAACCTCGTAGTTATTTTAAATATATTTGTCTCTTAAATTACATAGAAAACAGTATATGAAATTACAAACCAAAGTTATAATAATACTATTTCTAGACTAATAATTTTTAAAAATATATCATTCTCTAAAATCTTGTGGAAAATAATTTAGCTACAAGCCATTGTTATAATAATACTGGCTTTTATAACTACCCATATATTTACCTTTATTGAAATTTCTATTTCTTCATATAATTTTGAGTTATTGCCAAGTGTCCTTTAATTTTTGCCTGCAGAACTCTCTTGAGCATGTCTTGCAAGGCAGGTCTAGTGGCAATGAACTTTTACAACTTTTGTTTATCTTGAAATGTCTTAATTTCTCCCTTACTCTTGAAAGACAGTTTTGCTAGACATAGGATCCTTGGCTAATAGTTTTCATCATCAAGAAGTTTGAATATATTGGGCCACTGCCTTCCAGCTTCCAAAGTTTCTGATGAGAAATCTGTTAACATATTAAAAATTCCTTGTATGCGATGAGTCACTTCTCTCTTGCTGTTTTCAAGAGTTTCTCTTTATCTTTGGCTTTCAGAAGTTTAATTATAATCTGTCTTGGTGAGGATAAATCTTTTAGTCCATCTTAATTAGAGTTTGTTGAGCTTCGGGGATATTTATATTCATGTTTTTCATCAAATTCGACATTTTTCAGCTATTATTTCTTAAGATATTGTCTCCTCCCCCTTGTTTTTCTCTTTGTCTTCTGGGACTCTCACAGCGTCCATGGTGGTCTGCTTACTGGGGTACCGTAGGTCTCTTAGGCTCCACTCACTGTTCCTCAATCGTTTTCTTTCTGTTTCTCAGACTTAGCAATTTCCGTTGTTTATCTTCAGGTTATCTTCAAAAAATCAAGGCTGATTATTTTCTTCTGCCTGCTCATCTCTGCCTTTGAATTCCACTAATGAGTTGTTCCTTTCAGTTACTCTACTTTTCAGATTCAGAGTTTCTATTTGGTCTGTTTTTAGTTTTTGTCTCTTTATTGATATTTCCATTTTGTGCATCATTTCTTGAATTTGTCTACATCTTTAGTTTTTTGAGCATCTTTAAGACATTTGTGTTCAGGTCTTTGTCTAGTAGCTCTCCCATCAGGTCTCTTCAGGGTTGGTTTCTGTTGACTTGTTTACTTCCTTTGCACGAGATATAATTGTGTGTTTCTTTGTATGCCTTATAATTTTTTATTGAAAACTGAACATTTGAATTTAATAATGCAGGAACTCTGGAAATCAGATTCTTTCTCGTCCCCAGAGTTTGCACTGTGTGTGTGTGTGTGTGTGTCTGTGTGAATGTAAGATTGTTCCAGACTAAAGGATCACCCAAGGATCAATTTGCATTGTAAACTTAATGTCTTCTCAGTTCTTTTGTGAGTCTGTATTTTTCCCTGGGAATGACGGGTCACTTCTCAATTTTCTCCATACGTGTTGTTGCTTTTGAATGTCCTCGTTTTTATTATCCAGCTCCCAAAAGGGGGAAGGAGAACAATGTAGAGGGAAGGAAAAATCTTTAAATTCCCTGGAAGTTGCCAGATGGGAGGGGCTTGCAACCATGGTAGAGGAGGAGGTGCAACACCAAAGCCCGTCTGTGCCTGCCCTTTTGTCTGCACCCCTGTGATCAGAAACAGCAACCGACAGTCAGAGCACAGATCTCCTGGACTGGAGGACAGAGTCCTTTGTCTCCACCCTGGCTCCCACAGGCTGTGTGCAAGCCGATCCAGGAGCATGGACACAGCTGCCTGCTGCTGGGGCTGCCACGAGGGAATGGGTAGCTGCCACTAGGCCACGAGCAGAAATTGCCTGGAGTTAACCACAGTTTAGGCCCCAATCCTTCCCATGGAACTTCTCAAATAGTTACATTAGATTCCGCCAATGCAGTTGTCTAGCTGTGGAGACAACATTCCGGTGCTTCCCTAGTCCACTTTCTTCCCAGGATCCTCTCTGTCTGCTGCAGCTTTTTAAAGGACTCATAAACCGTAATGGCTTTCTGACTTCCCTGTTACTTACTTCTTCACAGTATTAATAAAAATTATGGGTAGAACTGGTGCTTTTGTTTTGTCTTAATAGTCAGGCTTCATCTCTTTTTCTGACAATTTAATGCATGATTGACTGACTAGTCAGCATATTTACAAAGAAGGAAAAATTCTATAATCATCTCTAACTCTAGGCTAGGGGCCTGGGTAAATTTGTGGCTGAAACTCTGTCACCATATTTGTTGAGTAAGAACAGTTTGTTTGAAGTCATTGGATGGGGCAGTGAAAGGTCATGGATTTTCAACATCAGCTGCCTTGGATTTAATACTGGCTTCGTTAGTCACTATTTGACCCTAGGCTTTGAAGTGCAGTCTCTATATCTCTAGCCCAAGCATACTGGTAAAATCTGCTTCACATGGTTATTGTTTAAATTAGAACTGGGTGGCTCAGTTGGTTAAGCGTCCGACTTCAGCTCAGGTCATGATCTCCCACTTTGTGGGTTTGAGGGCCATGTGAGGCCTGCTTGAAATTCTCTGTATCCCTCTCTCTCTCTCTCTCTCTCTCTCTCTCTCTGCTCTTCCCCTGCTCGCTCTCTCTCAAAGATAAATAACCATTCAAAAAAATAATTAAATAAATTAGAAAAAAAGAAACACATTGGAACATATAAGGCCATCGATACTAACAATTTTTATTTTTACTATAATTATTTTGATGCCGATCTCATCTTTATTATTTCCTTTATTCAACTTTCTATTTAAGTTTTCTTGAGTTCTGTTGAGTTTCACAGTGGAGTTTATTAGATATACCCTTTATGCTAATTTTAGGACTTTCGAATGCCTTGGATACAGGAATCAGAATTTACAAAGAGGGATAAAGCTGCCAGAGTCATTCAGAAGGCCTGGAAACGTTTTCTTGTGAGTTTATTTCATTGTTTCGTAATCTTACTGTGATACAATTTATATATCATAAGGTTCACCTGTTGAAAGTTTAAAATTCAGTCGTTTGCAGTATATTTACACATTGGTGTACCACCCTTTGCTTTAAAAGCACCCATTTTTTTAGAAATTCAGAAAGTCAACATGAATTAGTCATCTCATTAGCCTCACAAATCCTTACTGAGCTCCTGGGCAGGGCCAGGTACTCTGAAAATAACTGTGATCACTGAAAGTAGCACTCATAGGGTCCTTTGGTTTTTACCTCTAAAACTGTTTCTTGACTCAAGAATCAGGTATCCCAGCAAGTGTTAGGGATACATTCATTCACTCATTTAAATATTTATTGAGTACTTGACTCTTGAAGACTTAAAGTTTAATAATAAACTATATCTGAATTAATGTACTTATTTATCATGCTTTTGTCTGGGTAGAGCTGGTCTCATTGGTGAAAGGAATATTCCAAGTTGACGTACCTGGCTGGGTGAAAGCCAGTAACTAAAATGACTTCTCTTTCTTCTGTGTTTGTAGCAACGCTGTCTGTGCCACATAATTTTGCCTCAAGTGCTCTGGCTCTGTTTCTAACACTCACGATTTGTTAATCAAATCTTAAAAAATAGCTTCCGTTATGTGTTTCTTTTGCCTCTTTCAAGTCATAAAACCCATAACTATTGACCTCCAATACTAAAATAATAATTTTCTTAAAAAGTTTTTTAATGCTTCTTTATTTTGAAGAGAGAGAGAGAGAGAGAGAGACGAAGTATGAGCAGGAGAGGGGCAAAGACAGAGGGAGACACAGAATCTGAAGCAGGCTCCAGGCTCCGAGCGGTCAGCGCAGAGCCCGATGCAGGGTTCAAACTCACAGACCGTGAGATCATGACCTGAACCAAAGTCAGACACTTAAGTGACTGAGCCACTCAGGTGCCCAAGAATTTTCTTTGAAAAGCTACTATTCCTTTGATGGTTTCTACCAATCTACTTGTATCTAAGCTAAAGCTTTTCTGTTTTTTGTAATTTCCTTTATCCCACATTCAAATCCAGCCAGCCACTTACCTTATATTCCTAGCACTGTGCAAGGCATTTTACAGTACGCTTTGAACTCTTTTTTGTTTTAGATCTTCTAGTAGTCAATTCTGTTTCTACATAATATGCTTGCCCTTAAGGAGTTTCAGCAGAGAAGCCTTGTATATAAACGGACGTGTGTGTGTGTGTGTGTGTGTGTGTGTGTGTGTGTGTGTATTGTAACTCAGTATTTCAGTGAGCACACATTTTCACTCTTTGTCCCTACAGAACTCCCATGAAATGACAGGATACAGAAAGCTAACCTATACCAGCGAGAAGGGAGTTCATGAGCAGATGAATTTGATCTACTTTTTGCACAACCAAAAATAGATGTTAGCATCCCGTTGGACAGAACCATGTAGCAGCCTCGCCTAGACACCCTTCACGGGGGCTGCAGTGAGAGAGCCGATTTGTCGCTGGAGCCTAGCAAGGATATCACTTAGAGTTAGCAGTTGGAAAGAGCTGGAAGGAGAATGACTGTAGACAAGGGGCCAATTGTGCCGTTTGCTTCCCCTGTCACTTCAGGCCCCAGAGCTGCAGGGATATTTACCAGAGTCAAAAAATGTGCTGGTAGGTGGATATTTACTGGCAGGAAAAAGAACCTTGAAGGTTATCTCTTTTTAAAAAAAATTAAATAAAATGTTTGAAAAAGCTAATTCTCTTGTGGATTTGGCCCTCCACAGTAAAAGCCTCTTGATTTTAGTATTAGGGAGACCCCCTACTTGTTAGCTGGCAACCTAACCATACCCCTCCAGGAAAGTCTGTCGGTTCACTTGTTCCACCCACATTACAGAGCTCCCAGGCGATCTTCCCGTTCGTGGTGAGTAAATGGGAAAACAGACTTAGAGAAAAACCTGGATACTCAGGCTCATTCCCATGAACAATGACACAGACCTTCATTCTTAAGTATTAATGCACAACCAAGGATCGACTAATATTTAAGGAGAATCAACAATGTTTAAAAGAGAGAGAATGAGGAGAAAAAATGAAGGAAATAAAAATGGTGATCAGGGCACCTGGGCGGCTCAGTCCGTTAAGTGTCCAAGTTTGGCTCAGGTCATGATCTCACGGTTTCTGAGTTCATGCCCCACATCAGGGTCTGTGCTGACAGCTCAGAGCCTGCTTGGGATTCTCTCTCCCTCTGCCCCTCCCCCGCTCTCTCCATCTCTCCCCCTCTCAAAATAAACAAAAACATTAAAAAAAATTTTTTTTAATTTGTTTTAATATCTATTCATTTTCAAGAGACAGAGAGAGACAGAGCCTGTGTTGGGGAGGAGCAGAGAGAAAGGGAAACAGAACCTGAAGCAGGCTCCAGGCTCTGAGCTGTCAGCACAGAGCCCAACATGGGACTCGAATCCATGAACTATGAGATCATACCCTCATACTCTAAAGGAACCACTTCGAACTCTTTTTTGTTTTAGATCTTCTGGTAGTTATTTCTGTTTCTACATAATATGCTTGTGTAATTATTTTTCATTTGCCAACTTTAGAAGTGACCTATCGACTTTCTGCAAAGGTAACCGAGAGCTTATCTTACTTATCCCTTGCACAGCCCTGCTTATGTCCCCTGCCAGTACCATATGTCATGATTTTTTAGTTCCTCTATTTCTTACCTAATTTTTTTTAAGTTGATTTATTTGGAGAGAGAGAGTGGGGAAGGGTCAGAGCAGAGAGAGAGAATCCCATGCAGGCTCCGAGCTGTCAGCACAGAGAACGTAGGGCTCAAAGTCACAAACTGTGAGATTATGACCTGAGTCAAAATCAAAAGTCGGGTGCTTAGCCAACTGAGCCACTCAGGCATGCCTGTTACCTTATGTCTTTAAAGAATATTTAGGGGTGCCTGGGTGGTGCAGTTGGTTAAGCAGCCGACTTTAGCTCAGGTCATCATCTCGCATTTCAGAAGTTCGAGCCCCACATTGGGCTCTGTGCTGACAGCTCAGAGTCTGGAGCCTGCTTTGGATTCTGTGTTAATGTCTCTCTCTGCCCTTCAACTGCTCATGCTCGCTCTCTTTCTCTCTCTCTCTCTCTCTCTCAAAAATCAATAAATATTTTTAAAAATTAAAAAGAAAAGAATATTTAAACCTGGGGCATCTGAGTGGCTCAGTTGGTTAAGTGACCGACTTTGGCTCAGGTCATGATCTCAGGGTTCGTGAGTTCAAGCCCTGCGTCGGGCTCCGTGCTGACAGCTTAGAGTCTAGAGCCTGCTTTGGATTCTGTGTCTCCTTCTCTCTCAAAAATAAACAAACATTAAAAAATGAAAAAGAAATGTTTGCCTGAAGAGGTGACCATATCAAAACTTTCCCAGTTGGAAAAGATCCCAAGGCAGACATCCAGCTCAGCCAGCCCAATATTACGTGTCAATTATATTGAAATAAATCTGGGGGGAAACGGTTAAGCCACAGCCCGGAGATATTTTCCTTACCCTTTTCCTAGGTGCTTCATTGCTTTTGTTGTAGATTGAGATCTAGTATCATCTCACATTATTCTTTGTGTGTGATGAGAGGTCTAAGCAAAGTTCATTTTTGTCTTTATGGATAACCAAATGATTAAGTACCTTTTATTGAAAATACCATCCTTTCCATAGTAAGGCAGTGGCGCCTTTGTCTAAATCCTGTAATCACATATGTGAAGTGTTTCTCTGGCCCCTTTTCAGTTGCATTGGTTTATTTGTCTTTATTTAGGCCAATACTCCACTGTCTTAGTAACTGTAGCTTTATCATAAGTGTGGGTATCAAAATCCTCCAACTGTGGGGCGCCTGGGCAGCTCAGTCAGTTGAGTATCTGACTTCGGCTTAGGTCATGATCTCACAGTCTAGGAGTTCCAGCCTCATATCAAGCTCTGTGCTTAGTGCCTGGAGCCTGCTTCAGATTCTTTGTCTCCCCCTCTCTCTGCCCCTTCCCTGTGTGCGCTCTCTCTCTCTCTCTCTCTCTCTCTCTCTCTCGCTCGCTCTCTCGCTCGCCCTCTCTCTCGCTCGCTCTCTCGCTTGCTCTCTCTCTTGCTCTCTCAAAATAATAAATAAAAATCTTTAAAAAATTCCTCCAGCTGTGATGCTCTTCGTGACTATCCCAGCTATTCTAGGGCTTTTTCATTTCCATAACAATAGTAGAATCAATGTATTAAATTTTGCAAAAATATTTGTGGGGGTTATAATTGGGATTGCATTGAATCAATAGCTCAGAACTGACATTTTACTACTCCAGGTTTTCATGAACCTGGGACATATCTTCATGTATTAGATTTTTAAAAATTTTTCTCCACGATGTTTTGTAGTTTGCAGTGTAAAAGTCTTATGTATCTTTCGTTTAACTTGTGGGTGTTTGACATTGTTTGATGCTACTGTGAGTGGTATTATTTCAAATTTTATTTTCTAATTCATTTCTAGTGTATAAAAATACAATTTATTTTAATCTGCTGACCGAGTATGCACTTATCATTCCTAATTGGTTTTTTGTAGACTACTTTGGATTTACTACCTAATCATGTCGTCTCTAAATGACTTTTGTTTTTTCTTTGTGAACTTTATCCCTATTACTTCTTTTTCTTTATTGCACTGCAGCACAATATTGAACTTTATTACTCTCCCAAGAGAATCCCAAGCAGGCTTTGCGCTGTCAGTGCAGAGCCTGACACGGGGCTCGATCTCACAATCTGTGAGATCATGACCTGAGCCTTAGCCAGAATCAAGAGTTGGACATTTAACCAGCTGAGCTACCCAGGCGCCCTTATCACCTTTTACTTTAAAATATTTTACAATTTACATTGTGATTTTTTTGACCCACAGGTTATTTAGAAGTATGTTATTTAATTACCAAATATTTAGGAGTTTTCTAGTTACCTTTCTGTTATTGATTTCTGGTTTAATTCTGAGGCTAGTTATTTATATGATTTTAATAACTTGAAATTTGTTGAAACTTGCCTGGCCTAGAAAAAGTCTAATTTGGTAAACGTTCCATGTGAACTTGAGGAAAAATATCATTTAGGTCCTACTGGATAATCATGTTGTTCAAATCTTAGTAGTTGTGTTAGTCTGTTTGGGCGGCTAGGATGAACTACAACAGACTGGGTAGATGATAAGCAACAGAAATTTATTGCTTACAGTTCTGGAAATGGTTTTGTTCTGCCCTTAACTATTTGAAGATCACTTGTTCTGTAACCTTTCTGTCAAGTCCCAGTCTTCAGCTGTACCATCGCAGATCGGCCTGTGTCACCTACGTAGGTTTTCCTGTTGGTTCATCATCGTTGAGGAAGCCTAGGTCATCAGCAGCTTCCATCACCCACCCCCCTTGGAGCTCGATCACCCACTTTCGCCAACTCCTTACTAGCAGGAC
Organism: Paguma larvata; assembly: GCA_030068075.1. Lineage (NCBI taxonomy): Eukaryota > Metazoa > Chordata > Mammalia > Carnivora > Viverridae > Paguma > Paguma larvata. The sequence continues at coordinate 1,990,105 of CM057831.1, read as the reverse complement.
AGGAGGGCATCGATGATAAGCTGTGGTTCCGTGTCTCCAGCATCTGCTAATTTTGTATAGCATGTGCCACAGTCTATCACACAGGTCGCCAGCCCTCCCCACGTCTTCCTCCTCGCCTGCTCCGTGCTGCCTGGGGCCAGAGACGGGTGGTAGGAGGTGTCTGACCATCCACAGCAGGCAGGAGGCGGGAGCTGGGAAGCCCAAGAAGAAGTGAGAGAGCAGCAGGCTGGTCTATGGCCACCACTTCTGCCACCTAGGCCAGAAGGCAGGTCCCCACTCCACCGTGGCTGCCTCCCCTGTCTGTCCCCTCCTCCTCCCTCCTGTCCCCACCCTGTGATGGCTTTCTTGAGAGATACTACTTGGATTCCTTTCTCTTTATTTTTTTGCATATCTGTTAATAGTTTTTGATTTGTGGTTACCATTAGGTTTATAGATAACATCTTATGCACATAGCTGTTTATATTATGTTAATGATGGTTTAAGTTTGAACTCATTCTAAAAGCACTAAATTTTTACTCCCCATCCCCGAATGTATCACCATAAATTTTTCTTGATACTCAACTTGGGGTTATGCCTACGGGAAATTACATCTCCTTTCAGAGAGAATATGGTTTGTTTGAATGCGGGCTGCACCATCGCCACAGGCACTTGGAGTGGGGCTTCAGATTGTGTTATTGGTGCTCTGGATTACTTCAGTTGGAGTTTATTTAATGTAAGCACACTGGCGGGGTGGGGAGAGTTGACCGAGAGTTACTAAGGGTTTTTTTTGGGGGGTGGGGGTAGGGTATGAGGACAGTGTTACCAAAGAAATAGTTGTCTGAGATAGAAGAATTCTTTGGAGGGGCACCTGGGTGGCTCAGTTATGTGTCTGACTTGAGCTCAGATCATGATCTCATGGTTTGTGAGTTCAAGCCCCACATTGGGCTCTTTGCTGACAGCTCAGAGCCTGAAGCCTGCTTCGGATTCTGTGTCTCCCTCCCTCTGACCCTTCCCCACACTCCTCTCTCTCTCTCTCTCTCTCTCTCTCTCTTTGTCTCTCTCTCTGTGTCTATCTCTCTTAAAAAAAAAAAATAAAAAAAAGAGTTTGGAGTTGTTTGACCAAATATGTCCTAACATGAATAGCAGGCAGAATTTGTGAATCACTGGAATTACTATTACTACAGGAACGAGGTTTCTATAATGGTAATAATAAGATAATTAATCAGTGCTTTCTTGTGCCAGAAATTGTTCTGAGTGCTTTACGAATATAACTCATGAACTCCTCACCATAGCTGTATGAGATAGCCACTGTCATTTCCATTTTTTAAATGAGAGACTGAGGAGAGAATTTAAGCGACTTGTCCAGGGTCACACGGTGAGTGGGTACCAGCCGTTGAACGTAGATAATACGATGCCATGCTCCATGTTCGTAACCAGTAGGCTGTATTTTATCTTCCTCCTGGATGACTCTGGGGCACGCGGAAGTGACTCAACCAACATCCTGGGTATTTTCTTTACAGTTGCTACTGATGTACTTCCAAAGTGAAGGGTAAAACCCTATGTGAGAATAAAATTGGTATTGCCTGGCTTGTCAAAGGAAATCCTGAGTGGTACTATTTCTAAAATCTAATTTACACACATAAAATCCATTACATGGATTTACTCATTTTACCCTAATTAGGTGAAAAGCTAATCAGAGGTAGAAAATCCACTTTTGACCATACAGTCTTATGTGTTTGAACCTTTAGAATGTCTCCATCTTCCAACACTTTAAAAGACTGATTGATCTACGAGGACGAGGAGAGCCCCGTCAGATAGTGAGGTACATCAATCCGAAAGAGGTGAGGACGCTGTGTCTTCATGTAGCCTCGGTGTGTTTCCCTCACAGTGTGTGGCTGCTTTATAAATGTGCTTGCATTTGTTTCTTTTAAAACACTTTTATTGAAGCACTACACACATGACAGAGAGGTGATGAGACATCAATGTATAGGTCAGCGAATCATCCAAACAATCCCGTGTGACCGTCACCCAGATCAGCGTCTCACACTCAGACTACTGCCTTGCGGGGCTCTGCACGTCACCGCCAATTCCCTGCTCCCAAGACGCAGCCACGATCTTGAATTGTAGCTTTTTTGGTTTTGTTTTTGTTTTCTCTGTTTCTTAAACTGTGTGTTAATAGAATCCTCTGGTACGCTTTTGTATGTAGCTTTTTCATTCAGCATTGTGTTTGTGTGGCTAAATTGTATTGTTTCATTAAAAACAATGATAATTATTTCGCTTTATATATATATACTTCTGTTTATTCATTTTATAGGTGATTGACATTTATGTATATTTTTTCCAGTTCGAGTCTGTTACTAAGATTGCTTTTGGGAACCTTCTTATTCATCTGCCCTGGTGCATATGTGCACGAATTTCTTTTGGTTTCTACTCCACCTAGAAATGGAATTTCTGGGTAACAGGATATGCCAAACTACATTCCAAAGTTACTGTACAATTTGTATTAACCATCATTAATCTCGGAATTCTCGGTGCTCTACGTGGTTACCAGTGCTTAATATTCCCAGCTTTTTAATTCGCCTTTCCCTTTGCCTGCTAACTAGCGAAGGTGAGCATCTTCGTGAGGAGTTCAGCTCCTGCTTAAAATCCTATGTACTCTTCAGCCCTGACCAGGCGCAATTACAGGGACCTTACCCAACTGACCCCACATGGGAGAGCTGTCCCCTCCTCATGGTCAGACTTGTCCTGCAGCCTCTGAAGGCAGCTCAGGCAGGGACTCAGACCCCCTGGACAGAACCACCCCCCCAGGCATACTTAAATGTCTAGTCCCAGCACCTTCATTTTTAGTTCTCTGTCTGAGGCTTTGGGGCGAGGTCTTGAGGCAACTTTGCTGAGACCTCTTAATGGGGGAAACCTTGAAGACACTGTCCCCAGTCTGACTCAGTCCACTTGGACTCCCTCTCTGCCTCCCTCCCCACACATACACACCTAATGGTCCCTAAGACTGCTGGAGCCTTTTGTTTGGGACTCTCTGTCACTGCGCTGTTCCACAGTGGGGGGTAGATGGGTGGGGGTGGGGTGGAACAGGTGGATTGGTGCCTCCTCCAGTGGTAGACGCTCTAAGTCTTGCTTATTACCATATAGTAAGTAGTTAAAAGCTTTCTTTCCCTTTGTGCTTGTTTCCTTAACTAACTGCTCTGACGCCGGACATCTGAGCTCCTGACATCTTTTTTGGTGTCTTTTATGTGTATATTATCTCTTTTTCTTATTGTTTTAAAGCAGTTCATTATATAGTCTTCATAAAAGTCCTTTGTCAGTTCGTTTTCCATTCTGTGATTTGACTTGTTACTCTTAGAATCTTCGTTGAGTGTTTTTTATCATGAAAAATGTCAAACATATACAAAAGCAGAAAGAATAAAGTAATAGACTACACGTACCCATCACCTAGCTTCAACAATTAGCAATTCACGGCCAGCCTTGCTTCATCTATATTTCCATCCTCTTTCCCCAATCCCTAGGTTAATATTTTGTCTTTTGGTGAACAGAGTTCTTAATTAAAATTTTTTTTAAATGGTTTCTTTATTTTTGAGAGAGAGAGAGAGGCAGAGTGTGGAGTGGAGGATGGAGGGCAGAGAGAGAGGGAGACATAGAATCTGAAGCAGGCTCCAGGCTCTGAGCTGTCAGCACAGAGCCCAACACAGCTTGACCCCACAAACCACAAGATCATGACCTGAGCTAAAGTCACACAGTTAGCCAACTGAGCCCCCAGAGTTCTTTATTTTAATGTACTTAAGACTATCATCGCTTTTGTATATGGTTGGTTCTTTTTATAAGCTTCACCAATCCTGAAATTGTACAAGTATTCTCCTGTATTATATAAACTGTATTGATTTTCCCTTTCATATTTAGGTATGCAGTCTACCTGGGATTGATTTTTTTGTGTATGGTGTAGGGGTAGAAGTCCCTTTTGTATTCCTCCATATAGATTAAACACCGTTTATTAAAGAGATAGTCCCTTCTCCTCTGCCTCCACTGCTCTGCCATGCCACTTGTATCATAAGTCAAGTAACCATTTATGTAGGAATGTGTTTGTGAATTCTCTATTCTCTTCCATTGTCTCTCTTTCTACGTTTGTTATAATTACTTTAGGTTTATAACAAGCGTATTATATGGTAGAGAAGTACTCCCATTTTGTATTTATTCAAGAAAATACTTCCAGGCTATTGTTGGGTGCTTTGTATTTTCATGTAAATATTTATTTTTTTAAGTTTATTTATTTTTGAGAGAGGGAGAGGGAGAATGTGAGCTAGGAAGGGGCAGAGAGAGAAAGGAAGAGAGAATCTTAAGCAAACTCTGCACTGTCAACACAGAGCCTATGGGGCTGGATCCCATGAACCATGAGATCATGACCTGAGCCAAAATCCAGAGTTGGACACTTAACTGATTGAGCCACCCAAAACCAGGCATCCCCGTGTTTTTGGTATTTAGAGTAATAGTGGTCTCATAGAATGTGTTAGGAAGTGTTCCCTTTGCTTCTGTTTTCTGGAAGAGATTGCGGAGAATTGATTTATTTTGTTTTCTTAAAAGTTTGTTTGAGTTCACCATTGAACCCATTGAGGCTTGGTGCTTTTTTCTTTTTTTGGAAAGGTTAATTATTCATTTGGTTTCCTTAATAGGTACTAGTCTATTCAGATTTTCTATTTCTCCTTGTGCGAGTTTTGTCAGGTTATGTCTTTCAAGGAATTGAACCATATATCAAATATGTGGGAATAGAGTTTTTCATATTTGTTAATTATCCTTTTAGTGTCCATGGAATTAGTAGTGATGGCCCCTCTTTTCTGATAATAGTCATTTGTGTCTTCTTCCTGTTTTTTTATTCTTAGTTTTCTTGGCCAGAAGCTTATTGATTTTACTGATCTTTTCAAAGAAATAGCTTTTAATTTCTTTGACTTTTTTCTGTTGATTTCCTGTTTGAATTTCATTGATTTCTGTTTTTTTATTCTTGACTTCTCCTTACTTTTGATTTAATTTGTTTTCCTAGTTTCTTAAGATGGAAGCCTAGATGTTTAATTTCAAGTCTTTGTTGTTTCCAAATATATGTAGTTAGTGCTATAAATTTTCCCCTAAGCACTATTTTCAGTGCATTTCAGTGCATCGATGAGCTGTATTTTCATTTTCATTTAGTTCAAAATATTTTAAAATTCTTTTGAGGCTTCTTATTTGATCTACTTGTTATTTAGAAGTGTGTTGTTCAGTTTCCAAGTTCTGGGCGTTTTCGGACTATCCTTCTGTTACTAATTTCTAGTTTAATTACATTGGGGTCTGAAAGCATGCTTTGTATGATTTCTATTATTTTATAGTTGTTAAGGTATGCTTTATGGTCCATAACATGTTCTATTTTGTTAAAAAAAAAGTTATATGTAAGTGGGAGAAGTAAGTATATTTGCTACTGTTGGATGAAGTGTTGTAGAAACCTAGATCCAGTTAAAGTGTTCTTCATTTTCATAATAGAATTAATTACTTTCTGTTGGCTGAATATGTCAATTAATGATAGAGAGTTGTCGAATTCTCCAACTGTAATAGTGGATTTCTCTAGTTCTCCTTGCAGTTCTTTTGGTTTTTGCCTTACATGTTTTGATACTATGTTGTTAGATATGTATACTTTATGGATTGTTAGGTCTTCTCAGAGAATTGGCCACTTTATCACCATGTAATCCTCTTCTTTATTTCCGAAGATTTTCCTTGCTCTGAATTCAGCTGTCTCTCAAATTAATATAGCTTTTCAGTTTTTGTTTAATCAATGTTAGTTAATATGTTTTATCTTTCTCCATTATTTTACTTTTACCCTATCTATGTCTTTGTATTTTAAATGGTTTTCTTACAACATATAGTTGGATCTTTTTTTAAAATCTATTCTGTTAGTCTCTGCCATTTAACTTGTGTATTTAGATCATTGATATTTAGTATGGTGATTGATTGATACCTAACATATTTAATGTTTTCTATTCCTTGCCCTTGTTCTTTTTTCTTTTTTTCTGATGCACCCTTTTTCTGTCTTCTCTGGTTTTAATTGAGCATTTTATATGATTACATTTTCTTTCCTTTCAGCATATCAATTATATCTCTCTCTCTCTCTCTCTCTCTCTTTTTTTTTTTTTTTTACTAATTTTTGGTTTCCTAGAGTTTGCACTGAGTATTTACAATGAATCTAAGTCCGTTTTAAATAACACTATTCCACTAAATGAAATTAGGAGACAGAGTCCTGCTCAAGGGAAGGGAACTGCCTCAACTACACAGCTGACTCTCATCCCCATTTGAGTTTGTAGATGGTAGAAGGATAAAGGATTAAGCTCAAATCTTCTCAAAGTACACTTGATTTCCCATAGGCTTTCATAGTTGAAGAGATCCAGACTTGCCAGGAACACATCTGAGAAATAGAGAAAAACCAGAAGTGCACAAACCAGACATAGGTTACTAAAATTGCAATCCAGGCTTGACCGGTGCTAGATTTGTTATGGAATTGACATGATTAAGTCACCCTAACTGACTTTAATAGGAAGGAAAAAATCCATGATGCTGTACACTTAAGATTTGCCTACTTTAGTGAAAATAAAAGTATATATATAATGAATTTAGTTTAAAAAGTATATATAGTTGACCCATGAATAAGTTTGAAATAGAGGCACTGACACCCTTCCCCATGCAGTCAAGAATCCATGTGTAACTTGTGACTCTTCAAAAACTCAACTACAAATAGCCTACTGTTGACCTGAGGCCTTACTAAGAACATAGTCAATTAATATATATTTTGTATATGTGTTAGATACTGTATTCATACAGGAAAGTCAGCTAGGGGAAAAAAATGTGTTATTAAGAAGGTCATAAGGGGAAGAAAATACATTTACAGTGCTATACTGTAAAAAATCCACAGGGGCACCTGGGTCACTCAGTTGGTTGAGCATCCGACTTCGGCTCAGGTCATGATCTTGTGGTTTATGGGTTTGAGCCCCGCACTGGGTTCTGTGCCGACAACTCAGAGCCCAGAGCCTGCTTCTGATTCTGGATCTCCCTCTGTCTCTGCCTCTCCCCAGCTTGCACTCTGTTTCTGTCTCAAAAATAAACATTTTGAAAAAAAAAAACATTTTGAGAAAATAAACATTAAAAAAAATTTTTTTTTAATCCACGTATAAGTGGACCTGTACGGTTCAAACACATGTTGTTCAAGTGTCACCTGTATACATTTTATAAACGTAAGTTTAAGATCCTGTTATAAGACATATTTTTCACCACTGAACTGTGACTCTACATATGTATGTATGTATATGCTTTTTAGTCAGGAGAAAATTATGCAAAACTTAATGTTGTCTTTCAGGCTTTATAGACTGAACAATTTAGGATAACAATATTTTCTTGTCTGACAGTATTATCAGAAGGTAAGCTTGAACTCTTTTCTGTTACAGGACCCAAAATTGTTTTCTGTATTTTCCATTTGGTGCAGGGCATTAAAATTTAGAAGGCCAATTCTATAAAATTCTTAGAAAATTTAAACATGGATTTCTGATTTAAGTAGAACTACTTAGGAAAGGTCATCTTGTGTTAAACTCAGATTAGCCAGTCATGATTTTTTCCTCTGAATTTTTACCTGTAAGATGATATTTAATATGTAAATCATACATTTGAGGATTTATTTAAAATTTGTTTTTTTAGAATAACAAATCAGTTAGCTTTTATACTTACATATTACACAGAAAAGAAACATAATTTGGTATCATTTTTCCAGTTACGAAAGATGTTTTTATTTATTGGATGCCCATTAGAAATTAAATCTTAAAATATATTTTAATTTAAAAATACACATTTGAGGTTTATTTACTTTATCTATTTCATAAATAATCAGTATTAAGCACTTTTTTTTAACATGATAGAGTGAGAAGTAGTGAGGTGATAATACAGAGTGTTGAAGAGGAATATATTTTTTTATAGGCAGAGCTCCTAGACGCTGCCGCGGGCGTTCATGTACGATTCAGGTTAGGTGGTGTAAGTATGGGCTGAATTCTTATTTGGTAATCTTTTTTTTTTTCCTCTTTTTTTCTTAATTTTAAATTTTTTTTAATAATTTATTGTCAACGTGGTTTCCATACAACACCCAGTGGTCATCCAAACAAGTGCCCTCCTCTGTGCCCGTCACCCACTCTCCCCCTCCCACACCCGCCTAACCCCTCAGTTTGTTCTTCGTCTTTCAGTGTCTCTTATGTTTTGTCTCTCTCTTTCTCTGTGTTATTTGGTAATCTTAAAGCACATTTATATGAAATTTAAAAGATAATAAATTTTAAAAACCTAAATGATTTTTGTAATTAGATTACAATGGTCCTTTGAACTTTTCCATATACAGGTTAAATTTCCACCTGATATATACTATAAAATTTTCACTCATAGACATATTGAAGATCTGTGTGCTAATAGCCCCAGAGATTATACAAAGCTTCCAGCAAAATATACATCTCATATTAAAAGTGATCGTCTTCAGGAAGAGGATCATAGTGGCTGGTATCATCGTATAGAGAACAATGGCTGGAGGCCTGTCTCTGATACAGTAAGAAAATAAAAATATTAATCATTTTGAATATTATATATTTAGAAACTCTTGTCTTTTTGAAAACTAATTTTAAAATTATAAACGTTGGTAATTTGATAAAAACTGATTCTGTTAACTATTCAGAGGTTACTAATACTTCAAGATCAACAATATCTTCTTTTTTCTTTATATTTACTTATACTTTTAGTAATCACCTTTGATCTAGGCCATCTTTAGATACTGTTTGGTACTCAGCAGTTTAGTATCTTTATAACAAAGCAAATTTGAAAACATTGACTCTATTAATCCTTGGACTATAGGTGGGAGTTCTTTTTTTTTTTTTTTTTTTTGATGCTTATTTATTTGAGAGAGCGAGTGAGAGCAAGCATGAGCAGAGGAGGGGCAGAGAGAGAATCCCAACCAGGTTCCATGCTGTCAGCACAGAGTGCACCATGGTCCAACCCCACAAACTGTGAGATGGAGAACTGAGCCAAAATCAAAAGTCTGTCACTTAACTGACTGAGCCACCAACGCACCCCTAGAGGTGGAAATTCTTGAGAAAAAGATGACATTTTCTCTTGTAGAGCTTGTAACTAGATACTGGTGGAAAATCATTTGAATTGCCATGGTGTTTGGAACTTTAACATGTCCTCATATTAATTGAATGGAATGATTTTAAATATCCATAGCTCTTAATATATCTATGTGAGGTAGGGACTTCTCTATAGACATCCATGTTTCATCTCCTTTTTATGGAGATAATTTCTACTTAAAGATGTTTGTAAGCTTACATTTTATAGGTGAACATGATTAGGTTGTGTAGCTCTCAATGTCTGTTTATAAGGCCTCATATCTTTCTCCAAATTTTCATTCTCTGGTATGGAAATTATAGAATGTAGTATATTAAGTATACTAAGTGTGAAAAGTGAAAATGATCAAGTTGTGAATTCACACATTTATTCAACAAATTTTATTGCGTACCAACCATATGTCAGGCATTGTACTAGACGCTAAGATACAGTGGTAGATAAGATAGTCCTCTCAAGCAGTTTGCCTTCTAATTTGGGAGAGACTTAAGTGAAAAAGAGTTTTTCAGTACAGTGCAGTAAATACGTGCTTTAATAGAGACAGATCCGTAGTGCTGTGGGGGATAGAAAGTTCTCCTCCGTGTTTTTTAATGTGTGGTGAAGGCGAAGAAATGAATTGGAAGTATGAAGACAGCAACCAGTTAGGATAGCTTGTCATACAGGGAAACCACAGACTCTTGGGACATGATGATGAGACTTCCCTGTTCTTGGAGGGTGCCTGTCCTCCTTGAGAATCAGAGTTCAAAGTCAGCAGCACTGACAGTAGGGGAGTTTGTTCTTATGAAAAACAAAAACACTATAGGAGTATGTCTGTTCATGTATCTGTTCAACAAAGAGTTATTAAGTACCTCAGAATGCTAGCGCATTGTTAGCCTTTCAATGCACTAGTCACCTGTGACATAGTAAGAAATACCTTAGAGGAGGTATATTTTCTCCTCTCTTTCCCTCTTGGCATATTCCCACTGAACACACAGAACTTCTTAACTATAGCCAAATTACCTCACAATCAGTATTTCAACACTTGGTATATTCATTTTCCATTTCTCAATAGTTTTGGGTGTCTCCTGAAAATGTAGAGGTGGGAGACAAAAAAGAAAGCGAATTCCATTTCTCTAAACTGAAGAGAAGGCAAGATATGGAAAAGAAAAGAAAAATTAGAAAAATAGAATGGATGAGGAAAATGTAAGTTGATGAAATAGACTCACTGAATATATACTGTTTTAAGTTCTTTTTAAAAAATGGTATCACTATGAAAAGAACTGCATGTTATTTTTGAAAGAAAATGTAAGATTACGGTTATGTTTTCAAAAATACTTAGAAAGCAAACCTTTAACAAATGCCTGCTCTCTGTGAGACACTGTTAATCTCTGAGATATAAATGGGAAAAGACAGGTTGTCTTTGATCTCAAGGAAATTACAGTCTATTGGAATATCAGATATGAAAATAAGGATTTACTCTTACATATCAGGTAACTTGTATTTGGCCCTCCACATGCACTCTGTACCCTTCTCAACCCTTCCTTCTGCCCTAGGACACTGACCTGTATGGATTACCCTGAAAGTCATTCTGTCTAACAAATGTTTAAAGCAAGCCAAAAAATCAGATTGTTAACACATTTACTTCACTGCATACCCAGAACAAATCCCCACAGTATTTAAAGGAATACAAAAACTTCAGTATCCCAAATCATATAAAACTCACGATGTCTACCACATAGCAGTCAATTACCGGGCATGCAAAGAAACAGGAAAATCGACCCCTTTAGGAAGAAAAATTAGTTAGTAGCAACAGACCCTCCAAAATATCTTTAGAAAATTAAAGGGAAAGAAAAACTTTTCAGACAAATAAAAGCTGAGTTCTCTTAGCATGAGCAGACCAGCACTGCAAGAGTTTTTTCTGGCAGAAAAAAAATGGTTCTAGGTAGAACTCTGGATCCATGAAGAACACCAAAAATGGTAATTATGTAAGTAAATAGAAAGGACTTTTATTCTTACTATTTAAATCTCTTTAAAAGGCAGTTAACTCACTATTGAACCGTACACTTAAAAATAGATAAGATGATAAATTTTATGTTACATGTTTTTACTATAGTTTTTAAAAGGTAGGTATTAAAGTTTTAAAGAAATTAATTAATACTGATATTACCAATCAAGTTCTACTTAAATTTTTGAAACCACAATTATACTCTTTTTCCCTTATATTGAAAATCTTCATTTCAAACAAAATATAATTGCTTATTTTCCTGATATTACAGATAATTTTTTCCCAAAAAACAATTTAATATCAGTATATATGATACAAGTAATCACTGAATAAAATTTTAAAAATTTGAAGTTTTTGAAATTTTTTACTATTTAAAGAAGAAACACTGACAGCATATTGTGAAATTTTAACCTTAGAACAGTGCAAAAGTGAAATGTATGATACTGATGCCGCAAAGGTTGGGAGAGGTAAGATGGAAGTGTACTGCTAGAAGGTCCTTCGTCTACATGTGAAGTGGTATAATAGTGCTTAAGAGTAGACTGTGGTTGTTAAAGATGTGTATTACAAACCCCAAAGCAACCATAAAATCAACAAGAATAAAGATATAAATAAAAGAATGTAATGATGGAAATAAAATAGCATCAGAAAAAAAATCAGTCCAAAAGAAGGGTGAACGGGGGCGCCTGGGTGGCTCAGTCAGTTAAATGTCCGACTTTGACTCAGGTCATGATCTCATGGATCTTGAGTTCCAGCCCCTTGTCGGGCTCTGCTCTGACAGCCCAGAGCCTGGAGCCAGCTTCGGATTCTGTGTCTCCCTCTCTCTCTGACCATCCTCTGCTCATACTCTGTCTCTCTCTCAAAAATAAATATAAAAAAAATTTTTAAAACCCAAAAAACAAAAGAAGGTGAACAAAGAGGGAAGGAAAGAACAGAGAGGACAAATAGAAAGCAAATAGGATGATATAGACTAAAATCAATCATATTAGTGATAATTTTAAATGTAAGTGGTCTCAGCACCCCAAATAAAGCCAGAGGTTGACACATTGAATAAGAAAACCATACACAAGGACATAACAGTCCTAAATACTTGTTTACCTAATAAAAGAGCTTCGAAATACATGAAACAAAAACGAATAGTACCAAAAGGAGAAATGGGCAAATCCAAAATTACAATCAGAGATTTCAAAGCCCTTTCATTAGTGGTTGATAGAACAAGTGGATAGTAACTTAGTAAGGCTAGAGAAGACTTGAGCAAAACTATCAACCAGCTTGATATAATTGGGATGTAGAGAAAACTGTACCCAACAGGTGCACTGCACATTCTTTTCGAGTGCTTGTGAGACTCCTACCAAAACACATTATATTCTGTGTCATAAAACAAACAGCCACATATTTTAAAGAATTAAAATTATACAAAGGAAGTTATCTGATCACAACAGAATTAAAAAGTAATTAAAAACAAAAATGAATTAAAATAATTTAAAAATAATTAAAAATTAAAAACAGTAATAGAAAATTTTCTGGAAAACGTCCCAACTATTTAGATATTAAACAGCATACCTCTATATAATCCATGAGTGAAAGAAGTCACAAGGGAAATTGGAAAATATTTTTGATTTAATGAAAATGAAAATACAACATTAAAATTGGAGGATGCAGCTAAAGCAATACTTACAGAGAATTTATAGCATTAAATACTTATATTAAAAAAAAAAGATCTCAGGGCATCTGGGTGGCTCAGTCGGTTAAGCGTCTGACATTGGCTCAGGTCATGATTTCATGGTTCACAGGTTCGAGCCCTGCATCAGGCTCTGTGCTGATAGCTCAGAGCCTGGAGATTGCTTCAGATTCTGTATCTCCTTCTCTTTCTGCCCCTCCCCTCCTCGTGCTCTGTCTCTCTCTCAAAAATAAATAAACATTTAAAAAGAAAGATCTCAAATCAGTGATCTAAGCTTCCAACTAAGAGCCAGTAAAAGAAAAGCAAATTAAACCCAAAGCAAGTAAAAGGAAGGAAATGATAACAGTAGAAATAAGTAACATTGCAAACAGAAAACCATCAGCAAAAATCAAGGAAATCAAAACTTGTTTCCTTTGAAAAGAGCAATACAATTTCTAAACCTCTAAATAAAATTTTAAAAAGAGAAGTAACACATGTAATTCAGAAACATCGGAAATAAAAAGCAGCATATTACTACCAATCCTATAGGCATTAAGAGAATATAGATATATCATGAATAATGTAATGCACACAGATTTGAAATTAGGTAAAGAAAAAATTCATTGAAAGGCATAAATCAAAACTCACTCAAGAAAACAAAAATAGCATAAATAGTTCTAGCTATTAAATTGAATTTTTAGTTGATAGAAATCCCACAATTTTTAGTTTAAACAAAATCCATCCAGACTCAGATGGATTTCCTAGTGAATTCCAGGAAGCATTTAATGGAGTACAAATTCTACACAGTATTTCCAGAAATAGGAAGGAATATGTCCCAAAAGTATAAAGTATTACCCGAGACTTAAAACTTATAAAAAAAGATATTATATGAAAATAACAACCAGTATCTCTGAAGAATATATATATATATTCTCATTCATATATATATATATGAGATAGTAAATAACACCATAAACAAATGGAGTTTATCTGAGAAATACACAGTTGACTTAACACTTGGAAATCAATTAATTGTAATTTATCATACTAACAGACTTTCAAAGAAAATTCGATATGACCATCTCAATAGATGCAGAAAAACTACTACAAAAATCCAACAACCATTCATTATGAACACTCTTACCAGAAGAGAACCTCCTCAACCTGATGAAGGAAATCTAGAAAAATCTTACAGCTAACATTATACTCAATGCCGAATGCTTTGACTGAATGCTTTCTCTCTAAGACGAGGAACAAGGCAAGGATGTCCACTCTCACCACTTCTTTACAACACTGGACTAGAGGTCCTAGTCCATGCAATAAAGTAAGAAAGAGGGAGGGAGAAGACGCTGAGATTGGAAAAGAAGATCTAAAAGAGCCTTTATTCACAGTCGACATGATTGACTAGGTACACAATCCTAAGGGATCTACAAAAAAGCTCCTGGAATTAATAAGTGAGTATATCAAGGTTGAGATACAGAAACCAACTGTACTGCCATATTGCAGCATGAAACAATGGGAAACTCAATTTTTAAAAATTACCATTTACAGCACCATGAGAAAATATGAAATACCTAAGAGAAAAAAATCTGTCTGACATAGACACTAAAAACTGCAAACATTGCTAAGAGAACTTAAAGAAGACCTAAATAAATGTTGAGATATATGGTGGTCATAGATCAGAAGACTCCGTATTGTAAAGATGTCCATTGTCTCCAAATTGATCTGTACATTCAGTGCCGTCACAATCAAAAGTTCCAGAAGGTTTTTTGGGGAAATTGACAAGTTGATTTGAAAATTCATATGGAAATGCAAACAAACTAGACTAGCCAAAACAATTTGGAAAAATAAAATTTAGAGAACTTAAATGACTTAGAATCAAGTCATGATTAAGTCTACTCTAAAGCTACTATACTCAAGACATTGTGGTATCAGCATAAAGATAGATATACAGATTAATGGGACAGAATTGAGAAATAAAACTCCTCTATATACATGTATATCTAACACAGGGGCCAAGGCAATATAATTGGAAAACGAAATTCTTTTCAACAAATTACATATTAAAATGCAGAAAAATGGATGGCTCCATCCCCAACAGGCCGCCTCTGTGCAAAAACAGGAAGTAGGATTGCAAGCCTGGGAGCCCGGCAGGCAGCTAGCAGGTAGTTAGACTGGGAAATCAACTTTTTTGAATAGCCTTAATATGTATTATCAGAACATCTATTTAACTTGAAATTTGCTGCAAAAGAACTTAATAGGAATGCCAAGAAATGTGATAAAGAAGCAAAGGCTGAAAAGACCAACATTAAAAAGAGGGAGAGAGAGTGTGTGTGAGTGGGGCAGGAGCAGAGAGAGAGGGAGACACAGAATCTGAAGCAGGCTCCAGGCTCCGAACTGTCAGCACAGAGCCTGATGCAATGCTCAAACCCATGAAGTGTGAGATCATGACCTGAGCTGCAGTCGGACGCTTAACGGACTGAGCCACCCAGGGACCCATTTACACTCTTAATAGAGAAAACTTTAAGAGAAGGAAACTTTCGCAAGAGGAGATGGAAGTAATTAAGCTGACTTAGAAGAAAAATAAATTTAAAGTTCACATATCAGGATTATCCTTTTCTAAAAATATAAGCCCAATCACTGCAGGAAAAAGGAAGCATGTCTCTGGAGGCAAAGGAAATAAAAGCAAAAATGAACTTTTGGGATCTCATCAAGATAAAAAGTTTCTGCACAGCAAACAAAATAATCAACAAAACTAAAAGGCAACCGATGGAACGGGAGAAGATATTTGAAAATGGCATATCTGATAAAGGGTTGGTATCCAAAAGCTATAAAGAATTTATAAAACTCAATGACTGAAATAGTAGATAATCCAATGAATAAAAGGGCAGGAGATATGAACAGACACTTTTCCAAAGAAGACATCCAGATGGCTAACAAACACAAGAAAAGATGCTCAATAATCACTCATCATCAGAGAAATACAAATCAAAACCACAAAGAGGTACCACCTCACACCTGTCAGAATGGCAAAATTACCTCCGGAAACAACAGATATTGGCGAGGATGTGGAGAAAGGGGAACACTTTGCGCTCTTGGTGGGAATGTAAACCGGTGCAGCCGCTCTGGAGAACTGTATGGACGTTCCTCAAAAAAATTTAAAAAACTACCTCATGACCCAGCAATTGCACTAGTAGAAATTTATCTAAAGGATTCAGGAGTGCTGGTTTGAAGGGGCACATGCAGCCCAGTGTTTATAGAGGCACTATTGACAATAGCCAAAGTATGGGAAGAGCCCAAATGTCCATTGACTGATGAATGGATAAAGAAGATGTGTGTGTATATATACATATACAATGGAATATTACTAAGCGATGAAAAAGAATGAAATCTTGCCATTTGCAGTAACATGGATGGAACTATAGAGTATTATGCTAAGCAAAATAAGTCAGAGAAAGATTAACATCCTATGATTTCACTCAAGTGGAATTTAAGAAACAAAACAGATGTACATAGGGGAAGGGAGGAAAAATAAGATAAACTCGGAGAGGGAGCAAACCATAAAAGACTCTTTGTTTTTAAGTGTTTGTTTGTTTTTAGAGAGAGACCAAGAGAGCACATGTGGGGGAGGGGCATAGAGGAAGACAGAAACCCAAGCAGGGTCTGAGCTTTCAGTGCAGAGCCCGACATGGGACTTGAACTCACGAAGTGTGATTTCATGACATGAGTGGAAGTCAAGAGTCAGATGTTTAACTGACTGAGCACCCAGGTGCAAGAGACTCTTAAATACAGAGAACAAACTGAGGGTTGCTGGAGGGGAGGTGGTTGTGAAAATTGGCTAAACGGGTGATGGGCATTAAGGAAGTCATTTGTTGGGATGACCACTGGGTGTTACGTGTAAGTGATGAATCACTAAATTTTACTCTTGAAACCAATACTACAGTGTATGTTAACTAACTTAAACTAAAATACATAAATAAATAAATAAATAAATTAAATGAAATGCAGAAAAATGAATCTTGATCCTTATCTCATACCACTGTTATGAATTTTTCTATCTGGAGAGAGATCATAGATAGAAATATAAATGCTAAAACCATAAAATACCTACAATAAGCAAAGGAGTAAATCTTAGTGACCTTGGTTCTGGCAAAAATTTCTTAAATTGGACACAGAAGGCATGACCTATTTAAAAGTCGTTATATTGTATTTCTTCAAGGTTAAAAGCTTTTGCTCTCTAAAAGACACTTAAAAAGATGAACTACATGTATGTTAACTAACTGGAATTTAAATAAAATGTTGAGGAAAAAAGACAAGCCATAGGCAGGAAAAAAACATTAGCAAAAATATATATAATAAAAGTCTTGTATCTAGAATGTTAAAAACTCTCGAAACTCAGTGATAAGACAACCTAATTTTATTTTATTTTTTGGAAAAGAAAAGTATCTTTTTTAAAATTATTTTTTAAATAATTTATTGTCAAATTGGTTTCCATACAACACCCAGTGCTCATCCCAACAAGTGTCCTCCTCTGTGCCCGTGACCCACTCTCCCCCCTCCCACACCCCGCTCTCCCCTCAGTTTGTTCTTAGTCTTTGAGAGTCTTTTATGTTTTATCTCCCTCCCTCTGTGGCTTTTTTCTTTCCCGTCTTCCCCTCCCCCCCGGTTTTCTGTTAAGTCTCGCAAAGCCCACCTATGCACGGAAACATATGGCATCTGTCTTTCTCTGCCTGACTTATTTCACTCAGCATAATACCCTCCAGTTCCATCCATGTTGCCACACATGGCCAGATTTCATTCTTTCTCATTGCTGTGTAGTATTCCATTGTATATATATACCACATCTTCTTTATCCATTCATCAGTTGATGGACACTTAGTCTCTTTCCATGATTTGGCTATTGTCGAAAGTGCTGCTGTGAACATCGGGGTACACGTGCCCCTGTGCATCAGCACTCCTGATGTCTCTTGGGTAGATTCCTAACAGTGCTTTTGCTGGGTCATAGGGTAGTTCTATTTTCATTTCTCTGATGAACTTCCACACAGTTCTCCAGAGTGGCTGCACCAGTTTGCATTCCCACCAACAGTGCAAAAGGGTGCCTGTTTCTCCACATCCTCGCCAGCATCTATAGTTTCCTGATTTGTTCATTTTAGCCACTCTGACTGGTGTAAGGTGGTATCTCAGTGTGGTTTTGATTTGTATTTCCTTGACGATGAGTGACATTGAGCATCATTTCATCTGTCTGTTTGCCATTTGGGTGTCTTCTTTGGAGAAGTGTCTATTCATATCTTCCGCCCATTTCTTCACTGGATTATTCGTTTTTTGGGTGTGGAGTTTGGTAAGTTCTTTATAGAATTTAGATACTAGTCCTTTATCTGATATGTCATTTGCGGTTATCTTTTCCTATTCTGTTGGTTGCCTCTTAGTTTTGTTGGTTGTTTCCTTTGCCATGCAGAAGCTTTTTATCTTGATGAGGTCCCAGTAGTTCATTTTTGCTTTTAATTCCCTTGCCTTTGGAGATGTGTCGAGTAAGAAAAAGGTGCGTCTTAGGTCAAAGAGGCTTTTTCCTGCTTTCTCCTCTAGGATTTTGATGGTTTCCTGTCTCACATTCAGATCCTTCATCCATTTAGAGTTTATTTTTGTGAGTGGTGTAAGAAAGTGGTCTAGTTTCATTCTTTTGCCTGTTGCTCCCCAGTTCTCCCAGCACCATTTATTAAAGAGGCTGTTTTTTTTCCATTGGATACTTTTTCCCCGCTTTGTCAAAGATTAGTTGGCCATATACTTGCAGGTCCATTTCTGAGTTTTCTATTCTATTCCTTTGGTCTATGAAGACAACCTAATTTTAAAACCAGCAAAAAATTTGAACACTCCACCACTGAAGAAGCATGGATAGCAAAAGAGTGCTAGTGGGGTAATGACTGTCATCATTAGTCATTAGGGAAGGGCAAACCAAAACCGTAGTGAGTTATCACTATATGTGCATTAGAATGGTTTAGACGGCCATACTGATTATTGGCACATGCAAACTGTTACATCCTCTTTGGAAAACAGCTTGACAGTTTTCTTACTAATTAATATACACCTGCTGTTCATCCCAGGCATTCCACTGCTAGGTGTGCATTTAAGAGAAATTAAAAACGTGTCTGCAGAAAGGTTGTTTATAAGTGTTCATAGCAGCTTGATGTGTGATCGCCAAAACCCAGAAACAACCCAGATGTCCCTGGATAAACTACTTGTGATTATCTACACAAAGGAATACTACTCAGAAATACAACCAAATGAACTTTTGATACACATAATAGACATGAATCTCAAAATAATGGTGGGAATGAAAGGAACCGTTCAGAAGAGTTCCTACACTATGATTCTATTTACATAAAATGCTAGAAAATATGAACAAATCTGGAGAGGCACAAGGCAGATCAGTAGTTGTCTAGAAAAGAGGGTGGAGGGATACAGGGAGGAAAGGACGTTAAAGGGGTACAGGGAACTTTGAGGGGGGTGGATATGTTCATTTTTCATTGTAGTGACAGATTCATAGGTGTGTGCTTACGTCACAACTCTTCAAGTTGTACTATTTAAATATGTGTGTTTACTGTACATCAGCTATACCTCCGTAAAGTTGTAAAAACTTTTGTGACCCCTCCCCACTTCATCTACCCCCCAGCATACTGCCTTTGACAATCACCAGTCTGTTCTTATATCTATGAGTTTGTGTGTATCTTTTTATTTTTATTTTTTTTAACTTTTTTCATGTTTATTTTTGAAAGACAGAGAGAGAGACAGTGGGAGCAGGAGAGAGGCAAAGAGAGGGAGACACAGAATCCCAAGTAGGCTTCAGACTCTGAGCTGTCAGCAGAGAGCCCAACATAGAGCTCGAACTCCCGAACTGTGAGATCATGACCTGAGCCAGAGTCCGGCGCTCAACTGACTGCGCCCTGGCACCCTGTGTGTGTATTTTTAGATCGCACACAGAAGTGAGATCCTATAACATTTATCTTTCTCTGACTTATTTCACTCACCATAATGCTCTGATTCCATCTTTTATGGCTGAATACTATTCCTGTGTGTGTGTATATCACATTCTCTTTGTCCATTCATCCACTGATGTTTATAAGAACATGGGCAGACATTCATAAGATTTTTGTGGAGTAGTTCTTCATCTTTTGTACTTGGAGGGTGAGTTGGGGGCAACCCAGGAGCCAGTCGTAAGGGTCACAGGTTACAGTGCCTACGGTGCAACCACATGCTTAATGCTCTAAGGTCTTCCGCACTAAGTTAAGGGCATGAGCGGAAAAGAAGTGGAACCCCGAGACTGGGATGGGGCTGCGCGGGCAGTCATACATGAGGCTGAGAACCTTGAACTTCAAACTCTCCTGTTGGTGGAGGACATCCTTCCTCCCTGTTGTGAGGGAATCAGGCCTCTGCATAAAAGCTTTTCAATGGGTGCACCTGACATAGTTGCTGCATGTGCCTTTGCTGATTCTTCTTAGGATTCTCCATAAATGTTGCTCATTGTCTCCAGCCCACGGTGACAGTTACATCTCAGAACAGCCCAGAGAGGTACAAAGTCTTCTCCAGGAGCAGATGGCTTATAAATCCAAAAACTTACAAGAAGTTACCAATCGCTCCTAATGGAGCCTCGGGAACATCTGTGAGAGTGGATTTTCAGGTCAATTTTCTAGGTCAGAGGTTGATTGGATTGAGTTTGTTGATAGGAACTACACTGACCTAGAATTATGAATTTCATGTGTTGGCTTGAGCCCCCAGAATGATGATAATTAAGTAGTCTGTCTGGTTAGCTAATCGGAGCCTGAAATCAGCCAAAGCCCTACTATTATGAATTGCCTGAACTTCTCTGGTAAACTGTAGAAAAAGGATTTCTAAAGGCTCAGGGTAATATACATATTTTTTCCTCTTATGTGCAGTCTGCTCAGCTGCTCACTAGCTGTTACCCCAGGGGGCCCTAGAATATACAGTTTTCATCAAGACATTGATAATGAGGGGAGCAACAGTTATTTCTTATTTTATTGTTTTAGAGACAGCTCATGCAAGTGCAAGCAGGGGAGAGGGGCAGAGGGAGAGAATCTTAAGCAGACTCCACACTCAGCCCAGAGCCTGCCACGGGGCTTGATCCCACACCCCTAGCATTATGACCTGAGCCACCTAGGTGCCTCAATGGGGAGCAACAGAGTTCTCGATGAACTCTGTGGTAGCCGTCTTTACAGACTGGAGATGACAGTCGGGAAAGTGGTGATGGAATTGGTTCCTTGAGCTCACAGGAATCATGGAACTTTCAAGTAGGAGAGGTCAGGTGGTGACACACATTGCAGCTAAGTTCCTTTAATGCAGCAAATCGGCACAGCCCCTGGCCCCTGGCACGCTGCTACTGACCTGACCAGTGTTCTCGCCCGTCCCAACCAGTAAACCAACAGAAGCAGTTGGCATTTGCACGGAAAGGAGAGGATGTGCTTCTACATCTCACTCTCAGCACTGTGTCAGCTCTGCTGCTGTTTTCCCCTCCAGGCTTGCACACCTCCGTCCCCACAGACCATTGTGCCTCTCCATGACATTGGTGACCTTATACTAATCCGATGGTGTGGGCAGAAAATAATTCCCCAGATGACCTAGGAGGACAGATGCACACCAGAAGGAAAGAGATACATTTTGCAAAATGTTAAGGGGTTTGCCACAGTACTAACTAAAGCTTACGGACATTTTGGGATATCCTTTCTAAAGTGAGAGACAAGTTGTGATACCTTGTACTGTCCACCTTGAAGGCACACAGCACTTAGAGGGGCTCACTCCATTTGGGGAGTAAAATATGCCACATTGGTGCGTGCTGTTCCAGCCTATGTTAGAGGTAACGAGTCTACCAGACTCCAGTGGGACATGGTGTAAGAACAAACACGGTAGCGGGTCCGTGGTGTGGTCACGCTGCCCCACCACTTGGCCTTGATGGCCAAGCAGTCTCACCAGTACTGGAAATGTCTGTGACAGACTGTGAACTTCTGTATGGAGTCTCTCAAGAGTTGTAATAAGAGGATCTCAGCACAGAGGGTTTAGGAGAAAGGTAGTCTTCTGCCAACAGCTGTGCTACATTTGAAATCAGTTCTGGTTCTGCTCCTGGGCCCCTGTAGAGACTGGATGCTTGGAGTAGGATTCCGAGTGCTCTGTGATTATGAACTGACCTGGGCTTTATCTAATCCATTGAACCATAAAGCAGAGTAACAGCCTCACCTCAGTACACAGTAGATGCGGGATAGATAAGAATGGGTCCGAGAAGGTCCAGAGGCCTCTGGTAAGCTGTGCGAGCACGTGCTCAGATTCCCTCAGCACTGCTTATAATTCATTGGCTCTGCTTGATCTCCATGCCCTTGCGTTCATAGGCAGTCCCCTGTGACCAGATAACAGAGAGAGACTATAGCCCAGAAAATGGTCAAGAGTATATCCTCCCTGTGAGCACGACGGTTTTCTACTTCATATAGGAAGGGGAAATAGCTTGAGATAGGGATCTTATTGACTGTGAGTGGTAGCTACTGGCTTCTCAGATGATTGGGTACTTGGAAGACAGGTGTGCTGAGAATGGGTATAGAGTGTACATGCGTCCTTGTGAATGCCCTCCAAAGAGCTTATGAAGCAGAAAGCTTTAAGTATTCACATGGACAATATGATCCATCCTGTGGATGTTGGTTTTTTCACCTGGCCACCTCTATGGTTGCTCACTGGAGCCGTGTACAAAGTGGCCATGGGTATCGGGATGGAGGCTACAGACGACTCATAAACATAGTCTCTTCCTCACGGAGGCTGTTCTGGCTCTGTCATCACAGCTAACTGAGGCCATTGCTTTGCTTCCCGCAATGAGATGTGCTGGCTGCCTGGCGGCAGGCTGATGCTATCGGACCCTTCCCATACAGAGGTGGCAGTGGCATCCCTTTGTATTCACAGTGATAAATATTCTGGATGTGTATACTCTTTCTCAGCTTGTGTTACTTCTGTTAGCAATACTATTTATTACAGAAGCCTCAGCAACAACAATTTTATTCCATACAACATTGCTTCTAGCCAGGGGGCCCATTTGCTGCGAGAGAAGTGGGGTAATGGGCTGAGAACAAAATACACTTACCATATGTGCCATCTCTTAGAAGCAGCTGGCTTCGACAGAACAGCAGTGTGATTTGCTGGAGATCAGGCCCAGTACCTGGTAATAAGTCATCACACGTGAATACTAATCTGTTTTTTCTTCTTTTTTTCCTCCTCTGTTTGTTTACTCTCAAAACAGTCCTCATCCATAACTGAGTTCTCTTTTTCTAATGACATGGACATTTCCATCTCAAAGTCAACATGTCTTAAGCTGGATTTCTTATATTCCTCATCATAAAAGTTGTTTCTTTTCAGTATTCCTCTTGGCCTCATTTGATGACCCCGTCATTTATTTACCCAGTCATCCAAGCCAGAAAAGTAGGAGCTGGGCTTGACTTCTCACCTTTTGTAAGCCCCCATGTGTAATCTGTCATAAAGTCTTATTAATTCTGCCTCCAAAGAATCTTCCCAAACTGGCATTTTTCTCCCTCCTTGCAGCAGCTTCTCATTTTTCTTCCTCCTGCTTCTGCAGAGTCCTTCTGACTGACTGGTCTCTTCATCTCTCGTCTTCTGTCCATCTCTGCGTAAATGCTTAAGTGATGTTTCCAAAACACAAGTTACCTCCTTACCTGAGACGTGCCAGGGGCTTGCCCTCACCTACGTCCCACATGGTGCGCCCTCTCCCCGGGGTGCTCCGACTGAGCTTTTCTGGCCCAGTTACATGGCAGCAAGATCTTCATCTTTTGAGACTTGGCTCGCATATCTCCTTCTGAAGCCTTCTGTGACTTAGCTAGGCACGGGCGCTTTTTCTTGTGTGTCCTCATAGGTGTCTTACGTACTCAGTTGTCACGCTTTTGCAAATCTCTGTATATTTGCTGCCTCCACTAGGAGCTCCTAAGAAACAGGTTCATTAGACATAGTAGATGCTTAATGGATATGCATTGCTTGTTGAGTGAGCGAGTGAGTGAGTGATTTCCTTATAACTGAATGTTATAATGTTTCCTTTTTGTAAGATTGCAGGGGATGGAGAAGAAATGTTTATAGGATTGAGCCCTGCATTGGGCTCTGTGCTGACAAAGCCCTCCCACTCTCTCTCTCTCAAAAAAAAAAAAAAAAATATATATATATATATATATATATAAAACAATTCTTACTAAATCTTTTGCATTTTAATTTCTTTCCCTGTTGGTATATTCAGAAAAACATTTTTATAATGTTTTTCTCTTTAAATTTTCTATCATAGAAAGAATAGGAGATCATATTAAGATGGATATATTGCAACATTACCTATAAAGCCAAAGTTTATATTGTTTTTCTTAAAATTTTTTTTTAATATTTATTTATTTTTGAGAGAGAGAGAGAAAGAGTACAAGTGGGGGAGAGGCAGAGAGAGAAGGAGATACAGAATCTGAAGCCGGCTCCAGGCTCTGAGCTGTCAGCACAGAGCCTGATGTGGGGCACGAACCCATGAACCATGAGATCATGACCTAAGCCGAAGTCAGACACTCAACCAACTGAGTCACCCAGGTGCCCCTGTTTTTATTTTAAATACCACTAATTTATTATAAGACAACTTATGGTTATTATAAGGTAAACTTCATTTCTGGTCACTACTGTTTGAAATTGTATTCTACTTGCTAGTCTATTGTTTGATTACTATTATAGCCCACTTAACTATACATAGTGACTAATATTTGAAGAGTTTAAAACAGAATTAAATTATTGGAATAAGTATTCTAATTCTCTTTAAAACCAATCAGCTTTCTATATATCCTTGATGAGAGCAAAAATAGATAACTGTTGTGAATCACTGTTGTCAAAGGAAAAACGAATACCATCCAGGTTTCCAAATCTCATCTCAAGTGTACATTTGCAAAGGTAAAATGTGGAGGAACTCATAAAAAATGTGCTCACCCTTAGCCTTCCAGAAGTTTCTGATTTCTAAATGCATTTTGGTTATGACATGAGTATTAGTTCATAAACACGAGCCATCCATTGGGTACCATCATTAATTCATTCATTCATTCATTCATTCATTCATTCATTCGGTACATACTTCTTTTGAGTGCCTGTTATGTTCAGAGAATTTGGGTAGAAGATGAGAGGTTCCACAAAGGAATCCCACCTCTGTACACAGTGCTTTGCAAGTGGCGGTGGTAGAAAAATTGTGAATTCATACTTGCTTAGATTTGTGCTCTTACCAACCAATATAAATCAAGAGGCTTGTTCCTGCTTTTATGAAATTAGCTCTCATGGGTCATTGTCTCTTTAAAGTTTGAGAAAGCAGACACTTCACGAGCACAGAGACACATCTTGTCGCTGCCCTACCCTTTGCCATCCAGGAATTCGTAAGTCTTCTTTTACTGAATGCTAACTATGTGCCAGTCGTCATTCCGAATGCATTATAGGGACTTATACTTCTAAACCTCTCAAGAACGCTAGGAAAGGGAGAGTTGTGGTTACCATTTGAAGGTAATCTGAAGCCCATAAAGACTAGGTTATTTGGCAAAAGTCATAGAGCTGGTAAATCACAGAAGCAAGACTCAAAGCAGATGGATGGATGTCGAGTCCTCCTAGCTCTGTGCTGCCACCATGCCGCTTCCTGATCAGTGTGGAATTAGTGAGTGAAAACAATCTCAGAGTAAGTTAAACTTTAAAAATGGAATACGAATGTAGATCTTAAAATGAAAAACCAAAGAAAAAATGCTATTTTCTAACATTCTTTGTGAGGAATGCTAATTCTCTCTATGCAGTCAGCTCACATTTTGTGGCTGCATTCGCTTATGCGCTCAGACTCCCGTGAGAACAGTGCTGCCCGAGAAGTCTGCACTTGGAGTCCAATTCACATACTGGCTCTGGCGTCTGCTTACCATATACATGATAATTTCCTAACTTCTCCCGCTTTCGATTTCCTCATCCATAGAATGGAAATGAAAATAGCTGTTATGAATGGCTGTGTCTTTTTAAAATGAGTTAAACACGATGATGTATGAAAAGTACCTGACACAAAAAAAGATGTTACCGTCTTGTCTTCCCTTTGCCTCTCCCTCCCTTTCTCTTTCCTGTTCCCCTCTCCTTTCCTCGTCTTACCTGCCATTAGCCACGTGACCTCGTAAAAGTCAGTCAGCTCTTCCAGGATGTAATTTCTCTCCTGTAAGACAAGAGGACTAGTTATTTAGTCCCCAAGATCCTTTGACTCTATAATTCTATGATTCAGCAATTTAATAACTTGGTTTTTCATTGTATCATAATAGCCCAGTGTACTGAGGGGTGGGTTTCACCATTTGGTGTTGTTGATTAAGTTGCTTGGGTTTTTTTTCCCCCAAAAGATCCCATCGCATAGAACCTGGTCTGAATGTATTTGAGTTAAATAAGGTAAAAGCTTGGTTTAAACATGTAAATAGTTTCACAATAACAACGTATATATTAATGGCATCTGCTAGTAATCACCTGTTTGACAAGGTTCGTATCTCCCGTCCCCTCCCCTGTTTAGGTACTCCACAGGAGGTCTAGAGGCTAGGTCAACGAATGCTCAAACTCTGGGTTTAATTCACACTGCAACGAAGGGGCTAATGAGAGCTGTCGAGATCGGTGGAATAGATTCCGTGATGGAATGGGAGGTGGATGAAGTGCTGAACTGGACCAACGCGCTGAACTTTGATGAGTAAATACATGCTGCTGGTACTGGGGAGCAGGGCAGGCCTCCCAGATTTTTGTTTCCCACTCCCGCGTCAAATCTTGGGCCCATAAACCTAATATTTATTTTAAAAAAGAAAAGTATTGTGTGTCTTGAAAAAAGGAAAAATGAAGGAAGAATATAAAAAAGATATCAAAGTAGAAAAGGAAAATTAGACTTAGGTGTTCTTTTTTTTTTTAAGTTTATTTTTGAGAGAGAAAGAGAGCGAGTGTGAGAGGGGGAGGTGCAGAGAGAGGGAGGGACAGAGGATCGAAAGCGGGCTCTGCGCTGACTACCGAGAGCCCAGTGCAGGGCTCGAATATACAAATCACGAGACCATGACCTGAGCCACGGTCGGACGCTTAACCGGCGCCCCTAGGTGTTCTTTTTTTTAAATTGAAGCGTAGTCAACTTACAATGCTCTGTGAGTTTTAGGTCTGGAACAGTGATTCAGTAATTCCGCGTACAGCTCAGTGCTCACCGCACGAGGCGCAGTCCCCGGCTGTCACCGCGTAGCTCTACTACGACATTATTGACCGCATCCTCGATTCTGTACTTTTCCCCTCTGTGACTTCTTTATTTTGTAACCGGACGTTTGTACCTCGTGATCCCCTTTATCTATCTCACCCATCCTGCCTCCCGCCTCCCCTTCGACAACCACCAGTTCTTTCTATTTTTTGTTTGTTCACTTGATTTGTTTCTTAGATACCACACAAAGTGAAATCTTACGGTACTTGTCTTTCTCTGACTTAGTTCACCTAGCACTGTGCCTTCTAGGTTCATCCACAGTTTCACATATGTCCAGAGCTCATTCTTTTTTATGGCTGAGTAATACTCCACTCTGTGTGCGCGTGTGTGTGTGTGTGTGTGTGTCCACCACATCTTCTTATCCATTCATCCGTCCGTGGACAGTTGGGTTGCTTCCATACTGTGGCTACTATAAATAGTAATGCAACAAACATACATATCTTTTCAAATTCTTATATATTTTTTCTTTTGGTAAATACCCAGTAGTGAAATTACTGAATCAAATGGTATTTCTGTTTTTAAGTTTTTAGAAACATCGATGCTGTTTTCCGCAATGGTGCCCCAATGTACAGTGCCTGAGGTTTCCTTTTCTCCACATCCTCACCAACAGTTACTGTTTCTTGTCTTTTTGATTCTAGCCACTTTGACAAGTAGGTGATATCTCATTGTGGTTTTAATTTGCATTTGCCTGATGATACGTGATGTTGAGCATCTTTTCATACATTTGTTGGCCATCTGTATGTCTTCTTTGAAAAAAATGTTTATGTGTCTTCTGCTCATTTTTAATTCTTTGTTTTTTGTGTGTTGAGTGTTAAAAGCTCTTTATATATTTTGGATATTAATCCTTTTTTGAATACTTCATCTGTAAATATCTCCCATTCAGTAGGTTGCCTTTTTGTTTTGTTTATAGTTTATTTTTCTGGGTAAAAATGTTTTATTTTGGTGTAATCCCAATAATTTATTTTTGGTTTTGTGTTCTTTGCCTGAGGAGACGTAGCTAGAAAAGCGTTGCTAAGGCCAATGTTGAGAAATAACTGCCTACTTTTTTTTTCTAGAAGATTTATGGTTTTAGGTCTCACATTTAGGTCTGTAGTCATTTTGAATTTATTTTTCTATGTGGTTTGAGAACGTTGCCCAGCTTCATTCTTTTGCATGTAGCTGTCCAGTTTTCCCAGCGCTATTTATTGAAGAGATTATTGTATATTCTTTCCTTCTTTATCATAGATTACTTGATCACATAAGCATGGATTTATTTCTGGCTCTGTATCCTATTTCATTGCTTTATGTGTCTGTTTTTGTGCCAGTACCATAGTATTTTAATTACTAGAGCCGTGTGGGGCATATTTTGAAATCTGGGATTGTGATACCTCCAGCTTTGTTATTTCTCAAGATTGCTTTGACCATTTGGGGTCTTTTGTGGTTCCATATGACTTGTAGAATTATGTTTTTGTTCTGTGAATAATGCTGTTGGTATTTGATAGGGATTGCAATTAAATCTGTAGATTGCTTTGGGTACTATTAACATTTTAACAACATTAATTTAATAAAATGTGAGCACAGTGTATCTTTCCCATTTGTGTTTTGTTCATTTTCTTTCATCTGTGTCTTACAGTTTTCAGAATATGGATCTTTCACCTCCTTGGTTAAGTTTATTCCTAGGTATTTTATTCTTTTTGGTGCAATTGTACATGGAACTGTTTTCTTAATTTCTCTTTCTGCTTCTTCACTATTAGTGCCGAGAAATGCAACACATTTCCGTATTATATTCATTGTGCATTCTGCAACTTTACTAACCTCATTTATGAGTTCTCATAGTTTTTTGGTTGAGTCTTTCAGGTTTTCTATATAGTGTCATGTCATCTGCAAATAGTGACAATTTTACTTCTTCCTTACCAATTTAGATGCCTCTTATTTCTTGTTTGGTTGCTGTGGCTACGACCTCTAGTACTCTGTTTAATAAAAGTGGTGAGAGTGGACATTCTTGCCTTCTTCCTGATTTTGGAAGAAAGGTTCTCAGTTTTTCACCATTGTGAGCTGTGAGTTTTTCATATGTAGGCTTTATTATATTGAGGTATGTTCCCTCTAAACCCACTTGGTTGAGAGTTTTGTTTTGTTTTGTTTTGATCCTGAATGATGTTGTATTTTGTCCAGTGGTTTTTCCCCATCTTTTGAGAGGATCCTGTTTTTTTCTCCTTCTTCTCGTTAATGTGTATCATATTAATTTACAACTACTGAGCCCCTCTTGCAGCCCTAGACTAAATTCCTCTTGGTTGTGGGGAATTATCCTTTCAATGATTATTGAATTCAGTTTGTTAATATTTTGTTGAGGATTTTTACATCTGTGTCATCAGGTAAATTAGCCCATAGTTTTGTTTGTTTTGTGTTTCTGTCATGTCTCACCGGTTTTGGTATCAGGGTAATGCTGACCTCACAGAATGAATTTGGAAGTTTTCCTTTCTCTTCTATCTTTGGAACAGTTTGAGAAGAATAGATTTTAACTCTTCTTTAAATATTTGGTAGGGCTGCCTGGGTGGCTCAGTCGGTTAAGCACGCGACTTCAGCTCAGATCATGATCTCACAGTTTGTGAGTTCAAGCCCCGCATCGGTCTCTGTGCTGACAGTTCAGAGCCTAGAACCTGCTTCTGATTCTATGTCTCCCCCTCTCTGCCCCTACCCTGCTCGCATTCTGTCTCTCTCAAAAATAAGTAAACATTAAAGAAAATTTTCAATGTTGGTAGAATTTGCGTGTGAAGCCGTGTAGTCATGGACTTCTGTTTGTTGGGAGTCTTTTGATTACCAGTTCAGTTTCATTACTAGTAATTGACGTGTTCAAATTTTTCTATTTCTTTCTCATTCAGTTTTATTTTTAATTTTTTTTTAACGTTTATTTATTTTTGAGAGACATAGAGACAGAGCGTGAGTAGGTAAGGGGCAGAGAGAGAGGGAGACACTGAATCCGAAGCAGGCTCCAGGCTCTGAGCTGTCAGCACAGAGCCCAACATGGGGCTTGAACACACAGACCAGGAGATCATGACCTGAGCTGAAGTCGGCTGCCTAACCGACTGAGCCACCCAGGTGCCCCCTCATTCAGTTTTAGAACATCGTATGTTTCTAGGAATTTATCCATTTCTTCCAGATTGTCCAATTTGTTGGCATACAATTTTATATAACATTCTCTTATGATATTTTTCATTTTGGGTATCTGCTGTAATTTCTCCTTCATTTCTCATTTTATTCTCTTCTAGATAAGTCTAAAGGTTTATTAATTATGTTGATCTTTTCAGTCACCTCTTGGTTTCATTGATTCTTTCTATTTTTCTTTTAGCCTCTATGTTATTTATTTCCTCTCTAATATTTATTATTTTTTCCTTTTACTAGCTTTGGGCTTAGTTTGTTCTTTTTTTAGTTCCTTAGGTGTAAGCTTGGGTTGGTTTTTGAGATTTTTCTTGTTTCTTGAGGTAGGCCTCTATTATTATAAACTTCCCTCTTAGAACTGCTTTTGTGTGTCCCACCGATTTTGGACTGTTGTGCTTTCATTTTCATTTGTTTCCATGTAGTTTTTATTTCCTCTTTGATTTCTTGATTGACCCATTGGTTATTTAGTAGTATGTTGTTTAGCTTCCACGTGTTCATGATTTTTTTCAGGTGTTTTTTTTAAATTTCTAGTTTCATACTTTTGTGGTCAGTAAAGATGCTTGATGTGGTTTCATCTTAAATTTATTGAGATTTATTTTCTGATCTGGCTTTGTGGCCTAACGTGTGATCTAAGAGAATGTTCTTTGTGCATGCGCTTGAAAAGAATATGTATTCTGCTGCATTTTCTCTATGCGTCTCTTAGGTTCGTCTGGTCTCACATGTTGTTCAGAGCCACTGTTTTCTTACTGACTTTCTGTCTGGGCAGTCTGTCCATCGATGTAGATTTGGTGGTAAAATCCCCTAGTATTATTGTCTATCTCTCCCTTGATATCTGTTAACATTTGCTAGGTGCTTCTGTGTTGGGCGCAGAGATATTTACAATGGTAATATCATCTTGTTGGATCGATCGCTTCGTCATTATGTAATGCCATTCTTTGTCTCTTGCTACTGTCTCTGTTTTAAAGTCTATCTTGTCTGATAGAAATATTGCTACCCTGGCTTTTTTTCTGCTTCTGTTTGTATTATTCCATGCCTTCACTTTCAGTCTGTATGTGTCTTTAGTTTGAAGTGATTTTTTATAGGCAGCATATAGATGGGTCATGTTTTTTAATCCATTCCCTCACCTTTTGTCTTTTGATTGGAGTATTTAGTTGATTTTCATTTAAAGTACTTTTTGATAGGTGAGCACTTATTGCCATTTTATTAATTTTTTCTGGTTGTTTTTGTAGTTCTTGTCTGTTCCTTTCTTATTCTCTTGCTTTCTTCCCTTGTGTGGTTTGATGGCTTTCTTTGGTGCTGCGCTCCAGTATTCTAACTTTTCCCATTGAGCCCTGGACAACAAAAGCATCCCAGGAATCTAGCATGATTATTTGGAAATATTTGGTTAACATCACTGAGCTCAAGCTACTGATTATCTCAGGCAAGACCAAACGTGCAAAGGCCTTCCCCTCCTAATGGCGGACAGTAGGTGTAAGTACCTTTTCCACTGTGTATTCACGGTCTCCACTATCTGCTCTGTGTTAGGTTGTTGTAGTCATTTGCATATTTGCAGCTGTCTTAATGACAGCTTGTTTGTTGAGAATTTCAGAGTCTGACATTTTTCCCTTGAGGAAAATTGGTAGCCACGAAAATCTGTGGATGGTTTTTGATGTTGGATGGTACAAGCCAGTTTCTTTCCAGAAGGCCTGTGTGCTCACCCCTGATGTGACAGATGGACCCTCCACTGGGAACAGTCGTGTGCGTCTTCTGATGCACATTACAACAATACCAACCGAGTACGATATTGTTATTACTCTGAAGAATAGGCGGAGCCAACTTAACTCTTGGACTCAAGGACACTGATGAGTACTGTTGCCCTTCTGTGGCATCCAGAGCTGTGTTGCTGCAGGCACTTAGAATGTAAAACAACCCTTGCGTTAGCATCATTGAGTTACCCCCGTGGTGGCCACTGTGACTGTTGCTGGCATTTATCCTGCTGGATTTCAGGGTTATAGTCTCTGTCAAGATGGATGTTCCTCTTCCAGGGTCTTCCTATTTTTTAAAACTGCAAGTGAATTTTGACGTAAGCTGTTAAGTGGTCACTGGCTTAGTCTCCTGATAATTCCGTGAATCCTGTTGGTGAGAGCTCTTTGCCCGTGTGTGTTATGGGTTGTCTCTATGTCTGAAGCTGCTCCTTTGATATCTAAGACATGTAGTTATGTGGCCTTTCTAGCCAGGGACTTTTCCTGGGCCATTAAGATGTTAAATGCATACTTCTCCAGGGCACCTGGATGGCCCACTTGGTTAAGCATCTGACTTCAGCTCTGGTCATGATCTCACAATTTATGAGCTCGAGCCTCACATCGGGCCCTGTGCTGATGGCACAGAGCCTGGATCCTGCTTTGGATTCTGTGTCTTCCTCTCTCTCTTCCCCTCTCCTGCTCTCTCTCTCTCTCAAAAATAATTAAAATTTTTAAAAATGTGTACTTCTGAGGGATCCACTGTAGATTCCACATAACGCTTTCTTCTGTAAAAATATTCCAAAAATGTCTTCATGGGGAAAACAGGTGAGTTCTCTGATAGACACAGCACGGTAGGGCTCTTGTTAGACTGTTCTTCTGTTTGTAAAACTTACATTTCTTATCAGTTACAGCTGGTATGTTCATTATGAGAAAATTTTTTCATCAATTTTTATCAAATAAATTCATGTTCTAATCTCAAGTAGAGCAGGGTTATTGATCAGCTGTAAAGATGGCATATGTTTATGCCCCAGACTCTTTGGTCCTAGAATATTATTGATTGAAGTTCCTTTATCTTGGTTCCTTGAAAGTGGAGTGAAAACTTTGAGTATATCAACCCAAGGAAGCTGGATGATTGACACCCGATAGTGCTCCTATCGGAGCAACCACTGAGGACAGAATTGACCTAATTTTTTTTTAACTTTATTTATTTACTTTGAAAGAGAGACAGCAAGAGCAGGGGAGGAGGGAGAGAGATTGCGAGAGAGAGGGAGAGAGAGAAACAGAGAGAGAGTCCCAAGCAGGCTCTGTACCGCCAGCGCAGAGCCAGACACAGGGCTTGAACTCATGAAACTGTGAGATCATGACCTGAGCCAAAACCAAGAGTCAGACACTCAACTGACCGAGCCCCCAGGTACCCCGAATTTACCTGACTTTAAGGTGAAGCCAGATGGAATTCTCTACCAAGACATGCTGGAGGGAGCTTCCACTGCCTGCTGCTTTGTTGCATCTTTTTCATGTGACGGTAACCCAGGAGCGTCCCATTTAAGGCTGTAAAAGTTCTTGGAGCAACAACAGGTACCAGTAACAGGAAGGAGACGACTTAGACACGATACTTTGTTTCAGTTAAATGCTCTTGGATAATACATACTTTCATATAGCAATAACAGCAACACTCCAGAAACGCACAGTTAGCAAAAGTAAAAATAATTCACATGGAATATATAAATACTTGAAAAATCACAGAGTTTTCTGAATTACGTGATTGAGAATTCTCATTTTTTCTCTACCAAGGTCCCTTTTCAGCACCTTTTGGGACCAACTCCTTACTTCATTTTTTGGGTGCAACCCCCTCCTTACCCAATTTCAAGGAGGGTTGGGAAAGGGGGGTGCAAAGCCTAAGATGAAATAGGAGACCTGCCTCTTTAAAGGCAACTTTACCTCATCTTTGTAGCTCATCAAGTAGCCTCATCCCTCCCTGTTCTACCGCTTCTTGGGCTGCCTTGTCTCCCTGTTTAGGGAACAGACGTGGCAGCCCTGAAATCGGGCTTGAGTTAAATGTCATCTCTTGTCTTTACTGGACACGACAAAGCTCACACCACTGCTCCAATAAGATTGTCAAACACACACTTCTAATTTCCGTTGGCGTGCCGGGGGCTGTGAGTCCGGCAGTCCAGAACCAGGGAGAAAGCTTGTTGTTGTTGTTTTCCCCTGACTTTTTCCCTCCCAGAGAATTTTCTGTTCGTATTTTTAATTTAGAAGTTAACTAAGGTCTTAGTATGTCCTCAGCTGAGGACATGGCCTTGCAAGGAGGAAGCAGGATAAAATGAGAAGAGGTGTTCTGGACGGAGCTCCAAGGGCCGGGATATGGTAGATGGTAGGCGCCATTTTTATTCCTCCTCCAGCTCTTGCCCTAGGGGTTGCCTTAGATACAAGAGAGCTAGTCAGAGATGGAAAAGTCATGAGAAGTAAACATTTGGCCCTGCGAATTAGCATCAAGCCAAGATTTCATCAAGTGGAATTTGAGAAGTAGTCTGACACGTACTAATGGGTCAGTTTCTTACTAATACAGTGATTTAATGTAATGAATGCCCGTACAATGTGCTTAGGTATATTGCCGACTGGAAGGAAATCGCTACAAGCAACTCTTCGGCTAACTTCAAAAGTAGGTGATTTTGAGGGTTGCTGGAGGGGGGTGGGGATGGGCGAGATGGGCAATGGGCATTGAGGAGGGCACTTTTCGGGATGACCGCTCTCTGTAAGAGATGAATCACTGACTTCTGCTCCTGAAGCCAAGACTACACTGGATGTTAACGTACTTGAATATAAATTTTTAAACAAGTGATTTTTAGCAATACTTTATGGGAAATTTTTGTAAACGAAACGATACATTCCACACACGGACACACTGGGAAGCACCTCGTGGTTCAGCACCCTGCACTGTGTAGGGACACCCATGAATTTACCAAGTCATCTGTCCCTTTACGTGTAAGACTGTTGTCTGGGAATAGAAGAGAATGTTCTGTTCTATTTAGGTTGGATAAAATGGTTTAAAAAACCGAATCTTCCTTTTAAAAAGTTGCCTCTCTCATGGTCTCCATAATTATTTTTAATGAGCAAACTTCACTGGGCAAAAGAAACGCCTCAAAATATTAGGAGTGTTCTTCAGGTTCTGTGCCACCGTTGTGCTGCCAGTGATAGCGTGTTGCGGAGGCGCATTCTCACGTCCTGGAAACATCCGCAGGCTTAACCTGGCTAATGCCCGATTCCGGCGATTGTACCTTCTGGGGGTATGGCTCGCGTCCTGCGATCGCCAGCGAGAGGCAGTGCAGGGGAGAGGCCACCTTGGTGCCGGGTTGTCGGGACGCCTGGTTTTGATCTCTGGCCCTACTGTTTATGGCCGTGTGATCGGGGAAGTTACCAGCTCAGTGTCCCCATCCGTAAAATGGGAATGACAATAGTAGCTCTTAGGTTGTTGTGAGGTAAGGTGAGAATACACTTGAAGAGTTTAGAATAGCGGCCCCGCACGCAATACGTACTTCCGAGCGTCCGCTGTCATTCGCTTTAACCTACCCACTTACTTCCAAGTCATGGCCGCCCTCTCAGTTGAAGCATCCTTCATCCACTGCAGGCTTCTCCCAGCGGCCTCCAAACTGGTGAGTGGCGGGCGCGCTCCCGACACAATAGATAGTGATGTTTTACAGATTTAAATCAGTACAGTTAAAGCATTTATTTAACAAACTCTTCTTTAGCAATTAGTGTGTGGAAGTGCTGTCTGAAAGTGCTTCATAAAATTAACTCATTTAATTTTCAGAACAACACAGTGAGATAAGGTTCACGTTACAGACGAGCAAACAGATACCATGTTACTTGCTCAAGGTCACCCAGCTGGTTCCTGGGAGGGTGGGGACTTGAACTGAGGCAGGCTAGCTTCAGAAACCACACTCCTTATTGACCAAGGCCTTCTGCTGCTTCTCCTAATTTTCCACCACACTTGGAATAAAATCTTGACGTTATCATGGCCTTCTGGCTCTGCCCCTAGCCACCCTTCCTCACTTGTCATGTCCTGCTGTCTCCTCTCACTCACAAACCGGCCTCTCGCCTGTTCCTCCGAAACGCACTGTGGTTTCCACTTGAGGGGTTTCCTGGAGTCCATGGCCTTCTAGAGAACCACTGTGAGGAACTACCTGACTTGACAGCAGGGATTTGTCTCTTTGATACCAAATCCCCAATCTGTAGCACGTAGTAGGTCCTCAGTGGCAGAGGAAAGACTATAAAAGAATGACAAGTACAAAAACTCAAGCGCAGAGAATACAAATGCTGAACTGAAGGAGATTGCTGTGAGAAGAAGGAACGGGATAGGTCGGCCACTGGAAGGGGCGTAGAAGCCGGCGGGGGAGATCCGCATCAGGAGTGCGGTCAGTGGAGGAGGACGCGTGCAGGACGGCGGCGCGGGAGGAGAGAATGGGCACCGTTCCTCCACGAAGCAGGAGGAAATCAAATCCGGAGAAGCTTCGGGACCTTTTCTCTGGAACCATTAGCTATTAGCTAACAGTTAATCATGGAGCGTGAGCTAAATGCCAGACGAACTAACTGCTAGGTTTTTCCATGCACCATCGCACTTAAGTCTCATAATCATGAGGTATGTGTGTGCTATTATTAGCATCCTGCTTTTACAGATGAGGACACTGAGAGGTTAAGGAACCTGCCCCAGATTCCACAGCTGCTTAGTAGTGGATCGAACTTCAAACCCAGGTCCTGCGGAACCTTCTGTAGAGATGGACCCCTATGGGAGGGAAAAGTAGAATGAATGGAGAAATTGGAGACATTGGTGGTTTCAGTTGCGTAAGATACAAAGGTATCTGCTCTAAGGCAGGGTAGGAAGGAATGCGGAAGGGACCTTACCTGGTATTTAGTGAGCAGTATATTGAATGAGTCTACACCTTATCATATGTGACACCTTTCTAAACATCTGTCATTTCTCTCTAGGTTTCCCGTTGGAGCAAGCACGGAAACAAGGATATGACTTTGCAGACATATCAGAGGAGGAACCAGGAATCCCAGAAGATACTTCAGATGAGAGTTTTTCTAATAATCTAAATTTTACTAGATTAACACCTGACCTCACTTATGACATATGAAGTACTCCACTCTTCTGATTAGTGGCCCTTTACACCCTGACTCCATCAGTTACTGTCACGAGGTCGTTTACTCTGCCTGGAACGACTCGTATGTTCTTGGCTCTGAATCTAAATCAAGTAAATAAGGAAGCCTGAAAATAAATAGGACATCAGACTGGATATAATGGTCTTGAAATGTAGAAATTATTCCTTGTATTCGAAAAAACTGCAGTAATGTAACAGTCACACGCAAATAAATCCATTTAGGTGCCAAAAAAAATCTTTGGATTTTCTTCTTCACTTGAAGCATTCTTTGTACATGTCTGATAGAGCTTTGTTCCATTTTACAAAGGAAAGGGGCGCTTGGGGGGCTCAGCTGGTTAAGCGTCTGACTTCGGCTCAGGACATGATCTCGAGGTCAGTGAGTTGGTCAGTGATTTCGAGCCCCGTGTTGGGCTCTGTGCTGACAGCTCGGAGCCTGGAGCCTGCTTTGGATTCTGTGTCCGCCCCCCCCCCTCTCTGCCCCTCCCCCAATAACGCTCTGTTTCTCTGTGTCTCTCAAAAATGAAAAAATGTTTATAAAATAAATAATAAAAAAGGAAAAAGGGCAGTGTAACAAGTTCTGCTTTTATCAGGAAAGCAAAGCCCTGCCAGAAACCCCAGCGTTAGCCACCCAAGGCTTCCTTGAAATGAAACTAGGTCACGGGGCTTCCTTAGCTAAAGAAGCTAGAAAAGCAAATATCTGTCTGTCAGCTTCCACGGGGTGGGGGGGGGGGAGTAGAGGAGTGGAGGTAACTGCTGGGCCCCCCCACCCTCCAGCTCTGAGTTACTGGGTGTTTCCATAAGCATCCTTTGCTACCAGTCCTCGTCACGCTGATCACCCCGGGTCTTTATTATTTTTTATTTTAGAGAGAGCGAGCATGTGTGCGAGTGGGGCAGAGGGGCAGAGAGAGAGAGAGAGAAAGAGAATTCCAAGTAGGTTCCACGCTCAACATGAAGCCAGACACAGGACTCGATCTCAGGTCACGATACCACAGTTCATGAGAACGAGCCCAGTGTGGGACTCTGTGCTGAGAGGGCGGAGTCTGCTTGGAGTCTCTCTCTGCCCCTTACATGCTCTTGCACCCGCTCTTTCTCTCTCTCTCAAAATAAATAAACATTAAACAAATCTGTCTATAACCCTAATAGACTAGGGGCTTGTACCCTCAAGTATTAGGAAAAACTGCATTCAGAGGATCTACTCTGTACTTAAGGAACAAAAATCTGATTTCTTGAGCTGTAATTTACATCTCCCCATTGTGAGCATTCAGTTTGAGTTTTGACAAATGCTTACATTCATGTAAATGTCACATTCAAGATAGATCGTGTTTCCATCGCCGCGAGATAACGCATCTGCAGTCAGTCCACTCATTTCCCCTTGAGCCCCTGGACACCGCTGCTGTTCCAGCCACTCCAGTTCTGCCTTTGCTGGGATGTCATGTAAATGGAACGGTGTTTATGTAGCCTCGGTGTAGCTTGCTCAGTTAGCATCATGCTTTTAAGATTCATCCTCATCGTCGCTCTTATCAGTAGTTCATTCCTTTTTTAATGACTGGTGCTCCATCGTGGGGCTTTGCCGCCGTTTGTTTCTCTGTTTACCAGCTGATGGACGTTCGGTCGTTTCCAGTTTGGGATCATTATAAAGAAGGCTCTGTGAACATTCACGTAGAGTCTTTGTGGGGACATATGTTTTCATTTATCTTGGGAAATACCTGCGAGGGGAATTGCTAAGGCAAAGTCTATTTTATAAGAACCTGTTTTTTTCTTTTCTTTATATTTATTATTGGAGTAGAATTGACACACAGTGTTATATTAGTTGCAGGTACACAAGATACTGATTTGA
Source organism: Paguma larvata (assembly GCA_030068075.1). NCBI lineage: Eukaryota > Metazoa > Chordata > Mammalia > Carnivora > Viverridae > Paguma > Paguma larvata. Next base: position 1,951,181 of record CM057831.1, on the reverse strand, counting down.
CAGTTCTGTCAATGTGTAGAATACTCACCAATGCCCACAACCACTGGGTGGTAGTTGTCATGTCCTTATTTATTTTGTAACTGGAAGTTCATGCCTCTTACTCTCCATCTATTTTGATCAACCTCTCCCCGCCCCCACCATCTCCTTCCCTTCTGGCAACCACCGGTTTGTTCTCAGTATTTCAACTTTATTTTTTTGTTTTGTTTTTAGATTCCACGTATAAGTGAAATTATATAGTGTTTGTCTTTGACTTATTCATTCAGCATAGAATACGTCAGGGTCCATCCATGTTTTCACAAGTGGTAAGATTTCACTTTTTTTTATTTCCAAGTAATATTCCACTGTGTGTGGGCACCTGGGTGGCTCAGTCAGTTAAGTGCCCGACTCTTGATTTTGGCTCAGGTCATGATCTTGCAGTTTGTGAGATCGAGCCCCACATTGGGCTCTATGCTGTTTGGGATTCTCTCCCTCTCTCTCTCTGCCCTTTCCCCACTCGTGTGTGTGCGCACACACACTCTCTCTCTCTCTCTCAAAATAAGTAAACTGAAAAATTCCAGTGTGTGTGTGTGTGTGTGTATCCCATCTTGCTATTATAAATAGTGCTGCAATAAAAATAGAGGAGTCCATATATCTTTTCAAATTTATGTTTTCATTTTCGAGTAAATACTCAGCAGAACTATGGGATCATATGATAATTCTATTTTTATTTTTAGGGGGAACCTCCACACTGTACTCCACAGTGGGTGCACCAGTTAACATTCCCACTAAGAATGCCTGAGGGTTCTCTTTTCTCCACATCCTTGTCAGCATATTATTTCTTGTCTTTTTGATTCTAGCTATTCAGACATGTATTAGTTGGTATCTCATTGTGGTTTTGATTTACGTTTTCCTTATGATGAGCGATGCTGAGCGTCTTTTTATGTCTGTTGGCTCTTTGGATGTCTTTGGAAAAATGTCTCTTCGGTCTTCTGTCCATTTTTAAATCAGATTATTTAGTTTTTGGTGTTGACTTGTATAAGTTCTTTATATATTTTGGATGTTTAACCTGTTATCAGATATATCATTTGCAAATATTCATTAGGTTGCCTTTTTGTTGTGTTGATAGTTTCCTTTGCTGTGCTTTTTATTTTGATGTAATCTCAGTAGTTTATTCTTGCTTTTGGTTTCCATTGCCTGAGGAGACATATCCTTAAATACATTGCTAATGCTTATGTCTAAGAGAATACTACCTCTGTTTTCTTCTAGGAGTGTCATGGTTTCAGATTTCACATATAGGTCTGTAATGCACTTGGAGCTTATTTTCGTGTGTGGTTTAAGAATGTGGTTCATTATTTTGCATGTGGCTGTCCAGTTTTCCCAACACCATATCTTTTCCCTGTTTTATATTCTCAGCTCCTTTGTCATAAATTAATTGACCATATAAGCATGGGTGTCTTTCTGGGCTGTCTATCCTGTTCCATTGATCTATATGTTTATTTTTGTGCCATTACCATACCATTTTGGTGACTACAGTTTTGTCATGTATTTTGGAATCAGGGATCATGATACCCCAGCTTAGTTCTTTCTCAAGATTGCTTTGGCTATTCAGGGTCCTTTGTGGTCTCATACAAATTTTAGGATTGTATATTCTAGCGAAAACGCTATCGGTATTTTGGGAGGGGTTGCAGTAAATCTGTAGATTGCTCTGGGTAGTATGGACATTTTAGTAAAAATCTTCCGCTGTGCGAACACGGTGTATCTTTCCGTGTGTTTGTGTTGTCCTCAGTTTCTTTCATCAGCACCTCACAGTTTTCAGAATACAGGCGTTTCACCGCCTTGGTTAAGTTTGTTCCTAGGTATTTAATTATATTTGGTGCAATTGTGAATGAGATTTATTTCTTAATTTCTCTTTCTGCTTCTTTGTTATTAGTGCATAGAAACACAACATATTTCTGTATGTTAATTTTGTGTCCTGGAAGATTACTGAATTCATTTATGAGTTCTAATAGTTTTTTGGGGGGCAAAGTCTTTCTGGCTTTCTATACATGGTATCACGTCATCTGCAGACAGGGACCGCTTTCCTCGTTCCTTACGATTTGGATGCCTCTTATTTCTTCTTCTTGTCTGGCTGCTGCAGCTCGGACTTCCCGCACTCTGTTGAATGAAGGCGGTGAGAGTGGACACCCCTGCCGTGTTCCTGACGCTGGAGGACAACCTCTCAGGTCTTCACCGTTGAGGATGACGTTAGCTGGGGACTGTTCATTTATGAACTTTATAAGGTACGTTCCTGCTATGCCAGTGGTGTTGAGAGTTTTTATTGTGAAAGATATATTTTGCCAAATGCTTTAACTGCATCTTTTGAGAGGACCATACAGTTTCTCTCCTTCCTCTTGTTAAAGTTATGTATTGGGGCGCCTGGGTGGCTCAGTTGGTTGGGTGACCATTACTTTGAATTCCTTATTCAAAATTATTTTTTGAATATTGAAATAATTGAAAATTATTATTTTTCCTTATTCCTTATTCCTTATCAGGCATATTGCTTATCTCGGTTTCATTTCGCAGTTTTACCCTGACCGGGCGTTGTTTTTAATCCGGGGCATATTCCTCTGCCTCCTCATTTTGTCTGTGTGTTTGCTTCTATGTGTCAGGTAGGTCAGCTCTGTGCCCTGGTCTGGAGGTAGTAGCCTTGTGTCGCAGAGGTCCTGCGGTGCCGTTTGGCACCGTCGCCCATAACCACCGTGCTCCGGGGGCTTCCCCTGGGTGGGCCGCAGGCATCTTCGTGTTGTGGCCTCCCGGCCGGCCTGCGGCGCTGACCCGCCCTGCCCGCCGTGGGTGGTTCGCTCCCCACACTGCCGGGAGCCCAGCTGTGACCGCCTCCCGCGGGCCTCCGGGTGGGCAGCGCCGGCGGTGAGCCTCGCTGTCTGCAGTTAGCCTCGCGACCGCAGCTGCAGGTGCGCCGGAGGTAAAGGCCGTGACCGAGGGCGCGCCGGCCCGCGCGCCTCCCTCCCTCACTCCCTCGGGCCGGAGTCGCTCGGGATGGTGCGGTCCCGCCGGGGCGCCTAGGCAGGCGGGGGCTGCTGTCCGTCAGGGCAGGGCGCGGAGAGGTTAGCACGGGCTCCCGCAGGCTCCTGGCTGTCCAGGCTGCGGCAGGGGAAGGAAAATGATGCCACAAGCACTTATTCCTCGAGAAGTCCCCCACAGATCCCTGCCGCCTGGCATGTTCTCCAGATTCTCCCCAGAGGCTCTTCAGACTGCGTCTCCGGTGCCGAATCTTGGGCAGAGTTATTCGGTGTGCCGGCTCTTTGAGGGTGAGGACTCCACTTCCTCTTGGAGTTAGTTCACTCTCCTGCAGTAAAGCCTGCTGATAATGAGAACTTCTGAAATTGAGATCCCCGGATTTTTAAACTTCCCGGAGGTAAGCCCCACTCGTTTTCAAAGCTAGTTTTCACGGGGACTCATCTTCCCTATTGCGCGGTCCTGCTGCCGGGGGAGGAGGGGCGCCTCCCCGCGTGGGGTCTGATCTCCCGCTTCTTCCTGCTGGCGATGCCCCTCCTGTTTTGGTTAGTTGCTTGGGGCGGGGGTGTGCAGTGGCGCAGGGGTTCCCGCCAGTATCTCCACCCCACCTTCCTTTCTCTGGGTGGCCTTCTGTCCAGGACGAGCTGTGGTAGACCTGTTCCGCCGGCCTGCAGTCCGTTTCAGAGTTGTTGCAATAGGTGGAGGTGTTACCTTGGTGGGGGGCGGGGGCGGGACAGGGCGAGTCCAGACCCTCCCACTCTGCCATCTTCCCTCAGCTGAACTCAAGAATCTGTTTTTTGAAGTGGCCGTATCGTTTTGTGTTCCCGTTGGCAATGAACGCGTTTGAGCTGGCCTCTTGTACTCTTTCCCTTGGTGTTGTGAGATGTTTTCATTCTAATTGTTCCAGTGAGTGTATAGGGAATGGCATCTCCTTGTGATTTTAGTTTCCCGAGTGACTTAGGATGTGAGGTTCTTTAATGTGCTTATTTGCCACTTGGATATCTTCTTTGGTGAGGTGTCTTGTAAAATCTTTTGCCATTTTTAAATTAGATTGTTCATTTCCTTATGTGTTAAAAGATTTTAAAAAGTATGTTCTAAACGCATATCCTTTATCCGATACTGTTTTGCAAGGCTTGGCTGTTTTTATTAATGTCTTTTAAGGAGAAAAAGGTTTTCATTTTAATAAAGTACAGGTTACATTATTTTTTCTTTTCGGCCAGTGTTTTAAGGTATCTACAAAATCTTTGCTTAAACCAAGGAGTTCTTAGACAAATTTTATAATTTTAGCTCTCACATTCAGATGTATCATCCAGTTCAAGTTAGTTATTATATATACTAGGAGAGAAGATTTGAGATTTGTAGGGTTTTTTTGCATGTGGATATATTTTTGTTTTCCTTTTTGCAAATACTATCTTTTCCCCATTAAATTACCTTGGAGCCTTTGCTGAAAATCACTCATGTATAAGAATCTCCGTCTGGATTCCTTACCCTGCTCCAGTGATCTGTCTGTCTTATCTTTACGGCAAACCACCTTGTATTTGTTTCTGTGGCTTTAGTGTAAGTCTTTCAAACTTATATTTCCTTTTTAAAATTGTTTTGACTTATTCAAGTTCCTTTGCCTTTCCATTCAGATTTTATAATCCGATTGTCAAGTTATAAAAGAAAAAAAAAAGAAAAAGTCTGCTTGTATTTTGATTGTATCGCATTGATTCTATGTATCGATTTGGGGAAAATTGCTATCTTGACAATATAGAGTCTCCCAATTCATGAACATAGTACATCTCTCTGCATATTTAGGCCTTTGCTTTCTCATTAATGTTTTATAAATTTCAGTGTACAGGCAGTTAACATATTTTATTAAATTTATGCCCAACTATTTCATGTTTTTAATGGTTTTCTTTTTTTAATTTCAATTTTAAACCATTCATTGTTGATGATACAGGAAAATTTCACAGATACATAATTTCCTGATGTAATGGACTTTCATTTAGCAATTCATGATTTGGTAAGAATCCAGTCTAGAAAACAAAAACGAGCTTCTTAAAGCAAGAGGGTTTCGTAGATCAAAGTGAACAGGAAGTTGGGCATTTAACAGGTTAAAGTAAGAACTTTAAATGGAGTAAGGGGAAGTCTTGGAGCCTGGTTAGGAACTTCTGCTGAGCAGATAAGTGCTAATTGGTTGGCCCGGGCCTTCTTTTTCTGGGAGAGCTGAGTATAGAAAATTAAGTTTTGGTTTGCTGATAAGGGAATTAGAACTCTAAGTGACTCCATCTTGGGCCTAGTCTGGGCACTTTGACACTGATACATAGAAATATTGTTGATGTTTTGTATATTGGCCTTTATCATGTGATCCTGTTAAACTAACTAGTTCTAGAACATAGGGGCACTTTTTCATATATAGAATCCTGAGGATTTTTTTTAATCAATTTATTGTCAAATTGGTTTCCATACAACACCCATCCCAAGTGCCCTCCTCAGTGCCCGTCACCCTCTCTCCCCGCTCCCCTATCCCCCTTAACCCTTACTGAGGATTTTCTACATAGACCATGTCATATGCAAATGGAAGATAATCGTACTTTTTTTTCAGATTGTATGTCTTTCTCTTTGCTCTACTGCATGGATAGAAACTACTGTGCAGTGTTGAATAGAACTGGTTAGGAGAGCATCCTTGCTTTGTTCCTCATCTTAGGGGGAAACAATGGAGTCTTTCACCATTAAGTATGATGTGAGCTGTGAGTTTTTCATAGATCTCCTCTATCAAGTTGAAAATGCTCCTTTTATTCCTAGTTTGATGAGTTTTTATCATGAATGTTGAATTTTGTCACATGCCTCTTGACATGATATGGTTTTTCTTTGTTAGTTTATTATAGAGATCAAATATTAAGCCAACCTGGTATTTCTGAATAGATGCATTTTTTTTTTCACTGATGGGAGTTGATTCACTAATATTTGTATCATGTCCATGATATTGGTCTTCAGTTTTCTTGTAACTCTTGTAATTTTTGATACAAGGGTAATGCCGGACTCATAAAAGGGCTCTGATTAAGGTCAGGAAGTGTTTCTGTAGCACTGGTGTTATTTCTTCCTTAGAAGTAGAAGGCGTTGATTCATCAGGATTATTTTCATTGCATTTTATCCTTTTCATGCCGTGAGTATGTTTGAGAGGAATGAAATCCTCTTTCCAGGTTGGTTTACACTGCACGGACTTGAAACAAATTTGTAATCAGCTGCCTGATTATGCATTTTTCTCTCACAGTATTTCCAACTCTTATAATCATGGATACCTAAAAAAAGTGGTTTAAAAAATACTAAGTTTAGCGCGCCTGGATGGCTTAGTCGGTTGAGTATCTGACTTCAGCCTCAGGTCATGATCTCATAATTTGTTGGCTGAAGTCAGGCTTTGCGCCGACAGTGTAGAGCCTGCTTCGGATTCTGTGTCTCCCTCTCTCTCTGCCCCTCACCTGCTTGTGCTCTTTCTCTCAAAAATAAGTAAACACTAAAAAATTTTTTTAATAAGTTTAGCAATATGTACAAAGATTTGTAAGTCTACAGTGAATATTCAAACACTACATACATCACCAGGGAACACTTTGGGTAGTTTTCAAATAACCTAACATTAAAATCTACTAGCAAAGCTAACAACCCTACTCAGAATCTGGTTTCAAAATTGTCAGCTGGAGGAGATGTTTTGTTTCTACAACTTACGTCTCTTTTCTCATCTGTAGGGTTAGTTTATGGGCCTGGTACCTTATAGTTCAGAGACCCACAGAGGGTTAGGGGTTAGGGATTAGGCTGTGTACCTGGTATCCTACAGTTCAGAGACCTCTCCAGAGACTAAACCCCCAGATTTCTGCTCGGCTAAGAATAGACATAGCGGCCATCCACTGAGCTGAAGCAAGGAGGGGATTGAGGGCTCTAAATACTCTTTAAATACGTATTCAATTGGTCCTTCTGTTTTTTATCTCTACCTTCACAACCATTTTCAGAACTACTACCAATACTTAAATGTTTGGAGTATTCTCCAGGATAACTAGGCTGCTTCTCAGCTTGTCTTATTGTGTGTTCAGGAAGCCACTTTCTTCAGCTCTCCAGTTAGGATTAGTATTAGGGTTAATTTTAGGGATCAGAGTTAGATGTTAAGTGTTAGATTTAGGGTATTAGGGTATGGGCCTGGGATTTAGCAACTCAGAGACTTCCCCAAAGAATAAAACCATAGACCGCTGCTGGGGTTAGGGTTAGGGTTAGGGCTAGAGGTCCATGTAGACTGAGGTGCAGAGGGCCAGGCTGGATCTGGGTAGCGGGCTTCCCAGCTGGCATGTGTACGAGTTGCGTCTCTGCCTCAGACACAGGGTGTTTAAGGGTCCACCGTGCCTGCCTCTTGCTCACTGCTGTCTCCCCAGGAGCTAGCTCTGTGCCTGGCACACACAGCACTCAAACATCTGCATAAAATAAATGAGTCCTAGCATATATTTTCTTTTAGAAAACTTTATTCAGAAACAGGTAACAGTGTAACAGGCTTCTCGTAACAGTGTAGTAAAGAAATACATTCAACGGTACTAAAATAAATCTACAGAAAATAATTTCATTAAAGTGCAATTAAAATACTTGAAATGGCACATATTTCTATATTTCAAGTCCGTACACTAGCTTTCTACTTTTTTAAAGAATTGCCTACTGTAAATAAGAAATTTAAAGTTTTTCCTCTTTGCTTTTCTTTCTTTCGTACCATATCTCTAAGCGCATATATTTTAAGTGTATACTGTAAGGAGCAGTGCACTGACCAGCACAGAATGGGGCAGCTCTGTTCTCTCTTATCTAGACACAACTGCTCAAACAGTCTACAATCCACTAGCCTTTCTAGTAGCTTCTTTACTTGGTTTGCATGGAGCAACTGACTGGTGAAGCCTAGATTCTTCTTACTTGAAAGCTTCTAAAGTTAAAGATTGTCCTTTTACACTTGTACCTTCAATTTACTAGCTTCTGGTCTTGGAAAAGTTTCTCTCGACTCCGCTTTCTCCAGCTGTGAACTGGGGTAACATCACTAACCTTCCCAGAGATGCTGCGTATAATGTATGTCTGGTAATCAGCATACAACACAATGTGTAATTAGTATTTTAAAACCTATTCATTTCCAAACAGTGCTTCTTTTAGAAGCTTAATTCTACCAGCTGTGAATTAACTATTCGTCCTACATTTGTTATCTGCAAATTTGGCGGACTTTCACAAAGCCATTATAATAAGAATATTTGAAAGAGGATAGAAAACTTACGGCATACCTCAAGGCTGAAGCGTAGATTAATGTCATTCAAAGCTCTTTGTATGCATCAACTAGCAAGAACTAGCTACAATTCATTTACCTATACGGTCACCTAGCTGGTAATTTCTTATTCCATCCATGAAAATTCCCTTGATTCACTACAGTGATAAAACTCCCTATATATACCAAATATTCACTTAGGCAGTTAATAAGACAAAGATATATCAAGATTAAGTTGGTAATTTGAAATGCAAAATAATAATTTTAAGACGAGTTCCCCAGAAGCCTTATCTGGAAAGAACTTTTCTTAACCCGGGTCACTCAGGATTCCCACAGAGAAAGCCCGGCTGAAGCTCACCTTCTAAAACCACAGGACCCAGGAAGAAACCGTCCACCACAACCGATGTTCACTAAGACGCAAGCGCAGGAATGTGACTTAATGTAGAGCTACTAGAGAGACTACAAACTAGGGATGTGTGAAATGATTAGTGACAGAAAAAGAATGGAAACGTTAAAAAGAAGTCAATATGACAAAACAAGTAATAGCCAGATCTGAAGAATGATACACAGCTAGAAATGAAAAATAATTCTTGAAAAAAGAACCCCAACGAATGGTCTAAAAAGGAGATTATACAGCTGACAAGGGAATTCATAAACTGGAAGAGAGCTACAAGTCATCAGAGAAAGAGAAAAGAGCACAGAAGGGGTTCAAAGATGAAGAGAACAGAATGAGAAGGGCCAGCAAACATTTTTTAAAATAGAAATGACAGTTTCTTTGAAATCTGTTCTCCATTATGTAACAACTTCACCACCCAGTAACACTAGTTACCTTCCTACTGTAAACCCAAATATATTTCTTAAGTACTAATTTGCTTTAAACATTGCTTATATTTTTTGAATTCAGTTTATTTTTGTGGAGAGACAGAACGCAAGGCAGGGAGGGACAGAGAGAGAGGGAGACACAGAATCCGAAGCAGGCTCCAGGCTCCAAGCTGTCAGCACAGAGCCCAACAAGGGGGCTCGAACTCAAGAACCACAAGATCACGACCTGAGCGGAAGTCGCCACTTAACCAACGGATCCACCCAGATGCCCCTCAACATTGCTTATTTTTAATGTAGCTTTACCATAATATAGAAATGGTCACCATCCTAAAGTTTTTTTCTTCCTTTTATAAATTAATATCTTATTCATACAGAATACCTGGGAAACAAGTTTTAATTAAAAGCTACCTCGAACCTAGCAGTTCACTGTCAGTTACGTTCCTGCCCTGAAGCTGAAGCGAAGTCAGTGATTCTACTGGGAACGAGACAAGACTGTACTTGAGAAGAAAAAACTACACGTTCAGCCCACAGTACAGTGTGAACGCCAGGTACTTCTGAGACGTGAGAGAAGAGACTTTTCCGAGACTGTCGAGGCATCTTCAGGTGACCAAGGCAAGTGTTAAAACATTTTTAAAAAACACAGTAAAGAGTTCCCTTAGCTGTATGTTAGTACCTGTTCCCCGTACGCCGGCTGGGTTAAGAACGAAGGCCGCGATGTAACTTCGGAGGCTGGCCTGCGGGGCACTGCCTCACACCCACGCCTTCCATCCCGGGAAGAGCCGGCTGAGGTTCTTGGGGTCCATGGCCTGCTGTATGAGCAGGTTCACCTGCCCCCCGACGCTGAGCACGGTTCCTTCCTCCACGCCTTTCAGCTTCTCTTGGAGCCGCATCAGGACGCGTTCGGCCACTTTGTTGAAACTCTGGTCGATGTCCCTACGGACAGACACAGAGGCTGCGTGAGGCGGAGCGGGTTAAAGGGCCCCGGAGAGAGGAACGTCTGAGCAGGCGATAGCAGGGCTCACCCGAGACCGCGTCTGCACTCCTGGTCGTCCGCACTGGGAGTGGCGTGGAGCTCCGTGTCGTCCTCCGGCCTCTGCTGTAAATACAGAGCTTTCAACGGATTCATGGTCCAGTCAAAGAGGGGGTCGTACAGGAGGACCTAGACAGAGAGAGCGATGTGCATTTGGATGTGGATTCAGACACAGAAGCACCACGTGATGAAGATCACGGAGGTCAGATGCTGGTGGGGGGGCGGGGCAGGGGGGGGCCAGGCTGTGGCAGGCGCCTTCCCCTCCTTGTGGAGGAGACTGTGCTTCTCACCCCACTCCCAACCCATTCTTCTCCTTACGTGGGGGCGCTGAGCTGCCCCCACCTGGAAACGGACCTATTAAAGAGATAAGGACTAGTCGCTTTCCTTCCTCCTCTCTATCTCCTCCTCGTCACTTCTACGGTCCTGGTGCCTGCTCTGCCCACCTCAGCCCCTCCCCCCGCCTCGGGCCCCAACTCTCTCCGGCCCCAGCTCCCCCCCCTGGGCTGGACCAAGGCAGAGGTTAGGCGAGGGGGTTGGACAGCACTGGCCAGCCTGTCTGGGCTTCACCACTAGCCACGTCTCCAATAAGTTTGTCAGGACTAAACCGAATGTTCTGATCTCTATCCTATCCTTAAGGCTTTTTCCTTTTCCCTCAGTAGGTTCCAGATTTGACTGGAGAAAGGAAAGAGGGTACTTTATTGAAAACTCCTCAAAACCCAAGGTCTAGTGCAGTCTGGAGATCCACGTATGCAGTAGAATTTGAAAACCACAACAACTGGCATGGGCGGAGCAAGGGGCTTGAGGTCTTAAATTCTAGTAAATGAGGTCATGAGGGATTTTTGACCATGGCAATGTGGAACAGCTAACCACCCCTGCTGTTTATAAGCGCAGATTTTTTTAATACACCTTGGCAAAAATGCTAAGCGCACAGGTCTTGGTAAGTGAAAGCTCAGTTCCAGGGTGAGCGGTGAGCAGAGTATCCCCCCATTAGAGAACCCCACCATCTTCTTGCAACTCACTTCTTTGTGTTTTCTCAGTGGATCTGTGGGCCCCGACTGTAAACTGCCTTTAGCATTACCTGTTTAATTCCGGGACATGAACTGAATCAGCAGTACCAAAATCAGCGCATCTGTTTCAGGCTTTCCACGCTGTTGTAAGCAACCCAGAGGGCCATTAAAAACCACAGGGGGCTGACTCCTAATTATGTGGTTTGTCCATAAGTTAAAGGGTTCCTGTGTGACTTTCAGTTGGACATTGACATGCTCTAGAGTTGAAACATCCAAACCAGATTCCCCCACAAAAAGGAGGTATATTTTAAAAATTCCAATGTACTTAACACACAGTGTAATACTAGTTTCAGGTGCACCATACAGCAGTTCGACACCTGCATACATCGCCCTGTGCTCCTCACAAGTGCCCTTCTCGAACCCCATCCCCCCCCACCCCCCCGCTGGTGACCATCAGTATGCTCTCAATAGTAAGAGTCTGTTTCTTGGTTTGCCTCTGTTTCTTTTTTTGTCCCTTTTCTCATTCGTTTCCTAAATTCCATGTGGAATTTGTCTTTCTGACTAAATTTTGCTTAGCATTATATGTTCTAGCTCCATCCACGTTGTTGCAAATGGCAAAATTTTATTTTTTAAAGCCAGGTAATTCCATTGTATATATACATCACTTCTTTATCCATTCATCTACTGATGGACACGTGGGCTGTTTCCATAATTTGGCTGTTGTAAATAATGCTTCTATAAACATAGGGGTACATGTTTCCCTTTGAATTAGTGTTTTTGGTTTTTCTTGGTAAATAGCCAGTAGTGTGATTACTGGATCACAGGGTAGTTCTATTTTTAACTTTATGAGGAACCTCCACACTGTTTTCCACAGCGGCTGCACCAGTTTGCATTCCTATCAATAGTGCAAGAGGGTTCCCCTTTCTCTGCATCCTTGTTAACATCTATTGTTTCTTGTGGTGTTGACTTTCGGCATTCTGACAGGTGTGAGGTCGGTATCGCATTGTGGTTTTGATTTGCATTTCCCTGATGATGAGTGACATTGAGCATCGTTTCATGTGTCTGTTGGTCATCTGGATGTCTTCTTTGGGAAAATGTCTATTCATGTCTTCTGTTCATTTTTAATTAGATTATTTGGTTTTGGGGTGTTGAGTTTTATAAGCTCTTTATATATTTTGGATAGTAACCCTTTATCAGATATGCCATTTGCAAATATCTTCTCTCCTTCCATAGGCTGCCTTTTAGTTTTGTTGACTTGTTTCCTTCACTGTGCAGAAGATTTTTACTTTGATGAAGTCCCAATAGTTTATTATTTTTGCATTTGTTTTCCTTAGGAGACATATCTAGGAAAAAAGTTGGTATGGCCAATGTTAAAGAAGTTTACCGCCTGTGTTCTCTTCTAAGACTTTTTATGGTTTCGTGTCTCACATTTAGGTCTTTAACCCATTTGAATTTATTTTGTGTATGGTATAAGAAAGTGGTTCATTTTATTTCTTTTGCATATTACTGTCCTGTTTTCCCAACACCATCTGTTGGAGAAACATTCTTTTGCCGATTTGATATTCTTTCCAGGTTTGTCAGAGACTAATTACCATATAATTGTGGGTTTATTTCTGGGTTTTCTATTCCATTCTATTGACCTGTGCATCTGCTGTCGTGCCAGTACCATGCTGTTTTGATTACTACCGCTCTGTAACGGAACTTCCAAGTCTGGAATTGTGATGTCCCCAGCTTTGCTTTTCTTTGTCAAGACTGCTTTGGCTATTCAGGGTCTTTTGTGATTCCGTACGAATTTTAGGATTGTTTCTTCACAAGCTCTGTAAAAAATGCTGGTGGCATTTTGACAGAGATTGCATTAAATGTGCAGATTGCTTTGGGTGGTACAGACACGTTAACAGTATCTGTTCTTCCCAGCCATGAGCATGGAATGTCTTCCTATTTCTTTGTGTCTTCTTCACTTCTTTCATCAGTGTTTTTTATAGTTTTCGGAGTACAGCTCTTTCCCCTCTTCAGTTGGGTTAATTCCTAGGTGTCTTATTTTTGATACAGTTGTAAATGGGATTGTTTTCTTAATTTTGCTTTCTGCTGCTTCATTATTAGTGTATAAAAATGCAACAGATTTCTGCACATTGATTTTGTATCCTGCGACTTTACGGAATTCATTTATCAGGTCTAATCATTTTTGGTGGGATATTTTGGGTTATTTTTGGCATCCTGTCTCCTGCAAATAGTCAAAGTTTTACTTTTTCCTTACCAATCTGGATGTCTTTTATTTCTTTTTGTTGTCTGATTGCCGTGGCTAGGACTTCTAATACTCTGTTGAATAAAAGTGGTGGGAGTGGCCATCCTTGTTTTGTTCCTGATCTCAGGGGAAAGCTCTCAACTTCTCCCTACTGAATATGATGTTTGCTGTGGGTTTTTCATGTAAGGTCTTTATTATGTTGAGGTAAATATAATAACCTGCTTTGTTGAGGTTTTTTTGATCAACGGATGTTACACTGTGTCAGATGCTTTTTCTCTGTCTACTGAAATTATCATACTGTTTTTGTCTTTTCTCTTATCGATGTGACCCATCATGTTGATTGATTTGTGAATACTGACCCTCATCTGCACACTGGATATAAAGCCCACTTGATCATGGTGAATGGCTTTTTTAATGTAATGTTGGATTTGGTTTGCTAGTATTTTGTTGATTTCTACATCTCTGTTTGTCAGAGGTACTGGCCTGTAGTTCTTTTTATGCTGTCTTTATCAAGGTGATAATGGCCTCATAGAATGAATCTAGAAGTCTTCCTTACTCTTCTATTTTTTGGAATAGTTTAAACAGATAGGTATTAACTCTTCTTTATTTTAAAAATATAATTTATTGTCAATATGGCTAACGTACAGTGTGTACAGTGTGCTCTTGGTTTTGGGGTAGATTCCCATGATTCATTGCTTACACACAACACCCAGTGCTCATCCCAACAAGGGCCTTCCTCAATGCCCATAACTCACTTTCCCCTTTCCCCTACCTCCCATCAACGCTCAGTTTGTTCTCTTTATTTAAGAGTCTCTTATGGTTTGCCTCCCTCCCCTTGTTTGTAACTATTTTTTCCCCTTTCCTTCCCCCATTGTCCTCTGTTAAGTTTCTCAAGTTCCACATATGAGAGAAAACATATGAGGTCTTCCTCTGACTGACTTATTTCACTTAGCATCATACCCTCCAGTTCCATCCATGTTCATTCATTCTTTCTCATTGCCAAGTAGTATTCTGTTGTATATATAAACCACATCTTCTTTATTCATCGGTTGATGGACATTTGGGCTCTTTCCATAATTTGGCTATTGTTGAATAGCACCAAAGGATATAGGGGTATGAACTCTTCTTTAAATGTATGGTTGAAACTGTCTGTGAAGCCATCTGATAATGGACTTCTGTTTGAGTCAGTAATCAAAAAATCCCAACAATTTCATTGGTGGTAATCAATCTGTCCAACTTTTAAATTTCTTTCTGCTTCAGTTTTGGTAGGTTACATATTTCTAGGAATTTTCCCATTTCTTCCAGACTGTCTAACTTGTTGGCATAGTTTTTCATAATAATTCCCTTACAATTCTTTGTTGTTTTTTTTTTTTAAAGGAGGCTTCATGGCTGGCTTGAGCCCAATGTGGAGCTTGAACTCAAAACTCTGATATCAAGACCTGAGCTGAAACAGAGCTGGAAGCTTAACCAGCTGAGCCACCAAGGTGCCCCCAATTGTTTGTATTTCTATAGTGTTGGTTATTTCTCTTTTATTTGTGATCTTGAGTCCTTTTTTCTTTTTTAAGAGTCTGACTAGAGGTTTATCAATTTTGTTGATTTTTTTTAAAGAAATAGCTCCTGGTTTCATTGATGTGTTTTCTCTTTTTTTTTTAGTTGCTATATCATTTATTTCTGCTCTAATCTTTATTTCCTTCCCTCTGCTGGTTTTAGGTTTTGTTTGTTTTTTTCTAGCTCCAGTCCTGTAGATGCAAATTTAGGTTGTTGATTTGAGATTTTGCGGTAGGCCTCTATTGCTATATATACTTCCCTCTTAAAACTGCTTTTGCTGCATCCCAAAGATTTTGGACTGTTGTGTTTTAATTTCTTTTGTTTCCATGCACTTTTTTATTTCTTCGATTTCTTGGTTGACCCATTCACTGCTAGTTATTTAATGTCCATGTATTTGTGGTCTTTCCAGATTTTGGCAGGGAGTGGGGGGAGTGACTTCCAGTTTCATAGCTTGTGGTCAGAAAAGATGTGTGGTATGACTTTAATCTTTTAAAATTTGTTGAGGCTTATTTTGTGGCCTAATATGTGATCTGTTCTGGAGAACATTCCACGTGCACTTGAAAAGGATGTGTATTCTGCAGTTTTAGAATGGAATGCTTTTTTTTTTTTTAAAGATTTTTTTTTTTGAATTTTTTTAATTTATTTTTAAGAGAGAGAGACAGAGAGTGAGCAAGGGGACGGGCAGAGAGAGAGAGGGAGACACAGAATCTGAAGCAGGCTCCAGGCTCTGAGCTGTCAGCACAGAGCCCGACGCGGGGCCTGAACCCACAGACTGCGAGATCATGACCTGAGCCGAAGTCGGCCGCTCAACCGACTGAGCCACCCAGGCGCCCCTGGAATGCTTTGAATATATTGGTTAAATCCATCTGGTCCAGTTGGTCATTCAAAACCACTACTTCCGTGTTGATTTTCTATTTGGTTAATCAGTGTAAATGGGATGTTTAAAGTCCCCTGCTATTTTTGTATTACTTTTGATTAGTTCCTTTATGTTTGTTATTAACTGTTTTATGTATTTGGATGCCCCCATGTTGTGTGCATGTTTATAATTATTGTATCTTCTTGTTGGACTGTCCCCTTTATTATTACATGGTGTCCTTCTTGGTCTGTTTTTACAGTCTCTGTTTTAAAGTCCATTCTGTCCTATGTAACAGTTGCTGCTTCTGCTTTCTTTGACATCCAGTTGCATCATAAATGTTTCTCCATCCCCTCATTTTCAATCTGCGTGTGTCTTTCTTGAGGTCTGAAATGAGTCTCTTGTAGGCAACATATAGATGGGTCTTGTTTTGTTTTGTTTTAATCAACTCTGTCACCCTATGTCTTTTTATTGGAGCATTTGATCCATTTATAGTCAAAATAATTACTGATAGATACATAAGTATTGCCATTTTGCTACTTGTTTTGTGTTTGTTTTCATAGTTTTTCTCTGATCCTTCTCTTGCTTTCTTTCATGGTTTGCTGGCTTTCTTTAGTGATTGTACTTGGATTCCTTTCTCTCTATTCTTTGTACATCTATTGGTGTGTTTTGATTTGTGGTGACCATTAGGTTTGGATGTAACATTTTCTTATAGCAGTCTATCTGAAGTTGATGGTTGCTTAAATTTGAACCCATAGGGTAGTACATTTTATGAATCAACTAATGAAAAGAAATGGAGGTAAAATACTATAAAAAGCCTGTATATTCTTCTTGGGTTGAAGAAACAACATAAATTATTTCAAACCCTAGGGCTTCTGTTGGAATCATATTTACAAATTCTGAAATCAAGGAGGAACCAGAATATTTCAAAACCTGACTTTAGTCTTACTATCAGAAGTTGGAACACGATAAAGGAACACAACCTGATTAAGCTAGAACAGGGGTTCTCAATCTTGGCACTAATGATATTTTTGGGCTGAATACTTTTGTCTTGGGGGCTATCCTGTGCACTGCAAGAAGTTCAGTGGCATCCCTGGCCTCCACCCAGTAGATGTCAGTAGCTTCTAAAAAACGCAAATGTTCTGCCCCGTCCCCAGAAGTATGGTTTGAGTATGGTCAGCCTGAATGTTTTTAAAAAGTAGTACAGGTGATTCTGAAGTACAGCTAGTCCAGCACCACCAGGGAAAGGAACGAAAGCTGAAGATGTAAGTGAGAGAGGCTCGCCTATACTCTGGCCCGCACAGGCCCCTTCCCCAGTGTGGGGAGGGTCTGCTTCAGGTACACAGTTTGGTCCTGGATGGAGCTAATGTCATAAGCCCTGGAGATCTGCTTTACTTCCTTCCCTTTCTGTGTGGTTACCATGAATCGAGAAAAGGGGATATGACTTACTGATTTCTCCTAAAACCCCAGTGGAAACCATTCTGAAAGCAAGTAATGCCACGGGAGAGATCTAAGATGTCAAAGTGCTGATTTATGAATTAAAAACTAGAGATTACTTATAATGCTGTAACATGCCCAGAAATTTGAGGGGACTGGAAACATTTCTAAACCATGATTTACTGACGTGTGCACCCTCCCCCTCCTCCAGCAGTCTTCCCACCACACGAAAATGAAGCACCGATCCTCCCATCAGTGACTTCCTCACAAATTTCCTTATAATAGGCCTTACCTCCACGATGGTTAACAGGGTTTCCTGAGAGCTTCTCATAACCTCCATGGTTTTCTCGCAGCATCTACAAACACATTATAAACACGGATTTTGTTCCACAGCAACGTTTCCAACATCCCTTCATGTGCATATACTCCTGCATACCGTGCTGAGACTACTCTTGTTAATAATTCCCAAATCAGTATTTCAACAGCAGAGTACTAGGCCGACCGCGTTTTCAGTAAATGTTTTTGAAAGGAATAGAAGTATCTATGTGAACGTAAGCTAAGCATTTATAAGGGTAACAGGACTACTATGACACATTTCTCTGTCATTGATTATTGTAGTACTATTTAGTTCACTTTGACTAGAATCCACTCTATTAAAAGCTGAGGACACGGACCGATGCTGGGAAAACTGTGGGGAACTGTGAAGTGCTCTCAGCAGGAACTAGTACATCACACACGCCTTCGGCGCAGGCTACACGCCCGACACTGAGCGCCCAAAGGAGTTCTAGGCAATAAACAGAGCGTTCCCTGGGGCAGAGGCAAGCTGCTTCCAGAGGGGGCTAGGACGGAGGTTAGTGTGTCATGTGGGATGAGGCCCCAGATGGTCAAAAGGAGGGAGAAACTATTCCTCTCTTCACCCCAGTTTCTCCCTACTTCCAGTAAAGCGCTGGGACATAATTTCACAGTGAATTCTATCATCTACAGAAATCAACAATCCAAGTAAGTCAGACACCAAAAGCCATCTGCTTTCCCTGCCTATTTAAAAACCTTCCGGGGGAGGTGGGTGGGGGTGGGCTACCCGGGTGATGGGGACTAAGGAAGGCACTTGTGATGAGCACTGGGTGTTGTATGTAAGTGATGAAATCACTAAATTCTACTCCTGAAACCCATACTACACTGTGTGTTAACTAGAATTTAAATAAACTTTTTTAAACAACTCATTAAAATTCTGTTTAATGTTAAGGGATTATAAGTAAAATTCTGTTTCTATCAAAAAAAACCCCCAAAAACCAGACTTATGGTCACCAGAGGTGGTAGGTGGGGGAGGAGGCACAGGAGGAAGGTGGTAAAAGGTACAAATTCCCAGTCAGAAGGCAAGTGCCACACGGAACATACAACAGGAGGACCCGGGTTCACACTCTGGGTAACACTCTAACACTCTGTGTGAGACGTTAGGAGAGGGAATCCTAAGAGTCATCACAAACTTTGTCTTTTTTCTTTTCTTCTTTCCTTTTTATAGTGTCGGTGTGAGATGATGGATGCTAGCTGAAGCTGCCGCAGTCATTCTGTGATATATGTGAGTCAGGCCGTCATGCTGTGGGCCTTAGACTTCTACAGTGACAGGGGGTCTATTATGTTTTAATAAAACTGGGGAGAAAAAGAAAGAAATAAATGCACGCTCACCTTCTGAAGACACCTTCAACACCAGTAATGCCCATCCCATCCACAATATCCCTGGTGAGTCTGAAAGGAACCGTCTCGGGAGTAGGAAGGATTTTACCCTGTTCAAAAGCGACTCCTAAAGTAAACAGCGCAGCAGCGTTAGGGGCGTCCATCCTCCCGTGAGGCGTGTGAGCTGTGCACAGACCCCACGGAATCTGTCCCCACCACCCCGGAGCACCAGAGCCCACAGTGGTTTCGTCTGTTTCTGCTCTGCCTGTGTAGGAGGCGCACTTCAGGTTTAAAAAGCAGAACTACTCTAGATATTAGAGAAGTTCCAGATTGAAGAGTGATTTTTTAAAAGTGAAATAGTGATGGGTAGGATTTAAAATGCAAAACATATTATGTATGTAATCTTAGTTTATATTTCTTTATTTAAATATACACAGGGGTGCCTGGGTGGCTCAATCAGTTAAGTGTCCAACTCTTTTTTTTTTTAATGTTTTATTTATGAGAGAGAGACTGAGACGGCACGAGCGGGGGAGGGAAAGAGAGAGGGAGACACAGAATCTGAAGCAGGCTCCAGGACGTCAGCACAGAGTCCAGCGTGGGGCTGGAACCCACGAACCACAAGATCAGGACCTGAGCCGAAGCTGGATGCTTAACTGACTGAGCCCCACGGCGCCCCGACAATGCTCTTCCTAACTGCCACTCGGTCAGTCCTCGCCTTTTCGCGGCCTCCCTTCCTCCACGCTACCCAAAGGTTACTTCCTAGACCGCTAACACGGACTATTCAATTCAAAGGCCTGTTTCCAGTGCTGACTTCACTTGGCTTCCTGTACCACGTACTACTGAGCAGTTCTTCCTTCGAGAAAACTGTCCTTCCCCCGCCTTTTTCTTTCCTGACTCGGGCTTCTCAGTGCTGGCATTCCTCACGATCCCATCCTCGGTCCTCTTTATCCAGGATGAGCTATAAGATCAGAACCGCCCTCCAGTCCAGTGACCGCGACTGACATCGGTTGGCTGATGGTTCTACAGCCCTGTCATGATGGCTCAACCTCTTTGCCTTCCTGAATATTCAAGTGCCCGTTACAACTGGAAATCCCATTAACACCTAAAAACAATGTGCAAAAGTAAATTCACTGCTTTCTTGTTCTTCACAAAACCTGCTGTGTTCCTTGGCCGGACACGTCAGTTATCCCAGTCCTCCCTCCCGCTACTCCCATGTCTACCGTCCCTGGTTCCGGTTATGACAAAAATGCGCCCCCTGCGTCCAATCTCCCGCCCTCTACAACCGTAGTCCAAATCGGCATCCGTTCCTGTCTAAACAGTCACATCAGCCCCTACCTTGTCTTCCTGCTGCCAGCGCGGCTCTCCGAGTGACTTCTGCGGTAATCAAAGATCGTCTTTTCCTACGTCAGGCTACCTTCACTTACTTCCCATTGTGCGACAGATTCAAGCTGAAACTCTTCACCGGGCTCTTTACCGTCCGGTGCCAGTCTACCTGTGCAGCTGCTCGGCGCCCTGCCGCCTTCACTCGGCCGTGTTCAGTGTCTGTGTTCCTGCAGGTTACACCTTCCTTCCTGCTCATTTCATATTTGCTGATGATCCTCGCTCGCTCTAAGACCTGCCTTGAACGTCCTGTTCTATACGAATCTCTCATTATGCCAACGGTTAGCCGGTCCCTCCTGCACGTGCTGACGCTATTTGAAACAACATCTGCTGTAGTGTATCTGTCTCCTTCACACTTGCAATATCATGGGGGCAAACATAATTTCTTAAGACCAAACATGTGTTAAACAGAATAAAGATGCACTTCTAATCTTTCACTACTTACCTAAATCGATGTGCACGAGCTCTGCGGACTGCTCATTTATCAAGATGTTCTGGACGTGTCTATCACCAAGTCCAAGTATGTAACCGACTGGGAAAAAAAGCACAATAATCTGAGATCACGGGTATCTATTTCTAGAACACGTTTAGCCACAATTTCAACTAATAGCGCTGACAACATGACTTTTTAGTAGGCTATTTAGCCTCAAGGCAGTATGTACCTAACTTGCCACTTAGTGTTTAAGTCAAGTCTTGCCAGCTATTTTAATTTGTACTGCATTTTACACACTGTAGATGATGCGCTAAAAAAAAAAAGCTTTCCCCTTACAAATAAGCATGCGTCTAAAAATAATAGTATGTACTTTGAAAATCAGTGTGGCTAAAGTCGAGACCTATTATCTGGCAGGGTCAAAGCACTGGGTTATATGCACTCAAATATTTTACTGAGTACACTTTTAAAGTGAGAAGCCTATGGGTAAATTCCTTATTCTTCAGTGAAACTTTCTTCTGCTTGATGAATTCCACTGCACACAAATTAATCACTAATTCATGTCATCAGGTATTTGTCCAGGAAAAGCTGCATCTCTGTTTTGAAGGCAGCGGGCGGCATGCCCGAGTGCTTCGGATCCACTGAAAACCCCCGCGTGGCGCCGCAGAGAAGCGGTGAGGAGGCAGGAGGCCTGTGTGCGGGGCCTGGGTGGTCGCTACCTTACTTTTCTGTTTATAAACTAAATTAGTTGAATCAGATTAGTGACTCTCAATGTGGAAAAGAAGAGGGTTTCGTATTACCTAGAACCTGCTCAAAACCTACATGCCCCGCCTTCCTGGAATGCGGTATCTCAGCGACGGAGGGATGCTCTTTATTTGGTAAAGATCAACGGATGAAAGATCTCTGGCGTTCACGTTAGTTTTCATAGTTCAGGATTTTGTTAACTGCCCCATCTAGCTATTCCAATCTCTTAACCAATTAAAAAAAAAACAAGACCAAAATATGTACGGTGCACCGCATATTTAAATATATACCATGATTTCTAATTGAAAAATAAAATTCTAGTAAGCAGATGCGATCACTGGGTGCTATTAGAGATTCTGTGCAAACAACAATAATTAAAGGAGCTCAGGCAAATATAGGTATCAGGGGTTCTAGGACTTTCCAAGAAAATCTGGGAAAACATTATACTGAAGGAAGGGAAAATACACCGTATTCACTACTCAACAGGGAAGAATGACCAGTCCTCTCTCTCTTCCTCGGAGGAGGAGAATCCTTCCCTGCAGAAGCTCGGAAGAGCTAGCTGGAAGCTGCGAACCAGATGAACTAGAGACCCGGATCTCACGATGAGGACTGCCCGGCTGACCGCCACCGCCGCCGCCCCAGAGCTGGGAAAGCAGCAAGTGCTGCATCTGCGAGTGTGTACGAGGCTTACCGATAGACGAAGTAGCCACACTGCGAGTATAGGCCAGTCGCTTTTCGAACCACACAGCTGGGTCCAGGAATTTTTCCATGCAGAAGTAACGGAAAACTGGTTGAAATTTTTGGCAGATATCCATGAAGGTTTTGTATTTCTCTTCGAAAGACTTCTTTTGTACTTCCTTTAGAAAGATCCAGTATAAAATTTTCTCAATGCCATGTTCAACTACTTTTAACACCTACTTGGAGTTTCTCGACAGAACCTAGTACGACAGATGCAGAGGTGACTAAAAGGTGAACAAGGCATCGCCTCTCCCACCAGAAGCTCCAGGGCAACAATTACAAGTCAGAATTTAGGGTTCAGGAGTCAACCCTGGGGGAAGGAGGCACACCAACAGTGGCTCTTACTTCTTTCGATTCAATTCTCATTTGAACGGTTCTGTAATCTGTGGACATAAACACAAAAGCCAGAGGCAGCTCCAGCCGCCCAGCCCCGGGGTCAACAGGAAACGAAAGGAAGGAGAATGGAAGACTCGCTAATGGACAGATGGGTGGCCGAGCAGCTGACCGCCTAACCTCGGCCCTCCGGTGTGTTGACCGCTTCCCCGAAGCCGGGCTGGCCCACCTGCGAGGGCCTGGCTCGGGCATCTGCGCTGGGAGCAGTCCCAAGCCCAGACCACCTCCCCGCCTCGGCGAACTCAGCCACTGCCTCTCCCTTTCCACACAGTAAGGAGCCCCTCCACGCGCCCCCTCACTGGAAGACTGGGTGCTACTGATGACTCTCTCCCCCAACCCCTCTTCTAACCAGTGACCAAATGCCATCGGTTCTATTTCTAGTATGTTCGCCCATTCTCCATTCCTCCTGTTATTAGTCTTAATTCAGGACCCCTGTGTCCTGCTTCTTGAAAGCTTCTCAAAAATGTAGCCCACAGTGCCGCCAGAATCCTTTCTCTAAAATGCAAACACGGCACCAGCACCTTCGCCAGGGTTCTCTGCTGCCCGCAGGCTGAAGTGCAGATTTCCCAGCATTTCCCGCCGCGACGCTCCACGTCCTGACTGACAACTCCTGCTGCAAGTCCTGTGTGTCTCCTCCTCCAAGACGGGGCGTCGGCCGTCTCTAACCGCCTGTCCGTGCCCCCTCCTGCCCTTCGCCTGCCGCTCCTTCTGCTGGGAACACCGGCTCAGTCCGTAATCTCGGCTCAAAGGCCACTCCTCCACGAAGCCCTCCAGAATCTGACCCCACCCCTGCCTGTCCCAGGGAGAGCCGCGCACCTCCTGCCCGGCGGGCGCCGCGCTCTGGCACACCCTTCCCGTCCATTCACACCTCCACAGACCAGCACAGTCGAAGGAAGAAGAAGGGATGCGAGAGGTGGACGGGCCAAGTTCAAATCCCTGCTCCAGCGTCTGTGAGCTCGCTGACCGCGGCCAGGGGACCTTTCTGAGTTCCCTCGAATTTTAAAGCGGAGAAGCGCGGTGACGAGGAGTCCTAACGTCTGGGGCGGGCCAGCGCAGGAGCTGGGAGGCAGGAGACGCTCGCTGAAAGCTGCCGACTGGCTGAACGAGCGTCAGGCCGATGGCCAGCGTCCATGGCACAAGTCTCAAAAGGTCTATCCGCTTCACAGAAAAATTTCTTCATCATCTGTTTTTCGGCTTTAGTCAGCTTACCCCAAACTGGAAGCTCATCAGACCAAGGCTGACACTTTATATGGTAGAAAACCTTTCCTTTCTCGCTCCCACAAACTCCCATTCCGGTGAGCCTACCTTCTCTTACCATCATTACCCTTAGTATCGTTACCTGATGAAATGAAAATATTCTGTATTCCGGAACATTCGGTAACTGCCAGCTTTAATAATCTTGCAATAATCCGTACTTTTGAGTGTCACTCACCGTCATTTTCTTTTGGCACTGGAGGGCGCTGAAATCCCTCGGCCTGTATCTCTTATGCGCGCCATTCTCGTTGTTAACCAGAAATTCACCGATAGGGACGGTTCCCGTGCACCATTCGAGAACCCCACTCCGCTGGGAGAGCGGAACCACCTGCGTCCCGGGGGAGAGACATTCTGATTATGCAAGGGAACCGACGGGCACTCGCGCTCACTCAGAGTCCAAGTGAAGCGGCCTTGAGGTGGGGCCTGCTATTTCTCTGTCCAAAAGAGACGAAATTCCTCGGTGGAAAATAAACGTGAGCTCAAAGAGCCAGACTCTGCAGCGTGCTGTGTGGACTCCTGAGGAGGCCTCCGCTCCTGCATCGAGCTCCAGGAGGCGCTGAGGTGCGCTCCAGGTGGCAGGGAGCTGCCTGCTGGCCTCACGCTTCTAACAGCAAACAAATTCAAAGAATGGCACTGTGGAAAATATTGAATATAATCCTAATACTTTGATCATTAAAAGCACATGTAATCTTGCTTTATAGTCTCGTTAGCTACACTAGAGCAGTTTTACCGCAGAGATTAAAACTTATGACGCATAAAGTACAGAAAATGGTATAAACAGATATCCCTGTACCCACTGACCAGCTTTCTCAAATGGAAAGATTTTCTCCTATCTGCTGCGGAGGCGAAGATCCCTGTGTGCCCCTCACTGGCCCCGCGTCCTCTGCCCCCACTCACTTTCTCATGTTCATGTATCTTCTGGTATATTTTTATTTCGAAGCAACATATGCATAATAGTTGTAAGCTTTAAGTAAAGGAGTATTAGACTCAGTGAATGTTTCTGCAATTTGTTTTTTTCTCACTCAACACTATTTCACCACAGTTGTGTTAGTACATGTAACTAAATGGTCTGTTTTAATAAACATATACTCTAGAAGTACACCATAATTACCCGGCTTCTGCAATCTGCATGTTAACTGAACCTACTTTCTGTCCGGATTCCCCTGGAGCGTCGCTAGAGTGCCCTAGCGCACTGTTGGGGACTCTCTCTCGGTCTCTCCAGGGGACATACATACCTGGGAATCGAACACCTGGTCACGGGCAAGTGCCGCTTCCGTTCAGTTAACCAGACGGTGCCCAACACTGTCCAGAGCGCTTCTGCCAGTTTGTACGCCCAGAGGCAGAGTTCCTCCCAGAACCTTCCCAGCACGTGGTACTATTAAGACTTTTATTTAAATTATGCCAATCTGAGCCGCGTGAAACGGTAGCTCACCGTGGTTTCTATCTGTATTTTCAGATTCCCAGTAAGGCTGAGTAAAATTTGGCAGGCATACTGCTCATTCAGATGTTTTCCTCTTGTGACCTGTCTGTATCCTTTACCTGTTTTCCTATGGACCTGTTAGTCTTTTTACAACTGGTTTGTAAGAGCTATTTATATATTCTGTATATAAATCCCTTGTTATTGTAATAATCCTTTGTTATTAACATCATCATTAAACTCATTTTTCTTAGTTGGCCACTTGTCTTTATAGAATATTTGATTCTATAAGGTTTTTACTTTAATGTGCTCGAACAGGCTGCACGGTTTTATGGCTTGTGTCTTTGGCTAATTTCCTAACTCCGTGTGTTGAGGGTCTGTTCCGTGCTCACGGGCGCCCGTGTGCGGGACAGTGTCGTGTGAGGCAGAGGAGGGCCGTGCCGTCCTACGGCTCCGCGCTGCCGACGGAACATATGCGTTCACGGGCGGGCAACGATGTCAGAAAACAAGGGCGGCAGAACGGAAGAGGCACTGAAAATAGATCTGGTCAGGGAAGGGCTCAGTGAGGAGGTGACCGAGGGAAGCTGAACGAGGTGAGGGAGGCCGGCGTGAGCTGAGGGAGGAGGGTTCCAGGCCGAGGGGAATGAGGAAGCCCTGAGCTGAAACAAAGCCGGTGCCTCTAAGCGAGAGCGGGAGGACCAGGTGAGCCCGGGGGAGGCGACACCAGCACCAGGAGGACGGGAGGGACGAGGGTGGGAGAGTGGCAGATGGAGGAGGAAAGGGAACAGGAGAGGCAGATCACTCTCCTTCAGGGATAACGTGACGTCGTCTGGAGTTTCGAGCAGGAAACGGACATATTTATTCAGTCTTGGACTCTTTACAGAGAGTAATTCTAGCTGTTTGAGTAAACTGACTTTGTTTGGGGGGCGAGGACAGAAGTAGGGACTTACCCGGACCCCATCGAAGAGGTGTGGGTGCAGGGCGGGACTGCTGTCAAAAGCGGCTGGAATGAAAGTGGCCTGGCAGAGACGTGCCGATGGAGCGCACGGGAGCCATGGGGGAGACGGGGAGGGGTTACTATGATGCCGAGTATTTGGTGATCTTTAGGAATTACTGCTAACTCTTTTAGGCTTGTGGTTCTGGTTTCTTTTTTTAAAGAGACATTATCTCATCTAACTACACAATGAAATAAATGTTTACAGACAAAATGATGACATTTTGCTTCAAAGTAATATCAGAGGGGAGGAAGTAGGTGGAAGAAGAAAAGAAACAAAACTATCCACGAGTTGATCACTAGGATCACTGGGCGATGGTGCGAGGGAACTCATTACAGCGTTCTGTTTTCATATATGTTTGTATATGTTTGTAAATTAAAAGAATTTTTTTGAATGTTTATTTTTGAGAGGGAGGGGGAGAGAGGGAGAGAGGGAGAGAGGGAGAGAGGGAGAGAGGGAGAGAGAGAGAGAGAGAGAGAGAGAGAGAGGAGACACAGAATCTGAAGGAGGCTCCGGGCTGTCAGCATGGAGCCCGATGTGGGGCTCGAACTCACAAACCATGAGCTCATGACCTGAGCCGAAGTCGGACGCTGAAACAACTGAGCCACGCAGGCGCCCCATATGTTTGAAATTTTTCACAGTCATAGAAGTATAAGGGAAATGGCACCTGCAGGATTTGGACTGAGCGCCAGGGTGAAGGGCCCGCTGAGGCGTGGAAGAGCAGCTGTGTTTGCTCTGGGTCTTGGGGGGTGGAGGTACTAACCCGGTATCTCTTAGACCTCGACATGACTCCCTGATCCGCTCGGGAGCCAGCCCTTCCAGATGCTGTCTGTGACCTGACAAAGACCTCAGCACAGACCAGGCAGGAACGGACAAGCAGGGGAGACGGCCCAAGGGGAAAGGGCCGGGACCGCAGAGCCGCGTCCGTGGCGTGGACCAGGCCGCAGAGACCTTATGTGGCCCGCCGAGTCTAACACGCTTACTATCACGGAACGCACTGGCTGCCCGCAGTCTGGATGCCGGCACCTTCTCTGTGCTCTCGACGAGGCGCAGGGGCCTGAGGTACTCGCCTTGTACGTGCAGATAGTCAGTTTCCTCTTCCTGGTCTCGGTGTTCCTCTGCAGCAGCGTGTTACACATCTGGAAGACCTGCTGCATGACGGCGTCCTGTCTCAGGTCATCGCGGCCCTTCACAACATCAAGCACAAGTAAGGAGGCGGCCCGTGTCCTTTACTGCAGGAGCATTCGGAGGGGCCTGAGGACAGGGCTCTCAGAAGTCACTCTGGGCGGAGCGCCTGAGTGGCTGGGCTGGTGAAGTATCCGACTGCAGCACAGGTCATGATCTCACGGTCTGTGAGTTCGAGCCCCACGTCGGGCCCTGTGCTGACAGCTCAGAGCCTGGAGCCTGCTTGGGTTCTGTATGTCCCTCTCTGCCCCTCCCCCACTCGCACTTTTTCTGTCTCTCAAAACTAAGTAAACATTGAAAAAAAATTCTAAAAAAAAATCACCTTGGGCATCTGTACTCCTCACAGTCTCTTAAAATAATTAAGACTCAATGCGACTCTCTCATTTAGAATTGGCTGTAACACTGGGTAGGCAGCTGATTCGGGAAAAGGCGTCCCTCAGCTGCGTCTGTAAGCAGTCTAACCGGAGCGGCCCCTCCGTTCCTCCGTGAAGGCACAGCGCACTGTTCTCTCCGCTGCCCCCCAGCAGGGCCCCCAGGACTTGGGAGCGGAGCCAGGGAGGAGGGATGCCCCCTTCCTGAAGGAGGTAACAGCAGCTGGCACAGTGCCACACTCGGGATAGTGAAGCAAGGGCCCTGGCCTTGAACTGTTCAAGAGAATAAGCAACAATCACCGACAGCTTTTCCGGAACAAGCTGACTGTTAACCTCATCATACTGTGCGTGTTAAAGGCATTCTTTACTTCAATCAACTGTTACAATGGTGCCCTTCCAGAGACACAAAAAAATTAGGAAAAGCAATCTGCTTCTGGAAAATAATGTAACTTATATTCTGTAAGTAAGTTTTCCTCACTTGTAATTTTTGAGAAGAAAAATAAAGACCCAAGCAGGAAGTAAACAAATACAGTTCTGCTGTGACTTTTCTCACTAAGCCTCTAAGTAGCACACGACTCGAGGGAAGTCTCACCTTGACAAGCTGTCTCCTTTCCTTTCCATCAGAGCCCAAACAATCGATTATTTTGGGTAAATTTAAACCTCCTGCTAAACGAAATTCTGCTTTAAACGACTGTACAGTCACCAGATTTCCATATTCTCCTGTAGGATCCACCTAAGAAAACGTAAATGTGATAAACAGGTCAGGTACATACGGGTTTAAGTTTAAAGACAAATTATAAATAACGATTTTACTCTATTTTTATGTTTTACTCTTTTGTTAAAGTTTATTTACTTACTTACAGAGACAGAGTGCGTGAGTGCAGGAGGGGGAGAGAGATAAAGAGAAAGAGAGAATCCCAAGCAGGCTCCATGCTCAGTGTGGAGCCCAGACATGGGGCTCTAACCCAGGAATCGGGAGATCACGACCTGAGCTGAAATTTAAAGTTGGATCCTCAACTGACTGAGCCACCCCGGTGCCCCTGCAAACAGTTTCAATATGAAACACAGGAATGAATGATGATGTGCTGTGGGTTGAGAGCTACAGTGATAACTTACTTCTGTTTAACTGAAAGAAACAGGCGCGCCTGGGTGGCTCAGTCACTTGAGCATCTGACTCAGCTCAGGTCATGATCTCATGGTTCGTGGGTTCAAGCCCCACATCGGGCTCTGGGCAGATGGCCTGGAGCCTGATTCCGATTCCATGTCTCCCTCTCTCTCTGTTCTTTCCCCACTCATGCTGTTTCTCTCTCTCTCAAAAATAAATAATAAAACATTAAAACAATTCAAAAATAAATAAGTGAAACAAACAAACAAACAAGAGGTGCCCTGGTGGCTCAGTTTGAGCAACTGACTACTGATTTCGGCTCAGGTCATGATGTCAAGGTTTTGAGTTCAAGCCCGGAGGTGTTAGGCTCTGTGCTGACAGCTCAGAGCCTGCTCAGGATTCTGTCTCTCTCCCTCTCTCTCGGCCCCTCCCCCACTGTGCTCTCAGTCAAAATAAACTTAAAATTTTTTTTAATTAAAAAAAAAATGACAGGGGCGCCTGGGTGGCTCAGTCGGTTGAGCGGCCGACTTCAGCTCAGGTCACAATCTCACCGTCTGTGAGTTCGAGCTCCGCGTTGGGCTCTTTGCTGATGGCTCAGAGCCTGGAGCCTGCTTCCGATTCTGTGTCTCCCTCTCTCTCTGCCCTTCCCCTGCTCACGCTCTGTCTCTGTGTCTCTCAAAAATAAATAAATGTTAAAAAAAAAAAAACAGGAACTAACCTATAAAAAAAAATGACAGAAATAGAATTCAACACAGGCTAGGGTTATGAAATCACACAAGTCACCTCCCTAAGCACTTCTCACTCAAAGAGGGGCACGGAGTGGTAGGAGAGTGCAGCCAAAAGGCTGCTTTCGGGTCTGACCACTGACTCCGTCTCTGTCAGTCATCCGAGAAATAGTTCAATTTATCACAAAAACATAGGAAGGTAAATTTTAGACAAGTGTGGAGAGTGGCTTCCAGGGTTGGAACGGCGAACATTTTCTGGAAACATTCCGCTAACTACCTTGCTGGTGTCGCTGGAACGGTATCAGCCCAGATGACACAGCTACCTTTCAAATCAAACAACTACATATATGAAGAATGGAGTCAAAATGATTATTTTTCTTTCATTTAAAGAAGTTCTTTCAAGTTTTTATTTAAATTCCGGTGTCAGTTTCAGGTGTACAGCACAGTGACTCTACATTCCCACGTGTCACCTGGTGCTCAGCACAGCGGTGCGTCCTTCATCCCTATGACCTGTTTCATCCATCCCCCTACCCGCTCCCCTCCGGTGACCGCCAGTCTGCTACCTAGAGTTAGGAGTCTGTAAGCAAACCATGACCTTTATTCTTACGACGTGTATCCCTGCCGACGTGGTATTTCTAGCAATAAACATTGCTATGACACAGCTACAAGTATCACGTAGATTACCATTACTACAGAACCCGAACTGTAGTACTTAACACCGGAGCACATCCCAGTCACTACCTTCTAACACATCCAGAATTTTAAAACTATGAAGCATTTAGGGACTTTCTCGCCAAGTTAAACATTAGTCTTGGCACAAGCACGGGGAACCTTTCCTTATTTTGGCCAATGAAGGTAACTGGCTACAGACCTTCCCCACAGGGAAGAAGGCAGGTGCAAAACCAAAGGCAAAATAAAAGAAAGCAGGAGAGTCCTTTGAGTATTTTAAGGGTTGGGTCAACGGAATCTACAAAGAAACTGTATGTTGAAACAACTGAAAGTGCCAATTGTGACCTAAAAAAAAGGTCTGTTTCAAGTCGTTTAGTCTACTTAAGAGGAATTTAGTGCAATAAAAAAAAAAATCAAAGCAGCTAATAGTAAATTACCTTAATTTCCATAGTTGGGACAACAACATCTTCTAAATTCTTCAGTTTGGTGATGGGCTGGTCTGCTGGGATACTGATGCCTTCTGCAGGTAAGAGAAGGAGGTGCTGGTGAGCAAGCGTGCACGGAGGGACAGCTCGGGCGCGAGAGCGGGGGAGGTCAGCAGACGCCACAGACCCCCACCCCCTCGTGCTTCGGGCCCGACTGACAAATGAAGAGCCAGGCTCGGGACACAAGGTAGCTCAGAGCAGAGCATGGCTGACACGAATTCGCAGGTCATCTGACGCTAGCGATCGGGCCCGATTCCAGCTGCGGGTCCAGGCAGAGCACCTTAAGATAATTCGGTAAGTTTGCCCAGAGCACAGATGACGTACTGCGGCCACACCACTATTAAGTGTAACCAAAGGACGTGACGATCGATATTCTCTGTCTGCTCACGGGAACACCAGAGAAGTCTCGTTCTTATTTTAAAGTAGCAAGAACTAAAATGTGAAGACATGATCCTGAACAGAAAAGGGAATATAATTCTCCAAGTACGCAGAGAGAGACTTTTGAGTGTATCCACATAACCAATGTATAGCAGCCTCTGATTACCGGGAGAGACACGGCCAGAGGAGCGAGCGGTTACATGCGCACGAGGCATTCTGACGCCTGTGGAGGTGACGGCGAGGCCTTTCACTCTCCCACCCAGAGCACAGTGAGCAGCCGACATCATTTTAAGAAACCTTCGACCCTGAAAATCATCAGTTATTCAGTTATTGTAATGGACTTATCTCTACACAGTTAATTCTCTGCAAGTGTTTGCACCAGAATGTTACCCAGAGAAATCAATTAATCCAGCGCAGCCGTCTGTCATCAGCTAGATAGAAGACAGTAAATGAGAAGTGGTCAGGGGATGTTGAAGCTACTGGATAAAAACTAAGTTGTGGATCGCGTGGGAAGTGTGATCATGAAGACCGGCATGCCTGTAATTAACGTCATGTGTGTAAGTTAAAGAGATGACATATTAGGCTCTACGATTAAGATTTCCCTGCAGAGAAAAACACTGCAAGAAAACAGCACTCTTTCTCCCCAACACATACTTCTCTGCATCCTCCACTGAGTGGCATCTAAGTTTGCTAATATGATGTAAGCGTCACAAAGCGCCTCAACACTTCTGACCATCTGAGGTCTCCTGCTTCGGATAGTACATATGATTCTGTTTGCAGCCTCGGTTCGGTCCTGTTAGCAAAAAAAACAAACAAAATTGCATAAATAAATACCCAGCTTACACTTCTTAGAGTTATAACAAAAGGAACCACCAAATTTAGGGACTGATCTAAGCACCAGAAGGACTATCATCCCTCAGAAATGAACAAAATAGTCGCCTTCTGAATGAAATACATCGAAGGTTTAATATCAACAGCAAGTGACTTAAGTGTGCCTTGAAATCTGTTTTTATTTTACTCCATGATTTGAGAGAAAGAAAGTATTGGTATCTCCTATGTTTTGAGAATTTTCAGGAATTTTGAACCATTTTTAGGTGACATAATAACAAAGATTTGCAAACTGAATATGAACAACCCACATTCTTAGAATCCCTGAAGAGAGACTTAAGAAGAGAATATTCTGGGAAAAAATGAATACTACAATTCAAAAAGGTATGTATGTTTAATGCAAATACCTCATCAAGCTGAGAGCTTTGTTTAGGTGCATTTTTACTTATTCTACTCCTTCTTGCTGCCTCTGGTTTGGTCAAAAATTCATCTTTGTTTGCATTTGCTAAGGCCAGGATAATAAACAAGGTATGATGGGGGTGGTCCATGGCAATTCTAGAGATAAGCTGCCAGAAAATAAACAACTATTAGTTTGATGCAGTCAATCAACCAAACAGACAAAAATGGGAAGTCCATAATGTTTTTCATTTTGTCTCACGTTAAGACACGTGTCAGGCTACCAGACACCATGGTGGGTGGAGCGTGTGTAGGTGTGGGATAGAGGAATGTGAGGAACGACACGGAAATAGAGTAATTTACATGGAAAGAGACGAGACCAAAGAAAATTTTTATTCCCGCCCTTTTACAGCATAATAAATACGACTATTTCTATATTTTCATCTCCTAGAGTGGGAGAGAGTATATTATACTTGAAAGAAAAGCAATGTGTTTTGATTTGCAAGTGTACTTACGTTATTGAGGACTTCGTGGAATCCTAGGCCCCCCATCATTTTGGTCCCCATTCTAGCAGCCAGCTGGTACATAAGAGGCAGGAATTTGTATGACGGAATCTTCATTCCTTTGTTCTACCGTAAAAACATAACAAAACAGAACTTAAGAAACAATGCATTTCAAGAAGCCTCACATCTAAGCAAATAAATTACTCTGAGATGACGCTACCAGCACAGCCATCTGCTGGCTGCTGGTGAGACTGCACCAGCCCCGCCCTTCCCCTGAGCACTCCTCTTCCTTAGTCTTCGGTGGGACTGCAGACTGCATTCACTGGTGAGTCACAGCGTTCCATCCTAAGTGAACCGTGTTCAGACCGGGAGTACTTGCCCTGATTACACTCCACGAGATGGGAGGGCTGCTGGGCTGGCGACTCGTGGGAAGCAGGCATGTAATAAAATGGGCTAACTGGTTTCCCCTAGGCTTAAAGGAACAGGACTGAATGCGTGCTTGCAGCAGAGACTGCTTCTATCTACTGTGAGGCTCACCATTCTTCTCATCCAGAAGAACCATTGTATTTTTAAGCTTCAAATGGATTGCCAATGTAGATCGGTAAGCCTAAATTTAGTATTAGGTATCATCGATAAAATCTAAAATTTTTAAATAAAAACTTATGAAATGCTTCTGCCTTTACATTTCTTAAAACTGTGTTTGTCAAAAGTAATTCGCTGTGAAAATCCCAGAAAAGATCAAGTGGGAGTAAAACCCTGCCTGAAATCTCCCCATCTGGCATTCTGGCACTTTCCGGCGGTAACTGCAAAGTTACAGTGCAACACTGACCCAAATGCTCTCGTCTCCACATAAACCTGCATCACGAGAGCTGACCAAGTACCGAGGGGTAGAGCACTGAACCAAACGGCAGGGATACAAAGAATACACAAACTCGGTAACACTGGCAGGCTCTCGTCTAAGCTTTTCCAGCGCAGGCTAGAATCCGGGGTTCACAAAGCCAACTTGCCTTCATCATGCCATTGACTTCAGCAACTCCAGAATTTTCAAGCCAGAGAGAACACAGACGGAATATCCACATGTCGTGTCCTTCGCCACTCAGCAAGCAGCTGATGTAGTTTTCCACTGCTTTGCATAAGAAACGCTTGCGGTCCTCTCTCAGGGCGCGGAGCGCACACTCGTCCAGCTCCAGCTCTCGCTGCACCTTTATTGTGTATCTTGTATTGGGTAATTAAAGGAAAATACAAAACCCATCAAATTGTATAGAACTGCATCACACATGATATACAACATAAATGAAAAGTCAGATGTCTATCCCAGGAGAAAAAGCAAAATTCTAAAAATTATAATGGAACAAACTTAGTATCTCAAAGTAAGTCTGTGCAATTCAAAAGCCATTCTAGGGGCGCCTAGGTAGCTCAGTGGGTTAAATGTCCAACTCTTGACTTTGGCTCAGGTCATGATCTCACGGTTTATGAGATCAGCCCTGGTTTGCACTCTGAGTGGAGACTGCTTGGGATTCTCTCTCTCTCTCTTGCCCTTCCCCACTTGTGAGGGTGCACACTCTCTCTCTCGCTCTCTCAAAAATAAAATTAAACATCAAAAGCAATCCTAGGCAACCAGGGACCAAGTGGACTCTACCCAAGATACCGACTTAATTCTCTCCTTTCACTATTGTATTCAGACGAAAGGCAGGCCTGAATAAAGGGTTTAAAAAACACGGGGTGCCTGGGTGGCTCAGTCGGTTAAGCATCCGAATTCGGCTCAGGTCATGATCTCACGGTCTGTGAGTTTGAGCCCCGAGTTGGGCTCTGTGCTGACAGCTCAGGGCCTGGAGCCTGCCTCGGAGTCTGTGTCTCCTCCTCTCTCTGCCTCTCCCCTACTCACACTCTCTCTCTCTGTCTCTCGAAAATAAATAAAAACGTTAAAAAAAAAATTAAAACACACACACACGTCAGAACAGATAACTCTTCTGTATTTAATTTCAACACCTGTCTCTTTTTAACTATGATACCAACAAACCCAAGAAGCAAAAGAAAAAGCAAACACCCATATAGTATACGGTGAGCTCAGAACCACGGTGTGAAACCACGCTCTGGTTCTGTACATCTCTCTATACACAGTCACTGGATCTGTGTGCATCTTGTCACCTATCACTGGTGGACATCTCGTTACCTGGTGGTCTGAATTTTATGTTCCCTAAGAAGGCCCACTTCCTCTTTGGCCCTTTTCAGGAGAGCTTGCTTGTTTTCAAATTCTGATGATTTCATGTAATTTTCAATCTCTGGTACTGAGTATCCGAGAACCGTGCTAATGAGAGAAATGCCTTCATTTTTCCATTTCTAAGCTCATCACTGCTTTCTCCATCGTAATTTCTAGCAACTTCGACTGCCTTCAAGAAAACACAGTAATTTATGTTATATACGCGGATAGTAAATGTATCTAAATAATCACTTAAAGAGACAGCCACACTAAAGTTCAATGTATACATATTTTTATGGATAAGTTAAATTATATGAAGTATAGTATTTTGAATTTTCAAACAACTATGACAGTGTAGAAATAACCAAAACAGCTAATATTTTAAAGAACTGTACAAAAACAAAAGGCTTCATAAAACTTAAAGACAGTCATATTATACTTTTCATGCTACACTTATTTATAGTGAGGTAGCTACTTCCAAAATTAATTCAACTAAAAGAATAAGGGGACAAGCAGGAGGGAGAGAGGGGCCAGAGCACAAAGTCCTGGTCCTGTCTGTAGGGCAGCGGGGTTCCAAGTGCACAGTCAAGACTGACTTGGATGTTCCTTAAACAGCTCTTCTTGCAGATAAGGAAATGGAGAAATGATCAGGAAGAACTTGAGAGAGCAGCTGCTGGGGGGAAGGGAAGACCCATCTGGGCTTCCTTTCAAAACAGGGTCCTTCTTCTTTACCACTGTTTCGTTCTGCCCTAAAAATTACACGGAGCTGCTACAGTAATAAATACCCCAAAACTGAAATCTTACTTTTATTTGCTTTTGAAATACCTACGGCCTTGATGAAAGGATCAGGTGTACTCAGCCTGAACAACTCTCCTAAGGACTGTGAGAAAAGCTTACCTTTTCCAGGTAGGTCTGCATGATGACTGCAGGGTTTTCTAAGCAAGTTTCCGCCAACCAGGTGCCACAAACCCTCAGACATTCTGTGTACAGAAGTCTTAGGCTGGGATCATCCTGTAAACGAAAAGCAAAACCTTAAAATGTAATTCACTGTCACGACTGTGAGAAAGTTATCTTCCCTGGAGGGGAAAAAAGCAGGTTAAAAATATTTTCCCAAGCATCTGCCCGGCACGGTAGCAAGACTTGCTCTCTGCACCTTACCTCATTTCATCCCCCCAGGAACCCTATGGGGCGAGCACTGTTACCCTGAATGTGCAGAGCGCAGCGGCAGAGCGGGCACAGGGTGCGGGTAACTCTAGCCAGGCTGACTCCAGCCCCGCTTGTTAAGCAACATGTGAACATTGTACTGTGTCCGCTGCCTGAGCTCTGGGGTGACGGGAGACTCTCGGATGAAGGGGACGTCCTACGAGAGCCCAATACCGGAAATGCAGGTGTGTGTCAGAAGGACGGCGCTGTGGCCACACCTGCAAACACCGCGTGATTCCCACAAATGCCTCTACTTTGTCCATCACACACTGGAGAGAGAGCTACAGAAGCACACAGATTTCCGGTAACCAGGAGATAATGTTAAATAAAATATTAGATATTATATTTCCCAAGTATGAGGACTGACAACTTGATTGTTCCAACTTGCTTTTTTTTAAATCTCTGGTTCTCTCACACACTTCCTCTCCCATTTCCTTATTTCAGATTTATAGAAGCTATTTCTTTCCCCCTCCACCTCCTATAGTGGCTATTTCATGTTTGTTCCCATCATATGCTTCTCAAATTCTATATAAAGTTTTTTAAAAAGCTTAACATTAGGTTATATCAAAGAGGTCTACCACAGGATGGACTGACAGAATTATTGTAAAGAAAAAAAATAAGTATTTCTAAACTCATTTTTTTACAAATATTAATTCTCCAGGCTCCTTTTTATACTTTCTTGTTCATAGATTAGTAAATTTCAAGGCTTTAAGAAAACAGTGGATTTATTAAAAAGATTTTATGAGGCACCTGGGCGGCTCGGTCGGTTAAGCGTCCGACTTTGGCTCAGGTCATGATCTCACAGTGTGTGAGATGGAGCCCCGCGTCGGGCTCTGTGCTGACAACTCGGAACCCGAGTTGTTTCCG
This sequence comes from Paguma larvata, assembly GCA_030068075.1. Classification (NCBI taxonomy): domain Eukaryota; kingdom Metazoa; phylum Chordata; class Mammalia; order Carnivora; family Viverridae; genus Paguma; species Paguma larvata. Next base: position 1,914,054 of record CM057831.1, on the reverse strand, counting down.
ATTCTGTGTGTCCCTCTTTCTCTGCCCCTCCCCTGCTCATGCTCGCTTGCTCTCTCTCAAAAATAAGCAAATGTTAAAAAAATGTTTTAAATATGTATTTTCAAGCTCAGGAATTCTTTTACAACAGGAAAATACTACTTAGCCAATTAAGAAATCCCAAAAACCTCTGCACCACTGGCATCCAGCTTCCTGATCATCTGCCTGAGGACACTCAGGGCGAGACTCTGCTCCTTCCTCGCCCAAAATACTTGCGCCTCCTCCAGCTGCCACTCGGAGACTCCACGACCAGCTGGGTTGTACTGTTTAATGTGAAATATTGCCCGTTCGGGGAGCTGAAATGAAAACGACATACGGGAAATAAGTACCGTTACTATTACTACTGCTACCGCTAGGACGAGCCACGGGACAGCAACTCGCATCACTGACGACCGTCTGTCAGGACGGTCTCCCGTCCATCTGTGCCCGCCTCCCTCAGCCCCACATCCACTGGCTCTCTCACAAATACATACACAGAGATGTACATACATGCATATGTACGCGCACACGTGTGTGTATGCGTGCAGTATATAAAACCACTGAATTGTTATCGATACGGTAAGTTGGGCATCTTCTCATTTTAGAACCACAGGACTGAGGCTTAGAGAAGTTAAGTACCCTGTCCAAGGCTTAAACTCAGGCCTGATGCCGAAACGGGAAATCTGGAACAACTATGCTAAGCGGTATTTTTATAGCAATCTGTTTCTCAATGACACTTCGGTTTTACTCATGCTTTCCATTTTCTGGGTCACAAAAGAAAAAGCCACAGGGTGAGACAACATCATTTTCAATCCTATTACCTGAGTGTTCTTAAAGGTTCGGGCTAGTACGGAGAGTTCCACAAGATGCTTGGTGAGAATATCCTTAAAACATTCTCTCTGGGAGTTTTCCATTTCTTTTTCCATCAAGAGCTCCAAAATGACTGTGCGGAGAGCCATGATGGGCTCCTGAAAACTAAAGTCACTGTCTTTGAGAAGCTGGGAGTGTTTCCGCCACTTAGCGTATACTTCGGAGGCCTGCCTCTCCGGGGACGATCTGAAAGCAACATCACAGAGACCACATAAGCCAGAGAAATGAAGGCCCGAAATGCCTACTGCGTAGAATAAAACACAGAGGAGTTTTTACAGTAATGACACGAGAGCTTCAGAAGGATGCAAAAAAAGGACCGAAGTCTTTTAGAAAACTACCAAACCACCAGACCTGTGAGGGTCAGCACAGGGCTACAGATGATGAAAACGTTTTTAAAGATTTTCTTAAAAATACTCTTCAACCTCACAAAAAGCAGCATTTCTAAATATATATTCATCTGAAACGAGAACAGCACCGCTAGGCCTGGCATCGGAACACCTACGCCTCCAGTCCCGCTTCAGCGCTCCCTGTGGCAAAAGGCATGTCAGCAAGGAAATGGGGCAAATGTATTAATTCCTGCCGTGCCCAAGGGGGCACAGGGCAGGACGCGACACGTAATTACCGCTGTTAAAGAAATCACAATTTAGGGGGGGACATGCTGGCACCCAGCAAAGGTCTCACTTCCGAGCATTATTTATTAAAGGAAGAGAAAATGCATACTGTGCAATCCTTCAGGGCCGCTGTACTGACAGGGAGCAGATGAAGCAGGGACAAGAAGAAGAGGACAAGGTGGGGACTAGGAAAGGAAAGCTCCTTCAGGAAGCTTCTAGTGCAGCACAGCAGCGTAGACCTAAAACGATACCACTGCTAATGCACTGCTGAGACAGAATGGCCCATCATGCGCTCTGGCCAAAAACTATGAAAAAGCAATTTTATCTGGGGTGGGGAAGGGGAAAGCGGTGAAGATGAAAGAACAGTGATGCTAAATTGTAAACACTGGAATTTTTACAATAAATACTTTTGAAAATGTTTAAGAAGAACGCAGTTCATTAGGCCAATCGACTTCTACCTTGACAGTAGAAACAAAGCTAGGGCTGCCTCCTGCCTCAGGTCTCGGGTCAGCGCTCACCTCCTGCCTCAGGTCTCGGGTCAGCGCTCACCTCCTGCCTCAGGTCTCGGGTCAGCGCTCACCTCCTGCCTCAGGTCTCGGGTCAGCGCTCACCTCCTGCCTCAGGTCTCGGGTCAGGACTCACCGCACACAGCAGAGCTGCCCTCGAGGGAGAGGTGTGGCGTCACCGGAACCACATACCTGGAGAAAAGCTCCCCGATGTTTTCGAGCTCTCCGATGGCCTGCAGCCTGCTGAGGGTGGGGTAGAGCGAGTACACGGACTCTAGGCTGCCCCTACACAGCTCCTCCACTTCTCTTACCCTGCGGGCAAAAGGTCAGACGCTTGGGACGCGAAGAGGTTTTCAGAAAGATCAAAGTTCAAATCTGTGGGTACAGCAACCCTTCGCTGGCTGTGCTGTTGACCTAATGCTGCCTGAGACCCGGAGGCCCCAGCGTCCCGCGGCGGAAACTTCGTCCTCGCGCGGACCCACACCGCGCCCCGGGCCTCTACCGCGGGCCATCTAACCCAGGGCCACGTCACTGCACTCCCCTGAACCTAGGTTTCTTCACTTTCAGCATTCTTCTCAAGATTAGAGAACACACATAAGAAAGAGCTTAACAAAATGGCCGGCACATAATAAGCACCGAAATGGCAGTGCTTCTGCCATTCTAATCTATTTCTGTAATTAAATACGGGATTTAAGAGGTCACCAACTACTGTTAAATAAATAGTATGTTACCTGTGTTTAGCCTGTTCGAGTTAAGTACCTTCTGGTGCATTATCTCACAGTGCCACACAACAAGCCTCAGTACTGGTAAGTACTAACCGCAGTCGGCACTTTACAGAAGGAACACCAGTGCTACCAAGTAAGTGCCATCCCACTACCAAGAGAGGCGAGGTTAAAACCCCCGGGACACAGAGGCCCAGGAACAGAACCGAGAGGCGGGAATCTCGAGGCTCTCGAGGGCTCTGCATATAGGTGACCTGGTCTCAAAGGGAACTTTTTTTAAAAGGAAAGAACAGATCTGAACCGCATAAACAAGTAAAAAGATATAATTACATAAGAGAAAAATAATGTAACAATTTATGTAAGCACCTAACATATGAGCACACTCCTCCATCTAAAACAAAAAATAAAAAGGTATTATTATAGTACCACAGATAGGAATAGAGATTTCTCTCATATAAAGTCTCTGAAACACAGAGAACGCCTTCCCAAGACACGGAAAACACCCACGGTCCCATAAACACGTTCCCGCAGAGACAAAACTCCTCTGGGCACTTATTTCTCAGGCGCACAGAAGCTACGAAACGTCGTCACAGGACTTCGCCTCCCCTCCACAGTGCCTGAACCCCAACGCTGACCGCTGTGACTTATTACACAGCAACGGTGCTGACGGGAGCGGGGGGACGAGGAAGACACAATCTGACCAAAGCCACCAAGTCCTTACCCTTCAGCAGGGCAAACCCACACGCGGAAATCACTCGTCACATTTTCAGGAAAGCAGCCATGACACTAAATGTTAAAATACAATCACTCTTTTTATAATACCTGGCATATTTGAGACTTTCATAAAATGTGGAGAATTCTCTATCTCTCAGAGACTGTAGAGCATTGTATATGGATTCGTGGTAACTGGTTCCCTCCATTCCTTTGCTGAGATCATTAAAACAGAAGAGAAAAAAATATTTTTAAAAACAAAAAATCTTAAAATGTACATGTACAAATAACTGCACCAAAAAAACAAAATTTAACAACTAAGATTAACACCTCTCCATTTAAAACAAAGCACTTCTAGAACTTTTGGAAAGAACTAAATTTTGTGGATCATTTAAATTATTCAAGCAGAAAAAAGTCAATTTCTCAGATCGTTTGCCTGGTTCTAATTCTCATTTATTCAGTGAACACTGACTATGTGCCAGGGGGCACCAGGCTCCAGAGCCAGGGAGGGGATGGGGTGGGGAAGCGGGGGGTCCATGACCTGTCCATGACAGGTCAGATAATGTCACCGTTCCCATGGAGTTCATGTTGTGGTTCAGAGAAGATGGACAATAAATAAATCGAACAGTGACAAGGAACGCACAGAGAATTAAAACAGGGTAACAGAAGAGAGGGACTGGGCGGCCACTTTAGATGGGCAGTCAGGGAAGGTCTGAGACCTGACACTGTCAAACTAGAATCTGAATGACGAGAAGTCACGCCTGTGGCAGCAGGGGAAAAACCTGATACATTCAAGGCCTTTACATACGACAGCCTGGTGTGCAGCACAGACACAGAGAAAGCCGACGTAATACAGCAGACAGCAGGAAGAACAGTATACAGCGAGTTATGGAGGAAGCAAGAGTAAATGCTATAAACATATGAGAACGTATCTCTAATCTTACAGCAAGCTCATAGTCTGAAATTTGGAAGGCATTCCAATTAATGAAATTTTTTTCTATGAAGGCAATTAAACATAATTAACACGATTTCATTTTTTGGCATCTATGTCATCAAGAGACTTTTGGCATAAATGCGAAATCTTTTCTAAGATCAGGTGTTCGGCTTTTCATTCAGAGCAAAAGGTGCGGTGACACACAGGGCTATGAACAGTATCTTCCCGTGTGCCTGAATCGGCAGTATTTTTTCACCAAAGAAAACACCCCATCACTAGCGACAAGCAGCCTCGGGAGTCCCGTCCAGCCACGACGGTGCGGAAGCGGAAGGGCTCTGCTTTTCTTTGGGTTCATAAACTATCAAAGAAAAGATTCTCAGGAGAAAATACATTTCAGATTTCTAATTTCGGGTACGTGCTGGGGGCGGGAGTGGGCCTGCCCTGATAGGGAAGCGGGTGCAGCTCAGCCCGGGTACGTGACCTGCTCACTGCTGTCATGTTTAAGCCAATGTGGCGCCTCTCCCGTCTGCAGCGTGTGCGAAACACGAGAAACACCACAACTCTAGCTACTCACAGAGTAAGATAAAAACAGTTCGCTGCAGGGGCGCCTGGGTGGTCCAGTCAGCTGAGCATCTGACTCCTGATTTAGACTCAGGTCACGATCTCACGGTTTGTGAGTTCGAGCCCTGCGTCGGGCTCTGTACTGGTGGCACGAAGCCTCCTTAGGATTCCCTCTCTCCTTTCTCCTCCTCTCTCTACCCCTCCCCTGCTTGTGCATGCTCTGTCCCTTTCTCTCCCTCAAAATAAATTAATAAACTGAAAAGCTCACTGTTTACAACCGGAAAAACTGTCCGAGTTCGTCTTACTTGGCAGAAACACAGTGGTCCCACTGCATATTCCTCCACGCTGCCTGGTAACAGAGTTCCTGCAGCTCGGCACACCACTCTTTATTTTCAAGATCTAACCCTTTTAAATAGACGGAAAGGATATGGCAGAGTCCCAAATTCTGCAAGGCCTAAGCAGGAGTTTAAAAAAAAAAAAAAAGTAATCAAAGATAACGAAACTAGAGAAAAAGTAGCAATCACTGTTTATGAATTCGAGCCCCTGCACTGGACTCTCCGCCGTCAGGAGCCTGCTTCGGATCCGTCTCCCTCTCTCTCTGCCCCCTCCCCTGCTCACGCGCTCCCTCTCTGTGAAAAATAAACATTAAAAAAAAAAAAAAAAAAGCATGAAACGTAACTTTCACAAGACCTTCACTGAAAATCCCCAAATACTATTGATTACACTCCCCCAAAACACAAGGACAGAAATGGAAGCCTGGCTGAGGGGCACTGGCCAGCAGCACAGATGACAGCTCCTGGGACCACCTGTCAGGCGGACTACGAGCAGGAGTCTCTGTGAGGCTTTCCACAGAAGGAGGAACCCGCGAGCAGCCACACTGTGTGCTGCTGAGAAAGGTCTCCTGCAGCTGGCTAACCGTGATCAGCAAACCCACACCACCGTTCAGGCCGGTGACCCTCTGGGTTTTGACCCCAATGCCTGGGTCCAGAGTTTACACGGCCGGCTAAGGACGCCCCTGGCATACTGAAATCCCCTCCGTGTGACCCGGGGCTTCCCGGAGCAGAGGAGAACTCACCTGGATGATTCCTGCCTGGCGGGTGGGCGAGGGGATTGCCGCCTCAAGGTCATACGTCACCAGGGCTTTCCCCCACATGGCTTCGTGCTCATACGTTCGGAGCCTGTAATTACAGATTTCCAAGGAACCTTCGAGTTCTACCCGCAGGTCTCCTTCGCAGACAGAAGTGCACCCCGCCATCCAGAAGCACGCGCTTTACCTAGTGAGGGGCTGAAGCATCCTTCCTCCGCCACAGCCGTACAGGCTATCCGGCTCCCCTATGCTTCTGTAGATCTCCAGGAGCAGGTCCTGGCAACGCGGCAGCAGCAAAAAGGGACGGGGGAAAGTATCACTTTACGAGTGTAGCAAATTGGAAATTACATCGTTACCAACATGTCTCCCAACTCTATGTGTTACTGTCATAAAAGCAAAAGACAGTGATACGGAGGGTGCTAAGTGTTAGTGGAACACCAGGGAAGATGCGGAAGGGAAGGCGACCCCCACACTAGTAACATGAAGTTCGCGGGCCCATGAGCAAATGCTGCTTCCGGCAGGAGGCAGCAAACACGGGCAGTCTCTCACAAGTCCAGCTGTTAAGGAAGGGGAGGCCAGAAAGGGTGACAGAAGAGAACAAAGGGAAGAGAGAGATGACTTTATTTTTGTTTAAGTAGGTTCCACACCGGAAGTGGGGCTTGAACCCTGAGAGCAACAGTCACGTGCTCTACCAACAGAGCCAGCCAGGCGCCCCTGAAGGGGAATGACTTGAACAGGAGAAGTGTGACAGTGTCCGGACACCTCCAGAGGGAGCACAGCACCCTCTGAAAAGGAACTCATAACAACGAAGCACGGCAGGAAGGCCTGTGCTGATCAGAAGGAGAAAGTGTGTCCCCGCTGTCACAACAGCAAAGGCTACACTGGAGCAGATGCCGGGGGGGTGGGGTGGGGGCTTCCGTGTTCGCTGGGGAGACGTGCTGGGACTTGCTCTCTACCCGCCCTGCTTTCCTCACGGAGCAGGAGGCAAGCTACAGCCACAGGGAAGAGGCAAAGCGGAGAAGTCGAAACAGCCATTCCAGAGGACTGAGCTGACCAAGGAGATTCAGCGAGAACGGCCACCTTAGGAGGAGACAAGAAGAGACTCAGAGAAGGGGCGCCGGGGGGCTCAGACGGTTAAGTGTCTGACTCATGGTTTCAGCTCAGGTCATGATCTCACAGTTCTTGAGACTGAGCCCCATGTCTGGCTCTGCACTGACAGTGTGGAGCCTGCCTGGGATTCTCTCTCTTTCTCTCTCTCTCTCTCTCTCTCTCTCCTTCTCCCCTGCTCTCTCTAAATACATAAACATTAAAAAAGAAAAAAAAAAGGAATTTATGGAAGGAATCGGCCCTGTGACGTGACGTACGATAAACAAGTAAACAGATGAACGTACGATTACAAATGTTAAATGCCATAAAGAAAAAGAACAGGCTACTGTGGCAGAAAGTCTGTGGTATGAACACGCCAGATGAGACGGGTGGTTTTACTTCGAGGGTCAGACGAAGGAACTCAAGGTTGGAAGGGGGAGTAATCTGCACAAGACCTGACAACAAGTGCAGAGTCAGGATCAGAACTCAAGTCTGTCTACCCCGAAGCCTAATGTTCAAACCGAGACCTTACATAGAGGACACTCGGTCCAAACAGTGACGTCAGTCTGAAAATCAGATGACATCTCTATCATCTCTGTAACAAAATAATACAAAATAAACAGTATCACAAATAATAAGGTCTATAAGATTTACCTGTAAACTTATTCCAGTTTCTTCTTTACTTTTTTCACTCAAACTAGAAATCGTTGTATTTTGGCTTGCTTCTTCAAACACAGGGCTTCTGTTTGTCACAAGAGCACGTCTTTTAATGAGAATATACTATTCTGAAGCTTGTGAACACATACGCTATAGCCTTGGATGGGAAAAACTAACCAAGGTCACAGATAAAACATAATGAACCATTTATACTTTGTAATACGACTTACACCTAGAAAGGAAAAACACTGTGAATTATCAATTCTTTTAAGGAGAATCAAACTTTAATAACAATCTCATAGACAGGAAGGCCATATGCCCAAACATGCTTATTTACAGAGCCAGGCCTGCTGGAAAACAAATGCTCTCCAATTTCTAAATGTTCTGTCGGGGGTTCTACCGAAGTTCAGCCTCATTCATGATCGCAGGCACACAAAGTAGGACCACACCGAGACACCACCTAATACCTGATAAATCGGCAAAAATTAGGAAGTCTGATAATACCAAGTGTTCATCGATGTAAGAAGTGCATCAGTGGGATCGCCCCACGCCCAAGGGCATAAAGCCACTAAGTGGCGGATGGAAGCGCAGAGGGAGTCCTCGGAGGCCAGAGCTGTCAGCCACGCACATACGCATGGGATATTCGGTCCATCAGGAATTTCAACGCACAGGTCATGTCAGCTCTAAACTCTTGGTGACGATAAAAACCCCGTGTATAAAATCAACAGTAACCTCAGTGAGGGTGCCTCTATTATTACTTATCAACCGATGGCTGTTGGGCTCCCTCCTTCAAATGTAAGGCTTTCTAGGGACCCACTCCCTCCTCAACTCCGTTTCTGACCCGTACGCGAGAGGGTGTGACCACCTTCAGGAACGATCTGGCACTATCTTCAGAAGGCTGAGCTGCTGCATCCCCCGCAACCCAGTAATTTTCCCCTTAGACACAGATCCTCAACCGGGAGAGCAGCGGAGCCATCGCAGCGCACCCTCCCGCTGGGACGCGCAGGGGCAGTGACAAAGTACTGGCCACAGCAACACACGACATCGATAAACCTTATAAAAATATCGAACGAAAAAACTAGTACACATATAATCTGTCATGAAGCTCAAAAATGAGGAAGAGTAAACTGTACTTATGTATTCATGCTCATAGGATAAAAACAGCATCCATCAGAATGAACCCAAAACACGAGCCCACATTCACCTCCCAGAGGGAACATGGAGGGACGGGACTCAGGAGACCACTGCCCGACAGAAGGGTAGTGAGACATCCAACCTGTCTATGTAGCTGTTATATCTATTCTCCTTATTGGCAGGTCAGGCAGAAAACAGTTTTCAGAGGAGAAATCTGGAAAGCAGGGGAGACAGTACTAGAGGCTGTGACTTTGTCCATCTAAGGCTGTAATTCATCCAGGAAAAACAGAGCCACCAAAAGACCTGGCAGTCACTGCCTCATGTATTAGGGACACTAACAAAACTGAGGTCGTGAATCAACACCTCTGGTCTAAATCTGTTTGAGGGAGTTTTGCACTTCTTTCTGAAAAATTATAGATACTAACTTTGAAATCTCCCATGTTCTCAGGAGCAAATAAAACTTTAGGGTACCTAACTGAGTCACTAAAGAAAATCAGCATTCCCTACCCTCCATCAACCTCATTCCTCTCTCCACCCTTCCTTTCCCATCAGGCACTTGGGGAAAAAATAAAAAAATCAAAACCAAACTGTTAAAGCAAACTGCAAGCCTTATTTGTCAAGGGCTTGTTCCTAAAGTTAATCAAATCAAAATCCAGGGCCTCCTGCTAGTTAAACAATTCTGCACAAGTTTGCCAAATTCTATACAATCATCCATCTACAAATTAAGATGATTTTATTTATACTCATAGATGAGGGGTGCTTGGGTGGCTCAGTCGATTAAGTGTCCTACTTTGGCTCAGGTCATGATCTCCTGGTTTGTGAGTTCGAGCCCCACACCGGACTTTGTGCTGACAGCTCAAAGGCTGGAGCCTGCTTCATATTCTGTGTCTCCCTCTCTCTCGGCCCCTCCCCAACTTGTGCTCTGTCTCTCAAAAATAAACATTGTACTCATAGACAAGTGTACTCATTCTTGATTAGTAAGAAATACTATACAATGAAACCAAGATACTGAAACACATTCAGATCATAATTACTACTGCAAAGTATGCAGACCCTGACTCAAATGTTACGTCTCTAAGAATAAGCAATGATCAATTTCTTACTTGTAACATACTTAACGAACATAACTGTCTTCATATAGTCTACTGCAGTGATAATGAACAAATCAATTACATAGTATACACAGTATCTACATATTGTAGATTTTTGTTTTCAGTTGATAACTAGAAATTAAATACCAAACCAGAGAGTTAAGAAAGAAGTCCAAATAACTCATGTATTTATGTTTGGACTGGGATCTGAATTCTGGCTCCTGGTTTTCCACAGTCTAAAAACCACACTGCTTCTAGCTTAAGGACAATCCAAAGTAGAAACTGTTAAGTAGTGAGCATGAGAAATGTAGCAACATATTACATCTTTGCCATTGCAATCATGCAATCTTAGTTATTCTGTGGTGGGGAAAATGCGGCTAAGAAGAACAATCAACACTGGCTACTTCAAATGAGTAAGATCTGAGGAGAGCAGCGGGGACAGTACAGTGGGTATTCTCTACTCACTCTCTAACCTACTTGCTTCCTTGTTTCTCACTATGATCTAGGACAACACCTATTCAACTTCTATGAGAGTTCTAACTCGGAGGAAAAGTTAAGTTGGTAGAAATACAGGTAGACAGCAAAGTAATGAAAGTGATTGAGTCACAGAAAGAAATCAGTTACATTACTTTATAATAAAAAAGGAAAATGGATCTGGAACAAGCTGAGGGATCGGCGGTTAAAGTGGTTTCACTGAAATCAGGGAATCACTCGACCATCTGAAAACTACCTGCTGGTCACTTCTATTCCATTCCTAATGCTACTCGCTGCGGGGAATAGGGAGACGAATGAGGAGTCCGCTCTCTAGAATTTCCACAGTCCTCAAGGAATAAACATCTCTCTTTTATTTCAGAGCATAATTACTTATATCTTGTAAAATACTGTCATTTTGCTTTAATAGAAAACTTCCGTCTAGAGTGTCTTTTAAGTAGGGGAATGGGAGCAAAACAAAATAGGTACCTTTACTGAAACAATGTCAACACTGATTTTAAAACCCAAATGTTGAAATTCCACTACCTTTTCTCCTGGTCATCCGTGCTTTTCTTATCTGCGTAAATCTCTGCGTAGAGCAGCGCTGTAAAGTGAGCCGCACAAGACTGAGCCACCTTGGCAACCTCCAGATAATTCAACTCCAGCCAGAAGGCATCATCGAAAACGGTTCCTAAGGAAGGTCTAAAGAGAAATTTAACATGAAGTCATGTCTGTTTCTTTAACTTCAATATCAAAAGAAAAGTATGCTGACAGAGAACACAATGGTAGCAAGTGTTAAAAAGAAAATTGCACTCAAATAACCAAAAACCGCCTGTCCCCAACACACAGCTGTGCAGAGGCCAACACAGCGTGGCTGAAGAGTCCTATCTGCCCCCTCGTGGATCACAAACCCCGTACAGAATCTATGAAAGCGCTGAACCATGAGCTCACACAAATGTGGGGCTCACGCTTACCCTCCATCAAGGGGTCTATGGACTCCAGGCTAAAGTTAGGCTGCACAGAATACCCAACAACATCTACAGAAATCCTTTTTGAAAAGTGGCCAATTTATGAAAATACTGTTTCTTTAAGACACGAACACATGTTTTTCCTATTGCGGTCATTTTCTCTTTGGTTTTTTGCCCAAGTTACTTAAAAAGAACCTTCTGGGGTAACAGTGGGCCACAATCGGAAGGGACCGTCTATCTCTTTTACAACCAGCATTATAAATGAAGTGCGACACGGGAGTGGGTCAAAGCACTGGTTTTGGACCAGCATATAGCCTGGTTCAAGTCCAGGTGGATGCCCCGCTACAAGCTGTATCACCTTCAGCAACTTCGATTCTGAAGGCTTAATTTTCTCATTTGTAAAACCTGGGAAAGATACCCATCTTCCACGGAAGTTGCAATGATTAAATAACACGTATCAGGCTGATGGATACAGTGCCTCTCACAGAGCCTATGCCTAACTGTAGCTACTGAGGGGCGCCTGGGTGGCTCAGTCGGCTGAGCATCTGACTCTTGATTTCAGCTCAGGTCATGATTCTAGGGTTGTGGAAGCAAGCCCCAAGTCAGGCTCCACACTCAGCATGGAGCCTGCTTGGGATTTTCTCTCTCCCTCTCTCTCTGCCCCTCCCCTGCTCCCACTTGCCCTCTCTCTCTCCCCCGCTGCCCCTTCCCCACTTATATGTGCTCTCCCTCTTAAAAAAAAAACACCAAAAAACAAAAAAAACCCTATAGCTGAGGAACTTGAAGTTCAGAGATGACAAAGCTTCTAAGTACCAGAACCGGACATGAATTGAAGTCCTTAAATCCTTTGTTCATACTCTCTCAAGGAATCTTCGGTAAGGCCTGTTCAGATGGAAAACTGAATGAATGCGAAGAATGTTTATCTTCTCCAGGGACTGGCAATGTCAACACCATTCTACCTGGATGACAACCGCACTGAATGATTCAGAGGTGAAACTACCTCCCAGCACCAAGAAACAAAATGCTTCTGGCTATGGCTACAGCTTCTTATGGGCTTTCTCAGAAAAGGACTTCTACGCGACAATACAGTGTATCAGTGACTTCCTAACTGGAAACAAAGACACGGAAAGACCTAACATTTCTAAGAGTGGTGTGGGATGGTACACGGGGGATACAGGGGAATTCATTCCCTACCTTTCCTCATCCTTCATCAACCACCGCCACCACCACCACACGTACTCGTGAGACGCCGCTTCCTACCTACCCAGGCTGCAGGCCTGCTACCTTCTTCCTTCAGCATTCTCAACCCCGGAGCAGAAGAGATCAATCAGACCACTCGCTCTAGCAGTTCCCGCGCCCAGTGGTGAAAACCTCGTGAGGAGGAACAGGAACCAGACCCCAGCCTGTACAACAGGTTCTCGCAATCCAGAAAGCAAACAGTGCCACAGCACAGCCTTACTACACGGAACCATACACTGTGAGGACCACGATTTGTAACAAACTTGTATCTTATGACGTTCTGGGCAATGATTTAACCAAAGCACCACCTGGATATGGATTATTTCAAGAAGATAAAAGCATCACAGGAAGTAAGTACAGCACCTTGCAAGCAGCATCACTGCAGATAACGTGAAAATGCAGCTGGCAGGTAAACACGTTACCCTTCTAAGTCCCCAAACTCCAGAAGCCTTACGTGTTCCATTACCTCCTTTGTCTCCTCATGTAGTCCACAACGGCAAGCATGGTCCTTTGGGACTTTTTATCCACACAGCATCGAACAAAATGCTCTGAGTCTGATAAAGAAAGACAGCTCGCCTTAGTCCCGGGCAGACCTGCTGCAGCACACCCTTCCTGTGAGCGTGTGTCTGTCTCCCTCTACACTCTAAGCTTCTGGTGGGCAGTTACGTGGCACGAGACTGGTTCTTAAGAAGTATGAATTGACAAGTAGAACTTCATGGCATTTTCTTACTCTTTTACAAGAAACTACTGTGCAATTATTAATAAAACTGAGAATTTAATTACAATTTGTATTTTATTTCTGAAGGGGGCTAATTCACTGACTCAGTAAATACTTATCAAGGGATCTTTCATGTACTGGGGGCTTGGGATACAACTCTGAATAAGACAGACTGTTTCTGTGTGCACGGAAGTCACTGGCTCACCCAAGAGCCTCACCGTGGTGTGATAAGGGCATGACAGGGCGAGTGGAGAGTATGGACAGACACACAGGAAGGAACCTAACCTGAACGAGGAAAGGTTCACAAACAAGTGGTATCCGATCGAACAGGAGCAGACCGTGTCCCTGGCAACAGTACCACTACCTGCGGCGGCTACGACAGGAACTCACTGCAAGAATTTCAGCTGTGTGGAAAGCTGGGGGCAAACACAAGCAGAGGGACTCACAGGACTTAGAACTGGAAGGACCCGGCCGTCAGGTGAACCTGAGCAGGACTTATAACACAAGCGGCAGGACCCAGCAATCAGGTGAACCTGAGAAAGGTCTCCGGTTTGGGCAAGTGGGTGCCCTTCACTGACGAGGTGCACGGTCAGAGACGGGCGAGGGGAGGGGACAGGAGGAAGACGGCAGGTTTACTCCGGAGAAGTGAGTCCAAGGTGCACGGGACACAATTCGGCGAAGGCAGTGAGACTTACAGACATCAGATCTGATGCAAATGTGTATTTACTTTCCTTGTAAGCAACAGAATTTTACATGTGAAATTTAAGTTTTCCTTTATGATCACAGATACTGGCCCTTTAAACAGAGATGAAACGAAATGGGCAGATTTCTACCGATGAATGGTGACAGCACAGATACGTATGTATTGAGGATAAACATGAGAACGATGATCGCGTTCATGAAAATGAACTGCCAGGTCGTCACAGGCAAGGATTACATTAAAGGCGGTAATAAAATCGTTCTTGATGGGACTTTGAATTATTTTAAAATTTAAATGCTTACTGGTAACTGGATCACTTGCACCATATTTCCCAAATTAAAGAAGGAGATCCAGTTTAGTTTGCAAAGTCTCTGAGAGAATTATTTCAGGAATTTCATTCCAATAACCTGAAGAAAATTCATGGAAGCGAATTTTGGATCATTTACATGACAACTTATCATCTCCTCTGACCAGAGAGTGAGCTTCCAGGGCCAGGCTTATACTTAGATTATCTCACGTGAAGTGCGGTCAGTGAAGAACTACGTGAAACATAAGCCTCTGTGACAGCACAGTCGTGTCAAAGGTTTTAGCAGGAAAGAAGGAAACAACTGGGAAGGGTCACAGCCTCGGCCAAAGTGACTGGAACTTCATAAAGACTGGGAACAGAGAGTTGGCTGCAGCAAAACAGCACGTAAATCGATCCTTTATTAGAACTGCACTGCTGTCAAGTACACCAAGAGAACTTGCACCTGGTTTTGTGTAGTAAGTGAACACTAAAGATTTGTGATTTTTTTTTGCCTTTATTTAATCTTAAGTTTGAAAAACTAACCCATGGCGGGCCCTCAACTATGCATGTAAACATATATACACATATGCATATATACATATACATATTATACGCACACACCATCCAGTGTTCCCGCTCCCAGTGGAATTTCTCCCGCTGTACGCTCTTACCATGGGAAATACTTATTATAAAGCATAAAAAAAAGTAGGTTATGTGAGTGAATAAAGTAGGATCTAATTTTTGTTTATAAAAACTCTAAGGATATGTGCCACATATTAACTGCTGTCATCCTTGATCACAGAATTATGGGCCACGTAATTTTTTAATTTCTGCTAATTTCTATTTTCCACAATAAATATTTTGTAATGAAAAGGGTTGTTTTAAAAAAATGAGTTGGGGTCAGAGTTTTACCACGAACATTTCATCGTCTCTCCGACATGGGACCAGTAACATCTGCTTGCATTTGTTACTTTTTCCACCGCTAGAAAGTAGGGCGTCTTCTTCGTGCGGCTGGTGTCCGTGCCAAGCCCCGTGCCTGACAGACACTGAACGTTCACTTAGTTGCTCCATTATTAAGAGCCAAAATTTCCTGAGAGAATCTGTGCATCCCATATTAGCCTAGGTACTTTATATATATTATCTCAATGAAAAGTGGCCACAAGTTTCATCTAGATAGAGATTTAGATGCTACGGAAGTAAGCCAATGAAAGCGTCCTGAAGGGACTGAAACGAATCCACCTTTCTCTAGCACTGAGACGTCACCAGCATAAACGCCAGAAGTGTCACAGAGTACCTGAGTCCAAAGTTGCAGGCGTTGTTGATCGGCTCGTGTGGGAAGAGTGTCTGAAACAGTTAGTGAAAAATCCCTGAATGTGTGTAGACAGCAGGTTTCTCCATGATTTATTTGTATCCTGGAGTAAAATATCATGAATCAAGTACGGAAGCACAGTCTGACAAAAGTCAGTTTTCACCTAGAATATACAAACATATCAAGTCAAGAGTTTGAGTGAAAATAATATACTTAAAATTTTCATTTCCTGTTACTGGCTTATTAGATTTAAAAAAAAAAAAAGCTACATGAATCTGTAATGAACTTAACGTACCTCTAAAACACAACCAAACTACATGTATGAGGCAGTACTTAAACAAATCAAACTAGATAATCTACGTCGAACATATGTGTTAATTATGCAACAACTGTTCATTTCCGACCTAGACCACCTGCATATAATGAAATACGATACTGCTTATAAAGGAAATTATTAGGTCACTACTGCAAATAAAATTTCATTGCTGAAAAGTGTTACTAATAACAAGCAGCTTTCGGGGCGCCTGGGTGGCTCAGTTGGTTAAGCATCCAACTTCAGCTCAGGTCATGATTTCATAGTTCATGAGTTTGAGCCCCGCATCCAGCTCTGTGCTGACAGCTGGGAGCCTGGAGCCTGCTTCGGATTCTGTGTCTTCCTCTCTCTCTCTGACCCCCACCACCTCCCTCCTTTTCTCTCTCTCTCTCCTAAAAGTAAATCAACATTTTAAAAAATTAAAAAAAATAAGCAGCTTTCTAATTTGTTATAAAGGAAAATGGGTATCAAAGTTAAAGAACCTGAAAAGCTGATTTTTGTACATTTTCTACACTCAGTGAAAAGCTACCATAGTCAGGTTAAAATGTTTATTATTTTAACAAACTCCAATTTCTGGGTACGTGATATGGGTACTTCTTTGTGATCTACTCCAGAGTGCAGACAAGCACTTTAATACCCACGGTGCACTGAAACCGCAGACAACCTTATTTTTGCCAATGGACTCTCTTCAATATTCATCACATACTACACTCACAAAACGAATGATGGACTACCAAACACACACTTTATTTTTTCTTTATAAACTAAAGACAAATCAAATGGCAGTTTTAAAAATAAAGAATTTAAAGAATTTGGAATAGGGGTGTTGTCTTTATGTATATCGGGACCATTTTATTTTGTGGCCCGAAGTCAGAACTCTAGAAGAAATCTCAGGTATGTTCACTAGTGGGAAATGCGATGTGTGTGTGTCCAGGGTATCACCGTGCTGACTGAGCACCAGTGCTATGCAGGAATGCAGAGAGTGTGAGAATTTATTCAAGGCTAACAGTTTTTCCGTAGAAGTAAGGACGGCTTTGTAACTGGTTTCAATGAGGGCGCTTTACCAAAATACTCATTTCTCTATCAGTTTGAACTGGTAAGACGTCAGATATTCTGTTTTCACACCGCGATTGAATCGTGCAGCTTTTAAAACCTTAGAACATCATCAGAGTACTGGTTTGCTGGCACGGTGGGTAATAGTGCACAAAGTTTGTGTTTAATTGGGTATGTACCTTTACTCTCTATTGAAATAAACTGCACTGCACCTTCAAAAATAAAAGAGCAACATTCAGTGCTGCCTTAGCTCTTCTTCGCACTCAAGAAAGCATAATACCAGGGAAAGGGAATCACAAGCACCTTAAAAAAGAAAGTAAACTAATAAAAAACGGCAGACTTTTGGTTCGTATAAATAATTTACAACCATCACTATTTTTACTATCATTAGTGGCACCCTTTGGAGCTCGTCCAGGATGTAGCTAACGCACGGTGGAAACAGAGCGTGCAAACTTATAGCTAAATATTTAAACACGCCCGTGTGATGGGCTCCCAACGGCCGAGCGCGGGCGCTGCTCCATGGGGGTGACGTGAGGACCACAGATCGGCAGACCAGAACCGTACACGGAAGCAGAACGGGACGTGACCAGCAAAGAAGTCTATTAAGAGAAAGCTCGAATAAAAACAGCAAAGGGAGAAGGGAGTAATTAAGTCAGACTAATCAATCTTACTTCACACATTGGCTTTAATAATTGAAGAACTTCGCTCTTTGTGCCTCCACTATCCAAAAAAGCACAAGTCAGCCTCTTTATCCAACTGTCATGATTTCCACTTTGAGGAGTCCACAGGCTCGTATCGTCCAGACCTTCCAAAGGACTTTCTTTGTCCAATCTGGGTACTTCTAAAAACTAGAAAGAGAACAGGCAACACCTGTAACTAAGGTAATTAGAAATATATTTTATCTTTCCTATGCAGAACAAATATCCAGGTGTAAACAAATCTGTTTCCAAACCAAAAAAATACAGTTACAACTAAATCTGGAGGCACTGGGTACCTTTCAACATTAAAATATTTATGTTTTCATGGAAGGCAGAGTGGTATCCCAAAAAGTCCACATGGCAGGACGCTTGAGTTCGGCTCTCAGCTCACTAGAGTGTATTATATGAATCACAAACTCTCTGCCTCAACTGTCTCGTGGACAGAACCAGTCCAAGTCCACCACACAGAACTGATTTCAAGATCAAATCAGATTTCAAAATGTTAAAACTACACTGTTTTATAGCTTAGATGACTGGTTTTACTAACACTTTATATTACCATTAATTTCGCTGAGGCCAAAATCGTATTGGTGATCTATTAAAAAGACTATTACAATAATGGGTATATGTCCTGAAGTTAATTTGGTGAAAATCCTACTGTTTATTTCCCAGTTGCTTTATGAAAAGAAAATACTAAAGAGGAACGCTTAGACTAAAAGAGAAGGAAGAGTTCTTAAATATTTACTTTCAGTAGAATCTTGCAATGATATTACCATGGAAAAGGAGAAATCTACAAGTCATCTTCTACTTCACCAGGGGACGGCGCTATTTTAACTTCCTTCAGGAATAAACTCTTGCTTGTTGCACAATACCTACACACCATACCCAACGCCAAAGGCTTTCTAGGGATCCACGTAAGGGTTTCCTACTCCTAAGAAAAAAGGTCTATCACTGAGACCTCTTATCCTCCGTGTCAATCAAAAGCTGAGTTTTCTATCTCTCAACTATTCCACACGGGTATAATTAAAGACACGAATCCCCTGGATTCAAGAAGTACAGAAGGAACTACTTACAAGAAAGGTCAAATGTTAGTATACTACTACTTCAGAAACTTGACAGTCATATCCCATGGCAGATACGACTGCCCTCGACACAGTGTGCATTCAATAAACATTCACTGTTTGACAGACCTTCTTTCTCGATGTTCTGAAAGGCTGTAGATAGATGAGCATGGGATCGGTTGTCGTCTTATAAACCTCCCAGAAAGTATGTCCAGTCTTTGTGGCTAAAATGCTTTTCAAACAGGTAACGGCAGCTGATCGCACTTTGACACTGGAAAACATATATAATTCAAATGCCTATAAAGTTTATCAATTATGGACAGTAAGCAACCTCTAATAAAAAATTTAAATAAATTTACATTACAGTTGGCCCTTGAATAGTGCAGGAGTTAGGAGTAGTGATCCCCCCACAGTTAAAACTCTGCATAAAAATCTTGACTTCCCCAACACCTAACCACTAACAAACTTCAGTGGACCAGAAATCTTACTAATAACGTATATAGTCAATTATCATATATTTTATATGTTCTGTTATATACTGTATTTTTACAAAAAAGTAAGCTAGCAAAAAGATGTTTTCAAGAAAATCATAAGGAAGAAAAAATATATTTACAGTACTATCAAAAAAAATCCACACAGAAGTGGATCCACACAGTTCAAATCTGTGTTGTTCAACTGTAAAGATCAACTGGGTGAGGCAGTTTTGACATTGGGAAATTTTGCGCCTATAAAATTCTGCAGCATCGAAGCTGAAATTATCAAAGAATTTGTAATATTCCTTCAGTATACCTGAGTTATTAATCACTGCAGCAACTCCCTTCACTGACTACAATAAAGTGTATATTATGACTACTATAAATTAAAAGTACTCAGAAAAAGAAATACTTGGAAATAACACTGGCTAATAAATACGGGTAATGAGAACACAGAATACAAATTCACCTGAGAAAACAATACTTTGATAGTGTTTAATCTGAGATGTAAATAATTTGGGTAACAAAGAATGGTCTTTCCCTCAAATGATAAAATTACTGTCTGGAACAATTTTATTTATTTATTTTTTAATGTTTATTTACTTTTGAGAAAGACACAGAGAATGTGTGAGCAGGGGAGGGACAGAGACAGACGGAGACACAGAATCCGAAGCAGGCTCCAGGCTCCGAGCTGTCAGCTCAGAGCCCAATGTGGGGCTTGAACCCACAAACCGTGAGGTCATGACCTGAGCTGAAGTTGGACGCTGAATCGACTGAGTCACCCAGGCACCCCAAGTCTGCAAAGCTTTTAAACAAACGGTAAGTACACACGTATTCTGACCAGAACCTAGTTGAGAATCATGAGATTAGGTATCTGAAACCTGTAATAAAACCCTGAAGGTCCTTTTCCTTTGCAAAATATTGGGAAATGCAAGGCTGTGATACAAGAATGCTGAAAATACAATTGGACAAATATGTCAGAAAGTGTGACCCCGTAAACTGGTGATAAGCTATGAAATAAAGGCTGAATTCCTCTTCGGTTTCTCAATTTACGACATGGGAGCATAAACCCTAAGCCTGGACCCACCTTCAAGCCCTCCCCTCGCTCCTCCACACCCGGCTCATCGGCAAGCCCTGCCGGCTCTCCGTTAAACACACCAGTGGCTCCAGCGATGTTGCATCTCCCCTCTGTCCCCGCCTCCCCGACCCGAGTCGCCATCGTTTCCCCTCTGGACCACCACAGCCGCGCCATAACCGGGCCTCCCGTTTCCCCTCCACAGGCTGTTTGCCACACGAAACCCGGAGTTAAAGTGTAGGCTGCATCACTACTCTGCTCAAAACTCCATGGCTTTCATGTATGTTTCAAATATAATCCAAATTTCTTTTTTTTTTTAATATTTATTTTTGAGAAACAGAGAGAGAGAGAAAAAGAGCACAAGTTGGGTAGGGGCAGAGAGAGAGAGGGAGACACAGAATCCGAAGCAGGCTCCAGGCTCTGGGCTGTCAGCACAGAGCCCGACAGAGGGCTCGAGCTCACAGACTGTGAGATCACGACCTGAGCCGTAGTCCGTCGCATACCCAAGTGAGACACCCAAGTGCCCCTAATCCAAATTTCTTAATCAGAAATTAGTCCTACCTTCCTAATTTCGTCCGTACCACTGTCTCCCATGCCAGGCTGCTTTCTGCATCTCAGACACACCATGCTCATCCCCACTCTGGAATTACCGCCCTGTCTGGAATGGATCAACCCTATCACCTGCACTTCATTCCTGCCAATTTTCTGTGGAAACATCTTCAAAGACCGTGCCACATACACTTTGAAATACAGTTTGACTAATGAGATGGATTAGTAAGTGGAGAGAAGGATGGCTTGAGGTGATGAAGCAGAAATAGCAGAGAAACAGTAAGGGGAGAATCCAGGTGGTGAGTATACGGGTACTTGCTGTCAAATTTTTCAACTTTTCTATAGGTTTGAAAGTTTTTAAATAAAATGTTGAGAAAAAAAATGCTGCCAGCACTTTTACTGTAACAAGAAAAGACAAAGATACAGTGAAAATATGTCAGGTAGACATTACTGCCAGGTAAGACCTTAGAAGGGTGTCTGGTGGTGGGCATAACTCCTCTGAACCCCCCACCCCCGAAACTGTAAATAAGTAAATAGATAAATGGGGCAGACGCACGCAAAACGAAAGCCAAAGTGATATCACAGCCACTAAGCAGAAGGCAGGATAATACCTGTGGCAGTTTTGTTCGGCACAATGAATAAATGGGCAAAAGAAAACTCTGACTAAGCGGAAGACTGTTGGGAGCTAGGAAGCTCCTGCTCCCGGACGTCCCTGAAAAGGATGAGGATTCTCTAAATGAGAGGAGAGCAGCCCTGTGATCTTGACAAATGCCCCAAACAGCCCCTTTTGCAATTCTTTTTTAATGTTCTGTACAGAACCACCCCGTACTTTCCTTACTGTTTCTCTAGTCTGCTCTCACTAGAATTTAACATGGACCTAGTCAGGTGAGCTCGCCAGTGAATTCAGGACCTGGCACGCAGCAGGGTTTCAGTGATTATGTGAATGAATAAAAACACAGCAATTATCATTAAAACACCTGAGATTACAGGTATGGCAGTTTATGGGGCGCCCGGGTGGCTCATTCTGTTGAGCGTCCGGCTCTTGACTTCGGCTCAGGTCATGATCTCACGGTGTGTGTGTTCGAGCCCTGTGCTGGGTATTCTCTCTCTCCCTCTCTTTCTGCCCCTCTGCTCCACGAGAACATGCTCTCTCTCAAAGAAATAAACTTAAAAAAAAAAACACAATGGCAGCGTAAAGGAGAACAGTTTAGTTAGGAGGGATGTCTGTTTGTGCCCTTGAACATAAGAGGAGGCGGGTGCTATCGGATACAAAGGATCGTGAAATACTCACCAGTCTTCCACCAGCGAATTATTCAGGTAGGTCAGTGCTAGGAAGGTCCACTGAAGTTCTTTATCGTCAAAGAACTCCAGGGCCTTGGCAGAAGATGCGTCTCTGCTGTGCTGTACAGCTATCGTCGAGAAATCTACAGGACCCACTTCTCCCAGGCAGCTTCCAACAGCCTCTGCGGAGAGAAATGCCGCATCGGTACACTCGTAGCTGAGAGCTCTTCCAGAAAACAACTTTTCTAATTTCGAAAATATAATGTCTGTCATCCTTCAAGATTTAAGTGGTTAATCAAAGACGTGAATAGATTAAAGCAGCTACGAAACATCGTCTCATTTCCTTTATATATCCACGTGGGCAAAAGTATTCTCCCATAGATCATACCCAGGAGAGAAAAGTCAGAACAGAACGGAGATATTATGGATCAAAGTGTAAACACAGCTACTCTATGAACGTATCAACAGACTTTATGCCTGTTTTAATTTTTTAAAGTATTACCTACATGAAGCACACAAATCTTCAATGCAAGGTTCAGTGAAAACTCACATACTTTTTTTCCACCTGTGTTATCACTACCCAGATGGAGACAGCAGTTATCTGCATGCCAGAAACTCCCTTGCACTCTTTCCCAGGTGTGATGGAATTTATTAAAATATGTTCACAAATTTTTTGATAGCTCTCCTTTCAAAAGCTGCAGCCTGATTCCTCTCCTCTGCAGTGTGGGGTGTCCTTGGCCATTCACTTCTAACAAACAGATTGTGTACAAGTATTTCACTTCCTTGGTTAAATTTATCCCCAGATACTGACTCTCTTAGATGCTACTACAAACAGAAGAGTAAATGAATGAAATTTTCTTTTTAGAACGTTCACTGCTGGTGTACATAATCACAACTCAATTTTGTCTATGGATCGCATATCCTGCAGTTGTGATTCGTTTCTTAGCTCTGTTACAGGAGCTTTCTTGTAGATTCTCGACGATATTCCAGATACGGGATGATGTCATCTGTGGACAGAGACAGTTTTACTTCTCCCTTTCCAATCTGGATGCTTCTTCTCTTCTTGTCCCACTGCTCCAGCTAGGATTTCCAGTACAACTTGGAACAGCACTGGTGAAAGAGGGCAACTATGGCTCTTTCCTGATCTGGGGGTGAAAGCTTTTAATCCTTCACCACTAAGTATGATGTGAGCTGTGGCTACTTAGTAAAACCATACTAAAATTTATGCTACAAAGAAAGCCACTTAGGGCTCCTGTAGCAAATCAGGTTTGTCTCTAGAAACCACGGACAAGGTGTAAACTCCTTGGTCAAAGGAAACTTCTAGGGTGTTGATAAGCTTCTGTTTCCTGGTCTGGGTGCTAGGTGCACAGGTATGTTCCGTTTGTGGAAAACTTTCAAGTGATATAGAACTATCATCTGTATGGTTTTCTGTATGTAAGGTATTATTTCAAAAAAATTTTACAAAAAAAAAAAAAAAAAAAAAAAAAGAAGTGCCCTAGACAGCAGGCTCCCCCTGAGATGTAAGGGAAGACTCCACTGGAAGAAAGGAGTGTGTGAAGGATCCCTCATTCCTCCAGTTTTTCTTATCTGAACCAATGCTGCCATGACAACTGCAAGCTGACTTCAGTCATTCAGTGTTCCCACCCTGTGATCACTAAGTCTCAAGACCTCTTCTGGGCAGGATGTGTGGCAGGCCACTTATCTTACAACAGGATACCCCACGATAGCGTAGGACTTCAATGTGGTTTTAATATCTGAGTACAATTCATCTAGCCCTCCAAATCCTCATTCTTACTTCTCTCCTACAAAAAGACTAAGTACTAATCAGTTATATTTACAAAATGTATCGAAAGTTGATTTATTTGCAACTAAATGCTACAAACAGGTATTTCTGAGTTTCCTAAAGATAAACCAGGCCTTTCAAAAGAACAGTTTTGCACGTGTGTATCGCTAACTTTTCACTTTCGTAAATGTCTAAGGAAGGAAAATATGAAAGGAGGGCTGCTTAAGGGCATCTGGACTAGACGGAAACACACCTCAGCTAGCACCTCACGCTTCCCTAGTGTTCTGAATGACAAACTTCTGACTGTGAAAACACGGGTGGCCCCTCCACCAGAAAAACTCACATTCACGTAGGCAGAGTTTACCTAAGACTTCTGTTTCGCCAGTGTGGCTCACGGCCTCCTTGCACAACTGCAACAAGCTGACGATGAGCTGCACCATTATGCCATCTTGTGGGTTTTCTAGGAGCAGTTCGCAAAATATTAGTTTCAACTATACCGGAGAATACACATTTCTTTACAATACACTTATATATTAAATTATCTGTCTAAAACACTTTTATCAAGTGTTTTTTTTTTTAAAAAAAAACAAAACCCAAGGTTTTAAAATCATGAGGCCAAAAAATACACGGTGAAGGTGAATACACCTCAACTTGTAAAACAGAGCCATGGAGAGCTGACTGGCAAAAGGTAGCAGACAGAGAAAGAGAAACGTCTTTGTATATTGTTCAGGTAAGTCAAAGCTCAGCACGATCACAGTAAGAAGTAAAAATCATTCAGCATCGACCCGGAAGAGACCCTGTGAGCACGCCTTGTCCTTTAACGTCCAGCACTCGGTCTGGACCAGCAATATCCAACAGAACTTTCCGCAGTGATCGAAACGTCCTATAATCTGCACTGTCCGCAAATGCCACTAGCTCACTTGCTCCTGGGAACCTGACGTGTGCTAGTAGGGCCAAGGAACGAAACTCTAAATTTTATTAAACGTTAGTTCACTGAAACTGAAGGAGCTAGGAGCTGGACAAGACAAGCCTGAACCAGTGAATTACCCAAACACAGGAGAACAAAAGACAGAGCTGCTCAGAACAAACGCGCTGCGAGCTCTGAGCTCAGATGGTCAAAGTCAAAGTAGTTTTTAAAATTACTGGAAAACAATTATACAACGTAAATATGAAATTAATGGGTACGAGATGAAAATCAAAATCTAAGAGAAAATTTCCCATAAGTACAATATTACAGTAACCTAAAAATTAAAATAACATAAAAATGGATGTTTTCTTAAAAGGAAAAAAGCTAGAAACACATATGCAAATATGTGCGCATAAAGAAAAACACACACACGTGCACAGAACTGTGCACGGGCACACACGTGGCTAAGAGGCTGTGAGCGGGACACGTTCCTTCTACGAACACGTGCGGGAGCAAGAGGCAGAGACGGGTCAGCCATACGCCGGCTCCCAGGAACTCAAACGTCTCTCTCAGGCGGCAGGAAGTGGCTACAGCTTTTCGAGCGGTAGAATAAGACAGCCGTGTTTGGGCTTAGAGAAACCATCCGGGCCGACGAGCGAGGATGGATAAAATGGGGGTGACTGAAGGTGAGGAGACCACGAAATGGTCTCCTTCCCGGTTAGAAGAGAAACGACAGAGGTCTGAACTAAAGAATCAGAGTCTAAACTAAGTCCGTGGCAATTAAACAAAGAGCAAGAGTTTACAAAACTCTTTCGGAAAGAAACCGGCACCAACAGCCTGCGTGGATGACATCGGTACCCCGAGACGCTCTCACGAGCTCCGTCATCTGATCTTTATGCTGTGCCAGCTGCCGGCGAAGATCCTTCAGCCCTTCCAGCCTCGTCAAAGGAAGGGCATCATAAACACTCACGGACAGAAAATGATTTATTTCCTAAAAGAGAAAATTAGTTAAAAATGTAACTTGGTCTTTTTGATTTGTATGAAGTCTGTGAAATAAAACTCAAAGAAAAAAATTAGTAAGTGCCTTTCACAGACACACTCACAACGCGATTCCCACCAAACAAGGTAGAAATAAATGACTTCTTCCATCTCAAATCCTACAATGTGGTTTTCTTTTTCGCCTATGTTTTCATCACAACTCTCTCTCAAAAACATATTTAAGATTTTGAGATTATAATTAGCATACTCCAAGGTAAAAGCTTAAATGTCTACTGATTTAGCACTGTAACACTAGTTTTATACCTTAGTACATTTAGCTATATTATCACACTGATATGGAGTCAAATATAGAGTATGGTTTTAAAATTAAAATAAAATCTACACCAAAAAATACGCTTGAACATAATTTTCAACTTTATAAAGATTAAAGTAAGATAAAAACTTAAAAAACTCTTTAAAAAGTCAAATATCATCTCTAATTCAAACATAAAATTGTCCCTCAAAAGATCAGATAGTAATTTTGAGGAATTAATGGATCTGATGCATATGAACATTAAGTATATATTATACCACATTTCTTCAATATGTAATTTCAGATCTTAACCAAAAAAACCTTAATATTTACGATTCACGGCAATATAAGAAGATATATTAAGATTCACTTTTTTATTTGTTGAGGGGGTAAATCTCATGTTATTTTTTATCAGAATTTTTTTAAAAGACTCACTTTTTTACTTTTAAAGAATTAGAAGTTTTCAAAAAGTACTTCTCTTTATCCTAATACAAAATACTAAGATAATGGAATAATTACTACCTCCACAAGTGAAAAGGGTCCTTTACTGTATTTAATTTTCTGCTGAGTAAGACGCAAATCCTTGAACACATCGTGGTCAGGAAAAGGATCCAGAAGTTTGATTGTCATATAGAGGTTTTCATTATCCTTGTTATCTATCACTAAGTATTTCAACAAGTCCAATACCTAAAGATAATTTAAAAAAGAAAAAAAAAATCAAAAGGGAAAAATGGTTTAATTATATTTTAAAGTGAAACAACGAAACCCACTATAATAAGTGATAAAAACTCTACTGGCCTCGTTCAGATAAAATGTTCTAATTACTTCTATAGTACCAGCTATTACTGTTTTCAAACAAGTTAACAAATACGTAAGTTGCGGCTACAGCCTGGGCACTGAGGGAGAGAAATGCCAGTATCACTGGAACATTTTATTTAAGTAATATCTCACACGCCATCACAGTCCCTGGTTTTCATTACCTCTACACTTCAAACTAAGTAAGAGACGGGCACTATTAGGTAATTTATTAGATCAAAATTGCTGGGGTGCCTGGGTGGCTCAACCGGTTAAGCATCCATCTCTTGGTTTCAGCTCAGGTCACGATCTCACAGTTTGTGAGTCTGAGCTCCGCACTGGGCTCGCACTGACAGTGCGGAGTCTGCTTGGGATTCTCTATGTCTCTCTCTCTCCCTCTCCCTGCACTTGCCCCACTCGCACTGTCTCAAAGTAAATACAAAAATAAAAACACTTAAAAAAATTACTAGGGGCTCTGTAATTAAATGATTACAAGGCTTAATTAATTGAAAATGTTTCC
Organism: Paguma larvata; assembly: GCA_030068075.1. Lineage (NCBI taxonomy): Eukaryota > Metazoa > Chordata > Mammalia > Carnivora > Viverridae > Paguma > Paguma larvata. The sequence continues at coordinate 1,886,579 of CM057831.1, read as the reverse complement.
CAACCCTTTTTCAAAGAGTATCTTCACTAGAATGGCTCACCGCACCACGTAAAGATAGAGCGTTCAGCTCCTTCCGAGAACGCTTTATCAATCTCTTTCAAGAGTCTCTGCAAAGACGATCTGGGGAATTACCTGCTCCTGCACCTCCATCTGATCATGCACGAGGGGTATGAGGGTACCGACAATGACATGAAGATGATTTTCTAGAGCATCCTTGCAGTAAGTGACTGCTGTGTGGCAAACCTGGCTTAACAGGTCACAACACAGGGAGAAGCTTCGTAACGACACATCCATGAAACGAGAAGGCCTATGACACAGAGGAAAAATAGTAAGTTCTGGGCAACTGCTTCAATATGAGCTCATTTAAAAGCCATTTTTTTTCAGCAGCTCTAATTCTGAAGTGGCCCTGACATAAAAGTCACTTTCGTATCTAATTCTTAATGGTTTAAAACCCAAAAAGAGAAGTGACGACAGCAAAATGAGAGAGTAGACAGCTCTGATCCCCACTCCTGACAGGAACACCAAAAAACAGGTGCAGCAAGCAGAACTTCTCAGAACTGCCAGACAGGCAAAGGTTTACAGCATTCGAGCAAATGCTAAAAAACAAACGAACGCCCAGACAAAAACAGCAACTTAACGACCATAGGAGAGGCGAACCTAGCGGCTCAGTCGGTTAAGCACCTGACTTTGTCTCAGGTCGTCATCTCATGGTTCGTGGGTTCGAGCCCCGCGTTGGGATCTGTACTGACAGCAAGGAGCCTGCCTGGGATTCTCTCTCCCTCTCTCTGCCTCTCCCCTACTCCCACTCTCTCTGTCTCTCTAAATAAACAAACGTGTAAAAAGAAGACTTGAAAAAAAAAACTGGAGGAAAGCTTTATGGTGTTCTACCTGCCTCTGCCTCGCTACTCCCCCCCCAGCTCGGCGGACGTGATGAAAAACACTACAGTCCCCGTTCCCAGCGGGGGATCCTGGCCCTCTGCTCCGGATGGAACGGAGCACACTGTTTTTGCTAACGACCTTGTATCCGTGCTAAGCCTATCTGGGAGCTCCCTGAAGGGCAGGTGCTTTGTTCTGGTTTGTCTAACCTGGACCCCCCCAGGAGAGATTGAGCCCTCATACTGTGGGATCCGACACTGACTGACTGCATCTGAGCCAAACTGTAGGACATCCAGCAGGTGTCTGGAGAATTTTGTACGTGTGCGTGTCAGTGTGTGTGTCTGTAACACAGTCTCCAGACACACACACGTGTGGGCATGCACACGCACACCCACATCCACACACACACAGGAACTGGTGACCAGAACTGCTGTAGTGACATAGATATTTCAGGCCATCTAAAATTTGTTTCTTTTAAAATGCTGAATTGGGGCGTCTGGGTGACTCAGTCGGTTAAGTGCCCGACTTCAGCTCAGGTCATGATCTCATGGTTTGTGGGTTTGAGCCATGATGGGCTCTATGCTGATAGCTCTGAGCCTGGGGCCTGCTTCCGATTCTGTGTCTCCCTCTCTCTCTGCCCCTCTTCGGCTCATGCTCTGTCTCTTTCGCTCTCAAAACTAAATAAACATTAAAAAAATTTTTTAAATGTTGAAGACCCTTAGTACTAAGATTTTTCCAGATGAAGAAAGAGTAATGCAATTTTTAAAAAATATTAGGTAGATATATATTAAAAAGCAAAATAAAGAAAACAATACCCTGGCTTCTAAGTCTTAAAACTATATAAATGTTCAACTAACAGGGCAGAAAAAATAACTTGCCTATTGGTCCAAATAGATTTCTTACCTTTTGTTGATATGATGAATCAAAGTGTAAATGACGTCTCGAAGAACAAAGGCCCACGCTCCCCCTAAGGCACTTTTTATGTCTTTCAGTAATAAACTAACGAACAGGTGATAGATTTTCAGAATTCTGTGCTTTTTATAAACGTTATTTGTCTCAGCGGCTTGCTCACATATGGCCAGAAGAATTTTCTGATAGGAATCCTAGAAAATAAAGACCCATTTCATAAAAACTTGTGTAATCATGTATACTCAGCTAAATAAATCTATTATATATTCAAAATAACAAATTACAGAATTCTGTCTTAGTTTGATATCAAAGGCAAATATTACATTAAGAAAATTAGTATCTTAAACTACTGTCAATTTATCTAGTTTTCAGATAGCAAAAAATAAGTTTAAAAAATATATACTCCCAGAGCTAACATATGACTAAAGTATCATGAAATTCAGGCTTCATGAATTAATACTAACAGGTCAAATACCAACATATGAACTTGTAGATGAGTGTTTTTCTTTTTAATTAATTCAGATGAATTCTCGATTTGTTCTTTTTTCTTTTTAAAATGCACTTAAACAGATTTTTAAGCTGAAAAAGAAGGAGTCCTCTCTTCAGTTATTATAATAGGAATATGTACTCACAGGACTTTTGGAAAGAATTTCTAAGATGCTTTTAAGCTTGGTTTTATGGCAATTACTGATATAGGCAAACGTTGCTTTGATCACGTGTGACGGGAAATGAGGTGGGTTGGGAGCAGGGTCCAAGTCCCTAAGAGTCAAACAGGCATCGTTATGTTCACAACAAAATTAAGATAATAATAACCTCACATTCTACAACTACTCTTCCACAGAAAAACGAGGCTTTTAAATAAAATCACAAATGACTTATCACAGTCTACGTGTTAGCAGCCAGCATATCTAAATAACTGTACCCTCCATGACTTAATCAATTTTGAATGATTTGTTTATAAAAGTTTTTATGAAGTTAATGGCCACAAATGAGCCTCGGTATCACTTCACGTCTGAATTAAAGTTCTAAGCTAGTACTGCACAAACACCAATACCTTAAGACTGGCAAATCGGGCACTATTTATGTCAAATGAAATTATACAGCAAAAGTGCTCTGGTGGGTACTATCACCTTTTTGTACAGCCGGCATGGGCGGGAACACGGAAAGCGCACAGGGCGCTTTCAAGTAGCTTACGATCAAGCGGGAAAGAAACATTCACATACAGCCAAGTGGGCTGCTGCAGTTACGTTGTAGCACGGTAAGATTCTGAGAGCTAGGGAGCATTAGAAAAGGTGATCTAGAAATGCAAGCCACAGATAAGGAGAAGAAAACGATGGGTGTGCCCATGAAATATCAAAGAACAGAAGGCACAAAGCCGGACTATCACAGAAAGGTTGAGAAGGAAAAAGTCAACGGATTTGCAACAAGATGATCCACCTGAAAGAGCAAGCATCGTGGGAAGGCTCCAGGAGAGGCAAGTAAGAAATTACTTCAAGTCAAAGGTAGTTATTTTTAAAGAAACAATTTAAAAGTGTAGCAGTGCCTAAAAACTGAAAGGGACATTCGAAGGTGTCAACCAATAAACTTGGCAAGGAAATTCTGAAATTGCAGCTAACGCTCTAAGTTTGAAACCCCCGTACCCTGAGAAGTCACCGCGGTCAGTGCTGTGGCTGGCGCCAGAAGGTGTTGGCTCATGCAACGTCATCAATAACTCCACAACGATCTCTGGTAAATTACTAAGGAATAAGTGATCAATCTGTAAGATACAAAATTAAAATAACGTTTAAGTTCTTATGTCCATGACCTTTAAGACAGCTCAAGGGGCTAATGTTATGGCATCATTTCCAAAACAGAAACAGATGACCAAATACCTAAGATCTGCCAAGACATACATACAGCTAACTCTACGTTTTCCTGCTGTGCAGCCGACCTGTAGCCTGGGGGAGAGTAAGGAAATCACCCTACCAAACAAGACTCCCTTCGTCTGACTCTAGTTTCCTTTTGAAGACTCATTTTAACTAAGGCTTCAGCTGCAGCACTGAACTCTTCCACCTAGGAACTTTCCTGCCAACCCAATTCCCCACTGATATACATGACTTCTCAGTCTGCGTTTTATTCTTGACTTACTTGGGAAATCTATCTCACTTAACAGTACTTTACCGTAAGAATTCCCAGGGACTGGCAATAAGCATTTCTTTGTTCCCTGCACAACTTTTCCCCAGATTTCTACTTGGCTGATATGCCAGATTCTGAGCCTACTGCCCCCCATGTTCCCTGTCATCATCAGGAAACTACACTCCCAATAGGAGAAGGTTCTCCATCAACCTACCTCCTGCAGCAGCAGCCTCGCAGAGAGCATGAATTCTCCAACTACACAGAACGGGCCCGCTGTGTTATACCCCAGCCAAATGAATGACGACCGTGAAGTCCCAAAGGAGGACTAACTGGCTCTCCAAGTTAGGAACTATAGATGCACCAGCTAAGCATTACAGATCTGGCTTGTTACAGAATGATACAGAATGATAAATGGCTGATTTACTTGGTGTATAAGGAGGTTTGAAAACACACTTCCTCATAACAGAAGCATTTTAAAACGTGACAAGAAAGACACCAAATGTAAAGATGCTAGCCCTTCCCTCAGGCTTACACATCAGTCGTTCAGGTCACCACTTCCAAAGTTTCAGCCCTTTTAAAACTCCAGCCTCATTTCAAAGTAAATCTGGGATAAGGAAGGACAAATCGGTCCCATCTGACTAATATCAAAGGAAAAAATAATGAATTTCCGTACACGAAAAATGACCAGTGGTTTCACTAGTTCCATATCATTCTATAATAAGCCAGATCTGTAATGTTTAGCTGAGGGACATACAAATTGTTCAGATGTCTAGGTACAGCTAAACAATGTTGTAACTGTTAATATTTTAGACTTTCCAAAACTGACAGTTTTAAGAGGCTCAGAGACTAATAATAGTTGTACCAACACTTCTACACAGAAACGAGAATTGAGAAGATGGATTTGGAGAAAGTGTGTATTGGAGAATCAAAGAAAAATTTGACTTCTGACAACTAAATACTAAATGCAATTGAAACTAACAAGATTTTGTGTCTTTAACCAAGACTCTATTATTAAAGTTTGCTTCTTTTCATTCTCCAGACTGATGTTTCAATCAGGACTCAATGTAATCACTGTACCCTTCCTAGACTTACTCAGACTCCAAAAATTGCTATCTTTTGGTTTGAAAAATTTTAAAAAGTAGCAAGATTAGGTCTGCATAGAAGTCTAAGAGGGGAGCTGGGCCGGAAGAGGATAAAGCAGCGTCTTTCACAAATTCCGTAACCTCTGCAGCTCTAACATCCTGCTCCAAATGACTCCGGAGAAGGGAGCGCCTCGTCGCCCTTCAGACCACTGACTGAGATCCAGCTCCGACTGGCCGTGGTCCATCTAAGCAACTGGGAAACCCGTTCCATTTCTTGGCTCCATACAGGTAAGTGGCAAATAAAAAAAAAAGCCTTCTGAAGTTTATCCAACTATAATTTTAACATTAGCCAGCTTTGGTTAGTCATCCCTTACACAAACAAAAAAAAGTTGAGAGTAACCCATCTTCTTTGACCTTAAACCAAGTTTATATATGTGTTTTAATGTAAGTTCCCTCAAATAATTTTGGATGTATATAAATTAATATTAAAAATAGAAGCTGTTAGATCCTTTTTTACTGACTCCATCTTTTCTCAAATTATGAGTATTCACTACATCCTAGGTAGCAGGGGTACATCAGCAGAAAAGAAAACAGTAGAAAGTCCTGTCTTCAGAGTACTCACAGCAGAGAAGATAAACACCACTCGTAAGTAACTTATACTATTATTATTATACGTTAAAAGGGAGTAAATATCATGGAAAAAAGAAAGAGCAGGGCATGGGAGCTTCGGCTCATACTTGTCCCCAAAAATAAAGAGCTCGCTGGGACTGAAGAGAAGTGAGGAACACTTTGTATACACGGGCTGGTATTGTGTGGACTGAACATCCAGCTTGCATTTATGTATTACTGCCAATTAAAATAAATTTTAAAAAAAGAAAAAGCAATACAATTATTTCAAAGTTTTTAAAAAATTTTCTGATTAAAAACATTTCATTTAAAAGCCAATCAAAAGAAGAGAACACTGTAATGACAACAATAAAAAAATTCATGGATTGCCTACACTAGACAGTGATGACTACATATTAAATTTTACTGCATTAATGATGACTGGTCTTAAAACCTTAAAGTTACATCTCAGCGGGCACCTGAGGGGCTCAGTCAGGTAGGCATCCGACTTTGGCTCAGGTCCACAATCTCACAGTTCGTGGGTTCAAGCTCATGTCGCGGTCTGTGCTGGCAACCCAGAGCCTGGAGCCTGCTTCGGATTCTGTGTCTCCCTCTCTCTCCCCTCCCACTTTGCAGAGCACTCTGTCTCTGTTTCTCAAGAATGAGTAAATGCTGGAAAGAAAAATTTTTAAGTTACATCTCAGATCGATTAGGGGCTGAGGAGGGGTGTGTGGCTGGCTCAGTCGGTAGAGCATGTGACCCTTGATCTCAGGATTATGAGTTCAAGGACCTCACTCGGCCTAGAGCTGGGAGGTAAAAGCGAAGCCATACCTGTCTTCCTAGTAAGTTTTCGTCCTTGAGCACGTCGTAGACTCTGGTAGCAGTCTCTCTCTGCTGTGCCATCTCACTTTCTCCCGTCCCCTCATAGGCAAAGTAAGGAAGAATATTTACAAGAATCTTTGGGAAGCAGTGTGTCAGAAGAGTTTTCCAGTCCTCTTGAATCTGATTAGCAACGGACTTCACCTCATCAAAACGACTTCTAATCACCAGATGTGGGATCAAAACCTTATAGTAAGATCTAAAAATGTAAAAATTTGAAGTACTTGTTAAATATAACTTCTCGAAGTCAAATCTTACAACACAGCCTTTAAGATAATGAAATGAGCATTTGAGTATCACTTTACCCAGATCACTAAACATTCTACACTGACTTTATAAATGCAGAAATGAAGTTAAATAAATTCTAAATAATCACATACGAAAAAGAGAGATCTTAGAATATACCACCCTAATTCTATGATCAAAAAAGTGGGAACTGAATTTCTCTCTTCTACATAAACAATTTATAAAAAATTATTTCATTTATGTAGAATGAAACGTAAAAGAAATTTATGAATGTGAACTATTTTTTCTAAAGTTTATTTATTTTGGGAGAGCGTGCGTGCACAAGCGGGGAAAGGCAGAGAGAGAGAGGAGGAGACAGAGAATATGCAGCAGGCTCTGCACTGTCAGCGCAGAGCCCGACCCAGGGCTAGATGTCACAAACTGTGAGATCACGACCTGAGCCGAAATCATGAGCTGACACTTAACCAACTGAGCCCCCAGGTGCCCCTGAATTCAAACTACGAACGTAAATCCTGTTCTCACCAAAATGAAAGAACAAGGAGCACCGAATAATAATGAACTGCTGTCCCATCGTACTGAGATCGAAACATTATTCTCTAGATCCTCCAAATCTCTCCATTTTCGAAATTTTCTCAAGACTTAGGAATTAGCAAAAAAAGTATTTTTACATTATACTTTAAATTTAATAAAAATAACAACAAAATGGTCCATACTCAAGGAACAGAAAGGAAGAACAATGCAGAGATAATCAGCCACTAGTAACTGATCTTTGGTTTGTCACAGGGAAGAATACCAAACATTAAAGCTGAAACAGACCTTAGAGACCTATGTGACTCCCTTACCATGCACACTGAAAACCAAGGCCGAGGGGGAGTTTTCACGGTCTACGTAAAGTTATCGATAGCTAGTTACTAGCACAGCGAGGACCAGATCCTAAATCCAGTGATTCCCTGCAGTACGCTCTAATTAAAACAAGTGGCCCCGTCTCTCCTCCTACACAGCCCCCAGCTCCGCGTGTGCGTGTGTGCGTGTGCGCGTGCGTAAGCTGGGGGTGGGGGGCTCGCAAACATTACCATCTAATTTTAAAACGAACATATTTCACATGTGCCATATGTAGACCCACCTATAGAAATCCTCCACGTTTGTGTAGTTTAGTAAAATAAAAGGGAAAGAGCATAAGCTGTGTTCACTGTCTTGAAGATTCAGCCATTCGAAAACCAGATAATCCAAATGAGAAGCCATGAAGTCTTCTAAATGTCTGTACCCAAAAGTCTCAGAAACTTTCTCTAAAACCTGCACAAAACAGAAAGAAGTCAATGCTTTAAGAAACCAATGAAACAATAAATCATCTAAATCCTTCATTACTTATTTACAGCATAACTTTGATGCGTTCATTCAATTATTCAATACGTTGGCTTCCTCATCTATGAGATGGAGATAATAAAAGTACTTACACTCCAGAGACGCTAAACAACAAAAATGTATTTAATAGAATTAGCACAGAACCCGGCACATAGCGAACACTTAGCAAATGTTAAAATGTTAACTGGTCTAAGACTGATTACCTGCAGGCTGACCTACTTTAAGGGTCCATGGAGACCACGCTGGTAGAATCCTGAATGTCCTGACGGGCCACTGGTCTATCACTGGTTCGTGACGTGAACGTCTACTATGGAAAAGTGTGGAATTTTCCAAACCACGGAGGTGAGGTGGTGGAACAGGGCAGAGGTGAACATTCAACGACAAATGCTGATGTCACTGCCCGGATGGACTCCAGGGCTCCTTCCCAGTCTGGCAACTTTAAAAGTGTCACAGCTCTACGATGTGACTTCTAGCCCTGCCAGATCCCAAGGTCGTGACCCAGAACCTCCCGGGCAAGACACCTGCTACTGCTCTTTCCTCTACGGGTTCCTCTCAATAAAAGCAATTCCAGAGGGCCTGGTCTGCATGATGACAGGTCATGGATCCCTGTCAGGTCAGTGAACGCCCTGTGACATGCTGGAGGGAACAAGTAAATGACGCCGCATACAAATAAACAAACACTAAAGAGTTACTACTTTCCAATACTCCAGAGCTAAAAAATAAAACTGTCTCCAAGTCTTTAACAAGCGCCACTTTAAAATAAGCTTACACTTTTAAAATCACTTAAAAGTTACCCAAGGAAGATAATAAAAAACATTCATCCACATGTACCTTTTTAATGAGGTGAGGTTCTAATCCACTCTCTTTCACAGCCTTGCACAGGGCAAACAAAGCCTGTTTCTCACAAACGGGGCTGCAGCATAAAACCACAGCCACCGTCATCAGCAGGACGGATTTTCTGTTATAAACCTCATCCACAAGCTCAGCGTTCTCAGCTCTGTGGGCCTGCAACGGAATTTTCAAAACAATAAAGTCATATAAATACATAAACATCACAAATACACCAATCAGGCTAAAATCAATGTTCACCATTATAACATGTAAGCAGCCAGTGAGCAGTTTTATTTATTTATTTATTTATTTTTAACGTTTATTTATTTTTGAGAGACATAGAGACAGAGCATGAGCAGGGGAAGGGCAGAGAGAGTGGGAGATACAGAATCCGAAGCAGGCTCCAGGCTGTCAGCACAGAGCCCGACGCGGGGCTCGAACCCACAGACCGTGAGATCATGACCTGAGCTGAAGTCGGCCGCTTAACCAACTGAGCCACCCAGGCGCCCCCAGTGAGCAGTTTTAAATCCTAGAGTAATGGAGGCAGAGACCTGAGAAAATATCAAAGTTTCCAGAGTGCAAAAACTGTTTTTGGAAAGAATTCACAAACATTTCAGTGAGGTATAAAGGAATTTAAGGAAGAACAAGAAACAAATTGCAACAAGGGCAACCTGGTGGTCACCAGAAGGGAGGCAGGTGGGGGAGAGACGGGTGAAACAGGAGATGGGGATGAAGGATGGCTCGTGATGAGCACCAGATGACCTATGGAAATGCTGAATCGCTATATTGTACACCTGAAGCTAATACAACACTGTATGCTAACTGACTGGAATTAAAACAAAAACTTAAAAAAAAAAATCCAAGTTGGGGAGAATGATTAAAAGCTCCTTTTCAATTACCAAGTAAACATCCTAAGATGTTTTTATTATCGTAATTTCACAGATAGCTCTTTATACTTAAAAACATACTGTCACATGTATTCTGAAAGGTAAAAATACGGGCGCCTGGGTAGCTCGGTTGGTTAAGTGTCCAACTCTTGATCTCAGTTCAGGTCATGATCTCAAAGTCGTAAGATCAAGCCCCCCATTAGGCTCTGTGCTGGGCAGGGAGCCTGCTTGAGATTCTCTCTCTCCCTCTGCCCCTGCCCCATTTGTGCACTTGCGTGGGCACATGTCCTCTCTCTCTCTCTCTCTCTCACTCAAAAAAAAGGTAAAAATAAAATCATGCAATTAGACAGAATAATACATGCTTCTAGTTTAGTGACCTATCATTATAATATCCCAACAGATGTGAACATTTTTTGACTAGCTATAATTGATAAAAGCTTCTCGGGGTACTGGGCTGGCTCAGTGGGTGAAGCGTGAGATTCTTGATCTCAGAGTTGTGAGTCTGAGCCCCACAATGGGTGAAGAGATTACTTAAAAATAAAATCTTAAATGGGGCACCTGGGTAGCTCAGTCAGTTAAGCATCCAACTTCGGCCTAGGTCATGATCTTGTGAGTTCAAGCCCCATGTCAGTCTCTGTGCTGACAGCGCAGACATTAAAAAAATTTAAAAATAAAATAAAATCTTTAAAAAAAGAGTTTCTTTTCACATTTAGAAAACTCTCTTCCCCACTGATTCTACTTCTGGTTTTTTGTAACAAGGAAAAGAAAGAACCTTTACTAAATGGCCATCAATGACGTGTTTGAAAATAGCTACGAGGTTTCCACCAAGTCAGTTCCTTCACCAATTCCTTACAAGAGACAGATCTACAGACTCTCTAACATCCTAGCTAAAAACATGCTTCTGCTCAGACCAAACCCAAAATACCAGCTGCCCTCTAAAATGTATAGAAGAGCCTAGATTCTTTTTACCAACTTGTTCATGAGGGTATGCGTCTATTAATGACGTCTACGACAGAATTTGTTTCTTCCGATAAATACTGCAGTGGGATTCATACAGTGCTCTCAAGACGTAAAACTTCTTAGGACTTTTTACAAACAAATTTCTATCAGGTCAAAATTTTCCCCTTTTGCTGAAGACAGGCTGATTTTAAAACCTACCATAATATTATTCACATTCATTTTTCCAACCTATTGGAACTTTTTTGAAATTCACAGTCTTTCATGTAACTGTCCTTTTAAGTTTTGTGCTATCACCAATTAGACAATATTTGATTACCCACCTCGTATACTTACTACAAACATATCAACGTATAAATGAGTGAACAAATTCTAACACTCAGAAGATTTTGCCATTTAAGAAAAATATTATTCTACAAAGAAATATGAGAATCATAACCGTCCCTAAAGAATACCAACTTAAGTTGATCTCCCATATAAGAACATAGTTTTCAATCCATTTCTTCCTACCGTCACCTGTTCTCCTAACTGGCTTTTAATCAAATCTTACAAGAAATATTTTAAGAAGACTGAAATTGTATCAAGCAACTTTTCAAACACAATGGTATAAAAATAAATTTTAAAAAAACCTGACAAAAACACCCAATGGGTAAATGAGGAAATCAAAGAAGAAATAAAAAATACATGGAAACAAACCTCAAGAAACAGCAGAAATCTCAAATAAACAACCTAACTTTACATGATAGAACTAGAAAAAGAAGAACAACCAAAGGCCAAAGCTAGCAGAAAGAAGGAAATAAAGATTAGAGAAGAAATAAAGAAAAGAGACAACAACAACAACAACAACAGAAAAGATCAATGAAACCAAGGGCTGGTTCTTTGAAAAGATCAACAAAATTGATAAACCTTTAACCAGATTCATCAAGAAAAAAAAAAAAAAACAGAGGACTCAAATAGAATCAAAGAGGAGAAACAGCAATTGATACCACAGAAATACAAAGAGGAAGAGAAAAGTATGAAAAATTACATGCCAACAAACTGGACAACTAAGAACAGATGGATAAATTTCTAGACACATAAATCAGGAACTAAACTAAATCAGGAAGAAATAGAAAATTTGAATAGCTTACTAGGAAGGAAATTGAATTGGTTATCAAAAAACTCCCAATGAACAGACATCCACGACCAGATGGCTTCACAGGTGAATTCTACCAGACATGTAAAGAAGAAATAATATTTATTCTTCTCAAACTACGCCAAAAAATAGAAGAGAAAGGAAAACTTCCAAATTTATTCTACAAGGCCAGCATTGCCCTGATCCCAAAACCAGACAGACAGACCCAAAAAAGGCCAATATCTCTGACGAACACAGATGCAAAAATCCCCAACAAAATAATATGAAACTAAATTCAACAATACATGAAAAAAAACATTCACTGCAATCAAGGGGATTTATTTCAGGGATGCAAGGATGGCTCAATATTCACAAATCAGTCAATATGATATATCATATTAACGACAGGAAAAATAAGAACCATATGATCCCCTCAACAGATGCAAAAAACATTAACAAAATACAACAACTTTCACGATAAACACTCTAAACAAAGAGGATTTAGGGAGAACTAACCTCAACATAACAAAGGCCATATGTGAAAAACCCACAGCTAACATTATACTGAATGGTGAAACACTGGTAACATCTCCTCTAAGATCAGGCACAAATAAAGGGTGTCCACTCTTACCATTTTTATTCAACAGCGGACTGGAAGCCCTAACTGCAGCAACCAGACATGAAATAAGAGGCATCTAAACTGGTAAGGAAGAAGTAAAACTGTCACCATCTGCAGATAAAATGATACTACACATAGAAAACCCTAAGACTCCATCGAAAGACCATCAGAACTCACAAATGAATTCAATATACTATTGCAGGATACAAAATTAATATTCAGAAATCTGCTGCAATTTTTTATATACTAATATTGAAGTAGCAGAAAGAGAAACTTAAGAAAACAATGCCATTTACGATTGTACCAAAAAGAATAAAATCCATAGGAGTAAAGTTAAACAAGGAGGTGAAAGACCTATACTCTAAAAATATATTAATGAAAGAAATTCAAAGTGACACAAAAAAATGGAAATATATGTCATGCACTCACATTGGAAGAATTAATATTGTCAAACTGTCCATACTACTCAAAGCAATCTACAAATTCAAGGCAATCCCTATCAAAATACCAACAGTATTTTTCACAGAACTGGAACAAATAATCTTATGAAGTTTGTATGGGACCAGAAAAGACTCTGAATAGCCAAATCAATCTTGAAAAAGAACAAAACCAGAGGGATCACAATCACAGTAATCAAAACAGTATGATACTGGTGTTAAAAAAAAGATACAAGATCAATGCAACAGAACAAAGAGGCCAGAAATGAACCCACACTTACATGGTCAATTAGTCTATGACAGAGGAGGCAAGAATACACAATGGGAAACAAATGGTATCTTCAATAAAATGGTGCTGGGAAAACTGGACAGCTCCATGCTAAAGTAGAAAACTGGACCGCTAATACCATACACAAAAATAAACTCAAAATGGATGAAGGTCTAAATGTGAGACCTGGAACCATAAAATTCCTAAAAGGAAACACAGGCAGTATTCTCTTGGACACTGACCACAGCAACAGTTTTCTGTGTATCTCTTTAGGCAAAGAAAACCAAATTAAAAAAAAACTATTGGGAGAACACCAAAATTAACAGGTTTTGCACACCAAAGGAAACCATCAACAAAGCTGAAAGACAATCTACTGAATGGAAAAAGATATTTGCAAGTATATCTGATAAGGAATTAACATCCAAAATATATAAGGAACTTCTACAATTTAACACCTAAAGAACAATTTGATTAAAAGATAGGCAAGGTACCTAAATAGATACTTTTCCAAAGAAGACATCAAGATGGCCAAGAGACACATGAAAAGATGCTCAACATCACTCATCGTCAGGGAAATGCAAACCAAAACCACACTGAGCTATTACCTCGCACCTGCCAGAATGTCTGGTATCAAGAAGACAAAAAATAAGTGTTAGCGAGGATGTGGAGAAAGGGAACCCTGTGCACTCTTGGTGGGAATGTAAAATGGAGCAGCCACTATGGAAAACAGTAAAACGTTCTTCAAAAAATTAAACAGGAATCCCTTATGATCCAATGATGTCACTGCTGGGTGATTACTCAAAGAAACAAAATCACTAATTTGAGAGATATATGCACCTCTATGCAGTTAATCACAATATCCAAGTGATGGAAGTAACCCAAGTGTCCGGTGACAAAGGAACGGATAAAGAATATACGGTTGGATGCGTGGGCAGGTGGGTGCGAGAGAGAATCACTCAGCCACACAAAAGAATGAGAGCTTCACTTCGGCAACAACGAAGACGGATCTAGACAGTATTACACTAAGTGAAATAAATCGAAGAAACACAAACACCGTAGGATTTCACTTTAAGTGAACCAACAAAACATCAGACTCTTACATACAGAGAAGTGGTGGTTATTAGTGGGGAGGTGGGTGGAGGAATGGGTGAAAGAGAAAAAGGAGATTAAGAGGTAGAAACTCCCATCTACAGAATAAGTCACGAGGATGAAAAATACAGCACAGGGAATAAACTCCATAATATTTTAACAGTGTGGTATGGTGACGACATTGATCATGATAAGCGCCAGGTAATGTGCAGAACTGTGACATCATTACGTAATACACCTGAAACTGAAACAAAAGTGTATGTTAACTATACTTCAATTTTTTTTAATTTCTTTTTTAAAGTTTATTTTTATTTATTTTGAGGGAGACAGACATAGCATGAGTGGTGGAGGGGGCGGGAGAGAGAGAGAGAAAGAGGGAGAGAGAGAGGGAGAGAGAGAGGGAGAGAGAGAGGGAGAGAGAGAGGGAGGGAGAGAGGGAGGGAGAGAGGGAGGGAGAGAGAGAGGGAGGGAGAGAGAGAGGAAGAGAGAGAGAGGGAGAGGGAAGAGAGGGAGAGAGAGACAGAGAGGGAGAGAGAGAGAGGGAGAGAGAGGAGAGGGAGAGAGAGGAGAGAGGGAGAGAGGGAGAGAGAGAGGGAGAGGGAAAGAGAGAGAGGGAGAGGGAGAGAGGGAGAGGGAAAGAGGGAGAGGGAGAGAGGGAGAGGGAAAGAGAAAGAGAGAGAGAGAGAGAGAGAGAGGGAGGGAGGGAGGGAGGGAGAGAGGGAGAGAGAGAGAGAGACAGAGAGGGAGAGAGGGAGAGGGAGAGAGAGAAAGAGAGAAAGAGAGGGAGAGAGGGAGAGGGAGAGAGAGAGAGGGAGAGGGAAAGAGAGAGAGAGGGAGAGGGGAGAGGGGAGAGGGAGAGAGGGAGAGAGGGAGAGAGAGAGGGAGAGAGGGAGAGAGAGAGAGAGAGGATCCCAGCTCTACACTGTCAGCACAGAGCACAACGGGGGGCTCGAACTGTGAGATCATAACCAGAGCTGAAATCAAAAGTCAGACACTTAATCAACTGAGCCACCCAAGCACCCCCAACTAAAAATTTAATAAAGAAGGCATTTATACCCAGTAAATTTTGTTTTGTCCACAAAAATAATACAAACAAATTGAACCAAAAGAAAGTGCCATTACTGGGCTAAGTGTAACCTACAATAAGGCAATTTCAATGCACTCTCGCAGTTGTTCTAGTAAGCCAGCAGACGCCGTCTTAGACCACATCTGGTAAGGGAGTATATGGCATATTTATAAGAAGCATATTGCACTAGCAAGTATGCATTGTTACAATTACCACTTCTCTCATTCCTTCCTGAGCTTTCGAGTACGCATTTTCAAAAGCTGTTTGCTGAAGCTTCAAAGGAAGTGCTTTCAATAATGTGGAAGAACCTCCGTGTTTCATATCCTGGAACAATCTTTAAAAAAAAAAAAAAGTAAAAAGTGAAAAAAAAAAAAAGTAAAAAGTGAAATAATTTACCTCAAACACAACCTTCTGAAGCATATCATGGGGCACAAATAAAACACTCTGTGAGACACAGTAACATACTGGGTCTTCTTTCAAAAACAGAAATGAAATCTGAGTCCATTTAAGCAGGTTCAAATCCACGGCTTAACAGACTCCATTTTCTCCCAGAACTTGGAGAGTCTCAAAAGACCTTTTAAGTTACTGCCCGAACATAAACAGACCTGTTTTCAGTGTTGAGGATTTTAAAAGCATAATGTAAACAGGCCTGAATACAAACCCGCCCATAAAGAAAAATTATCCCCCAAACTCCAATTAGAAGAAGGCTTAGACGCCTGCCCACTTGCTCTAACTTTAAAACAGTGATCTTACATATCAAAGTGGACAGCTTTATGTCTTGATGATCTTAATTTTTTTGAAGTGATGAAGAGCTGACCAGTATTTTCTGCATAATATCCTATCATATGTAAGGCTAATCTTTCAACAGTTTTGTCCTTTATGCTTTTTTAGTAACCAAAGCTTTTATACTTTTTGGTGTTCCTCTGATTCCTCTAATTTCTCTGCCGTCTCTTATAATAGCCCAATATTAAGTATCGAGCAAGTAAATAACGGAAAAACAAAAAAATCCCAACAAATGTTATGTTCATGCCATTCTTGAATTTATACATTTTTTTTAATTTAAAAAATTATCTTTTATTTCCCTCTTAATTTTTTTTTTAACGTTTATTTATTTTTGAGACAGAGCGTGAGCAGGAGAAGGGCAGAGAGAGAGGGAGACACAGAATCTGAAACAGGCTCCAGGCTCTGAGCTGTCAGCACAGAGCCCGACGCGGGGCTTGAACTCACAGACTGCGAGATCATGACCTGAGCGAAGTCGGCCGCTTAACCGACTGAGCCACCCAGTTTAAATAAAAAAATTTAATTTTTTTTTTAAATACAAATGATGGGGACCACCTGGGTAGCTTGGTTGGTTAAATATTCAGACTCTTGCTCTCAGGTCAGGTCTTGATCTCATGATCATTAGTTCACATCCCATGTTGGGCTCTGCACTGGGCATGAAGCCTACTTATAAATACATACATACATACACACATATGACTATTTATTTTTTTAATTTATTTTATTTTTTTAAATAATTTATTGTCAAATTGGTTTCTATACAACACCCAGCGGAATTTATACATTTTTAAATCTTAAAGAGGTTTTCCAAAGCCATCACTACACTGGTTTATTACACTTGGCTCAGGGTTCTCTATCACCGCCGATCTTCAGCTTCGGTGTGTATTTTCTATCCTGTAAGGACTTGAGGCAAAGCTCACATTCCTGGGCAACCCTTACCAAGTTAAGTCCTGAATAGAACCCCATACCCAAGGAATCAGACACAATTCTGATTTGTGAAGATACTACTGTCGCCACATTCAAACTCTGCACACATTAGTTTATCTCACACATACGTGTATGTGACTGCTGGGGCAATTTCTCTAGAGCGATCTTTAATTATTGGTCGCTTATACTTGAACAGTAAAGTTACTCAAATGATTTTCAGTGCTGAGGATTTTAAAGCATAATGTAACTTCCTTTTTCAAACATTCATTTATTTTATAAATTACCGAACACCTACCACATGCCAATTATTGTTTTTGGTGCTGAGTAATACAGCAATGAACAAAACAGACAAAAAGTCAAGGCCTTGTAGCAGCTTCTATTTTAGGGAGATGTGTTAGGATGTAACATTTCAAGTGTCCAAAAATGCTGAACAACCTGATAAACACGGAGTCCTAAGAAATTACTGTTGCTGCTTCAAGTACTCAAACCTAAAACGGGTCTACACGACAGAGTCACTCCAGTGCCTGATTGTACGTTCACCGGAATAAATATAATAGTAATTAGCACAAAATGAAACATGCCACTCTTCATTTTACAAACTTATAAAATCACAGTGGCATCCAAACATTCAATACCTTCTGGAAGTGGTAGGAGACACATCGTGTAACTCAACCACTTACCAGCTGTATGACACAGAGCAAGCTACTTTCTCTCACCGAGCCACACTTTTCACTTATGAAATGGAGAAAATAATAGTACCCAAGTGATAGAATTGTCAGAATTATGAGAAAACATAAATGTCGGGCCTACAGCAAATGCCCAGTAAGTGTGAGCTACTCTCAATATCATGACCAGTGACCCATGACTGTGCCGGACAGGACTCTGCTCTCTGCAGCATTCCAGAAACGTGGTAAGGATGGGACCCATTACCTATTGACGGACTCTGCAGCCAACATGCTAACTTGGTGATGATTATCGGCAAGGAAATGTGGAAATACTTCGTTCACAGGAAACTCTCTGCCCACTGCATTAAGAATAGCCCATTTTGAATAAGGGTCAGCCTACGGGAGAAGAACTAATGTTAAATATGAAATACTAAGACGAAAATTACCCATTAACAAATGGAAACCAAGGCTACTTTGAAAATCTCAATAGAGACCTTACTAGTAATTGACGTGGTGTAACTCACCTCGAGCAAAGTTCTGAGGCATTTTACCAGTGCCATTCTTACAGAGAATATGCATTTCCCCTCCTTTGCTAAGTGCCTGAAATAAAAAAGTAATTCAAAGTCAAATAATTATTCCACTAAAAGCTCAGTCAAAAAAAAACCCACTGAAGATCATCGTACTTATTCTAGGTTTCTTCCAAAATTTCTTTCCATACTAAATTTAATTCTCATTAGGTGGCATATGCCAATATACTCCGCTTCCAAAGAACTCTAAAAAAAAAGAAGTTAATTTGAAAAGGAGTTCATTTTAACGTACATTATTTGTTTTCTATGATCATGCCTCATCTGGGGGCTATCATACTGCAGCTATCCATGTTATTTACAAACTTGCTTTAAAAGGAAAACATCTGTAAAGTTTTGTTTTTATATCAAAGATTTCAAAACCACACTCTACACTGACTCACAAGTCCTTACCCATCAAGGGGGAGGAGGGCCCTAAGTTACGTATACGTGCTCCTCCGTTAGGCACCATAAAACTTGCCTCCTGTCACGCTCTGACTACACGCATACATTGGTGACAAGGCCAAAGTGTTCACTGTTCTTCAAGGAATCAGGGAAGGAAACAGAAATTACATTGTGCTATTGTTAAACGAAGTATATACTCACACTCAAGGATTAGAATAAATCGCTAATGCAGAAAGGCAAAGTTAGCAATTGCATCCAGAGCAGCGAAAGAAAGTTAAGAGCTCCACAAAATATTCTGCACCTACCAAAACGCTCCAAGCACTGTCAGAAACTGCCCCTGAGCATCCCTTGTGTTTTCAGCATCCATACTGCCTTGACACAGGTTCGTCACTATATGAGCGACGTGGTTTAAGACTGTTCTACAAACGTCCTGGTCACGGCGATACAAAGAACACACATTGCTGTAGTGGAAAAAGTTTAACTTTATAAGTACAGCAGAACACACCAGTTAGTTTATAAATTTAAAGTGAACATAACACACGGTTTTAATTTCTTACGATAGTGGCTTCAGGAGTTCAACAACCTCTTCCATCGGCAAAGGATGTTCTTCTCCAGGAAGCTCCTTTAAAAGCACTAGATACTAAGACAGTTGAGGGGGGGGAAATCAATATTTTTCTATAGGTCATTTGCTTAAATAAGTATACATAGGTAGCCATAAGTTCATACATTAATGCATACACACCTGCACACACACACACACACATACGGGACCAGTGAATCTGTAAATGAGGCGGTAGAGTAATAAAAAGGGTCTGAAGTCAAACAGAACTGGACTCCAAACCCAATGCTACAAGCTATTACTTGCGTGGTTAAGAAAACGTGCCTTGTCATCTGAGCCTTGTAGTCTCACCTCTAAAATGAGGACAGGGCACTTAAATGGCCAGATTACTGAGGATTAAAGGAAATGAATATAAATGTCTAGCATGTCTTGTAGGAATTCAATAAGCAGACAGTTGTAATCACCACTGGGGCTAAGAGCCTGTGCAAGAATATGAAAGAATCTTGGGGATAAGACTTCAATGGTTAAAAACTGTTCGACGAAATTCTGGACAGAAGACATAGCCGTGGGCAGGGCAAAGTCAAATACAATGGCTTATCTTCCTAAAGGCAACCTTATAGGGTTCTCTATGGTACTGGGGATACCAAGGACCACTCAGCAACTACCAAGTATAATAATTGTAGTTGTAACTAGGCAGCAGGTTTCTGAGAGCTGCCAAATAATTTTCTAGCCGTAGGAAGAAATCCAAAGACATTTTTTCCTATCATCCATGTGTAGAAAAGTGTTTCTTCCTCCTTCTCAGGTATCATAAAAGAAGATTAAATTGGACCATTTTAAATATTTGCTTTGAGAGTCATGTGTGTGATGTTACAGAGTATCTTGAACTGGCTTTAAACACCAAAGCCTCAAGAAAAGCTTAGAGCCTTCCTCACTGGTCAGAGTTGGAGACTTGACTAGAGTGTTGGCCAGAGTCAAAACCAGGGGATCACACAGGGCTCAACAGAGCACATTTGCTGGGGTCAGAGGATCAACCAGCTTGTTCACTACAGCTGGGACAGGACAAGGATTCTACCAGGGACTCAATCTTCGTGAGGAGGTTCTAATCCGGGAATCCCCTGGCATGTTTCCCACGGCTGAGGAACACAAGCATGTCTGCCGATCTGTTCGGACTAGGGACATGACCATGGACTCCCCCAGCATACCTGCTGGGCCAGAGACTCTCCCTGAATGTTCACTAGTGCTGGGGTGAAGGAGATGACTTACATGGTCAGGAGGTAAGTCACATATACGAATACTGAGTAACGAAGTACACGTATGGAAGATAAGTGTGAAGTCAGGTCTCTTACTGTTGGAAAAAGTAGCTAGAAATATGGACAGAGAAAAAAAACAAATCCTCTGATGTTGGACTGGAACTGAAGATATCTATCAGTAGGTGGACAGACTGAGGTGGGGTAGGGCAGGAAAGGGATTCCTTTCTTAATATTCTCAAAAAAAACCCAATCTAAATCTAATTATTAGGAAACACGAGACAAACCCAAAGTGAGGGCTTCTATGGAACAAGTGGCTGTTACTTCCCTTCTTCTGATGCTTTTAGCCCAAAGCCAACAGAAGAGGGGAATAATAGAGATCAGCAGAAACAAACGATATAGAAACAAACAAACAGAAAAACCCAGAGCAGATCAATGAAACTAGGAGCTGCTTCTCTGAAAGAATGAAACTGATAAACCCCTAGCTAGACTCATCAAAAAGAAAAAGGAAAGGACCCAAATAAATAAAATCACAAATGAAAGAGATCACAACCAACACCACAGAAATACAAACTCTTATAAGTGAGTATTATAAGAAATTATATGCAACAATTTAGGCAATCTGGAAGAAATAAACTTCTGGAATATATAAACTACCGAAATTGAAACAGGAAGAAATAAAAAATTTGAACAGACCCATAACCAGCAAAGAAATCGAATCGGTAATCAAAAATCTCCCAACAAACAAAAGTCCAGGACCACATGGCTTCCCAGGGAAATTCTACCAAACATTTAAAGAACAGTTAACACATTTTCTTCTCGAAGTGTCCCCAAAAAGCAGAAATGGGAGGTAACTTCCAAACTCTTCTATAAGGCCAGCATTACCTTGATTCCAAAACCAAAGACTGCACTAAAAAAAGAATTACAAGCCAATATCCCGATGACTACCGATACAAAAATTCTCAACAAAATACTAGCAAATCAAATCCAACAGTACGTTAAAAGAATCATTCACCATGATCATGGGATTTATTCCTGGGCTGCAAGGATAGGTCAGTATGTGCACGTCAATCAGTGTGGTGCATCACATCAATAAAAGACAGGATAAAAACCATATGAACGTTTCAAGAGATGCAAAAATAAGTATTGACAAAGTACAGCATCCACTCTTGATACAAACCCTCAACAAAGCAGGTCATTCTTGATACAAACCCTCAACAAAGTAGGGATAGAGGTAACATATGTCAACATTCGTAAAGGCCATATTGGAAAGACCCACAGCTAACATCATCCTTGATGGGGAAAAACTGAGAGCTCTTCCTCTATGGTCAGGACCAAGACAGGGATGGGCACTCTCATCACTGTTATTTAACAGAAGACTGGAAGTCTGAGCCTCAGCAATCAGACAACAACAAGAAAAACAAGGCATCCAAATAGGCAAAGAAGCCAAACGTTCATGATTTGCAGACAACATGCTACTCTATGCAGAAAATCTGAAAGACTCCACCAAAAAATTGTTAGAACTGATACACAAATTCAGTGAAGTCACAGGATACAAAATTAATGTAGATATCTGTTGCATTTCTATACACTAATAATGAAGTGGCAGAAAGAGAAATCGAGGAATTGATCCCATTTACAACTGTACCAAAAACCGTAAGATCCCTAGGAATTAACCTACGAAAGAGGTAAAAGATCCGTAGTCTGAAAACTATAAAACACTGATGAAAGAAATTGAAGACGACACAAAGAAATAACAAAACATTCCATGCTCATGGATCGGAAGAACAAATATTGTTAAAATGTCTATACTATTCAATGCAATCTACACATTTAATGCAATCCCTATCAAAATATAATCAGCATTTTCACAGATCTAGAATAAACAATCCTAAAATTGGTATCGAACTCCCAAAGACCTCAAATGGCCAAAGCAATCTTGAAAAAGAAAAACAAAATGAGAGTCATCACGATTTCAGATTTTAAGCTATACCACAAAGCTGTGGTCATCCAGGCAGTATGGTATTGGCACAAGATCAGACACACAGGTCAACGGAACAGAACAGAAACCCCAGAAAAGGACCCACAATTTTATGGTCAACTAATCTTCGAAAAAGCAGGAAAGACTATTCAATGGAAAAAAGTCTCTTCAGCAAATGGTGTTGGGAAAACTGAACAGCAACATGCAGAAGAATGAAACTGGACCACTTTCTTATACCAAACGCAAAAAAATTCAAAAGGATGAAGGACCTAAATGTATGACAGGAAACCATCAAAATCCTAGAGGAGAACACCGATAGCAACCTCTTTCGCCTCAGCCATAGCAGTTTCTTACTAGACACATCTCCAGAAGCAAGGGAAACAAAACCAAAAATGAACTATTGGGACTTCATCAAAACAAAAAGCTTCTGCACAGTGAAGGAAACAATCAACAAAACTAAAGGGCAGCCTACGGAATGGGAGAAGATATTTGTAAATGACATATTGGATAAAGGGTCAGTATCCAAAATCTACAAAGAACTTAGCAAACTCAACACCCAAAAACCAAATAATCCAATTAAGAAATGGGCAGAGGGTATGAACAGACACTTTTCCAAAGAAGACATACATAGGGCCAACAGACACATGAAAAGATGCTCAACATTACACATCACCAGAGAAATGCAAATCAAAACCACAATGAGATATCACCTCACACCTGTCAAAATGGCTAAAATTAACAACAGAGGAAACAACAGGTACTGGTTAGCCTAAGAAGAAAGCAGAACCCTCTTACACTGTTCATAGAATGCAAAGTGGTGTAGCCACTCTGGAAAACAGTACGTAGGTTCCTCAAAAAGTTAGGAATACAACTACACTATGACCAACTGATTGCACTATTAGGTATTTACCTGAAGGATATAAAAATACTGATTCAAGGGGCGCCTGGGTGGCTCAGTTGGTTGAGTGCCTGACTCTTGATTTCGGCTCAGGTCATAATCTCGGTTCATGGAGTAGAACCCTACACTGGGCTCTGTGCTGACAGCGTGGAGCCTACTTGGGATTCTCTTTCTCTCTCTCTCTCTTAAAATAAATAAATAAACATTAAAAAACATAATATTTGAAGGGACACGTTGGGGGGGGAGGTGGGCAAACCATAAAACAGACTCTTAATGAAAAAGAAACTGAGGGATGCTGGGAGGGAGGTGGGCAGAAGGATGGGCCAGATGGCTGATGGGCACTGGGAAGGCACCTGCTATGATGAGTACTGGCTAGGGGTACGGAAGTGAAAAAAAGAAAAGGACAAGTGGCTATACTAATAAAAAATATGAATGTCCTAAGGAAAGACGAAGGAACTGTTCCAGATTGAAAGAGGCTGAAAACCCGTGACAACTCGAGGCAAGGACACAACATTACTGAAAACACAGATGTGGTAAAACATTAACTGTGGAAGTGTATGAAGGAAATATGGAAACTCTTGTCATATCATAACTTTACTGTCATTTGGAAATTACATCTAAAAATACCTAGAGCGTGTAAGTAAGGTCAAGGCAAGACTCAGAATTCAACTACCAGGTTATGTACTATTTTTACGTTGGAGTCTGTGTTTCTTGGCCTACCTTAAAGCAATTAATAATAATTAATTATAACTAAAAATAATAAATCTACCCAAAGTCCATCCAAGTTTTAATGTTTCGGTAACCCCTTAAAATTTTTTCACAGTACGTGAAAAGAAAAAGTCTATTTTATAACTAGCATCAGATTTTTACCTTTTTATAACCAGGACATTTATAACAGGCATCAGATTCGTTTCTCTCAAAGGTACCATACACTCTTACATTCACCCAGGAACACCAGACAGAACTGAAGGTGTGTCCCTTTCCCTGCACTCACCATGTGTAGGTGGAGGGATTTAGCAGGGTCTAGCATGCTAGAATCGATTAACATTAACAATTTCCTCCGAATATCAGCCGCTCTGAACGACACGGTACTAGTCTGAGTGGCAGTCACACACAGACACAGGAACTTGAGCATGTCGAGGAAAAGCAGATCCTGCTTTGACAGATGTTCTTCAGCTAAAGGATTCATGGCACCTGAAAATAAAAAGCACTTATTAAAACTAGAGAGAGATACAACCAACACACATACTGTACATCAACTCAAACATTTTCCAGTCTACCAAAAAAGAAAAAAACAAAAGAGAGAGAGAGAGATGAAAAGTCGGTGGAAAGCAAAATTATGGTGAAACTGATTAAACACTAAAAACTTCAAAATTCTTCATCAGAAGTTACCCTATGGTTCTGTCACCAAGAAATAATCTATGGAAAAATCTATACACACAAACATTCACTGCAGCATTGTTAATTATAGTGAAACAGAAATGAATCCAAATTTCTGACAATAAAAAATGGTCAAGAGAATTATGGCACATACGTTAATTGGGATATTATGAAGCCATTAAAAAGGATAATTATCAATAGAGCTTAATGAAAAAAATGCTTACACCCGTTAAAGGGAAATGAGCAAGGCATAAAAAACATGTGAACGTTGATGTTGATTCCAAGAACAGAAAAAGGTTAAAAGTGATGGCCTCAGGCGTGTTTTCACTTTCCTGCTTTCTAAATAATCTGTTTTAAATTCCTCCCATGAAGAATGAAACAGGTAACTAATATATTCAATTCAAAATCAGAGAACTCTAGAGTACAGAGAAGGGAACCAATCCCAACAGACTGACTATATAAGGAAAAATAAAATGAGCATAAAATTGGTATCTACGAGGCCTTTCCTAATGCCACATCAATACAAAGAGGAAAAGCAATCCCAAGCAGTAAAGACGTACTTACCAATCGTGTTTTGGCCCTCTCCAGGTCCAACAGCATCACTGACACCACCGGTGGGGTAATCACTGAATAGGTTCACCGAGGACTGATCCTCCGCCTCCACCAGAGTTTCGTCAGTATCGTCTTCCATTGATTCTACTTCTCCACAGTCAAATGACTTCTGGATAAATGCCTTCGAAGAAGAAAAATAAAGATGTTCAAACTGCCTTCTTCCAGAAGCATGTTTTAGTTAAAATTCACCTAATCGAATAATTCAAGACTCGTGTGTATGAACGCGGCAGTACTATTTCTATTAAATGTCTAACAATAAAAAATGGATAAACAATAATTGTATATGTACGTATACACAATATATATACACAATACGGTATATACAGTACGTATATACAACAATAATATGCAAACTTTATAAATAATTTCTTACATTAAGCTTTACAAATCCAAATCTGATGAGCATATGGGGAAAAGCATAAATTGGTATGACTATTTTCGAGGAAAGTGACACTATCCATCAGAAAGTAAAAATCGTGTTCCTTTTCAACAAGCAACTCCACTACTAGAATTTATTCTATGTTCATTATATGCACACAGACAAGTAGACAAAAATACAAGGTTCTTTACTACAAAACTTTGTAACGACAACAAAAATATAGAAACCACATCTAACGGGAAGGTCAGATGGGCTAAAAATACATAGATACCATTCCCATATAATGAGATACAAGGCTACTTTAAAAAAACAAAAAAGTAAAAAACAGCAGTATGTAGCAATATAGATAAATGATTAAGACTTATTACGGAGTGAAATTAACCAAATTACAGAAAAATTTTTCATCTGACATACATTTGAGGATCTACTGTGTGCGCTAGGCACTGTTCTAGACAAAAGAATACGTGTAGCAAAAGCCCATTTGTATGGAAGAAAAAGAAATACCATGATGAGAATGTGTTGCTTCTCTGACACAGTTTTTGCTTTTATTTTTAAGACTAGACAATTATTTTGAATTCTGGTACACTGCTACATAGAAATAAGTGTAAACCTGGATGATTAGTTTACAATGATTTGGTCTTTTACTAATTACTGAAAAACTTAAAAGCCAACCAGCATGTACTGACATTAAGAGGCTAAGAATATATTTCCCTCCAGGGGTGCCTGGGTGGCTCAGTCGGTTAAGCGTCCGACTTCAGCTCAGGTCATGATCTCGTGGTTCATGGGTTCCAGCCCCACATTGGGCTCTGTGCTGACAGCTCGGAGCCTGGAGCCTGCTTCAGATTCTGTGTCTCCCTCTCTCTCTCTGCCCCTTCCCTGCTCACACTCTGTCTCTCTCGCTCTCTCAAAAATAAATAAAACATTTAAAAAAAAAAAAAAGAATATATCCCCTCCAAAACCAAATAACTTCAGTCTCCACATTTTAAAACATATAAGGGGCCATATATGGTGAGATGTGTCCCTACTGAAGAGGGATATCAATGAAAAAAGAATCTGAGAATCAATGAAACGGGGGGTAAAACACGCATACTTACTAAACTTCTACAAATATCGGCAACGTCATTCATTAGCTTTGATGTCAACAATCGCAGGAAAAATCCAGATGCAATCTTACTTGGACTGGGCTGTAATGAAGACAAACAAACACACAAGCACACAAAAAGATAAAAAGTTACTCTTGACAGATAATATTTTCTCTACCTTAAATGATATATAGACATTCTTCTACATTGGAAATTCTCTATCCTAAGAAGCATGGATGATCAGTTTACTACTAGGGCCAAGATATAAACTGCATCAAAAACACGAACCTCTTTCCTTAGAGTAATAACGAGTGCATTTAAGTATATTGTGTATTAACATTATAACTGCAAGTTAGAATTTATTCTTCCATTTCCCTCCTTTCCCATTTATAGAAGAACAGAAAAACACATTACAATTTTTTAGTTAAAAAAAAAAACACATTACAGCATCAAAAGTATGTACTGGTAATATTGTTATTTAGCCATGTCGTTATTACTAGCTCTCAAAAAGTGTGTTTTCCAACTATGACCAACAGTCTGGCCTGGCTCAGGTACAACTTTGGCCTGTTCCAAATCAAAATAAAGATTACACAGAGTAGCACTCTTTCTACCCCGTGTTCTAGAAGACTGTCTGGGCAAAACAGAGTAAGGCATGTGCTGGAGTTGTTCATCCTCGTGGTGCTCACTAGCCCTGGCACGGCACATCACACGACCACAGTCAAATTTTTACTAAGTGAAAGAAGATATGCTGGCCATAAGAGAGTCGCCTACGCAGCTGTCTATTAAAGGGGTAATCTCAGAAACCTTCCATGAAATTAGTTCATGAGAAACTCGGATTACCTGTTGCTTATTCCTCTGGATGCTACCTTTATTTACCGTTCAATTTAATTTTAAACTTCAAATGGACCAAAAAAACAGTACCACCCCTACCCAGTTATCCAATACGTAGACTGACCACACAGTGAATGAAGTAAGAAGAACCCCTTACCTTGGTACAGTTAGACAAGCTACGTGTACACAGATGCATCATATTTCTCAGTGAGACAATCCTAGATTCCTCATGGGGCTTATTTTTAAACAGAGTGATACTTTCTCCGGCACACTGCATGAGAGACTATTGATAAAAGAAGAAAAAATCCAAACTGCCGTTAAAATGAAATTTTAGGGATTGCTTTTCAAATCTTTACTTAAGAAATGAAATCAGTGTTTTTAAAAGTTATACTTGGTCATATTGGTCATTATAAATCACTGTAACAATTAACAATGTTTTTAACGACGTCTTGTATACTCTGTTCTCCTTACAAATCACACACTGACAAAACACGACTCAGAGATGAAATTAAGTTTCATGATTCCAGCAAACCTGCTTAGCACTCAGTCAAGGATTCTTTAAGATAACTGATCCCAGGAAAAACTTTTTTTTATTTCTATTTTTATTTTGTTTTTAATTTTTTTTTTAATGTTTATTTATTTTTGAGACATAGAGACAGAGCATGAGCAGGAGAAGGGCAGAGAGAGAAGGAGACACAGAATCGGAAGCAGGCTCCAGGTTCTGAGCTCTCAGCACAGAGCCCAACGCAGGGCTCGAACTCACAGACTGCGAGATCATGACCTGAGCTGAAGTCGGCCGCCTAACCAACTAAGCCACCCAGGCACCCCAGGAAAAACTTTTAAAGTGCCCATAAAAGTCAGTACTTTCCTTTAGTAAGATTAAATTTTAATGTGATATTATTTCAATTATTCTGTGTATAGTGGGCTTAACATAAGTGCAAGGGTTAAGGACGGATGGATAGTTCCCTTTCTCTCAGACGGCATAAACCAAAGAGAAAAAAAGTTAACCTATGTAAAAGTTTTTATGTTTTCTCAAACAAATATACCAATTCCCCAGGAATATATTGCATTCATATTTATCCGGAATGTGTCTAGAGTGAATTCTCATACCTTGGCTTTCTGGAATAATTCTGAATTATAAGCTTCCTCTTCAGTTATTACACCGACATAACAATAGCAGCCGAGAACACCCACCACAAGACTGGAACACCGGATAAGGGTTTCTGCATTTGTAGACTTCAAGTAAAACAAGAAATAAAAAATAGACACGTCTCATAAATAATTCTGAGTACACCGCACTTATCTTTTGTGAGAACAAAGCTTACACACATACTAAGAAACAAGTATTAACTGAGTTAATAATGGCCTAATTCTGATTATCTCTAAAAACGTCTAAGAGATCCCTGCAGGCTTGTGATAAGTAGAAATATTGGGAAAAATTAAACTATCTCCTAATGGCCAAGTTAGGTATCTATCTCCTCTTAAATGTATACTGTACACATAGGCCCTTAATATGGGTAGAGTGGAAAGAAAATGTACACTGTACACATAGGCCCTTAATATTTGAGGTAGAGTGGAAAGAAAAAATAAATGATATACAAATAAAAATCTTAACGCTTCAAACAGGAGCAGAAATTAGATTCATATAAAGAGAGAGTAAAATGACGTTTTGAGTTTCTGAAAGATAAGAACCCTGACTTACTCAGCTTTTTAGACTCCAGAAACTAGCACAAATTTTCCAAGTAGATATCACTTAGCCAATTCTACACAATTATTTACAAATTCGCAATGGCTACACAGAAAAATAACATTTCAGACTGTTCTGCTTCTATATTGTAGGAAATGGCGTTTTAGGGGAAAACACACAAGACTGTATTACTGATTACAAGTATGATCCGGTAGAATGTCAGTAACTAAGGATAAGACAGATGAAACAGACACGGTATCTTTTCTCCGGTTCTGTGCGTCATCATCCCTGGCTACTGAATTCACTCCTCTGAGTAACTTGCAGATTTTATTTGATTCAACAAATATTTTACCATTTACAATATAACAAGCCGTTGTGGAAGATACAAAGATTAATAAAAATATAGACGCCCTTTAAGGAGCTTTACAGTATGATTTGAGACATCTGGGTATAAAACATACACACGGATATCCACGGGACAAGGAAGATGCTAAGTGTTACTTTAAAAAGAAATACTAGGGATGCCTGGCTGGCTCAGTCAGTTGGGTGTCCAACTTTGGTTCAGGTCATGATCTCTGGTTCTTGAGTTCGAGCCCCACATGAGGGTCTATGCTGACAGCTCAGAGCCTGGAGCCTGCTTCCAATTCTGCGTCTCCCTCTCTCTCCTCTTCCCTTTTCACGCTCTGTCTCTCTCTCAAAAATAAACAGACCTTAAAAAAATTTTTTTAAAGAAATACTAAGTACTATGAAAATCAAAAGATGAATTATTATGGCTGAGGTTATATAAAAGGCTTTAGCAGGATTTTGACATGTGGATGAATGATTTGAACACACAAAAATGGGTAAAGATAATTATTTTGTGTTAAAAATAATGGCAGTTTTGCTCCACATTGGAAAAACAAACAACCAGTGAAGAAATGGGCGGAAGATATGAATAGACACTTCTCCAAAGAGGACATCCAGAAGGCCAACAGACACATGAAACGATGCTCAAAGTCACTCATCATCAGGGAAATACAAATCAAAACCACACTGAGATACCACCTCACACTGATTAGAGTGGCTAAAATGAATAAATAAGGAAGCTATAGATGCTGGCGAGGATGTGGAGAAGCAGGCACCCTCCTACACTGTTGATGGGAATGCAAACTGGTGCAGCCACTCTGGAAAACGGTGTGGAGGTTCCTCAAAAAAATGAAAATAGAGCTACCCTATGACCCAGCAACAGCACTGCTAGGAATCTATCCAAGAGACACAGGAGTGCTGATGCATAGGGGCACGTGCACCCCAATGTTCATAGCAGCACTTCTGACAATAGCCAAATCATGGAAAGAGACCAAGTGCCCATCAACTGACGAATGGATAAAGAAGATGTGGTACATATATACAATGGACTACTACGCGCCAATGAGAAAAAATGAAATCTGGCCATGTGTAGCAACATGGATGGAACTGGAGGGTATTATGTTAAGTGAAATAAGTCAGTCAGAAAAAGACAGATACCATATGTTTCCACGCATAGGTGGACTTTGTGAGACTTGGCAACAACCATGGGGGAGGGGAAGAGGGGAAAGGAAAAAAAAGACACAGAGAGGGAGGGAGATAAAACATAAGAGACTCTCAAAGACTAAGAACAAACTGAGGGTGAGGGGGGTGAGGGGGGTGCGGGAGGGAGGAGAGGGGGTGACGGGCATTAAAGAGGGCACGTGTTGGGATGAACACTGGGTGTTATATGTAAACCAATTTGAAAATAAACTTAAAAAAAAATAATGGCAGATTTGGCAAGAGAATGGCACACACAAAGAAAATTTGTGATTTTTTTTTTTTTTTTTTTTGAAAGAGAGAGAGAATCTCAAGCAGGCTCCATTGCCAGCACGGAGTCCAATGCGGGGCTGGATCTCACCACGTGATCATGACATGACCTGAGCCAAAATCAAGAGTCGAACACTTAACTGACCAAGCCACCCAAGTACCCCAGAGAATGTGTGAACACTTCCTTAAGACAGAGAAAGACATGATTTGTGAGAAATTACTAGTGATCTCTAAAATATGAGTGACTGCTAGATCATTAATGCCATTTTATTAATCACTTCTCCCTCTTCAAGTGTCACCAAGGCCCATTAGATCAGTTTGAATTATGTTCTTTTCTGTTATTGTAACCTCTCCCTCCTCTGTACTGAGATGTTCTTTCTCATCATATAACCCCTACGCCTACACCATTATTATTCCCCGCCAACCCACACAAAGACTTCTGCTTCTTTAATGTCTACTAGGATTCCTGGTACAAAACAAACACAAATTATTCTTCTTGGGTCTTCCTGCTCTCGTGCTGAGTCTTCCCTATTTGTACGCATGTACTGTCACTTTGCTTTTTTAAATCAAGCCTGTCACCATCCTCCGGGCCCTTTCTGCCTGTTTCTCCTTCCTGACAGTCCACCAAAATTGAGTCAGATGTAGGCTTTAGTGCTCTTGAAAGTCTCACCTCAGCTGAGTAGTTAGTTAGAAGCTGTTCTGACAGTCCCAGAAGATAGCGATCCAGCGACTCCTTGAGGTTCTGGTGGATGGAAGTGCCCACGCTGGACTGGGGCTTTTCTACAGGACATTCCTTCACAATGCTTAAGAAATCCATCTTGTCAAAAGTCGTCTGAAGAAACAGTTCTTCAATTTCTGAGAACGAAGGCTCCTCTGCATCTTTCTGGTGTCGTTCACTTCAAGAGAGTAAGATCTTAAATTTATAATCAAGCGACCAACTACTTCACCTCCAGGTAGCAGCAATACATTACAAATGAAAATGTTAACTGAGCATCTGCATTATTTACAGACTGTTTACACAATTAACGGAGGAGTCTTTTTAAATGCTTCTCGGCTTTGGAACGGCTGCCCACTTGTAAGAGCTTGCATTACGCAGTAGCAAACTCTGCTAACACACGGATGAAAGACACACAGGTTACAATTTCAAAGGCAAAGTCAGAAAACATCAAAAAGAAAACATTAATAGCACCAGGTACAAACGCTAAGATAAACATTATCTGAAAATGCTATCCTTTTTTCCCCTTTGATTTCTCCAAAACGAAGGAGTTTTTTCATGATCATCCTCTCAAGGGAGATCAGGAATCTTAACGCCAGTGATAAACACAGGCCTCTAGAGTCAGTCGACTAAAGTGAGTTTTTCGGATTTATTTTTAAAAATAAATCCTCCATCACCATTAATTTTAAAGCAAACAGATTTTACTTGACAAACAAAAACGGGTCACGTCTTTAAAGAACTCATGTTTTACCCACCCATGATAACTATTCTGTTTCTTCCAGTGGCAAGTGTTGCACACGATACTACACGGCATTAAAAGACAATCGACTGAATCTAAAATTAAAAAATGCAGAGTACTATCACTGAATTAAAAGCAGCATTTCCCTGGCTAAAAGGTGGGATTTTCTTTAACTGATCAACTTAGTTCATAATTTTTAAGACGTAGCTACTATGCTGCTAAGACCATGAACTTGGTAATTACAGCCCTAGCTTAAAACAACACAGGACTCTATTAGATAACATACCATTCGGGCCCTCTTTGGAAAAAATTCATTGCAGCTTTAGAGTTTTTCATAGTAAGACTCACAAGAATCTTCTCCAGTGCAAGATGAGGAAAATTACTACAAAGGAAAATAAAAATATCTTCACTTAGAAGACCAAAACTCATTGAACGCATCGTTTAAACTTACAGATTCATGTTTGATGGTAAATCTTGACCTCAACTTCTGTCATCTGTACTGAATTTTTTTAACATCTAAAACAAGAATTAAGAAGCATACATTTATTTTATGTGACTATAATTTTCAATACTTCCTGGCACCAGACTTGTCCAATTTTTAAAAATCATTTCTGAAACAAACAGATTATGGAATTAAAGCAAAATCACTAGGACCTGGAAAGGCCCACCCTCTATTCCTTCAGTCCTGACCCCAGCTGTGGAAAGGGTACAGCGGCCAGCTGCTCCCCATTCTGGTGCTTAAGCCCCAGTCTGTCTCTAGTTTCCTTGCCCCGTTAATTTAACACGCGTCATGCAGAAGATACTCCCATTATGATGCCAGGACACGTCTGCATCAGATACACATGCAGATGAACCTACTCACAGAAAATCACAAAGGAGCACATTAGTGCTCAGAGAATTATAATTAGGGTTATTCAGGCACAACCCCCTGTGTTCTCACTGTCTCCACAGATATAAGAGCAAAGTAAAAGGACATGAGGAGATCCACGCACAAAAGCACGGAATGCTGGAAAAACAAAGGGACTGTTTAACATTGGGGGTAAGGTCCGGCAAATCCCGCATCACCTCTGTCAAACAAGCCACCTAGAGCCGACCAAGCCTGGGGCACCTCGCCAGGCAGAAAGCAGCTGGATGCTAATGAACGCCAATCACCTGTGAAGAACGGGAGGCAGCTCCGTACTCTCTTCAAAGTCATCCTCTAATTGATAGAGTAAGAGCCATTTCATTATCAATTCCTTTAAAGAAAAACTTCTATTTACGTCACACATGTTCTGCTCCACTCCTGTCTTTACTGTTTCTGGAACGACGCAGATGCTCAGCGCCAAAGTCAAACAGCACACTGCAGGACTACAACAAAACAAAGGACGGCTCTTGTTAAAAATAAGCTTCCCCCCTCCCCCCAATCCTAAAAGTTCTTTATTTTCTTTAACATATCTGCTACGGGCTGATAATCTGCAACAGGTGCCATCACGAGAATAAACCAAAATCAGACTAGATGTGAGGAAAGACTGACAGTGTTCCCCACCCTCGGATGACAAAATGCAAGAGTCAAGAATGGGAGAAAATCGTTCCAAGAGACGACTGAAATGCTGCCTACATATTCTTGCAGAACACCAGCAATGCACCCATTTTAAGAGTTACTTTCTCCAAGAACAATCTGAATCTCTTTGTTTTTTTGTGTTTTTTTTAACGCTTATTTATTTTTGAGAGAGACAGAGCGCAAGCAGGGGAGGGGCAGAGAGACGAGAGACACAGAATCCGAATCAGGCTCCAGGCTCCGAGCTGTCAGCACAGAGCCCAATACGGGGCTCAAACTCGTGACCCCAGAGATCATGACCTAAGCTGAAGTCAGAAGCTTAACCGACCGACGCCCCGGTTCTGCTTGATTCTTAATGCTCTTTTGCAGGAGTCTTCAAGGTACATTTCACTCATTCATGAGTCCCCTTAGAAGGATTCTCATCTCTCATTCAATAGCAGATTGAGTTTCTGGATTCAGTTTCCCTCTATCACTGTAGGTCATAACTCCAAGCTTTTCACTCATTCCAAATTTGGTAACCATTGTTATGCTAAAAAATAATTTTTGTGGGGTAGAGAGACCTTGTCTATTTTATTTACTGAAGTGTTACTGATGCTTAATGATGCTATAAGGCCTGACGTATGGTAGGTGAATAGTAAAAGTCCACTGACTAAATAAACCTCCAAGATTGTTAAACGTCTGATTACATTTAAGGAAAAGCATCTCTCATAAATGTTTGTAGCACTACTAAAAGTTTATTCATATTGAACAACAACATACTTAATTTTCAATTAAAGATAAAAGAAATTTAAATACTTAGTTCTTTAAAACTGGCCCCTTCTTTAAAAGTAGGGGCACGTCTGGGTGGCTCAGTCAGTTGGGCACTTGACTTCGGCTCAGGTCATGATCTCACAGTTTGTGAGCTAGAGCCCCACATCAGGCTCTGTGCTGACAGCTCGGAGCCTGGAGCCTGCTTGGATTCTGTGTCTCCCTCTCTCTCTGTCCCTCCCCTGCTCGTGTGCATCTCTCTCTATCTTAAAATATAAAAAAAACATTTTTTAAAGTAAAAAAAATTGCCCTTAGTAATCTCTCTATCCTTGAAACTAAATTCACATTTATTTACTTAAGATTTCCTGGAAAAACAACAAAAACTAGATGTTCATGTAAAACAGAATTTAACATATTTTTAGCTGAAGTGATAAATCACAAAAACCAGAGAGGGAAAAAAAGGTATATGTATGTATAAAAACCTAATACAACATGCAAGTCCACCTACCATGAAGGTCTGCAGGCTGACCCAGTAAATAACTTCCAGAATTCTCTATCAACCTCAACGAAACCACCTTGAATTATAGCTCCAAGCAAGCCAAAGTTTTCAGCCTGTATTCGTTCAGAACTTATACCGCGAAAGGTAAGACACCAAATTTTAGTCCAGAGTTTCAATAAATCTGACTTCTGGGAGCTTTCCAGGTCTGATTTCTTGCCTTGACACGATGCAACTTCCACGAGGCACCGTAACACGTAGGGCGTGCGCTCCCCGTGTCGCTGCTGAGGTAGAAGCTGGTACAGTATCATCAGTAATGGTGACAACTCATTGTTAGGTAAACTGGAAGGATATTTTGATATTAATTGGGTTGCAATCTGTAACCTAAAAGAAAAAAATATAATTTGAAAATGATTCAAGTCTGTTGACAAGCTAACAGAAAACCAATCTACAGACATAGCACAGTTACAATATCCTAGAGAATCACCATCATTACTTTCCACATGCTCTTCAAATAAACTGGCTCTTAGTATTTACTAAGCCCTACTTCCTAAAGTGGCAGGAAGAATGACAACTTTTTGGCCAGGTAGGGGGGCTGTCATATATTTCCTTTACACAAAAACTTTGAGGAATAACTAAAGGTTAAGGGTACCTGGCTGACTCAGTAGGTAGAGCAGGCAACTCTTGATCTCAGGGTTGGGAGTCTGAGCCCCACATTGGAGCCTACTTAAAAATAAGAAAATAAACAAAAATTAAGTTATCAATTTTCTTTTATTTTTTTGGTTAATTTTTTAATGTTTATTTTTGAGAGAGAGGGAGAGAGAGAGAGAAGGCACACAACTGGCAGAAAGGCAGAAAGTGAGGGAGTCAGAGAATCCAAAATAGGCTCCATGCTGTCAGAGCAAAGCCCAACGTGACGTGAGATCATGACCTGAGCCGAAGTTGAAAGCTCAACTGACAGAGCCACCAAGGTGCTCCAATTTTTTTAAAATAAAGGTTTATTTATTTATTTTGACAAGAGAGCAAGCGGGGTGGGAGGTTAGAGAGAGAGACAGAGAGAGACACAGAGAGAGAGAATCCCAAGCAGGCTCCATACTGTCAGTGCAGAGCCCGATGTGGGTTCTCATCAACTATGAGATCATGACGTGAGCCGAAATCAAGAGTCAGATGCTTAACCGACTGAACCATCCAGATGCCCCTAAATGACCAATTTTCTACTTATGAATTATCGCACCCATCCTTGCTCTGTAGCCACCCAGGATACTCCTCTAAAACAGGAAAACAAACAAAAATACTAAACAACTCTTCTCCCCTGATGTTAGTCAGTTAAGTCAATAAATATTTGCTGTGAGTTCTTAGAATGTGTACGGCTCAAGAAGAGGAACTTTATCTTATGCATCCTTGCATCTCCAATGCTTGGCACGCACCAAGTGTTCAATAAATAACCCAGGACTAAATGAATAAACTGAAGAATCTGAAACAGGGATCCTCCACCAGGTATCTGAATCAAGAAGCCTTCCCCCAGCAATGCAATTCTATTGAACCACTGCACCAACATGGGGGAAACCGAGGCACGGATCATAGAAGCTTGACTGTCACCTACAAACTTCTAAGTGTCCTTGCTGTTTGATAAAGCAAACCGGCCAGACTGGACGAATTCTAAAGATTCCTCCCAGACCTGATACTTTATGTTATCACAGAAGTTCACAATTTATTTAACCATTTGAGTAACTGTGTATGCTGTTTCCAGAAGAATTTTTAAAAGACAACTTTTTATTGTGGCAAGAGGTCCAAATTATTCTGTGATTTCTGAATGCCATCTAATTTCTTCCCAAGCTACTTCTACTAGCACGTGCTATACCTGCTAAAATGTCTGTTGAGACTCCATGAAATTCCATGAGGCACACAGGACTGACTGCTTCCGGGGCTGCTGTCCCCCGTCTCCCTTGCTAAGGCCGCGTGCTTATGAAAGGTGGCCTGGCCCCGGCTCCAGCACAGGAGCCACGGGGGCTGACCTCAACACGTCCCGGCAACCACCTTCCCCCCTGCCACTGACCGGATGAGGAGTGGACAAATGACCTAGTTATGGCCAGGCCGGTGTACTGAAGGTCTTGTGGGAAAAAACTAAACGAGACCAGGATGACACTGAAAAAGAGAACATTTTACCAAGGCACAAGATTGAAATCATTCTGTGACTTCTGAAGATGATCTTTTATTACGTCCCAGCCTAGTTCTATTTTCCTCTTTTTGCAAGCAGCACTGCAATCATTAAGTTCTCTCTGTGTGATAGCGTAAGACTGAGGAATCTCCAAAGATCTGGTATCTTCATTAAAAACCTGTAAAATAACAAAAAACAACTTACTTTTTTTTTTTTTTACACTGCTCCTGTTTTCTAATAGTTCATGAGGGAAAAAATGTTCCTCCTCAATTAGACACAGGGAAGTCAAAGAGCAAACGATGGAAATACATTATGGAAACGTATAAATATGACAATACAGTAATGAACAAACATTTTACAGAACTGTAATGTCTCTCCAGGAAGCACATACTACCAAGTAAGGTATTAGTTTTATTTACTAAATGCACCAAGACATCTAAAGGTAAAGCAAAAAAATCTCTATTTTCAATGCGATTAAATTTTAAAAAGTTTCTTTAATTAAAAAAGAATATTATAAGTTTAGAAATAATGAAATATCTGACAAATGAAATTACCCAGGATGTTAACCAAATTTCTGGGGAAAAAATTTTACTTAAGAAACATTAAGACATAAGGGCACCTGGGTGGCTCAGTCGGTTAAGCATCTGACTTTTGGCTCAGGTCATGATATCACGGTTTATGAGTTCAAGCTGCACGTCGGGCTCTGTGCTGACAGCTGAGAGCCTAGAGCCTGCTTCGGATTCTGTATCTCCCACTCTCTCTGCCCCTCTCCGGCTTACACTCTATCCCTCTCTCTCTCTCTCCCTTTCTCTCAAAAAACAAAAAAAAGAAACATTAAGCCATCAACTCATGAACGGGCAAACAAACTGTAATATACCCACACTACTGAACATTATCAGGCAATAAAAAGGAATGAACTACTTGAACCACTAGTTCCCGGCACAACATGGACGTAAGACTACATGCTGTTTCCATGTAGCTTACGGTCATATTTCCATTCCATTTACATGAAATGTCCAAAATAAGCAAATCTTTAGAGACAGAAAGTAGCTTAGCAGTTAACTGCTAAAGAAAGCTGGGCGTTGGGACTGACTGCTAACAGGTACGGAGTCTGTTTGGAGAGTACTGGAAATATTCCAGAATCAGACAGTGGTGATGCTTACACGATATAAAGAAAATACTAAAAACCACTGAACTCTACACTTTTATGCTATGTGATTTCAACTCAGTAGAAAAAAATTTTTAAACAAGAAACATGAGGGTTAGGGTAATCTGATTTTCTTCAATCTTTTAAGAATGAAGAGTTCATCACTAGTTTTCACTAAGTTCGTATGTGCAAAATAGTCATTTTAAGTCAGAAGAGCAATTCTAAATATTTACAGTGTCATGAAAGGAACAGTTACATACACAAAATAATTTGACAAGGCTTTTTATCAGAACACACATTTTATCATTTATCAGAACACACAGCCCGGGAAAGGGCACCTGGGTGTCTCTGTTGGTTAAGCATCCAACTCGATTTTGGCTCAGGTAAAGACCTCACAAGTCGTGAGATGGAGACCCCCATCGGGCTCTACACTGGAGTCTGCTTAAGATCCTCTCTCTCTCTTTCTCTCTTAAAAAAAAAATCACCAAATTAAAGGAAGTTAATGGAAAATTTCAATCTACTATACCTGGTGACAAATATCTGCCATCAGTTCAATCAAGTTTTCCTTAACAGCAACATTACGGGATCCTGAAGAATACTTCCCTCTGCTTCCTATATGACTTATCTCATTAATCAGCAGGTCATATAAATTGTATAAGATACTCTTCCACTTACTTGATTCATAAGCACCTGTAATTCAAAAAATGAGAATATAATCTGCATATACACTCCATTTGCCCCACCATCTCCCACAAAACGATTCAGCTGCTGAGGCGGAAACTGCTCCAGCCGCCCACTCGGTACTAGTGCCTCTTGTGACAATATTCTTGGCAAACTCTACTTGGTAACAGTGCCCACTTCATGCTCAAGTTACCTGTATTTCCTATAAAATTCTTCAATAATCTTATTTTTTTCCTAATTAACTCAATCAAAATCTCAATCGAACTTTAATTTCCTCTATCCCCTGAGGCAAATGTAATTAACACACTGTCATTTACATGTGGACTAAGTTCTCTGTACATCATTTAGAGGAAAACATCACTAGTTCCTTTAACTGGTGTACAAATGACATGTTACCCAGACCTCTCGTTATCCCAGTCATCTTTCCCCTGAACACACTCCAGTCTAGTGTATCTCTCTTTAAAGGGTGACTCTCCAAAATCTGGCGGACATAATACTCCCACTGTGATCGGAGCAGTATGGGTTAACAAAGGAGCTATTACTCCCTACAAAGAACCATAAAATTTATTAATGCAGTCTAAAACCACACTAGTGTTTCTGGCAGAGTCAGCATCCTGTCAATTTTCATCCTAAGTATACTATTAACTAAAACACTAAACATATCATGCCATCCCCTAAATAAGCCCGATCTTTATGTGTGAAAGATGACAAACTGAGAAAATGCACCATTCATTGACTTTGGCGGCTTCTTGGGCTACAAATACTCTAACTACACCTACTAGAAGAGCCCATTAAACATAAATAGCTACTTTTGAAAAAAATTGGCTATAACCGTTTTCCTCCATTTTAGCTGCTATTACTCAGTGTAGCATGATTTCCTAATATGCCATCACAC
This sequence comes from Paguma larvata, assembly GCA_030068075.1. NCBI lineage: Eukaryota > Metazoa > Chordata > Mammalia > Carnivora > Viverridae > Paguma > Paguma larvata. Next base: position 1,846,313 of record CM057831.1, on the reverse strand, counting down.
TATAGCCATGATGAGTTCATCCCGAGGCCAGTACAAGCTCAAAGGTACACACGGCCTGAGCATGGGGGAACTCATTCAGTTCTGGTTCTGCCCAATAAAGTTCCTGTCTCCTGAATGAAGCTACACCAGCCCAGCGATGCTCTTTTCATGGAGGTATAACTGACATACAATGTTAGTTTCAGGTGTACAGTGTAATTATTTGGTATTCGTCTAACCTTGTGAAACGACCACAGTAAGTCTAGTTAACATACCTGACATAATTACAAAAGAAAAAAGCTTCTTCCTTGGGATGAGAACTTTTAAGATCTACTGTCTTAGCTGGTTTCAAACATGCAATACGTATTAACAAGCAACGCTCTCTTGATGGAAGACAAAGGTAAAGGTATTAAGGGAGGAGAAATCACGCATTTCTGGTTTTCCCGGCAAACAGGGGCCTGGCTTAAGCATGAGGTTTAACGCAGTATGGACACATCTGGAACTAATCTGACTGCAGTCCACTTTTACCTGCTCTACCTCCTAATAAAAGTCATATGAAAATAAACAAGACCCTTGCCTTCTCTGAACTCTTGTACGCTACAGTCTGAGAAATACCTTTTAGCACCTAACTGCTGCACTATCAGCTCCTAGCAGGGACGGTGTGTCACATTTGTTTCCTCGTGATGCTCAGCAACGTACTAAACACACAGCAGGGCACGACTTGCTACCACAGCGTCAAATTCTAAAAGACATTCGAGAAATATCCTCGTGACTAATGTCATTATCAAGCACGGTAATCCACAGGAAGGTCATAACCTCCTACAAAATACAAATTTCATACTTAAGCCCCTGACATGTCAATGAAGAAGCAAATTCAAAACAGCAAAAACTTTCTTTTATTACCTTTCTCTTGGATTTTAGCTCCCTTTGGATGATGGATATAAACTTGCAGCTGAAATAATTCAATAATCACTTCTTTTAAGGAATCATTAAGTCTGTGTTGAGTCCAAATATAAAGCAAGGTAGGAAGAACTTCGTCACCTAACTGACACACGCGAATTCGGAAGTTAACGGCCAGCGTCCTGAGGAAGATAATAAGCGCTGCCAAGATGTGGTTTAGACCCGCAGAGCTCTTCTCCTGTCTGTCACAGAAAACAAACACGCTCTGCTTAACAGGGCACACACAGTGAACACTGAAGACAGTTATGAAGCTGCACGCTGGAAAGAAAAAAATTATCTAATCTTCAAATAACAGTAGCCTTAGTTTCAGAACTATTCAGGAAACAAAAAATCTTAGTGGGACTACAGGCAGCAACAAACGACATTACCGGGTGCTGGGACACCAGCTCTCTGCTGCTCCAACCCTGCCCAAAATGATACAAAACTGACCCTGTAATATCACTATGTACACAATGTTTCATGTTACAGACTGAGTAACGCCACACGAATGTGAGATATTGGTACTTCCAAAACATATTTCAATTTTATTTTTTTTTAGTACATCTATCCTCAAAAATGGGGAAAATCAGAATACTTAAGAGGATATTCAGCTTTTTTAATAAAGCAGCAATGATCTCCCACTTAAGAACATTATTTTCATGTTCTGCCTTTAGGTATTTAGGAAGTGTTAGAACTGACATTTTGTTTAGGAATCTACTAATTCTACTACAACGGGCCAATGTTTATGGTGGGTTTTTTTTAATTGCTAACATTTTTAGATGCTAGTTCTAAAAGACTTGCGGGGCACCTGGGTGGCTCGGCTGGTTAAGCGTTTGACTCTTGGTTTCATCTCTGGTCATGATCTCACAGTTGGTGAGTTTCAGCCACAGGTCAGGTTCTGGACTGACAGTGTGGAGCCTGCTTACGGTTCTCTGTCTCTGTCCCTTCCCTTTTGCACTCTCTCTAAAAATAAATAAACATTAAAAAAACAACTGAAAATAAAAGACTTGCAAGGAGATCAAATGGATTTTCAATACAGAACAAAACAAGATTAGGTTACCTTGCATGATGAACAGCTTTGGAAAAGAAATCCAACAATTTGGAATTTAATCCATCAGTCTGCGAACAGCACCCTCTGGCCACGGCATGAATTATTCTAGCCACTAAAACTCTATTAATGTCTTGCGCAGGGTTAAGGTACAGATTGAAGTACACAGAGAACAACTCTTAAAAAAAAGACAAATATTAGTTATGTTACCAAAAGGAAAACTATCAAAGCATTTAACTTAAAGGTTAAAGGTCCCAATACAATTTAAATTTCAATAATTCCATATAGACAAAAAGATTAAAAATTATACTAATTTACACTTAACACTGTAAAAGTGTTCAATCAGTATTTACTGTTATGTTATGTAAACTGCCTTCGAGAGAGGAACAACTTGAGGCCGCAGGGTGTGTGCAGCCGCCCTCAGACAAGCGGTTTCACCTCTCTAGTTAATCTATGTCCCTTCATGTAGGTCTAACACCATATGACACAGTGCACATCTACCATTTTGTTCTGAAACCGTTTGATTAATAACACGTGTAAAATGTATCAAGAGCATCAAGAACCACGTCACGGGGATGAGATTTTATTCTAGTTGTAACCTGAGGAATCAGAATGCCAGTTTCCTGGGTGCTGGGAGAAGACAAGATATTCCTGATGAAAGAAAAAGGACAGTTTGTTTCTCACACAGATTGACAATAGCCAGGGCACCCTCCTTCTTACATAAATTCTTCAGCCCCGAGGGCAACATGAAGAGGGACAAGGGACAGGATGCAAACAGTGAGCTACATTACGGAAGAGAAACCTCAAGCTGCCTATAATGGATGGGCAGCCAGCAAGTCTGTCCTTTGCTCTAAGGAAGCCAGCGTCTCTACCTTCCAAGGTCTAATATACACATATACTTCAAACAAGGGTCAGGATGGGGCGCCTGGGTGGCTCAGTCAGTTGAGCATCCGACTTCGGTTCACGCCATGCTCTCATGGCTCATCAGTTCGAACCCCATGTCGGACTCTGAGCTGAGAGCTCGGAGCCTGGAGCCTCCTTCAGATTCTATGTCTCCCTCTCTCTCTCTCTGCCCCTCCCCCACACATGCTTTGTCCCTCTGTCTCAAAAAGTAAATAAACATTCAAAAAAAAAGTCAGGAATAAAGCAGTCGGTGTCTATTCATAAGACATGGGGAAGCATTGAGATGCCTTGAGAATCATCTCCCAAAACAGTGAAAACCAAAGCTGCTAACGCAGGATTTTCTTCCCACAAAGAGATAAACAGAAAGTCCTGGGCTGGTAAAGGAGAGTAACACCCGCGGGTGTCTGCCTTTTCAGCTGTATAACATCACATACTTCTGCAGAAATGGTTTAAAATCAGTTATCGAATACAAAAGAATTAGAATATAAATACCTCACACATAAGTGATAGTAAAGAAAATGATTGTTCAAATGATTCGTATCGTATGTGACACTGACACCAATTTACACAACTCTACATCGGTGTTTCCAGGTTTCACCACCACGTACAGCACCTACATGGCAAACCGTGAGTTAACACACACGAACGCGGAGGTGAGAACACAGAGGGTTACCTGGGTCGTTTCCCTCTTATTAGCTGGTACGCACAGAAGGGTGAAATGAGAAAGCCAGCGGTCTCCGATTAAAGCTGAACTTTCAGGGCATTTATGTCAGTTCACAGAGGTTGATCCCAGTTCTCAAAGAACCCCACATACTCTCCCAGGAAGTGATTAAAAAAAACTGTTATGCCACAGTCAACAGCAGTCTCAGAAGCAGAGTCCAACTTCTTGAAAAAAAAGGCTGCAGGACATGCCTCCAGGAGGATCCACTTCCGCCATGAATTCAACACGACAGAAACGCTCCAAGAACGAATAGTAAAGGAACGTGATATTAAAAAGGACTTTCGGAGCAAAAAAAATTAAATTAAATGTAGATTCCTGGGGCACCTGGGTGGCTCAGTCAGTTAAACGTCCGACTTCGGCTCAGTTCATGATCTCATGATCTGTGAGTTCGAGCCCTACATTGGGCTGCATGCTGACAGCTCAGAGCCTGGAGTCTGCTTCAGATTCTGTGTCTCCCTCTCTCTCTGCCCCTCCCCTGCTTGTGCTCCGTCTCTCTCTCTCTCAAAAATAAAATAAAATATTAAAAAAAAATTTAAGGGGCGCCTGGGTGGCTCAGTTGGTGAAGCGGCCGACTTCAGCTCAGGTCATGATCTCATGGTCTGTGAGTTCGAGCCCCACGTCGGGCTCTGTGCTGACGGCTCAGAGCCTGAGCCTGCTTCAGATTCTGTATCTCCCTCTCTCTCTGCCCTTCCCTACTCATACTCTGTCTCTATGTCTCTCAAAAATAAATAAAAACGTTAAGAAAAAAAATTTTTTAAAAAATGTAGATTCCTTAGAACTTGATACGTAGACACTCATGCTATCTGCAAACAGGAACAGTTTTCTTTAGTCCTTTCCAAAGCGTATGCCTCTGATTTCCTTTCCTAGCCTAACTGTCCTGTATAGAACCTCCAGTACAATGCTCCACAGGAGTGGGAGGGCACACATCTTTGCCTTGTTCCCAGTGTCTTTTATGAACGGTTTAAATTATTGGCTCATAACTATTCAGTGTCTATTTCATAGTGGGTAAGTTCTGATAGGGTGTTGTTTAAAGGAACTGGATCAGGGGCGCCTGGGTGGCTCATTCTGTTAGGTCTCTGACTTCAGCACAGGTCATGATCTCACGCTTCGTGAGTTCGAGCCCCACGTCAGGCTCTGTGCTGACTGTTCAGAGCCTGGAGCCTGCTTCGGATTCTGTGTCTCCCTCTCTCTGTGCCCCTCCCCTGCTCATGCTACATATCTCTCAAAAATGAACATTAAAAAAAAATCCATAAAGGAAACTGTTCAATTTAAATGCATGGAACTGTTCATAAGTTATTACTCTTTTAATAGCAGCAAGACATGTAATTATATCTATTTCCTTCCTCACATCAGCAATCTGTTTCTCCTTTTGTATATAAGTCACTCCTGCTAGCAGTTCTAGATTTTCTTGATGTTTTCAAAGAACCAGTTTTTTTTAATTGTTCTCTATTATTTTACTGTTTTCAATTCCAGTGAATTCTGCTCTTCTACTTGCTTCAAGTGTTTGGCTCTGTTTTTCTCATTTCTTGAGATGGAAGCTAAGATTACTGATGTGAGACTTTTTCTCCTTCCTAGTGTGGGCAACGGATGCTATACATTGCCCTCTCTGTGTAACTTTAGCTTCATTCTACAAATTTTGACGTCTTGTATTTTTTTCATTTTCATCCAGTTCTAAGTATACTTTGATTTCCTTGAAGACTTTTCTTCTGACCCATAAATTGAGAAGTGTGTCATTTACTTTCAAAAAAGTACTCTGAAGGAAACAGGGCACCATGGCAGAAACAAGGAGAGGGACACATTTAGAAGGGGCGGTCAGAAAACGGCAGTGGCATTAGCAGCGACCTGCAGGGTGAGAAGAAACCAGCTACACAAAGGGTGGTCTCTAGCAAGAGAAGGACCAATGTCGTGAGGGAACGAAGGGCTTGCGCTCCCAAAACAGCGAGGGATGGTCCCTAGCAGTGTCAGAAGGAAACACTAGAACTCTTATTTTTTTAATTGAAAGTATTTACAAATAAAAAGCTCTACTAATGTAGAAATCAACAACGGCCATTTCGAAGACAGATTCGGCAGCTTTTTATAAAACTAAACAAACTTCCACCATACGATCCAGCAGTCATGCTTCTTGGTATTTACTGAAATGAGCCGGAAACTATCTGCACATGGATGTTTGTGGCAGCTTCATTCATAACTGTCGAAACCTGGAAGCCATCAAGGTGTCCTTCGGGACCTGAATGTAATTACACTGTGGCACAGGCAGACAATGGAATATTATTCAGCGCTAAAAAGAAATAAGCTATCAAAGCATGGAGCGAGACAGAGGAACCTTAAACGCATACAACTAAATGACAGAAGCAACTGTGACAAGACTACGTCCCACACGATGCCAACTATATGACATTCTGGAAAAGGCAAGCCTAGAGAGACTGCTAAGAAGACCACTGGCTGCTGGAGACGAGCGAGAAGGGAAGGATGGGCAGACAGAACACAGGATTTCTGCGGAGCAGAACTATTCTAGGGGACACTGTAATGGTTAATACCTGTCACTACACATCTGTCAGCACCTATAGAACGGATGACACCAAGAGTGATCTTAATGTCTACCATGAACGCCAGGCGATGGGAGGTGTCAGTGTGGGTGTGCTGACTGAAACAAAAGTGCCACTGTGGTGCAAGGTGGTGACAGCGGCAGAAGCCGTGCAACTGTGTGAGGGTTCACACGGACTCTACTTCCTGCTCAATATTGCGATGAATCTGAAACAGCTCTAAAAAAATGCAGTCTGTTTTCTAAAAAATGTCTGGGAACCAGTGGGATAGAGAATCTGAATAAAGGCCGTTGCAGCCAGAACAGAGCCAGAAGGTCGGGGGGTGCGGGTGGGGTTATGGTCAGAGAGGTAGGCAGGGCTACCCAGCACTTCCAAGGCCGAGCAAAGGAGTCTACGTTTCTTCCCCATTGTACAGGAAAGCCACGGAAGGTTGTAACGTTTCTTCCTTCAACCTTTACTAGAAAAACTACCCTCTTCCTTGGGACAATCCCAGGGATATTCTTTTAGAAACACTTATTCTCAGAAAACATAAGTAGTCCATTTTCCTGTGTATTTAGATGCTCTGTCCCCATGAAATCCTTCTGATTACACTTATGTATATTCCAGTTACTCTCCTCTTTAACAGGACCTCTCCTTCCCTTCCCCTTACAACTAAAGCTTTGGGAAGTGTTTCTTTGCTGACCCATTTCCTCACTTGTCACTCAGGCTTCCACACCATTCTGTTACAGGATCGAACACCATCAGCCAACTGACTCTAGCTGCCATTTACAGAATAATTCACCCAAAACGGCAGATAGACATTCTTTTCAAATACAAATGGAGCATTCGTCAAATCAGTCCTTATCCTGGGCCATAAAAGAAATCATAACAATTATAAGTATATTAGAAAAAGTATGTTCTTGGACAATAATGGAATTAAATTAAAAAATATAAAAGGGAAAATTAAACAAAAAAAAATAGGAAAATACCCCAAACGATGGAAACTAAATAATACATGCCAAATAATCCATAGGTCAAAGAAGAACTCTCAAGAAAAACTAGAACATATTTTGAACTGAAGAAAAATGAAAATATAACACTGCCAAAATGTGAGATGTGAAAAAGCAGTATTTACAGAAAAATTTATTACGTTAAATACACATATTAGGGAAGAAGCTCTCAAACCAATGACGTAAGCTTCTACCTTAAGAAACTAGGGAGGAAATTACCTCCAAAATACACATAAGGAAAGAACTAATAAGATCAGAAATCAATAATGAAAGACACACTATCACTATCGAGCCGACATACATTTTGTTTGTTTGTTTGTTTGTTTGTTTTTGAGAGAGACAGAGTGCAAGTAGGGGAGGGGCAGAGAGAGAGGGAGACACAGAATCCGAAGCAGGCTCCACGCTCTGAGCTGTCAGCACAGAGTCCAACACGGGGCTTAAAGTCACAAACTGTGAGATCATGACCTGAACCAAAGTCAGACACTCAACTGAGTGAGCCACCCGGGTGTCCTGAGCCTACATACGTTAAAAGAATAATAAGGTAATAATGTTTAAGAACTTTACACTCATACATTAAATAAACTATATATAATCTACAAATTCTTACACAAATTACCAAAGCTAACTGAAAAAGAAATAAACTATGCCTGTATCTATTAAAAAAACTAAATTCATAGCTAAAAATCTTCCAACAATAACCTTCAAATTCAATCTAGTAACATACGAAAAGGATAATACATCATGCCCTAGTGGGGTATATCCCAGGAACACAAGGTTGACTTAACTTTTGTACATCAAAGGACACTATCATCAGAGTTAAAGGCAACCCATGGAATAGGGGAAAATAGTTGCCAACCATGCATCTGATAATCAGGGGTTAACATACAGAATACATAAAGAACTCCTACATTTCAACAATAAAATAACAACCTGATTAAAAACTGGACAAAGGAGATGCCTGGATGGCTCAGTCAGTTAAGCATCCAACTTTGGCTCAGGTAAAGGAGCTGACGGTTCATGAGTTCGAGCCCTGCATCAGGTGAGCTCGAGCCCCACGCTGACAGTGCGGAGCCTGTTTGGAATTCCCTCTCAGCTCCTCACTTCCTCCCTCCCTCCATCCCTCTCTCGGCCCCTTGCTCATTCATACCCTCTCTCTCCCACTCGCTTTCTCAAAAATAAATAGATAGATACATAGAATAAAAACTGGACAGAAGACATGAATGGATACTTTTCCAAAGATGATGTGCAAATGGCCAATAAACATATGAAAAATTCCACGTCAAGAATCATTAGAGAAATGCAAATCAAAATCACAATGAGGTCCCGCTTCGCACACATTCACATTAGGACGACGACCATCAGAACAAGAAAAAGAACACACGTTGGTGGGGAGCGCGTGGAGCCACCGGAACACTGCGGACGCCGGTGGTTCTGTGAAACCTGCGAAAGGACGCAGCCCTTGAGGAAGACAGTTTCGTGGCTCCTCAGTAAGCCAAACACAGAATTGCCGTACGATGCAGAAATTCTACCTCTGGATAAATACCCAAAAGAACTGAAAGAAAAGACTTAGGCAGCTCTTCCATCCCAAGGGTCCTGTCTCTGTGCTTTAATAAAATCACCTTTGTGCATAAAAAAAAAAAGGACTCAAAGAGCTATTTGTACACTCCTGCTCATAACAGCATTATTCACCACAGCCAAAAGGCAGAAACCACTCAAATGCCCAATGAGAGATGAATGGATCAACAAAATGCAGTGTATACACCCAGTGGAATATTACTCAGTCTTAAAAAGGAAGTGAGTTCTGAGACACACTGTGACATGGATGAATCTTGAAGACACGAGTGAAACGAGCCATTCACAAGAGGATAAACACTTTATGACTTCACTTACAGGAGGCAGCCAGAGTGGCCAAACTCATAGATACAGAAAGCAGCATGGCTGCCAAGGGCTGCGGGAGAGAGTTTCAGTTTGTTAAGATGAGGAAACTACTGGAAATGGAAGGTGACGGCTGCACAACGATGTGGATATAATACTAAGCGCCACTGAACTGTACACTTAAAAATGGTTAAAATGGTAAATTTTATGTCATGTACATTTCACCATTTAAGAAAAATGATAGTGAAGGTCCTGGTCCGTAGAACACAGCAGAAAACATAAATAAAATATAAATAATAGAACAAAGCAGAAAACATAAATAAAATACAAATACAAATAAAAGTCACACAGCTCAGAAATGAATGGAAAAAACACAGATATGGATCTTGAGAAACTTAACAGAAGATTATGGGGGGGGGAAGGGAAGGGAATGGGAAAAAAATAGTTACAAACAGAGAGGGAGGTAGGCAAAAAATACAGAGAACAATCAGGGTTGACGGGGATGGGGGTGATGGAGAAGGGAAAACTGGTGATGGGCACTGAGGAGGGCACTTGCTACGATGAGCACTGGATGTTGTGTGTAAGCAATAAACCAAGAACACACTGTATACACTGTGCGTTAGCCAATTTGAAAATAAAGTATATTAAAAAAAACAAAAAAAACGCAGATATATGACTGTCTAAAGAAAAAATTCCACAGAAGCAAAAAAAGAACTCCTAGATCTAATAAGTGATTTTAGCAAGGTCCCAGGGCACAAGATTAATACACTAAAATCAGCTGTACTTTTGTACGACAGTAACGAATATGGAAATTAAAAACTTTAACACTACATAATTTATAAACTATAACTATATAAATCTAATAAAAATACACAAATTCTATATGCTGATAATCATAAAACATTGATTTCTTTAAGTCAAAAAAGACCTATTATAATGAGCACTGGGTATTGTACCTAAGTGATAAATCACTAAATTCTAGTCCTGAAACCAATACTACACTGCGTGTTAACTGCAGTGAATTTAAATAACTTGAATTTAAATAAAAATTTGGAAGAGAATGACAACAATAAAAACAAAAACAAAGACTTAAACGAATAAAGAAATACATTATGTTCATGGAGTGGAAGACTCTACGTGGTTAAGAGGTCTATTCACCCTTAATTGTTCAGGAGAGTCAGTACAATCCCTACCAAAATCCCAGCAGGGTTCTTTGTAGAAATTGACAGGCTGATTCCAAACTTTATATGAAGATGCTGGCTGGCTTCAGGCCACTTCTCATCTCCTCTCAACTCTCCCTCTAGACAGTCTCGTCCCTAATCATGGGCTCCATCAACATCACTACCAAAGATGGGTTCTGAACATAAACTTCACTTCTTGAGCAAAGTCCTCATTAGAGAAGCAAGTTCTCATCAGAGGAGGGAGCTAACTAGAAAAACAGTTCAACCAACGGGCAGATTGTAAGAAGTGACAGTATGCTTAAAAATAAAAAGAGGATTTCAGAGAACACGCCAGACGATGGAACCATACTTAGGACACTACAGGAAGGACCACCTTTGTTTCACTGAGACCCATGGTTACATGTAGTAATCTAAAATACACAAACCCTGTGAATATCTAGGGTGGACCACTTTGGTCAGAGAGAGGTGTCACAGTACCCTGGATATCACTAGCCTATTCGCTACTAGACTCGTTGAGGGTGCAGTTTGGGACGCAGCCTCCTTTATGCCCAGAACAACAACAAAGGCCCCAGATAACACCTAAGAAATTAACGCAACGGCTCAGAAGACTTTCCTTCATGTGGGAGCAGTAGAGTACAATACAGGGCAATCATTAGGTCATGGTTTTACCGTCCACACGTATCTCGTTTTGAAACAAGAAAATGACAACAAATAATACAGACAAACATCTTTTCAGGTAGTTAGTACAATTTATCTTGAATACCTTTAATGAAAAATACGGAGCTTTTGGATTTTCAGAGGTGGCTGTATGAGTGGACTCTGACATATGGCTCAGGGTGACTTCACGGAGGCCAAATCCCATTTTCACCCACTGAATCCACTCGGCAACAGAAACGCTCCACCTCTGAAATCAGTAACTTGAACGTTTCGGTCTCTGAGCCTAACTTCCTTCCTTTGTGGTCTCTACTAACTCTCACCTACAGGCTGTCAAACACACTAGAATCCTCCCTGGCGCCCACTCTCCTCGTCTTGTAGTCGGTGGGGCCTGTACCTCCTGTGCTCCTATTCTGAGGTGTGTTACCTTACAAGTGACCCGCTACAAGCCTAATCCAATGGATTCTGAGGTGTTTTATCATTTCTACCACACTTAAAACGGCATCCCCCTTCCAATCTGGAACTCTGCTGCTTTCACTTTTATGACACCTCTCCTTCCTGGTTTTCTTTCTTTGTACTTTAATCGTGGTGGGGTTTTGGTGTCTCTGATGGCATAGTGTGTTCTAATTTTTGGTTTACTTGGTTTTTCTCTGCTGGTGGCCTGCCAAGTTCTTGAGCACAGGGATTGCTTCTCTCAATTCTGTAACTCCTTATCTATGATAGAGACAGTAACTTAGGAAACCCATAATAAATGAAACTAGGTGCTAGATTCCATAACCATTTAATTTTACTAGGATACTGCGAAACAGCCACGTCATCTGGGGGATACAGACTCTGACCAGCCTTCTTGTGACATTTCAATTCACAGAAAAAATTCAAAAATAACAAACATACCTAGCCACTGTTGCTGAGATACCTCACACCAGTATTTTCTCACTGAGAGAATATCCTTCAGCAGAATGTTGCTACAGTCGGCTCCATACACAGCACCATTAAACGAATCTTTCACTGTATCCATGATAAAATTCAAGAGTTCTTGACATTTTAGTCTGGGTGCTCCTATTTAAAAATAAACAAACCAGTAAATAAAAACATACGAATCTTAAGAAAAATAAGAAGATCCTGAAATTACAGCTACATAAATAATTCCATGTGGGTAATTACATAGGGCAGGAATTAGCAAACTATGGCCCATGGGCAAAATGTGGCCAGCTGCCTGTTTTGGGAAATAAAGTTTTAGGGAGCCACAGCCACATCCGTTCATTTATGTATTGTCTACGGCTACTTTTATGCCACAAATGAATAACTGAGACAGCGACCAGAGAGCCTGAAAAGTCAAACACATTTAGTCTGCTCCCTTGACAAAACAAGTTTGCTGATCTCTATGGGAATATATAGCAAAAAGAATCATTTATCCTATCCTTAATAATCAGCAATTTCTGGCATTAGACCTAAAATAATCCAACATTTCTTGGTACTTTTGAAAGAGAACAGGGGGGCGTGGGTGGCTCAGTGGGTTGAGCATCCGACTGCGGCTCAGGTCATGATCTCACAGTCTGTGAGTTCAAGCCCCACATCCGGCTCTGTGCTGACAGCTCAGAGCCTGGAGCCTGCTTCGGATTCTGTGTCTCCCTCTCTCTCTGCCCCTCCCCCACTCACGCTCTGTCTCTCTCTGTCTCAAAATTAAATAAACATTAAAAAAAATTAAAAAAAGAAAGAAAGAGAACAAATTCGTAATAATAACCTGAGATTGTAAGGAGGATATTCACTTTGAAAACCAAATTACTTTCAAATCCTACAATAGCATAAATGGCATATAAGGATGTAAAACTGTAATATTTCCACTTTTATTAGAGCTCCTAAAAATTCAGTACTAACGGATATAGTCTTGAAGATAACAAAAGAACATTTAAAAACTGTTTATTTTCAGCAAATCACACTGATGTTGCAGTTAAAATTCTACCGTATTTCAACATTAACAATCTTAAAACCACTCGTAACATTTTTTTGTTACAAGCTATCAGCAGGTCACAAGTCATACACATATCCGATTATTTCTAGTTTAGCATTTTCATATGGTGAGAACCATCGAACTATGGTAAATAAATACACGCTGACATACTGGAATATTATTTTCACTTGCGGCTTATGTTAATCTTAGTCATCTCTGGCCAATGATGACATGCACAATCCCACGATCCTCTGCTGTAACACCCAGGAATCTCTCTCTTACAGTCTTGTAACATTGTCTTACCCATAACAGCTGTTATAACATCCTTAAGGAATTAATTAATCTCTGTATCGCAACACAACCCAGTAGCTGTTGTAAATAGCATTTGCTTAGTAAATGGTTATTGAGTAACTGCATAAATTAATGTCAGGATGAAATCCCGTATCCCTATGGTCTTAGTCCCAACATATTTCCTTCCTCTGCCAAATTGGAGAAACGTCTCAAGAATAATGCTGACATTCTTTTCTAAAAAAAATCTGCCTCCAAAGGACAAATAAATTGGCTGACAAGGATTTAAGGAACCTCATAGAACTCAACATTTTACAAGTGTGCTTTGTGCAGAAACAGATAAATGTCGACATAAAAGAATGAACAATATTTGCTCATTGTTTCCTTCTCAGTTCTCTTTTTTGAGTATGTTTCTTTCATCATACCTGGAATACCAATGCGAAATAAGTCTGGCAAAGTCTGGACATGAATTTCAATTCTCGTCAATTCTCCCAACTCTTTGAAAAACACAGAGGGAGAAGACATGACAGTAACGCCTTAACTTTGTTCTGAGATTAAAGACATTTAAGTTATAAAGTTAAAACTGAAACTGGAACACCTGGGTGGCCCCGTCAGTTAAGCGTCGGACTTTGGCTCAGGTCTTGATCTCACAGTTCGTGAGCTCCTGAGCTGGAGCCCCGTGTCAGGCTCTGTGCCGACAGCTCTGGAGCCTGCTTCAGAGTCTGTGTCTCCTCTCTCTCTGTCCCTCCCCAGCTCACACACTGTCTCTCTCTCTTTCAAAAATAAATATTTTTTAAAAAAATTCAAAGTTAAACCTGAAAGAAAAGCCTCAAATAAAAACCACCCTTCAACCATTTTAAGTGATCTTTTAATAATAATTTCATCTACTCATTCCTATAAACGAAAATATTGATACTTTCACACATTTTCAAACGTGATGTCCACTGTTAATTTTGTGACTGACAGTCTTTTCACTCTAAAGCAAAATGACACGCTACAAACTCTTCTGGAGGCCTACAAATGGGCTTGGGTATCTTTCTCTCCCTAATTCTCTAAGTAAAGATTAAAATCTATTAAGAACCCAATGTCAGTAGCCAAGAAATCAAGTTTTAATCAATGCAAGGCTACCACAAAGGGCAAAAGCAGGTGCAGAGTATTTCGGAGTAGCTTCCCTCTATCAGTGCTGGAGTCCCTGACATGGGCTTGCCTCTATCCCAACAACTGGCATTTCAGAGCTGGAAAAATAAATTTCTGCGAAACCACTGCTTTCCAGACTCAAGACTCATACCACCATTCTAATTTTTTTTTTAATGTTTATTTACTTTTGATAGAGAGACAGAGTGTGCGCAGGGGAGGGGCAGAGAGAGAGGGAGACACAGAATCTGAAGCCGGCTCCAGGCCCTGAGCCGTCAGCACAGAGCCGGTCATACCACCATTCTAAAATATCATTTGCTAACCATCTACATCCTCCTACTCCATAAGGTTTACCAACACTGGCCTTTTCTGATTCTTTTTATTTTATTTTACTCAGTTTCTCATTTTAATTCCAAGATAGTTAACCTACAGTGTTATATTTCTTTCAGGTGTCCGATATACAGTGATTCAATGGCTCTTCTGGTTCTTAAACTAAACTTGGTATCGCAAAGCCACATCTTTATTTATGAAGAGTGAACAGAGTTTGAGCCCAAGAGTCCATAAACAAACATTTCTGCTTCTAGTTCTCAGGACTGTATGAAGCCGATTTCCCTACAAGAGCCTACAAGGATTCTGCATTTTGATTCAAAATATCAACTCTTTAAAATATCAGCCACATCAGTGCAAAATGGAAATATGAGACTCACCAGGAGCAAAAACATCACGGAGTTATCTTTTTTTTTAATCAACAGTAGGCACAATTTTAGTTAAGAGGGTGGGTTTTGACTGCCAAGAAAGCTACAGTGATCTCACATTAGTGAGTAGAAGTATAGAGTAAAAGACATACAAGTCCTGCGCCCCTTCTGTACCAATCAGAACATACGTGAGTCCCACATTTTAAGATAGAATTAAATTGAAAATTCAGAAGAGACTGACACAAAAACTAGGACATATGAGCTGAAGGAAGTTTATCTATTTAGCTTAGAGAGAGGCCTCGAGGAAATGTCATGGCTAACTTCAAATACCTCAAAGGATGTCATACTGAAAAAATTTATTAGAATTTGTCTGTATTACCCTGAAAGGCAGAAGCAAGAAAAAAGGGAGACAGGTTTTCACTACTATTAAAGCTATTCAAAAACAGAAAAAAAAAAAAGCTTCAGAAGGTTTTGTTCGATCATTAAGGCCACCAAAGTGCTAAGAACAAATAAAATGGGTCCAAGAAGAAGAATGGGGAACTGGAAGAGTCAATTTTTAGTCTTTCAACCCAGAAACTACCATCCCATGCTTGCATAAACACGTCCCGATATTTAAACCTATACTATTAAAAACCATGATACGTACTAGAAATCCGAGTTAGCATCAACTGTGACATCATCACACTCCGACCAAACTCAGGCAATGGTCTTAATAAACCAGCTCTTCACAACTAACAACAGCACTTACTTTTATTTGCACATTTGATGAAGTATTTGACCAGACTACTGATTTCTTGCATCTTTTTCTGCCTAATGGCTTGTGTTGAAGCTGATACGCCTGGTTTTGCTGTTTTCAGACATTCTGTTTCTTTTTGAACATATTTCTGTAAAAATCTTCAAGAAAACAAAGTGGAATTTCAGAAAACTCATTTAATGCTTAAAGGGTTACAACAGTTCTTAAAACCTCCATTATACAGAGAACGAGCTGCAACGCTGCAATCAATGTATCGGCTAAATAAAACAATTTTCTCTTTCAAGGCCTAAGACTACCACACCAACTTAAAGTCTGGTCTGGATGTGGAGCCTCTGTGATTTTCTGTTACTTTCCTATCTGCTTTCTCACAGTATTAATAAAAGCTTACGACGCTATAGGGCTCTTGGTTCTTTCTTACCTGTTATTCAGTACAACCCACCCCTTTCCTAGGCAGCTGATAACGCTTCTAGCCTTTGACTGAAGGCGGCCTAGAAAATATTCATGATTAGCTGGAAGTGCCAGGTGCATCTCTGATCTACCTGATGAGCTTACGCAAAATACTCATCTTTAGATAATAACTATAGTTGTGGTATTTGAAACACACTAAGTAACCAGAGGAAAAGAAGAAGGGATTTTTCATGTTATCTGCACTGAAATCTGTAGGTCATTCCAGCACCAAATAAGTGCTAAAAATAAAATGGTTCTAAACAATAACAAGTACTCACACTTCCTCTTCACTGAACATGTTGTTTCATGTTGCCCAGTATTCCCTATTAATTTAAAATACTCCATTCACGTTTCCTAAGTCTTACAATCTATCTCTAGTGACAAACAGACTTCATAATTAAAAGCTAACTATGTGTATCTTTATGTAAAAATGCATCAATTCTGTCTGCCACTCCAGGCCAGCAATCGAGTCTGTCTTTCCAAAGCCTGAATTTTGTTTTTCTTAACTGGAAATTATTCTGCAAGTGTTTTTTTATGAAAATTTATCATATGGCAGTTACTTAGACCAATAAAGATGTAAAAATAACAAGGGCACCGGTGGGGCTCAGTTGATTGAGCATCCGGCTCTTGGTTTCAACTCAGGTCATGATCTCAGGGTTCGTGGGTTCGAGCCCAGTGTCAAACTCTGCAAGCACTGACAGTGCAGAGTCTGCCTGGGATTTTCTCTCTCTCTCCATTTCTGCCCCTCACCCTCCTCTGTGCTCTCTTTCTCTCAAAATAAATAAACAAGCTTTAAAAGATGTAAAAATAATTTTACAACATTTTTCTTTTCAAATTGAAAATAAAGTCTTTTGAATTAACTAGAATGAAAGGAATTTTCTCTAATTTTTTTTTTTTTTTTTTATCTTGAGAGAGAAAGCACAAGCAGGGAACGGCAGAGAAAGAAGGAGAGAGAGGCTCCCAAGCAGGTTCCACGCTGTCAGCACAGAGCCTGACACGGGGCTCGAACCCATGAAGCATGAGATCATGACCTGAGGTGAAATCAAAGTCAGATGCTCAACATACAGAGCCAACCAGGGACTCCAGAATTTTCTCTAATCTTGAGGGAGATATGTCTAAGACCTTTTATTGACTGAATGACTTAAAAAATTTAACTTTTTCTACATGAACATCCTTAAAAAATTATGTTTCGGATAAACGGTAAGCACCAATTTTATATGCAAAGCATAAGAGCATATAGGGAGCAAAGATTAATCAGACCTACATATACAGAAATACCGCAACAAATAAAAACGAAAGAGAAATCTAAAGACACTAAAAAAAATTAAAACGGAATACCTAAAAACAGCATCCCAATTCAAATATTTCCCTTGTTTGGAATCTGAATGCTGATCCAAATGTTGAACAGTTTCAGGATCCCGGATAAGGCGCTTAAATTTCTCAACTTCCTTCTGAAAATGAAGAAAAACACGGTAATGGGTTGCCAATCACACACTTGCTTCCAGGAAAGACAAAAGTTCAGGAATTTACTACCCTTCGCTCTGTAGCTCTGTCATGTTCCAGTTGACGACAGCAAATAAGCAGATCATTAAGTGCTAGACTCATGGTTCAGAATTTCCAAAAACACATCACTGTAAAAAATACACACATGCAAAATTACTTTAGACCTTCAGACTGTGGTATTAATACATAGGTCAATCTATACAAACGGAGGCATAGGGCGCTCAAATATACAGTGGTTTTTCTTAACGTTTCCATGTTCAAGAGAGATTTTTCTGCGAATATATCAAAACAAAGCTTCAACACGTAAATTTGTGGGCAGTAGTAGGATAAAAATAGAAGACATAATTTACTGTTCTGAGATGAAAAGAGAAAACATGTAATTTATTTCTCTGAGACTTTTTAAAGAATTTTTTAAATGTTTTTATTTAGTTTTGACAGAGAGAGATGGAGACACAGAATCAGAAGCAGGCTCCAGGTTCTGAGCTGTCAGCATAGAGCCTGCTGTGGGGCTCAAACTCATGAACTGCAAGATCGTGACCTGAGCTGAAGTCAGACACTTATTAACCGACTGAGCCACCCAGGCATCCCTGAGACTTTTTCTAAGAAACATGATACCTAAAGATACTTAAATGAAAACGTAAAAGGTGAACAGAAGACCGCCAAGTCAAGAACCCGGAAAGGGCACTTAGGGATTTAAGACTTTTTTAACAGCAGCACCCTTTCTTACACGTAGTGATGGGACATTTGTTGAGCGAAGAGTGTAACTTGTTTATGCTTCGGAATTGATACCTAGGAGGGTATCAGAGCTGGTAAGCCTTGCCTAGCACTCAAGTCTCAACTGGCTTTGTGGTTCTCATTTAAAACATAAAATTACAAGAACAATTCTGTTCTTGTTTTAAAAGAAAATTAAATACTACAGCAACATGCCTTGCGAAGAACTACATTCTCCTGGGCCTTAATGCCATTGCTATAGTTCTCCTCCTCTCAGGTTTTTTTAAACATAATCAAGCCCTCCTTTGAGGACCTTGGGAAAAACTCATAAAAGAAAAGCATTTTGTGTCATTAATTGTGGGTCTCTTGACAAAGAAGCTTCATTTCTCTTGGAGTATAAATGTTCACAAAGAAAATATGTACTTTTTTTGTGTATTACCTATCTCAAGAGGAAAGAGAGGAGAGGGGAGTCCTTTACCCATGCATTCACATAAATTCTACTGATTCTCTGAGTTTCCCTGCCATACTTAACTCATAGAATCTCAAAACTGGAACTGAGAGACCATGTCCAATCCTCGTACGAAGGAAGAAATCTCTCCTACAAAATTATTTAAACAGTCTCAACACTCGGTGAAGGCACACTGTCTAATGAGCCCACCTATTTCACCGGGAGGAAGGTCTAACTTTCTCCTCCATTTTTCTTCCCTGTTGGTTCTGACTCTTTTATCCCTAATACAACCTCCTCTGTGCTTCTCCTCTACCTGTAGATTACAGGTTGTTATTGACCTGACAGTCTCACTCGTTTGGCTGTAAACTCCTTGAGGAAAAGAACTATTATTTTCATTTTCATGTTATTTTCATTTCCATCCCTCAGAGTTTTCTCTGGGACTCTTCCCCCTTCTTACTCACTCTTAGCTTAAAACCCTCTTGGACTGAGTCAATATGGAAAATAAAACTGGGATTCTAACCAATGAAAACACCTTCGCGATATCCAAAGAACCATAAACGGAAGCAAGTTTGCTTCCAGATAGACTGAAGGTGTTGTTGGCAATGTAAAAAAAAAAAACCTGCAAGTTTACTGACCCTGTGACACTTCCAGGAAGATGTAGCCCTCAACTTTTCTTTTTTAAAGCTGTGGTTTTTCGGCTGGCTTCTTTCTGTTTTTCTCTCTTCCGTTCCTCATAGATGAATTACTTTTAAGAAAACACAACAGTTCAATCAGGAAGTGTTCATTCACTGATACGTGCAACAACATTTACTGGGCAACTAGTGGGTTCGAGGTACTATGTTAGGGGTAAAAGAGACAAATCCTACCCTCGTGGAGTCATAACTGGTGAGGGAGAGTGACAACAAACGAACACACTGAAAAATCAACGTACAATTCCAAATTGTGATATATGAATCAAATGAAACACAGTATATACAATAACAACGGAGATAATTTCTGATAAGGTGCCAGGGAACACATCTCAGCAGAAGGTTACAACAAAGCCAAGACGTGAATGGGTGCCATTCACCAAAATAGCTAGAGGCCCAACATTTCAGGGGAGACTAGTATCACCAAAAGGTGCTACGATGGAAAAGTGCATGGTATGTTGGAGGAACTGAAAGAAAACCAGACTAAAAGTAGTCAGCTACAGCAAGAGAGTCAACAGAGCAGGCAGAATTTGATTAATATATTCATCCAGAACCATGCATATTCCACTACCAACATGCAACTGAAAGGATACACACTTCCTAAGCAACAGCCTCTGAACTGGCAAATCCAATGTTCCTTTTTAGATCTCCATCAGGTTGATCCCTTTGCAGAAGTTGACATGATGCCTACCCACCATCTTCCTGCATATAATTCTGCCCTTGGCATGTCATTCTTTCCCAGTGTAATCGTGTGGGCTCTGTAGTTAGATCTCACTGGGTCAACTCCTGGTCCTGCCATGTGCAAACTGTATAACCTTGAGCAAGTTAGCTATTTCCTCTACATCTCAGTTCTGTCAACGATAAAATAAAAAAACAATACTAACGCCTACCTCAAAGGCATCATAAGGGTGCATGTGTGGGTTTATAACACAGTGCCCGGAACACAGCAAATGTCCAACAACTGCTAGGGATTATCATTATTCCCTTCCTTTGTTTCCTAAGTCTCTTTTGCTGGTTCTTCTTCCACCCACACCTGCCCAACGAACTTTGTGTCCTTATTTCTCAACCTATGCTCTCCCAGGGTGCTCTCATCCATCCCTAAGACCCCACCCTGCGAAAAATGCCCACATCGATTTCATTCAACGCGAGACCTCACTCTTGAGCTTCAGAAACCTACCACGCTTTGTGCCTTTACACACATTTCCCCTAGTCTGCAATTTCCCCTAGTCCCCTACCATCCCCCTCGGGGGCAACTGAACAACTGGAGGTCTCACCACAGAATCGCATTTGCTCCTCTGCCATCACAGTTCTCTCTCAGATTACCCCCTAACCCCGAACTCTAACAGTCCTTTTACTTCTTGCACCCAGCTGGGCGCATGAGTGGCTCAGTAGGTTGAGCACTGGACTCTCGATTTCTTTTCAAGTCATGATCCCAGCGTTGTGCGATCCAGCCCCGTGCTGAGCTTGGAGCCTGCTTGAGATTCTCACTCTCCCTCCTTCTGCCACTCTTTCAAAAGACAAACAAACAAATAAACAAACGAACATTCTACAACTTCTCGGTTACCTGGCAAGAACAGCAGCGAACGCTAAGTGCTCACCACGGGCCAGAATTATCGCAGGGGAGACAGTACAGCGTTGTTGCAGATTTCGGCCAGAATTCCAGCTCTAGCAAAAGTGAATTCCACAGTCCGTGCTCCTACGCATGCCACTCTTAAGTTTAAACCTCAAAAGATGCCCGTGGATCAAATCTAATAAAGAAGGGGGTGTGGGGAACATGATTAGTCATCTAGCTACGTTTGGGCCGTACGGGGACAGGGAAAGGGGACGCGCAGGAGGATTCAATGCGGCATATGGAAAAAGAGTCCAGGCTAGTAAGCCGCCTAAGTCCGCTACGAGATCGCAGAGACGGCGGGAGAAAGTGCGGCGCAGGGAAATGGGCCGCTAGGGAGCAGCAGGTGAGACCGGCCGGGCATCAGAGGGCTGGAACAGAATGGCTCGGACGCCCCTTAAGTTCCCCCACGCAGAAACCACTGCCTACTCGTCGCTCCCCTACCGCTGAGCTCGAACGGCCAGAGTGCAAATTCCCAAAGCCGGGGCGTCGGCTACAGCCTAAATCCCGCTCCACTCGCCTTTCCCCGTGGCCACAGCGGCTCCTGCCACGGGGACACCCACTATTCCCGCTTCCGGTTCAAACGCGGCGTGCCCGCGTAGCCTGGGTCTCGGGAGGAAGAAGTCAGGGTGACCCAAGAGCAGACACCGTCTGCCCATGCGCGACGACCCCCCGCAAGCTCTCCGCCGCCTGCGCTCGCTCCCCTCAAAACATTTGGCTCGTCTGAGCAAATGCGCCTGCGCGTCGCCCGCCAATGGCGTGCGACCTTGCGCTCGCCTCTGGCCCTCCGACTCCGGCTCCAGCTCCTGCATCCCGCCTCCTCACCGCCTTCAGTCCCACCCCTCCGAAAGAGAGGACGGAAGTGACGACAGTTCCGAAGGAAAAGGAGGCGGGTTTCATTTCGGCGCCTTTCTTTCTCCGGCGGAAGCGATTGGCGGACGTGAGGCGAAAGAGGCGGGACAAATTGCCGCGGGTTCGGTGCCGCCACTGGAACCGGGAGATGCGGCGCAGGAGCTGTCGGTGTGTGAGCTTTCACCTGAGTCTCGTCTCCTCTTGCGGTTCCTGCTGCGCCTTCGGTCATGCTATTACCTTCGGACATCGCGCGGCTGGTTCTGGGTGAGTGCGGGCGCGGGAGGGTCGGACAGTGGCCAGGCAGAGCAGGACGGAACGACCTTTGGGGCCAGAGGCTCTCCCGGGGCGGAGAGGCTCTGGGGCTTTGCCTCCGTGCTTGCAAGTTCTGACCGGCGGCCGTTCTCCCCCAGCCGGGCTCTCGGGTCGCGTAAGCCTCTTTGTGTGTGGATGCTGCGCTCCTCGGAGGCTGCGTAGCGAAGGGAAGGCCGAGTAGAAGCCCAGGCGGAACACCTGAGGCCCGGATTCAGAGGGCGAGTCAGGCCTGCTCGCTGCGTTGGGACCCCTGCAAGGAGCCTTGGGGATGAGACGGACGGACCCTCGTCTAAATTAGGAAAAACGAGGACGTCCCTGAGCCACCCGGTCGTGCAGAAAGATCTTCCCGACGCCCTATTCGTCCCCCGCCGGTAGAACTACGAATGTGGGGCAAACGGGGATGATCTTGCCTCCCCATCCCTCCCCCTTCTTCCCCCTCCCCGCGGTTAGTCGTCTGAAATGCCAACTGCATGTTCTAAAACAGCAACAATTCCTCTTCTTAGGACGGGCGAGAAATGTCGCGGAAGAAATGCCTTCCAGGGGAACGTTTTCTCGTCCTGATGGTTTCCTCCATTTGAGGACGGTCGGTTCTGCCGGCCTGTTGTCAGGGCGTATTGTCTGTGTGGGAAACGGGTTTTGTTGTTGTTTGTCCCCGGAGGGTAGGGAGAGAGGGTCGTGCCGTGGAGCACCGGCGCCATAGGAAGCTCAGACCCTCACGCCCGGAGCCGGTGGTTGGCAGACCTCGTACGCGGTACCCGCGAGAGTAAGTGGTAAACATCTGTGATGAAACTTCCCGTCCTGTGCCCAGTGCTTGCTACTGTTACCTTATTGTTAGAAAATGCCATTTGTCTGTCTTTTTAAAATACTCAGCCCTGTCCAGAAAAACAGGGCTTCGTCCACGGGCCTTTTGATGAGCACATTTTGCAGGAAACAGGAGAGGGTAACGGTTCCACAGCCCGTTTTTAGAAAAACTAATGGCATAAGTTTAACATTTGTGTTAATGTTTGGTTCATCTTCTGTCCGCTTTAGCAGAACTTATCGGTAGTTCGGCTCCATCTGAATCCATGAGAAAAAACTGGCTCTCTTGTAATTATTACATTTATGAGGTCTGTATGTTAAACCATCTAAAGTAGGTTTTCCCAGTGTTGAAGGTAACATCGACATACTTTGTTTTTTCTGGAAGGCGTATCGTTTGGTTTTGAATTTTTGAGTTTCGGCAGTTTGGTTAATCCGCTCGAGTTTCTGTAACTATAGTCTTTAACAGGGTTTCTCGCCTTGTCCGCTATTGACATTTGGGGCCAGATAATTATTTATTGTGGGGAGCTGTCCGGTGTATCCTGAGATGGTTAGATGCCTGGCAGCTAGGACAGGTGCCAATAAGACCCCACTCCCACCCCCGCCCCCTTAGGACATTTAAAAATGTCTCCACATACTGCCAGTATGTTCCCTGTAGGGCAAAATCACCCCCAGCCAAAAACAACTGATCTTGGAGCATTAAAGCAATATGATTGTTTAAGCGGAATAATTCACACCTACTTGTGTTCTCTACAAGCCACCTGCTCTGCTTGACTTGCTGCTTTTTTTAATGGATAAAAACTCCAAATTCATGGTTTCTTATCCTAAAATTCTTTGTCATTCACGTTCCATTTTATCTGCCACCAATCCTACTTAATATGTCCCCCTCGTTATGCCTTCTTATGGACCTCTGTCATGGCTCTCGTACAGTCTTGCTGGTGATACTTACTGTTGAACAAATGTGCCTAAAGCATTCGTACTACACCTCCTAGTCTAAAAGTTGAAAAACTTGTGCACTTACCAAAATTTCAAGCTGTGAAAAAGAGTATAGTGCAATACAAAAAAAGTCTCCCCACCCTCATTCTTGCTCTTCTCACTTAATGTTATATATGTTGAAGCTTATGTTAGCGCCTGATGATCCGTAATTCCAAAGCTTAGAGACTTAAAATAGTAATAGTTTGATTATTTCGTCACGATTCTTCTTTAGTACACGGCACCTTTAGCAGCTCTCTTTTTGTTGGTTCCTTTTATTCATAATGTTCTTTAAGCAAATTTTTGAGTGCTTAGTATGGACACTGTGCTAAATGCTAAGAGTAGAGAAGTAAGTTCTCCCCTTAGAGTTCACATAATTAGAGTTTTTTTTTTTTTTTTTTTTTTTACCTTTACGCACATACCCCTCCGGCCCCCGCCAAATACTTTTCCTAGACCCCATCTCACATTCTAATGCTGTGTTTACTTATTTTTTGTGAAACGTACATAGTATAAATATATACAACACTTGAGCCATTTGTAAGTGTATGGTTTTGTGGCATTAAGTACATTTGCATCGTTCTGTAACTATCAGCATCCTCCACCTGGAGAAGTTCTCCATCTTCCCTAACTGAAAGTTACCTTTTGGTCGTTGGTGTTCTTGATCTGGGATTAATAAGACAGGCTTCGGGGATTCTTGGAGGCCCCCAAAACTGTAAAGGTTTATGTACAGGTTGGGCATTTTTATGAGTATAGGATCCCGAATTTTTTTTGGATTTCTCAATAGGTTTGTTCCTTTCTGCGTGATTCAGAATCTGTTCAGGAAAACTTAAACCAGTGTGAGTATTTAAAATGAAGGGATTTAATGAGAGAATTGTCTACACTGGTGATAGAAAAACTAAGAAGACAAGCAGCTTACGTGAGCCGACTCAGAGTAGCCTCAGCTGGAAGCCACTGTGATCATCAGGAGGACAAGGAGAGATGAAGCAGTCTCTCTGGGGAAGATGGCAGGCGGACTTGTGTGGTGAGGGAGCAGTTGTCACAGCGGAGATTTTACTAAAGCAAAGAAGAAATGAGAGGGAACGATATGGCTTCTTCCAGCTGCCCTCCAGTCTCCCACCAGTGCTTCCCCTTGTTCCGATGCAGCCAGAAGCCAACTGACCCAGGAGACACTGCCTGCGTGGGGCCAGGTTTCTTATCTTTCTGAGCAGACGAAGAGGAAGAAGAGATTGAAAGCAAACAGAACCAGGATTGACACACTCCTGGAAAGTCAAGAGTCACCGATTGTATTCACCTTTATATAGCTAAGACATTATAAATAATAAATATTTACAACATGCAGCTGTGGTCATAACATTGCTTTTTGCCTACCGAATGTCATTTAGCCACGTTGTTTTCTGTTGTGTTTTTTTTTTTTTTCAGATTGTGTTTATTCATATTATTTATTCATAAAAATATGTCCTCGCTGACATTTGCAGCTTTTTATGATCCTTACCTGGATCATATCTCCAGCTGCTCTCTGTCGTATTCATTGTGCTTCCTCCAAACTGGGCATGCTCCCCATATAGACTTTTCATATATCAGCTTTGTTGGAGTTCCCCAACCATCCTTCAAGACTCAACATCTTCTTCGTGCTAGTTATAATTTTCCCCAAGTCTATTAATACTTTTCTAATCCCTATCCCCTGCAAGGAAGTAATTCCTGTTGTCTTACTACCTTTGCATCCTATTGCAGTTACTTGCATATGTATCTTCTGGGTCCTTTTAGATAAGTTCTTCATAGACAGAAACTTGTGTTATTTGTGAATCCAGTCATATAAGTAAGTTAAGTCGTTCCAAGAATCACTTATGTTTTTAAAATACCATTAAATGGTGTTGAATAATTTCCAGAAAAGTATTAGAATATGTGAAAGAGTTTGGGATACCTGGGTGACTCAGTCAGTTAAGTTCAGTTTGCGCACAGGTCATGATCTCATGGTTCGTGAGTTCGAGTCCTGTGTCAGGCTGTGTCTGACACCTCAGGCCTGGAGCCTACTTTGGATCCTGTGTCTTCCTCTTTCTCCGACCTTCTCCTGCCCGCACTGTCTCTCAAAAAATAAAACATTTAAAAAATTTTTTTAAAATATATGTGAAGGAGATATTTTCAAGTAGGGGATTTTTGAAATCTCTTGCTTTCTTCATCAGGCACTGCTCTGTCTTTCTTCATAAATAGAATGAAAGAGAAGGCCGTCTCTCGGCATGTCAGTTTCTGAAATTTTAACACTCTAGATACAATTAGGATTTTATCTTTCCTTCTCTTTTCCACTTAGATTTCCCCTCTGGTCTATTTTGTTACTCATTACTACCTCTACTGAAAAGCAGTCAGAAGACTGTACTAAGAAAAATTGAAATTCAGGCTTGTTTTCTTTGACAGTAAGTTTACACAAAAGCTGTTTTTACGAGTAAAAAGATATGTTAATTGAAGAGTAATTATTTGTATTATAATAAGAGATCTTTGACTCCTAAAGAATTGGTTACAATCTAGTACTTAACAATGATCAATAAGCTTTTAGTAAGCAAATAACTGGTTACATATATGTGTATATATATGTAAACTTTGAATTGGTCATAATTTTTGGTTTTGTTCTTAAGGAATGTGTTTTTTTTTTTTCTTTAAGATTTTCTTTTTAAGTAATCTCTCCACCCAACATGGCACTCAACAACCCGAAATCAAGAGTTGCATATTCGGCCGACTGAGCCAGCCAGGCTGCCCCTGGCGAATGCTTTTTTTCTTCGTCCGAAGCAGTCATCATTCTAGATGGTATTCAGATTCCACCATCCAAATCACATCAGTCTAGAGTAATTGACCCCACCTTCAGGACCACTTGGGCTCTGGGATTTTAGGATGCTGAGGATATTTGGGTTTTTTCTTAACTCTTTGTGCAACCAAATACAGATCTAGGAAAAACCATTTAATGTCTTCTTTGCCCAGTTTCCTTTTGTTCAGATTGAGGAAGCCCAGGGTCCATCTCAGATCTAAATTCTGTGATTCCTGGGTAAAGAAATCTGCATGCAGGAGGCTCTTAACAGTCTCTGGGAGGGTTCCTAGTGCCCTGCAGCCCAGCATCAGAATGAAGCTCACATACCAGAAGGGCCACCTAGTGACTTAATCGGCTTTGATGTGGGCAGCTACATTTTAATTTTCTCTTAGGGCACATTACCTGGGGTAAAGTGTGCTTTGCAGTGGAATAAAGACTGCATCAGATACTTCCGATTGCTAGAGGATGTCTTATTTAGAAATCAGTTATAAATCACATCCCTCTGGTAGTTTTTCCTATCAGAACAAAATAAAAGCCCCCAAAGGAATATTTATCTTGGAGTTTAAATCTGTTGGAATGTCAAAAAGATCTAAGAGGTAAGCATCTGTAAATATTTGAAACTGAGTGAAATCAGAAATACTAATTCTAATAATCTCTGTTAAGTTTGAGTAGAAGCCAAAAGGAAATAACAGAATCCCTAGGAACACTTTCAATATAAACTGTTAATTCTATGGTCATGTCTGATAACTCAAATTATAAGAGTTGGAGAAATGTATAAATTGTCTCTAAAAGCACATTATCAACCCTACACGTGAGGAAATGGATCATGTGGAGGATGCTGAGAAGTCTTTTCCCTTCTGGTAAACTGATAATGCTACTAGATAGAAACCAGGCTATAGAATCAAGTAAGCCATTCCGCCTGAGTTTTCAGGGTTTAGCTACCCAACTCCTGCACACATGCATCACCACTTTCAACAGCACTCTAGTTTTCTATAATTATGAGCCAGAAATATTAAATATTTATTCACATTTTTTTATGGACTTTTTTTTTTTTTAGTTTATTCTGAGGGGGAGGCGGGGCGGTGACTGAGTGAGCAGGGGAGTGGCAGAGAGAGAAAAGGAGAGTGAGAATCCCAAGCAGGCTCAGCACTGTCAGTGCCAAGCACAATACAGGGCTTCGTCTTAAGAGCTGAGCCAATATCAAGAGTCGAACGCTTAACCGACTGAGCCACAGAGACACCCCGGATTTTATTCACATCTTATTTGATCTTCTCAGGGGCCCAGAAAAGTAACAATTGCTTGCTCTGTGATACAGTGGTGGAAGGCGAGGCCTCAAGAGGATATTATGTGTACCATAAACTGCTTTTCTTTCAAATGCCAAAATACACCAAAAGGAGACAGTCCTCGATCATAGGTTTTTATTCATTTGTTCATTTAGCCATCCACTCTTTCTTTCATTTATCCATTTATTTAGAAATTCGTTCACTTTTTAACATAGCCTACTCCAAAGAAAGCTTCCTGTATATCAAGCCCACCCACCCTTTTTTGCTGTATTTTATTGTATATGTGTTTTCTATAAATATAGTGTGTGTTGTATATGTATAAGCAACAGACATATTGTTTATATGTCCTATTCACCAGTTCATAGATATTTGCGTTTTATGTAATTTATACAAACGTAAAAAATGTTTATAACCTTGCTTACAAGTTTTTATGTGAATATAAGTTTCATTTCATTTGAGTAAATACCAGAAAGTAGGATTGCTAAACTGAGTTTAAATCTATCTCACTATCTGTTTTCTGTTTGTCTCATTTGTTTCCAACCAAAAAATGTCCCATTTTTTTCCTACATTCTTAGGGATTATTTTTAGTATTGCATTTTGTCTCCACTAATGGTTTATTAACTTTAGCTCTTTGTTTTAATTTTTTTTAATTAGAGCAAAACACATCAAATCTAATCTAAAATGGGAACTCTAGATTGCCCAACGTTGGACATGTTTTTAAGAGCAGAAGATAAATATCTTAGATGTTGCTATTTTAAGATGCATTGTAATTTTTGAGCTTTTTTCATGGAAATAATCTAGGCTTTTAACAAAGCATTTTCTCAAGTATATTTTAAAGTATAATATCTTATCATAAGCCCTAACCTGTCTGATCTCTGACCATTCCTTGGCCAGCGTGACCAAGTGACCACAAGTGACTACTACCACAAGTGACCATATTATTCTGAGAAAGGCTACTTCTGTTACTACATTGTGTCGAGGGTGATATTTCTCAACCTTACTTCATTATCATACCCATAAGGAGTATTTTCAGACTCTTTTCCCCCTGAATCTCCAAATAATATTTTAAGTCAAAGTACACTTTTTATACATTGTATGTATATCTGTGACTTAAGCTTAAAAACAGTGGTATTCTCTTTGTTCCCTTGCCACCTCTGTGCCAATTTTCATCCCCTTGAGGCTATGTTGTTCTTTTTGAGAATGTTTGGGTCTGCAGAAAAGCAAATCCACTGTAAGGAATTAGATTTCACACCACCACCTGTTAGAAGGCTGAAGTGGTTATGAATACATCTGGGATGATTAGTACTTTTGAAACTCTCCTGTGAAAAGAAATTATCTTCAGTTTAAATTTTCAAGCATATAAAAAGCTCCACCTGCCCTGATTCCAGAGTGACTCCAGTGGTTCTTAACATATTTTAAATTTCTGTATTCATGAAATCCTAGTAGCGCTGACTTATTCCCAATAATGTAACTCAAAAAGTGAACCATCAGAAAAATGATTGCTTCTCAGCTGGCTGTAGAATTATAGTGTAGGTTTATATTCAGTTGTTTATTTGTAAAAAATAAAAAAGGAAGGAAAATAGCAATTTATCTTTGATCTACTTTCATATTTGAGGTGATTTCACATCTTCAGTGATGGAGATATCGAAGTAGTAATGTATGAGATACACGGTGTCTTCTGTTTTCTAATGTCTTCCCATACTCCAGAGGATAGTATCTTTGGTTTTTTATTTGTTTCTTGTAGCATTAGTTAACAAGAGGTTGGAAAACTGATTCACCAACTCTAAGTAGTAAGTGGTGAGTTGGTTCCCAGATCCCAGCTAGGGCATTTCCTAAAATGGGATGACAATTTTCTCGTTCTTTCCTTTTATAACCTTCATTTCTAATGACATCATATGCACTGTCATTAGTTTTTTGGTTAAAGATATAGTTTCAAGTGAGAAAGTAGAACCTTATAATTTTAAAGTTAGAAGAGACCTAAGTAATTGCATTAGTAGTTAAATACTTGGAGTATTGTACCCACACTGAGATCAGTCTACTACAAAGGTATCTGGTAAGAGGAGTATAATACATACCAAAAAACGAGTCTCTGAGTAAGTAGTAGTTACACTAGACCTGAAAAATGAGTTCGAATTAGCTATGCTAAGAATAGATAAGCTCCCCAAGCAGCAGGAATGGCATCTACAGTGGCCTCGATATCAGAACAGTCATGGATTTGCACAACTGAAAGACCAGTTAGTCTGAGAGAGATGGAATAACACAAGTCTAAAGGAGAAATTAGGATGGAAAACAAGTAGAGCTTCCTATAACATGTTAAGAATTTAGGATTACGCTTTTACATTGATATTCATGTACCACAGCATGTAAAATTCAGTGCTTTTCTGTATATCCACAATGCTGTGCAACCATCACCACTGTGTTAATTCCAGAATGTTACCATCATCCCAGAAAGAAACCCCAGACCTGTTAATAGTCCTTCCATCCTCTAGCAACCACTAATTTACTTTCGTTTCTATGGATTTGCCTATTCTGGACATTTAACATAAATGGAATTCTAGTAAAATCTTGGTTTGTTGAGCAGAATTCATTCTAGAAACATGCTTGTAATCCAGAGCACTTGTATTTCAAAGTGAATTTCAAGAACCATTGACTCAGTTGTGATCACGTGATAGTAGTGTCGCTTACTACTCGTACTACTCATATTGCAAGACATTGGTGGTTTATCAAGTTAAAGTTTTTTGTTAGAAATGCTTGCCGCTCTTGCAGAATGCTTGCAAAACAAGTTACTTGGCAGTCCCAAGTTTTACTGTATACAATATGTGACCTTTTGTATCTGACTTCTAGAATGTGATGTTTTCAGGTTTCATCCATGTTGTAGCAAGTTGAAGTAGTTACTTTTCATGGCTTAATAACTGTTCCATTGTATGGATATTCCACATTTTGTGCATTCATTGATGGACATTTAAGTTGTTTTCACCTTTTGGATATTAAGAAAAATGCTGTGAACACACATGTGCAAGTTTTGTTTGAACATACAATTTCAGTTCTCTTAGGTATATACCTAACAGTGGAATCACTTGGTCATGTGGTAACTCTATGTTTAATATTTCTGAGAACTTCACAAGCAACTTTCAGACGGTTTTGTACCATTTTACCTTCCTGCCAGCAGTGTATGAGGTGTCTGGTTTCATCACATCTTTGCCAATATTCATGACTGTCTTGATTCTGTCTTGATTCGTAGTGGTTGAATTGGTCTATCTCGTTGTAGTTTTGATTTTATATTTTACTGATTACTAATGAAGTTGAGCCTCTTCTCACGTGCTTAATGGTTTGTTCTTTATAAATTCTGGATTCTAGTTCCTTATCAGGTAGATGAGTTGCAAATATTTTCTTCCATTTTGTCCATCGTCTTTTCACTTAAGAACAACTGTTTTTAATTTTGATGAAATTCAATTTATCTAATTTTTTTCTTTGGTTGCTTGTTCTTTCTTTAAATGTCACAGCTACGAAACCATGACCTAATCTGATGTCAGAAAGATTTACACCTTTGTTTTGTTCTAAGGCTTTTATAGTTTTTGCTCTTACGTTTACATCTTTGATCTATTTTTAGCTGATTTTTATATTTGATACGAGATACCAGGGTCCAAATTCATTCTTTCGCATGTGGGTTTCCAGTTTTCCAGCCCCAGTTGTTGAAAAGACTAATATTTCTCTTATTGAGTTGACTTGGCACTGTTTTTGAAAATCATTTGACATAAATGTTTGGACCGTTGATTCTGTCCTGTTGATCTGTGTGTCTGTCCTTATGCCCACACCATGCTACCTTGATTACTATTGAGTAGTAGTGTATTTTGAAATGAGTGTTTCTCCGCCAGCTATTTCATTTTGAAGATTGTGTTCACTACTCTGTGTCCCTTGTGTTTCTCTCTGAATGTTAGGATTGGTTTGTGAATTTCTGCACAAAAGGCAGCTAAAGTTTTGCTAGAGATTATGTTGAGTCTGAGAGTATTGACATCTGAATAATATTAGTTTTTCCAGTCAATGAATAAGAGATATCTATCCGTTTAGTTTTTAACATCTTCCAGTGATATTTTAGTTTTTAGTATAATCATTAACTTCTTTTGCTGAACTTACTCCTTTTTTTTTCTTTTTGATGCTACTGTAAATGTTATATGGTTTTTTTATTTCATTCTTGAAATTCATTGTTCATTGCAAATATATAGAAATGCGGTCAGTTTTTGTATATTCATCATTTATTACGCAGCGTTACTGAAGGCATTTATTGACTTTCATAGTTTTTCTGTGTGTATGTG
This sequence comes from Paguma larvata, assembly GCA_030068075.1. Classification (NCBI taxonomy): domain Eukaryota; kingdom Metazoa; phylum Chordata; class Mammalia; order Carnivora; family Viverridae; genus Paguma; species Paguma larvata. Next base: position 1,813,934 of record CM057831.1, on the reverse strand, counting down.
GATTCCTTAAATTTTTCTATTTAGGACATCACGTCATCTGCAAAGGGGGATATTTCATTTTCTCCTTTCCAATCTGGATGCTTTTTATTTTTTATTTCCTAATTGTCCAAGCTAGAACTTCTAGTACAGTGTTGCATAGAAATGGCAGGAGGAGACATGATCTTGCCTCTGATCTTCTGGGGGAAGCTTTGACTCCTTCACCTCGAGATGTGATATGTTAGCTGTGGGGTTTTCATAGACGCCTTTATCAGGTTGAAGAAATTCCCTTATATTACAATACTTTATCATGAAAAGATACTGAAGTTGTCGTGATTGTTCTGCATCTGTTGAGATGATAACATGGTTTTGTCCTTTATTAATATATCGTGTACTAGGCTACTAGGTATTTAATATAGTGTGTTATATTGATTTATTTTTGTTTTATTGAACCAGTGTTACATCTCTGACACAATTGTACTTTGTCATGGTATATAATCATTTTTAAAGGTTACTGGGTTTATTTGGCTAGTATTTGTTGAGAATTATTACATCTGCTTTTTCGTGAGGGATATTAATGTGTAGTTTTCTTATGATGTCGTTGTCTGGTTTTCTTACCAGATTACTATTAGCAATTGAAATGAGAAAGCATTCTCTCTTTTACTTATTTATTTTTTTAAAGGGTTCGTGAATCTTTTTTTCAGTGTTTGATAGAATTTACCAATAAAGCCATTGGATCCTAGGCTTTTCTTTGTGAAAAGATTCTTTATCCCTGTTAAATCTCTTTACTTGTTTTAGGTCTGTTCAGATTTTCTCTTTCTTCTTGCGCCAGTGTAGTATCTCTGTAGGAAGCATCTGTTTTACTCTCTAAATTGTTCATAGTACATAAAACTGTTCATAGTATCCCTTTGTAATCCAGTTGATTTCTGTAAGGTTAATAGTACAGTTCTGGATTTAAGAATTTAAGTCTTTGTCAGTCTCACTAAAGATTTGTTGATTTTTGTTAGGCTTTTCAGAGAATCGACTTTTAGTTTCATAGATTTGTGTCTTCTGTTATTTGCCTTAATTTTTTTTCTATTATTCTTTCTACTTTCTTTTGGGCTTAGTGTGCTCTTTTTCTGGTTTATAAATGGAAGGGTAAGTTACTCGTTTGAGATATTTTACCTTTTTTTAAACTTTTTATTTATTATTTTGAAAAGAGAGTGTGTGCAGGAGGGGCAGAGAGAGAAAGCGAGAGAGAGAATCCCAAGCAAGCTCCAGACTGTCTGCACAGAGCCTGACACAGGGCTCAAACCCATGAAACATGAGATGACCCAAGCCAAAATCAGGAGTTGAATGCTCAACTAACTGATTGAGGCACCCAGGCACCCCAAGGTATTTTGTCTTTTAAATAGTTATTTACTGGGACGCCTCTGTGGCTCAGTCAACCCAGCGTCTGACTCTTGATATAAGCTCAAGTCTTGTTCTCAGGGTCATGAGTTCAATCCCCACATTGGGCCCTCTGCTGGACATGAAGCTTATTAGTAAATAAGTAAATAAATAAATAACAGGTATTTAGAGTTATAAATATGTCACTAAGCACTGCTGCAGCTGTATCCTGTTTTAGTATGTTGCGTTTTTGTTTTTCTCAAAATATTGTCTACTTTCCTTTTGTTTTTCTCTTTGACCCTTTGATTATTTAGGAGAGAGTTGTTTAATTTCCGCGTGTTTGTGGGGCGCCTGGGTGGCTCGATCATTCGAGTATCCGACTTCACCTCGGGTCATGATCTCACGGTTCATGGGCTCAAGCCCCGCTTCAGGCTCTCTACTGACACTTCAGAGCCTGGAGCCTGCTTTCGATTCTGTGTCTCCCTCTCTGCACCTCCCCCACTAGTGCTCTGTCTCTCTCTTTCTCAAAAATAAATAAACATTAAAAACCTTAAATAATTTCTTCATATTTGTGACATCCTTACTATTGATTTTTGATTTCACTCTATTATGGTCAGAGGTCATCCTCCATATAATTTCCATCTTTTTTTAATATATGTCCTAATACATAGCTTATCCTGGAAGGTGTTCACATATTCTTGAGAAGAATGTATATTCGGCTGTCGTTGGGTGTAGTACACTGTGGATGTTAGGTCTGGTTGGTTTATAGTGTTTAAGTCTTCTGTTTCCTTATTGAACTCTCTAGTTGTGTATTCATTACTGAAAGTGAGATATTATTGAAGTGTGTAACTTTTATTCTTTAATCATCTAGTTCTTGTTGCACTTCTGTGAGTGTCTGCTTTGTGCTTAGGAGGGCCTTACTTGTTACATGCATATGTACTTGTAATTGTTATCTTTTGAATGATTGAAAATTTTTTCACTATCTTTGCCTCTACTAACTAACAACGTTCGTCTTTTTTTTTTTTTTAACCTTTATTTATTTTTGAGAGACATAGAGACAGAACGTGAGCTGGGGAAGGACAGAGAGAAAGAGGGAAACACAGAATCTGAACCAGGCTCCAGGCTCTGAGCCGGCAGCACAGGGCCCGACGTGGGGCTCGAACTCACAGACCGTGAGATCATGACCTGAGCTGAAGTCGGCCATTTAACCTACTGAGCCATCCAGCTGCCCCTAATAACGTTTGTCTTAATTTGTCTGATACAGTATAGCCTCTCCAGCTCTTAGTGCTGTATGAATGGTATATCTTTTTTCATTCTTTTATTATAATCCATTATTTATTTATTTTTAAGTGTTTATTTCTAAAAGAGGGAGAGTGAGCGGGTGAGGGGCAGAGAGAGGAGGGAGACAGGGCATCCAAGTCAGGCTCTGTGCTGACAGCGCAGAGCCCAATGCAGACCTGGAACTCACAGACTGCGAGATCATGACCTCCTAAGCTCAGGTCGAATGCTTAACGGAGTGAGCCATCCAGGCGCCCCGAAGGAGAGAAGGAATCTTAAGCAGGCTCCACACTCAGCGTGGAGCCCATTGTGGGGCTCAGTCGCACAATCCGGGTATCATGACCTGAGTCAAGATCAAGAATCAGACCCTCAACCAAATGAACCACCCAGGCGCTACTAGGACTCCTTTTAATATTTCTTACAGGGCGAGTCTGCTAGCAACAGTGTGTCTGGGTTTTGTTTTTTTAACCTGGATATCTTAATTTGTCCAATTTGAAGGAGTTTTGCTGGTCTTGGTTGACTTTTTTGTTGTTAGCACTTTGTACATGTCATCTCCCTGCCTGCGGCCTCCGTCGTTTATAATGATAAAGAGCTGTTAATCCTGCTGAGGATCCCTTGTCCGTGATGAGCCGTTCCTGGTTTCAGGAGTCTCTCTGTGTGTTTTGACAGTTGGATTATGCTGTGTCTGGGTATGGATCGTTTTCAGTTTATCCTACTTGGAGTTTATTGAGCGTCCTGAATAAATAGATTAATGTTTCTAAAATTTTTCGATGTCCATTATTTGGACATTATTTCTTCAAATTGTCTTTCTGCTTTTTTCTGTCTCTCCTCTCTTGGAACCTTGACGGTGTATGTGTTGGCACAGCTGATGGTGCCCCCCAGCCCTCAGGGGCTCTGTTCACTTTTTGTAATACTTGCTGTTTTTGTTCCTTATGCTGGATACAGATCATTTGGTCTGTGTTCCGGTTCTCTAATTCTTTCATCTGCCTCAGATCCGATGTTGACCCCCCTCAAGGGAATTTCTCACTTTAGTTCTGTTTTTCAACTCTAGAATTTCCACTTGGCTTTTGTTTTTTGTAGGATTTCCATTTTACTCCTTTTTGATGCAACTTTGCTCTCATAATTTTTTTAGGTATTTATGAGTAGTTTTAATTCTCTAAACTTATTTAAAATAGCTGACTTCTTAAAAGTTTTAACTATAGTGTCATGGTTTCCTTAGGGATGATGTCTGTCGACTACTTTTATCTCCCCTTGCATATGAGGCATACTTTCTTGTTTACATGTCTCATAATTTTTGTTGAAAACTTGATGTTTTAAATAATGTAACGTGACAGCTCTTGTAATCAGACTCTTTGTTACTGCGATTTATTGCTTCAGTCGTGGCTCTGAACTGCTGCCTGAACTAATTCTGTAAAGTCCATATTCTTTGAATTTATGTTCTATGATTGGACAGAATTTTTTTTTCATTTTTTTAATTTCATTTTTTTTAATGTTTATTTTTGAGAGAGAGAGAGAGAGAGAGCATGAGCAGGGGAGGGGCAGAGAGAGATGGAGACACAGAATCCAAAGCAGGCTCCAGCCTCCGAGCTGTTAGCACAGATCCCAACGCAGGGTTTGAACTCACAAGCTGTGAGATCATGACCTGAGTCGCAGTTGGACACTTAACCTAACCGACTGAGCCATTGATGACTCTGCCTTAGCCTTCACTTCCTGCTTCTGCAGAGCCTTACTGGTCAGCCAGAAGCAAGGGCTTGGGGCCTCGTCCGATATATTCTGAGTAAGCCCGTCGCCCTACAGTTGCACATGGCCTCCTACTATCTCAGGAATACAGCCTAGCTTTTCATAGCCTGCTATGTACGTCTCATGGCCCAGGTTTTTGTTTTTTTTTTTTTCTGTTAACTTTTTTTGGTTAGCTGGTTTGTCCTCCTCTTCTCTCTGTCACAGGCAGCTGTAGTGTCTAGCAATTTCTGCCAATAGTTTTAAGTAAACATCTTGAAGAAGGTTCTTTGCACTGAGTAGATGCAGATTCATCTCAGAGACAAGCCATGCAAGTAGAGTTTTACAGGGAATTTTCAGACAGATGACACTATGACAGTTTCTGGAAATGAGTCTTTGGAAAAATTCCAGCATATCCAGCCCCTCCATTGACTGCTAGGCTGTTTGTTTTCGTTGCGATTCCAGGGTGTTGACTTTCAAGTCTATACCGCTCAGCTAGGAAGATGATCATGGGAATAGAGCAAGTTAAAGTGCCAAAATGTTCATTATACTTGACATTCATCTATTTTTCTTAAATAAGTGCTACCAAAGCTTTGATTATCTTCAGTTTGATGACTTTTTTTTTTTTAAACAATTCGTTCCAGTGTTCTCATTGCTTTTATGGAGGAGAGGATTTTTGGAGGTCCTCATGTTGCCATTTCTGCTGAAACTGCTGAGAATCTAGAAATTTAAACTGAGAGCCATAGGAAGTGATTGAAGGGCTCTACACATGATCAAAGAACTTTACACAAGGGATTAATGTCACCAGATTTGATCCACAAGTCCAGGCAAATGTGATGTTTTAGAGATGAAGAACCTTTGTTCTAGAGAATATAAGTGATTTTTTTTTTACCCCATATTCCCAGTGCTTATTTTAACAGAATAGAAAAAGAACCTGGTGTCCCAGTATCCTATCCAGAGTTCTCTGTGTACTATACTGCTGTTGTTAGTCATTGGTAATGCTAAGAAACAAAACAGCAAGGATAGGCTGCTAGTCCGGACATATGTGTGCAAGTACCAAGCCCTGATATGTAAGATTATTCCATAAATGTTGGTTAGATGTAAATGCTAAAGTTCTTGTTGAAATAGTATTTTGACCTCAAATGGCATAAATTAAAAATTAAAGGACTGCCTTTGTTCCCTTTCTTGGAAAGTAGGTCTTTTGTTCATTTTTCTCTTAAACCATTAGGTAAATAAGTGAAATGTACAACTAAGTAGCAACTTACGGAGAATGTAGTTTTTTTGATAATCCAGTAAGTTAATTTATACCCTCTACCCTCCTCGTGAGTATGGAGTTCACGGAGTGGAAGAACATTTATCAGTTTCCTTATTGCTTCTCCTGTTACTTATCCTTAGTTTATTAATTCTCATGTAAGCATTACTGTACGTTAATTGCTCGTTATCAGCACCTCACATTTCTCGTTTAGCTGGAGTTTTTCTCCATCAAACAGCCATCTATTCTATGAAGACTACTGCAGCCCAGACTGGCGGTTCTGGGCAAGGCCGCAGAGTCCCAGCCCATTCCACCTGAGGGTTCATTTGTAATATGAAACTGCTCTAGCATTTTAACAACATTTTGGTAAAAATACAGAAGTTACTGGCATCACCTAAACTTCTATTTTTCATTTAGGTTACTTACAACAGGAAAACCTCACTTCTACCTGCCAGACTTTTATTTTGGAAAGCTCAAATTTAAAAGAATATGCAGAACATTGTACAGATGAAGGTTTTATCCCAGCCTGCTTACTGGTGAGTGATTTGTTCCTTAAGAGAAATATTACCTCATTGACCAACATGGGAGTCTATAAACACAGTCCTAAAATCTACTCGTTAGCAGTATCAGATTTCGTAGAGATTTGATAGTATTCATGAGTAGGAAGACCCAAAGAAGGCCAGCTCTTCTTTTCACACATATATTTCACACAATTACAACTTTGCCTATGAGAATCGGTTTCAAAATGATACTCTCATTTCTAATTAATTCCACTCCTGTTTGTCTTGGGACTCACTTGTTTTCTGCCTGCTGTGTACTAAAATATTAGTGTCCCTCAGGATTGAAACCTGATCACCAACACGATAGTATTCGGGGGCAGGGTCTTTGGGAAATAATTAGGTGTAGGTTGGGTGATGAGGATGGGCCCGATGTGTTGTGATTATTGCCTTTATAAGAAGTGGAAGAGAGAGATCTCTCTCCTTGAATAGGCACAGAGGAGATGTCTAGAAGCCAGGAAGGTGACCCCCACCAGGAACCAAATTGGCCGGCACCTTGATCTTGGACTCCCCAGCCTCCAGAATAAGACATGCCTATTATTTAAGCCACCTGCTCTGTATCTTACAGCAACCCATATTTTCCTGCATCTGGTTGCTTACTTCAGACAAATAAAAAACAGGTATTTTGTTATCTCGTTGTCACTTCATTTTAGAACATTACTAGATCGGGGCGCCTGGGTGGCTCAGTCGGTTAAATGTCCGGCTCAGGTCGCGATCTCACAGTTGGTGGGTTTGAGCCCTACATCGGGCTCTGTGCTGACAGCTCAGAGCCTGGAGTTCGTTTCATACTCTGTGTCTCCCTCTCTCTCTGCCCCCCCTCTGCGCTCTCTCCCTCCCTCTCTCTCTCTCTCTCTCTCTCTCAAAAAATAAGAAACATTTAAAAAAAGTTTACTGGACCAACAGAGCATCATTTGGAATATAGTGGGTATATTTTGGAACTATGTTCTTTGACGTAGTATTTTGTTAATTTATTTGAAACACGCTTCCTGAGATTCATTTGAGCTGTCACAAACAACATGCTTTTCTGTGGAAGAAATCTGAAAAGAGAGTCCTGTATAACTGCTAGAGTATCAAAGATAGTGTATTCATTTAAGATGTCAGTTCTCCCCGTTTTGATCTAGAGATTCATGACAAAATCCCCGCAAGCATTTTTATAGCTAGCATTGAGCTGAATTCTAAATCTCACGTGAAAAAGCAAAGGAATTAGAATAGCCCAGACAGTCCTTAAAAATTAAGAAAAGTCGGAAGACTCCCATTACTTGATTGTAAGGCTTACTAACGAGTTCTGGTCATCATGATCAAGTGATGTTCGAGGAAGATTAGGCACTTAGCTCACTGGAACAGAACAGAGCCCAGTGTAGACCCATGCAAAACTGATTTGTGACAGAAGTACAGATGGAATTCAGTGCGGATGGTAATTCTATCAACAAATGAAGATAGAACAGTTAGACATGCAGATTGAGTAAAAGGTCGTCTGTACATACCTCATACAAAGACTAGCCAGAGTGGATACTAGACCAAATGTACCGCATAAAACCGTAAGACTTTTTAGGAGAAAATTTATGTTAACTTGGGTTTGATGATGAGTTTTAAGTGTGACACTGACAAAAAGGAAAAATTGGTAAATTAAACTTTCTAAAAATTTATAAATTGTGCTGTACAATAGAATATTCAAAGATGACAAGCCATAGGCTGGAAGAAAAATATTGACATTATCAATTATGTGATAAAAGATTTGTACCCAGAATACCTTTTTAAAAACTATTAATTTTTTTTAATGAAAGTATTCTGGGGGTGCCTGGGTGGCTTAGTGGATTGAGCGCCCTACTCTTGATCTCAGCTCAAGTTGTGATCTCATGGTTTGTGAGCGCAAGCCCCACGTTGGGCTCTGTGCTGGCAGCTCAGAGCCTGGAGCCTGTTTTATATTTTGTGTCTCCGTCTCTCTGCCCCTCCCTGCTCTTTACTCTCTTTCTGTCTCTCTCAAAAGTAAACATTAAAAGAAAAAAAACTCTTTAAAAAGGAAATCTTTTTTAAGGGCAAAGGATCTGAAGATGGCAATAAGAATTTAATTTAATTTCTTAATTTAAAAAACGCTCCAAATCATTTGTCATTGGGAAAATGCAAATTAATACTGTAAGGAGACACCAACATATACCTTTTAGAATAGCTACTGTAAACAACAATTTATAAACTATCAGATCATTAGCAGTAAGGGTGCAAAAGCACCAGGAACTCGTGTTCCTTGCTGATGAGAATGTAAAATCATACAACCACTTTGAAAAACGGATTGGAAATGATTTTTAAAGTTGAATGTACATTCCTCATGTGATCCAGCACTTACCCGAGTGAATTGAAAAACATTTTCACACAAAAACCTGCATGCTAATGTTTATCTGTGATGGTCACAAATTGAAAACAACCAGAAAAAAACACTTAAGACAACCAAGCTGTCCTTTAAATAAGTGGATAAACTATGGTATAGCCACAGAATGGAATACTACTGAGCAATAAAAAGCGAACATGCCATGTAGTCACACAAAAGCCTGACAAATCTTAAATCCCTTTGAGTTCTACTAAATTAGCCATTGTCAACAAATAAGGAAAATGTATTGTAGATAATGGGAACCAGGTTTCTCTGTGAGAAAGAATATACACATAAGCTTAAGAATGATTGCGAGGGTGGGGCACCTGGGTGTCTCAATGGGTTAGGTGATCAACTTCGGCTCAGATCGTGATCTCACGGTTTCTGGGTTCCAGCCCTGAGTCAGGCTCTGTGCTGACAGCTCAGAGCCTGGAGCCTGCTTCGGATTCTGTGTCTCCCTCTCTCTCTGCCCCTCCCCCGCTCATGCTTTGTCTCTCCTGCTCTCAAAAATAAATAAAAACAGGAAAAAAATTTAAAAATATGTATATATTTTTTTTTCTTAAAAGGTAGGGCAGATTAGGAGTGGGTCCCTATAGTTTTAAAAGTTATGTGACTGGATCCCTCTTTGCAGCTGAAAACTGCTTTTCTGCTTTGGACTTTCTTAGCTAAAGAGATATAGTCTTAATGTCTTAAGCCAGGGTCCTTTGGGGCACCTCAGTGACTCAGTCTGTTAAGCATCCAACTTGGGCTCAGGTCATGGTTCATGAGTTTGAGCCCCACATCGGGCTCTGCACTGACAGTGCGGAGCCTGCTTGGGATTCTCTCTCTCTGTCTGTCTGTCTCTCTCTCTCTCTCTCTCTCTCTCTCTGTCCCTCACCTGCTCGCTCTCAACCTCTCTCAAAATAAATAAATTTTAAAAAGTTTCCAACAGAGAATGTTCTCAACTTGTGGAAGATTTAATGCAACCCCTAACTTAAGTGATTCTTTATTTTTGATGACTTGTTCTTTACACCAGTCAAAAAATCTAAGTTTTTTATAACATTATATAGTAAAACGTTTTATGGTGAGAGATTATTGGTAGTGTTGCACAATTTTTGTAATGCTTGATTTTTTTCTTTTCAGTCCTTGTTTGGAAAAAACTTGACAACAATTCTGAATGAATATGTAGCTATGAAAGCAAAAGGTAAGAATTCAAGTTCAGGGATTCTTTTTATTTAACCGTTTTAATTAGAAATAATTTTTAAAGGATATTAATACCTCTTAAAACTCAAAAGAAAACTTTTCAAAAAACATAACCAAAAAAATTTCTATTATGATAAGTTTTAATGGGAAATATCTAATTAAATACTTTGCATTTATATTGATAAATTGTAAAAACTGAATGGTAATGAATATAACAAAATAATTTTTACAAAACATAAAACTCCTAACTCCTATCATTTTTATGTTGGGTAGCTTTCTCTCGTTTGAGTTTTTAATAAGTAGATGGTAAAGATATTAAACACCCTGTGAGTTCCCACCACTGTGGGCTTTAAGAGAATATCCTAAAAAATAATCAGTTCTCAGAAATTTTATCTGTAACTCTTTAGTAAGTGGTGGTGCTTTTATTAAGGAGTTGCTGAGCAATCACAGTAATTTGGACATGAAAACATTGGTTGTGGAAAAATAATTTGTCTACTCACAGGAGTTTGCATAACCTTTATGAAATTTATTATAAATCACATTGTTTTAATGTACTTTCAAATGTCACATGATGTCAAATAGAACAGATTTAAAATAGTTTGTCTCTTTTGGGGGCACGGGGCTGGCTCAGTTAATGGAGCATGTGACTTTAATCTCGGGGTTGTGAGTTCAAGCTCCACATTGGGTGTAGAGATTGTTTAAAAATTTTAAAAAAATCTTTAAAATAGTTTGTCGTTTTTTTAATACAAAGAAGATACAAAATTGTTCTTAAAAAGCTTCAAAGATTTTTTTTTAAACTTTTTTTTTCACTTATGATGGGAACTTTTAGGATTTACTCTCCTCACAACTTTTTTTTTTTAATTTTTTTTTAAATGTTTGTTTATTTTTGAGACCGAGAGAGAGCATGAGTGGGGGAGAGGCAGAGAGAGAGGGAGACACAGAATCCGAAGCAGGTTCCAGGCTCTGAGCTGTCAGCACAGAGCCCGACGCGGGGCTCAAACCCAGACCGCGAGATCATGACCTGAGCCGAAGTCGGACGCTCAACAGACTGAGCCACCCAGATGCCCCACAAAGCTTCAAAGATTTTATAAATGTCCATTTCCACTCATCGCATCCGATACTCAATGGCTTGAGAAAAGAAAGAAGTATAGCTTTGCAGGTCGTTTTACAAAATAGGCTTATTTCTTAGTTTCCAACATAAAGTCACCAGTTGAGAGGAAAGTTTATTTTCCTTGTTGATTTTGTGACCAAATTAAGTGATAACTTTTTTTCAACCATATTCATTAAGAAACTTTTCCTCTTCCCTAGAAACATCAAATGATGTCCCAGCAATTATGTCCTCTCTGTGGAAGAAGTTAGACCATACGCTTTCTCAGATCCGGTAATAAAAAGCCTGTATAGTAAGCTTATCCGAACATGCATGGTGATTTTGGAATGCAGACACCTGTAAAAAGCTCTTCAGGTTTCAATCTTCTTAGGACCCACACAGTAGACTTCTGTAATACTAATCTAATTTTGAATTTACTCCAGAGGGTATTGATATTCTTTAGTTTTTTATTGGAATAGTTTGAAATAAAATGCATATTTAATAAAATGTGTAGAAATGAGGAAATTGAGACTTTTACATGTTTAATGACATTCCCAAATTCTCATAGCAATTTAGAGGCAGATCTCTGCCTAGAATATAATCCAGCCTTGTGTGAATTTCCTTACACAGTTGCATCTTCATTACTCATGCGAAGAATTGACATGTTGAATTCATGCCTCATTGGTTCTTCTGTAAAGCAACAAGCTTGAGTAAAATGCTAGTTGTGGAATCTCCTAATTTTAGAATTTTCTCATGGTACCACTATGCACCTTTCACGGAGGTCATGGCCGTGGAATGCCCTACTGGTATCGGTTAAAATATCTCCTACCTAACTTTCGAGTCTGGTGTAAAAACTAGTTTCTTACCCTTTGTCCCAGAGCCAAAAGCCCAGCTTACATTCAGCAGGGACTTCGTTTCCTTCCCAGTGTACACTGCTGAAATGGCTCCAGCTGCTTCTAACTGCCTCATCTTATTTGGTAGTCTTACCTTTATTCCCCCTTTCTTGATTCTTTGCTCCTCAAATAATCTTGAAAGACATTCACAATTTAATTAGTACCTGTAAATATTTATAAGTTACTGAGATACTTTACTGACAAGATACTACATAAAAATAAAAGGCTCGTAGCCAGGTAGTCTCCAAGGTTGGTGTATGTGTTATTAAAAATGCTTGTTCAATTTAGTAAATTTTATTGCTCTTTTTAGTAGAGACTAATTTAACACATTTCCCAGGAAGATAGCAGTGTCTGTGTTTGGGTAACCAGTTAATAATAAAAGGAGAATCACCTTATACTGTGAATATTCTTGTATGTTTGCTTTCTTCCTTTGTTAGACACTGGATAAAATAGTTTTATAAGTAATAAATTTGATAAAAGGATATTCTTTGAAATTAACTTTGGGATTCTGAAGTATTAATGTATGGAGTCCTATGTGAAATGAATTTCTCTGCGAAGGTATCGCTGTAGTGATAAAAGGTAATTAATAACTACAAAATTTTATACATGACTTTCTTAAATACGTAGACTTCCTGAAGTCAAGTCGAATTCTTATGAGATGTCAGGGTTCTCTGATGCTTACTGCATTGGATGGAAACTTGATTATTAAAATTCTGTGCGAGAGTGTGTGAACGTGCCACCATTCTAAAGCAGATAAGATTGGTCACCCCTCAAAAAAATGTGCTTGTCTTTTTTGTCTGAGAGAGCTTTATTGTCTTTTAATTTGATTTACTTCAAACCTGACTGTTAATAAGTTAGAGTGTATCTTTTAATGTCTAAATGCTTTGTTTTATTTGTTAGGAGCATGCAAAGTTCCCCAGGGTTTGTTGCCAATCAGAGAGGTAGGTATTCAACTTTACAAATAATGTTCAGCGTTACTTCAAACTCACCCTGTCAGATGAACATTTTTTGATTAACAGTACGTTTGTGCTAAGTATATATTTGTTTAAACTGCTCTTTGAAATACAGTCATTACCATAGTAGAAAATTATATTTATTGTAGAAAAGAGCTTTTGAAATACTCCCTGTTTTTCTCATTGACTCTAAGGTATTCACATCTTTTTAATTCTCATTTCAGTGGTTTGTTTCTTGATTTGTAGAAGTGTTATCAGTATGAATTATTACAGAAGAAATATATTCATAGATTTATAAACTTAGTGTATACAGTTGACCCTTGAATCACACTGCTTTTAACTGTGTGGGTCCACTTATTCACAATTTTTTCTGTTAATACAGTGTAGGAATGTAAATGTGTTTCCACCTCCAGTGACTTTCTTAATAACATTTTCTCTTCTCTGAGATTATTTTAAGACTACAGTAATATAACATACAAAATATGTGTTCAACTGTTGATTATTGGTAAGGCTTTTGGTCAACAGAAGGCTATAAGTAGTTAAGTTTTGGGGGAGTCAGAAGTTATACTTGAATTTTCGACTGTGCACAGGGTCGGTGCTCCTAACCCCTGTGGTGTTCAAGGGTCAACTGTACCCATTCTAGTTTGTTTCATATGAAATTACAATATAAACTTAGTTGTTACTCTCACAGGCTCTATTTCAGTCTGTAGATCTAACATGTTATTAAATGGTAGGACATGTATCACATAGAGTTGTTAGAATTGTTAGAGCACTCTGACACTGAGTTAATGTTTTAAATTCTCCTGTGTTTCAGTGCGAACAAGAAGTGGAATTGCAGAAATCAAGCGGCAGAGAAGGCTCGCGTCTCAAGCAGCTCCCGTCAGTTCAGAGTTGCTGACGTTAGCATATCTTTCGGGACAGTGTCCTGCTACTACTACTACTGCTCCTTCAACGGCTACCCAGCTCGTCCGGCCAGCTGGCCAGATTACGGCTCCTGTGAGGTCAAATTTCCTGGTGGTTAACCATTCACAGTCACAGGACCCTGTGGCCAGTGAGTTTAAATTTTGTTCTCTGAATTTTGTTTTTAATCAAGTTGTGTAAATAGGTGATGTACTATTGTGTTTATAAAGTATTATAAACTGGAACAGGCTTTGGGCATGTTTGCCTTAAAGTAGGCATGTTACTATACTTAGGAAACATTTTAATCTGGAATTCTTATCTCTTTTCTAACCGAGGTCCAACCTTGAACTTTCTTCTAGTTCTCTGTTTTCTACATTAATAGAAAAGACTTGTGTTATATTTGATTTTAAAAGTAACACAGTAAATTTGACTGCCTCCTTATCTTTGTTCATGCCAGTCCATCCTAGAATCAGGAGTGAGTCCATTCACCTCTATCCCTACATAGTGAAAATCCTTCCTGTTTCTATGAATCTTAGAGCTGGGGGTGCACTTCGAGTTCGTCTGGTATAGCTTGCTTGTTTTGTACTTGAAATGGTTGAAAACACCTGATACTAAGGGGCAAAGAGTTATTTAATTAAGAGTTGGGATTAAAATTCAGATGCTAGTTTCACTTAGACAAGCTTTCTTTCTCCTTGCAGCTTAAACTTCCTGCCATCTATTACATCCTCCCTCATTTCCATCTGTTCTCCAACCTTTTTCACACCCCGGGGTAAAAACATGTATATGCACTATAGTGTACACTTAGTTTATACTTCTTACAGTTCCTCCAGTCTGCCGTGTTTTGTTGAGACTGTGCTGTACTTGATTGTAAAACCTGAAGTCGGACAGTATGTCTTACTCATCCTAATGTAGTCTCTAGGGCTTCGTATATAGTGAGGCATTCAGCATATGCCAACTGAATTTATAACCATTATGCAATACTGCTTATTCCATTGATTCAAGTTTAGAAAACTTTCCTTGTCGTTGACTTAATACTTTGTTTTCTTGAAATACAGCTGGAGAGGCTTTAAATACCACTCCTGGTCCTCAGGAAAGGAAAACTCAAGCCAGCGTAATGTCTCCTGCTAGGCGCAAAAGGTAAACAAATGCCTTTTAGAAGGAAGAGTTTCTAATAGCCTTTAAAATTAAATAGTTTTTAAATGCTTTTTCTGATTTCTTAACTGCCATGCCATGGGTATTTTTGTTAGTTTTTACTTGATTGTCTCTCATTCAAAGCTGACCTCCACTTCCTTTATTGTTTTAATAGTAAAACAACTATAGCAATATCTAACATTTATAGAAATCTTTTTATGAAGTCTTTTCACATACTTCACTTTTTTCAGTTCTTTCATAAACCCAATAATGCAATTGATCTTATCCCATTAAAAAAGTAGGTCAAAGAGTCAGACCCTGCCTTGCTCCATACCTTGCTTTACAGTGGTAAAGCTGGACCTCAGATTCATTTCTCATTAGTGCAAATTTAGGGATACTTTTCTGTGCTACTGCCCTTTGTTCCTACCACAAGAAGGAAGATGCCTTTTCAAACACTCCCATGATCTTAATATTTATGTCTGCATATGTAATTATCATTGAATCTGTTTTACATACTAGTTAAAAGCCAAGGTTTCAAATGTGTTTCAGTGAATCTCAAAGGAAAAGTAACACTTTGTCTGGGCCTCATTCAACAATACGGAATTTCCAGGATCCAAATGCATTTGCAGTAGAAAAAGTAAGTGACTTTACCAAGCTTTGCAGCTTGAGACATTCCTGAGTTTTAAAATACTGTTAGTTAGGGAAATGGGTATATATATATATGTAGTGTGTATATACATTTAATGTGTATATGCATTTGTGTGTTATAATATTTCTATAACACTGTGCAGGGGACTTGTCTTGAGATAGAGAGTAGTAAAATTTATGAGTAGGAGATGGTCCATTTAGAATAGGTCGCATGCGCAAATGCACCAAGTAAGAAACAGTGTAATGTTCAGGAAACTAAATACATTGTGGGTGCTGGATTATGCAATACAGTAGGGCATTTTACTAGAGACTGATTATTTAAAACCTTGTATAAAAATATAAAGAGCATGGAACTGTATTTTGTAATCAGTGAAGACAGGTTGGTGACGGGTCCGTGAAAACATTTGTGAAGTATTGTATTGGAGTATTAATGTGGAGGGAGCCACAATTTCTGAGTTCCTACCTAGATTTATTAAAAGTAGCCTTGCTCCCATTTACTGGAAGCTCTACCCTATTCTTTCTCTAATACTAACTTTCTTTTCCAGCAAATGGTTATTGAAAACGCACGAGAAAAAATATTAAGTAATAAATCTCTTCAGGAAAAGCTTGCAGAAAACATTAATAAATTTCTGACTAGGTAAGTTGTGTGTGTTTAAAATGCTTGTTTTTGCCTAATTGAGAGCTATGGTAAAATTGTTCTTTCTGTGTTACAGCGACAACAATATTGCTCAAGTACCTAAGCAAATAGAGAGCAACCCTACAGAACCAGAAACTTCAATTGATGAGCTCCTGGGACTTCAGGTACAGGTTAGGGTGTGTGCATGCAGTGCGTATACTCGTAGTTAAAATCTTGGTTTCATTTCACAACGATTGCCAATAGATTAGATGTATAAAATTATCTAAAATAATTTTAGAGATTTCCTTCATTATCTAAATGTAATATAATCTGTTCCTGAAAATGTGCTCGTGAATTTTCAAATAATGAATGTAAATTGCATCACTTAAATGGTAAAGATGGTGTAAGACATCCTAACCCTTCTAATGTCTCCAGTTCTTCCACATATCACTAAAGCTCTATACTACAGCCAGACAGCACTTGTCCTGGGTATCCAAGTATTTAATACCTTCAAGTTCCTGAGTGGGTATGTGTGTGTGCGGGAAGCAACAATACAGTACAGCGTATACGTCAGTTAGATTCCTTTTATCTGCTACAGACGATGTGATAATGTGAGGAAACAGTGACATTCTGTGTTAAAGATACATAATGATTCCAAGTAAGATGAACAAGAGACTTGAAAAAAGAAAGGTTCCCAACTAACTAGTGTGACCATTTACTGCCAAGGGAAGGAAGATGGCGTTGTGGTCATTGACAGTGGAGCTGGGAGTGTGTGAGCCCGTGGAGGGAGAATCTCACAGTGTATCTTTGAGGTTTGCTTCTGTGCAGATGCCCTTTCTCAGGAGTGGCTGTGATGTGTGACTGCAGCACATCCTCGCTGGGGCAGCCTCGCAGTGTAATCAGTGCGTGGCGCCATGCCCTCCAAATGAATTTGTTGTAGCAGGTTCACTTCCGATGAATTCTGGGTAAAACCACTGAATTATTTTATTTGTTTATTTTTTGGTCCATTCCTTCAGAATACTTGAAGAAAAAAAATTGCTGAGCACCTGGGCGAGTCCGTCAGTTAAGCGTCTGGCTCTTAGTTTCACCTGACGTCGTGATCTCACAGATCATGGGGTTGAACCCTGCTTGGGGCTCTGCACTACGAGCACGGAGCCGCGTGGGATTCTGTCTCCCACTGTTTCCGTACCCTGCTGACACTTTTCTCTCTCCCTCTCAAAATAAATAAGTAAACTTTTTTTTTAATTGTCACATTTTCCCATAGTGAAATTTGTAAATTTAACAAAACATAAGCTGCCTTTTTTTTTTTTTGAGAGAGAGCATAAGTGGAGGGGGCAAAGAGAGAGCATCTTTATTTTGAGAGAATATGAGCAGGGGAGAAGGGGGGAGAGAGAGGGAAAGAGAGAATCCCAAGCAGGTTCTATGCTCAGCATGGAGCCCAAAACAGGGCTTGATCCCATGGCCACAAGATTATGACCTGAGCCAAAATCAAGAGTCGGATGCTCAACCAAGACACCCAGGCGCCCCTAAATAACTTTTTGAAAGAACAGTAAGACATAGTGGCCAACTGGGTAGTAAAAACATCAGGTAACACTAAGAGGTGATTAGTTCGTTGTATAAATAGGTGAAGTAGGAATTTTTAAAATACTTAAAAATCTTTGTGACCTTGGAGTAGGCAAGATTTTTTTATACATAAATCACTAACTTAAAAAAGAAAAAAAGAAAAGCTTCCTTGAAATTTAAAATACCTGCTTATTAAAAACATCATTAAAAAAAATCAGACCACCAACTTGGAGAAAATACTCCTAATAATACATTTATCTGACAAGTTTGTATCCAGAATATAGAAAGAGCTCCCACAAATCAATAGAAAAAATCAGACCACCAACTTGGAGAAAATACTCCTAATAATACATTTATCTGACAAATTCGTATCCAGAATATAGAAAGAACTCCCACAAATCAATAATAAAAAGATAACCACCCATTTTAAGAAATGGGTAAAAGACTGGAAGAGACAAAAGAAGTTAGAGGGATGGCTGGTAAGTCCATAAAGATAACTAACGTTTTTTGTCATTTGGGAAATGAAAGTTAGCAATACGGTGAGGGGCACCTGGATGGTTCAGTCAGTTTAGTGTCTCACTCTTCTTTTCGTCTCAATTCATGATCTCATGGTTTATGTGAGTTCGAGCCCCATGTCCGGCTCTGCACTGACAGCTCAGAGCCTCCTTGGGATTCTCTCCCCGCCCCACCCCTGCTCACACGTGCTCACTCTCACTCTCTCAAAAAAATAAGTAAACTTTAACAATACAATGAGATACCATTTCACTCACTCTAATGGCTAAAAGTTAGAAATCCGATAATATCAAATGGAGACCAGGATGTGAAACACTTGGAACCCTGAAAGGTTGCTGATGGAGGTTATGAAGTACAGCCTGTTGAGAAAACTGACAGTGAACACAGTTACGTATACACTTGTACACCTTCCTTTTGACTTGGCAATTACGAGGCTTTAACCCAAAAGAAATAATTACATGTTTACAAAAGGACTTCTACAAGAATGTTTACCAAATGTCCATCAACAAAAAAAGGAATAAACAAATTTTGCGGTCATGAAATAGAGTACTGGTGAGCAATAAAAAGGAAAGAGCTATTAGTACACATAGCAACATGAATCTTAAAACATGCTGATCAAGAAGGTAGACTAGCACTGCAAATGGTGTGCTTCCGTTTAATATAAAGTTCTGAAACATGCATTACTAATTTATGGTGATAGAAATCAGAAGTTGTTGCCTTAGTGAGCATGAGGGGAGTGATTTGCCAAAGAGAAGAATTCTCTAGAAGAGGGAATGATTTGTTTAGGTATGTGAATTTCTTGGGTGGTGGAAACGTTTTACTTTTTTTTTTTTTTTTTTTAATTTTATTTTTAAGTAATAAATCTACTCTCAGGGCGGGGCCCAAAGTCAAGCCCTGGGGTGAGCACCGGGTGTCCTGCGTAAGAGATGAATCACTGAGTTCTCCTCCTGAAGCCCAAGACTGCACTGTATATTAACAGTGAATAAAAAATAATAGTAATAATAGAATAAAACAGAATAGTATAAAAGATAATAGTAATAATAAAATGAAATACGGATTGACAATCTTCATTTCTTAAACTGGAAAAAAAGAGTCTCAGTTTCCACCAACTGAGCTGGATAGGAGCCCCATTTTACATTGTTTACTGGACTGATGGTTACATAGTCCTTAAAATTCTCAAAGCTCATTGAGCTGTGGACTGAAGATCTGTGCATTTTATTGTGTGTAAATTCTACCTTGATTTTTAAAAATATTTAGAAGACTGATTGGCAGTTACCTTTGGAACATGTATTTCAGGATTCTTTCTATTCTAAGTTTTAAAGTTTAGAATAAAATGATTGACTAGAAAAGTACATTTCATAAACATTAACTTTTATAAGAGTGTATCCACCGTTTCATAATGTGATTACTTTGTATCCTTGATATTATTTCCGTTACTGTAAATTTTCAAGTTCATGCGTACAGAAATATTTATTTAAGTTCCAGGCTTCCTCCCAAATCACATTTCATCAAGAATTGTTGATGTTTTCTATGCATCATCATAGTCAAAGTTGACTGACTCTTTAACTTCAGACAGGTTTTTCTTTTCATTTTATGGCCATTTTTATTAAAAAATCCAAGTTTTTATCACTTCATGAAAGTTCCACTTTAACTCTTCTTCCATGTGAATTTCCTGTCCTGTGGTATTCAAATGTATGCCTTACTAATCTTAAAAAATACAACATTGCAGCATGACTTATAAATAACCAGAGTTGAGAATTTTAAATTTTCAACTATTAGAAGAAGAATAAATGAAGACCCTAGCCAGAATGTACTGAAACTTCTTTGAAATGCAGTATTTTAGCTGAAAAGATTTATCAATTTTGTTTTTTATTCTTTATTTCTTTTTATTTTTTCTTAAAAAAAAAAAAACCTCCTCTTATGTAAAATTGATCGACGTGGAAAATACATCATTTTTATCTAGCTCCATTACATACCCTCTGACCTACTACTTCAGCCTTCCACTGAGTATCTGTCACATCCCTGTGTGAAGTAACAATCTCATCTGTTTGCTCTAACTTTTAAAGGAAACAAAGGTGGTGGTGATGGTGTTTTACCCCCAAAGATTTGTGAACTTGAAAAATCTCAGCAGGTTTTGTTGACTGCTCAAGGGTAGGATGTACCCTTCACCTCTTATTCGCACCCCAGCTTTGAACGAGTTGTTTTAAAGTGTGTTCAGTGTCATTCTGTTCAAATCATACTGGTATCAAAAAAATGGTCAAATGTTTAGTAAACATAGAGATAATATTCAGTTCAATAATAAACACAAATTAGAACAGATTACTTTTATTTAAGAGTAATGCTTAAAAATCGGTATCGCCCATGTTGTTAAGAGCTCGTGCATCGTTACACAGAACGGGAACTCTTACACAACTTCTGTAGAAGGCTCCTTGGTAGTACTCAAAATTTTATTTTATTTTTTTAAAAGTTTATTTATTTCAAGAGCAGGGGCCGGGAGAAAATCCTCAGTAAGCTCCCTGCTGTCAGTGTAGACCCCAGTGCAGGGGTTCGATCCCACAAACCGTAATCTCACAGCCTGAGCCAAAACCAAGAGTCAGATGCTTAACCAGCTGAACCACCCAGATGCTCCAGTTTTCAAAATTTTAAATGTACATATCCTCCGACTGCTTCATATCAGTGGAATCAGCAATTCCATTTGTAAGAATTTATTGTAAGAAATGAACAGATGCCTAGATAAAAATTTTCATTGTAGTAGTCACTACCATAACTGAAAATATGAAAAAATTCTAATATCCAACAGTGGGAATTGGTTAAATTGTGACATAGTTAGCAAACAAAAAGCCTGTTACAAAGGGATTCATTTCTCTTAAATAGACAGTGGATTAAACATTTAGTTTTGTACCCTACTATTACACAGTATAGGGAAATTTTAAAAACTCACAAGAACAATGAAGAAAAGAGAATAGAAAAGGAAAAAAAAACTTAGGGAAGTCAAAATGGACATGTGGTACTTGACGTAGGAGATCCCGAGTTCTAAGCCAGTAAAGGCAAAGCTCAGAGAAAAGCCCCTTTACCACAAAGAAATCCCAAAAGGCTAAGCACCAGTACCTCTGAAAGCAGATGTGAAGATGGCTAGAAGCAGGAAGACAGGGTACAACATTTAGGAAATAGTAGTTAAACTTTAAACCTTGCCCCCATTCACCTGTCTAGCAGAAACACTTTTGTCAGTCCTAAACTCACCCAGCAAGTAGTTTCACTCCCTCAAAAGAAAAAAAAACTTGGTGGCGCCTGGGTAGCTCAGTCAGTCAAGCATCCAACTCTTGATTTCGGCTCAGGTCATGATCTCAAGGTTTGTGAGTTTGGGCCCCATGTAGTGCTTTTCACTGACAGCGGAGCCTGCTTGACATTTTCTCTCCTCTCTCTGCCCCACCCTCTGCACTCTCCCTCTTCCTTTCTCTCACAAAAATTAAAAAAAACTAAAACTACAGATGGTTCTGTATGATTATTGTGTGACGCACCTGGTAGTTGACAAGCTCCCTCCCTCGGCACAGAGTTTGCAGGTAGCTTTCGGCATGCTGCTTGTAAACATGAATGGACAGCCAAGTTTGTCCGACATTTGAAGAAAGCATTTAATAGTAAAAGACCGAAACAGGTAGATAAAAAGCGTGATCCAGGAGGAGGCCAAACTACCAGGAAAATCGATGAGATTTGTGGTTACCAGAGGCAGGGCATTGCGAGTGGGGCAGTTGGATGAAGCGGTGAGTACTGCGAGGCAGTGCACAACATGATGACTCATGAACACCGCTTTGTGGTGTATTTGAAAATTGTCGAGAGAGTAGGTCCTGAGAGTTCTCACCAGGAAAAGAAAACTTTTCTTGTTTTTATATCTGTACGAAATGATGGATGTTAACTTACTGTGGTCATTATTTCATAGTGTATGTAGGTGAAGACGTTATGCTATATACTTATACAGTGTTGGATATCAGGTTTAAAAAAAAAACATGGGATGATTTTACTTATGGTTAATGTTTGGGAATATATTCACTGAAACAGTTAACTCTAGGAGGTGGAGTTAGGGAGCACTCATTTTCTGTTTTCTAGTCTTGTTTTAATTTATTTCAAATGAGCCTAGTGTCATAATCAGAAGAAATTTTCATGAAGGGAAATAATTATACATAAAAATTGACAGGTATCAGGTGTTCTATAATCATTTTGCTGGTATTAAACTATACTAATTGGATTAGGATCACTCTTTTTTTTGCAGAGTGAAATCCATATGTCTGAGGAAGCTATCCAGGACATCCTGGAGCAGACAGAGTCAGATCCAGCGTTTCAGGCACTTTTTGATCTCTTTGACTATGGTAAGTAGACCATTTCTTTCAAGGCAGTTAGAAGAAAAGAGTTTCAGTTTCTTAGGCACCTTAACCAGACTGAAGCAACGTTCCCAGAGCATCTGAAAAAATATCCTATTTTCATCAAAGCAAATCTATGGCTGGGAGTGGGGGAGGATGGGTTTTGTTTTGTTTTTTCTTAAAATTTAGTTGTAAAAATGGAAAAACATTTTGTATTTTGTTTTTTGTGTGGGCATTTTTGCCAACCAACACAAATATGTTGAGGTTCACTACTACACATACTAGACACAGTCAGGTAATACAAAAGGAATACAAGAAATTGGCCATTGCCCTCAATTTTAACGTCTCATGCAGTGTTCTCAAAGTTAGTCTCCAAACCAGTATTATCGGCATTATCCGAGAACACGTTAAAAATGCAAATTCTTGGACTCTCCACATGATTCTGATTCTGATATAGACTAAAGTCTAAGAGCTACCAGTCTGTTAGAAAAATCTGTGTTTTTGTCAGTGATATACAGGCAATATCCAAAAGACCATAATTTTAAACATAACATAAAGTTAAACATTTGCTGGGAAACCGTTAGGCTGTATTAACTAATGCTTATTGTTACTTTGATCATTTAACTCATTGTTTCCCTGTTCCCTTCCTAACAGGTAAATCAAAGAATAATAAACAGATATCGCAAGGCATTTCCAGTCCCCATCTGGACGCCAATCCCAGTGCAGTCTTAGCAGACGAAACTAATCTAGCAGCTAAAGGCTCTTTTGAACCAGAACAGTCTGGTAAGAATTTGATTTTGTTAATATCATCAATCTATATCCTAGTATCAGTCTCAAAATTTCAAAGGCAGAAAATATTGTTTAATATGGAAGTTGTTCAAATTGCCACATAGGGTTTTTTAAGTTTTTTTTCTTTTCATTAAAGAAAAAATTAATCCCAAGCATTTTAGTAATTAGATTAAAAGGGGAATTTTTAGTACTCATTCTTTCATGCTGCAGTAGATTGTTGACCTGTGCGATTTAGCATTAATAGCATTGACCAATTTGACAAGTCTGTAACGTTTAACAACATTTTTTTGTGGTACGAGTTCACATCTCTGCTGTGTAAGGTTGGTGTGTGGTATTAATCACTTAGTCTGCTAAGCAAGTTCAACTGCTTGCTCAGGATCTATATCTCACTTGCTTAGAGGGAATTATATACTGTAGTCATAGTCTTGAATTCTGGATATTATAAGGTTTTAGGTCATATTCCTCTGTTTCTACAAAGTCAATTTTTTACATTTCTGCCTCCCATACTAATCGGGTAGCAGTGGAGTACCAGCGTGGCACATAAGTGACCCACGGTAACTACTTACTGAACGAGGGAAGGCAGTGAATATGTCCATGTTGTATCCTTGACATACTTGCCAATTTTTAAAAGTTTTGTGAAGTATGGCACTTGTACAGAAGTAAACAGTTAAAAAAATGTATAGTATTTTGAATTACAGTCCAGCAAACACCTTATATAACCATCTCTTAAATCAAAAAATGAAAACACTACCAGCACCATGAAAACCTCTTCACACCCCTTCCCAATCACTTTTCCATCCTTCTCTTTCCTCACAGATAACCGTTGTGCTGGCATCTCACACTTAAAAACTTTGTGCCTTTTTAGTGCCTCCTCTTTCCATTCTGTTAGAAGCTGTGCCAGAATAATCTGCTGGTGTATTCTTTTTTTTTTTTTTTTAAGTTTATCTTGAGAGGAGGTAGAGTGCATTTGGGAGAGAGGGGAGAGAGAGTCCCAAGCAGGCTTCTTGAGGTCAGTGTGCAGAGGCCAGCATGGGGATTGAACCCATGAAACTGAGATCATGACCTGATCTGAAATCATGAGTCGACACTTAACTGACTGAGCCCCCCACGCACCCGTCATGTGTTCTTAAGTGCCATTGCCCCTCCAGCTACCTAAAAAATCCTAATGGCTTCCAAGTTTCCCATCATGTCTTCCAAAAACTAGTTTTGGAATATCCGAAGCTGCATTCCTGCTTTGAATCCTCTGCCTACACCCAAGCCCAATCCTCTAATTGTTAAACTGGATTACAGTGGTATTTTGTGCAGAAGATTGTGCTTCAGTTAAGTGCTCTACTGTGCACAGAGTAAAACTCCAGATCTCATTCCCTGAGAAAGTCTTACATTTCACTGATAAGTGACTACTCTCAACGCATGCAGTCTGCATGTCATTTCCACTGAGCCCCTCACAGTAAGGATTCAGATGTGTTCTGAATCGAAGAAAAGTTTACCAGTGTTATGTTAACAGAATTAGAGATGACATAAATTTTTCTGGATTTTTCCCTATGTTTTTCATATTGCTCATTGTTAATGTTCTCTGTCCTATGCTGTGACTGCTCCAACACGGTATGCTGTGCTGTTTTTTAAAATGTCCTTCCTTTCTTATTCCAGCCATCACAGTTCTTTTATTTTTAAGCTGTCCTCATGTAGTAGCTCCTTTATAACACTTTTTCACACAGAAAGAGGTGCCTTTGGCTCCTGTACTATTACAGGTTTCCATGTCTGCTTCTAGGGGCAGAGACGAGGTCATTTGTCTTTGTATCTCAGTACTAATCCTGTGGTTGACCTTTAAGAAGTTAGGTTGAATGTTCCAGACAGTAGACAGTAATGTCCGATGTTGATCATGCAAATTGTACTTGGCCCATTTCACTGTAAAAAATATATCAGATAAAGTAAGGTCAGTAGAAACAGTAGAAGTTGAAAAGTCCGCTATTGTGAAAACAGCTGCATGTGTGGGGCCAGTTTTACATACTGATAAACATTGGATGTTCTGAAACCTATATACTTTTTCCTTCATTGCGTCATTTGTTTTCCAAGAGGTTTGAAAAACAATTTGGCACTTAATCAAAAAGGCATCTGTAATTAAAAAAAAAAAAAAGGACCTGTAAATTTTTTGATACTGAGAAAACGGGAGCTATGGTGTTTCAGACTTCCACTTACCGTTATGTCAGAGATGAGTTACCTCCTTGACCAAACAGGTTTTCTAGTAAATGTGACTCCCTCAGAATGCAGTGCATACTCCCCATCTCTCTCCACCATTCCTGTTTTGCAGGTGATCAGTCTGGGCAGCCCCCGTTTTGTACGTCCTATCAAAATGAAGACACATCACATGTTTTGAAGAATAGCAGCAACCAGGATGAGCTTAGACAGGAAGCCCAAGATCACTTTCCTCAGATAGGCTCTAGCATCCAGAAGAAGGCAGTTAAAACGGGTGCACCTAATGAACAGAAGTGTAACCTTGATATTACCTTTGAATCTGTGCCTCATTTGAATGACTTTAACCAAAGAATAAATTCTGATGCTGAATGTAATCAGCGTTGTGCCGAATTATACACCCATCAGATGTCCACCGAGACCGCCATGGCGGTGGAGGTGGGAAAGAGTTCTCTGTTGCCAGATGCACCACGTGATTCTCCATTACAGCCTGATCAGTCTGGTATATCAGTAACGTCATTTGTTTCCCTCGGTGGGGAAGCTAACAGTGAAAACTTCATTCTCTCTGGGAGGAGTTCTCAGCTTTTATCCCAAAATATTCCATTAACTGGAAAGATCTCTAAAACAAGTCAGTTTTGTGAAAACTCTAACAATGCAGGAAATCTTAAAACTAACCTCCCTGGTTCTAAGTCACCAGACCCTAAAGAGATTCTCCAGAGTAAAACTGAGATTCACAGTGGACTGCCAGTTGCATCACAACACCATGCGGATTGCCGTGATAATTCTCCACTTCAAAGCAAGATATTACCTGTATCGGTTGAAAGTTCAGGTTTAAGTATATCCGAACAAGTAGATATCTGTCTGGAAGATACAACATCTTCAGTTAAACAGCCACCCGATGGTTCCTCATCTCTTGAGTTAAATCATACAGAAGAATGTGAAACTCAGCCCTTGAGGTCTGAGAAAGTTGTTGGAGATTCACAAGAGCCTTCATCTTTAAAAGAAGATGGAGACAGTATTTTTCTCACTTTAAGTGAGAATGGGAACTGTGGGGAAGTTGCACTGATTGCCCCGGAAGGTGGTCCTGTAGAAGATAAACATTCTGTCCCATCAGAGTCTGCCTGTTCTTCAGTGGGAGGTTCCCGCCCTGAGTCCCAGAACGCCAGTGACAGACCTGGTGTTGACAGCTCAGCAGAGGTCGATGCAGCAAATATTGTCTCTCTCAAAATTATCATTAGTGACGATCCGTTCGTTTCCTCAGATACTGAACTGAACAGTGCTGTTTCTAGTATCAGTGGGGAAAACCTGCCGACTATAATACTGTCCTCTCCCGCTAAGTCACCTGCCAAAAATGCAGAATTGGTTAAGTGCCTGTCTTCAGAAGAAGCCGCAGGGGCCCTCACGTCTGCTGAAAGAACAGGGGATTCAGCATCGGCAGAACAGAGCCTCTTGGCCCTCAAACCCGAAGACTCTGCAGTGAATGCTCCGAGTGAAGGCAGCGTGGCTTTTTCAGCCAGTGCCCCACCGTGCGTCTCCAAGGATGGCGGATACATACAGTTGATGCCAGCCACAAGCACAACTTTTGGAAATTCAAATAACATTCTGATAGCTACGTGTGTGACTGACCCGACAGCCTTAGGCACCACTGTCAGTCAGTCTAATGTGGTGGTGTTGCCTGGAAATTCCGCGCCCGTGCCTGCTCAGCCCCCGCCGCCTTCGTTACAGACACCGCCACGGTCAAACAGCGTATTCGCTGTCAATCAGACTGTGTCACCCAGCTTTTCACAAGGTAACGTTAGGAACACATTGAAGTTCGTTTCTCTGGGGTGGGGTCTCATTGCTCTTGTGTGTGCAGTTAATGACCAGGAGGTAGTAAGTCATGGGTAGATGATGTGAGAAAAGACTGAAATTTGTGTTTATGCCCTTCTTTTCTCTCCCTAATTTACTCACTCTAACCTTTTTTCACATCCACTGGTAAGTTACAGAATTCATGGGCACCTTGGTGGTTCAGTCAGTTGAGCATCCGACTCTTGACTTCAGCTCAGGCCATGATCTCAGGATTTGTGGGTTTGGGGCCCCACGTCGACGGGCTCTGCACTGGCAGTGTGGAGCCTGCTTGGGATTCTCTCCACTATCTCTGCCCCCCTCCCCCCAAATAAACTTTTTTTTAAAAAGTTACGGAATTCCCTGGTTTCAGTGATTGTTGAAGATGGAGGTGATGATACTTCATCCATCTACCTTTCCTTATATATCGGTTCCCAAACTGCTTTACCTTCTCTTTTTATATCGTAGGCATATAATAAAATGTGAATAATAAATATGAACAATTAACTAGTAGGCATGATGGATCTGCTTGAAGTGCTGTTTAAAATAACATAAAAAAGTGGCGCCCGGTTGGCTTTGTTAAGCGGCCGACTTCGGCTCAGGTCATGATCTCGAGGTCTGTGAGTTCAAGCCCCGCGTCAGGCTCTGTGCTGACGACTCAGAGCCTGCTTCGGATTCTGTGTCTCCCTCTCCCTCTGCCCTCCTCCTGCTCACGCTCTGTCTCCATGTCTCAAAAATAAATAAAAAATAAAACTAAAAAATAAAATAACATAAAAAAGGGGTCAGAATTCGTAGAGAATGTGGGACTTGAGCTAAAGCTCAGAGAAATGAAGTAGTAGTTGGAATAAAGGAGGGGAATTCTTTTTTTTTTTTTTTTTTTAAGTTTATGTATTTATTTTGAGAGAAAGAGCCGGGGAAGGGCAGAGAGACTGAGAATCCCAGGCGGGTTCCATCATGTCAGCACGGAGTCCAACACAGGGCTTGATCCCACAGCTGGGAGATCATACCTGAGCCAAAATCAAGAGTTGGATGTTTAACAGACTGAGCCCCCAGGTGCCCCAAGGAAGGAAATTCTTAGGTGTAGCCAGGTATTGGAGAGACCAAAGTGGATATTTGTGACAGTGAGATCCACCCGACAGGAACTGTGAGTGACTATAAGGAAAATTTTCACTTGTGGGACAGGGATCTATTAGGATAACCACAGACTACGTTGTTGATTTCTAGGGACCATGTAAGCGTTTTAATTTACCCCATAGTTTTTTCGGTTTGTACAGTTCTCTGGACCCTTTTTGACCAGTACTGTTTGAGAGTTCTGAGCAAGTCTGGAGCCGTAAACATTCAGTTAAGACCCTAATTTTCCAGAATAAGATTCAAACTTCAAGGCTTCACCATCAGTTTTCTAATCAGTTTCACTATTCTATCTGGACAATCAACAGATAATGTGATCTCCCGGCTGTCTAATGCATTACTTGTGATACTGCGACCAAATCTGTTAGATTACTTGGTTTATCTGTATGTGTACATATGTATTACAGGCCTGAGTTCTTTTAGTTTTTTTACATTTATCATGCCATGAACTCATAGGGAGTGGGCTCCGGCAGCTCAGGGTCTTCCCAGTGATTCTCACAAAGTGTGTTTCCCTGGACGGGCGGGGGTTGGGGGTGGGCAGGCTGGTGCTGCAGTTGAACCCAAGTGCCTTTCTCTTTGCCTTCCTTCTTTATCTGATCATTGTCCTTCATGCACTTCAAGAAGCTTAATGCGCTCAATATGTACATTATTTCTTGGCAAGAATCTTGACCTTAACCTATTCATAACAATGCCATCAGCATGCCAGGGAACGTTGTAGACTCTTCGGTTTTGCCCTGGTGAAAACTGGGTGGGGCACTCCTCCTCCGACAGCGCCCATGCCCTTGGTGTCTGCAACATCACCTGGTAGATTCTCATGGATGTGCCAAAGAACAACTCTGTGTTTTCTGGAAGGCCTAGAGAATATATAGTGGGGACTCCTCCTCTTTCCCTTTGTGTTGGTCATTTTTGTGAATTACTGGAAGGTGGCATTTCTGGCTGAAAAGGCCATAAGATTAATATTCAGATTGCCTTTTTCTTAATTTGTTAGCCTTGCCGTTCCTAAAATTTTTTAAGGAGAATAGATTTTAAGGAAAAGAGAGACAATTTTATAGAACTTACTTTAAATCAGTAACTTTGGAGTCTCTTGTTTATGAGTATCTTGAGTTGTTTTGTTTTTTTTTTTTTTAAGGCTCTGCCATTATTATTGCCTCTCCTGTCCAACCTGTACTCCAAGGAATGGTGGGGATGATCCCTGTATCTGTGGTTGGACAGAATGGAAATACCTTTTCTGCGCCCCCTCAACAGGTAAGATTTCTGAACTGAAAATGGAACAGTGAAGCTTCTCAAACAGAGTATAGTTAACGGCTGCTTCTTTTTTAGGTCCTTCATATGCCTTTGGCGGCCCCTGTATGCAATAGAAGTATCCCTCCATTCCCCATCCCTCCAAAGTCTCAGAAGACTCAGGGACTGAGAAACAAGCCCTGTACAGGTACATTGTTAGGTTCAGTGATGTCACTTTGATGTCTACGTCCATTTGTTTGCGGCAGCACCACAGTATCATCTCTCTGAATACCTGTCTCATTCCCAAGAGGTGATCGTCCAACCGTTGCTTAAAGTTGTTTTTTGTTTTTTTTTTTCATACTGAAAATAAAAAACTTGGAGCAAAATAGAGTTCGAAACAAGACCATGTACTTATTAACAAGAACTTGATTGTGGTGGAGGTAACATCAGAAGTCAGAGAGAAAAGGAGAGATTGTTTCATAAATTAATTTTATCCGCCCTTACATATATATAGGAAAAACCTTAAATTCCTTCCTCATACCATGTGCAAAGGTGAAAGGTGAACTCCAAGATGATTAAAGACCTAAAAATGTAAAGCAGAACAATTCAACAATGAAAGGCATGTCAGAGAATGGCTTAGTGGCCCAAGGGGAAAAGGATTGCTTTAAGGAATCATTTTAAGTGGAAAAAATTGATAGCACTGACTACTCCAAAATTAAATGTCTGTGATCCACAAAAGACAGTATATACAGAAACACACCCCATCTTCATTTTGGGGGTGCATCCAGTTCTCAGACTTCCCATCCTCGTGGATGACGAATGCCCATGGTGTCAGCCTGGCCCACAGCCTAGCCCCCAGGACCCTCGGGCCCTCCATCTCCAAGTCTGTGTGCATGCCGCCGGCCTCTCCCACAGCTCTCCGTGCGTCACTCCTTACTAGGCCTGCGCGGTATTTAAAGGCCAGTAAGCCATCTCAGCACACCCTCTTTCCCAGGCACCGGTGAGCCTCTGCCGCCAGTGCAAGCTCATGTCGCTTGAAACCGTTATGCTTCACCAGAACCTCCCATTTCCTTCCTGGACTCACTCCCTTCCCCATCCAGGGTAGACCCACGGTGTACGGCCTCAGCCACCACATTGTTCTGCCGTCCTTGCTGCTGTCCAGCCCTGGGTCTGTCCAGCCACCCGTTCCTGCCTGTGGACCCGGGCTCTCCAGCATGGCATTCGAAGTGGGGCAGTTCACCCCGCTTAGCAGTCACTCCACTTGTCCTCCTGGCGTTCTCTCCCTCCCCCTTCAGAGCCTTGCTGACTTCCACAGCCTCCCTCACATCTGTCCGTCCCCTCCCTCCGCGCTTCAGGCCAGTTGTCTTCTCTCCCACCTCCTCAGTAGGAAACCGCGTTTTCTAACATCACTCACGTTTAGTGTGTAACTGTTCTTCCGGAATCGTTTCTCTCTTTCCTTTCTTTATGTATCGGAATAATGCTTTTGCTCTTCCCAAGGTTGGTGCAGTCTGCCTGCAGCTTCTATCCTCTGTATGTCTTAAATTTTTCTTATTTGGATCCTTCCCTCTCTGGCTGTAAAGTTCCTTGGGTTTGTCTCACCTGCCAGCCCTTTCTTTATCCCCAACACTTCCCGTCTCTCGTTCTTCCTTCATGCATGTTACTGTCTTTTCTCCTGTTTCCGCTACGCTGTTTAAATGGAGATCATCAGCGGCCTCCTGGTAGTGTCATATGCCCTGCACGTTTTCCATTCTGACCTTATTCCCTCTAGCAGTTGACACGGTTGGTGGCTTCTGGACCCACCACTAAACTGCTGCACCCCTGCTCTCGTCCCTAACTCAAGACCTTCAAATTCTGCATGTCTCGGCCTCTCACTTCTTCCTTGTCAAAGACCCCCCCCCCGCCTGCTTTTTTCTCCTTGGTTGATGTCACCTTTGAGTCCTCCTTCACCCTTTATATCTTTGTGAATGCCCATTCCTGTCTCCAAGGCCTCCATCGTCTCTTACCTGGAGTATTGACAGCCCCCTGTGTAGAATTTCTGTTTGCAGTTTTCTTTCTTTTCTAGTCCATCTTCTACACTGCTGCCAGAATGACTTTCTAAAACAAATCTTTTTATGCACCTTTCCTATTTAAAACTCTTAAAGATGCTCTGTGAAACCTTTTGAATAGGGGCGTCTGGGTAGGTCAGTTGGTTGAGCATCTGACTCCTGGTTTCAGCTCAGGTCATGATCTCATGGTTTGTGAGTTTGAGCCCCACGTCGGGCTCTGTGCTGACCGTGCAGTGCCTGCCTAAGATTCTCTCTCTCTCCCTCTCTTTCTCAAAATACATATTCTGTTATTATTGTTATTATTTAATGTTTATTTATTTTTGGGAGAGAGAGACAGAGCATGAGTAGGGGAGACAGGGCATGAGAAAGGGAGGTAGAGACTCTGAAGCAGGCTCCAGGCTCCAAGCTGTCAGCACAGAGCACAGCGTGGGGCTTGAACTCATAAATTGTGAGATCATGACCTGAGCTGACATCAACTCAGCCACTCAACCGACTGAGCCACCCAGGTGCCACTCAAAATACATATTCTAAGAAAACCGTTTTGCATAATGCACAAGGTCCTTTATGAACTCTTCTTTGCTTTTCTCTCTAGCTTCATATCTTGTTACTCCCCACATAAATTCCTAAGTCCTTGGAAATTAAAATATGGCTATTAAAACTCCATACCTGGTGCTCTGCCTGACAATAGGCTTGCAAACATCACAGTTAAATGGGCATAATTTAAAATAGGCATAATACATTGCTTTCTGTAATTTTCTGGATCTACGGAGTACTCTTAAGTTCTGTGTTGAGCATTATAATTGATAGATCCAGAGACTGGATTCATAATATTTGCCTAAAGTTGGAAGCAAGTCATTTGCTTCATGTCTGTATTTCCTCTGTAAAATGGATGAGTGACTGTCTTGTATATAAAATTAGAAGCTGCTTTTTACACCCAGTATGTGAGAGTACTTTCTTTATACATTAGCTGTCATGTACATGTTTCTCATGATGTGTGACACTGTGGTATGTTCCTTTTTCTTTCAGAGTAATGTACTCTTTGCCTAAGGAATGTTTTTCTTTTCTAATTATTTCATTTATAATTCCAGGAAAGCAGGTAAATAATTTGGTGGATTCATCTAGTCATTTAGTTGGATGTCATGTGCAAAGGTGAGCATACATGTAGTTTCCATCATAGATTTTTTTGAATGCTCAGATAAAAAACATAAAGCATATCTTTATGTAGCTAAAAATATTTATTTATTTGCAGAACTGAAGTGTCTGACAAGGGTTTCTTTATGTTGGTAAATTTTATTTCTTTATTTTACAGAACTGAAGTGTCTGACAAGAATACAGCCACTGATATCGGGAAAAAATTGGAAGAAATCACAGTTCCCCTCTCATTAGAGAGTGTAGTTCAAGCTAGCAAACCATTTGAAAGCCACAGACGCGTGCTCTGTTTTGATAGCACCACTTCTGTGGTCAGTACACAGGGCACAAACCATAAGGCGGTGTCCCAAAACAAGGAAAGGAATGACATTTCATTTCCTAATCTCGAGTCACCCACTGTGTCCTCCACCTCCAAAGCCCCTTCTAATAATGCTCTTAAAAGAGAGAGAGAGAAACCTCCTTTGCCTAAGATTTTATCAAAATCAGAAACTACCAATAGCCGACATACGACCACAAAAGAAACTCAGTCAGAAAAGAAGGTCTCACCAACAGAAATTGTACTTGAGTCTTTCCATAAAGCAACAGCTAATAAGGAGAATGAATTATGCAGCGATGTCGAAAGGCAGAAAAATCCCGAAACTTCAAAACTGTCAAATGGGCAGCAAAACGGGGGTTTACGGAATGAGAAAACCGTAGCTTCACTGCAAGAACTAACCAAAAAACAAGGCACATCCTCAAGCAGTAAAAATGTGATTTCAGTAGGTGCAGCTGGGAAGGATCCAAAGCAAGAACAGGCTAAGTGTGCCAGTTCTTTGGCTAACCCGCTAGCCAGACCAGGCCCAGAAATGCCACAGGATGGTCAGTGGCACAGCCCAGTAAGTAGGCTCCCTGATAGCTCTGACTCCCCCGGGCCCCGGACGGCGGGCTCAGGGGCGGGGGACAGACATAAAGAAGAACCTCGAGATGGGATCAAGGTCCCCTCTAGTAGGCGTTTTGGAGAAGACAGTAGCACAGCCAAAGTCATGGTCCCTCCTGTCACCCCGGATCTGCCTGCCTGCAGCCCTGCCAGCGAGACAGGGAGCGAGAACAGTGTGAACATGGCTGCCCACACGCTGATGATTCTGTCCCGAGCCGCCATCTCCAGGACCACTTCAGCAACTCCCCTGAAAGACAACACGCAGCAATTCAGAGCGTCTTCTAGGAGCACCACCAAAAAGCGGAAACTTGAGGAATTAGATGAACGTGAACGAACCTCCCGTACTTCTAATAAAAACCTTGCAAATTCTTCACTACCAATGAAAAAGAAGAAAATTAAGGCAAGTTTGAAAGTCTTAATTTCAAAACCACACCTTTACCCTCCCTTCAGGGCTCACATCAGAGACCTCCGCGTTTTTGCCGGAGCCCCCTAACAGCACGTTCTGGTCAAGACAGCTCTCTGAGTTTCGATTGACAGAATGTATTTGTAGCAGTGTGTCTCAGCCAGGGTGGTGCTCAGAGTGTGTCTAGGTGAAATGGAGCGTTTGCAGAACCCTTGCTAAGGTGTTTAAACCTCTTTCTTGGGGAAAGGAGGTTTGTGTTTCGGCCATGGTAGGACCCAGGTGTTTGGGGAGAATGACATAAGGCTTAAAAGATTGGGAAGCGACTATCCATGTGTGGAATTACCAGGTAAAAAACAACTTTGCAGCTCCTCCTCCTCGGGTTTTTTCTGCACGTCCTGCCATCTCTTCCACTGGCTCCGACAGATGCTAATATGTTGGAGCAGAGTAAAAATTATATTGTTTTTTCTTTGACCGTATTTCTCTGTAGAAAGGTAATGCAGGGATAGCACTGATAACTGAAACCCATATTTCCTAAACCTCTTTAGCCATTTAGTGAGTGATCTGAATAGAAAGAAGGGTGTTCAGGATGTCTTATGGGAAGCATGGTGTTGGGGAAGGAGTGTTGGCTTTGATGTCGTGCAGGCCTGGGTTGGAATTCCGCATCTCCTGCTCACTGGGTCTCTGGTTGTGGTGAAGCCCATGGCCCCCGAATCTCGGCTGTATCACTTGACATGAGGTTACCCCACGTCTTCCCTGAGTGTAGTGTTCGTAAGATGCCCAGGGTGCGCTAAGTATTGGGAACTTGAATGGTACCTGTGACTTACAGTTAGTAAAATTTTCTAAGGTTTGTGGTTTGGTAATAATGACCCCTTTCTAGAAAGCAGGTTCTATCTTACTCAACATTCATAAACTCTGGATTTGTATAATGTGTTTTGCCCTAATGTTAAAGTACCACCAAAGTATAATTTTTTAGCTTTGGATTTATAAAATGTGTTTCTGCTTCTCTGTATAACTAAAATTCCAGCGAACTAAAAGTTTTGGCAGAATTGTCGTAGTATAGGAAGAACCTGATATAAGGTTCTAAATGAAAGTTTTTTGACCTTGTTTGAGTTCAATATGTTAACTTAGGTTTATTTTTTCTTTTTTTCTTTTCTTTCTTTCTTCCTTTTTTTCTTTTCTTTTTTTTTTTTTTTTAACAGAAAAAGAAGCTACCCAGTTCATTTCCAGCTGGAATGGATGTGGACAAATTTTTGTTATCATTGCATTATGATGAGTAAACACTCTGAACCTAAAAGAACAGTAGCTGTTTAAAACTCGTATCCCTTAAACGCTGAGTGTAGGGAATGAGATACTGACAGAAGCTGACCTGCACTTTCCTTGTACTGAAATTTCACTTTATACCTAAATCATGCTGTTTCTGAAGCAGCTTCCTACTTTGTAAATAGATTTGCCTGGTATGTTTTTTATTTTGGAAAAAACATTTGCAGAAATGTAAGTAAATCCAATCTGCAAAACTGTATAGCTGTGACAATTGCGTACTGTAAATATTGTATGAATCTGGTTGAAATAGAGGTTAAACCAGCCTAGTGTTCTTACATTGTGGTTTTTGACTTCTTGTGATCCCTGACTCTGAGGTGGATGCATCAGGAGTAGTTTCTCACTTTTGCGGGGGAAATGATGCTTTTCGCTTACAATTGCCTTCGGTAACTGTGCTACAAGACATGCGAAGACAGTCACAGAGTAGTACAGAAGTGATGACAACCTTATCTGGGGGTAGAGCGACCAGAAATTAACAGTTGAGGATTTTTTTCTAGAGTGAATACTTTATTACCCCTTCTTATTACAGTAAAAGTTATAGTCCTGAAATTTTACACTTTAACCATTTCTTCTGATGGTTCTGGTCTCTTTGTTTTAAAGAGAATTTTGTAACCCATTTTTGAGTGTTCTGATCTTTTGGTTACAACTTTAAAGATCTTTTACAGACCTTTAAATGTTTAGACTGTTGAGCCATACAAAGTCTGTTCATGTGGTAGGTGAGATTTCTTGGTATGTATATCCTTCCCCCCCGCCCCAACTGGGGTTTTGAAGAATTGCACTAATCCATAGCACTTCTTACTTCGTAGTGACCAGTGCGTGTTTGATTTAAGTCTTGTGTTCTGGGCTAAAGCTTGTGTGGAGGACCATCGTCTGGGAAGCTACGTCCATCATAAGATGTAAAAAGAAAAATCATAGTTTTATATTTTAATTTAGTTTCTCCTAAAATGGGCTGTTAAGTAACGGTGTCTGTACTCAGATACAGTGCCCTCTGAGGTGTTAGGAAGAGTTACTCTCCCGGAGTCCTTAAGGAGAATGAATGAGGTGCCTTCTCTGTTTCAGACTCACATGCGTCATTCAAGTTGAAAAATTGGTTTAAATCTTTGAGAACAGAAATTATCATTACTATCTGACCAGTTGTGCCTAAAGTATATTCTCTTAAGTGCTTTCTGTTTGGTTAAATATCAGTAATATCAGGGTTTTTTTCTACAGGTATGTATGTTGTTTCCCTTAGCCTTTTTTCTTTTTTATACTGGGCCTTTAAAAAATTAAATCCATCCTACTCCTCTTTCTCAGTGTGGAAATTATATCGTAATGCTGAACCTTACTGCAGAAATATGTCTTGTGAGAAATGGTTATGATATGGCAGTGGTCTGTTCATGAGGAACTACATATCATACACTGAATGTTTATTTAACTCAATTTGATACTGTACTAAAGTTAGGTTTGAATAAATATTTTCATTAACTTCAAAAGTTTGAATTACTTTATATTGGCAGTCATTTTCATTTAGATACTTTGATTAAATTCTTTTGCATGCCACTTTTTCAGAAGTTCACATAATGTTGGAAAATACAGATTTTCTTCTCATTCAATTAATATGTTTTAGTATTTGCTAAGTACTAAGAATTCACATACAAATAAAATTTGTTTTATTCAAGATCCTTGGGTCACTATCCAGGAGCCACTAGATACAGTCCAAAAACAACCTGTACTTGGAGCTTTCATTCACATTCAAGAGAAAACCATAATCCCCACTTTACCTTAAAAGTCCAAATGTCCTGGACTTCACTGTAGTGTATACCTGGTAACCTATTTTAACAGATGCCCGGGGACGGTGTTTCAGGATCAGAGTATATATGCCATAAACAGCCTGTGGCCACTTTTCTAACTACATGTAAGGATCCACTCTTTGTTGTGGACGTTACTCACTGATTAATGTAGTCACGTGACAAATGTGGGAATTCTTGTGATTAAAATGTTTGACTTTTTTAGCCCTGGATATTAGAACCTATAGTATGCCGAAGTTGTATGCGGGAAGAGCATCCGTCAGCATTCAGCCAGAGAGGCTAGATGTCATGACTCTTGGGGGAGGATGAGATTTTATTTTTGATAAGGAGTAATGTCAAATGCAGTATTATTATATATTTTACATTCATTACTTCTCAAGCCACCATCTTTCAGCCATAGTCTCAGCTTCTTGAAAGTCTATATCAAGTCTTGACTTTATGATCAACCTTTTTCTTTTATTTTTTTTAGGCAGGCTCCATGCCCCGTGTGGGGCTTAAACTCAGAGTTCACTCATGACGAGTCACGTGCTCTGCCGACCGGGCCAGCCAGGTGCCCCTAGGCTCTTTCTCCTCACAGCCTTTTTTTTTTTTAATAAATATCAGTTAACATTTGGCATGCTTTTTTCTTAAATTATTTTTTCTGTATAGCTGAACTTAAACCGTAAATACAGCATCCGAATGCTTTTTCCACTACAAATAATACCAAGCATTTTCCAGTTTTTACCAACAGAAAAAAAAAACATTTATATGACAGCCGTTAAGAGTCATTATTTTAATTTATGAATGAATAAAAAGCTTAGAAAGTTTAAAAAACAATAACAGCACTGACAGATTCATAACCAGGTATTTGTTTGTGTTATCGGTTGCTTCCTTAGGAGACATTTTAGAGAGTGGAATTACCAAATTAAAAACTGAGTGTACAATTTTAAGGATCTCAAAACGTTTTGGCAAATTCTTGCAGGACATTTTTTCAGTTTGTCCTGTCTGCCACAGCATCTCTTTATCCCTGACCAGATAGCCAGTAATGTCCTCACTGGTTTCTAGGCTTTTACTTCCTGATTTACTAAAATGAGGAATTAGCTCCTAACCCACATAAAATTTGTTTTGGTATTTGGTATGAGGTAAAGATCAGTCTATTTTTTCCTTATATATTTAACCATCTGACTCTATAATTGATTAAAACAAGGTTTCTCTCTTCACATACGTTCACTTACAATGTCTGCCTTACTCTGTCCTGATCCACAATCTCTTACAATTCTAAAATCCAAAAGGTTCTGACACCAGTTTTTCCCCCTAAGTTTAGCATCAAAATCATTTTATGGCAAAGCCTGACCTGATTTGACATGAGGCTACATGAATCTTTATCTCATTTGGTCTGGATATTCATGTTTTACTAGAAAAGAAGTGATGTGCTTAATTAGTGTGCTGTCTGAGATTTAACTGCGTGTGTATGATACACATCATGTTACTTTTTAAAAATCCTGAATATTCTGAATTATGAAACCCAGCTAACCTTATAGGTATAAGACCAAAGACATTGGACCTATATTAAATTTGTACATACAGGGGCGCCTGGTGGCTCAGTCGACTGTGTTCAACTTCAGCTTAAGTCATGATCTCACGGTTTGTGAGTTCAAGCCCCGAGGAGGACTGGTGCTGACAGCTTGACCCTGGAGCTTGCTTCGGATTCTGTGGCTCTCGCTCTCTCTGCTCTTCCCCCCACCACCACCACTCGTGCTCGCTCTCTCTCTCTTTCTCTCTCTCTCTCTAAAAAATAATAAACATTAAAAAAAATTATATATATGCACATATACCATATACTGCGGTGTATAGATTTTGTGCCACTGATTAAATCATTATAGCTTTCTGTCTATTGTAACTATTCAAGTACTCACTCCTGCCATGTGTCCTAATTAACTTTTTAGAATCACTTGTTTTGTTTTGAATTAAAATTATTTTGTGGGGGGTGCCTGGGTGGCTCAGTGAGTTAAGTGTCCGACTTAATTTCAGCTCAGGTATGATCTCATGATTTGTGGGCTCGGGTGCGGACTGTGTGGAGCCTGCTTGGGATTTGCTCTCTCCCTCTCTCTCTGCCCCTCCCCTGTTAGTGTTCTCTCTCTCTCTCTCTTTCTCTCTCTCATTTCTCTCTCTCAAAAATAAAAACATTTAAAAAACTTTTTAATTTTTTTGGAATATTCATTTGAAGTTGTACATTAACCCTGTAAGCTAACTGATACTGAAAGAAGCAAATGGTAGGGGCAATATGGTAGATATCCATAGTTTGTGGTTACTGCTTGCCCCATAAATTTCTGCCTGAACTTGAGTGTTTTGTTGTTTGCTGCTATTTTTAGAGAACTCTTGTTCTAACTGGTTGCTGCTTTCTTAGTGTAAAATTTTTATGGAATTGTGACAGTTGCCAGCTGTTAAGTTCACACACTAAAGTGGACTTCCTCAAAGTACACACAACCACTTAATCACCCAGATCAACACCAGAACATTAGCAGTACCCCAGAGTCCGCTCATACTTCCTCTGGTGACTGCTCACCCCGAAGGTAATAGTCATCTTGGCTTATACCACCCTAGTTTGAGGGTTTTTTTAACTGTGTGTGTGTGAAGGTATTCGTGCAATATATAGTCTTTTATAAAAACTTTTGCTCAACATTGCAAGATCCACTCATGTTGTATGTGATTCGGATGTCGTCTTCAATGTTATGTATTTTTTCGTTGTGTTTATCCATCTCGTATTATAAGTTAATCCATTTTATAGTTTAAGTTTGGAGCTATTATGAATAGAATTGAATATATTTGTACATTTTTTGGGTGAATGTATTACACTTCTCAGTTGGTTATATACCCAGGAGTAGGGTTGCTGGCTCATTAGGGTTACATACATACAGGCTTATTTAGATTTTTCAGTTTCCCAGAGCGGTGTTACTAAATCATGTTACTGTCAACATTGTAATAGGGGTTCCATTTGTTTTACATCATTGTCAATCGTCGGTATTTTCATTTTAGTCATTCTGATGGCGTATGTTGGCATCATAATGCAGTTTTACTTTGGTTCTTCCTGATAAAATTGAACACCATTTCAAATGCTTATTGGCCATTTGGATAGTTTATTTCCTTTTGTGGAGTTTCTGTTCATGTCTTTTTTTTTTTTTTTTTTTTTTTTGAGAGAACGTGTGAGCAGGGGAGGGGCAGAGAGAGAGAGAAAGAGAATCCCAAGCAGTTTCCGTGCTGTCAGTGCAGAGCCGAACACAGGACTTGAAATCAAGATCCATGAGTTCATGATCTGAGCCAGTCGGATACTTAACTGACCAAGCCACCCAGGCGCCCCTCTGTTTGTGTCTTTTGGCCACTTTTGTATTGAGTTGTCTGCCTTTTTCTTACTTAGATGTACATGTTCAGGTATTCTAAATACAAGTCCATGGATGTAGTCACCGTCTGTCACCACAGAACATTATCGCAGTGTCATTAACTGTATTCCCAATGTTGTACTTTTCTTCTCCATGACTTAATTTGTAACTGGAAATTTGTACCATTTGTCTACATTTTTAAAGATGTGCCAGTAACACACGATCGTAGTTACTGTAGGAAATCTATTTCGTTTTTAGATTTTATATCTGAGGACCTTAAGAAAGTGAGCTGTATGAGAGCCGTGGCTTCCCGATGCTTGCTGTGTACTTAACAAGGATGTATCATCCCTAGATAATTATTATCTAATTTCATTTCTTCTTGCTACACTGATTAGCCCTTCAAGTACAACTAGTAATGACCAAAGTAGACTTCCATGTCTTCTTCCTAATTTTAAAGAGAAGGTTCAGTACAGTTTTGGATTTTGTTTGCAGTGTTTTAAGAATTTACATCAGGAATATCTGTTCAACTTAATTAGGTGCTGTTCTAACATCAATTAAAATGTTTTTGTTAAATCCATGAATTTGTTTTGGTATTAATAATTCTAATATTGTATACTTTGCAATCTTAGTGATTATTTAAATATAACTTGTCAACATTTTAACATTTACTTATAATGAGATTGGTTTCAAGTTTTTTCAATGAACTTGAAGCGTTGTGTCTTTCCAGTTTATCCGAATATTGGAATAATAAATAGTACTTGTTCTAGGATTAATGTGATGTTTAAGACAATTTATGTAGCGCATATAGGTCAGTGAGACATAATCACCTTCACAACTAGCTGTCCGTGCTGTTTTTTTTTATTTCCGTACTCTGTAACAGATTATTTAGAATGGGAAATAATTACTCCTTGAAACTAAATCATCTAAGCCTGCAGACTTTTGCAGAAGCAATTCATTTTATTTCCCCAAGATTTCTTCTAGGCTGATTGGTATAACCAGGCTTTGAGCTTTTGTCTGAATTAAATATA
The DNA here is from genome assembly GCA_030068075.1 of Paguma larvata. Lineage (NCBI taxonomy): Eukaryota > Metazoa > Chordata > Mammalia > Carnivora > Viverridae > Paguma > Paguma larvata. The sequence goes on along the minus strand of CM057831.1, from coordinate 1,772,434 downwards.
TTTTTCCTCTAAATTTTAACTCATTCTTTTTTAGAGACTAATTTTCTGACAAAATCACCTCCTAAATTTAACAATTGTGTGTTTTTCTGATTGACTAATTTACAGTTTATTCTTAATGTTTGCTATTTTCCTCAGAGTTCTTTTGCATGATTTACTTGTTAAATTGAATGAAGTTTTATCTGGCTTTTTCTTTTCTTTTTAAAACTATGCAAGCATTTAATTAAGGCTATGAATTTAGTTCTGATTTCAACTTAAGACATCGAAATTTAGAAGATAGGGTAAGTACTTTCCTATTGTTATTTTTTATATGTTAATTACTTTCGAATAAGCATGCTTTATTTGCCTAAAAATTTGTTTTTATTATTCTGGTAAAAAGATAAGTTGACATTTCTGTAAATGTTGCATGGATGCTAAAAAACAAATATTCTGGTTATAAATATGCTTAGGTTTGATCTTTAATTTTGTACCATCAAATCCTATCTAACTTTGCTTTTGACACTTTGTCCTAAACCTTTACTTTCCCATAGAATTATCTTGTCCATAGTTTTCTATTTTTTTTTAACTTTTTTTTTTAAGGTTTATTTCTGAGGGGGGCCAGACAGAGAATCCCAACCAGGCTCCATGATGTCAGTGTAGGACCGCCCAACTTGAAATTTGAAATCATGAGCTATGAGATCATGACCTGAGCCGAAATCAAGTCGGACGCTGAATCCACCTAGCCACCCAGTTTGACCTTGACCATAGTTTTTCCTTCATTTGTTTTCCTATTACTGCTTAGGGCAGTCTATCACTGTCATAAGTATCACTGTCTTTTTTTTTTTTTTCCATCTTTGAGTTAAAATTATGACTAAAATTGTTAAGATATTTAAAGTGTACATCATGAATGGATCTACAGTACATTTTGGAAGGATCCCTCCCATCAAACTCATCCATCACCTCCCATGTTTATCTTTTTGGGTATGTGTGACCTTTGAGCTCTCTGTTAGCAAACTTGAACTATATAATACAGTATGATCCCCTATAGTGACCATGTTACATAATAGATCCTGAAACCATATTCACATTAGAGGTGAAATGGATATACCCCTTTACAAAATCCTACTTCCAGCCACAACTCCCCCTACACCAACCCCTACCAACAACTCTCCTACTCTTCTAGGAGTTTGACTTTTTTTTTTTTTAATTCCACATGTAAGTGATAGTATGCAATTATCTTTCTCTGGCTCATTTCACCAAGTATAATGCCCTCGAGATCCAACCACGTTGTTGCGAATGCTGAATTTCTCTTTGTCGTGGCTGAATATTCCATTGTATATATTTACCACCTATTTTTTTATCTGTTCATTTGATGACTGCCACTTAGGTGTTTCCAGATCTTAGCTCCTGTGGATCATGCCTTTTCAATGTCCTATTTTCATTTCCCTGGAATATTTTTTTTCATATTTTTTCTGGTTTTTCTTCTTTAATTTTTGAGAACACTCCATACTGTTTTCCATAATGAGTGCACCAATTTACATTCTCACTAAAAGTGTACAAGGGTTCTGTTCTCCACATCCTCGCCAGTGCTTTAGTCTTTTCAATGATAGCCATTCTACTGGGTGTGAGGTGACACGTTGTAGTTTGGATTTTCATTTCCCAGGTGACTGCTGATAGCACCTTTTCACATACCTCCTGCTCATTTATTTATACGTTTTCCTTGGAAAACAGTCTCTTCAGATCCTCTGCCCATTTTGTAGTTAGCTTGGTTTTTTGCTACTGAGTTATGGGAGTTCTTTTTGGACATTAACTCCTTATCAGGTACATGGTATCTAAATATCCTGTCCCATTCCATACATCCTTTTCTTTCTGCTGGTTTCCTTGGCTGTGCATAAGTTCTTTAGTCTCATATAGGCCCATTTGTTTGCTTTTGCCTTTGTTGCCTTTGCTTTTGGTGTCAAATTCAAAATAAATAACATTGCCAAGGTCCATGTCAAGGTAACTTTCAGCGAGGTTGGGGGGGGGAGTTAAATGGGTGATGGGCATTAAGGAGGGCACTTGTGATGAGCACTGGGTGTTGTATCTAAGTGATGAATTAAACTCTAAAACCAGTACTACACTGTATGTTAACTAAACTTGAATTTAAATAAAATCTTTGGGGGAAAGAAGGTTACTGTGTATTCTTCTAGAAGTTTTATGGTTTCAGGTCTTAAATTTCAGCTTTTAATTTACATTTTGAGTTAATTTTTGCGTATGGTGGAAGGGGTCTAGTTTCACTCTTTTGCATGTGCCTGTCCACCTTTTCCAACACCGGTTTTTGAAGAGAAACCCTCTGTTCCATTGATCTTTGTGTCTGCTTTGTGCCAGTACCATACTGTTCTGATTACTTAACTTTGAACTCAAGAAGTGTGATTCCTCCATCTTTGTTCTCTCTCAGGATTGCTTCAGTTATTCAGGGTCTGTTGTAAGTCCATACAGATTTTAAGATTCTTTGTTGTAGCTCTATAAAAAATGCCAGTGAAATTTTGATAGGGTCTGCATTGAATCTGTAGGGTAGTATGAATATTTAAATGATACTAATTCTTCAAGTCCATCAACATGGAATATCTTTGCATTAGTTTCTTCTTTAGTTTCTTTCATAAATGTCTTAATAGTATACAGATCTTTCCCCTCTCTGGTTAAATCTATTACTAGATACTTTATTCTTGATAAAATTGTAAATGGGATTGTTTACTTAATGACACTGTTAGTAGATTTAGTGTATATAAATGTAGTGGACTTTGTTGTATATTGATCTTATGTCCTACAACTGTACCAAATTCGTTTATTAGTTTTAACAGTTACTTTGGTAGCCTTTAGTGTGTTCTGTATGTCGTATTATCTACAAATAGAGACAGTTTTAGTTCCATTCTGACTTCGATGCTTTTTATTTCTTTTCATTGCCTAATTCTCTGGCTAGGACTTCCAATTTATTGAATAAAATTGATGAAAGTGTTCATGTTTTAGAAGAAAAACTTTCAGCTTTTAAACCTTTATTGAAAGTATATTAGCTCTGGGCTTATCATAGACAATCTTTATTATGTTGAAGTGTATTCTTCCTATATCCAGTATATTGGGAGTTACTATAATCAGATTTTTTTTGTTTTGTCAAATGCTTTTTCTCCATCTGTAGAGATGATCATATCATTTTTACACTTTATTTTGTTAATGATGTATCACATTAATTTGCAGATAGTGAACCGTCATCTGCTTACATCTCTGGAATAAATCTCATTTGTTTGTGGTGTATGATGTGCTTAATGTGCTGTAGAATTTGGTGTGCTAGTATGTTGTTCACCCTCTTTGTACCCGTGTTCATAAAGGATATTAGGCTATAATTTTCTTTCTTGTAGTGTCCTTGTGTGATTTTGGTTATTATCAGGGTAATGCTGTCCTCATAAAATGATTTTAGAAGTGTTGCCTCTTCTTCTATTTAAATGTTTGGTAGAATTAAGCAGTGGAGCTGTCTGATACTGGACTTCATTGTGGGGTTTTGAATCATTGTCCTTACTATTAATCTGTTCAGATATTCTGTTTCTTCATGATTCAATCTTAGTAGGTTGTTTCTAGAAATTTATCCATTTCTTCTAGGTTTTCCAATGTATTGGGAATTATTCGGTATAGCCTCTTGTTATCCTTTGTATTTGTGTGAGATTTGTGTGATGTCTCTTCCTTCATTTATACTTTTATGTATTTGAATTCTATTATTTTCGTTCCACTTTTAGTGTATTTGCTGCCAAAGCAATTTCTCTTACAACAACAACAAAAAAAACACTCTTGGCTTGGTTGGTCTTTTCTGTTGTCATTTTTTTATCTCTGTCACTTATTTCCACTGTGACATGTTATTTCCTTCCTTCTACTAAAAGTTTGATTTGTTCTTTTTCTAGTTCCTTGAGGTGTTGTGTGTTTATTTGAGATCTTTCTTGATTCCTAATGTGGGCATTTATCACTGTGAACCCCTCTATTAGAACTCCTTTTGCTGCTTCCCATAAGCTCTGGTATGTTGTACATCCATTTTCATTTGTTGTGTCTGTCAGCATTTTTTTCTAATTTTACATTTAAGTAATCTCCACAGCCAGCATGGAGCTCAGACTTACAGTCCATGATCAAGAGTCACATGTTCTGCTGACTGAGCTAGGCAGGTGACCCTGTGTCAGTATTTTTTGTTTCCCTTTTGATTTCTTCTTTGACCCATTGATTCAGTATAACTGTTTCTAATCTCCACATACTTGTGAATTTCACTTTTTCTTCTTGTAATTGATTGCTAGTTTTACACTACTGTGAGAAGAAAAAACACCAGATAGGATTTCAGTCACCATAAACTTCTCAAGATTCTTCTGGCCTGACCTGTGATCTATCCCAGACAGTGTCCATGTGCGCTGGAGAAGAATGTGTACTCTTTTGGATGGTCTAAGTCCATCTGGTCTAACTTGTTGTTTAAGTTCATGATTTCCTTATTTTCTGTCTGGACGATCTTTCCATTATTGACAGAGGTTACTGCAGTCCCTTCCTAATTAATTGTATTATGCTCCTGTATTGGGTGCGTCAATACTTGGAAGTGTTTTAACATTTGCTGGATTCACCCCTGCCCCCTTTATGTTTTAGTCTAATTTGTCCAGTGTAAGTATAGCCGTCCTGCTCTCTTTGGCCTCCATACATGGAATATCATTTTCCATTCCTTCACTTTCATTCTGTGTCCTTGAAGCTGAAGTGTGTCTCTTGCAGGCAGCATATAGTCCAGTCTTTGTTCTCCATTCAGCTACTCTGTATCTTTTGATTGGAAAATGTAGTTTGTTTTTATTTAAAGGTATTGTCAACAGGTACTGGACTTACTATGGCCATTTTTGTTAGTTCTCTGGCTGTCTTGTAATCTCTTTGTTTCCTTCTTGCTCTCTTCCTTTGTGATTTGGTGTTTTTTTGTGGTGGCATCTTTAGATTCCTGTCTATCTTTTTGTGTATCTGGTATAGGTTTTTGTTTTGCAGTTACCATGAGGCTTACATAAGGCATTTACATGTTCTTTTTTTTAATTTTTAAAAAGAGAGTGTGATCAGGAGAGAAAGGCGGGGTGGGGAGACCATTTTTTTATTTTTGAGAGCATGCCTGCATGTGCACAGGTGAGGGAGGGGTGGCGGAGGGGGATGGGACATAGGATCCAAAGCAGGCTCTGCCCTGACAGCACAGCGCACTATGGGGCTCTCCCTTGCAAACCTCAAAATCATGACCTGATCCCAAGTCAGATGCTTAACCAACTGACCCACCAGGCACCCCATAGAGAAAAGGCTCCACACTCAGCACAGAGCCCAAATCAGGGCTTGAAACCACAACTCGGGGGATCATAACTTGAGCCAAAATCAAGAGTTGGGTGCTCACCCACATGCCACTAAGACATTTGTAACAGTCCATTTTAAGCTATGACAACTAACCAAATGTATACAAAAACTACATTTGTATATTCCTCTACCACACTGATTTCGATGCCACTATTTTTACCTTGTCCATCCATTCACATTTTTGTAGTTATACTTTTTAATACTTTTGCCTTTTATCCTTCTTACTAGAGAGTTACAAGTGATGTACCCACCAGCATTACGACATTAGAGTATGCTGAATTTGACTCTGTCTTTGCTAGGGACACTTAAACCTTCAAATGTCTCCTTGTTACTAATTTCATTTACAAATGAGGTAAACTTGTTTCAGGTTGAAGAAGGCCCTTTAAAAGTTTTTTTTTTAACGTTTTTTTTTATTTTTTAGAGACAGAGACAGAGCATAAGCAGGGGAAGGGCAGAGAGAGAGGGAGACACAGAATCTGAAGCAGGCTCCAGGCTCTGAGCCGTCAGCACAGAGCCTGACTAGGGGCTCGAACTCACAGACTGTGAGATCATGACCTGAGCTGAAGTCAGCCGCTTAACCGACTGAGCCACCCAGGCGCCCCTGAAGAAGGCCCGTTAACATTTCTTGTAAAAATGTCCTAGTGGTGTTGGACTCCTTCAGCTCTTGCTTACCTGGAAAACTCTCATTCAGATCTGAAGGACAACTGTGCTATGTAAAATATTGGTTGGCATTGTTTTTCTTTCTGCACTTTGGACAGATCCTGCCACTCTCTTCTGGCTGCAGTTTGCTGAAAACTGCACTGATAGTTAGTATTAAGGAGTTTCTCTTGTAGGTAACAAGTCATTTTTCTCTTGCTGCATCTGAGATTTTCTCCTTGGCTATAACTTTTCAAAATTTAATTATAGTAGGTCTTGATGTGGGGCCCTGGGGATTCATTTTATTTGGGACTCTCTGGGCTCCCTGGATCTAGATTTCTGTTCACTTCCCCACATTACTGCCCCTACCTTCTCCATCTGGGACTCTCATGATGCAAATATTTGTCCACTGGATATTTTCACAAAAGTACTTTAAGTCACCTTCATTCTGTTTTCTCTTCAGACTGGATTTCACTCATCCTTTCTTTCACAGGTCACGTCTGCTGTTGAACGGAAGTGTTGGAACTCTCTATCAGGTAAATCACTTGTCTCCATTTCATGAAGGTCTAGTTCAGTTTTATCTTGTTCTTTCCATCTTCCTAGACTTTCTTCCTGGGTTTCCGCACACTACATACACCTGCCCTCTCCCAGTCTTGACCATGACCGGGTATATGAAATGAACCAGATCATTTAGCCTGGCCAGAGCTCTTTGTTTTCTTACTCTGTGATTGTCCCTGCTGCCTGGTTCTTAGTGGCTCGCAGTACCTGGGGGGCGTGCCCACACCTGAGTGTCCTGGAGGGAGGACGGCAGGCATGACTGAAGGCTGCACTGTCAGGCCCCAGCTGGAAAAGCAGGTGGTTAGGGCCCTTTCAGCCAGAAGCCAAACAGTAGCCATTTCTGCCCCATCCCTGTGCACTGGAGCCGGTGGAAGGTGCTCCTGTACCCATTAATAATTGCTTCTTGGCTGTCATTCTCTGGTACCCAAGAGTGCAGGCCCTGTTGCCCATCAAAGTCAAGTGATGCAAGGACCCAACCTTTGGGTGGCAGCTGCACAAGGTCAGACACCAGACATACATACACGCTGCTTCTAGGAGGGTGTTGGCAGTGTGCAGTGGGTTTGAGTGAGAAATCAGGTAGGGTCTGCTGGCTTCTCTGGTCTTCCATAAAAACTTTTTTCTGTGCCCATGTCTTCAGGTTCTGTAGAACTTTATTTTGAATCCTTTCTTTATATAGAATGTCCTATTTTAACACTTTCTGCCTTCTAATTGGTGATACATGCCAACCCTCAGTAATTTTTTCCACTTTTATCTTCTATGGTGATTCATTATATAGAACTCCTTTTTACACATTACCGGTATTTACCTTTATTTAGCACGTGTATGTGTTTTTGCCCCTATTTTAGCACCACATTGCCTTTCTCCCCAGCCAAGTCCTTTTTAAACTTTAAAATTTTTTAATTTTGAAGCACCTGGCTGGCTCAGTAGAGTACATAACTCTTAACCTCCAGGTCAGGACTTTAAGCCCCACACTGGGTGTACAGCTTATTTAAAAAATATATATATATATTTTAGGGATGCCTGCAAGGCACAGTAGGTTAAACGTCCAACTTTAGCTCATGACCTGATAAATCATGATCTCAGGGTTTAGGAGTTCAAGCCCCACACTGGGCTCACTGCTGGCACCATGGAGCCTACTTCAGATCCTCGGTCTCCCTCAAAAATAAATACTAAATCATTTTGATTCTTCTTCCCATGTGCTGGTAATAAACTTAGTCATAAGCTCTTGCATACCTAAAGATTTCTCATATCTTTATTTCATTAAAAATCTGTAGATCTTGGTCATCTGTCGTCTAGTATTTAATATAACAAGGACTAAGCCTCCCCATTTTTCTACCTAGATGGTTTTCTCTAAAATATCTTAGTATGATTCTTTTCATTAATTTTCCTAATGAAGGAAGCCCTTCACAGCCTGCCCACTTAGTACTTAAAAATGGGAGGACCACAGGTTTTTGTTTTCTAAGGAATACCATTTATTGGTTGCTTTTTCTCTCTTCCTCTCATTTTTTTCCCAGAATTATCACAGAGCTTTTCCGTATCACTGACTGTTAGACGCAGTGTTAATTGTTAGTCTTCAGTGAAGTATTCTAATATATCTGGGGTTTTCTTCTCTTACGTATCTTACCTACCTCCTGTGACAGTCATGGCAGGTACTTCCTGAGCACAGTGAGTACAGAACCTGGACTCCAGAGCAACACTGCTCAGATTTGTACCTGTCTCACCTACTCCGTGCCTCAATTTCCTTATCTGTATCATAGACAGAACACTAGTACAGTACCTACCCTCTTGAGAGTTTTCCTGAGGATTAAAGGAGTTACTACAAATAAAGCCTCTAGCACGGTATTAGTCCATGTTGAGCCACAGGTATTAGTTGCTATCTTTGAATCTTAAGAACATTATTTTTTCCTGGCTCCTGAGCGGCTAGTCAGTTAAGCATCTGACTTGATTTCTGCTCACATCATGATCTCATGGTTTCAGGAGACTGAGCCCCACATTGGGCTCTGCACTTAGGGTGTGGAATGTACTTGGGATTCTCTCCCTCTCTTTCTTAAACTTTAAAGAAAAAAAAAGGCTACTAAATCTAAATTAGCTGTAGATAAGTCACTTGATCTTTATAAATCCTCAAAAACAAATTATGATTGTCAAAAATGGAAGCTTCTACTTAAAGTCACTAATAGTGAACACTGGTATTTAAACTAGTACAGCTTGATAACAAAAATATTTTAAACTTTCAAAGATTACAAGATTTAGAGCAGAAGAAAAAATGCATAATTTCAGAAGATTTGAGAGTTTATCTCATTTTTTAAAAAATAAAAACCCTCAGATAATCTTGTTACAACCTGACCCAGGGTATTCCGTCATACGGTGGTGGCAGGCCCTTCCAGCCACCACAGCTGCTGCTCTAGACACACAGGTGGCCTACAGCCTCTGGACCAGCATGGCAGAAGCCCCTCCTCCTCCATTGCAGATACTGGCAAGACCGTATTCTCCTGGCTTCAAGGTGTGAACCATATGAACGACAATCCGGGCTCCAGACATCCTGGGATGAAGAGAGCAGTTTTGATCTTTAATAAATTATAGAATACGTAACCAAAAACTGTTTCAATTCCAAATTAACTTGAAAAGTCCAGAGGTGCTGGGTTGGCTTAGTCAGTGAAGAGTCCGACTTCAGCTCAGGCCACCATCTCTAGTTCGTGGTCCATGAAGTAGAAACCCACGTCGGGCTCTGTGCTGTCAGCTCAGAGCCTGGAACCTGCTTCAGATTCTGTGTCTCCCTCTCTCTCTCTCTCTGCCCTCCCCCACTCGTGTTGGTCTCTCTCACACATTAAAAAGAAAAAAAAGCTGTCATTACAGATAGAATTTAACTCCTTTTCTTAAGCGGGAGAGATACACTTCAACAGTTACCGCTTTTTTTAAAAGCCCAAGTGTAGACTTTAATCTTAAAAGCTCTTCAGCATGAAACAGTATACATTCTTAGGGAACGAAAGTGACAGGTCTGTGTTCAGTGTCATGTATCAGGGAAGGAAGTGGGTTCGACCAAGAGTACTAGGAAGCAGCAGGAAGCAGTTTTGGTTTAGAGACACAAAGGCCGTTATGTAGCCTCTAGCCCAGGCAGGAATTTCGAGGACGACCTACCCGATCGGATGGCCCAAAGAGACGGCTCCCCCGTTGACGTTCACTTTCTGGGGGTCAAGCTCCAGCACTTTAATGTTGGCCAGCACCACCAGACTGAAGGCTTCGTTTACTTCCCACATCGTAATATCCTCTTTTTTCAATCCTGCGTCTTTAAGAACCTAAAATTTTTTTTAAGATAATATTTTACAGTTAAAACTTACTTTCATTGTTTTCTTGGAATTCTGCAACTTGGGTTTCTACTCCCCGCTATTGCACCAGAGATGTAAATTCGGAGTTTCTTAGTTTCCAGAAGGAAGGGCCTTTTTATCTTCTACTTTTAATTTCTCATATTACTGCACTCTGAGCAGAGAGTTTTCTTTGCATTTCTTATTTCTATTTTGCAGCAAGACAAGTTGATTTTCTTGAATGTTCCATACATACCTGAAAGGAACACATATTCTCTATTTGGGGGTTCTGACTTGATAGTCTTGAGATCTATTTGCATTGTTGCTTGCTTCTAGATTCTTGGTCTGCCCAATGAAAGAGTGCCGTTTTTCTCTACATCTGTACTTTCTCCTTTATAAGAGGTGCTGTGGGGTCCAGGGGCCCAGATTCGATCTCAGCTGTTGTATCTTCACTGTAAAGTATTTCGGGTCTTTTATTCTATCAGCAGGAAGGCTTTGGGGTGCTAATGATTGTATGATTATCTTTCTAAAATTCTGCTCCTTCCCCTTTTTTAGAGACATTTTTATTGTGAACCTGAAATTCTTCCTCCTCCTTCCCCGTTTCCTCTAGCAGGCTCAGCTTTTTAAGCTGTATAAATCCAGCACCCTAAGACAAAAACATGGTACCTAAGCATGGCCACTTCAGACCAGGAACAGGATCATGGTTCTGCCTTCGGAATCCAGAACTGTTGCCACCCCTTTTTCTGCACGGCGGCACTCACTTTCAGAAGCCGAACACTTACTTCTGTTGCTTTCTGAGGTCTGCCACCTGCTGCCAGACCATCACTCCCCATCGTTTCTGGTCCTCTCGGCCCTCCTTCCTCACTGATCTCTGCTCTATCTATGGGGACTGGTCTCAGGTTCTCACTCAGGTTGATGCCCTCTCCTTCTGAAAGGGCTCATGTGCTGGAATCTTCTGTGATCCTTCAGCCCCTAAACCTGTTCAGCACCAGCTCTTCCTGTGACCACCTAGCAGGTAGAGCGACAGCTTGGAGGACATAAGTTTTCTGTTTTCAGTTGATTCTAAGACCAGCTCCCAGCAGTTCCCTTGCAGAATGGAGACCTCGACTAGTAGTGAGTATGTGCTTTAAATTCTAGAACCAGGACCCCCAGCATTCCCTTTTTCTTTGCCACACCAACTTCCCACTCTCTGGTTATCACACCAGATGTGAGTTCAGCATCACACTTAAAAGTAATTCATAGCTGTTGTCTGTTCCACTGAAGGTGTTTGTAGATTGCTCAAATTATTTTCAGAAGTTGGAAGATTCAAAGTCAAGCTATCTGTCCCTCAGCAAACAAGTGACGTTGAAAACCTAAACCTGCAGCTTTCGTAAAAACCCCCCAGAGGCCGGCATAATGGAGGACCGGCCCTCATCTGTTCTCACCTTAGGTACAGCATGCGCGGGTGCAACTGGGAAATCAATAGGGTCCACGGCAGCATCAGCAAACGCTGGATTTAAAAAAGTTTCATAGGTCATTACGATCTTTCATACAAGTGTCAGCCAACAACTGTTACACGTGATACGCAACGATGCAAGCTTCCCGATCCTAATGTGTATAAACGTATTTGTTTTCTAAAATTCTGTGCTTTCTAAAACTACAGGAGTCATCAAAGCCATGGATTTTCATAGGTAGGGGTTGGGGGGATTTGCCTCCAGGGACACTGACATGATCCACACTGCACCGCAGGTGTGGCAACAGGCAGAATGCCACGTCCTGCCGTACCCAGGGAGTGGAGGCTGAGGATGCCGCCCTGCACCCTCCAGTGTGCACAACCGACTCCACACCATGACTCTTAACAACCTGGCGACAGCACTGAGGGGAAGACACCAACACCTCAACTAAAAATGAAGTGATAAGCTTTTATAAAGTAATAAAATGGTGTTTGTTCAACTCATGGAGAAGGGAAGGCAGATTTTACAGCTAGAAATACATTTGAGGAGCTTGAGGTTAGGACAAGGTCACACAGGAAATCTAGATACTCTGGCATTTATTATTAACTATTTCGAAATCCCTAATTTCATCCTCTTGGTGCCACGGCGAAACACGTATGCAGCATCCTCCCTCTCCTCGTAGTGGACAGGAAAAAATTTTTATGAAGCTTACACTTCCGTACAGCAAATTGTAACAAATGTTAAGGAGCTTCTCTCGACAAGGATGAGTTTCGTCCTGTCACCCATGTCCGGTCCCTCTGTAGACACTGCGCCACCAGCATGGACGCCCCATTTCAGGACGCGTGAAGACGTGTAGGAAGAAACAAGCTGAGAACAAGTCCTACCTGCTATCCTGGCCAGCGGCTTCACTCCGAGCCTCCTGGCGGCCTCTGTGGTCATCAGCACCAGCGCGGCCGCGCCGTCGTTCAGCGTGCTGGCGTTGGCAGCCGTTATTGTGCCTGCAAGCACCAGTGAGCAGGAAGTCAGAACCCTTTCACATGGAGTTCATCTGATTCGGGCTCACCAACTCCTGCAAGGTAATGCCCGGGTTGCCCAATGCATGAAAAATGACAGCGATGCTTTGGAGAGAATCCCAGTTCCAGGAAGCACACACAGGGCCAACTCTAACACTCACGTGAGAAAGAGTACCGTGTGTTAGTTCTGGAAGAGTCTGGTCAAAGCTAGCTCAGAAACACAGACACGATGGCACTAGGTACGTGGTTTGTACTTCCAGCCGGTTCCTTTTTCTTATCTGAGTCTAACTTTGCTTATCCACAGAGAGCAGAAAGTGTCAAAACCAGTTACTTTCTCTATAATCACCTCAACTTAAATGTCAAAAAGTTGAATTATTTGGAGTATTCTTAAGTTCATTTCGAGAGTTTGTGAGGGGCAGAGACAGAATCCCAGGTGCCCGTCAACTGAACATTTTAAACAACAATGTTGCAGTATATAAATTATGTCAGCTTTTTTTTTTTAATTTTTTAACATTTATTTATTTTTGGGAGAGAGAGAGACGGACTGGAACGCAAGTGGGGAAGGGGCATAGAGAGAGGGAGACACAGAATCTGAAGCAGGCTCCAGGCTCTGAGCTTCAGCACAGAGCCAGACATGGAGCTCGAACTCATGAACCGTGAGATCGTGACCTGAGCCGAAGTCGGACACTTAACCGACTGAGCCACCAAGGCGCCCCAGCTTTTTTTTTAAATTGCAACAAAGACCCTATAGTAGACTGCAGCTAAACATATAAAAATGTACTTCTGTAATACAATTTTATATGATGCTTTACAAAAGGCCGATCCAGGGATGCCTGAGTGGCTCAGTCTGTTAGGCATCAGGCTGGAATGTGGCTCAGATCATGATCTCACAGTTCATGCTATTGGCCCCAGCAGCAGGCTCTGCACTGATAGCACAGAACCTGCTGGGATTCCCTATCTCCCCTTCTCTCGGCCCCGCCCCCACTCGTGCGTGCGTTCTCTTAAATAAAACATTTTTAAAAAAATAAGACTGATCCATTCCTATAGTTGGTACTGAGGGATTCAATCAGGAAAGGCAGAAGTAACTCTGGGTGACCGCGACTGTTTAGAAGCAGAACTGACCTCAGGGATTTCACACGCATTAATTAGAACACCCGCATCCCGCTTACAGTAGCATTCCACACTTACTCACTGAGGGCCGCCCTGGCACTGGCAGTAGAACAGCAAACACTGCTGTCAGCTTCCCCGTCAGGAATCTTACAGGGATTTAACTTATCAACGACTTTCTTGTCACAAACTTTCAAGATGGACTGCGTATGAAAAACTGAATTCTATACCCTTTCTGCAATCTCTTCCCTAGAGTTTATGTATTGAAGGTACTAACTGTAAGCGATTTTCAGTATTTTTTTGGATAAATGTAATTTCTTCATTTCACATGAGCCCAAGACAATTGAAAATGTTAACAACACCTAGATGTTTTCTAGGATTAATTTCTAAAAATCCTGAGGTGGTTCCCAGCCCAGATATGGTGTATTAACTCCATTTTTTTCAGGCTTCATTTCATAATACTCACCATTTTCTTTTTGGAAAACGGCCTTCAGCTTTGGAACTTTGCTAAAGTCAACACGTCTATATTCTTCGTCTTCTTTCACCACTACATCCGGTTTACCTGAAACACGAGTGTTCTAAGTCATCACCGGGCAAGATGACCACGAGTCACTGAGATGCGTGCCAGGCAGGCGGCATGGGCCGCCTCTCTGCCTGTGCAGCTCACACCAGCTGAGGACCCCAGGCTGCCTTCTATCACCTGGGACCGGTGAGTGACAGAGAGAGCTTATTCAATAGTTGAACAGTTCACATCTTTGGCCACATCTCATTCTCTTCCCTCCCCCTTCTTCTGCCACCACAGATGCCACCCATTCTCCTGACCCCAACAGCCAGAGAGGCTCTGGTAATTCCATCATTCGGAGCCCAGTGATCACTTTTGAATGGAAATGTAATTTAAACCAAGGGAGGAAGACTTCACTGTGGACTGAGGCTGCCGGAGTCAGGGAGGAGGCCCCCTGCTCTGTGACCTCGGTGACTGGGAGCCCTACAGGGGGCGCTCTGGGGATGCGGGTGGGACAAAGGCACAGGGTGCCCAGAGCTGCCTGACCGCGCCCTTCCGACAAATCCCCTTTTTCACTTAACAGGCTAATAATATATGGTCTGTCACTTACGTTGCAAAGGTTTCTAATAAATACTTTTGTCGAATTGAAAATACTATGCTTAGTGGAAGCTGGGGAGTTCAAACCTGGTATTAAATGGGGCTGAATTATATTCTCTAAACTGGCAACATTAACCTTGATTAATAACCATAACCATCTGTGTCTTCAGTTGAACAAAAATAAGAACATACTAATTTAAAACCAGACTTTGACAACATGTAAGTTCACTAAAAATCAAACCTATTTTGGAACATCGCCCGTCTACCTTTCGCCGAAATCGTGACAGGAATGACCTCCTCTGCAAACCTGCCGGTGTCCCAGGCCGCCTGGCTTCTGCTGTAGGAGCCCATCGCGTACGCGTCCTGCTCCTCGCGCGTGATGCGCAGCTTCTTAGCCGTGTTCTCAGCGCAGTTCCCCTGATTCGAGTTGGGATTTTTAACAAACTAATTCGCTTTGCCTAACTTATAAAATAACAACTCTGTGTGATGTAAAATAGTGGTTAGCAGTTAAATTCAGTTTCTTCAAATACACTTCTTTCTGTACGCAGTCATTTTTCAGAAATGTCTCATCTTCAGGTACTTACTACATCAGCTCAGAAGTTGCTATTTCACAGGCTAATATTTAAACAGGTACAGAATCCATTTTTAGAAGTCAGAACATGCCCTACTCCCGTGTAGGGCCGTTTATTCAACAAATGAGGCAAACTGATGCAATGAGCAAAGGAACCTATTTTCCTAAAACGAATGGTGGAAATCAGCATTGATAGAGCCCATCCTTCCTCTCCAAAATACACTTATTTTTAAAAATTAAGCAGGGTCAGTTAAGTGGCTCAGTCGGTAGAGCACCTAACTCTTGATTTCAGCTCAGGTCATGATCCCACGGTCGCGGGATTGAGCCCAGTATCAGCCTCGGCACTAAGCATACAGCCTGCTTGAGATTCTGTCTCTCCCTCTGCCCCTACTCCCAGCTCACACACGCACTCCCAAAGTCAACTTAAAATAAAGCAGTATTGTACACTAGATGGCCCTTTCTCCTTAAAAAGCAGTCATTACCATATGGATTTTATTGTAGACATCAGTTAGCCCGTCTTTCACAATCAAATCTTCGAGCTTTACGCCACCGTAGGGTGTAGCGCCTCTGTTCATCACATAGGGAACGTTGGACATGCTTTCCATCCCACCTGCCACCATCACATCCTGCTCAGCAACAAATGCAATGTCAATTCCAACCAGAGCTGCGCACCCAGTATGCCCACCCCACAGCTCCGACACACAGGTGTTCTGTGGACTTCGTTAAACATTCGTTACACGGTGAATACGGAAGTACCCTCTGGCCCCTGATGAAAAGAAATGGTCTAAACTGTGTAATGATGGACGGGATGGGGCGCCTGGGTGGCTCAGTCAGTTAAGCATCCCACTTTGGCTCAGGTCATGATCTCCTATTTCCTGAGGGTGAGTCCCACACCAGGCTCTGCTGACAGTGCAGGGCCTGCTTGGGATTCTGCCTTTCCCCCACTGCCTCTCCCCTGCTCATGCTCTCTCTCAAAATAAATAAACTTTAAAAAAATTTTACCTGGTTAAAATTTTTAAAATTTCAAATAAGAAAAAAAGTGTTCCTGCCCCTCCTGCGCTCACGTGCACTCTCGCACACCCTAAAATAAAATTTAAAAATTCAACAAAGCCAGGAGAAAACCTGCACAATTTAACATGTGAACCAAATTTCCTTATCAATTCTGGGCTCGGTCAATGATTTGATTCCCAGGGTCTGCACCGTATTCTCATCTATGATCAAAACCCTTCTTATTCTGGCCAATAAAAAATTTATGATGTTATAAATCACTCAGAATCTCAGTAAAAGACCAAATAAAATGTCACCCGAAGACTGAAACATCTTGGCTGAAAACTGTTTTAACATGAGGCACGGAAGCGTTCGTCTGAACTCTCCTCCAAATGAAATAAGCAAATCCAGACCCCTGAGTGTCTGAAACAACACAGCAGCTACACTCGTGAGAAAGAATGTCACCTCTAAAGCATTCATGTGTCAGGGCGTCTGAGTGGCTCAGTTGGTTAAGAGTCCGGCTCAGGTCGTGATCTCACGGTTCGAGAGTTACAACACCATGTCGGGCTCTGTGCTGACAGCTCAAAGCCTGGAGCTTGCTTCAGATTCTCTCTCTCTTTCTGCCCCACTTGCTCACACTGTCTCTCTCCCAAAAATAAATAAACATGAAAAAAATGTTTAAAAAATAAAGCCCTCATGTGCCGACATTCTCAGTGCCTTGTAACCACCAACTGGAGAGGAAGGTGCTCCTTACCTGATGCCCACACATGAGGCTCTGCGCGGCCATCATGACGGCCTTCATCCCTGAGGCGCAGACTTTGTTTACGGTCGTGCATGGAGTAGAAACCGGTAAGCCTAAAACCAACCAAGTCAAGTCACGCTTGTGGAAAACAAAGATCTCTTCAAACGACGGTACCATTAACACAACAGAGCATGTGAACGTCTCATCAGCAAGGCCTCACTCCTGCCAGTAGAAATCGAGCTCTATTATGCACTTAACATTCTGTTTAAGTGGGAATGGCCTCCATCCTGCTGCGCCCCCCACCGGTAAGTACAGAAGAAAATGATTGCAGGTACCTGCGCCCAGGACTGCCTGCCTCGCAGGGGCCTGACCTTCGCCTCCTTGTAGAACGTTCCCCATGTATGCTTCCTTCACTTCTTCTTTCGGGATTCCTTTCATTATGGAAAGAAAACACACATGTCCATGTTTTATTCAATTTGATCATCAGTGACTACCTGATAAGGTACAGGACATTATATAGCGGGGATGGTTTCTTCTTGTCGGCTTTGAGATTCAGCCTCACTCTAGGATTTTCTTTTTAATGTTATTTATTGAGAGAGAGGAGACAGAATCCCAAGGAGGCTCCAGGCTCTGAGCCGTCAGCGCAGAGCTGGACACAGGGCTCCAGGTCACGAACCGTGAGCTGATGCCCTGAGCCAGGATGAAGCCCCGGACACTTAACTGACTTAGCCACCCAGGCGGCCCCGTAGTACAAGGATTTCTTTACAAGAAAATTTAGGAATGGAGGCATTAAGGGGCACCTAATGGCTCAGTCAGTTAAGTGACCGACATTTGACCTCGCCTCAGGCCATTATGGTTTGTGAGTTCAAGCCCCCCATCGGGGCTCTGCACTGACAATCTGGAGCCTGCTTGGGATTCTTTCTCTCCTCGCTCTCTGCCCCTCCCCCGCTAGCCCACACACTCTTTCTCTCTCTCTCTCTCCCTCCCGACCTCAAAATAATAAACATTAAAAATAAAATAAACAGGAGGCATTAAGTCATTTCTAAATGTCATATATACAGTTAGTGCAAAATAAATACTTATTCCATTTAATCACTGGTCCCCTCAACACACAAAAGCACAGCGACTCAGGTGCCTGGCTGCCTAGCAGGCAGAGCACACGACTCTTTATTTACATTCCAGCCAGTTAACATACAGTAGAGAATTTGTTTCCAGTGTACAATTTAGTGTCAACACTTAGGATCACATGACTCTTGATCTCCAGTCACGAGTTCAAGCCCCATGTTGAGCACTGAGTTTACTTAAAAAAAAAAAAAAAAAAAAAAGCCAAGCAACTACTGACCTGCCTTTTCAATGGCCCCCTGAATTGCAAGGGCCCCAAGCCTGGTGGCTGGCAGGGAGGAGAGGCTGCCTAGGAAGGATCCGATGGGCGTTCTCATGGCACTGACTATGACCACTTCCTGGCAAGACACGAGATGGTAAGAACCATTTTCAGTGTTTCACCCAAACCATTTCTCATTAAATAAACATCGTTCTGAGACACGTCGTAGTCCCCCAGCCTTACCCACCCGGGATACGCTCTGAGACGCCCAGCGGAAATGCCTGCAACCAGAGAGACACGAACGCCACGCTGGTTCTCCTACGTGCGCACAGCTGTGCTGGAGTTCGGCGCATGAATCAGGCAGAGTGCAAGGTTAGGGACGACTGGCCAAACAGAACCGCTCTAAGAATATACTGGAATCAAAGTCACGTGCACGTGGTCCCTCCCTCAGAATCTTACTGTCCTGGACACGCGCTCAGGACACCCGTGGTGGGCGATGATAAAATACCAGTGGATGCAGGTGACGCGAGGTGAGCCGGCCAGGCTCTGGGACGGAGCGTCAGGTTACTACTGCTTTCTGGGGACGTCCCGGGGATCATCTCCTTCCAGGCCCAGGCTGACCGTGGGAACGCGGATAAGGGGCCCACTTTATCATCTAAAAATCAGACTTTTTATGAATGGACTATCTACTCCTCAAGATTAAAATTATCTCAGTATTTGAACAGCAGTAAAACTAATCACCATCAGTCCAAGGATCATTGGTGCTTTAGGATTTAAGATCTAACGGAAAACCTCAGACAAACCAAGTCTAAAGGAGACCGCAGAGCCTTCCCAGTTGTCCACAGGAGATCTGAAACCAGAAGCTTGAGTTTCAATTTCACTCGGCTGTCAAAATTTAGGAAACGATGGGTTTACCCTGGTCACTGGCACCATCAAGGGCACTAACCAAAGGCCTTCCTCACTGACGGCAGCTCTGGGCGGAAGGTCTGGGCCTGCATGCTGGGGGGACGGGGCTGAGCCACATAACAGGGACGGACACAGCCACAGTGTCTTAAATGATTAGTAATATTGATATGAACCTTAAGAAGAAATAGATGAAGCCCTATTAAACACTGTCAAACTCTATTTTAACAGTTCTCTCATACTTACCTTCCAACCTTCCACATTCTCCTCAAATCAGAGATAAATAAGGGAACTGTTCCTTAGATTTCTGGCCATTAGGGACACTTGGGTGATTCAGGTGGTTAAGCGTCCAACCCTGACTTGGGCTCAGGTCATGAGCTCATGGTTTGTGGGTTCAAGCCCCAGACAGGGCTCTGCGCTGACAGCGTGAAGCCTGCTTCGGATTCTCTCTCTCCCTCTCTGTTCCTCCCCCAGTTGTCCGATCTCTCTCTCTCTCTCTCTCCCCCCCTCCCTCCCTCTCTCAAAATAAACAAAAACACTTTTTTAAGAAGTTAAAAAAATGTATTTTTGGCCACTAGGAAGCCATTTGAGGGCCCCGGGAAACACAGAGAGGCCCTCAGAAAGCGCCAGGTTATCAAATGATGGTTCTAAGCCCAGCCCGGTTCCGCTGCTTTCTTCCAGTACCTTCTAGTACCACGTGGCCTCTGCGTGTCCCTCCAGTGGAACAGGGGTCCCGAACCCAAGGACGAACACGGCACAGGTGGGAGAGAAGGCTGTGCCGCAGGACACGGTGGGGACGGGCACCAGACTGACGTCTCTTCAGGGGCGTCTGCGAGTTCAGCTCAGTGTTTCAGTCGTGAGCTCTGCCCCCGACTGCAGCCCCCAAGCTGACCCCACGAATATGCAACCAGAAGGTAGGCATTTTTTTACTGACCACATTTTCCTTTAAATTCTTAAAATTTTCAAGCACAATCTGAATTTATACTTACATTCAAAGTAGGTTTTGATACATAACTTCGGTTCACGTATTTTATTTCCTGTAATATAAATTATTATAAAGTTACAA
Source organism: Paguma larvata (assembly GCA_030068075.1). Classification (NCBI taxonomy): domain Eukaryota; kingdom Metazoa; phylum Chordata; class Mammalia; order Carnivora; family Viverridae; genus Paguma; species Paguma larvata. The sequence continues at coordinate 1,752,353 of CM057831.1, read as the reverse complement.
TGTAAAAAATATTAACCTGCATCATTTTATACTTCTCAGCAGTGAGGCTGTGGTGACTTCTCTCTGCTTCTATTTTTATTTCTACGCCGCGCATATCACTGTTATAATCGGAAAATACTACTACTTTGTTAATAACACTTTTCTGATTAGCTATTCATTGAAATGTTGTTTTAACTTCTGCTAAGTTTATAAAAAAGTTTCTAACCTTTTTAAGCTTAAGCTTCATAAAATATAGTTTTAAGTTAAATCTAAATTCTAAATTAAGTATTTTTAGACCTCCACAAGAAAATATCCTCGTTGTTGAAAAAATATATACATAAAACCTGCTATTTCCTTCATCCACTTCTAAAGAATGTACCTGATTTATCTGAGGCAAACGTGGCCTAGAGGCCCAGAGAAGTTATTGTTCAAGAAAGCAAAGAGTAAATACCTTGCCGTATACCTCACAATTCTTTCTGCACTGCTCTTAGGAACAAAACCCAACAAGAACAAGCTGAGAAAACACGAGTCACAGTTCAGAGATCCGACTTATCTGGAACTGAAGGATTTACAGGACGAAGAACCAAGGACAAATTTCGTTAGCCTCTGAAGTCAGAAAGCACAGTAAATATTCAAAATTGACAACTTCTATTTAGAAGCCAATCTTGCGGATCGTTGGCCACGGCCCATCCCTGCCTCAGTGGAACACACCTGCCACACGTGCAGGCTGGCCTGACTCGGCGCGGGCAACCCACCGCGCTGCCAAGTTTGTAAGCCGGCACGAGAAGAAAGTAGACCTGACAAGTGGCTATGAGCAGAGACAACCACAGTAACCACAAGGTGCCCCCCGAAACTGGTTTATCAGGTGTTTAGATGACAACGGATACAAACAGCATCAGAAAAGAGACAGTCGTTCTGGGCGCTGGAAGAGAGCATTTAAGATAATCTTGTTTTCCCGGGTTAGGGAGACAGAACGAGTCACTTAGTCACTTTTATGTAGAAAATTCACAAGAACTGTGCTATAAGAAATAACCTAATTTAGGGGCTCCTGGGTGGCTCAATCGGTGAGGCGCCCAGATTCTTGTTTTCAGCTCAGGTCATGCATGATCTCGAGGTTAGTGGGATGGAGCCCCACATCAGGCTCTGTGCTGACAGCGTGGAGTCTGCTTGCGATGGCCTCCCTCCCTCTCTCTCTGCCCCTCCTCAACTCATGCTCCTCCTTCTCTCTCAAAGTAAAATTTAAAAACATCAAGAACGAACCTAATTCAATCCTCATTTTATTCAAAAATCTAATTGTTACCATATTCGAAGCACGACCCACCTCCGAACATCGCAGGTCCCCAGGTGCTCAAGCCCAAACCCTAGGACTCACCCTGCGCGCTTCCCCAACCCAGACACCCGATCCCACACCCCACCCTAGATGTAGACACTCCTAGGGCGCCTGGGCGGCTCTGTCGGTTAAATGTCTTACTTCGGCTCAGGTCATGATCTCACCGTCCGGGAGTTCGAGCCCCGCGTCGGGCTCTGCGCTGACGGCTGAGAGCCTGGAGCCTGATTCGGATTCTATATCTCCCTCTCTCTCTGCCCCTCCCCCACAGATGCTTTGTCTCTCCTGCTCTCAAAAATAAATAAAAACATTAAAAAAATTAGATGTGGACATTCCTGTGCCCAAATACACCTCAGTTCTCCCCTGGCTCCGTCTCCACTACTGCCACCGGGTCCTGTCCAGCTCTCCCACAGTGTGACAGCCGCTGCTCGGTTCCCGCACCCGGCGTCCCCTGCAATCCACCCAACTTTAAAAATGTCAAACAGGGGCGCCCGGGTGGCTCAGTTGGTTAAGCATCCAACTTCGGCTCAGGTCATGCATGATCTTACGGTTCATGAGTTCGAGCCCCACATCAGGCTCTGTGCTGACAGCTCGAAGCCTGGAGCCTGTTTCTGATTATGTGTCTCTTTCCCTCTCTGCCCCTCCCCTGCTCACACACTGTCTCTCTCTCTTAAAAATAAAGATTAAAAAAATTTTTTTAATAAAAAATAAAAATGTCAAGCGGGGCACCTGTCTCAGTCTCAGCCAGTTCAGCACCGGACTTTGGCTCAGATCATGACCTCCTGGTTGGTGGGATCTAGACTTGAGTTGGGTTCCACGCTGACAGCTCAGAGCCTGCTCGGATTCCTTCTCTCTCTCTCTCTCTCTCTCTCTCTCTCTCTCTCGACTCGCCACTGTGTCAGTGCAGGTATGAGATTGAGCTTGAGCTAGCTCGAATAAAGGCTCTTTGTTCTTGCATCGGACTCGGCTCCCTGGTGGTTTTTGGGGTCCCCGAATTCTGGGCATAACATCTCCTTCTAATACCCTTTCAGGCCTGGATTTCTCGAACTGCTCTGGTTGGCCTCAAGGGATGTAATGCTCTTTTGTTTTATGGCATTTGAAAAAAGGGACCTGGAGTGCGATGTCTTGATGGATAAAATCTGTATGAGAGTGATCTGGCCAGAAGTAACCTCAAAGTTGCCTCTTGTGATCTTCTGTATGATCACAAATTGATCATACAGAATAGCAGTTACGAGTTGGCTAAAAATTAGTGTAACTTGGGGCGCCTGGGTGGCTCAGTCGGTTGGGCGGCCCACTTCAGCTCAGGTCATGATCTCATGGTCTGTGAGTTCGAGCCCCTCGTAGGGCTCTGTGCTGATGGCTCCCAAAGATAAAGCAGCTCTCTCGAGTCATTCATCGTGCCGACACCGTTCATCCCTTGGGGACCCCTGGACTGGCCGGCCGGGGCTGGACTCCGGCACCTGCCAAAACCAAGAAGTCCTAGCCCCACACCTTACGCTGTAACTTTGGAGATGCGGTCCTTACAGAAACAAGCGAGCTAAGAGGAGGTCATCAGGGTGGCCCTAAACCAGGACTGATGTTCTTACAGAAAGAGAATTTTAACACAGACACAGACATGCACAGAAGAGAGCTGGACACCAGGGAAGACTGCTGTGTGCGGGTGGAGAACGGGAACCGTGTATCAACACAGCAAGGAACTCCGCGGACCACCAGCGAACCACCAGCGGGAGGAAGCGGCGAGGCGGGACCCCACTACAGGATCCGGAGGAAGCGGGGTCCTGGCAACACCGTGATTTCGGAATCCCCAGGGTCCACGACTCTGAAACGTTTCTGTTGCTTTAAGCCGCCCAAACTGTGGGATTTTGTTAGGGCAGCCCAAGGAGGCTAACATGCCCTCCTTGTGGGAAATGGCCCCTCCCTGGTGATTTCCAGATCGGTATTTCACTCGGTTCTCTTATGTGCCAGACTCTCTCCTCTAACCGGCAACCCCAAATTCAAGTCCAAAATACAACTCGTCTTTCTTCCTACTGGCCCCCATCTGTGCCTCTGAAAACCTCTACCATCCACCTACGTGGCAGGCCACGAACCCCCAGTTTTACCTGACTCCTTCTCGCCAAGCTCCTCTTGGCCAATCAGTCCTTAACGTGAACAGACTCTGCCTCCAGACTACGCCTGGAATCTCTCCTTCTCTGCCGACGTCTATTAGCACATGCAGCCACTATGACTATCTGCCGGCTTACCGCTGTATCCTGACTGTCCTTTTGGCCTGTACAAGAAGGCAGGCCCAGGGCCTGAGGCGCAAAAACCACAGGGTGAAAGGGAAAGGGAGGGGTATCCATCAGGGTTCAATAAGGAAAATAAAAACCATTCTACTGGAAACATAACTGAAAGCAGAGATTAAATACACCGGTGACAGAAAAGCTAAGAACCACAGGAGACAGTACAGATTAGCAACAGGAAGGCATTAGCACACCTAGGATGTTAGGACAAAGGGAAGAAGCGAGGTTACCAAAGCCAAGGGGTCAGGGTCACCTTGCAAAAGCGAGAACCAAAGGAGCCACTGACATTGTCAGAAACACCATCTAAAGAGAGACAGAGAGAAAATTATACTGGCTTGTCCCTTCCTTTCTCTCAACCTCCAAAAGCGTGTGAACACAGTGAGAAGCCGGCTGGCAGCCACTGGATGTTTGCACATGCAAGAGTCACCCCCGCAGCAATGCAGAGGACAGAGAGCAATCTGGCAACAAAGAGACCCAGGACAGGCACAAGCAGGAATTTGTTGTGTAAGTTTGAGTATTAGGAAAAAAAAAACAAAAAACGAGGAGTCCCTGAGTGGCTCAGTCGGTTGAGGATCTGACCTCATTCAGCTCAGGTCCTGCTCCCCTGGTTTCTGAGTTCGAGCCGCGTGTCAGCTCTGAGTGGACAGCTTAGAGCCTGGAGCCTGCTTCAGATTCTGTGTCTCCCTCTCTCTCTGCCCCTTCTCCACTCACACTCTTTTGTCTCTCTCTCTCTTTCTCTCTCTAAATAAACATTAAAAAATTTTCAAATTCAGGGACTGGTAAAAGACAAAAAAAAAAAAACTGATCCAGGTACATTTCCCGACTCCCCTCTGCAGCCACGTTGGGCAGAGGGGAAAAAAAGAAAGAAAAATCTAACTCCTCCTGACTTTTCTATTTGCTCGCTCACCCGGAATTATTTTTAGACTCTTCCTCTTCTCTTGGCCCCACACGCTCCCTATTTGTCAAGTTCTACATTTATTCTTTCATAAATCTCTTGCATAATGCTGCTCCCTTTTTCAGCTTCTGTTGCCAGCACGCAGCTCAAATTACTTCAAACCGGAACAATGGTCTGCGCCCCTACTTCAATCCTCCAGGCACCTGGTTACCACAAAACCCCCAAAAAGACATCAACGGTCTTCACCGACTTGGGTCAAATCCAAACTCGTTCAAAATGACGTGGGTGGACTTCAAAGCGTAATACCCCGATCAGCCGGCCACACCCTTAAGTCCCAGGTTTTGCCAGACCCTAGATCGAAGATGCAGGCTCCTTTGCTTCGACTTACGGGAAATACAGTCTTCCCCTCAAGGCCGTGGCTCCTGTGCGCCTCAGACACAACCACCAGAGGCGACGCACGCCCCTAGACGCCCCCCACCCCCCGGTACGAAACACCAAGAATAATCTATTCCTTGAATGGGGAGGAGCCATTTATTTTTCCCTGGTAAGTCTGAAGCTGCGCCAGAGAACGGGTGCCTCTTTTTATTCCCTCTTAGGGCCTCACGCCTCCCAAGTGCAGTGACAACCTACTGCAGGAACATAAAACCCCGACAACGATGCTCACAAACATGTTGGGTTTTTTTAACCCAGGAAAATACAGAAAAGGAAAGAAGCCAACCTCCGGGGAAGTCGTATCGCCCGAGCTGCCCGCCAGGCAGGGCCAGGGCTGGGCCCTTCCGCCTGCAAAAGTCCGAGCCCCTTGCAACCCACCAGCGGGTACCCGCAGGCAATAGGCAGCAGCGCGCATTGCGCGTGCGCGGCGCAGGTGGGTTCCCGGCCAGAGTCCCGAGGCCTACAGCCGGGGCTTCGCGCGCCCCGGGCCAGGAACCCCCAGGCGCGGGACGGCACTCCGCGGCCCGGGTCCCAGCCCCTCTCACCCGCATCAACCTCCGGAGCAAGGGTCCCGTGCCCTCGGGCGCCGCCACGCAGAAGAGCCGCTAACACAGCCATGACCTCCAGACGCCGAACGATACCCTACGTGGAGACTGCGGGTGGGCGCCGCCTAATCTCCGCGCCGCTGCCACGCCCGCGCCCGACTTGAGGGCCCCGCCCCTCCCGCTCCTCCAATAGCAACCTCGGACAGCGACGGCGCGCTCAGCTATTGGCCGACAGCCAGCAGGGGCGGGGCTACGGAAGACCTACGGGCCCCAAGGGCTCGCACTGAGCCCGGGGAGCATGTGAGGCGCCGCTGCTGCAGTTTTCTCACTTCCGACTTTGGGCGAGCGGTGTAGGTGTCACCTGAGTGTTTTCAGGCCCGAGAGCTCGCTTCTGCCACACAGCTCATTAAAGTATTATTAAGCCATCTGACTAGCTTTTAATTTATGATAAGATACTTTTGCAACTATTTCAGTAAGAAGGAGAATAAAATGCATATCAAGAATTGTTTTTTAATTTTATTTTATTTATCTTTTAAGTAATTTTTTTTTCATGTTTAAGTAGGCTCCACACCCAAGGTGGGGCTCTCCTGCGATGTAGTCCCATGCTTCCTGCCCAGCCAGCCAGGTGCTCCTCTTTTAAGTAATTTTTACACCCAATCTGGGACAGGAATCAAAACCTGAGATGAAGAGTCACATGTTCCAGTGACTGAGCCCGCCACGCACCCGCACAATTAAAAAGAATTCTGTTAATCCTCAAGTCCCCTGGGTGGTCTACCCGTTGACTTTGGCCCAGGTCAAGATGTCACAGTTCATGAGTTTGAGCCCTGCATTGAGCTCTGTGCTGCCCTGCACTGGGCTCAGAGCCTGGAGCCTGCTTCTGATTCTGTCTCCCTCTCTCTCTCTCTCTGCCCCTCCCCCACTTGTAGGTCCTCCCACGCGCTCAACTCTCTCTAATATAAACATTTAAAAAAATTTTTAAGGGGCGCCTCGGTGGCTCAGTCGGTTAAGTGGCCAACTTCGGCTCAGGTCATGATCTCACGGTTCGTGAGTTCGAGCCTCGCATCAAGCTCTGTGCTGACAGCTCAGAGCCTGGAGCCTGCTTCGGATTCTGTGTCTCCCTCTCTCTCTCTGCCCTTCTCCTGCTCACGCTCTGTCTCTATGTCTCAAAAAATAAATAAACGTTAAAAAAAATTTTTTTTTTGAAGAAAAAGATTCTCCCTCCCTCTCCTTCTGCCCCTGTCCCACACTGACATGCTCTTGCTCTCTCTAAAAAAATACAAATATTTTAAAAAGAATTCTATTAATCCTCACAAAAACTCCATGAATTAGATGCTATTATTATCGCCCCCTTAATTAATGTGCTAACTGCACTACAAAGAAATTAACTTTTTTGTCAGGTTGCACAGAAAGCAGTAGGGCTGGGGTCCGAACTGGTATCTTCACACGGCGTGGTTTCCCTGTTCCTTTTCCCATAAAACCATGTAAATGTTACGATTATTAACCTCACATTTTTGGGAACCCATTACTTAACATTGAATTTTTACCTAGAGACAGTAAATCTTTGTCTCGCTAACGTTATTGTCTTTTGTGTTGACTGTCATATAGAAGATACAAGAAGTGACAACAAAGTGAAACTTCAAATTCAACTTACCCCAAGCCAAACTCATGTTTTTCCTAAAAGAAAATTTCCCACCCTTCCTTACGTTCTGTTGGCAGCTGAGGGAGATTGAATTTTTCCAAGATGGGCATACCTGTACTCAGCCCACCCAAAAGCTCTTCTTTCAATGTGACTGAAGCTCAGTCGCCCCATCAGAGGTGGGGCCTGGCCTGGAATCCGGACCAGTGAGCGCCGTCTGGCAGGAGCACCGGTGTGTGACTTCCCAGGGGAGGTCCAGGCAAAAATATGAATAAAAAGCCTTCGGGTGATTGCAGTCCCCAGCCTTCAACCCTTCCGGGTGAAAACCCAGACGTTACAGTGCAGCTGTAACTTCCCTCTGTGTCCTGTCTGTATTCATGATCCACGGAAGCCATAAAAGAAATGAAACGGCTCTTTTTGCTTTAAACCCCTATGGTTGGTTGGTTGGTTGTTTTTTAAACAAAGCAGTAGCTACAAATAGCACCCCTATCTTTAACTTCTCCTATCCCCCAGGTTGTCCCTTAAAGTCGTGTTCGATTCCTTCACCCACCAGAGCTTCTGTATTCAGTAGGTCACCATGCCCTAACCCTTTCCTTTGAATGTGACACTCAGTGCCTTCTCTTTTGCTGACCCTCCAGGACAGGAACAAACTGATTCATACTTAGGGCTTCAACAGCTACTGGAAGAAAATCACTACAATGTGTATCCATGTTTAAGCTGCGTGTGTGTGTGCGTGTGTGTGTGTGAGAGGGGGGAGGGAGGGAGAAAGGTCCAAGATATAAAGTTAAATATTTTTAATTTAATTTTCATTTGATGTTCATTGATTTTTTAGAGAGGGAGACAGACAGAACACGAGCGGGCGAGGGGCAGAGAGAGAGGGTGATGCAGAATCCGGAGCCAACTCCAGGCTCCAGGCTCTGAGCTGTCAGCACAGAGCCCAGCACGGGACTCTTGCACTCACGAACCATGAGATCATGACCTGAGCCAAGATCAAGAGTTAGATGCTTAACTGACTGAGCCACCCAGGTGCCCTAAAATTAAATTTTTAAAGAAATAACTCAGAAAATTCAACAGCTGGTCTGGCCTAGTACACGAAGATGACCGGTTGTGACAGGTCAGAGCTGACAAGTACAGCAGAGGCTCGAGCGGTAAAGCATGAACAGGATGTAACAGTCACTGACGCGACTCTTGGTACAAGACCATTCTTTCACAGTGTAATCTAGTTACTCCTCACAAAAACACAAACAAACAAACAAACAAAAAAAAACAGTGAATTAGGAGATGTTACTATCCACATTTCATAGCCAAGGAAATTCAGATACAAAAGTTACATAATGCGTCCAAGGTCACAGAGCGAGCAGTCACTGAGGCAGCTGCAACTTGAATCTGGGCAGTCTAGCTGTGGGTCTAAGCTCTTCACCTCTGCACCAGTTCCGCCCTTGGCAAGGCTTGCCCTGGAAGGACGGGGTCAGTTATGATTGGACAATCGCACCACTGTGTCCGACAGGACAGCTTCTAGGGAAATCAGAGACTTAGGGGTGATCGGGGGGAGGACAGCAAACTTCCCCCAGGCTTCAGTAAACAGCTGCTCTTCAGAACTAAACTTCAAAGTTAATAAGAGCTGGGGCGCCTGGCTGTGGAGCATGTGACTCCTGACCCCGGGATGTGAATTCCACCCCACGCTGGATGGAAAACAAGGCAGAAAAAAAAAAAAACCCAGCTTCACCACAATGTGGGCGGCAGGCAAAAATGTAGTTAATCATTTCACTTAGGATTCTAGGAATTGAGGGGTGCTTGGCTGGAGCCTGCGGCTCTTATCTCAAGGTCATGAGTTTGAGCCCCACATTGGGGGGGGGGTAGGGCTTACAAAATAAATAATAAATAAATAATACAATGAGTTAAGACTTGAAGGCTTACACAGACTAGGAATGAGAACTTTCCTGGCATAAGGCATGGGTTATTAAAAAGGAAACACCTATGCATTTGAAAATTCAAGGTTTGGAATAGGAAATAGAGAAATGGCCTGCGAGAAGAATTGTAGCACTCGAGCGGTCTACACTTGGTGTAGTGTAGACCCCTACATAAGTCGAAACGGATTCTGGTATTTATCTACATTTGTCAGATAATGGTGAGTGTCCCTGAGACGACCCCCATCCCCGTCTCCCCCCGCTGCCCAGCCAAATGCACCACACGCACAGTAAATTCTGGGTTGTGGGAGTACACGTGAGCTCCCCGATTTAAGCCGCTTGTCCAATAATGTAGCCCACGTGAACACTAGAGGCTAAACAGAAGACTGTGGCAGTCGCCTCCTCACGGAAAGCCCTGGGGACCCACGAAACCCCACAATAGCCAACTGGGCGAGTTCCCTCCTGCGGCTGTGGAAACAAGAGCGGTGAGCAGAGCTCAAACTGCTGTTTCTCTTTTTCTTTTTTTCTGGGGATCCTGGACCTTGCTGAACAAGGCAAGGTGGGTGTGAGGCAGACAGGACGAGAGGAATGCCCAGGACAGAAGGTGTGTGTGTGGGGGGGCGCCTGGGTGGCTCAGTTGGTTAAGCGTCGGACTTCAGCTCAGGTCATGATCTCAAGGTTCGTGAGTTCAAGCCCCACGTCGGGCTCTGTGCTGACACCTCAGAGCCTGGCGCCTGCTTCGGATTCTGTGTCTTCCTCTATCTCTGCTCATGCTCTCTCTCTCAAGAATAAATAAACATTAAAAAACAAAAACAAAAAAAAACAGAAGGCATGGAGGGAACCATCCTCCAAGTGACAGACTCAAATTTATGAAAAGCTAACTGAATTTGACTGAATTTAGGTGAAAACGACTGGATTGAAATTTCTTCCAGAGATAGAAATGGAGTGTTGAGATTTAAAAAAAAAAAAATGAAGTCCAGTTTAAAAGAGAATTAAAAATGTGGGTTTTTTTTGTATAACAAAGTGTAGCTTTAAAAAAAAATTTTGTTTTAATTTATTTTTGGGAGAGACAGAGCATGGATAGGGGAGGTTTAGAGAGAGAGGAAGACATCACCCCAGAGCCCGACATGGGGATGGAACTCACGAACCTTGAGATCATGACCTGATCGGAAGTCAGATTCTTAACCGACTGAGCCATTCAGGCGCCTCCCCTCCCCGCTCCCCGCTCCCCTGCTTTGAGTTACCTTTTCTCCTATGGTAGGTAGCATAGTACCCAGAGCACACTTACACCGATCCCAGCTCCGTCTTTCAGGGCACCTGGCTGGCTCGGCGGGCAGAGCAGGAGACTCTTGATCTCTGGTAATGACTTCGAGCCCCACTTTGGGTATAGAGTTTATTTAAAAACAAAACTAAACCAAAAAAACAGCTACAGAAGTTCAAAATGTAGCTCATCTTAGATCCTAAGCGAACTTCATCTGTTAAAGAGACCTAGCCAATCACCCCATCTAGTGGCAGAAGTGTTAAGTGGCTACTTATGTCTCGGAAAGTAATAGTACTAGTCTCCATAAAATAAACTTTTTGACCTCTTCCTCCTCTCCATAATGCCCAGGACTACAGTCATGAGCCCTGGCATGGTTTTCTAAAAGTAGAAGTTAGTTTTATAAAGGTTAAAACAGTATTTTTACATCAAGGAATAAATTGGAAAATAAAAATATTGAAGAGAAATGTAGGGGGGAAAGTGTGGATATTAGAGTCATAAAACAACAAAGATGCTGTTGTTCGTGTCGAGTGAAGTCTTTCTATAAAAGTAACTTCTATAATAATCTGTTGGAATAACTCACTGTACTACGTTGTATAGTCTCGCCCCAATTCCTAAATCCCATACCTGTGAGGGTGTTTTTATTTAGAAACGAAGTATTTTGCAGATGTAATGAAGTGAAGGATGGGGTCAGGACGGATTAGGTTGGGCCCTAAATTCAATGCTGGTGTCCCTATGACAAGAAGAGACACGCAGAGACACACACAGGGGCGAGAGCCATGTGGAGAGACAGGACGACACTGGGATGGTGCATCCGGAAAACAACCAACACTCCCGGGGTTCTGGCCACCATTGGAGGTGGGAGAAAGGCATGGGAACCGTCTCCCTTAGAACCTACAGAAGAGGGGCGCCCGGGTGGCTCAGTCCGTGAAAGCGTCCAACTTCGGCTCAGGTCATGAACTCGGAGTTCATGGGTTTGAGCCCCACGTCGGGCTCTGTGCTGACAGCTGGGAGCCTGGAGCCTGCTTCGGATTCTGTGTCTCCCTCTCTTTGCCCCTTCCCCTGCTCACACTCTGTATCTCTCAAAAATAAACAAACATTAAGGAATTAAAAAAAATAATAAAAGAACCTACAGGAGGAAGCTCCCAACACCTGGATCTCAGACTTTTTCTAGCCTTCAGAATTGTGAAAGAACACATTTCTGTCATTTTAGGCCACTTGTACTGTAGTACTTTGTTACAGCAGCTGTACGAAACTGATATACTCATCCTAGGTCAAATCAGTATACGTAATTTCCTTACGTTTTCTATTCATATGCTCCGTAAGACATCTCCTTCTTTGAAATTCTAGGAAATACAAAATACAGAGCGTCAAGACAGCTTCTTTGACAGACATGGAAATGTTTATACCTCGTTGTGGAAATAAATTTCTAGGCTCAAGGTGGAGCTGCTCCTGTTTGGGGTCCCACATCAGGAAATCAAAGGTTAGATGAACTTGGGGTGTCTGGGTGGCTCACTTGGTTCAGCGTCTGACTTTAGCTCAGGTCGTGATCTCACGGTTTGTGAGTTCGAGCCCCGCATCAGGCTCTGTGCTGACAGCTCAGAGCCTGGAGCCTGCTTCGGATTCTGTGTGTCCCTCTCTCTCTGCCCACTCCTGCTCTCATTCTGTCTCTCCCAAAAATAAATAAAACATTTTAAAAAATTAAACAATCAAAAAAACTCAGGTGAACTTTCAAGTCCCTGTAAACGCTCCACTTGACCAGAAACGCAATATACCCAGCTGGTCAATCCCCGACGGCCAAGAATCTGTAATGATTTCCTTGTTGGACATAAAGTTACCTAAGCACACCCAGCCAGTCAATTTAAGCCAAATACGGAGCTCCCTGACTTACGAGGGTTCAACTCACGGTTTTCTGACTTAACAATGTGCTAAGTAACACACCTCAGTAGAAACCGTACTTGTGGTGTTAAGTGTTGATCTTTCCCTGGCTGGTGATACGTGCTCCATCCTGTCCCGTGATGCCGGGCGGCTCCCAGTCAGCCACGGGATCACTAGGGTGAACCATGGATACGCCGACAAGGCTTCTGTACCCGTAAGACCATTCTGTTAGCACTTGCAATACAGCATTCAGGGAATTACATGAAAGAGCCAACACCTTGTTATAAAATAGGCTTCATGTTAGATGATTTGGCCCCCCGACAGGCTATTGCAAATGTTCTGAGCACATTTAAGGTAGGCTAGACGAAGTTACAATATTCGGTAGGTCAGATGTATTAACTGCATCCTCAACTTAATGATATTTTATTTTTTAAAAAATTTTTTGTAATGTTTACTTTTGAGAGAAAGACAGAGTGTGACTGGGGGAGGGGCAGAGACAGAGGGAGACACGGAATCCGAAGCAGGGTCCAAGCTCTGAGCTGTCAGCACAGAGCCGAACGTGGGTCTTGAATTCATGGACTGTGAGATCATGACCTGAGCTGAAGTCGGACACTTAACCAACTGAGCCGCCCAGGCGCCCAAACCTCAACTTAGCAACATTTGCAATTGACGATGGGTTTATAAGGACATAACCCCATTGTAAGTCTAGGAACATCTGGGATTGTATTCCCTGAGCGACCTGCTGGCCTAATTAGGAAACCGAGACGTCTGAGAAATCGTGCCTTGTTTCCAAGTTGCTGTTTCTAACAGTGTTTGAAAATCGCTTCTCAGTGTCTTGGCTAAGATGAAGTGTAGTAACTAACACTGTTTGAAACGCGCTCTTGCCCCAAATCCCTTGGAGGGCTCTGCTGTGTGTGCTTTCCCGATCCTTGGATTGTTTTTTCCTTGGACGTCAAACTCTTTACGAACTTGTTTTAACTTTGTCGTTTGACACCACCCATCTAAGAAATTGATTACACCAGGAAGATGCGTAAGACCATCATAGAAGTTTCCTGAAAATAACCTGTCTATGATTCATCTTGGGAGCTAGAACAAAAAGGTACAAAAGAAGTTATTTTAGGAAGTTCTTTTTAATTTATTTATTTTATTAAAAAAATTTTTTTAATGTTTATTTTTGAGACAAAGAGAGACAGAGCATGAGTGGAGGAGGGGCAGAGAGAGAGACACAGAATGTGAAGCAGGCTCCAAGCTCCGAGCTGTCAGCACAGAGCCCAACGCCAGGCTCGAACTCATGAACCGTGAGATCATGACCTGAGCTGAAGTTGGCCGCTTAAACGACTGAGCCACCCAGGCACCCCAGGAAGTTCTTTTTTAATATAAGTTTTTAGAGTTTATTTATTTGAGAGAGACGGTGACAGCGTTGAGTGAGGGAGGCGCAGAGAGGGAGAGAGAGAAAATCTCAAGCAGGCTCCCGGCTGCCCACAAAGAGCCCGATATGTGGCCTGAATTCATGAAACCGTGAGATCAAGACCTGAGCTAAAACCAAAAGTCAGATGCTTAACCAACTGAGCCACCTGGGCGCCTCTACCAAGTTCTTTTTTTTTTTTTCTACCACGTTCTTAACGGGCGTAGAATTGTTCCCAGAATGACTTTGGGATTTGCTACATGTTCCCCCACCTTTAGAGGGTGATAGGGGCTCAGCAGTGGTTCCAAGCCTATCAATTCACTTCTACGTAACGGCTCCCTGACTGGCTCCCTGACGGAGCTGGGTATTGCACTAGGAAGTGTGGGAAATTTTTAAATGAGAAAAACCCTTTCCCTGCTTCTATGCTTTAGCTTTAGAGTGATTCCTCGGCCGCAGGCTACCGGGAAGGGCCTGACTCACATCTTCTGGTGTCTGAGGCCGCACACAGGCAGGGATAAGCTGAATTAGGTGAAAAATTGGAGGTACGCCAGTCACCCGAAAATGTTGCAGATTTAAAGCAAACGTTATTTTACTGATCCCTACTTACCACTCCGCACATTTAGTCTACTGCAAAACGCAGGGCAAGATGCAACCCGGCGGCCACCTGGGATGGCCCAGGCATGGCATGCGAGGTCTATTCACTCAGCAAACACAGAAGTAAAGGGGAACCAAGGTCAGATTCTAGGCATAAAAACAGAAGTAGAATTAATAAAGTGGAATAGGGAGGGAAGCAAGAGAGAATTACACAGGTTACTACCCTGGGAGACTGAGTTAGTGCCCAACTACAGCAAGTCTGTGACACGTGATAAAATGTCCGAGAACGAGCTGGGAAGACATGGAGATCCCGGCAGGGAGAGCCTGGGCTGGAGACGGTCGGGGCACCGCCATGCAGGTAGCGGCGGAAGTGAGGCAAGTGGATGAAATCACTCCGCGAGATCACGTGGCTCAGCAAGAGGCGGGAACGGAGAGGAAGCTCTGGGGTGGGCAGGCCGAGGAAGAGCGTGGAGATGAGAGAGGGGAGTGTGAGATGAAGGGAGAATATATCTTTGACACCAGGGGTTGAAATAAATTCACTAACTAGGAGTGTTCAAGAAGCAAACGCCGTATGTGGAATTTAAGAAACAAAAGAAATGAGCGAAGGGAAAAAAGCAAAGAGAGGCCGACCAAGAAATGGACGTAACTACAGAGAACACACTGAGGTCACCAGAGCGGGGTTGGAGAGGGTGGGGGGAAACAGATGAGGGGGATGAAGGAAGGCACTTGTGATGAGCCCTGGGTGATGTATGGAAGCGTTGAATTAGCACATTGTACACTTGAAACTGACATTACACTGTATATTAATGAACTCAAATTTAAACAAAAACTTAAAAAAAGATGGAGAGGTGCCCGGGTGGCTCTGTCAGTTAAGCACTCGACTCTTAATTTTGGTCTAGGTCATGATCTCACTTTGTGAGTTCAAGCCCCGTGTTGGGCTCTGCACTGACAGCGTGGAGACCCCTTGAGAGTCTTTCTTTCTCTCTCTGCCCCTCCCCTGCTCTTCTCGCTCTCAAAAATAAGTAAATACTGCTTTTAAAAAGATGGAAATGCTCTAAGGAGATCAAGTAAGGGGAAGATTGAAGATAAACCTTTGAATCTTTGATTATGCAATAGGCCATTACTGATGGCCTTGGCGAGATGACCGGTGGGGACACAAGGCAATGAATGCTAAGTGGAAGTAAGAGACAGTGGACTACTCTCTCAAGCTGGTTAGAAGACCATGGAAGAAGGAAAATAGGCTTGCAGTGAAAGCAAAGTAGGGGAGGAATGTTTTTAAGGACGACGGCCACCTGAAAATGTCTGTACACCAATGGGTCTCAAACTTAGTGTACATCAGCATTACCCGGAGGGCGTGCTGAAATTCAGATTGCTGGGCCCTACCTGACAAGTTCTGCGGATCTCAGGTAGAGCTCAAGGCTGTGCTCTTCCAAGCTCTCCAGTACGGTGCTGCCGCTCTGTGGACCAAATCTGTAACAACCGCTGTGTAGGCTAAGGACGAAATAACCAGATGGATGTTTGGAAGGTAGAGGAAATATAGGAATTTTCGAAGCAAAACACAGGAGGCAGGAGACGGGTTTTAAAATAGTTTGTCCTTGCCTAAGAAGTGAGATATCCCTTCTCTGAGACAGGCAGGCAGGGGAAGGTGTGCACCTTTTTGAGGTAAAGCCGAGCGGTGGAAGGCAGGCAAGTTACGGAAGTTCATGGCTGAAGGCCTCATTTCCTTTGCTGATTTGTTCAAAGCAAGGTCACGCCCTGAGAATGGAGGTCAACATTTAGCAGCCGCAGGTTAAGGGACCTTGTAAAGATTTCTCCAAACTTGGCTCTTTCTCAGAGGTAGGACACTTTGGGCGTAACCAGGAGTTTCCATTTTCGAACCCGGCTCATCCAATGTACGTGCCAGACAAGTTTCTTCTGCACTCATTTGTAGCAGGACTGGATCCAACTTTAGACATTTTGGGAACTCTTTTTGAGGAAAAAGTTATAGGAAATTACAAACTTGCCTCTTTAAATGGGTTTTCTTCATGCTGAGTTGTAGGAGGTCTGTATTTTGGTTATTAACCACCTGTCAGAAATTTCATTTGCAAATATTTTCTCCCATTCAGTAGTTGCCTTTTTGTTTTCTTGATGGCTTCCCTTGCTTCACGTTGGTATAATCTCAAGTTTTATGGTGTCAGGTCTCACGTTCAGGTCTTTAATCCACTTCATTTTGTGTATGGTGTAAGAAAGTGGTCTAGTTTTCCCAACACCACTTACTGAAGACTGTCCTTTCCTCATTGAATATTCTTGCCTCCCCTGTCGTAGACTGAGGGTATAGGCATGGGTTTATTTCTAGGCTCTTCGTCCCGTTCCATCGACTTAGTGTAACAAAACACAAACTGTTTTCATATCCTGGCTTTGTTGTTCCATCTATAGGGCGTAGGAAGAAGAGGTTTGGCATAATCCTGAAGGGCGCTAAGATTTTCAGAACGGTAAATGAGCAGTGGCTTCATCCGAAAGTCACCAGCTGCATCGGCCCCTAACAAGAGTCCGCCTGTCCACTGAAGCTTTCAGGCACTGACTTCTCCTCTTCAGCTATGAAGTTCCTGATGGCACCTTCCTCCAGCAGAAGGCTTCTCTCACCCACACTGAAGATCTGTCCAGCGTAGCTGCACTCCTTAATCCTCCTAGTCAGGCATCCTGGATTCCGTGCTGCAGCACCTGCACCAGCACTTACTGCTGTACCTTGCACTTTCCTGTTGCGGAGATGGGTTCTTTAAACCACATGAAGAACCTCTGCTGGCTTCCAACTTTTCTTAGGCAGCTTCCTCACCTCTCTTGGCCTTCACGGAATCAGAGAGAGAGCCCTGCTCTAAATTAGGCTGTGGCTGAAAGAAATGTGGCTGGTTTGATCTCCTATCTAGACCACTAAAATAGTCCCCATATCGGCAAGGAGGCTGTTTCTCTTACCATCCGTGTGTCCATGGAGTAGCCCTTTTCATTTCCTTCAAGAACTTTTCCTTCCATTCACGACCTGCTGACTGTGCAAGAAGCTTAGCTTCTTGGCCCATCCTGGCTTTCAGCATGCCTTCCTCACTGAGCTTCATCATCTCTAGCTTCTGATTTAAAGCAAGAGATGTGTGATTCTTCCTTGCACTTGAACGAGAGGCCACTGTAGGGTTATGACTTGGCCTAGCAGGAGGAGAGGGAGATGGGGAAACAGCCAGATGGGGGAGGGGTCGGAACGCACACAGCATTTGTGGATTAAGTTTCCTGTCCTTACATGGGTGCGTTCTGGGGCACCTGAACCCATGACAAAAGTAGCATCAAAGGTCACTGATCACCAGGACAAATGTAATGAATGAAAAACCTTTCAAATGCGCAAAAATTACCCAAACGGGACACAGACACAAAGTGAGCAAATGCTGAACGGAAAATGAAGCTGGGCTGCCACAACCCTTCAGCTGGTAGAAAACTTCCCTGCAGAGTGCGATGACAAGGTGCAGGGAGGTGTGCCGGGGCAAACGCCTGGGGCCGTCCCAGGCCCTGGGCAAGGGCCTGAGCAAGTTAGAACTTCCATGAAACTCAAGCTTCTGGGCCCCTATCCCTGGGTTTAGGTGAATCTTCTACCGATACCGTACTTTGCTTTGCTTTCCTTTCCGAGTCAACTCCCTCCCTGCTCCAACCCCTGTTCAAGTCCAAAGTTGAGTTTAGGGTCATTACAAAGTACAACAGACTTGTCTGTGTCTCCCCAAAAGTCATACTTTGAACCCTAATTCCCCAGTGGCATGGCACAGTTGGAGGCGGGCCCTTCACTTTGGGCGGTGATCAGCAGTGAGGCAGGGCCTTCATGAAGGAGAGCAGGCCCTTAGGAAAGCGACGCCGGGGAGCTCCGTCAGCCCCGTCCTCCAGGTGAGGCCACAACCACGAGTGTGCGGCCTGCGACCTGCAACAGGTTCCTCGGCAGAATCAACCATGACGGCACCCCGATCTCGGACTCCAAGCCTCCAGGAGCGTGAGAAGCACAGGGCTGTGGTGGATAAGCCATTCGGTGGAGGCAGCCTGAACTGAGACACTGTCCGTGCGCATATCCTCATTACTAATCTCTAGCTTTGGAATCTAAATACCTCACAGACTTTCAACTAAACACACAACACGAGATAATTCCTTTTATATTTTTTCACTTTTATCTGATATAAAAATTCGCTCTGTGGTTATGACACGGCCTATCTAACCTGATGATACCACTTTCAGGCCTGAAATGCTTTCCCTTCTGCAGGCATGAGGACCACACGCGGTCACCGACGGCAGCAGCTACGTTCACGAGAGCTTGCATTTCGGACTAAAATTTAAAAATCTACAAAAAGCGGGTTACTCTTCGTATTTCTGACTTGCAAGGCTAAGATTTACCGTTTCACCATGAAACGCATTAAAGACACCTATTACGCAAATTTAAATTTAACTCTTAGAAACTATGTAATAGCAGAACATCAACATTTTCTGGATAGGTGCAAGCTTTTATATTACATTTTTATTTTGCAAGAAAATAAATTATACAACTTAAAAAATAAAATCCAAAAATTAAGCAGTTCATCAAAATATTTCAGCCTACTGCATACAGAAACTGCTACCATTTAAAATTGTACAGCATCATCACCTCAGTACGTAGTGGCACACATTCAAAATCGTACACACCATATGAAGAGGGAGTACAGCTTAGGAACGCAAATTTGCTCAACACTCCAGACGACATATGTAGTGTAGATGACAGGAAAGCTCTCGGGAAATGTTTACTTCAAAAACACGACCTGGAAGAGTTTGTAAGATAGCATCCCAGCCATTTACATGAAAATAGAAACACCGGCTTGAGTTTAAGATAGCAAATCTTTCTGGAAAACTAGCTAATCTTTCACCCAAATTGAATTTTGAAAATTTGCCCTGTAAGCAGGGCTAATGATGTCCTACTGCAAATAATGCAAAATACTTTTTAACTGCTCTGGTCACATTGTGTATTAAAGTCAATAAAAAGTAAAAACAAGAAAGCTAACATTTTGTTTTTGGAAATTTCAACATTTATGCACAAAATAAGAGACCTAAATGAACAGGCTGACAATGCAGGTACCCCTCCAATAAATGTAAAAATTGGAAGACTTCATAATTTATTTCAAGATCCTCATTAAATCATTGGACACTAATGTTCTAATATTTATCTCGCTGTAAGCAATAAAATAGTTCTATCTCTTTACTTTGTAAATTTTGCTTCATGTCTCTGGACTCCGGCAATGGGAGACAACAAAGGCTGACGCTGGCCAGAAGGCTCTATCTTTCCAGGAGAAATGGAGCGTTCTGCCCGGATTAACCTCTGGCGCGCCCCACTGCCCCACTACCCCTCCGCCCACCCTACTGTCCAGACAGACTTAAAGAAAACTTAAGAATGGTATAGGCACCTCATCAACTAAATTGTTTTCATAAACACCAAAAAGTATTAAACTTTTGTATAAGTAACAGAAAAAAATGCTAACTGTAAGTCTACAGTATTTGCCGCTGTTCAATTTCCCAAAAGACGATTAGGACATAATTAGCTATTAAAAAATTTATAAAATTGAATAGAAAACTTTGCCATGGATTTGTTACCCACTTTTGCAGTAAATTTTCCTTTATAAATCAAAACATCATGGCTTTCATTCTTAAATTAAATGACCAGAAGAGGAGAAATTCCAAAAATGTTCTAAGAACAATTGTAGTTCGAAGCAACAAATCTTAAACTTTAAAAAATGACCTGTAGTTTCCCCTTCAACTGTTCTCCCCCAGGGGCATTCTCCTCCTGGATAAGGAGATCTGCCGAGGCTGTTCCTAAATGTAAGGGACACAATTATTACAAATTATTTTCTAATCTCAAATGTACCCCATTGTTCTCCGTCCTCACGTTTAGTTTAACTCTTCACAACACACTCTGTGCGACGCCTCACGTGTGCTGCCCCAGAGCTGGGCGTGAGGGTTTTAAATTAGAAACAGAACCCTAACGTCCTAGGAGTTTCGGAACAGGCATGGAACATCACCAGCGACACCTGAGGCTCCGTCCCGGCAGCAGGCAGCTCACGACGCCGTCTGGACGGGGGACAGATTCACCGTAACGCTCCGGACAACACTCTGCGTCACACTGTCCACTGTCTACCCCTCGGAGCTCAGCTCTCCGCTTCCTACTTCCAAAGTCATAGGGTTAAAATAGTACTTAATATCAAACAAGATACAAAAGAATTTGCGAGAAAACTTGGAACATGCAGCGTAACGAACAAAACTCCACGTGAGAGCCGCTCTCGCCCAGCGGGGCATCGTCTGTCCCGTCTCGGTTCCCGCGTCCTCACGTCCGAGCTCTGCATTACTCTGGATATAGGTGCTACTTTGGATTGACTGGAAGGAACAAGGTAAGTGTTGCCTCTGGAACATTTTAAAAACGTTTATTTTTAAAATATATAAATATATATGTACATATATTTGGCAAGTTTACTGCTCACCTTAAGACCGCAACAATTTTGCTTATGCTTTTCAGGCCTCAGGTTGTGGTTTTTCTCTCCCTCCTAGGTAACGGACACTGACTACTCTTTAAAACAAAACGTCTTCCTTTCCAGACACCTGAGGCTATAAATCCCTAATCATCAGAGTTTAAAATTCCAAAATATCTCTATGCCGCACATCAAGTGACCAGGTACGTAACCGTACTACGGGACAGTAGGAGGTCTTGGCCTTGTCGTTGATAAATTTGGATAGAACAAATTTGGCATAATAAATACTAGGTCTATAAATATTAAGTGAGTTGTTGAACACACTTAACATGTTTGTTTTGCGATTTTTTTCTCTGCAATTTAAATGATCTGTCTCATACATTTTTTAAACAGCTGAAGCAATGGACTAACATAAGCTTCGCTTTTTCAGAACGAGCTGTCCGGCCACAGAAGACTTTAACCCTCCTTATTTAACCACCAACACCTAAACCAGCAGTCTCCTGCCGAAGCAGCAGCTGGCATTTGTGAGGTGGAAAAAGCTCGTGTCATTTCCAGGCCGCCATGAAATCCAGTTCTCAGATCGAAGCAGGGCGTGAACACGGAACGCGATGCCACTCGATGCCTGCCGCCTCACCTACGTCTGCCCCACAGTGTCGTGTGCACCAGCTCCCTCTTTTGATCAAAAGAAACCAAGAGTGCTATTTCTAGTTTTAATTGCATTTAAAAAAAACAAAACATAACAGCATTATTCAGTGCACGAATATCTGAAGATCCTTCCTGTGCCAAGTACATTTTTATCAGAGAGGGGGGAAAAAAAAAGAGGAAAAAAGCAATTAAGAACCCCACCCTCACCCTTCCCAACTATTTCTTCCGGTGGGCATAAATCAAACGGACCGTGAACAGTCTGTAATGGGCTCTCCAAGAACGCAAGTTTCTCCACAGAACAGCATGCTGTTATCGAGCGCGCGACATGAAGGGATGTCACCATGCTAACTAACGTGACTGGCAAAATATAGTTGTTTTGTCAGGTAAGGCAGAGATTTTAATATTTATGTAATCAAAGTCCCAATAAACCTTCCTCCAGCACAAGCTGTTACAACTTTCTGCCCAAGCACTCTGCAATTCGGGTTCTTACTGTCGTCCATGATATTCAAAGTTATGCCATATATATGAAAGTGTTGATATCGGATTCGTCTCTTCTGATGTATTTGTGCTCTATTAGCCATTCTATTTGCTCTTTTATCATTTTCTTTTGTGGCAAAAACATGTTTTTCAAAATTTCTACTAGTTCAGTCTGCAGCTGAGCGTTGCTAATTTTCTTCCTCATCTTCATTATTTGTATGATAGCTTCCTAAAAGAAAAAGAAAAATGGAAGGGCATTAATGCATTACATTTTAAGTAAAACAACGAAAAATGACTTTTTTACATATCTCATTCTCTAACATCTACCCAAAGGATAAGTCTGGAGACCAGCAGCTTTTACTTATCAAACAAAAAAACTTTCACTCACTGTAAAAGAAAATAATCTCATTATAAGGATTCTTGACAAGTGAGGAAGAGCAAACTAACCCATAACCTCGCTGCGGAAAACCACACCGAATGTTCCGGGGGTACTCCCTTCCACTGCTTTGTTCCACACCATGCACACTGTAACGATTTATCTTACTTGTGAACAGGTATGTATGTGATCTGGCACTGTGCTAACCATCCCTAAAGATGCAGCAAATCCCTCACACGTCCCCTTCCGGTGTATTCAGAGTTAACTCTTTGGGCTGTAGCAGATGCCAGCTGGAGTCAGTTTTTAAAAATAAAAAATTACTACTCTTTATATATTTATCAGATTAATAAATTATATTTGCTATAGATCATTTATTGATTCAAAAGTTTATTAATTCAATTATTCTGACTTCCTACAGGAATAAGCCCTGTTCATCTGAGTCAATTTTATCAGTATTTCCTTGATGATTTAATTACTATTAAGCTTATAATAGAGATAATTAGGAAATTATTAAGTGTTCTTTTCTCTTTTGCTCATCCAGGATGATCTCTGTCCTTAGCAAACCAAAGGTATCTATCTACCTTGGTGGAGATCAGAATTTGCTAAAAACGGAAATGTAAAACAGAAAATTATATAATAATTGTTTTTAAGTTTATTATTATTTTTTTTAAAACAAGTTATTGTTAACTTGGTTTCCATACAACACCCAGTGCTCATCCCAACAAGTGCCCTCCTCACTGCCCACTCTCACTCTTGTCATCCACTCTCCCCACTTCCATACCCCCCTCAACCCTCAGTTTGTCCTTAGTATTTAAGAGTCTCTTATGTTTTGTCTCCCTCCCTATTTATTATTTTGAGATCAAGCACGTGCATGGGAGAGGCAGAGAGAGAGAAGACACAGAATCCCAAGCAGACGCTGTGCTGTCAGTGTGGAGCCCAACATGGGGCTTGAACCCACGAACTGCATGATCATGACCTGAGCTGGAATCAAGAGCCAGAGGCCTAACCAACTGAGCCCCCAAGGAGCCCTGGTAATATCTGCTTTTCACCTTCAAAGTGAGGTGTTTTGGTGCAAAGCTGTAATCGGCTTGGGGGCCAGGTGCTGTCCCCCGTAGAGACTTAAGGATCCCTCCCGTCACTAGGAGAGCGAGTGAACTCCTCCCAGACCCTGGACTGCAGGGCTTGCATCAGGGGGCCAGGGGGAAAGGGGGAAACGGGGAGAGGGGAAGTCTGCCGGCACGTGAAGATCACAGGAGCCAGGGAGGAGGAACGAGTGTAAACGTCTCCAGTCCCCCAGCTCTGGTGGAGGAGACGAAGGCGGCCATGTGAGAGAAGTGGACCCCCAGCCCGGGTCCGCACTTACTAGCTGGAGGTCCCTCAAAGAGGGCCCCATGTAGCGCGAAGCGCACGCGCTGCGGAATCTCTCTCAGTGCCCACGCGGCGGGCAGGGTCTAGAGCTGACAGACCCACAGGGCCGTCAGGGCCAGGTGAGAGGAGGCCGCCCGCAGCCGCCGATCGCGACGGTGTGCCGGGCAGGCCCAGGGGCCACACGGAAGATGTGGCAGAGTCTCGGAGAGTTCGAGAGCTCAGTAAGAGCAGAGGACAGGCCATCAGAGCAGGGAAGGGGCCAGGAGGTCCGCACCACCAGGGAAAAGGATAAGCCCCAGCTCATCCCCTACAGACGGCAGCAGCAGAGAGCAACAGAAGGTCAAACTGCCACAGGCGACAGATAAAGCACCCCACAGATGTCAAGACCAAGAACCCAGGACACTGTCACAACGATGTGACGATCCCTTCACTGTCACTACGAGAGTCACTGTCGAGCGAACTCCTCGCACTCCGTCCATGCAGACGCCCTCTGTGAAACAGCAGAGCGGGGTCGGATGGAACACGGTCAGCGAGAATGAGGAGGGCTGAGCGTCACTGCAGGGGCAGCCTGGACCGCGGGACTGCACAGACTCACCTGTCAGCTTAACACAAAACAGAGCAGCTGAACTTTCTCCGCGCATCTTACAGAAGGACTCTCCTTGCCAACCCCTGCACAGCTCAACTCTAAGCCATCTGGACTTGACCCTGCTCTAGCCATAAACCAGGACTATATCCTGATTCTTCACCCCGGGCGTAAAACTCTTCCAAATCTCTTACTGAATAAACCGTTCCTTTTCACGGCCCACGGAAATTATTTCCTTTATTGCGAAGTTCGTCTATACTTATAGAGTAGATTCGATTCTGAGTTATTTTCCTCAACGAATCTGCCTGTCATACTGTTTTATTTTTGTAGATATTTTAGTAAGTTTTAACACTTGGGAAGTTCCACCAACACCTTATTCTTACTTTTAAGGATCACAAACACTCTTTCTTTATTCTTTCTCATAAAACTGAGAATCAATTTGTAAAGTTCCCAAAATACTGACTTTTTTTTAATGTCCATTCTTTTTTTTTTTTAATGTTTATTTACTTTTGAGAGAGAGAGAGAGACAGAGTGTGAGCTGGGGAGGGGCAGAGAGAAAGGGAGACACAGAAACTGAAACAGGCTCCAGGCTCTGAGCTTTCAGCACAGAGCCCGATGCGGGACTCAAACCCATGAACTGTGAGATCATGACCTGAGCCAAAGTCAGATGCTTGGCCGACTGAGCCACCCAGGCGCCCTAATGTTCATTCATTTTTGAGAGGGAGAGCATGAGCAGTGGAGGGACAGAGAGTGGGGGACAGAGGACCCGAAGCAGGCTCTAGGCTCTGAGCTGACAGCACAGAGCCAATGTGGGGCCCGAACTCATGAACCGAGAGATCATGACCTGAGCTGAAGTCAGATGCTTAACCGACTGAGCGGCCAGGTGCCCCTTCACATGACTCATTAAAGAAGCGCCTATGGGGTCTATGGTTTCTTTCATTTTTATCTTAAGCTTTTAAAATCCACGTGGTTACTGCTAAATAGAAAAGCAACGAACTGTTTTTCCTCTTTATCATATCCTACGATGTATAAGTAATGACAAATGTTCGCCTCTTCTTCTTTTCATTTTTTATTGAATTGGCCAGCAGATTCAAATAATATTAAATACAAACAGTCAAAGTGGGATAACTTGGTTTTAATAATATGTCTAAGTTAAAATGGCCACATCAGTCGGTAACAGGTATTCTTCATATGTTCACAAGGGATCACAAACTCAGCTTTAAAATGTTTGGCTGGCTCAGTCCCAAGAACATGAGTTCCTCTATTCTAGATCTTTGGGACAGGAGTTCGAGCCCCACACTGGTATGGAGAGAGCTAAAAATAAATAAATAAAACTTTAAAAAAAAAACGTTTTCAAAGTATTCCGTCATTTCACACTATAATGAAATTATAAGACTTACAGAAGAGTTTAAATACTTCAATCCTAGAATTGTAACTTATTGCTGACATACATTTAGTCAGTCGTGGTCAAGGGGAGACACAACCTAAAACCAAGGTTTGGCCCAACCAACAGAATCTACCAGAGGTGGGGGGCACCTGGGCGGCTCAGCTGGTTAAGGGTCCGAATCTTGATTTCGGCTCAGGTCATGACCTTGCAGTTGTAGGATCGAGCCCCATGTGGGGCTCTGCAATGACAGCACGGAGCCTGCTGGGGATTCTCTCTCTCTCTGCTCCTCCTGTACTTGGACTCTCTCTCTCTCAAAATAATAAACATTAAAAAAAAAAAATCTACCAGAAGCCACCAAGACAAACACATCTCTTACAGCAGCTAAGAGAAGGTCAACAATACACTTTTTAAATTCCGGGAAAGTGAAAAGCAGCTCCTCATTACAGGTGAAATGCCTACATGCTTTTAAATTTTCATTAAACATTTGAAGATAAAAAAAGAGAAAAACTTCTGAAACTAATATTGCACTGTGCATTAGCTAAAATTTAAATAAGAAACAAGTAAATACAAAAAAATTCCAATTTTTTCCAAAGCGCAGACACTCTGTCCTAACACCACGAACCTGGGTCCTTAGTATCCTCAGCTGCACTATTCCTTCGTTCTCCTCTTCTCGCATCCTTTCCGTGGTCAGCTGCAAGCGCCCAATCAGGTTGATCTTACCTCTTTTCTGAACTTTTGCGTTCTTTCTATAAAAAACATTGAATCAAATATTTTACAGTGGAAGGCTGTTTAAACATTATAGCAACCATGTCTGAGAAAAAAGATACAGAAATATTCTAAAGACTTCTACTAGAATTGTTTAAAGGCAGAGTGACCTATAATCGACATACGGCTGTATTTAAAATGAACCATAGGCTCTCCTCCAAACACAACAAAGGTTCAGTTAATAAAATAGGAGTGACGACACGCCCTATAATAACAAAGCTAACATACTTTATACTGCCATGAAAGAGCTTAGATAGTTGGAAATATATGGACTGTTATTTATCACCTAAATGGATCTTAAGGGAAAAAATGCTTTGTGTGAATGAAGCCTCTTCAGAGAGCAAAAGGATGTTTAAAGATAAAAAGCAAGACAATCAGATACCAAAGCGTACCCATGAAAAACATGCAAACAGGTGAAGATCTCCGGTTCATCAGTATGTTTAATGAACATCTGAACGGCAGAGCCCGGACTGACGTCAGTATACAGGTATGTCTTAAATGTAATGTAAAGAAAATAACCATTCTGCTGACACTACGACACCAAATTTCAAACAAGGTATTTTTATTTTACATCAACCACCATCAGACTTACATTAAACTGAACTCCTGGTTCACCGAGAAGAGGGTGCCTTCTGTAAAGTCTTTGGGTGAGTTGACTTGAGGTTCATACAATAAAACTTGCCGCTTGAGCTTTGGGAAAGCTACTAAAGACTATGAAGAAGAAAGAGGAAACAATTACCATCTGTAAACGGTATGAAACACCACGATCGGTTCTCCACCATGGCTAACAAAATCACAATCACACTTCCGTCTGGTGCCTCAACGGTCTAACATTGTGAATGTATGCCGAGGAAAGGACAAGGAGGGGGGTGGATCACGAGGCAGGAGGCAATAAATGATCTCTTTACAGTAAGACAAGAGACTACAGGGACCGGTCATATCCGATCACAGCAACTGACTGAACTGCCCATGCACCCCAACTCTCCCTTTTTTCCTTTTTTCTATTTCACCATCTTGGTAACTTGCTTATGTTCAATTTCTTTTTTTTACAATTAATACCACATTAGTGTATGTGTATTTTTTTTTCTTGGTTAAAGGTCATGGGCAGAGTGTTAAGAATTCATACATTTATTATAAGCGAGCCATCCAACATATCCTGCTATGTAACTGGATACAACTTTAAAAACAAAAAAACGTCAAACAAACCCATAAAGTCCTTCTAAGCTCAGCATCAGGAAGTTCAGTTGCAAGTTTTAGATTTTCGAAGCTGATTTTCTCTCTGGGTCTTTGGTTCCATGCAAACAACACAGCCAGCTGAAATGTTGTGACCTCCAAATCGTATTGCCCTACTTCATTCTTGAATGTTATCTGTAAGAGAGCAAGTAACGGAAAGGTGAAATCTCTTCAGGATGAGGACCACCTCCCTGCTAGAACACCCCTTACATGAGATTATCCGTGGAAAGGACGGTGAGTTGTCTTCCAATATCCATTCTTCCTTTCTACACGGTAATAACAATTTTAACAGGACTTCATGACTCCCCAGAATAAAGGCTCATCTTTCATGGAACAAAGTGTGGTCATGTGACTAGTTCTGCCCAATGAGATGTGAGTGGAAATGATGGGGGAAACTTCTAGAAGTTGCTTCGCACGTAAGGAATACTTTCATCTTTCCCTTCCTGGTGGGCTGGAAGACAAGCCACAGTGGGGATCTTACTGGATTCTGCAGACAAGGGCAATACCTCAAGCACTAGTACAACCAGAAGCTACATCCCTAACAACTTTACGGACTACATGCACTGCACCTGTTCAAACTTCTACAGGGGAGAGAAACAAAGATCCATCTTCTTTAATCAACTCTTACTTGGAGTCCTGGCACTTTCGGTCAAAGTAGTATCTGAACTAACACACCATCTACTTACAATTCCATTTGACATGAGATGATGCCAATGTAACTTCCTGCCGCTGTGGTTTCTTTTGTAGAATTCTTCCACTTCAGGTATCAGGTCCTCTAGTTCAGTAGGAAGGGAGACAAAGACCTTCTCAGAGCTTCTCGACCACGCACCAGCATTGAGAATTTTTATATTAACCGAATCAGCTATAGGTAGGAATATCAGAAAATATGAAGTAAATTATCTTGGAAATGGGTAAAATTCAAAAGAAATAAAATATGTACATACTGGATAAGCTTTGGTAAAAAAAACCTTAAAGATTCTGTTAAAAGTGTCTTTTAAAAAAAAAAAACATAAGGATGAGAGGGGTGCCTGGCTGGCTCAGTCAGGAGAGCACAGGGCTCTTGACCTCAGGGTCGTGAGTATGAGCCCCATGTTGAGTACCAAGATTACTTAAATAAAAACGAAACAAAAAAAAAATAGAAGAAGAAGTTAGTGTCTTCATGTGATGGGATCTGAAACATGTGCAACTCAGGCAAGTGAGCGGTGGCTGTTTAAAAATAATACCTGCACATACACACACACACACACATATATATATACACACACACACACACACACACACACATATATACACACACACACACACACACATATATACACACACACATATATATACACACATATATACACACACATATATACACACACACATATATACACACACACATATATACACACACATATATATACACACGCACATACACACACACACATATATACACACATATACACACACATATATACACACACACATATATACACACGCACACACACGTATACACACGCACACACAC
This sequence comes from Paguma larvata, assembly GCA_030068075.1. Lineage (NCBI taxonomy): Eukaryota > Metazoa > Chordata > Mammalia > Carnivora > Viverridae > Paguma > Paguma larvata. The sequence goes on along the minus strand of CM057831.1, from coordinate 1,723,389 downwards.
ATATACACGCACACACACATACACACACACATATACACACACATACACACACATATACACACACACACATATACACACACACATATATACACACACATACACACACACACACATATATACATGCACACACACATATACACACACATATATACACACACATATATATACACACACATATACACACACGCACGCACACACACATATATATACACACACATACACACACATACACACACATATATATACACACATATATACACACACACATATATACACACGCACACACACACATATACACACACACATATATACACACACACATATATATACACACGCACACATATATACACACACGCACACACACACATATATATATACACACACATATATATGTATACACACACACACACACAAAAATAAAGATTAGCAAATCTAAATTCTGTTAAATTCTGTTCTGCCGGATGTCTTCAAAGAATATGGACTTTGTAACATCTTTGTACCTATTCCTACTAAGGTTCATTTCTAATTTACTGGAAAACAAAGATATTCTCTTAAGAAAGCCTATATATATAATACATGTAATTATAAAATAATACCTGGTAAAGCCAATTTATTGTTTTTGTGCATTTCCTTAAAAGCTTGGTTCAAATCTTCAGATACTTTTATGTCCTGAAACATTCTAGCAAGCTTGTTTACATAATCTGCGGGCATACCAACTTCCTAAGAAAAGCAAAGACAAAAGAGGTAATGAACAATAATATATAGATGCTTTAGTATAAAATTATTCCTCATTTATTTATCAGAATAGTCATAGTCTACTTATCTATTAAATTCGATTCCTAAAAACTAAATGGGCGAATACAGGTCACCCAGGCTTTCTCCGCATGAGTTCAAACGTCCATGAATCAGTCACCGTAGTAGAGTTAAGTAACACCAGTCCCCCAACAACACAGTTCAAATTTCAGTTATCACCATATATTAAATATGAGTAATGTATAAAGTACAAAATTTACTTCTCATTGGTGACCAATCACCATACTCTTTTCAAAATCTGTTAGTCACCTGTATTCGGTTCACCCAGGGAGAGCAGCGCATAGTGACAAATCCACTTGACGTTTTATAAAAATGAATATTCAAGAGAGCTAAGTGGCCAATGAAGATGATAAAAGCACACCAAAGAAATACAAATAAGGTGGAAATAATAATAATAATAATAATAATAATAATAATAATAATAAGCTCCAGAAGAAGTGACACCAGCAAAAACCTTCACAACCTTGAGCGGCCGAAAAACAACAGGCTACCAAGTGGACAGAGAGAATGACAACTCTCCCAGGCCCACAGATGGTGCTCACCCTGTGTTCTAAGCCACATGGCAAGAAGGCACGTCTGAGTCAAACTATTCTTCATTCACATGACGGCTTTCCTGAGACACAGTGCACCTGCCACGACTCACTCTTTTCCAGTGTGCAATTAAGTAGTGTATTTGCAGAGTCTCTATGGGTTTGGCTATTGTGGGAGTGGGATCCTACACTAGATAGGTGGTCTTTGTAACTGAACTGGTTCACTTCACATGACAATGTCAACGGTCACCCGTGTTGTATATAGCCTTTCTCTTAACTACTAAATAACATTCCATTGTATGATTAATCCACATTGTGCCTATCCCTTCGTCATCTGAGTGACATTTTGGGTCGTTTCCACCTTGTGGCTCTTATTAATAGTGCCGCTACGAACATTCACAGACACGGCCTTGTGTGGGCATGCGCTCGAGCGGAATTACTTAGGAACGGAACTGCTGGGTCAACTTCGTTTAACTTTTTGAGAAAATGCCAGGGTTTTCCAAAGTGACTACACCAATTTGTATTCTCATCAGCAACGCATGAGGTTCCAATGTCTCCTCTTCCTCGCCAACACTGGTTATTGTCTTGTTAACTTTAGCTTCCCCAGTGGGAGGAAAGTATCACTGCGGCTTTGATTTGCATTTCCCTAACGACTAATGATGTCGGACATCTTTAATACACTTATTGGCCATCTGAGTATCTTCTGTGAAGAAATGTCTATTTGAATCCCTTGCCATTTATAACTAAGTTATCTTTTTACTGGTAAGCTGTAAGAGTTTTTTTATATATTCTAGATATAACACTGGACACATGAATTGCAAATATTTTCCTAGTAAGTAAGTAATAAGTTACTCTTAAGTTTTTACAAAGAAATCGTACTTTAGTTCTGAAAGTTTCTTATGTTTTAAATTACAGTATACTAAATACATATTCATTTTAGAAATTTTTTCCTATATATTTATTTTTAAATTGATTTTCTGGAAAGAGACAGAGCGTGAGCGGGGGAGGGGCAGAGAGAGAAGGAGACACAGAATCTAAAGCAGGCTCAGGCTCTGAGCTGTGAGCACAGAGCCTGATGCAGGGCTTGAACTTGCAAACTGAGAGATCATGATCTGAGCTGAAGTCAGATGCTTAACTAACTGAGCCACCAAGGTGCCCCCTTTTCCTATATGCATATATAACAGAGAGAGTTTCTAATGTTTTGACAGAAATTTCTCAGTCACAAAATAGTAATTTTTCTCACTGTTAATATTAAGATAATTTTGCACAGTGTCCGTCTGCAGAGTAATTTTTACTATCCTCATATAAGTATCATGCAAAGCGGGGCAATCGGTAATTGTGTATTTTGAAATACATATATAAATGAAAGACATATATATAAAATACATAACTACATACACTATATATAATCTTGCTATATATTAATAAAATCAGCGCCATATATATAAGTAAAAGACATATTCATTAAAGTGAACTGACAGGAACAGACTTAAAATATTTTGATAAGAGAATTTAGTCATGATTAAATTAGCATCGATTACCCTAAATAAACCATCATCTTTTATGTACTGGTTCTTTTGCGTATATAAAAGCCTTTGTTTACAAACATCCCTACAGTTAAGCGTTTAACACTGAAGACACGTAATGATGCAATGATCTGTCCTATGACCCATTCGATAAGGTCAGTTCAAATGAAAGTGGAAATAGGAAAGAGCAAAACATCAAGAGCAAATCAAGAGCAAAGGTGTTTCACTAAAAGACTATTAAAAAAATATACTTTATTAGATATCTATTTTATATAATTGACGGCATGTTCTTATAAAATGTCCCCTACTTCTTCAACACTAACAACATTACTTAAGCACACATAGAACCATGTGCTATATTAAGAAAAACAAATAGTAAAAAATTTACTTACTCTTAGCCATTCTACCATATTCTCTTCAATTTCACTATCAGCAGAGATGTCTAAGATAAGACGTCGCGTCAAATGAGCTTTGTGATATCTCATAAAAACGTCTTTATTTTGTACGTATTTAAGTACCAACAGCTGTACAGAAAACAGAGTTACTTTCAATTCATGTGCACTCTTTGCCACCTCTCTCACTGAGACCTTTCACATCCCCCAATGTCAAGTCCAGAAATTTACATGAGCGTATACAGAGAGAGGTCTGCTAAACTGCGTGGGTCTGAAAAGTAACCAGTCCTGAGACACTATTTTACTACTTAAACAATTAGCAAATTTGAGACTGTAATCAAATAACCTTTTAGTTCCTATAAACATCAATTTTCCAGATTTTTATACGCAATGTAGTAACACTTTACATGAAAATTAAGGGTTCTCCCCCAATTTTCTCTTCTGTAAAGCCTTGTCACTTTTTTCTGACACTGATCTTCTAAGCCTTTTTGTCTATATTCTCTATCTTTACTTCTTGTCTTTCTTCCTCTTTGTATTCCTGAACTTAGAGTGTATCGCACTCACAGCCAGGATACAAAACCCTTACTCGTGTTGAACCACCTATTCTGGGCTCTCACAAAAACAAAGAAGTGAAAAATTCCCAGTCTCTCCCCTGCCTTTCCAAACACCATCAGCCCCATTTCCCCCTTCTTTGTCCTTCAATAGGAGCTAGCACTGAATTCCTTCAAAAGAATCAAGAAGAGGAAAGAATTAAATCTATTTTCCTTTCTAGAAGCTACAAAATAAGTATTTCCAGGAAGAAAACAACTGCCCTAAAGAGATCTTACACTGTAAAATTTCACATTAGCTGCTCACAGATAAACATTTTAAAAAATGTGATGCTATCACAGAAAGTCTTACAAACAAAACACAAATGCAAAGTAACTAAAACTTCTGAAAAGAAAAAAAAAAGATATGTACCACTTCTTTAAGCTTTGCTTCAATCTCTTCAGAGGTTAGTTTTTTGCTTAATGGTGTTTTTCTTAACAACATGTCACAGTAATTGGCAAGCAGCTCAGGGCATTTTGATTCAGGCTGAGTTTTTAATCCCACCCTGAAAAACAAATGAAAAGCAGTTGATGAAAAGTGACCGATATCTGCAAATATTTTCTTTTCAATGTTTGTTTATTTTTGAGAGCACGAGAGAAAGAAAAAGAACAGAGGAGGGGCAGAGAGAGAGAGAGAGAGAGAGAGAGAGAGAGGGAGAGAGAGAATCCCAAGCAGGCTCCACACTGTCAATGCAGAGACCGACGTGGGGCTCAAACCCATGAACCATGACATCATGTCCCGAGCCGAGATCAAGAGTTGGACGTCCAACCAACTGAGCCGCCCAGGTGCACCTGCAAATATTTTTTCTAGAGCTGATTTTTCACAAATTTTTTCCGTTGTAGAAGTGCAGTGGTGGAGGCTGAGAGTGGGATGAGGAAGATAACGAGGGGGCGTAACTTAAGGGGGCCCTCACGCGCAGCTTCCCAGAAGTGCACCGCAGGGCCCTGAGAGGTGGGCTCCGAAGCGTTCTGTACCGGGGCCATGGCCTGCCCCCTCTGCCGGGAGTCTGGTCAGTGATCTTTAAAAACTTTTCTTCAGGTACTTACTTGAAAAACTGTAAATCCTTGCAAATTTTTAAGTTAACATTTAAAACTTTTCATTAGTAATATGCCAAGAAAAAAAAATAGTTACTGCACTCACCAAAATGTCTCCAACATAACCTAAATTCCAGTTATGTGATACCGACCATCTTCCATTTAAAAACACTGTAAACGAACTTTCCTTAAACAATGAAGGACATGTATCTCTATTTTACTTTGCCAACAAAACTTACAAGCCAGTGTACCACATTTTTAAGTTTGAAAGTTCTTTATCTTACTTCTCTAGACTATATATGTAAATAAATTTAAATTCAACGTTTCAAAAATTTGTGTATATAAAACGTAAGTGTTATTTTCCCAGAACTGAGTGTAACCAAATGATTTTAAGTACACAACCTGCCGAGACAACAAACGTGCATTGCTTGTATGTATAAAACACAGGCAGCGGCTTTACTGCGTCCACTCTCACTGAGGGAGATGAAACTTATTTCCTCCAACTTATGAATCCAGAAATTACTTTTATTTCTACTTTTCATTTTTATAAATACATGTCTGTCCTGAAAAATCTTATTCACGTCAGTAAGTACATGAAGTTTTTCTGATGTCACTCAACTTGCTGAGAACCTTCTGAGTTATTGGCTTAAAAAATACATACAGATCTAACACAAAAGGTTATTTTTAATAATGCATCGAAGTAGCCATCAGTTGTGTGGAAAGCAAAGAACTGGAAACCATATGACTTGCAAAAGGATCTGATATCTAGTTATTAGAAATTCATTTTGGGGGATGCCTGGGTGGCTCTCAGTTGGTTAAGTGTCCAACTCTTAATCTCAGCTCAGGTCAGGATCTCACATTTCGTGAGTCTGAGCCCCACTCAACTTTGACAAAGAATTCTCTCTCCGTCTGTCTCTGCCCCTAACCCAGTGGTGCTCTTTCTCTCTCTCAAAATAAATAAATAAACTTAAAAAAAAAAAGGAATTCATTTTCTGTACTTCAATACCAATGTTTCAAATATTCCTTTCTTATGCAACTTGGAGGCTTTTTAAAAATGTTTATTTATTTATTTTGAGACAGAGAGAGAGAGAGAGAGAGAGAGAGAGAGAGAGAGAATCCCAAGGAGGCTCCACACTGACACGGAGTCTGATGTGGGTTCCATCCCACGAACCGTGAGATCATGATCTGAGCCAAAATCAAGAACTGATCACCTGACCGACTAAGCCACCCAGACGCCCTGGTGCTTTTCATGTTTCGAGGCAACGCACCAAAACAAGAATAAGGAGAGGTGTGCCTGTCTCTGCACAGCAGGGAGACTAACTGTGGAGACGCAGAAAGGGCAAATTTTAACGACACTTCCGCCAGAGGGCTCCAGTTTACAGAAGAGCAGATGCGGAAGCGGAGGACTGAAGAAGGGATTTCCTTCAAGGTTTCCACCCTGGCACTCTCTACGAAGGTTTTTCTGCATCCCTGACGTGGACATCTGCCAGTATGAAGACCACTAACTTACTCCCAAGCCCTTCATCTACTCGCACTGCCAACACCTAGCTCCTGCACGAACTCCTGCCCAGTCTGTAGTGGTCCGTCTCCCTTCCTCCAATTCACCCTGCTAGGGGACAGCGGTCAGTCCTGTAAAGTTGTCTCTTTGAAGGGAGCGTGTCATTTCCTCTCCTAAGGGTGTTTGGGGCTTTTTACTTTGTTTTCAGTTTTTCAGCTGTTTCACTATGACGCACCTAATAATGACTTAATTTGTATTTATCTTGCTTGGGATTCAAAGGGACGCCTGAATCTAAGAGTTGGCATCTTTCATCAATTCTGGAAATTTACGGCCAAGAGCTCTTCAAATATTGCTTATGTCCCCTCTCCTGCTCTCTACAATTCCAATTACATTTTGCTATAGGCATTTTACCTTTTCTCAGTAACCATTTCCACCTATTTGTTCATTAATCTTTATTACGTGTTCCCTATCACTTATTATCTACTTAAGCTTGTCATTACTAAGATATAAATCACACACCATGCAGTTCACCCATTTAAGGTAATACAATGCAATGTTTTTAAGTATATCTACAAACTTGTGCAACCACCATAATAAAATTTTAAAACATTTGCATTACCCCCCAAAGAAACCCCACGCGCTGGCCAAATGCCATCCTCCAGCTATCCCTCCCTCCCAGCCGCTGGCTACAAGGAATCTACATGTGATCTTCACATGTATCTTTACCTTTTTCTGAACATCCCAAATAAAGGGAATCACAAAATATGTGGTCTTTTGTGACTGACTTTTTAAAATTATTAAAATTATTAAAATATTTTTAATATTCGTCCATATCATAGCACATACTGTTCGCTCATTCCTTTTAAAAAATATTTACCTTTTTATTGTGGTAAAAAACATTTACCGTTTTAACCATTTTTAAGTTGACGATTCAGTGGCAGTAAGTACATTCACAATGTTCTGTAAATATTGTCACTGTGTCCAAAACTTGTTCACCGCCCTAGACAGAAACACTACATCCATTAAAACTAACTTCCCAGTTCCTTCCCTTGCCCCCAAGTCTCAGGTGAGGTCTATCGTACTTTATTGAGGAACTTGCCTATTCTAGATACCTCATATAAGTGGAATCACACGAAATTTGCCCTTTCGAGTGTGGCCTATTCCACTTAGGATTTCTCAGGGCTTTATTCATGTTGCAGCATGTATCGGATTCTCATTCTTTTTTCCGGCTCAAGAAGAGTCCACTGCGTGGCTGTACCATATTCTGCTTACCCATTCATCAGACAATGCGCATTTGGCTTGTCCTTCTGAGGAAGGCTATTAAGAATAATGCGGCTACATGGCACAAAAACAGATACTCAGATCAATGGAACAGAATAGAGAACCCAGAAATGGACCCGCAAATGTATGGCCAACTCATCTTTGACAAAGGAGGAAAGAATATCCAATAGAATAAAGACAGTCTCTTCAGCAAGTGGTGCTGGGAAAACTGGACAGCGGCATGGAGAAAAATGAACCTGGACCACTTTGTTACACCACACATGAAAATAAAGTCAAAATGGATGAAAGACCTAAATGTAAGACAGGAAGCCATCAAAATCGTTGAGGACAAAGCAGGCAAAAACCTCTATGACCTTGGCCGTAGCAACTTCTTACTCAACACATTCCCAGAGGCAAGGGAAACAAAAGCAAAAATGAACTACTGAGATTTCATCAAGATAAAAGGCTTCTACACAGCAAAGGGAACAATCAGCAAAACTAAAAGACAACCAACAGAATGGGAGAAGATATTTGCAAACTTCATATCAGATAAAGGATTAGGAGTACCCAAAATCTATAAAGAACTTCTCAAACTCAACACCCAAAAACCAAATGATCCAGGGAAGAAATGGGCAAAAGACATGAATAGACAGTTCTCCAAAGAAGACATCAGATGGCCGACAGACACATGACATGATGGTCAACGTCACTCATCGTCAGGGAAACAAACCGAAACCACACTGAGACACCACCGCACACCCACTGGAATGGCTAACATGGACAACTCAGGCAACAACGGATGTTGGCGAGGACGTGGAGAAAGAGGATCTCTTTTGCACTGCCAGTGGGAATGCCAACTGGTGCAGCCACTCTGGAAAACGGTATGGAGGTTCCTGAAAAAATTAAAATTAGAACTACCCTAAGATCCAGCAATTGCATTACTAGATATTTATCCAAGGGATACAGGTATGCTGTTTCGAAGGGGCACATGCACCCCAAAGTTTATAGCAGCACTATCAACAATAGCTAATATATGGAAAGAGCCCAAATGTCCATCGAGGGATGAATGCATAAAGAAGATGTGGTATTTACAATGGAGTATTATTTGTCAATCAAAAAGAATGAGATCTGGCCATTTACAACTACATGGATGGTGCTAGAGGGCATTACACTAAACGAAATTAGAGAAAGACAAATATCATATGACTTTACTCATATGAAGACTTTAAGATACAAAACAGATGAACATAAGGAAAGGGAAGCAAAAATAATATAAAAACAGACATTCTTAAATATGGAGAACAAATAGAGGGTTGCTGGAGGGGTTGTGGGGGGGGCTAAATGGGTAAGGGGCATTAAGGAATCTACTCCTGAAATCATTGTTGTACTATATGCTTTAACTAACTTGGATGTAAATTAAAAAAAAGTAAATTAACAAAAAAGAAGAATGCTACTATAAACATCTGCGTGCAAAAAGAAATTTTTTTTAATTTTTAAAATTTTTAAAAATTTTTTTAATTTTTTGAGAAATAGAGAGCAGGAGACGGGCAGGGAGACAGGGAAACACAGAATCCAAAGCAGACTCTAGGCTCTGAGCTGTCAGCACAGAGCCCGACAGTGGGGCTCAAACTCACGAAGTGCAAGATCATGACCTAAGCCAAAGTCAGATGTTTAACCGACGGAGCCACACCCAGGCGCCCCTCGTGTATAAATTTTTGAGCGGAGTATGTTTTCGCTTTTCTTGGGCATATATCCAGTAGTGGAAGTGCTGGGCTACACGGTACCTCTGTATTTACCTTCTGGAGGGACTATCGAACTATTTGCAGAGTAGCTCCATATACGTATCTCATATGATTCCAACCTCTCCACATTCTCACCGACACAGTATCTTCTCAATTTTAGCTATCCTAGTGGATGTGAGTGGTATATCACTGTGGCTAAGTTATTAATCTTAATTATTTGGGGGCACCTGAGTAGCTCAGTCGCTTAAGCGTCCAACTTGGCTCAGGTCATGATCTCACAGTTCGTGACTTCGAGCCCCGCATCGTGCTCTGTGCTGACCGCTCAGAGCCTGGAGCCTGCTCGGATTCTGTGTCTCCCTCTCTCTCTGCCCCTCCTCCACTCGCACTCTAGCGCTCTCAAAAAACTAAACAAACATTTAAAATAATTATTTTAAAGTCCTCAACTGCTAACTCTTGTGTGGGATCACGTGATAGTCTGCTTCTAAAATGGATTTTCTCTTGTTGATGCTAAGTCCCTCTGCCTTCACAAGCCTGGTAGTGTCAAACTGAATCCCGGGCACGACATATAAGAGAATCACAGAGGCCCCAGATGATGTTAGCTTCCACTGAGAGTGGTTTCACGCTGGGGCGCATCGGGGGGCTCAGTCGGTCGAGGGTCCAACTTTGGCTCAGGTCATGATCTCACGGTGAGTTCGAGCTCCCCATTAAGCTCACTGCTGTCGCCACGGACTTGCTTTGGATCCGCTGTCCCTCTCTCACTGACCCTTCCCCTGTTCAAGCTCTCTCAAAAATAAAAAAATACTTAAAAAATTAAAAATTAAAAAAATTTAAAGAAAGAGTTCTTTATTTGGGTTCATGCTTTGTTCTGTTATGGAGAGGGCTAATCACTTTAACCCTGTCAGGAACGGAGTTGGTTCAGGCTGCGCTGCAGTTTTGGTAAGAAACAGTCTGCCTCCGGTTAGTCACTGAGTCTAAAGAATGCCTCTCCCGAGCCCCGATGAGAGTGCGCGGGCACGGAGGAGAGGTCGGGAATGGCGGACAAGAGATCAGTAAGTGAGGAGGTGGCCATGCGAGGGAGGGCGCGGTGGGAGGTGTCAGGGCTCCACAGGATGGGGACGGCATCCTCGTACGGGGTGGCCCAGCGAGGGCCTGGCTGCGACGAGGAACCCATGTCCGAGCAAACGAGGCCTGGCGCTGTGGCTGCAAGTGACGATGCGCATCTCGAAGCCCATCTCCTGAGAGGGCCTCGCAGCGGTGAGACCCCGACGCGACGAACACAAGCAGCACCACACCCTGTCCGCTCAGTATCACCGGCTACTGGAAGAAATTAGGGTTCTGTGGGGAAACGGCTGATTCTGAGGCTAGACAGGGACGAGTTGCAAAATGAGCATGGAAAGGAAGAGTCTGCTGTCAAAAGAACCTAGAAACCAGATCCAGCCAGTGAAATCTAGGATGATGTGAAAGCCAAAATAAAGAGTGAGAGTAAATGATAATATTCCTATTGTAAACAGGAAAACCGTGAGCCCATACGGATACGATAAGTCGATGCATCGTTGCAAATGTGATGGGCAAAAGGATCTTCACGTAGTTTTATTATCTACGTCAAGTAGCCATTACAAAACAATTACAGAGCAAGGCATGAACTCTGTAATGGAGAAATCTGGCAAACACCAACTTCATCAAGGGATCAAACTAAACAAGACGAGGCCTGGATTCAATAAAAATCATGCACCTTCAGACAGGATACACTGAGAAATCACAAACTTTCACCTTTGCGGAAAACGCAAACCTGCATCTATTCATGAGGAAACAGGAGATTAATTTAGACTAGGGGACATTTTTTTGTTTGTTTGTTTTTAAGGTTATTTATTTTGAGAAGAGAAAGAGCATGCGCGTGTGAGCTGGGGAGGGGCAGAGAGAGAGAGAGAGAGAGAGAGAGAGAGAGAGAGAGAGAATCTCAAGCAGGCTCCATGTTGTCAGCACAGAGCCCGACTCGGGGTGTGAACTCACAAACTGTGATACCATGACCTGAGCCAAAACCAAGAGTCAGAAGCTTAACAGAATGAGCCAACCAGGCACCCCCAGACTAAAGGACATTTTTACAAAATAACTAGCCTCATCTTAAAAAGTGTCAAGGACAAGAAAGTCACAGACAGACATGGTTCCAGACCAAACAAAACCAAATGAGCATAACAACTAAATGCAACACATGATTCTGTAATGGATCGTTTTGCTATAAAAAAATTATATGATCAATCAATGAATTTTACAGACGTCTGAAGAGCAGATGGCAGTATACATCAAAATCAATTTCCTTATTTTGATAGGTGTATTGTTATTATATTGGTAGAAAATATAAACTAGTGTAGCTGGAACAATGAACACACTCTCAAATGATTCTAGAAAAAATTTTTCACGTATTTCCAAAAAGAATAAAGACTACTACTTACAACTTTATGTATATAAGTCTGACAACTTAGAATGAATTAAGTTCCTTGAAAAACACGACTGACCAAAACGGAAACTATGTTACATAGAAAAAATCTAAAGAGGCTGAACTTGTGATCAGCATCTGTCCAGAAGGGAAACCCCAGGCCCAGACGGTTTTACTTGTGATTCTATTAAACATGTAAGGAGGAAGTAATACCAATTACACGAACTCCCTCAGAACATACGAAAGGAGGAAATAATTCTCAATCCATCTTATGAAGCCAGCATAATTCTCACCCCAGAAAATGATAAAGATGTCACCAAAATGAAGATTGTATGGGGTACAAAGACTAAAAAGGGAAGAGGTAAATCCTTCATGAATATGAATGAAAAAAATTTTGACCAACATTAGCAAACTGAATCCAAGAATACATAAAAAGATTAATATACATCACGACCACATAGAGTTTATCCTAGGAATTAAACCTTGGTTAAATGGTTTTTTTAAAATAATGAATATATTCACCACATCAGAAGAATACAGAAGAAAAACCTTAATCATTTCAACACAGAAAAAAAGTATTTAATAAAAGTCAATACCCGTTTATTTATTATCAAAACTTTTAGCAAGCTAGGAATAAAAAGCTATCTAACTAAGGATATCTATGAAAAACCCTCAGCTAACGTTCTACTCAGTGATGAAATACTAAAGGCTTTCCTTTGAAGCTTGCCAGAAAGGATAGGGACACCCACCTTAACTACATCTATCCACAAATGTACTTCTGATCCTAACCAGTGTATCAAGGCAAGAAAAATCCATGGTATAAAGATCAGAAAGGAAGAAGTAAAACTGTGTATATTCACAGATTACATGATCATTATACAGAAAAACCTTACGAAATCTGCAAAACAACTATGAGAATAGCTTTCACGAGGTAACAGGATATAAGATCAATATACAAAAATCAAATGTTCATCTAAAGATACATTATACTAGCTGACTGTAAGACTTACTACAGAACTGTATTGTGACTGTGTAGCGGTGGCCTAAGAACACCCAAACAAATCAGTGGAAGAGAATAGAGAGCTGAGAAACACATACTTATTTTGTCTTAAAGTTTATTTATTTTGAGAGACAAAGAGAGAGAGAGAGAGAGACAGAAACAGAGTGAGAGTGGGAAGGGTCAGGGAGAGACAGAGAGAGAGGAAGAGAGAGAGAACCCCAAGCAGACTCCGCATTGTTAGCGCAGAGCCCGATGTGGGACTTGATCCCACGAACTATGGGATCATGACCTGAGCCGAAACCAAGAGTCAGACGCTTAACTGACTGAGCCACCTACGAGCCTCGACACACGTTATTTTTGAATCATCTGATTGTGACAAAAAACCCTGAAGCAATGCAGTGGGGAGGGAAAGTAATTCCAGCGAACGGGATGGAACTGCCTGTTACCCATATGAAACAAAAAAGTCATGAGATCTACCCGACGAACACTACACCTAATCATTAAGATGGATCCTAGGACTAAATGTGAAAGCTAGAATCATAAAGTTTCTAGAAGGAACAAAAAAGATTATCTTCGTGTCTCAGGGATAGAGGTAGACAAATGTTTTCTAGACAAAACATAAAAAGCAAAAAACCATAAAAGAAAAGCAGGTATCTCTCAAATGACCTATATACAGAATATATAAGAACTCTTATAGCTCACTAGTAAAAAGGAACAATGCAGTGGGGAAAAAAAAGACAAAAAAGATGAATGATACTTTATAAAGGAAAATATACGAAGGCCAGGACTGCCTGGGTGGCTCAGTTGGTTAAGCGTTTGACCTGCTCAGGTCATGAACTCATGGTTCCTGAGATCGAGCCCCACTTTGGGCTCTGGGCAGACAGCTCAGAGCCTGGAGCCTGCGTGGATTCTCTGTCTCCCCCTCTTTCTCTGCTCCTCCCCTGAGCTCATGCTCTCTGTCTCAAAAATTAACAAAAAAAATTTTTAACAAGATATAAGGAGGCGAAATACTACATGAAAATGTGCTCAATAGCAATAGTCACAAGGAAACGGAATTGAAACCATAATGAGACAATCACTACAAACTCCAGAATGACTAAAATTAAAATGACAACTCTAACTGCTGGGAAGCATGAGGATGGGCCAACTTTGCTGGTGGGAGTGTGAAGCTTCCCGCACACGTGGGAGACCAGCCACTATGACAGGCCAGCACACGGATGGGTGTCAACACCTCTGTGCTGCACTGAGAGAAGCTTTACACGAAGAAGTACACAGTGTGTGATTCCATTCATATAAAGCCCCAGAGGAGGTAAAACTAATCTAGGCTGAAATCATCAGAACGGCGGCCTCTGGAAGAGGGTCGGGCAGGACCGACAGGGAATGGGCTCGCGAGGGTTCTTGAGGATGACAAACACACTACACATCGGAACAGGGTGTAGCACTGTCCGGCCTCAAAGAACTGGGCACTTGGGGTTTATGCATCTGTCGGCATGTAGGTTTTTCCTGAAAACGTACACCAACACCATATTCAATTAATGACTGTCGGCTGAAGCGTTCAGGGAGTGAAGGTTACTTGTGCCTGAAATTTCTTTTGAAATCCATTTAAAAAGCTGACTGATGATATATATGGAGATACATATTTGACAAAGCAACAGGTAACAAAAATTTGAAAATTTTCGTTAAAAATTGTGGGAGGCAGGGATGAATGAGGAAGACCTTTACCCATCCATGTGAAGAGATTCTGAAGATGTAGTTTATGTGTTTTATATATTTCACGATGTATAAAGAAAACAAGACAATTTTGTCAATTTAGCGGAACATTGTTCTACTTAAAAAAACGAGATCAACATTTTTTGGTCACAAAAGGAGATAATTTAATACGAAATCAAAATTTGAGACAGTTTTTTTTCCCCAATAATCAGACAGTTTTTAATATGCAAAGGCAACAAAAATCATTAAAGTAAAACAAAAACAACAAAAATGAAACCTAACAGTTTGCATACCCAATAATGTATAACACACTCCAAACAACGTAAGAATTTTAAACATGATTTTTAAAAACTTACCCTTTCTGCTTCAAGGGTAATTCAAGTTTAAATATGGTAGCATCATTAACAACTGCTTTATATGCCTGCAAAGAATTTAAAATGAAACAAGCATTATTTTTTGCTTTGAAAATACAAAAGCTAGATACTTTATTTTTTTAAATGTTTATGTACTTTTGAGAGAGAGAGAGAGAGAGAGCGAGGGCGTGCACGAAAATGAGAGGGGGAGGGGCAGAAAGAGAGGGAGACACAGAATCGGAAGCAGGCTCCAGCCTCCGAGCCTGTCAGCACAGAGCCCAACACAGGGCTCGAACTCACAGACTGTGAGATCATGACCTGAGCCGAACCTGGAGGCCTAACTGACTGAGCCACCCAGGCGCCACCCCTCCGCCCCCCCTTTATAACATACAGCTAGATATTTTAAGTGTGCGCCTGGCCTGACACAAGTTTCCGAGTCGGGGACTTCGGCACGCCGTTCTCAGGCTGTGATTCTCACTATGCTCAGGTGGGGTCTCAGTGCAGCCACGCCATCCTCTCTCGTCAGTACACTCTCTCAGAACGCACTTTCCTACTGTCTCCTTTCTCTTCAGCCTCCGGTATTTTCTCCCCCAGGGAGACTTCCAGCTGATGACGTGGCTTCCTACTTTCCTAACAAAACTCAACGATCACAATTCCCTCCCATTTCTCCTCCATCGTCAGTTTCCCCCGTTCACCATTTCTGCAGCCTAGATACACAAACAGGTCGTTATCGACACCTTGAAAATTCTCTCTTGCCTTTGTTCGCCTTGAGCTGCTGCGTTTCTCTCCCTCTCTTTAAGCTGGACTCCGGGCTGAAGTACCTACTCCATGGTCTCCAATGTCCCTACTGCCGTCCCTACTGGGAAACCCGCCGCGAGCAGGCTCTCATACCACTGCTCCACCAACCGTTCTTGCCGAGTCACTCACCGCCTCCACGTCGCCGAGGACAACGGCCGATGCCCGTCTCATCCAACCTCTCAGCGGCATCTCAAAACAGCAGATCCCAGCCTCCTCCTGAAACTGCTTCTCCCACCTGCTTCCTACCACAGCGCACTCTCCTGGTCATCCCACTCACTCCCCTCTCACCACAGGAAAGGTGGTTCTTCATCTTTCTCGTAACTAAACTGAGTGTGCCAGACTGGTCCCTGGATCTTTTCTCTTTTTCTCTTGTGACTCATTACACTGGTGACCACAGCCAGTGTCAGCCCTTTAAATACGTGCAGACGCGAAAGCTCCCGATTTATTATTCTTGGTCTATTCTCTCCCTTACACGCCCACCTTGCCACTGCCACATGGACATTTAACAAACCTTTCAAAGGTAACTTGTTCAAAACTGAGCTCCTAATCTCCTACAACCATCCCCCCCAAAACCTGCCTCTCCCATCATCTTCCCCCATTCCAGCGAGCAGAGGCTCTAATCGAGCAGAACAAAAATCTGACCGGCACCCTTGAGTGGTCTCTAGTACATCCGACATCTGACGCATCAGCAAACCTTGTGGAGCCTGCGGTCATCATCAGTACCCAGCCAACCTCGACTCGCTCTACCCGCTATCGCTTCCGGCCTGAGCCGCCATCTTGCCTTCACGGAATTACCTACAGCGGTTCCTAACTAACCTTCTTGCTTCTTCTCTTGCCCCTCTTCTGTCTATTTCTTTTGCAGCAACCAAAGGATTCTTTTTTTTTCCTAATGTTTTAAAAGTTTGTTTGTTTGTTTATTTTGGAGAGAGTGGGTAGAGAGAGAGGGGAGAGAGAATTCTAAGCAAGCCTTTACACCATCAGCGCAGAGCCCAATGTGGGGCTCAAACCCATGAACCATGAGATCAAGACCTGAGCTGAAACCAAGAGTCAGCCACTTAACCAACTGAGCCACCCTGGGGCCCCAACCAAGGGATCCTTTTAAAATGTAAGTCATATGGGGTGCCTGGGTGGCTCAGTCAGGTGAGCATCTGACTTCGGCTCAGGTCATGACCTCACTGCTCATGAGTTCGAGCCCCACAGTAGGCACTGTGCTGACAGCTCGGAGTCTGGAGCCTGCTTCCGATTCTTCCTCCATCTCTCTGCCCCTCTCCTGCTCTGTCTGTCCCTCTCTCAAATATAAAATAAAACATAAGCAAAAAAATTAAAATGTAAGTCATATCCATTCTGTTTAGAACCTGTCAGGGACTTTCTATCCAACTCAGGGTAAAAACCAAACTCCTTACCGTGGCTTGGTCTTACATGATTTGGCCTCTATGGTCTCTCTGACTTCATTTCCTACTCCCCTCCCCTCACTCGATCCACTCGGGCCACAATGACCTTTTTCTCTCCGGTTCCTGGAACAGGACAGGGGTATTCCCGCCTTACAGCATCTCCATCCGCTATCTCCTGTGGCTGAAAACCCTCGTATACCACATACCTTCATCCTGATTCAAATGTGCTCTCAATGAAACCTTTGGTGGCCACTCGATTTAACATTTCAAACCAAGTCACCATCTCCACCCTCCCTTAACACCCTTCCTTCTCTCTCTCTCTCTACCTACCTTCCCACCTACAACAGAGAGAGGGGCACAAAACAAAACAAAACAAAAATCCCTAAACCCTACTGGAGACAGCGGATTGCCCTTTTAGAGTCACAAGAACAAAAAAAAAAAAGAATCTAACTTGGGAAACAATGAAAGGTAGTTTGAAGCAAAAACACGGTGGTAATTTCTAGTGAGAGGTTTATGACATTTTAAAAGATAAAACCCTAAGGATAATTCTATGTTTCACTATTATCCCGTGCTAGCAACGACAGAAGAAAGGGGAAGGGACGCAGCGTTAAGTGACATAATACCCAGGAGTCCTGTGAAAAGGGCAGAGGACACAGGAGTTAACTCTGCTTGGGACAGGATGTCAGGGACGGCAGCCTATCAGGGAAGTTCCAGGAGGAATGTACTTTGAGGTGGGTCTTAAAGGATGCAGGAAAGGAAGAACAGGAATTTGATAATGAGTAAGAGTGAAAAACAGGAAAATATTCTTGGAAAAATGAAGAGAGCAATTTTCTACTAAATTCTACTTCATACGCATACCCAACACTTACAAAAACATGTACCAGGCCAAATATAATATAAATGGTTGCCCTCCACTGATAAAAAAAAATCAGAGTCTCTAGGTTTTTAGTTTGTAATTTAGAAGCATGACGGTACAAGTTTCTTTTTTAAAAGTAAATTATGATGGAGCGCCTGGGTGGCTCAGCGTCCGGCTCTTTACTTCGGCTCAGGACATGATCTCACGGCTGTGAGATGGAGCCACGCACTGGGCTCCACGCTGGGCGCGGAGACTGCTTAAGATTCTCTCTCCCCCTCCTCCTCTGCCTCTCCCCTACACGCAGGTTCTCTCCCTCTTTCAAAAAAAATTTTGTTTTAATTTAAAAATATTGACATAGTGTTAACATACAGGAATATATACCTTATCTCTTGCAGTCAGAAATCGTGGGTCATCTTGAAAAGCCTCTTTGACGAGTTTACTAAATCTATTAAATAACGTAAGTAACTGCTCAACGTATTTCTCAGAGTCCTAAAAAATAAAAATGTTTCATACTCAACAGGTTCTTAGAAAGAAAACAATACAAACAATAATATAAATGTAACTTTAATAAAACATTATAGCAATAAAATTTGGGAATTCTCTGAAAAAAAAAAAACTTTTTCTCGATATTAAAAGATGTCCCAATATTACTGTTTTGCCGTCAACCCCTATTTTAAATACCCGACCTCGTATTTAAAAAACGCTGACACGCACGCGTCCCTGCCCCCGAGGAAACTTACGGTAGTGATGGTCTCGGCAGCCGCCACCATGTCCGCGAGGCCGGCACTGACGATGTGCTCCTCCAGGTCCTTCAGCATGGGCTCGATCCCACTGGGAACCTTGTCCATCAAGGAAAACATTAAATGTAACTCTGAAAGGACAGAACGCACTCATGAAATCACCTCGTCCATCAAAATAAATTTTCTCTTGGCTCTGTATCGTGGATCTAGAATGCCTATGGTAGGAGAAGTGTGGAGAAATATTAGCTGGAAATTGAGCATCTTACTAGTATTCTGTGGGTACAATTAGTTCAGGAGTCATTATAATAAGTACTATAACTTCCTGATCTACCTTCTCTGACAAAGAATATTTTTAAAGGAAACTTTAATTAAAAGGGACCACACAGCACAAAACCGAACTCCTCTTAAAGATGAGCCATTTGACCTTCAATTCCAAAGAATTTTTTATATTCTAAGAAGCACAAAAGCTTATGCAGAAAACTCGTCTATTTCACGAAGTAGACATAATATTAAATACACAGCACCACCTCACTAGTGGCAAAGAAAAATCACAGCATCAGACTATTCAGAATAATGATTATAAAAGAAAACCTCTACTAGGGAGAATATAAAACGGCACTCATTCGTAAGGAATCCTTCAGTTCATGCAGCACTGTTCCGTGTCATATCGTTTCACTGACCTTCTCAAAACTCTTGCTGCACAAAACTGTTTACCACTAAATCAATCCTTCTGAAGGGACTCCGATATAGATCAGATACAACTTTACTTAGCTTGGCATACAAAGAGTCAAATATTTCATTTATGCCGATAAACTTTTTACTATAAAACTAGTAACAAGTGTATGAACCTAGGTGACCTGAAAGACATACTTTAAGCGCAACTAGAGATTTGTATACACAACGACATCTGGAGAGTAACACATCAAAGTGCTAAGTTATCGCCATGCAGAAGAAATGCAGGTAATTTTTTACTGTATTCCTTCTGGTTGTAGTGTACTGGAACCCTCCCAAAATATATCTTTATTAAGAAAACATGTAAATAATAAAAAAGAACAACTTGAAAAAATCTTAAATTGTAACCTATTTTAGGGGAGAGGGATGAAGTTCATTAACATGGAGTGTTATATTACTTTCTAAAAATACCTGTCACAAAGGTCCCCGCAAAGTCAAATACCTAGCTCTTTTCTATCCCATATGTTTACCGCTTTAAATGAGTCTCTAAAAGAGGAGTCCTTGGAGTTTGAAGACAAACTGAAATCCACCTGCCCCCCCACCCTGCACCTAAGCATCATACCTAAAGGGGGAAGGTTCAAAATGTAAATCTTTAACTGCTTTACAGTACTCATATGTTAAACATCTTACCATTTTCTTTAAGCACAGTTTACAGCAACAATTAGAACTATATATAAAAGAATCATCTAATAGCAACTTATTAAAAGTGTTTTGCTTCAAAAATACCTCTTAAAAGATCACGAGAACTATATATGATGTTTTACCTACTTTCAGTTTCATTTCGTTTGATCATGCCTTGGCACTCGGCTAAGATAGTCTCTTTAAAAGACGTCACCAGGGCATTGACACAGCATTCCATGAGCTGAAATACAGCAAAAATCGGTCAAGGCTATCATAAGCGCAAATCTACTGCACTCCATTTTGCTTTTTTAGCTCCATAAAACCACACTTTGCAACAACAACAGCGAGCAAGTGAGTACACTGAAAGCAGATGTGACTTACCTTTACTACAGGGATATGGAAGGTGGGTACTCTATGCTCGCGCACCAAAGTATATCTAGACCTAAGAAAAAGGCTACAGAACTGACGTTCTCTTTAGAAATTTTAATAAAAGCCCCCAAAGAAGAGAGGAAAAAACTGGGAAACATACAAAACAAAATGAAAAAAAATAAATAAACTGATGAATTCGTCTTATCTGGAGAGAACATGTGTTAAAATTAGATTCTAAAATGCTAAAAGTCTGAATGCATTCATTCAACAAACCCCCACTAGATGCCTAGTATGTGCAGGCACCAATGTGGTTCAGAGTCAAAGAAGATTAAGGTATAACCCGTGCTGTGGAGAAAATCCTAGGTCTCCTTGAGGGGAGGGAAGAAAGCAAACATAAACTAATAGATACAACTCAGTTAAGCAGTAAAACACACACACACACACACACACACACACACACACGCCCAACAAACAAAAACAAGCAGGGGAACCGTGGACTTCTTTCTGGAGTAGTTAAAAAGGTCTCACCGACAAGAGGAAATCTAAATTGAATCTTGAAAAATAATTACAAGTCCAAAATGGATTGAGTATTCTAGGAATAAGAAGCTGGATACGGTAGGGAAGAGACAGTGGAAGAGAAAACTAGAAAGGTAACCGGAGGCAAATTTTGAAGGAAAATCTATAGTTTGGGATTTAATTCTGTAGGCAGGGCAGGGAACAAACAGTCAAAGGTTTTAAGCAGGGGATAAATGCAACGAACTTCGACTCCCCCAAGAACGGACCGATAAACGAGGCTGTCGTAATACTCTTCGAACACGGCCTAGTACACGGCCGAGGGCCAGCGTTCTGGGAGGTCGTCGGATAACCGTCCCCCTCCCCGCCCCCCTCCCCGCCCCCACCGCTGCTCCCTCATGTCACAGAACGGCTTCCTCTCCTTGCAGGCCTCAAGGGAAAGGAGGAGGTCGTGAGCACTAAAGCAGGGCACCCACGGCAGACGGGGGGCGCATCTTCTGAAATGAAGACCATCCATCCGTACGAGGAAGGGAATTACGTGTGTCTTAAAAGCTCTTTGTTAAAGATTCTCCTTGGAATTGACAAAATGTTCATAATTACGGACGCTAACTTCAGGTAATGGGGATTCATTCGTTATACTACTCTACTTTTTAAATCTTAAAAATTTTCCGTAATTAAAAGTTCTTTCCAGGTCCCTTTTTGAGAAATATGCTAATGACCTTAAAATCCACGTATGCCAATTTCCTAAGAACACCAACACACAAAGGGCGGTGGGGAAATGTCTGCCTTGCCCGGCGGAAGCTCTGCCCCGCCCCCTGCTAATCTCATTCTCTCCCAGCTCCGTAACAGGCACACTGAACACTCCCACCCTCTGCGGCGAGGCCGACTGGGAGCAGGCAAACCTAACTACATATAAGGGAGAAGAGACAAAGTGCCATCAAAATAAGTTCCAAGCCTCTGTCCTTCATCTCCATTTTCATTTTGCTTTTTTTAAAAGTTTATTTATTTTGAGAGACAGAGAGTGAACACATGTGACTGGGGCAGGGGCAGGGGCAGAGAGAGGAGAGAGAGAATCCCAAGCAGGCCCGCACTGACAGCACAGAGCCTGATGGGGGGCTTGATCTCACAAACTATGAGATCATGACCTGAGCAGAAGTCAAGGGTTGGACACTTTTTTTCTTTAAATTTTTTTTTTAACGTTTATTTATTTTTGAGAGACATAGAGACAGAGTATGAGCAGGGGAGGGGCACAGAGAGAGGGAGGTACAGAATCCGAAGCAGGCTCCAGGCTCTGAGCCTGTCAGCACAGAGCCCGACGCGGGGCTTGAACTCACAGACTGTGAGATCATGACCTGAGCCGAAGTCGGCTGCCCAACCAACTGAGCCACCCAGGCGCCCCGCCCCTCAAGTGTTGGACACTTAACCAATGGAGTCCCCCAGGCGCCCGCTCTCCATTTTCTATTGCACTGAAAATTTACACTTGAATAGAAGTGTTGTTACCTCAACTTTTGCAAATTCCAAAAATCCAGCCTGTGTTTCAAACTGTTGTGAAAGGGCTTTTTTTTTTTTAGTTTTTTTTTTAATTATTTATTTATTTATTATTATTGAAAGAGAGAGAGAGAGAGCGAGCGAGAGCATGAGCATGGGAGGGGCAGAAGAAAGGGGGAGACACAGAATCCGAAATAGGCTCCAGGCTCTGAGCTGTCAGCACGGAGCCCAATGTGGGGCTCAAACCCACGAACGGCGAGATCATGACCTGAGCCGAAGTCGGACACTTAACCGAATGAGCCACCCACGTGCCCCTGAGAGGTTTTTAATTTCTCTTTTTTTAATTTCCTTTTTTTTTTAGTTCATTTATTTTGAGAGAGAGAGAGAGAACACATGCAGGAGGGCAGAGAAAGAGAGAGAATTCCAAGCAAGCTCTGCACTGTCAGGGCCAGGAGTCTGATGCAGGGCTCAGATCTCCCACAGATCGTGAGATCATGACCGGAGTCGAAACCAAGAGATGGATGCTTAAGCAACTGAGCCACCCAAGTGCCCCTTGTTGTGAAAAGTTTTAATGGCTGTAACCAGCTTTCTTTCTTTTTTAAAATAACACAGAACAGAATAAAAAAAAAGCAGAGTGCATCATACATAATAACAATGAGTATTATTTCACAGAACTTTTGTTTCAGGTATGTGCAAGTAAGCACAGTACATGCTAAGCCACAATACAAAATGTATTCCCTATAGTGGGTTATAAGAAGGATTAAAAGGAGAGGACAAACAACTGAAGAAAGCTGAGCAGAATCTGGTAACGGCTTAGATGAAAGGAGTTAGGGAAATAAAAGTCTGTTGAAGTGGTTTCTGGTTTGAGAGGTTTAGTGACTACAGTGAGGGGTATCTTTCCATGAGCCGCAGCTCTGTAACAAGCGCTGCACTGGCTGTTCTACACACCTTGTTTACACATGACCAGCTCAGCAAACAGATATTTAACACATAAGGAAACAAGTTTACGGAAGCTGAATAAGTTGGAAATGCTGCACAGTTGGTTCATGAGGTCGTGTAACATGATGCTGTATGTGACAGTCTTTAGCTTTTGTTACTACATCAACAGAGCAAGTACATACTTAATAATGGCTACATGCTGGGGTGCATGGGTGGCTCAGTCCACTAAGGGTCTGACTTCGGCTCAGGTCATGATGTCATGGTTCGTGGGTTCGAGGGCCATTCAGGCTCTGGGCTGACAGCTCAGAGTCTGGAACTTGCTTTGGATTCTGTGTCTCCTTCTCTCTCTGAACCCTCCTCTGGCACTCTCTCTCTCAAAAATAAATAAACATTAAAAAAAATAATGGCTACACGCTGAGAACTAAGTGCTTTAAAGAACAGAGAAGTACAGAACATGATTTGTATCTTCAATAATCTTACAACCCACCTGGGGACCTGTAAGTGTATACCAAAAATTTTGTGTACAACTCATATATACCAGAGGTACATTAAAAGAAGTTCAACTCATTAACAAAGATGTGGAAATAAAGGCATCATTGTTACACTATAAACTTCACGAGGACAAAGGCTATGTTTTATCCATAGATATGTATTCGTGGCCTCACACACAGTTGGTGCCTGATAAGTAACACAACAAAGTAGTCTATAATTTCCTACTAAATTTAGTGGGGGACACTATGGGAACAGTGGGAATTCAAGTAAGAGGAAACTGATGAAGGCTAGGGAATTTGGGGGGACTTTATCACAAGACGGATGGTACTGGGAATACTGTCAGAGTTCACAGACCGACAAAGCGAGACAGGCAGAGACCAGCAGGCACACTGGTGATGAGCGCAGGACCCGCTACATCTCTGAAGATCACTTGATGTCATGTAGCGGCTTGTAAAAGTGCATACCCTGTGCTTCAGCAATTTCATTTTCCGTAAATTCCGTTCCAAGAGAACGACAATGTGAGTTAAAAAGATAATAGCATATAAGGATGTCCTAGGAAGTATTATTCTTAAGAAATAAACTACAGTAATGACAATAATGAAAATGCCCATCATTAGAGAATTGGTTAGGTATAATTACTAGATATATATGATTAAGTACATACAAGCATTAAAAAGAATATTATAATACACTTCTGTATCATATAGAGTAAAATATGCAGGACATCATACATTTCTTTGACATGATATAAAGGAAGGGAGGAAGGGAGGAAGGGAGGAAGGAAGGAAGGAAGGAAGGAAGGAAGGAAGGAAGGAAGGAAGGAAGGAAGGGAAGGGAAGGGAAAAGAAAAAAAGGAAAGAAAAGAAAACAAGGCAATGACCAAGTAAACAATACAAAACGATGATCACTGTTGAAACTATGGCCTGGGTTTGGGGTGGGGTTGATTATACTCTTTTCTCCACTTGTGTAAATATTTGAAAACTTTCACAATAAGGCTATTTTTTAATAAAAGAGACTAATTATGATATAAAGCCGTAGGTGATGAAAAATGCTTCGAACACTATTTTACACAGGCAGAAAGAAGAAGGGAGATGGCTTGATCGTTTTCCCCTTACCGCAAAGGAGTCTTGTCTTAACGAGAGCGTCAGTTCCTTGAGGGCAGAGATCAGGTTCTTCCTCTTTCTTATTTCATTCCCATCATTTACCAAAATACTACATAGTCAACCCTACGTATATTATCGGTTATTTGAAAAATCCACCTTGAATGGAAAGGAGAGTGAGAAGCCGTCTCTCTCTGTTCTCCCTTTCCGTCTCCTGCTGCCAGCTTCCGTGCAGAAGACCACTTTCTGCCATATGCCATCACCTCTCCCGCATTTTGCCCGAGACGAACACAAGCTCTACATCGACAGCAATCTCCCCCCAGAGGTCTGAAAGGGGCGACACCTTCACTCTCCGTGTACTTCATGTTTTACCTCCCTCTAGAATAACACTCTGCAAAGATGCTGCCTGTCTCCAACACCGCAGGTGCTCGGTACCTGCCCAAGGAAGATGGAGGGCGGGACGGGGAGGCTGAGTGATGGGGAGAGTCTTCCTTCAGTGGTATTCAATGTGTACCATTAATTCTACTTCACTAAAATTTAGGACAAAGCAAAAAAGAATGGCTCTAACTTTTGTTAATTCTGTCAATCTGTAGAACTGAAAATTTGCTGCACTCCGTAAAGCAACAGCAGCAGCGGGAGCAGTGCTGGCGCCGATTCACTCTGTACAGCATTACTCTGCTTTAGAAAGACTCGCTTCCACCTGGACACCATAAAGTGTTGGCACATCCTTTACTGGCAATATATATAAACAGCTGCTCGGACAAGCATAAAGGTTTGAGACAAACAAGAGCTTAGACAGGGCTGAACAAAAAGGAAGAAGTGAAACTACCAGTATTTACAGACCACAGGACATTAATACAGAAAACCAAGAACACACTTCCAACGAACAGTCAGAACTAACAAGCAAATTCAGTGATGCTGCAGGATATAAAATCAAAATACAAAAATGTGTTATGTTTCTTTACACTAATAAGGAACTATCACAAAGAGAAATTAAGAAAATGATCCCATTTACAAATGCATCAAAAAGAATAAAGTACCCAGGAATAAATTGAACCAAGAGGTGAAAGAATTGTACACCCCAAACTGTAAGTCATGGATGAAACAAACTGAAAAATACACAAATAAATGGCCTTCAGTGCTCATAGTCTGGATGAATAGTGTTAACATGTCTATACTACTCAAAGTAATAGACAGAATCGATGCAATCCCGATCGAAAGTCCAATGGTATTTTTCACAGAAAAAGAACAATCCTACAACTTGTAGGGAACCACAAAAGACCCAGCACAGTCAAAGCAATCTTGAGAAAGAAGAACAAAGCTGGAGGCATCACCTCCCCGACTTGGAAGTCTATGACAAAGCTCTACAGTAATCAAAACAGTGTGGTATTAGCGCAAACACAGACCCGCAGATCAACGGAACAGAAAAGAGAGCCCAGAAATAACCCCACACATATGTGCTCAATTAATTTACAACAAAGGAGCCAAGACTATACAACGGGGAAAGGATAGTCTCTTCAGTGAACGGTGCTGAGAAAACTGGAGAAAAGCCACACACAAGAGGAAACTGTACCAGTCGCTTGCACCACACACAAAAATGACCTCAGAACAGATTCAAGACTCAAACATAAGGCCAGAATCCACAAAACTCCTAGAAACACACGTGGGCGATAAGCTCCTTAACGCAGCTCTTGGCGATGAATTTTTTGAGTAGGACACCAAAAGCAACAAAAGCAAAAATAAACAGTGGGACTGTGTCAAACTAAAACACTGCGGCACAGCAAAGGAAACCAGGAACACAATGAAAAGACAACCTACCAGTGGGAGAAAGTCACTGCACATCACATATGTGACGAGGAGCTAGCATCCAAAATGCACAAAGAACTCCTACAACTCAACAGCAAACAATAACCAATTCAACTGAAAAACGTGATCTTCCCATGTGTCCAAAGAAGACATAAGATGGCCAACAGGTCACTGAAAAGATGCTCATCATCACGACACTGCAAATCGAAACCACGATGAGCTATCACCTCGCACCTGTCAGAACGGCCAGTGTCAAGACGACAAGAGTAACAAGGGTTGGCGAGGATGTGGGGAAGGGAGTCCGTGTCCACTGCCGGTGGGAAGTAAACTGTGCCGCCACTGCGGAAAAAACGATGGAGGTTGCTTGAAAAATTACCGTATGATCCAGCAATTACACTTCTGGGTTTTTATCCAACGAACAAGGAAACGCAAACTTGAGAAGATATATGCATTCCCTGTTCAATGCATCATTTACAACAGCCACGATATGGAAAGAACCTAAGTATTCATCGATGGATGAAGACGACAAAGAAACTGTGAGACACACACACACACACACACACACACACACACACACGTTGGGCTTGAACTCACAACCCTGAGATCAAGACCTGAGCTGAGATTGAGTCAGATGCTTAAGCAACTAAAGCTTAACCTCATACGTGGAATCTTAAAAAAGAAGAGAAAAAAATTCCCAAACTCATAGATACAGAGAACATATTGGTGGTTGCAAGACGCAGTGTACTAAGGGTAGCAAAAATGCATTTTATTTTTAGTTTAAAATAAACTGAATTAAATTTTTTCAAAAATAATTTTTATTTACTCATTTACTCCTCTTTATACGTCTTTCCCTATCTGAATGTTAACTTGGTAGCAACAAGAATTTTATTTTGTTCGTGGGGTGCTCCCAATACCTCCCGCATCGATAATAGAGACTACTTACCTACTTACTGAATGACTGAGTGCTCGATAAACACGCGTCAAATGGTTTAATAAAAAAACAAACCAAAACGTAGAGGGTTGTACTCTCTAGCTATACAGGATCCCGTTCCTCAATAAACCCAGGGCGTATTCACCAACCAACAAACAAATCTTTAGATTGCACAATTTCTACCCTTACCCCATGGCCCATCACACCGGAAGAAAAGCAGTCCAGTGGAAAAGTCACTAGTATAGAGCTAGGCAGCAAAAGCCGTAACTCATCTCACATATAGGATACTGAAGACAATGAGTTTTCATTACTTTTCACCAGGTGTTTCATAAGAAGGCTAACTATTATTTATACACACTGCCTTCCCCGAAATTCTAACTTAAAAGCCCTTAGGAGAGTCCATAAGCTCTTCTAAGTATGTCATCTTTTAAAAACTGGAGAAGGCTCTCACAATTAGCCCCCCTCTGACTCTATTCTCAGACTATTCCAATAACCCAGGCTCCACATCTTTCACTCATCCTACAGGTCCTTCAAATGTCTTTCAGGGAGCATCTGGCTGAGTCGGTTGGTAGAACATGCAATTCTTGATTTTGGGGTCATGAGTTCAAGCCCCACACTGGGCACAGGGCTTACTTTAAACTAAATTAATAAAATGAAATTTCTTTCACTTATTCCTTCAAAATGCCTCTTACACGCCTTCCTTTCCATTCACTTATCGTCACGGACCTGGTCAAAACCCTTTTACTGCATTCTCAGCAACTACAAGCAAGTCGCTCGCCTCTTTCCATGTCACGGGCACCCAAGTGCGGTGTTGCTCCCCTAGTCATCACTTTCCCGGCTCTCCGCTCCCAGAGCACTGGGTCCCAAAGCCTTCAGACCTACCAGCCTGTCACACAGCAAGTCCTGAACAGAAATTTTTTCGTACTGTTTCTAAAACAATGATAGAACTCTCGAACTATAATATAGAGCACAAATCAAAGGAAAGTTCTTTAGAGGAAGTCGGTATGTGCTTCAGTCTGTAAATACTTGGTGACAACCAAGGAGAAGATGTAATAAAGCAGCCCGCAAGTCCCACCTCTCTGCGGCATCGCAGGGAGCGGGAAACGAGAAATGCGGTCCGACGCAGATACGCTGGTGACCCAACTACCACGAGCAGTACCACTACAGGTAACGCAAGGTGCTGACAGGGAAAAAATTTCAAATCCCAAACAGCAATAAAAATATTATCTTTCCCCAACTTCTACAGCAATATCATCCTTGGAAAAGAAAGTGTATTATTAATATCATGCAAAACTATTTTGGTGTATAGATAAAATAAAATTCGGTTTTAGACACAAGCATAAACAAGATTCTCCCTTACATGAGTGGCCAGTGGGACTTCTGAAGGTTACCTTTGGGATGTGATCTAATTTTTATGTGGGACCATCTGAGCACTGGGGCACGTCGCATTCCTGACCCAATTCACTGAAAATCACTGTGATGACCAAAAAAACCCTCCCCAAATTTGTATAATACTTGCTAAGGGCAGATGTTACCTTCATTGAAAACCTCTGGCCTAGAGATTTCAGTTAAAAATGAAGTAGCCTAGTTCAAAAATACTAATCTAGAATTTAAATGTTCTCCACTTCTTTCCCACCGTTTCTTTGTGTTCATGGGCATCTTTATGTTGTGATAATTAAACAACTCAAAGCATTACCAACTTTCCACTGATTCGTCTCTGTCATAATCTGTTGTACTAAGACAAGCGATTTCAAGTAAAAGTTGAATTAGGATAAACCTATAATAGGATCCTAAAGATACTATCTTGTTATATAATAAACTTAACATTTAAGCATTTTACACATTAGAAACTGTGAGAGGAAGATCCTGGGAGTAACTTTATTGGCTACATTGGATATGTCAAAATCCCCTTCGACTACAAACGTTTATCCATTAAGAAATGGGACTTTGTGTTCGTTCCTAAAATGGAAGAATGGTTTAACGTCAGGAACTCTGTTTAAGGGGTTTACTCAATTAGCTCAATGGAGGATTAAAAAGGTTTTCTTCATAATAGGCTTTTTTTTTTTTCTTTTTACATTTTCTTTTGATTTTAGCATTACAGAAAAGTTGCAAAAACAGCACAGAGCGCCTACACGTCCATCAGCCAACTTCCCCTAATGGTCGTCCCTGACATAAGTAGAGCACAACCATCACAACGAGGAAAACAGCATCCTGCATCACCTAACCACAGACGCACTCAGAACCCGCCAGCGTTCCCACTGACGTCTCCTCGCTATTCCTGCACCTTACCCACAGGCCCACCTCGCGGTTACTTGTTGCTCAGTTCTCCCAATGCCCCCAGGCTGGGACAGTTCCTTAGTCTCTCTTTTTCCATCTGTTACGATCTTGACACTCTTAAAGTTTTGCTGAGACTGCCACAGAAATGAGGTACCCTTCTCAGCGCATCGTCTCCAGGTACACCAGGTCAGTGTGTCCCATTACCGGGGACGTTACCCTTAATCACCTGATGAAGACAGCGTCTTCTGGGTTTCTCCGTTGTGAAGTTACTATTTTTCCCTTAGTAAATATCTTGGGGAATATACTTTGAACCTATTAAAGCAGTCCATTTTACCTTAAACTTTTGGCCATTAATTTTAATACCCATTAGTGAAGCTTTTCTACAATTACTACTGTGATATTTGCCTAATAGTGATTATCAATTTCCCTCCAAATTTATAAGGTGGACATCTCCTGTAAGAATGAGTTTGAGCATTTTGTGTTTGTATTTTAATTTGTAGGTCTTTTCCCTCTACCATTTTATTTATTTATTTGACAGAGAGAGAGAGGGAGAGAGAGAGAGAGAGAGAGGGAGAGAGAGAGAGAGAGAGAGAGAGAAAGCACGCGCACACGCACAAGTGGGGCAAGGGGCAGCAGGAGGGAGAGAAAATTCCAAGCAGGCTCCAAGCTGTAAGCGCAGAGCCCGATGTGAGGCTCGAAGTCACAAACTGTGAGATCGTAACCTGAGCTGAGATCAAGAGTCAGACGCTTAACCGACCGACGGGGCCACCCAAGTGCCCAAAGCATTTTCTGTGTTTAATGGCCAGTATTAGGTATATATTTCTGTGATTTGTCTGTATCTTTTTCCAATATTTTTCTTTCATGTTTTCATTCATTTTCGTTCCTCAATTTTAAAAAGTTCTTTATATAGCAGGGAGAACAGGCCACGTTGTGATAAATGTCACAAACATGTTTTCCCAGGCTGTCAGTTTTCTTTTGACTTTGTTTATGTTTCTTTTTGTAATTGTTAAAATGTGGTCACAATTATCAATCTTGTCTTTTATGGACTCTGAATTTTCAGTCATATTAAAAAGCCTTTCCCTAACACCGAGGTCAAAGAGGAACTCTTCCAGGACCTGTATGACTGTCTGAGGACCTGTAGTCCCATCACCGCCTTTTTAAAGTTTATTTACTTATTTTGAGAGAGGGAAAGAGAGAGAGTGAGAGTGAGAGAGGCGGGGGGGCAGAGAGAGAGAGAGAGAGGGAGAGAGAGCATCCCAAGCAGGCTCTGTACTGGTGGTGCACCAGTGCAGAGCCTGATGTAAGGCTCGCACTCACCAACCACGAGATCATGACTGGAGCCAAAACCAAGAGCTTTAATGGACTGAGCCTCGCAAGCACCGCTCCCATCCCCGTCTTTTAAAAAGTCTATCTTTACTCCCAATGATTTGAGATCCAACCTTTGTCACATAAAACTCTGGGCTTTCTACCCCGTACCACTGGTCCATCTCCATTCACGTGCCCATACCACATTCTCTCACACAGGATGTTTTAATGTCTGGTAGAGCTTTGTCCGCACAGCTTTTCTTTTCCAGAGTTCTCCTGGCTATTCTTACATGTTTATTTTTCCAGACGACCTTTCCTATCGACTTGTCCTAGCTTTATTAAATTCTATTTTCACTGGAATTACAGTGAATTTATAAATTCATTTAGGGAAGAAGTGACATCTTTATAATTCTGAGTCACAGAATTAAGAATAATTCATGTCTTGGGGAGTCTGGGTGGCTCAGTCAATTAGGCATCCGACTCTTGGTTTTGGCTCAGGTCATGACCTCGCGGTTCGTGAGTTTAAGTCCTGCGTTGGACTCTGCACTGACAGCGCAGAGCCTGCTTGGGATTTCTCTCTCTCCCTCTCTCTCTGCCCCTCTCCCATTGAGCTCTTTCTCAATAAATAAACATTTAAAAAAAAAAAAAAGAAGTCTTTCCATTTTTTCAAGTCTACTTCTGTGTTGAGTGTTTAAAAAGTTTTCCTCTTACAGGTTTCACGCATTTCTGGTTAAATTTATTCCCGAATATTTAATTTTCTTTGTTATTACCATAGTGAGATTTTCCTTAGGAATATATCCTGTTTATTATTTGTGTATATGAAGACTATTAGGTTTGTACATTAATTTTATATCCTACTACTTTACTGAACTGCTCTGCTGAGTTAGTTTTATCACTGATTGCTGGGGTTTTCCAGATACGCTATCATATCATCTCTAAACTGCGAGTTTACTTCTGTTGACCCATTCTCATTCCTCCATTTGATTTCTCTAGTCTAAATGCTAAGGCTAATACCTCTACTACAAGGTTAAACAGAAAAGGAAACAGCGGGCATCCTTGCCTTGCTCACGACCTTAGTGGAAAGGACCCTGGTGTTTCTCCATGAAATAAGACACTGGCTTTAGGTCTACAGTATATACATTTCTGATAATACTCATAATAAAAGAGGAATAAGTACTTTCTTAACCTAACAAAATACAAACATCATGCCAAAATCCAACACTATGCTTAACGATGAAAATGTGGCCATGTTCTCATCAAAGACTGAAGACAAGGAGCTCCAATATTTAACAGAGTTAGTCTATTGAAGGAAATAGGAGACACTAATATTAGAAAGGAAGAAGTAAGCATCGTCATTTGCAAATGATGTCATCGGCTGCCTGGAATACCCAGGAGAAGAAAACAAAACTCTTATAAACGATGCAAGAACCCAGCAAGCTTCTTAGTGCTAAGTTAACATTACCTGAAATGTACATTTGACCTTTATCAGGCCTGGCCTCACAGCTGAGTACTACCTGGGTGAGATTTCCTCTATCATAGAAAATATAACAGGTCCAAAGTCATGTTTTCCTGCATATGTTAAAAACTCGTCAGGTTTAAAAAAATGAGAATGATTCAAACTAACTAAATACAAAGAAGGTAAGTAATTAACCACGATAATTTGCTAATTTGGGGGGAATGCCAAAAATGTACACGCCTTAATCTTAAATTCTGGCGGGCGCTACTATGTGCCCCAGATGTAGTGACTGTGACAGTAAAACACATGCTCCCTACACTCTAACTGTCCCCCACTAATAAGAATAGTCTGAGAGATAAGGACGTGGCATTGCAGGTTCTGACCTCTAAAATTCTTCTCAGAGAATTCAGGGCAGTGAGTCTGTTCTGAATTATTTTTCGTATGGAAAGTGACTTGTTTCTTACTAACTATTCAAATAACACTGTTCATGGGGAGCCTGGGTGGCTCAGAGAGTTAAGCATCTGACTCTTGATCTCAGCTCAGGTCTTGATCTCAGGGATTTGAGTTCAATCAAGCACCATGTTGGGCTCTATGCTGGGTATGAAGCCTGCTTAAAAAC
Organism: Paguma larvata; assembly: GCA_030068075.1. Taxonomy (NCBI): domain Eukaryota; kingdom Metazoa; phylum Chordata; class Mammalia; order Carnivora; family Viverridae; genus Paguma; species Paguma larvata. The sequence continues at coordinate 1,690,076 of CM057831.1, read as the reverse complement.
AGTAATAATAATAATAGCAATAATAATACTGTTCATACTTCATTTGTATCAGGACTTGGTGAGTTTTTGTTTACTGTTTCTTCCATCACAACATACTTCAATTTAACACATCATTTCTCTCTGAAAACAGAAACTGTAAATTAGCAACTATCTAATAAATATTGTACACACAGTATCAGGGCCTCAGCTCGGTGAGGTATACAAATAGTAACACATCTGCATTAAGCCTGGAATCCCCAACATTATAATTAATCCTACAGCTCTGGTACACGTTATGTCCTCCGCACCAAATTCTGCTGTACAAACAACACAGTGGTCGCTGCTGAGTATTGATCTGTGTTGTTAACAGTGATAACCTTTGAAGAAAAAGATGGCAACGGTAACTTGGAGGGGGCAGGACAGAAGATTTCTGAACCGCTGGTAATTCTCGTTGTGGTGATGTTACAGGTATGTTCGCTTTGTGATAATTCATACTTGAGATTTCTGTGCACTTCCACGTATATACACTATACTTCAATCAAGTAGATTTTAATTTTTAAAAATAAGCAGAGAACTGAAACAAAATAAAAACAAACCACACAGAAGACCTCCAACATCCCCAGTAAGGTACAATTTCTCTGGAGGCATACTATATTGTACTTAGGGTCTCTGCTGAAAAGAGCAACAAAAAGGCTTATCTTTAAAAAAAATTTTTTTTAATGTTTATTTATTTTTGAAAGGGAGACAGAAGGACAGAATGCAACGAGGGGAGGGGCAGAGGGAGGGAGACACAGAATTTGAAGCAGGCCCCAGGCTCTGAGCTGTCAGCATAGAGCCCGACGCGGGGCTCGAACCGTGAGATCATGACCTGAGCTAAAGTCGGACGCTTAACCGACTGAGCCACGCAGGGGCCCCCAAAAAACTTACCTGTGAACTCTAGAATCATTCGGCTTGACGACATCCTCGTACCGTTTGTTAGCGGTGGACGAGGAGACGCGCATCTTCTCCTTTAACTTTTCCGTGTATGTGTATGTGCTCCCAAGCAGGAAGAGAGGCTGACTTGTTTATACGAACTGTCATGTATATTTGAGTATCTCTGACTTTGTCATTCTCCTTTTCCTGGTTTCTGTTACTCTTAGTCAGACCTCTATAGTTGCATTTCCTTAAGTCTCATATGGATATGATACGAATTAAGTTGTATAAACCAGAATAGAAAAACAACTACTCAATCTTACAAAAACTGCAATATCCCCGCACAGACACTCCAGGCAAATTCATCAACTCAAACTCTGCAAGCTCACTCATATTTCTTCTTCGCAACGAAGACTTACTCTTCCCCCAGGCCAACGCCCCAGAAACACTGGGACTCCATTCTTGTTAATATCTACCCTCCCACAGACACCAGGTTCCGCCTCCAGGAAGCCTTCCACTCCATTTTCTGGGCTCCGCCCCCACTGCTATAATCCTCTCCGGGGATCCAGAACCCTAGCATGAATGATCACAGAAACTGCCCACCTTCTATTCTTGTCTCTTCCCCATTCCGATGAACGTTTCATCACGTCCTCTCCCTGAGGGACAGCTGTGAGCGAGGCACCTTGCTCAGACACATTCGCTGGCCTTCCCTGCATTCTGAATGAAGCCCAAGCCTGGCTTTCAAGTTCTGTACAGAATTCCTATAAACAACCATGAAAAACGCCCTCTTTTCTGGCCAATATGAAAGTTATTTTAGCTCCTAAAAGAGGGAATATTCTGTATATTGTGAAAAGACAAACATAAAAACCAAAGGAAAAAAAAATCTAACTCAGCCTGATTTCTGGATAAAGAATATACATGACACTCATTCAAGACAGAAGAGCCAAAGAAGAAAATAAATAAATAAATCCATCCACGGCTGAAAAGGCTGGGCTACAGGCACATAGGAATGTCGCCTCCTGGAATGCAGATCTGAACCTAGTTCCTCGGCTCCAGAGACTGAAAAGAACTACAGGAAACACTACCGCTGTATGTGAGCAATTTCCAGGACTACGCAAGCCTGACTCTCACTTCCTCAGGACAGCATGTTAAGGTCATTCACATAGGAGAAAACGGCAAGGACAGATACTACAGCATGGCTGTGATCTCTGATGAGTTTTGGGTTTTGTTTTTGTTTTTTTTGAGGAACTTACAGTATAAAAACATTAAAATGACAATATAAAGACCGATGTCCTCTTATCAAGTAGTATTTTATCTCATGACAAGACAAAGTTTGAAAACATCCTCTCAGAACAAGAATAAGTACCCTCCATGGTCGCGATTTCCATGTTCATGGCCATTTTACAGAACATAATTATCGTCAATGATAAGAATCGACTCTATCTCTAGGGAGCATATTTTACTTGCAACACAAACATGGTTGACTTCAGACCCGCATAAAACAATACAAGGAGACGGTGTAAAAATTAAGTACATTAAATGCAGTAAAGTCTAGAGCAGGGATGGCAAATAGATTTTGTCCGGCACATCAGCTCAAAAGAGCGATGAGTTCGGAATAAGATGCCCTCTTAAACCAGGAAACCAGGACCAAGTCCTGTACTCAGTTAGGAATGCTGGTCAGGGATGGGAGAAAGGGGAAGTCATAAGACTTGCATCATGGACTTGCCATCCCTGGGCTACTGTAGTTCAAAAACTCTCAAAGAATACATAATCACAGAATTACTTACTGCTTCAACAGAGTTACATTCCCGCCTTGTTTCTAAATAACGTAGTGCTCGTTTTTCTTCTTCTTTTAATTTAGCATCTGCCTGCCCAGAAACAAAATAGCAATCATTTTTAAGAATATCAAGAGAACAGCTGAAATTATCACATATACTAAGTTCTGACTTACATATTTCATATAATTCTGTACACCATTTTGTTGTAAATACGAGGGTGCCTGTGTTCTATAAAATCTCTCTGTTGAATCCAAGTATGCCTTCTCAAAATTATCCCTATAAATCTGAAGTTTGTCCTCAGGATTAGAACAAAGGTTAACTGAAAAACAGAAAATAAAATTTTACTCTAATTATGTTTTAAGTCAGTATTTTGAGTACAATAAATGAAATAGTGAGGGCTCATTATGTTCAAGGGACTGTGACAATGCTCAAGAGAACATAAATGTAACAGAAAATCCTTCTCCCTAAGAGACTTAAAACGGTAACAGCATAAAGCACCAAAGTGGCAAACGGTGCAGATAACACGGGCTGTTGTATTTCTGCATAGGAAAGGCGATGACTTCTAGCTAGATGGTCAAAAAAAAACATTCACAGATGAGATGAGATGAGTCTTAAGGGAAAACTAAAATTTACATAAAAGCTAGTAAAATAAGCAAATAATCTGAAGTACAAATATCACAAAGCCAAGCCAAGGTACAATGACCAGGTTATCTGAATGGACCGTGAGGTTCACAGAATACAAGGCATAGAAGGCAGGAGTGGCTGTGGAGGGTGCACGGGCGCTCAGTCGGTTGAGTGTTCGACTCTAGATCTCGGCTAAGGTCATGAACTCTGGGTTGTGAGTATGAGCCCTACGTTGGGGTCTGCACTGGCAGCGTGACGACTCCTTGAAATTCTCTCTCCCTTCCTCTCTCTGCCTCTCCACCACTCATACTCTCTCCTCTCTCTCTCAAAAAAAAAACAAAAAAACAAACAAAAAAAAAACCCAACAGAGTGGTTGTGGAAAGCCTCAAATATCAGGGTAAGTGACCTGAATTCAGCAGAGTGTCACCACTAAATGGGTAAGAAAAATACCAATAAAATACTACTTAAAAATTAAACTTGTGAACAGTACACGGGTTAAGTGACAGCAATAGGATCACTCTAAGATGAAGAGCCCAGAAGCAGAGTTTACACAGTATAAACTGGTGGTAGATGAAATAAGAGGAATAAATTTTAAGGACATGGCTAATGAAAGCCTAAAGACTATGATACCTCCAGAAATATGGGGACAATAGACAAAGCCAATCAAAGATGACTGCAGGTTCATTAATGCAAAAACTTCTTACTGAGGAGCGCTTGGTGCCCACGTCCTACATTCAGTACAAATATAGGTCAACAACACAGTTGACTGAACCAAAGTATGATGGCAGGGAGGCACGGGTCCTATGACACAATATGAGAGGGACCCAGGCTAGCCTGGGAATTAGGGATGGCCTCCAAGAGGAAACAGAGACTGTGGATGAGCTAGAAGACAGAGTGAGGAGGAGGGGTATTCTCAGAGAAACACTGTACCCAACTTAAAAAAATAAATGAGACTAGCACTGTCAGAAACTGGTAAACTCAGACAGGAATGTGTACATGAAATAAATATACCACCTGAGAATGTAAGCACAGAACCAGCTACCACCTTTATGAGCTAAGAATCAAATCTACATTTCTCTAACTTAGGTCACTAAAAGGATTTGCCGACCAAGAAATGAGTGACATGGAGAAAACAAATATTAACCACACAAATATGGATTTTTCTATGTTCCCTTGAAGAGATTTCAGGCCTTCTGTGTACTCTTAATGGCATCTGGCACTAAACAAAGACATGACTATACGCTAGTACATGTAACTCTGATAGTACTATTCTGTAACTGTCTCAGAATTTCCATAAAAAAATTATGATCATAAAAGTTCGGAACATACCATAGGATTCTCTTACTCCAATGACCAGCTGAGAATCGAAAGCCTCTCCTAATCTTTCAGCATGGACCAGCTTCATTGCACTATCCTGGAGTCTGTTTTTTATATTAGAAAAGATGGACTCATTCCATGTATCAAGCATGAGCTAGGATAAAAAGAAGAAAATATGAAATAATTTCAATTATTAATATACTAAGTACCATCCAGACACACAAAAAATTTTAGCCTAAATTTAAACACTAAAAAAAGGAAGCCACCTTCTTAGGCCTTTATTCACTTGAATACTTCAGGGAACTAGTATATTTCAATTTGGTAAAAAACAAATGGTAAATGGTAAAGAACAGTTAGTCAAACTGTGAGTCAAAATCTAACATAACTGGACTTGAATTCCAGCTCTATTCCTTATTCACTGGCTTTCCCATCTGTAAAATAGTAAAAATAAGAGTACAAATCTCAAGTGGTTATTGTAAAAATTAAATACAGTAATACCTGGAAAAGTACCTGGAAAAACTTTCCTATAGTTACAAGGTTACATTTCAGAAATACTGGTAAGTGTTTGGAATGCTCATAGGCAGGTGAGTACAAACACGCAATAAATGCAAAAAGCACCAAATGAAAACCTGCTTGATACCTGATCTTAAAAAAACACAGAAATCCACCTGAGACATGTTCCATTTAAATGATGGAAATATTATACACATATCCATATGTGTTATCATTCTAAGTAACCGGGTCAGATACAGAAAATATATTAATAACAACAGTATCATCAATAATGACGAGAATAACAGGTATGTAACACTCGCTACCTACCTAGCACCTGCTCTAAGTACTTTCCACACGTAACTCATTTAATCTCAAAACTGATATACAGGTGCATTATCTCCTTTTTAGAAATGCAGACTCAGGGGCACGAGAGGAAAGCTAAGTTCCCTCATTTATACAGCTCATTAACGATAACACTGGGATTTGAATCCAACAACTACGGTCCCAGAATCCATGCTCTTAACTGGTAAGTGATGCTGATTCCTGTAATCAGCAGGGAATGGCAAAAGGTGTAAGAATAATGGAAAAACAAGAGAGGACAAGATTATGGAACTGAAAATTAAAAGGCATCTAGTAGTATTTTTCTTTTTCTTTTTTGGGTGGAAGGGGATAACTTCTCACAGTGCAGTCATTTCTACCACCGGAGAATTACTAGGTATTTAAATTTACAGCATCCTTGTCAACATCAGCACGAGTTTTAGAGCCTGGAAGAGGCAGGAATGCCTAGACAACTATGTGAATGCCTGAGTCTGCATTCAGCAAGCAGCAAGTCGTGTAAAGTCCAAGAGGCATTTCGTCCTTTTCTTTTACTTTTCAAATCTACATTTCCATTTGATTCCCAGAAGCAGGAATACATATGAGAAATGAGAACAGAGAGCTTAGGTCACCACTGACTGAAGGGCTGAAAGGAAAACCTGACATTCCACTTTCAGAGCGGAGTTCTTTCCGTTACATCATGAGGGGGTTCTGGACGCAGAGCTTTTAACTAGAAACTATGCAAAATATGAAAACAAACAGTACATAGTGAGTTCACAATAAGGAGAATCAAGTAAAAAGAAAAACATAAAGATAACAGCAGCTTAGTCACAATGAAACACAAAGATACGAGAAGGTAACCTAATGAGAGATTGTTGAAAGAGGAAAAAAGGTAATTCATAGGAAGGTAAAAGTACAAAGAAAGAAGAAGGAAACAGAACACTGAAGATAAACTGGGAAAAGGCAGTGATGTCTGAAGACACACATCCACAACTTCGCGCCACACGGGATAGACGCAGAAGCGCAGCTCAGCGCGGCTGGAAGAGAGACAGGATTATTCAGTAAAACCCAACAAGAACTTAAAAGGAACTTATATGCGAAGTATGAACACCCACTTAAAGTCTAAATTACTTTCTAGAGTTGTAATATCACCCTCTTTCTGAAAACTACTAAGCGAAAATAAATGCAAAAATAAACTTACTTTTCGAACAATACTGTCTTCTACAGTTGATTTTTTATTGCTGCCCTGTTTACCCATCAAAGTAATCTCCAGTTGACAAAAAGGCTTCGGTAAAATATCACACTGTGTAAAGAATTTTCGCCATTCAACAATGTACGCTTTTAGCAAAGCTGTATCATCTTGATGGCTCAGTACTCGCTGAAAAAAAAAACCAATCATATGAATTTGAAATACATACAGGTAGGTGCTTGAAAGAATAACAGAACACAGCCAAGCTATAAAGTATTTTATTTATTGTACAAACTATATTATACATTAAGACAAATTAAAATATGTATATATTCAAGAAAAATAAAAACATGTTCAGAAAGACTTACTGTGGCAACCATTTTGATATATACATAAAATCATGATGTACACATGAAACTAATAAAATGTTATATGTCAACTATATTTCATTAAAAAAACAAACAAACCCAAACCCTCTATCCTTAAGCAATCACCTTTTTATCCTCCCTACTACCATCCCTATCCCTCCCTTCCTCGGCCCTAAGCTACCATCCATTTGCTTTCAGCGTCTATTTGTTTGCCTTTTCCGGACTTTCACATGAATGGAAACATAGAATATGTAGACATTTATGACTGACTTCCTTCATATAACAGTTTTCAGGCTCACCCAAGTGCTAGGACATATCATTATTTTATTCCTTTTATGGCTGAATTCTATCCCATTTTATAGAGACACTACATTGTATTTACCTATCAGTCCCTTGACGGACATCTGGGTTGTTTTGGTCTACTGGCTATCATGAATAATGCTGCTATAAATATCGATTTCCCAAAAAAAGTTCATAAAAAAATCCTGTGCACACTCACCAAGAAAAAAAGAGAGGACTCACATAAACAACGTGAGAAATGAAACAGGAGACATTACAACTGATGACACAGCAATACAGAGGAGTGGGGCTCCTGGCTGGCTCAGGCAGTAGAGCACGTGACTCTTTATCTCAAGGTTGTGAATTCAAGCCCCATACTGGGTGTGGAGCTTACTTAAAAAAAAAAAATTACAAAGGACCATAAGAGACACTATGAACAATTATACGCCAACAGAGAAGAAATGGATACAACAAAGAAGAAATGGATAAATTCCATAAAACATAGTATCTATGAAAACTAAAGAAACAGAAAATCTGAAGAGACCAATTACGAGCAAGGAGACTGAATCAGTAATGAAAAATCCCCCGACAAACTAAAGTATGGGACCAAGTGGCAACAAAGGTGAATTCTACTAAACATTTAAAGAGGATAGCAATCCTTTTCAAACTCTTCCGAAAAAACCGAAGAGGAGTAAACACTTTCAAAGTCATTTAATGAGGTTAGTATTACCTTGATACCAAAAACTGGTAAGGATGGCACGAAAGAAGAAAATTATAGGCCAACATCCTTTAAGAACATGGATGCAAAACTACTCAACAAAATATTAGAAAACTAAATTCAACAATACATTAAAAGGACCATACGCCTTGATCAAGTGGGGTTTATTCCACCGATGCGAGGTTGGTCAGTTCAACACTCACAAATCAATCAATGTGAAATACCACATTAACAAAACGAAGTATAAAAATCATATAATTGGAGTGCCTGGGTGGCTAGGTTGGTTAAGTGTCCAACTCTTGATTTTGGCTCAGGTCATGATCTCACAGTTCAGTTAGCAGGATCGAGCCCTGAGTCGGGCTCTGAGCTCCAGGCTCTCTTCCTCTCTCTTTGCTCCTTCCTGGCTCACATGCACTGGTGTATATTCTGTCTCTTTCTCTTTCTCTCACTTTGAGAGAGAAGGCGGAGAGTGAGGGGGAGACAGAATCCGAAGAAGGCTCCATGATCTGCACTGTCAACACAGAGCCCCATGTCAGGCTCGAGCCCGCAAATCATGAGATCATGACCTGAGCTGAAGTTGGATGCTTAACCAAATGAGCCACCCAGGCGCACCAATAAATAAACATTTTTTAAAAATCATATGATCATCTCAAATAGATGCAAAAAAGCATGACAAAATCCAATATCCATTTATGATAAAATTTTCAACACAGTGGGTATTGAGGGAATTTACCTCAGCATAATAAAGGCAATTTATGACAAATACATAACTAAAATCATGCTCAATGGTGAAAAGATAAAAGCTTTTCCTCTAAGATCAGGAAAAGGACAAGAATGCTAAATGTCGCCACTTTGATGTAACATATACTGGAAGTCTTAGCCACCCATGCAAGTCAGACAGACAAGAAAAATAAATAAAAGGCATCCAAGTCAAAAAGAAGTAAAACTGTCACTATTAGTAGATAATAAAATATGTAAAAAATCATGAAGACTCCACAAAAAATTGTCAAAACTAATAAACAAATTTAGTAGAGATACCAGGATACAAAAATCCCTATACAAAAATTCGCTGCATTTCTATATACTTAAACTATCAGAAAGAGAAATTTAAAAAAACAGTATCATTTACAACTGCATCAGAAAGAATATTATACCTAGGAATAAATTTAATCAAGGAGGTGAAAGAATCGTACACCTCAAACTGTAAGACACTGATGAAATGAACTGAAGACACAAATAAATGGGAAGACATCCCGTCCTCACGGAAGGGAAGAATAGTAGCATTAAAATGTTCATATTACCAAAAACAGTACACAGAATCAATACAATCCTAAAAGAAAATCCAATGGTATTTTTCACAGTAAAAGAACAATCCTACAACTTGTAGGGAACCACAAAAGACCCAGCACAGTCAAAGCAATCTTGAGAAAGAAGAACAAAGCTGGAGGCATCACCTCCCCGACTTGGAAGTCTATGACAAAGCTCTACAGTAATCAAAACAGTGTGGTATTAGCGCAAACACAGACCAGCAGATCAACGGAACAGAAAAGAGAGCCCAGAAACAACCCCACACATATGTGCTCAATTAATTTACAACAAAGGAGTCACGACTATACAACGGGGAAAGGATAGTCTCTTCAGTGAATGGTGCTGACAAAACTGGAGAAAAGCCACACACAAGAGGAAACTGCACCAGTCGCTTGCACCACACACAAAAATGACCTCAGAACAGATTCAAGACTCAAACATAAGGCCAGAATCCACAAAACTCCTAGAAACACACGTGGGCGATAAGCTCCTTAACGCAGCTCTTGGCGATGAATTTTTTGAGTAGGACACCAAAAGCAACAAAAGCAAAAATAAACAGTGGGACTGTGTCAAACTAAAACACTGCGGCACAGCAAAGGAAACCAGGAACACAATGAAAAGACAACCTACCAGTGGGAGAAAGTCACTGCACATCACATATGTGACGAGGAGCTAGCATCCAAAATGCACAAAGAACTCCTACAACTCAACAGCAAACAATAACCAATTCAACTGAAAAACGTGATCTTCCCATGTGTCCAAAGAAGACATAAGATGGCCAACAGGTCACTGAAAAGATGCTCATCATCACGACACTGCAAATCGAAACCACGATGAGCTATCACCTCGCACCTGTCAGAACGGCCAGTGTCAAGACGACAAGAGTAACAAGGGTTGGCGAGGATGTGGGGAAAGGGAGCCCGTGTGCACTGTTGGTGGGAAGTAAACTGTGCCGCCACTGCGGAAAAAACGATGGAGGTTGCTTGAAAAATTACCGTATGATCCAGCAATTCCACTTCTGGGTATTTATCCAAAGAACATGAAATGACAAACTCAAAAAGACACACGCACTCCTGTGTACACTGCAGCACTGTTTACAACAGCCAAGACATGGAAACAACCAAAGTGTATCAAAGATGAAGAAAATGTGGTATAGGGGCCCCTGGGTGGCTCAGCTAGTTAAGTAAGCATCCAACTCCTGATTTCAGTTCAGGTCATGATCTCACAGCTCATGAGACTGAGCCCCCTGTCGGGCTCCACCCTGACAGGGCAGAGCCTGCTTGGGATTCTCTCTCTCTATCCCTTCCCTGTTTGTGCTATCTCAAAATAAATAAATAAACATTTTAAAACAAGAAAAAGAAAAAGAAAATGTGATATATATACACACTAGACTATTTCCCAGCCAATAAAAATAAATAAATAAAGTCTTGCCATTGGCAATAGCATAGATCTTGAGGGCAACAACAGTTAACAATATTGTACTGAATATTAGAAAGTTGGTAAGAGTAGAACTTAAAAGTTCTCACCACAAGAAAGAAGAATTCTCTAATTATGTGTGGTTACAGATATTAGCTAACTTACAGGGATCATTTTGCAATATATACAAACATCAAATCACTGCACCGTATACCTAAAACTAATAGTATATGTCAATTAGACCTCGATTTTAAAAATCCAACTTACACAGAAATGTTCACAGAAGCATTACTCAAAACAGACAAAAAGTAGTAACAACCCAAGTGTCCACCAATGAACAGACCTAAAAAACTGGTGCACAGTCATACAATGGAATATTATTCAGCCATAAAAAGAAATGCAACATAAGTATTACAATGTAGTTTAATCTTGAAAACATTATTTTAAATCAAAGAAGCCAGTCATAAAAGGCTACATATTGGATGATCCTATTTATAGGAAATGCACATAACAACCAAAGCACTGAAGTAGAAAGTAGACGAGGGGCACCTGGACAGCTCAGTCAGTTAAGCTTCCGATTCTTGGATTCGGCTCAGGTCATGATCTCACAGTCATGAGAACTAGCCCCACACTAGGCTCCATGTTGCCTGCTTGGGATTCTTTTCTCCCCTGTCTCTGCCCATGCTGCACTCGTGCTCGGGTTCTCTCTTTCTCTCAAAATAAATAAGTCAACTTAAAAAAAAAGAAAAGTTGGGGCACCTGGGTGGCTCAGTCGGTTAAAGGTCTGACTTCAGTTCTGGTCATCATCTCAGAACTCATGAGTTCCAGCCCTGCATAGGGCTCTGTGCAGGCAGCTCAGAGCCTGGAGCCTGCTTCAGATCCTGTGTCTCCCTCTCTCTCTGCCCCTCCCCCACTCGCATTCTGTCTCTCTCTCAAAAATAAATATTAAAAAAAAAAAAGGAAAGTAGATTAGTGGTTGCTAGGGTTTGTGGAGAGTGAGCAACGGGGGGGGAATAACTGCTCATCGGTATTTTTTTAGGGTGATTAGAATGCTCTAGAATTCATGGATGATGGTTGCACAACTTTAGGAATGTATAAAATACACTTGAAGAGGGTGAATTTTCAGGTATGTCAATGACACCACAATTCTTGGAAAGACGGTGGGGTCTATCTCTCCACCAGTGGTCTGGGTTGGACTTGTGACTTGTTGTGACCAAGAGAACGCAGATGTGACCCCATGAGACTTCCAAGCTGAGCTGAGGAGGTCTTGAAGATTTCACTATCACCTCCAAGTCTGATTACCTCAAGAAAGAGAGGCGGAAGCCAGTACCAAATACCAAGTGTGTCAGAGCGGCTATCCTGGGCCAGCCAGTCCCCGCAGAACCCGCAGCCACGGGCTACCACATTAACGCACTCAGTCCTGGGGCGCCTGGCTGGCTCAGTGGGGAGAGTATGCACCTCTTGATCTCAGGGTTGTGAGTTCAAGCCCAACATTGGGCACAAAGCCTACCTTAAAAAGGGGGAGGGGGAGGGAGTTAAACTTAGGTCAAATCAGGCGAGCCTATCCCAAATTGCTAAATTATAATTATGAGCCAAAATACTTACATTATGCTAAAAAAACAAAATAACAAAAAAAATTAAATACCCTAATAACTTCCCAAGCACTATACACTTATTTTTTACTTTTCATTTTGTCATTTTAAATAATGCCATAAACATTTCAATGCACATGGAAATGATCTCTCCTGTTTAAGACATTTGGTCCTCCCTAACAAGATAAGCTCAGTTAGTCCAATAACTGACAAGTAAAAACTAAATTTTCTTAAAAGTTTAGAAGTCATGTATCTATGCCTAGCATTACTATTCCTATAATTTAAACGCTCAGAATTAGTGACACTAATCATGATCCTCAAAGTTTTGCTGAGGTCTACACTCCAGACTTTACTAGATCATGTCACAATGAAACAATTAACATATTCTGTTTTCCAGTGTGAAGTGTATTTTTTTAACATTTGTTAACAATACATAAGGTGATTAAGAGCCCATTTCCAGAAAATGAAGAATAAGGCTCTATCGATTTGAAATAAACATAATTTATAGTCACCAAAAGTCATCCACAGATAAACTGACATGCTTGCAATGCAAGTGGAAACTGTGTTTCTAAATGAGTTCTAGAAAAGTATACTTTTGATTAAATTTTGATACTGAAACACTAATTTTTCTTTCTTTGCTTTCTAAGCAAAGCGGAAAAATATTATTTACATTCATTAAAAGACAATTTCCTATAAAACTATAGTTTTTAAAAAATCACTTATCAAAATGACAGAATTAATGGTGTTATCGACAAAACATTTCACTTTGTAAGTAATACCCCATGTGACAGAATGCTTTTTTCATCATGGTAGTGGCCAATAGCAGAATTAAATATATAACAATCATGCACTTGACTTCAATATCTTATATAGAAAAAGACCATTTTTAATTTCCAACTGTTAGGCTGCTATTAGTATTTAACAAAATTTTTAACAGACCACTTTGACTAATGATGTGACTAAGAGAATGCAGATGTAACCCCGTGAGACTTCCAAGCTGAGCTGACATAAAAATTTACCTAAAGAATAAAAAATTCTATCTCTGTGGTTTTCAAAACTTCATTTTATAGAAAGGAAAATAATCTCATGTCTTCAGGCCCTTCTTCAAAGTGTTCAGAGTGAATTCAAAATAACTTTACCTCTGCACTAATTTTTCTTCAAAAACAAAGGTGTTAATAAAGACAAAATAAAGTTCCCCTTGTATAAGTGACCTAATGAGCTTGTTTTTCTAAACTTTTTTTTTAATGTTTATATATTTTTGAGAGAGGGAAAGAGGGAAACAGAGTGCAAGTGGAGGAGGGGCAGAGAGGGAGGGAGACACAGAATGTGAAGCAGGCTTCAGGCTCCAAGCTGTCAGCACAGAGCCAGATGCAGGGCTCAGACTCATGAACTGCAAGATCATGACCTGGGCCGAGGTTCGATGCTTAACCAACTGAGCCACCCAACCAGCCCTGGGGAGCCCAGGCGCCCTAACCTAATGAGCTTTAAACGACCTTTATTCCATTTCAATAATATTAAACACTTCTACATATTATCAAACCAAGAATGGATTTCAGTTCAGCAGCAGTAACGTAAAGGACAGCGTGAGAATTATACAGTTGAAGAAATATCTGGAATTGAACAAAATTACTATCAGTTTGAGAAGAGATATAGGTTGTGAGAAAAAAACTGATTCATGTGTACCCACACATGGCAAAAAAAACAGTGGGGGTAGCGACTTCTAAAGAACGTATAAGAAACTGAATTCTTTACATCTTTTTTTTTTTTGAGAGAGAGAGAGCGAGCGAGCATGTGCAAGTGCAAGTAGGAGACGGGGGGAGGGAGAGAGAGAGAAAGAGAATCTCAAGCAGGCTCCAACCTCAGTACAGAACCCAACCTAAGGCTCAGTCTCACAACTGTGAGGTAATGACCTGAGCCAAATCAAGAGTTGGACGATTAACTGACTGGGCCAACCAGGAACCTCTTTACAGCATCTTTTAATTGAGGATGATATACTCTCTTGAAACAGAAATGTCACAAGGGGTGAAAAACAACCAAAAACAAATCATCTCATTAAAAATTTAATCAACGTGGGGCACCTGGCTGGCTCAGTCAGTAGAGCACGTGGCTCTTGATCTTGGGGTCATGAGTTCAAGCTCCATGTTGGGGGTAGAGATTGTTTAAATAAATAAACTTAGGGGCACCTGGGTGGCTCAGTTGGTTGAGCATCCGACTTCAGCTCAGGTCATGATCTCACCGTTCCTGAGTTCAAGTCCCGCATCGGGCTCTGTGCTGACAGCTCAGAGCCTGGAGCCCTGTGTCTCCCCCTCTCTCTGCCCCTCCCATGCTCATACTCTGTCTCTCGATAGTAAATAAAAACGTTAAAAAAAAAATCACGAAATATGATATTCTCTGAGTAAAGTCTTAAAACAAACTTACTGCCTGTGCTTGCTTGATAAACTCAAGAATATCTTCTTTTAAAGCCTGATGAATTTTTGCTGGACCTTTATCATCCCAGAGACAGACTGCATGCACATCCCTGTAAAAATAAAAGTAAACAAACATGAACACCAGAAAAAAAACAAAAACAAAACTCGCGTCAAGTTCTGTATGCATAGTCTCCTTGGATCATGCTACACCAAGCGAGGGTGGCTGAGTCCATACATAAGAACCGAGAATTCTTTGAAGCTGTTCTCACACAAACATCTGGATTTAAGTAGGCTTCACACCCAGCACGGGGCTTCAACTCTTGAACTCTCAGGACTCTGAGATCAAGACGTAACCTCAGATCAAGAGTAGGATGCTCAACGGACTGAGCCACACAGGCGTCCCCTTACTGGATATTTTGAACTAAAAAAGCATGTTCCCATCCTCCAATCCCACACCCCAAGGTTAATTACTATTAATTTCTTTTTCATATAAAGACAAGCATAAATTCTTTTAATTCTTTAACAGAACATACGTAAACTATTCTTTAAAAAAAATTAGTCATTTAAATACTAGCAGATCTCTTAGCTTCCCTCATACAGTAATTATATTTACACATGAATGACCACTTTATCGCCTTTATTTAAAAAAACAAAAGTTCTCATAAGTTGGTATTCAAAAACTCTGAATTTATAAAGCTGACATTACAGAAATATATTTAACATTAATACAATATGTTCAACGATTTAATTGCCAAGCTGTAGAGTAAGGAAACTTCTAGCAAAAGAACAGATTCTTATATCGAGGAATCTTTTATACAAAAAAAAATGTTCCCCAGTGATTCATTTAGTACCTAATGGAGTCCCTGTTATAAAAAAAGTGTCAACGACATCAAAGGAAGACATCGCCAGAACCATAATATTGTGAGAATGGCCAAATAGATTGCTTTATATACTGAATCTTAGGGACATCACTATTACTCAAAGTTCTGTCTGCATATTAATTTGAACCTACTTTTGTCACCTGTTAAATTTAGCTTTTGGCTTAACAGTGGTATCAAGCTCACTGCCCAGGATGCCACAAATACACAAATCTTTGTCAAGTAACAACAAAATAGGCAAATCTGATTGCTTATGATGTGCCAGTTACTTTTTTTTTAATTTTCTTTTTTTTCATGTTTTTATTTTACTTTTGAGAGAGACACAGCATCAGCTGGGGAGGGGCAGAGAGAGAGGGAGACACAGAATCCAAAGCAGGCTCCAGGCTCCGAGTTGTCAGCACAAAGCCCGAGATGCAGGGCTCGAACTCATGAACGGTGAGATCATGACCTGATCTGAAGTTGGACACTTAACCGACTGAGCCACCCAGGCGTCCCTATTTTTTTTTAATTTTTTTAATGTTTTTATTTACTTTTCTAAGCTGTTTTTACTCCTTTAAACCTTCACAGCAACTCTGAAAGTAATACTACTTTTTATCACCATTTCACAGATGGGGAAACTGTGGCAAAGAAAGGTTAAGTAACATTCCCAAGATTACAGAGCTAGTATATACTGGAACCAGGCAGCTGGGCTCCAGAACACACACTAACCCATTCCCCAAATTCACTCCTGCACCTCGCACCTCTCCAAACCAACCATTCGACCAACAGTAGCCAAAGTGATCTCCATAAAACAAATCACACCATGTGAGCTCTACGCTTAAAATCTTCCAATGGTTTCCTACTGCTCTTCGAATCAACTAGAAAATGGTTACCTGACCCCTCTACAATCTCACCTCATGACTAAAGGAATCCAGAGGCTAAAATCAACTGACACAAAAACAGAGACTGATTCTGGGGCGCCTGGGTGGGTGAGTCGGCTAAGTGCCCACTCTTGGTTTCGGCTCAGGTCATGATCTCACAGTTCAGGACATCGAGCCCCACACTGAGCTCTGCTCTGACAGTGCTGAGTCTGCTTGGGACCTCACTCCCCCCCTCTCTCTCTGCCCCCTGCCCCTCCCCCAGGTTGCATGCACACACGCGCGCTTTCTCTCTAAATAAATAAATAAACTTAAAAAAACAGGTTGATTCTAATTCAGTATGTGTACAACCACCGTGCATATAAACACAAGATGGTCCAGGGGGGAGAGTAGAAGCGAGAGGCAGAGGGGTAGCAAGGAAAAGGGAAGGCTCCCAGAAAGAGTTTGTTTCCTGACCTTAATCTCCAAGAACAAGTAGGCGTTTGCCAGGCAAAGGGACAAGGGGGCTGGGGAAGCACATGGTACCGAGTATCAGCAGGAACACAGAACTGTGGATTACTGCGGTGCCTGCAGTGAACGTAAGCAAATCAATGTGCTTTGCGTATCAAGTGGGGAGTGGTAAGCAAGACACTGGGCAAACGAACCCTTTTTCATCCGTGGACTACATTCAATCACAGTCCTACTGTATCCATCACCTAAATGTCTCTCTAATTTGGACATGGACACCATTACCACTACCAGAGTCAAAACCACCATCATCTCTTATGTTGCTAACGTAACAAAACTCACAAGCATTGACTGCTTCCTATGTGCCAGGTACTGTACACATACTGACTCGTGTTAGTTTCGGTCTTCCCAGGAGCAGAGAGGATTAGACATGCAAGAGATTTAGGAGGGAAATATATGCAAGGGAAAACAGGAAGTGTGCCACAGGAAGCTGGGCAAGCGATAAGCCCACACCACCAGTCTGATCCCTGTAGGGAAGAATTTGGGAAAGGAATGTTGGGTAGGAAGAGCCTTAGACTGTCATGCAGTTCTGAGAAAGTTCGGTAATGCTATGTTTCCAATATATCACTATTGGGATGATGTCCGCTGCTAGAATACTTACAGATGACTTTATCAGACTAATTTATTTTACCCATTTTTTTGAAACATCTCTCTTTATGCCTTCATCTATGGAGATTTCTCATGTGATTTTAACTTTTTCTATTTTCAGTTCGGTTTTCATTTTATTTCCCTTCTTTTAGTGATTTCTCTCCTTATCTTTTGAATTTTTGATTCGTGAAATAAGGTCGTGTGCAGATACCCAACTCTGTTTGGAACGCGGTGTTTGTGTTCAGCCTCACAGTTGTCCCGAGAACAATTTTTGCCAGCTGAAATGTTTTGGTTTCCACTCTCTTACAGTTTTGGACGGATGTGTCTGCCGTTTTCTATTTACATTCATTTTTCGGTCAGGGTTCCTAGTTTCGGAGCAACTCCTGTTTAGTTTGAGAGAGCTCAATTTCTTAAAGGCCGATGCTGGCAACAGAAGAAAGGGTACATATTCCATTTCTGCTGGATCCTTAAATCCTCTAATTCCTTATCTGTCTGAAAATACGTTTATCTTGTCTTAAACTTGATTACAAACTTGACTAGGTAGAGAATACTAGGTTTAGAACAATGCCCCTTCAAATATTTAAATGTTTCATCAAACTCCTACATCCAAGTTGACCAATGAAAAGTATCAGGATAGTCTACTTTGAGAGTTAACTGTTCTTCCTCACTGCAAGAAAAGTAGGATTATTCTGTTTATCCTTGGAATTCTGAAATTCCTTAAGGATGTATCTTGGCATGTTTTTTAGCACAATATTAAAACTTGTTGCGGGGGGAGGGGCACCTGGGTGGCTCCGTCGGTTAAGCGTCTCACTTCGGCTCAGGTTATGATCTCTCGGCTCATGGGTTGGGGCCCCATGTCGGGCTCTGTGCTGACAGCTCAGAGCCCGCAGCCCATCTCAGATTCTGTGTCTCCCTCTCTCTCCCTGCCCCTGCCCCATTCACACTGTATCTCTCTCTAAAATAAACATTAAAAAAAGTAACATTTTTATTAAAAAAAAAAAAAACACGAGCTCGTGGGGATGGGTAGGAAGGGACAAGAGTTTTCAGTCAAGGGGAATTTTCTTCCGATATTTTTGGACTATACCCTCTCCTCTACTATTTCTCTTCTCTCCTGGTATGAGTTTATCCAATTCTAGATCTAGCTTCCGTCTTTTTTCCTCTTTCTTCCTTTAAAGGAAGGAAGAGCACAAGTGCAAATGGAGGAAGGACAGAGAGAGAGAGAGAGAGAGAGAGAGAGGGAGAGAGAGAGGGAGAGGGAATCTCAAGCAGGCTCTGCACTGTCAGAACAGAGCTCAAACTCATGGACAGCAATATCATGACCAGAGCTGAAGTCAGGCACTTAACCAACTGAGCCATCCAGGTGCTCCCATATTTCTTAATTTCCATTTTATTTTCCATACTTTGTTTTTGCTCTACCGTCTGAGAAAACTCTGCTTTTATTTTTCAAACCACTGATTTGGTCTTTTATTTTTTAGCTCTTCATTTTTTATTTTAAAGGTCTCTTCTTTATCTTGACTTTCATTTTCTATGGGATCGCCCTCATTTTCTTCCTCTCTGATAGAAACTGGAGTTTTCTAAGAGTCCTCTTCTGAACCGTGCACCATCTATTCCCTCGAACTCTGAGGGCAGCCTCTACGATGGCCCTCGATGATCCCCATCTCCCGGTACTCACGCCTGTGTAAGTTCCCTCCTACAGCGTACAAGCATCTGTGTGACTAACGGCACATGACGTATGTGATGGCTTGTCACTTCCCGAACTAAGTTATAAACACCATGAGTTCTGTTTCGGAAGTACCCTCTTTCACTCTGGGGCAAATATGGTGCCACACTGTAAACTGCCCTATGGAAGGGCCGGCATGGTGAGAAACTGAACACCTGCCAACAATCATGTAAGTAACCTGAGAGATCACTGGGCCCCAGGGGAGTCTAGGCCCACATCTTTTGCTGAGCTCAGTGCAACCTCATGAGAGACCCCGAGTCAGACCACCCGATTCAGCTGCTCCCAGCTTCCTGGCCCTCCGAAACTGTGACATGGTGTTTGTTATTTCCAGATGCTAAATTTTAGAGGAATTTGTTATGCAGCAAGAGATCAATAATAAACAGAGATACAACAAAGACAGAGAGGCACAGAACTAGTGTAATCGTTCAAATGAGATGGGGGAAAGAAGCTGGGATGGACAGAAGTTTCATTCAAGAGATAGTTAATAAAAATCTATGAAACCTAGTAACCAACTGAATATAGGGGAATTGAAAAACAGGAAGCTGATGGTAGCTTCCAGATGTTTGGTCTGAAACTACGAGTAACACATTTTTATCATTCTAAATTTGGAGTAGCTACAAAACTTAAGAGACAGTCATATACGGGAAACAACAGGCCATTTGAGTCTGGAAGTTCATGTTGGGAGAATAATCTGGATTGCTTTTACAGATATGAGAACTCAGTTAAAAGAATAAAAAGGAAACTCTGGAGGAAACCAACATTTAAGGGGTACACAACAAAAAGTCAGCTTCCATGACAGAGATGAGGCAGACAATAGAGGAGAAAGTGGCGTCCAAAACCAACTTAGGGGGGCGCCTGGGCGGCTCAGCCAGTCAAGTGTGTGACACTTGGTTTCGGCTCAGCTCATGATTTCATGGTTCATAGGTTTAAGCCCCACGTCAGGCTCTGTGCTGACAGTGTGGAACCTGCTTGGAATTCTCTCTCCCTCTCTCCTTGCCCCTCTCCTGCTTGTGTGTGCGCCCTCTTCTCTCAAATCAAAATCGAGATAAACTTTAAAAACAGAAACAGAAACCAACTTAAGAACAAGAAAAGTACGTTTTAATATAATTTATAATAAAGATAAATTTTCTTTAAAATAAAGTACCACAAGTTCAAAATAATTTATTATTTAAATCTGGCATCAATTTCACAAACCAGAGTCAAACCAAGTATGTATCCGGAGCAGCAGTTCTTAAGCGAGGGAGGCACCATCACCACAGAGGGTGGTGGGACAAGTCTGAGAGCTTTTCTTTGGTTTCACTAATGAGCAGTGAGGAGGGGAGTACATGGGGAGAGTCCGCCACCAGAGGTGACGGTGAGAGCCGGAGGGGATAAACATCCTGCAATACGCAGCGCAGTCTTGTGTAACCACTTACAAGGCCAAGAGCGCTCTTACTCAGAAACAAGGATATACGAGAAAAAAATGGAACAGCCAATGTACTTTAATAACAGTGCAATATTTTAGTGCCTCAAATTTAGAAAGATATAAGCAACCTAAATGTAATTAATTCATGTGATCAAATAGGCTAACATTTGAAAGGTTTTCATTAACGTAGGTCTCGCAATTTTGGTAATGACATGTTAAGATATAAAAGAATCCTTAACCTAAAAGGACTACATATCAAGCTGCCCTAAGTAACCCCAAGGAAATCAAGGATTTTTACCGAAATGATGTGATGAGACCACTAACTAGGGCACGTACAAAGGCGTTGGCAATTTCTGCTTAGAAGCAGACTTGAAGCCGGGACACCTTCACACTATGCTCCCTCTCCCGGTCAGGAGCGCACAGAAAACAAGCATTATTCTACATGATAAATGATATTATCAACACAAATTGGCGAAAACAAACAAAACCAAAAAAACCCTGCCACATTCATATTATTCATAAAACAGTTTAATCAAATAATTTAAGAAAAATATACATATACATGAATGCTATGAATTTTTACAAGGGTTTAGCTGTTTCTTACTGAACTCTAATTTTTCAAAAGGCAAAATCATTTGTGTAAGTTAATTAATATTATGCAATGAGTTCTACATTATTTAGAGAAATTAGACTTTTCTTATGTGATAAAGAGAAAAAATGAGCACAACAGCTTCATGTGTATGGGTTACTCAGGAACATACCTACAACTCACTAGAAAAGTATTTCACTAGACTATATACACACAAAAAATTATAGCAGGTTTGAGACGGCTATCCTTAGCAAGGCTGGTGCTTGGCTGCTATCTGGGAACTTGGATTGTGCAAAGATTCTCACCGTTTCCTGATAAGAATGGCTCACTGTGCCTTAATGTTTCAGTAAACAATTTGATTTATGATGAACACTTGCCTTTCAACTAGGAGTCTGGGATTTTAGATCAGGTCAGGTAGAGACTACTGTGACCAGTAAAAACCCTGGACAATGGGTTTTTAATGAGCTTCCCTAGTAGACAAAATTTCACATGTGCTGTCACAATTGGTTGTTGGAGAAGTAAGTGTCTCCTGTGTAACTACAATGGGAGAAGATCTTGGAAACATGTAAGTGGTTCACCTGGACTTGCCACCCACAGCTTTATTGCATTTTGCTTTGAATCCTTTACTGTAATAAGTCAGCCATGAAGATGACTATACGCTGAGTCCTAGGAGTACTCCAAGCAATCACTGAAACTTGAGGTGGTCTTGAGACTGCTGACACAACTGGTGTCAGAAGTGGGATTCACTAGCACCACTGTGGCTCACAGAAACACGGTGAGTGTGCTATTTGGTAAAAGTAAGAAGTGGTGGGATGATGAAGTTTTGCCATTTGGGGGGGCTATGAAATCATCCATGGTATGAAAGAGTGGCTGAGCTGCTATCTGTTTGAAAAGAGTTACCTAGGAAATTTGAAAATGACAGATCTAACCGCAGCAGAGTTGGCTTGCTCAATCCCCTGGCTACTTTTGGCCATGCTGACCAAAGTAGGAGGAGAAACAGCACAGCCTGGGTGACACCTGTGGTTTCTGTTCTTGCCTCCAATTGGGAAGAGAAAAGGCCCAGAGTTAAGTTTTGGGTGAACCAAAAATGTCAAACGGTGATGTTGGTTTCCCCTGCAGCCATGAGGAAATAGTTAAATCAGATGCCAGGCTTGGAGAAAGTTTTAGACAAACCAGGGGAGAAGACGGTGGGAGTGAGTGCTTGCAGGGAGAGGAAACCACTCCAGCTGTTTCTACAGTCCAACAGCTACTGCTGAAGCAATCCTTCCATGCCCCTTGCACTCCAGCCAGGATCTCCCAGGAACTGTATAGTTAATGTTATAAATGCTCAAGTTACTGCTAGGGGTTTGAATAACTTTATAATGCAAAGAAAGGGTCAGGAGAAGAGATTTAAAAGATGACTTTGTATTTTGTGGCTATTACATCTGGATGTATGACCAAAAAAGATGCAAAATGCTCTATGCTTGTACTTTCATAACTGCTAGAGGAGCTGTACCTATCAGGAAAGTTTGCCCCCCAAAAGTAAGTGGACACAATTTCCTTGCTTTCAGCTGTTGGTGAGGTGACTGGCATTTAAAGTGTTTGAGTATTGGCAACAGAATAAAAGTCTCTATAACAGGTGGTATTTACTATTATTTTTACCTATTGGTATGTCTGAGAATACAACATGAAAACAAAGGAAATCTTTAGACAGAAATAGGCTTTTGGAATTTTAAAAAGCAGTTTTTAGTGGCCACTGAGCTCTGGTGAAATCAGATGTCTGATCCTTGGAGCCTGATGATTTTCCAGCATAACGTGCATATTTTTGAGTGGGTCAGTTTGGACTCCAAGACTGGTAAGACAAAAAAGGTTTAGAAAAGTCTTGCTTGTCACCTGGACCTAGACCCTGTCTGTCTGTCTGCAGCATCTTGGCTTCCTGCTGCAGAAGGAAACCTGCTCTCTTTTTTAGAGTCCTGAATTCACAGATCTCAAGTGCCTGGTCTCTGGGCTGAAACTTGATACTGCCTGTTTCTGGCTGTTTCAACCTCAACATAAGCTGTCCTGAACTAACGCGCCGGCGTATGCCCTGTGAGCAGGGGGCTGACGTGAGGACTGCTGCAGACTTCAGACCTCCTCTGCAGAACCATAAACTGAAAACATCCTGGATTCTGGCCGGACCACCTGAATCATTTGCAGATGCCTACAGGAAAGGGCTTATTCTCTGATGGAGCCGTCTGAAGTGGAGCTTCTGACTGATTCTATACATGTGGCACAGCGACTAACTGCATTCCTAACTTGTGGTCACCGCCAAAGGCTGCGAGTGGGAGCGCGAGGACCCGCTCCTTACAGACTGGACGCCTGGCCCTCTCAGCCAGGTCTCACTGTGACTGACTTGTGTTCACTTTTCTGGATTTGGTGCCGTTTCAACAATGGATGAAAAATAACCTGATTCTATTTCTCTCACCTTCACCTCCCCTCCTTGCACACGCACCTTAGCAAGGCGAGTTGATGGCTAAATGCAGCTGTCTCCAGAAAGAAAGGGAGCTTTTCTAGGCTGCTCACTAGATAAATGATCGGGACAAAAGGCATGGGAGGTGACATAAACTTTAAAAATTTGTGAAAATTTGGAACTTCATCCAGACCAATACCTAAAAACAATACATCTTTCTAGTTAGGGTGTGTACAAATGGCTTTTCTGTAAAAATGCTTTTGCTTCTCTTGCAAATCCACATGGCTGGGACATGAAAAAAGAAAAGTTTTCATTACTGAATGAGACACACTGATTCTATACGACAGAAAAAACGAAACACAGCACTTGAGAAGGCACAGGGGAGGAGGAAGACATCAGTAATTTTTTATTTTCCTCACTATTCTTAAAATTCCTGCCACTGGCCTTCCACACCGCTGTGATTACCCTGAAGTCAAACCTCACCGCACTCGGAGACAGCAGGGAGCAGCCCGACTCCTACATGCTCCATCCACACTCGTGAGGCAAATCACCTGGTTTGATCTAAGAGCGCATCTAAGCATCATCCACACTAAGTGGGGCAAATCAATTGGTGTCATGAATAAACAAAACTATCTAGAACTAGATTCCTTCAGACAGCTCATCTGAAGACAAGGCCTGAAGTGAACTAACAGAAATGGAGTGAGAACTCTAGAGCCAAAGGTCCTCTGGGAGGAGGGGAACTGGGGGCTGGTGGTCGCACGCGACCTGACTAAGGTATGTCTTCTGTGGAGTCCACTGACAACTGTAAACTCTTTGTATCTGGGGCACCACACATGCCCTCTGAGACTGCATTTCTCTGGGGACGTACTCTGCTGATCATGATGCTGCTTCGATCCTGGACAGCTCTCAGGTGTGCTTCTGCTTATAGGCCAGAGTTGTCGTGGGCCTGAATTGATGGCTCAGGCCACGTGTGTAGGAAAAAAAAAGGGGGGGGGGCTCATTATAGAAACTGAAGGAGAAAACTGCCTGGTTTCCTCAAATAAACTTCATGGTCAATGGGATTTATTTTCACTCATTAAATCTAGGACGTCTAAAAGGCAAAACTGAAATCAGTACTAGAGACCAGTCCTGCCTTGCCCTGTGGTAACCCAATGATAAGAGTTTTGCTGTTAAGACATTTCCGCCAAAAGCCAAGAGTTAATTTAAACGGTCGACAGTTTCCTACACTGATATATCTGTCCTCTCTGAGCATCTGGAGTCTGGGTACATGTCAAGCAGAGGCTACCGATGTGAATAGCCCCTAATAAAAACTCTCAGGACAGGGTCTCCAAGAGCTTCTCAAATAGACAACAAATCACGCAGGGGGTCAATGCTCTTGCTGGAGAAATCGTGCCCTGCGCGATTCCACAAGTACTCTTGGAAGCCTGTGCCCACTGTTCCCCAGAAGTTACCCCCCTGTGCCTTTCCTTGTACTGATTTTGCTTTGTATCCTTTAGCTGTAATGAACCACAGCTGTGAGTCTGGCTGACTCCTCCTGGCAAATCACTGGATGTAGACGAGGACTTGGACGAGTAATAATTGTAAATGAGTAAACAGTCCACTCTAGAGTCAGCATTCTGTTTGGATACAGAAATGCATCACCAAAATTTCCTTTACGTTAGCAAAAAGTTAGAGTTAATGGATTACTTACGAAAAAAGATCAAACCACTGCTGTTTGGTAACAGATTCCTGGCGTAAAAGCTTCAAAACAATTGGACGCATGAAATCCCATTTGTCTTCAAACTGAAGTGAACCTTTATTCTTTAAAAAAAAAAAAAAAAAGATAAAGAGTAGTTTAATTGAAACGCAGTTAAATCAGAAGTATTCATTATTTTTGTCTTTTAGGAGTTAGCTAGAGAACACGAGTCTGGAAATGTAAAATAATCAGTTTTCTATAATATAATGGAATCCCTAGAAACTCAATCTGGTTTCAGGGAATCACAGGAAGACACTAAAAAAAAAAAAATTAATTGTATGAATGTGGAAAGAATTTCGTTGTGCCCAAGGAGAAGTCTGGCCTTTGTCCTTGACTTCTGATAGGTAATCTCTGGGTTCTTAGAATGTATGTCTGATAAGAGAGCTTTTGTTTGCCTCGTAACCTTGGGACAAACTGGACAATCTAACAAACGTGTTTCAGGGAGGGAACTGGCCACACCGATGGAGTCCTTAGGGTGGGGGCTCACCAATCCGGAAACACCAGCATCACTTTGGGTGGTGGTTCTGGGTTAACCAAAATGGAGACTGAGCCGATCCACAAGCGATCAATCAGTCACGCCTACGTAACGAAGCCCCGGTAGAAACTCCGGACACGAGGGGGGCCGACTGGCTCAGTGGGCACAGCATGCAATTCTTGATCTTGGGGTTGTGAGTTTGAGCCCCAAGCTTGGTGTAGAGATTACTTAAAAATGAGTTAAAAAAAAAAACAAAAACAAAAACAAAAAACTCTGGACACTAAAGTTTGGGTAAGCTGCCCGGGCTAGTGTAGAGGCCACTTTTAGGGAAAGGGCCCACAGCAATCCCCTGACTACAGACAGGCAGACCCATCAGGTGACCCACGTCAAAGTATCCACGAGCTCTGACTGACCAATGGGCTACTTCCAACCAGCACAGTTACCAAAAATGGGAAAATTCGTTATGTCCCCATACCTCCTCACCTTCCTTCTTTAAATATAGCTCCCACCCACTGCCTCATAGTGGACAGTCGTCTGCTGTCCTGCCTAACACTCCCTTGCAGTGTATTCAATAAACTTCTATCTCCTTAGTGCTGCCTGGGGTGAATCCTTTCATCGACCATGCCACGGGCTTCCACCTGATTGGCAGCCCACATGTGGGGGCCCCCACCTGATCGAGAGGGACACCATAGCTAGCAGTACTCCATACACGCTGTCACACATTAAGACCAAGAGAGAAAGGTGATCTAACTACAGTGGCGAGGAAGAGGAACACTGTGTTTGGAACCCTCCTAGACTCTGCCCTGTGTCTCTTTCTTTGGCAGATCTTAATCTGTATCCTTTTTCCATAATAAACCATACCAAGATCTACGAGTCTAATTAATTATCGAACCTCAGGATGGTTTTGGGAACCCCTCCAAACTTGTAGCCGATATTAGAAGTGAGGGTGGGCTTGTGTGTGGAGACTGAGCCTTCTACTTTATAGTTGCCCTAAATTCCCCACAAGAAGTATAGTGAAAGTCTACATAAACTAGTGAA
Organism: Paguma larvata; assembly: GCA_030068075.1. Classification (NCBI taxonomy): domain Eukaryota; kingdom Metazoa; phylum Chordata; class Mammalia; order Carnivora; family Viverridae; genus Paguma; species Paguma larvata. The sequence continues at coordinate 1,663,158 of CM057831.1, read as the reverse complement.
AACTGAAAAAAGAAACAAAGAAAGAAAGAAAGAAAAATACCCAACTCCTTTTTTAATGCTAACAAAAGAGTTGACACCAAACTGGTGAGAAGAGCACAAGAAATAGAAACTCTAGACAAATTTACTGAGAACAGAGATGCAAAAATCTTAATATTAGCAAAATAAATAAGTGGCCTATCAAAAGACTGCTACTTCATAATCACACGTGGTTTATCCCACGAATGTGACAGAGGTTGAATAGTAAGAAAAAAGGTCATTGGGCGCCTGGGTGGCTCGGTCAGTTGAGTCTGACTTTGGCTCAGGTCATGATCTCGCGGTGTGTAAGTTTGAGTCCCGCCTTGGGCTCTGTGCTGACAACCCAGAGACTGGAGCCTGCTTTGGATTCTGTGTTTCCGTCTTTCTCTGCCCCTCCCTCGCGTGCCTGCGTGCACACACACACACACTCTCTCTCTGAAAACGAAACATTAAAAAAAGAAAAAAGGTCATCAATCCATTAAATTACTAAGAAGACAAAGAGATGTATTTGTTTAGTCAAGTACTACTGTTCCTTTTCGAGTTATCTGTGGCTACCTGACTTGCTTTCACCAATAAATTTCCACGAAGTCGTAATTTTCTAACATGCCTACGAAACATTTACAAACACACCTATGAAACTCATGACTGTTTTTACTATAACGCTGTTGAAGATGATGCTCTCTTTTATCAGATAAGGTTCCAGACTGACTACATGGAATCTGCAAACTCCCTGAAACCGCAACCCAAGAGAGGCTTCTAAACATGTGGTCTAACAAGAACCTACATCGGAATCAGCTGGTGTGGAAGTTCTAAAACTTACCTCAGACCTACTGGATCAGAATCTCTTGAGTTCCGACTCAGCATATTTAGCAAATCCATGATAAAACTACTTAAAAATACTGGAGGGTTTATGACCACAACAGGCTGAGAACCGTGACTAATGTTAAATTCTTGTGAAAGCAAGTGATGCTTCTTGCATCCACAGACCATGTTTCTTTTCTTCTTTGAATCTTCTTGAGAAAGGCGGACTGTCACGTGCAGTGCCGCATGTAGACGTGTCTGAAGTTCTGGAAGCCTGACTTCCCTACGCTGCAAATGGACCTTGAGAGCTTGTGTGGAGGTTCTGGCAGAGGAGTACGGCTCGAATACCCTTGACCAAACAATGGTCCTCCTCTTTGGGCGCAGGTCATCATCTTGGACCAAGCAGGCACATGAGGAGAGACGCACAGGGAGCGGCGCGGCGAGGAAAGGAGGGGACACCCACCTCACCAGCCAGATCAACCAAACCCACCCTGGTGGTCAGTGAGGTGACAGAGGTCGCAGCCGGATCGTGTGCGCATCCTACATCCATTAATGAAGATGACCCTAAAGTTGCCGTGCTGTCTTGCCCCTAGCACCTATCTATTTTAATCATGGTACTCTTATCATAAGCACCCGGAGTGTATTCACTCAAAATTTTGTGCCAGGATTAGTTGTGTTTTTCCCCTGAACAACTAGTTTGTTTTTACTGATAGACTTCAGTGAATCATGTAGGTAACTTTCCCCTTACTGCTGGCTCTAGAGGAATTCAGAGTCAGATGTGTAATTCTACGGCATCAACTCTGCGTGCTGACGCTATGGCTGGCTTCACTTTTTCTTCAGTTCCCTCTGAGGGAGGGGCATGTGAATAAACAAATTTGAAAGAACTACTGAAAGTTTTCTTGACTATGACATGCAGAATCATTATATATGCCCTTAATTAGAGAGAGGATACTTTATAACGTCAACTAAGTCCACTTCCATAAGCAATTTTGGCAATTCACAAAATTAAACACAGTATAAATCTTACAATTAAAAACTCAGAAAGGTAAAGAGGACTGGAGTAAACAGGCATTTGAGATAAAGCAAACACTGGTGAGACTCTGAAATGTATTAGCTATGGCAAAATAACGGGAAACATTTTGGCACTTCTGTTTGACGAAACATACGAGATTAAATTCAGAAACATTTTCCCCAATACTGAATTTAAAAAAGAATGCAATAATTGAAAGTTTTCTATTATTCTTTTATAATCCAAAAAATGGTGCTGGAGCAATTCTTTGGTCTACGTTAAACTGAAGAGCACTTCATTAAGTCATAACTAAGCGGCAGGACAGCAAATCTATCCACAAAAGAGAACGCCTTATTATATTAACATGGGAAGGGACTTTCGAATTATGAACCTGATTTATGAGCGCCTCCGTTGGCTAACTGAAGGCTGCCTCATCTCTATTAATTTGCTGCGAAGTCTCTTCTGCTTTCTTCCATTATTACTCAGAACAGCAAGGAGGGTGAACTCACCAATTGCTAGTATCTGGGAGTATCTTACCCCTGGCTCTCTCACCCCTGGCTCTCTCACCCCTGGCTCTCTCACCGAGAGGATTTCGGCAGCTGCCACATCCCAGGCCTCTGTCCTTTCCTCCTGTGAGCCCAACTAACTCCCTCACAGGTATTCTCAAACACGCAGAAAGGTTACAGGGAAGCCAGCGGGGGCGGTCCTGAAGGATACCTCAGGGAAGAGTATTTCAGGCAGAGGAAGCAGACCTTGTAAAGACTAGAGTAGGGGCCCCTGGGTGACTGAGTTGGTTAAGCGTCCCACTCTTGGTTTCAGCTTAGGTCATGATCTCACAATTCATGGGTTCGAGCCCCACATCGGGCTCTGTGCTGACAGCGCGGAACCTCCTTGGGATTCTCTCTCTGCCCCTTCCCTGCTCATGCTCTCTCTCTCAGACCATAGGGTAGAAGCCCATGTAGATGTACTCAAGGAAGAGTAAACTGAGGACAGAGGACAGCAGATGACATGAGGAAAGCAAGAGAGGTCTGATCTTAGAGGGCCTTGAAGGCCATTAGAAAGACTGTGGCTTCTATTACAAGTGAGATGAGGAACAATTAAAAGATTCTGGGCAAGAAGTGACATGACTGGTTTACAGTTAAAAACCTCCCTGATTCAATGTTAAAAATACATTCTAAGGGGCAAGAGTTCAGGCTGTGTGTCGGGTCAGGAGGCAAGGCGAGAGGGGACAGTGACCTGGACCACTGCAGTAGCAATGGAGGTAGCGAGCAGTAGTTAGATCTTCTGTGTCAAAGGAGGCACTAAGTAGGATTTCCTGACGGAAGGCATCGGGGACGAGAGGAAGGAGTGAAGCATGACTCTTAACACTTCTGTCTGATGCGTCGAGACCCACAAAATGGGAGTCCACTGCAGGGGCCCAGCCCAGGTCACAAACCTATAAACTAAGTCGGCCTGCAGCCGGGGAACAACCCTGCGGCCAAGGAAACCCAACATCAATCACAGTCCTCCCACACAGCTTCAGCTGGCTTATTTTACCCCAGAGAAGAGGACCTGCTTGCTCTGTAAGGAAGTCTCCAACGGCCTAACCCATCAGGCGCCGTTTCTGTCCTGCCTCTTCCAACATCCTGTAAAGCCTTCCTCGCCACAAACCCTTCAGGAAGGGTGCTCCGCAGCTTGTCAAGCACTGTCCTCCCTCAACCCGTGGGCCGTCTTCCTTGGCAGCGGGACATCAAACTCGTTACTAAACTGTTTAAGTCTGTCATTTGACATGTCCAATAAGTATGGCACTGCCGTCAACTGGAATGGAAAAGACTGGAGATGGAACAGGCTAGGAAGGAAAGCCCCGGAGTTTGGTCTCAGACATTTACATCTGACACATCTATTACACAGCCCTTTGAAGAGGCTGAATTAGCAGTTCCATAGGAAACTCCAGAATTTACAGAAAGGTCTAGGCAGGAAATTAATACATGGAAGTCACTGGAATACAGATGGTTTTTACAACTTGTTACTGTCGCTCCTACAACTTGTTACTGTCACTACCATCACTACCAAGAGAGTGAATATGCAAGAGAAGAGGACCAGGCCCGAGGCCTTAGGCCCCCAACACGAAGAGGCGGGAAGAAGAGTAAGAACGAGGAGAGGAGACGGAACAATCGCAGGGGTGGCCACAAAATCCAGAGCACGGGATTCTGGAAACCAAGGAATACAGTCTATCAAGAAAGGCAGAGCGACGGGGCGCAGCACACGCTCCTGAAAGTTTAGGGAAGAGGACTGAAACAGCCGCACGGAAGTCACGGGGACCTCGCAGTAATAACATAAAGGCAGTTCTCATGGAGCAGTAAGGACAAAAGCCAGGGAGTGGAATGGAGAGAGGAAAGAGGAAAAAAAAAACTGGGAAAGTACAGACCACTCTTGGCAGTCTGGCTCTGAAAGGGCCCGGGTACAAGAGAAACGGCACGGTAGCCAACAGGGGGAGGGGGGGACAAACAGTTTTTCAAGATGGGATAGCCACGGTATGTTTTTACACTGATGGCCGTGTGCCGGGGTATAATATTGACGATGTGAGAGAGAGGGCGAGAAAGTGCTTGCGAATGTGATTTAAATGTAACTTGCCCAGGGTAAGCGAGCGGGAAAGGGGCACAGAGCGCACAGGAGGAGGAAATAACTCCACACCAAGAAGGTAAGGCAAAGTACGAACATGCAGAAATTGGCAGAAGGGTAGATGATGTAAGTACCACTCTCCACAGTTCATTTTTGGTTACTTCAGTTTCTCAGTGATGCAGAAAAAAGGAAAATATCTTGGAAAACAGGGGGGGGACATACTGGAACTCTGAGAGAAAAGCTGTGAACCAGGTGTCGAGGAAAGCAGAATAGACGACCGTGTAGTGTGACTGGGCTCACTTATGACTGAGGTCCTGGATTTAAAGTGAAAAAAAGCACTGGACCAGCGGAGCGGCAACGGAGGACGCAAGTAGTAGTTAGAGTTTATGTTCTCAAGACGGCACTAAAGGAGGCTTTCTGGCACATTCACAGGAGCTGGCACTGGCAGGTGGAGAGACCCCCTGCCCAGGGTTGTAGTTTTCCCAGGTGAAAGGAGAGAACAGCAGGGGAACCGAGGTGTGTTCGAGGGAGTAGTAACAACGACTGAACACAAGTTCCGCTGGTAAGAGTGAGAGGGAGGACACCAGGATGAGAGACAGAGCCCTCTGCTTCCACCCAAGACGGACTAACGACAGCCGGATCGCCCTCCTGCCGCAAGGCCTAGAGAGCGAAAAGGCAGTGCGGGGCGGTACTTCCCGAGGAAACTCTCATAGGGCAACCCTACGACCGCCCAAACATAGTGCCTAGAGTTTGCAGACCTCAGCACAAGCAGGGGAACCCAAACGGCCCGGAAGCTTCACTTAGGAGCCACAGTTCAGAGTTTAGAGAGGACACGGTGACAAAAATTCGTGCACAGAGTGCCAGGAAAAATAAAGGAGCTGTGCAAGAGAGGGAGTTCAGGAGATACACAGAGAGGCAGAGCAAGCCCTTGACCGAATACGGACTTGCACGTGTGTGTGAGAACACTATCACCCGTGAGGAAGGAGCAGACAGAACAATGAGTAGGGCTCATGAAGGGCTAAGAAAAGTGTGTGTTCCTAGCAGCCAGAATAGAAATGCTCCTGAACATACGACACATTAAGTAGAGCCCTCGGAAAGGCACGCAATCTATAGTGGAGCCGACGTGGTCCTACTCTGCTGTTCCAGACCCACGCCAACAAAACTCGAAAGCAAGCTTCAAAAACGATCAACCTGATTCTAAGTAACTTAACCATGTCAAGGCCAACCCTGAAATATTTAAAGGATATGTGAAAAATTCAGAGCCAAAACATAAAATGTCTAGCATCCAATCCAAAATACCGAGCAGGCAAAGAAGAAGGAAAATATAACCCATCAACAAGAGAAAAACCCATCAACAGAAACTGACCCAGAAATGACAGGAATGACAGTTTTAACAGAGCATGACATTATAACTATTCTTTGCACGTTCAAGAAAATAGAGGAAAGCATGAACATCACAGAAAGATTTTTAAAGATGATTACCAGGGAGCTGTGGAGCAACATCAAATGCCCTGACTCACATATGACCAGAGTCTTGGACGATGGGAGGGTATTTCAAGACCTGAAAGTCAAAATGTTTCCTCATGTGATAAAAACTATAAACTTACACAGTAAGGTGACAGAATCGATGAACTAACTGGTGGCCCAGTAGGAGCTGGATTACTGGGTAACACTAGAATGAGACAGAAAGACAGGAGGAGTCTTCACAGAGTAGGATACTTGACACTGACTTCATAGCAGGGTGACATTTTAAAGTTTATTTACTTGTCTTGAGAGAGAGAGAGAGACGGCACAAGTGGGGGAAGGGGAGGGAGGACAGAGGACCCAAAGCAGGCTCTGCACTGACAGCAGAGAGCCCAATGTGGGGCTCCAACTCGTAAACCATGAGATCATAACCTGAGCCAAAGTCGGAAGCTTAACCAACTGAGACACTCAGGTGCTTAAAGAGTGAAATTTTTAAAAATGTTTTCATTATATTCTTACTGTTTTTCTTTAATCATTCCCTTACAATATTTTCTACCATTTCTGTCATTGTGAATATATGGCATTTAGCTAATTTGGGGTTATAGTAAACAATTTTGTTTTTTAATTTCTGTTAATGTTTATCCACTTTGAGAGAAAGAGAGAGAGAGAGAGAGCAGGGGAGGGGCAGAAAGAGAGGGAGAGTGAGAATCCCAAACAGACTCCATGTTGTCAGCACACAGCCCAATGTGGGGCTTGAACTCGTGAACCATGAGATCACGGCCTGAGCTGAAATCAAGAGTCAGACAGACGCTCAACCGACTGAGCCACCCAGGCAACCTCCGACAAATTTTTATACGTGCTGTGATACAAAAGAGGATTTCCTTTTGTTAATCTCCAAAAGCTGCTTTTATGTTTCCGTGGGTAGTCTGAATATCCAATGACTATAATTGTGAGTTCAGTTATTTATGCCTTATGTTATTTAACTTGATTATAATCTTCAATGTAGATCAATCACTTAGAGCATTGTACTTTATAATATCTATTAATTATGTGTCAGGTACTATTTTAAATATTGACAAGTATTGGGGTGCCTGGGTAGTTCAGTCGGTAGTTTGAGCCCCATGTTGGGCTCTACACTGACAGTGTGGAGCCTGCTTGTGATTCTCTGTCTCCCTCTCTCTCTGCCCCTCTCCATCTCACTCGCTTGCTCTCTCTCAAAATAAATAAATGAACTTTAAATAAATAAATAAGATTTATAAGCATTAATTCATTTAGTGGTAGAGGAGGGATTTGGATCCAAGCAGTTTAGTTCTGTCAGCTCTGCCACATTCTTAACTACTTCTTGGATCTTTCCTGAATGAGCAGTAGAGGGACATGCAACCTATAGGCCAGAGTCAAACCTTGACTTGATTTCATTTATATATATAGATATATATATATATATATATGATTATAAAAATTTAGTGACAATTATATAAAAACCACAAGGTAGAACCATCACTATAAAAAAGGCGTATTTATTTTCAAACATGGTACAGAAGGGAGCGAAAACTATTTTCCAAAAAGCTAAAAATTTTTTGTCACTGAAATGAGAAATTTCACACTACACTACCCTTTTTTTAAATTATTTTTTTAAATGTTTATTTCTGAGAGAAAGAGAGACAGAGCATAAGCAGGGGAGGAGAGAGAGAGAGAGAGAGAGAGAGAAACAGACAGAGACACAGAATCTGAAGCAGGCTCCAGGCTTCAAGCTGTCAAACTCACAAGCCGTGAGATCATGACTTGAGCCAAAGTTGGATGCTGAACCGACGGAGCCACCTAGGCCCTCCTACACTTAGCTTTAAAACCTTTTGTTTTCAGGGACTCCTAGGTGGCTCCGTCGCGTAAGTGTCTGACTTCGGCTCAGTCACAATCTCTCAGCTCGTGAATTCAAGCCTCGTGTTGGGCTCTGTGCTGACGACTCGGAGCCCAGAGCCTGCTTTGGATTCCGTGTCCTTCTCTCGCTCTGACTCTCCCCCGCTCATGTTATGTCTCTTTCTCTCTCTCAAGAATAAATAAAGAACATTTAAAAAATAAATAAATAAAACCTTTAGTTTTCAAGGGCACCTGGCTGGCAGTTGGTAGAGCATGTGACTCTTGATCTCAGAATTTTAAGTTCAAGACCCACACTGGGTGGAAAGATTACTTAAAAACAAAGTCTAAAGGGGCACCTGGGTGGCTCAGTTGGTTAAGCATCTGACTCTTGATTATAGCTCAGGTCATGATCTCATGGTGGCGACATCAAACTCTGCATCAGTCTCCGCACTTACAGCATGGAGCCTGCTTGGGATTCTCTCTCCTTTTCTCTCCGCTCCTCCCCCACTCTCTCTCCCCCCTTCTCTCTCTCTCTCTCAAAATAAATAAACATTTTAAAATAAAATAAAATCTTAAAAGAAAATAAAACCTTTAGATTTCCTTTATAAAGAAAAAATCTTTTTAAAGAAATTCTGATAGTGCTTGAATTTTTAGAAACCAAAACAATTTTAAGGAAAAAGAAAGAAAAAATAACAGTACTGATAAAAGAGTTTGAACTTATTTGAGGGGCTTCTTCGTCATTTATTTATTACATTTACTCACTCAACAAATGTCTTGCGTGCCTACTAGACATGAAGAATTATCCTAGTCATGGAGACTTACACATGAAAGGTCTCCAAGGAACTCACATTCTAATACAGTGTTCCATAAATTGTGGCTAATGGATTTTCGGAAGGGTCCCAAGATATATTTATGAGGTTTGAAACTATAAAAATAAATTTTTAATTTTGTTTATGTTTAAAAAAAATAAATAAGGTGTTAATACAAGTAGAGCCTGAATCATTTGTATGACCTTATAACCCAGTACTAACAATAAAGAAAAGAATAGATAAACCGTACAATATTAAAAATAAGAACTTTAGTCTCTTAAAAGACACCATTAAGGAACTGAAAAAGCTACTCACATAGGGAAATAAATTATTTCTAATACATGTACCCAAGATAGGCTCTCATCCGACATACGTAAAGATTCCAAGCAGAGGGACACCTCGGTGGCTCAGTCGGTTGGGCGTCCGACTTTGGCTCAGGTCATGATCTCATGGTTCATGAGTTCAAGCCCCGCATCGGGCTTTGTGCTGACAGCACAGAGCCTGGAGCCTGCTTCTAGTTCTGTATCTGGGGCTCTCTCTGCCCCTCCCCTGCTCACACTCTGTCACTCTCTCTCTCTCAAAAAAATAAATAAACATTAAAAAAAAAAAAAAGATTCCAAGCAGAACAAAAGATGAAGATTCTAAAAATCATTAAGAAATGAAAAACAATCCAATGTAAAAACTGGCGAACACTTGAACAGACCCTCCACGAAGACAGTATCTAAATGGCCAATGACCACATGAAAAAGCCCCCGCCATCATTAATCATCAGGGCAACATCTTAAAGCCATGATGAAATATCACTACAAATCACCAAAAAGGCTAGAATAGAACAAAATGACAACACCAAAGAATTAGAGAAAATTCAGAGCAGCCAAAACTCTCAAGGTGCTGGTCAGAGTGAAAACTGCTACGACTATTTTAGGAAACTCTTTAGCAGTATCTATGAAAGCTAAACGTGTGCATACTACGTGACCCCCCCAACTTCACATCTGGGCATGCTTCCAACTGAGCTGCACACATGTCTACCAAAAGACCTGTACGAGAAAGGTGTACGTCATATCTCCATTCTCAATAGGAAAAAAAACTGTCAACAACCTAAATGTCCATCAGCAAGAGGATGGATGAACTGTGAAATACTCGTGACAGTGGAACACTATAGCAACAAATATTTAACATGTAGTCATAGAGAGGAATCTCACAGACATAATGTTGAGCCGAACAGTCACACACAAGAGCATGAACAGACAAAACACACCTACAGTTATTAGAAGTCAGCACGGTGATTAACTTGGGGAGGGGGTTGCAAGTTAGAAACCAGCACAAGACAAAAGGGGGGGCTTTCAGGGGTACTGTGCATCCGGGGCGCCTGGGTGGCTCAGTTGGTTGAGCGGCGGACTTCAGCTCAGGTCATGATCTCGTGGTCTGTGAGTTCGAGCCCCGCATCGGGCTCTCTGTTGACAGCTCAGAGCCTGAAGCCTGCTTCAGATTCTGTGTCTTCCCCTCTCTCTGCCCTTCTCCTGCTCACTCTATGTCTCTCAAAAATAAATAAACGTTTGGGGCACCTGGGTGGCTCAGTCGGTTGAGCGTCCGACTTCGGCTCAGGTCATGATCTCACCTTTCCCGAGTTTGAGCCCCGCGTCGGGCTCTGTGCTGACGGCTCAGAGCCTGGAGCCTGTTTCAGATTCTGTGTCTCTCTGTCTGTCGGCTCCTGCTCATGCTCTGTCTGTCTCTCTCCCTCTCTCTTTCTCTCTCAAAATTAAATAAACATTAAAAAAATAAATAAATAAATAAATAAATAAATAAATAAATGTTAAAAAAATTTTTTTAAATGCATCCAACTATAGATTTATGATTTGTATGCACTTCTGTATACAGGCCATATTTCGATAAAGTTTGCTTTAAAAATTGGCATGCTAGTGTTGTTCACTTAAATAATTTTTAGTGCTGTATTTGATTCGTAACTATCTTTCATTTTTATTTTATTTTATTTTACTTTACTTTATTTTTTTAGAGACAAAGAAAATGCACAAGCAGGAGAGAGGGACAGAGGGAAAGGAGAGAGAGAATCTCAGGCAGGCTCCGCTCAATGCAGAGCTCAACATGGGGCTCAATCTCAAGAACTGTGAGATCATGACCTGAGCCCAAATCAAAAGTCAGACACTCAACCAACTGAGCCACCCAAGTGCCCCTTTAATTGTTAAACAACTCTGAGTTTAAGAAATTTATCGCTAGTTTTACATCTACACATATTAAAAATATTATGATAGCATCCTCCCATCTTTCCTTCTTTCCTGAGTAATTCAGTCCGATGGTCAGTGACAGTGAGATTTCTCACTGTCAGAGAAGGAAGTTACATCGTATGGAAAAGGAGAGGACAGAACTGTGTTGACTGACATTGGAAGGATGGCGTGAACTAGCTGGTTTCAGTAATACATGCGAATTAGCCCAGGGTATGTGTGTGTGTCCTGGCTGAGTCCACTGAGAGGTCCTTGGAGTGCCAGCACCCCAAGAGCAGTGAGCACACCCAGCACCCACAGTTTGATTTCCCAATACCGCAGTCCGTGAAAAGGTTCTTTAGAGAAAATGTTAATTCCAAGTTTCGGACAGAGATGATCCTGGAACACTTTTTTGTGTCAGAAAATAAGAAAGTATTTAATCTAAGCAAAATAAATGATAGGAAACAGACTATAACACATTAAAAAAAATTCTTTGGGTGGGGGAAAGGTACCACTGACTGCTGGCATCTTTAAATTCATTGGAGGAAAACCCGAAGGGGAGTCTAACAGGAAGTTCCTGCAACAATCCACATAAGCAATGATGCGATGCGGAAGCTTAATCCACACAAACCAGGAAGCCCTAAAGGGAAGCAATGACCCAGAAGGAAGGTGCTCCTGGTGGGATGTTTGTGAGGCAATCTGGGAAGGAAAGAATTACGGCTTAGCCATCTACTAACTGTGGGAGCTCGAGTGAGTGACACAAACTCTCTGCGCTCCAATTTCGTCTTAAGTAAAATGGACTTAATAAAATTATCTACATGATAGCGTAGTTACAGGATTTAATAATGCACATGAAATGTTCAGAAAAGTGGATGAAATAATTACACATTATGTAAGGGCTGGCTCTCATTATTACATTACGACTCCTGCCATAACTACTACTGCTTCTAATTCGTCCACAGTAATACGGTTTGGTGGTAATGAGATGTGGAAATGAGAGAAAGAAAGCTGAAAACGACAGAAGCAGTATGAGGTCGGTGAGCTCTCAGATGACTGTCAGTTGCCCACTCACCAGAACTCCTCGAGATAACTGAAAATACAAAGGATACGCAATTCTACAAGAGATCCAGGTCCACAAACTGTTCTTAAAAAAAAAAAAAAAAAATGGGAGCGCCTGGGTGGCTCAGTCTGTTAAGCATCCGACTTTGGCTTCGGCTCAGGTCATGATCTTGCAGTTTGTGAGTTTGAGCCCCGCATCAAGTTCTGCGCTGACAGCTCGGGCCTGGAGCCTGGTTCAGATTCTGTGTCTTCCTTTCTCTCTCTCTGCTCCTCCTCCGCTCATGCTCTGTCTCTCTCTCTCTCTCTCTCTCTCAAAAATAAATATTTTAAAAAAATTTTTTAAATCAAATGTAACGCCATACACGTTTTTTGTCATTTCTTTTTAAAAAAAATTTTTTTTAATGTTTATTTATTTTTGAGACAGAGAGAGACAGAGCATGAGTGGGGGAGGGGCAGAGAGAGAGGGAGACACAGAATGTGAAGCAGGTTCCAGGCTCTGAGCCATCAGTACAGAGCCCGACGCGGGGCTCGAACTCACAGACCGTGAGATCATGACCTGAGCCGAAGTCGGACGCTCAACCGACTGAGCCACCCAGGCGCCCCGTCATTTCTTTTTTAAATGGGAGTAGGGTACCCTAAACAAGTGTTTGTTCTGCCTACTGGATAATACAGCACGGCTCACAGATTTCTGACCTGAGTGAGGAGCTGGTGGAGTCACTGACAGAAGAAATGCCAGGAGAGAAACGCATTAGAGGTGAATGGTTTACACGGAGTGTTAAGTTCAGTTTGCAGTGTACTGTCCGACAAAAGCAAATGTTGAAGTTGTAACTCCTGGCCTTCATTTCTCTTTCCCTGCGTTCACTCTTGCTCTTTATTTTAAAAAAGATAAAAGTTTACTTACTACTAAATTATTCTTTACTTGTCAGTGTCAAGTTTCTCAGAAACAATGAGAGGAGAGAGAGGATGAAAACTGAAAGAAAGAAAGAAAGAAAGAAAGAAAGAAAGAAAGAAGAAGAAGAAGGAAGAAAGAGAGGAAGAAAGAAAGAGAGGAAGAGAAAGAAAGAAAGAGGGGCGCCTGGGTGGCTCAGTTGGTTAAGCGGCCGACTTCGGCTCAGGTCATGATCTCACAGTCTGTGAGTTCGAGCCCCGAGTCGGGCTCTGTGCTGACAGCTCAGAGCCTGGAGCCTGCTTCGAATTCTGTATCAGCCTCTCTCTCTGCCCTTCCCCTGCTCACTCTCTGTCTCTATGTCTCTCAAAAATAAATAAACATTAAAAAAAAATTTTTAAAAAAAAAAGAAAGAAAGAAAGAGAGAAAGAAAGAAAACAGGTGATCAAAGGCCCTCCGTCCCTCCTAACAGTATAAAGAAATCAGAATTTCTTACTAGGACATGTTGACTGCCCAGACCCAAATGAAATACATACAGCTGTACAGCCATGGTGATTACTTCAAAGAAAAACAAGCATGCATTAGGAAGACACCAATTTATGGAAGAAAAGTTTAATTTTTTGTAATCTGCTTGGGGGTGGGAGGAGATGTTATAGAGCAGTAATGAAAGACGTGATATAGCTCTTTCTAGAATATATTATCATGTTAAAAGTTCTATGCACTTAAAAATAAATTAAAAACAATTTTTAAAAACAGGGGCACCTGGGTGGCTTAGTCAGTTAAGCGACCAACTTCAGCTGAGGTCACAATCTCACAGTTTGTGAGTTCAAGCCCCGCATAGGGCTCTATGCTGATAGCAAAGCTCGAAAGCCTGCTTCAGAATCTGGGTCTCCCTCTCTCTCTCTCTCTCTGCCCCTCCCCCACTTGTGCTCTGTCTCTGTCTCTCAACAATAAATGTTAAAAAAAAAAAATTTAAAGTTCTATGCACTTAGCCAAGCTATGGAAAGAACCCAACGTCCATCGACTGGTGAATGGATAAAGAAACTGTGCAGGGAGTGTGCGTGTGCGTGTACACACAGATGCGTACATACACACAAAGGAATAGTACTCAGGCATCAGAAAGAATGACATCTTGCCATCTGCAACAACGTGGACGGAGCTAGAAGGCATAATGCTAAGCAAAAGAAAGTCAGAGAAAGACAAATACCATATGATTTCACTCATATGTGGATTTTAACAAACAAAACAGATGAACATAAGGGAAGAGGGAAAAATGAGAGAGGGAAGCAAACCATAAGAGACTCTTAATGATAGAGAACAAAGTGAGGGCTGATGGAGGGAGGTGGGAGAGGGACGGGCTGGACGGGGCATGCACACTGAGGAGGGCACTCGTGATGAGCACTGCGTGTCCTATGTAAGCGATGAATCACTGAACTCCACCCCGGACTGTGTGTTAACCAAGCAGAATTTACATAAAAATTTAAATAAATAAATAGGCAAATAAATAATAATAAAAAGTTCTGCACACTTCCTATTCAAATCCAAGAGTGCTTTTTTTTAAGCAATGAGTTCATCTGCAACAATTCCATTTTATTTAATTCCAAGAAAAAGAGTAGATGCATAATTGTTTGTGTGCACACATAAAATTCGATACCATGCTAAAAAAAAAAGTAATGCTTAAATAACACATGAAAGTAAACAAAAACAGTTAAGTTCACTAGCTTGCAAAACACATTAAAAGTAATAGAATCATTTTAAAACTGCTCACTTACTTTACAACAAAATAATATAAATACAGATGCATTTGTTTGCCCTGAGAGGTTCAGAAATCCTGACGTAACAAATGGGATAAAACACACCGCATCAAATTGTAGAAGCAACGGTATGACGATATTGCATAAGGATATCAAGGGTTGCATTTAGGGGCACCTGGCTGGCTCAGTCAGGAGAGCATGTTACTTTTTTTTTTTTAATGTTTATTTATTTTTGAGAGAAAGAGACACAGAGCACGAGTGGGGGTCGGGCAGAGAGAGACACAGAATCCGAAGCAGGCCCCGGGCTCGGAGCTGTCAGCACAGAGCCCAATGCGGGGCTCAAACCCTCCAACCGTGAGATCATGACCTGAGACAACGTCAGATCCTTAACCGCCTGAGCCCCCCCCCCACCCCGGCGCCCCATGGGAACCTGTCACTCTTGATCCCAGGGCTGTCAGTTAGAGCCCCACAACAGGTGTAGCGATTACTAAAAAAATTAAATAAATTTTTTTTAAAGTTGTATTTGGAAGAAAACAAAGAATTTAGTTATTAATACTGTACATCTTCTTCACGGTAACAAAGGTACAAGAAAAGTTCAAGAAGAAGTTGGGTCAAGACAAGAAACAGTATCATGCACACAATTAGAATTATTTTTCACTGATTCGCACTCTTTCACTCCCATAACATTTTGACTACGACACAAGGAATTTAGCTGATTTAAGATTTGTGTTCGCTCCCTCTGTGAAGTTCTGACCCTACTGATGATGAATTATCTCCAAAGATGGTCCCCTAATGACTTTACAAAAGGAACCCGATTTGTATGTTTATCTTAGGTCTTTCGTGTAAACATGAGGCTAGCTACTTGAATGTCTGGGTTCCTACATGGTCTATGAGCCAGTGGTACTCCCAGTTAGGGGCTTTTAAAACCACATTTGCAATCCTCATTAACCAAAAGAACCACAAAACTCCAGTATATATTCGAATCCTGGCAATTCTCACTATGTTCCAGCCACACCAACCTTTTAAAGGTGCTTTTAAAGGTGCTCCTCCAGTATGCCAAGCTCACCAGTGCACCTCAGGAGCTTTGCCCGGAGCGGAAGGCAGGCCACTGAGGTCTAGTGTCAGTACCACCTCGCAGAGGTCCTCCTAAACCAACCTAGGAAAACTGTCTTCTCCCCATTCCTCTCCGCAGATCCAGAGCCTAGATCTTAAGTGTGGAGGAGATTTAATTTGGCTTTGAGACTGGAATTATTTTTATTTTTATTTTTTTATAAATGTTCATTCATTTCTGAGAGACAGAGAGAGTGGGGGAAGCGGGGACGGAGGATCTGCAGCAGGCTCTGTGCTGACAGCAGTGAGCCCAGTGCAGGGCTCGAACTCATGAACCTCGAGGTCACGATCCAAGCTGAAATCGGACACTCGACCAGGTGAGCTACCCAGAAGCCCAGAGACTGACATTTTTAATTTAGAGTAACAGAATTTTCATTTTTGTTTTTTTAAGTAGGCTCCACACCCAGCACAGGGCCCGACGAGGGGTGTGAACTCACAACCCTGAGATCCAGACCTGAGCTGAGACGAAGAGACGGAGGCCTGACCGACTGAGCTACCCAGGCACCCTGAGTAACAGACCTTTTTTAAAGACCAGGGAGCGAGGAGATGGGGCCGAAATGTCATCCAGTGGCAGGGAAGGAAAAGTCAACACGACACAGTTGAAAGCAATATTCAGGGGAAAAAATTATTTTGTTAAGATAGTGCCCCATCTTCCGAACACCCTTGATTATACTGCCTGCATCACAGCTCTCATTACGACAAAAACTTCTTTTTGTGTCCGTGTTACTTCTTTGGTGTCCGCACTTACACATTTGAACATAAGTTCCAAAGATTAGGGACCTCGTCTGTCACAGTCACTACTGTATCACAGTTAGAATAGTATCCGGCACAGAATACACGCCCACACATTTGCCGAGTGAACAAACCCCCTTACAAAGCTCGAATATCCCTGTGTTACTTGTAAGTCTTACGTCTACTATGACCAGTGTTTGAACCTGAGCTGTAACTTGTCTGCGTGTTTACACAGCCCATCAGGTGCCAATTTGCTCCACCTCCTATTCCAAAGCAAGAGTCAGATGGCTTTCTGTGACACAACTGGGTTCACCAGGACACCTAGCAAAACATCCACTAAGAAACACCTGTCTTTGTCCATCTCTCTTCTCCACCCTTCTCTGTCCACCAGACGGATGTCTAGCATCCTCCTGATACCGTCCTGCAGTCTAAAATTTCCCTCTTCTAATCCACTGATAAACAACTGATCTCTCAAAGTTCATCCTAAAATGTCACCTTCTGTTAGGCGCATGAATTAACATACATCACCTCCAGATCACAGGAGCTGCTCACTCACTTCTTCTCACAGAATATGAACACTTCTCACACTGACATTTATCTTTTCAATTTTTTAATGTTTATTTATTTTTGAGAGGGAGAGAGGGAGAGTGGGAGAGTGGAAGGGGGGAGGCAGAGGGGGGGGAGAGAGAAAACAAGCAGGGGAGGGGCAGAGAGAGAAGGAGACCCAGAATCCGAAGCAGGCTCCAGGCCCTGAGCTGTCAGCACAGAGCCCGACGTGGGGCTCCAATTCACAAACCAAGAGACCATGACCTGAGCTGAAGCTGGACGCTTAACTGAGTGAGCCCCCCAGACGTCACTCTCACAGTCTTATAGTAACTCATTTAGTCTACTATTCCTACTTCCACCTCTACCCACGGCCGGCAGTCACAACCCTGAGTTCCTTTTCTCCCGAAGCTGCGTCAAATGTAAGCGCGTCTCTAGGACGGGCCGCGGGAGTGGGGGCAGGCTCCTAAGGATCATGCGCCTCTCCATGCCCATTCGGAGGGGCGATTCCCTCAACTCCGTGAAAACTGACAAGGTGGGTTCTTAAATAAGGCTCTCATTTACGTGCAAATACAATTAAAGGCATCGTGCCATCGTGTACCTTAACCGTTCACCGACAACACTCCCATCTCGATAATCACGTCCGTAATTCCTGGCCGAGCATCTTCCTCATGCGACGCCTTTGCGCTGGCTGTTCCTGTTCCCTCTCCATGGAACTCTTCTCCGAATCCGCACATGGCTCTTCCCTTGTTCCACTCAGGTCTCACGTCCAGTGTCATCTCCTCAGAGGCCATCCCCCATCAGCACAGCAGCTGTGCTACTTCATATTCACCCAAAGGATACACGATACTGATCTGCAGGGCCACACGCACCCCGATGTTTACAGCCGCATTATCAACAATAACCAGATTATGGAAAGAGCCCAAACGTCCATCGACTGACCACTGGATAAAGATGTGCTATAAACATATGATGGAATCTTACTCAGCCATCAAAAAGAATGAAATCTTGCCATTTGCAACAACGTGGACAGAACTGGAGTGTATGACGGTAAGCAAAATGAGTCGGTCAGAGAATGACAAATACCATTAACTCATTGATATGTGGAATTTAACAAACAAAACAGATGAACATACGGGAAGAGAATGGGGGAAGAGATGGAGAGGCAAATCATGAGACTCTTGGGGGGCCTGGGTAGCTTGGTCAGTCAAGCACGTGACTCTTGATTTCGGCTCAGGTTATGAGCTCATGGTTGGTGAGTTCCAGCCCCACATCAAGTTCAGAGCTGACAGTGAGTCCCTCTCTCCCTGACTCTCTGCCTCTCCCCTTCTGTCTCCCCCTCTGTCTCTCAAAACAAATAAACTTAAAAACAAAAGAGAAGAGGCTCTTAACTACAGAGAACAAACAGGGCTGATGGATGGAGGTGAGCGGGTGATGGGCATTAAGGAGGGTACTTGTATTGGCCACTGCGTATTATCGGTAAGTGATAAACCCCTAAGTTCTATCCTTGAAGCCACTATTACACTATATGTCAACTAACTAGAATTTAAATAAAAATTTGAAAAAGAAAAAAAAATACCCATTCCTCTCTATCCTTTCCCTAATTGTTTTTCTTCACAGCATATACCCGACCCATAGTATGTATGTTTATATACTTTTTGCCTCTCTCCTTAAAAAATAAAAATTATATAAGGGCTGGAATTTGCATAAATCACCAGCTATAATCAGAAAATGCTAAATACTTGTGGAATGAATGAATTTGTCAGAGATTTAATGAGTCCCTGTAGGTTCAGTGAACACGGTGTCATCAGCACAAATGCCTCTCATTCGTGGCCAGCCCACAAGTCGGACTTTGAATACATGTAAAATAAAAGTAAGGCTGAGTCGCAGGTTTTATGTGTAAGAGCCAAGAACGAAGTGAGGGCCTGACAGTATCTCTGCTCACAAGTTTTCCAATATTCTTCACTATCTGGAGCACTTTATTTGAAACTCTTGGGCTTCGTACTGAAGACTTTCACAGTCTGACCAGTGACTTTCCCCTGTGCTCTCACCTCCCACTGCGTCCCTACCTGGGTCGCTGCGCTACGACAATTTCAAGGAACACCATCTGCACAGAACGCAACAGAGAACACGGTCCAGCTTACAATGCGGCCAGACCAATCTAGTCTCCACTCTCACCGACTTGTGTCCCAATCGCCACCTACGAACTGTCTAGTCAGTCTTCACATTCCAATGCCAATGCTTTCTACATCAAACTTTCCGTGGTCATTCCGCCAGAAACGGTCTCATTCGGGGAGGGGCCACAGAGCATGTGACACCACTCCTGAGGTTCTAGCCGTAGAGAATCCATCAGTGCCTTGTAACCTCCTTCAGTGTAGGTAAATTCCCAAGGAGGGGAATGTTTTATACATCCTTGTGGTGTTCATGGTGCCTTGCACTCATGGGTCTAATAAAATGCTTTCAATCACTCCTTTATTGTTTCCATTCTCTTTCCTCTCAAAAAATAAAATAAATAAAAAGTTTTCACTGAAAAAAGTAGTGTGCTTCCTACTTCAGTTTAAAGCTAGGATTCTCTAGTGGATTGGTTTTTACACTTCTATCCCCTTCTCCTCTCTAGATCTAAGTATTTTTTATGTTTACTTATTTTTGAGAGAGACAGAAACAGAGCATGAGCGGGGGAGGGGCAGAGAGAGAGGGAGGGAGAATCCGAAGCAGGCTCCAGGCTCTGAGCTGTCAGCACAGAGCCCGACGTAGGGCTCAAACGCACAGACCACGAGATCACGACCTGAGCCAAAGTTGAACGCTTAACCGACTGAGCCACCCAGGCGCCAGTACCTCCTCCGTGGATCTAATTAGAAGGGAGCAGAACCAGAAATTGCTTCTTCTAACCAATCAGCACTCACTCACTGGGCATCTACAATGCACAGATACTTCACCCGACTTTTCTTTTTAGGCAATCATCACTCGCTTATGGAGCACCTACCCTAAGTGATCACCATCACTGATGGCTAAGGCACCAAGATTAATAACATAAAGTCCCTGCAGTGACGGGGCGTACAGTCTTGGAAGGGAGCTGGATATGTAAAAAGATTATGCAAATAATATATGAGGCGCAGAGCGAGTGCTGAAAGAAACTGACGCGGTACTCTTGGTGTGGAGGGGAGAGGCAACGACTCCAAACGAGAGCTCTTAGAAGAAAGGAGGAATCTGGGCTGGATCTTAATGACTAAAAGTGAATTTAACAGGCAAATATTGAGGGACAGTGGCACACTACTGAACCAAGAAGGAACCAGCCAGGTAGAGGTAGGGGTGTGTGAGAGAAAGAGAGAAAGAAGGTGAGCGGGAGAGAGAGAAGGGAAAATAGAGGGAGAGCGTGGGGGAGGGAGAGAGATATTAGGGAGAAGACCCAGCTGGAAAGATATCAAAGAATTTGAACCATCAAAGGTATGTGAGCAGGAAAGTGATACGGTGAGAACTGTGTTTTGGTCCAGAGCTCAGATCAGAGTTAAGAGATAAAAATAGTGAAATCATGGGAGTTAAGACTGCCCCAGAAACAGAAGTACAAAGATAGAAAAGGGTTGGAGATTAAATCCCAAGAAATAACTACAATGGGGAGGACAGGAGGGAGGTCTGCGAAAAACGCAAGTGATCTGAGAGACAGGCCACCGCGGAGACAATCTCATAAAAATCAAAAGGGAAGCAGAGATAGTCATCGACAATATCAGGAGAGATGGACGGAACATTTGGCAATCGTGACATTGCTACTGCTCTCGAGACCAACAGCTTCGCGGTAAGCAGGTGGGGGTCGGGAGAGTCGAGTCACAGTACGTTAAGGAACAAGGTGTAGAATTATAAAGGCAGCGAGTGGGGGCCGCCTTTCAATCCGCAAGAATGAATGGAAGGAGAAAAAAGGGCAAAAGTTTGTGGCCAAAGCAGAGGACAGGTTAAGTTCATACGGAGATACATGAATTTTCTTATCCCCGTAGAGGAGACTGAAACAAAGTAACAGGGAATGTGCTGCCAAGTCCTGGGGGGAGATGAAGGCTGAAGAACAATCGGGAAGAAGCAATGGCACAGTGGGTGCCATGAAAAAGAGGAGGCTCTCAAGGAACCCGGAAAAGTTTGTGACACTGACGAGGTTAAGGAGGAACGGTGAATAACTGAATACAGTAATAGGCTAAGAATTAAATGGGGAGGAGACTTACCAAAATAAGATTCAAACAAGTGCTATTTGGGGTAGGTTTCTCAACTAGAAATGAAGAAAAGAGTATATAGCACTTAGTGCCTAGATTCTGTGAAAACAAAGCAACAAGAATTATCTGTTAAAGAAAACAACAAAGTAGTGATATTCAAAGGTTTTAGGCGAAATAAACCCCCCAGGCAATTAATAATCGTTTATGACAAAACATATGGCATCAATCTTTGTATATTCAAAAGATTTCCAAAATCCAGCCACAGTCCTCTTGCTTTGAACAGAGAACAGTATTGTATCAAATTCCAATATTAAAAAAGTGGGCGGTTTTACGGCTTTGCCTACTGACTTGCAAGTTTCACATCAAAGTTTCGATCTTGTTATCTCTCAGAACGTGTTAGCTATCCCTCCTAACCGTCGTCCACAAACTCCAAAAACCCAAGTTACGAGCAAACAGGAGAAGAACTTAGTGTATCAGGACACTAAAGGCCTCTCTTCGGCGCTGATAATCTGTCACTTAGCATTTCTTCAGGTACAGCTGTTTAGCTGGTAATGAATCAAATTCTAACTGTATTCTCATCTAACCCATGTTTCTCTGTTGTGACCACAGGACATACTTCCGTCAAATGTGATCTGGTGAAATCTAACAGCACAACGTCTAAGGCCTATTTCTCTAATGAAACAGTCTATTAGTCCTAGCGAAAAAGCCAACAAGGCTAATTTGGCCACACTCAGTCAGCTCTGTCTTCATTCAATTTAAATGATCCTATGAATTATGTTACGGGTCTACCCTGGCAGGGTCTCACTACATTCCTCCAAGAAGACAAAGGGTCCATTTTTTAATTAGCTACTTTTTGTTTTTGAGAGAGAGAGAGAGATATGTGCACACTGGAGGGGGGGAGGGGGAGGGGGAGGGGGAGGGGAGGGGGAGAGGGAGGGGGAGAGGGAGGGGGAGAGGGAGAAGGAGAGGGAGAGGGAGAGAGAGAGGGGGAGAGGGGGAGAGGGGGAGAGGGGGAGGGGGAAAGACGGAGAGAGGGTGAGAGGGAGAGAATCTGAAACAGGCTCCACGCTCAGTGCAGTGCCCAACATGGGGCCTCAATCCCAGGACCCTGGGAGCAGGACCTGAGCCGAAATCAAAAGTCCTGTGCTCAACTCACTGAGCCACCCAGGCGTCCCTAATTAGTTACTTCCGCAAGTATAAAAATGAGACAACCTCTCTCCCGCACCCCCAAAAAGGAAAGAAAAAAGGAAAAAAAAAAACCAAACAGTTTTCTGGCCAAGTTGAACAGGTAAACTTTTGGTGATATAGGCTGAAGAATCAAATGTCTATTTATAATGTCCACCATGTTAGTTACACCTATTTCAAATCTCATACTCTGTAAAACAATATTCAGAAATTCTTGCTCCGGGGGCACCTGGGTGGCTCAGTCGGTTAAGCAGCCGGCTTCGGCTCAGGTCATGATCTCACTGTCTGTGAGTTCGAGCCCCGCATCCGGCTCTGTGCTGACGGCTCATTAGAGCCTGGAGCCTGCTTTGGATTCTGTGTCTCCCTCTCTCTCTGCCCTTCCCCTGCTCACGCTCTGTCTCTGTCTCTCAAAAATAAACAAACGTTAAAAAAAAATTAAAAAAAGAAATTCTTGCTCCCCCTTTTCAACACTCCGTCAGAACAATTTCACGGAAAATTTTCCAGGCGTATCTTTGGCATGTGTCTTCATGTTCACTAGAGTCGATGAGTCTCTAGTGTTTTTTTCAAAGAATTACCACCTTAATTTATAAAAGTTGTCTGAGTTACAGAACTGTTTGAATCCCTGTGAACTTTTTAACCTAAGTCCTAAATGCCCATTTTCTATACCTTCAAGCAGCCTTTCTGTTCTATAGGACGGTGTTGGACACGAATATTCATAATCCCCACAAGGAAGCACTCTTCTGGCATTTATGAAGCCGCTTGGCTTTGCGAGGTTTTGTATGGAAGAGAATAAAGCGACTTTGTCTTTTCTGAGATAATTCTTGGGGGGGGGGAGGGTCTTGGTTTCCATCCAAGTAATCATCAAGTCAAAATAAAAATCACAAAGAATCATGAACCCAAATTATTTCTTAAACACACGCCAGTGAATAACATTAACTACTGCTTGCGTAAACAAGCAGAAGCACTAACAGCAGGCTTCAGAAGTTAAACAAGTTTCCTCTCTGAATCCATCAGAACTCTGGTATACGGTTACGAAAAGGGGATGGAATGGGTTACTCGATGCCCATTAATTCGTTTTCTCAGAGGAACAGCAACCGTGGTCACGCCACTTCTTCGTGTGCAATGTGGACTAATTCCCTGCGAGTCGCGGTTTGAAGCATTTGACGTACATTAACTCAATCTTAACGATGTTCCTATGAAATAGGGGCTACTGACCTCGCCATTTTATGGGTAAGGAAATCGAGGCACAGAGAGGTTAAGAAAGTTGCCAAAAGTCACACAGCTTCTAAGTGGGAGGCTGAGCGGCAGCTCTACGGCCTCTTCTATTAGTAAAATTTGGTCCGCGTTTCATAAGGCAGTCCCACCTGTCAGACAGTTACCATCGGTTGTCTGAAGAAGACCTAACTGAGGTGCCAGCATATTTTCACGTATTTTCTATTACCCAAGCGCCGTGTCTTCCTCCTCCTCCTCCCAACTTTGCAGCGGACGGGAGAGATTCCGCCCCTCCGGGCCTAGCCCTCCCCGGCCTTCCCACACACTAACTAACTCGAGCCGTTTCCTCGGATCCGGTAACTTTCCCAAGCTCCGCACCGCAGGGAGCACCTCGTCGCTCCGTCCTCCGGCTGCACCGCACCGGGGTCGCCTCCCAGGGAAAAACATGAACTCCGGGACGGGAGAGCGGGAGGAGGGGCGCAGCGGGCCGACCGGGGAGTCCGGCCCCGCTCGCTGTGTGGCCGGGAATTTCGGGCAGACGAGACGCGGCGCACAGAAAACCAGAAGGTGGGAGCGGGGAGGGGGAGGGGGTCAGTCAAGTCATTGGAACCTACTGGGCAGCATTTTCTCGGATCGCCCTCTCACGCGTCCCAGACGCCCGCCTCGGAGGGAGCCGAGACCCCGAGAGCGCGCACGGCCCGGCGGGTCCGGGCGCAGCAGCACCGCGCACCCGCCGCCCGGAGCCGAAGCCGGTCGCCCCCGCCGGGCCTCCCACACCACGGCCGACCGGCGGGACGGACAGCCGGCGCCTCTCGACCCCAAGGCCACAGACCCCGCGTTCCGGCCCGCGGCGGCGGACAGCCCCCGAACGCTCCCACCCTCCGCCTCTGAGCCCGAATCGGGCCTCTCCCAGAGACAGCCGAGCCCAGCGGGGACGCGGGGTCCAAGTCCGGCTGCGCGGAGGGTCTTACCTTTAACAGATTAGACGTCGCCATGTTCCTTCAACTTAGCGTCTCGCGAGACGGCGCGAGATTTCGTGGCGCTCCCGGCCAGGCCCCAGGCGGAGGCCGGGGTTCCCACCGGGGCCGACCCGCCCGCCGGCCCGCACCGGGGGTGTGCTGGGCGCCGCGGGGGCGTGCCGACAGCGCTGACCTCGTCCCGGACACCTGGAGCTTCTTCGCTCTTCCCCCCTACATGGTCACCGGAGCTCTCCCACACGAAAGAGCTCATACAAACGCTCGGGGAGACGGCAGCGGCGAATGGTGACGAGGTAGCGGGAGCCGATCTGAATTGGAAGAGGAAGCATCGACTCCACGAGCCTCTCCACTCCTTCGGATTAGCCTCTGTGGTTGCACCCGCAGCGGCCACGGGCAACGAATTTAGCACGGCTTAGGCCCGGCAGCTCAGGTTCCGCGGCCGCGTCACGTGACGCGGCGGGCGGGGGCGCGCTCGGGAGCGAGCGTGGGAGCCGGGACGCCTCGGAGGGTCGGGAGGCTGCGGAGAGGGCGGCAGCACGCCCTCTGCTGGCGGGACCAGATATTTTCCCGCGTCCCCCACGCGCCCGCCCCCAAAGCCAGGGACCCGGTGTACCGGGAGGGGCGCGATCCCCTGAGAAATGCTCGTGAGGGCTGGGCTTAGGTCCGGGCAGCTCATTCGGTAAGAATGCGCACCTCCAAGGCGTCCAGTAAATGTTTGTGGAATGACTGCTTGAATAAGTGAATGCGCAAAGGCGTGAACTATTAATGTTTCCAGTCTGGAGTGCCTGGCACTGAAATAAGGAAATTCCTCTTGGATTTCCTGTAGGCACATGATTACAGAAGGTACTAACCGTAACCACCCCCACCCACCCCCACCAAGCTTTAGCCCTTCAGACCACAAACCACTGGCCCAGGGAAGAGACTATAACTCACACGGAAAACCGACCCGGTACTATATGATGGACGTTTGCAAACAGTATTCATTCCTACGTGCATAATATATTAGGAGGGAGGAAAATTAGATCTATGGAGTAAAATGTACCCGGCAATGGGCATGAAGTTTGCAACTTTGCATAGTGATCCAAGCAGGTCTCGCTGAGAAGGTGGCTTTGGAGCAAAGACCGGAAGGACGAGGGACAAGGTCAGGCCATGTGTGGAAGAACATTGCAGACTGGGGGAAGCCCGGAGGCAGGTTGCCCAGAGTGCGGGAACAGCAGTGAGAAGGTGGTGTTTTCAGAGCGGAGAAAGTGCAGAGAGCATGAGATCACTCAGGACCTCATGGACCGCTGTAAATAAAGACTAGCTTTTATCCTGAGTGACTCGGGCAATCAATCATGCAGAGGGATGGCGTGATTTCACGTTTTCACATGCTCGCTCTACTGCGTAAATAGTAAACAGAAGCAGAAGGGTCATTTAGAGAGCTTCTGTAATATCTCTTTAAAGTGACAGGACAGCCAGGTGTTCCAGTTTCCAAATGGTTTATTAGAGCAATCTAAACACGATTCTCCGATGACCCGGCGGCAGAGCAAGGACTCAGAGACCGTGTCTGTAGCGTCCCGGCGAATGTCAGCCCAGGGGTGACTTTCCAGGGTTATCTTTGTTCTACAGATGGGAAAAAGTGAGGCTCAGAGAGGTGATCTGCCCAAGGTCCCTCGGCTGGGTCAGAGAAAAGGCCTAGTCCAGCATAAAGTTTAGGTTATTATGGTTCCCTTTTCCAAGGAAACTGGGTTTTAGCTTCAACCCTAGGCCAAGTCTTCTGCTCGATTTAAAGTGTGAATTGATTATACGCAACTTTTATGTATCTTAGAAAAAAGATGACAACTGGAAGAAAGCAATTGAATGAATGACTTAGTGACTGACACTTCAAGAATCCAACCAAGGGGGCACCTGGGTGGCTCAGTCCGTGAAGAGTCCAACTCTTGATTTGGGCCCAGGTCATGATCTCGGGATTTCTGAGTTCAAGTGTTGCACAGGGCTCTGTTCTGACCTTGCAGAATTCTTTCACTGTGCTTAGAATTCTTTCACTCCCTCTCTGCCCCTCCCTGCTCATGCTATCTCTCTCTCTCTCTCTCAAAATAAGTAAATAAAACTTTAAAAAAAATTTAATCATCCAAGTTAAGTATTTAATACTTGTTTGACTGCCTATTATATATGTGGGATCAGAAATACAGGATTAAATAGACACATGAGACAGCGTCATCTCGAAGCTTATAGTCTAATGAGGGAGCTGGATGTTAAGTATAGTTACACGAATCGAATATTGCTTAATTGGGGTGCCCGGCTGGCCCAATCAGTGGAGCGTGCCACTCGTGCTCTCGGGGTTGTGAATTCAAGCCCTACACTGGGTGCAGAGATGACTTGAAAACAACCACCACCCCCAAATCTCGAAAAAAGTGACTTAATTGGCGCTGTGATAAATACTGCCAAGGAAAACTCCAGCATGCACTTCAGAGCATGTGGTGGGCGGGGCGGGGAGGGGGGCGGTGGGACTAACACCCTAACGGACATAGTTCCCATTTCACACTACGACCCCTGCGAGTGCTTTCTGAGACTCAGGTGCAAACATCCCAGGACATTTCCTTCTCCCCGGTTCTGGCAACGCCTCTTCTACGAGCTGCCCCAGCGCACGATGAGCTCTCCATTCCCCTGACGCCACCGATTCCTTGCCACCCGCCATCCATCCCTCCCATTGTCACTTCCTTCCTCTTCCCACTTGGGTTCTATGGCCCATCATTATAAAAATGCTTAAATATTTTAAAAGCTTAAATATTTCATTTCTTTTAAAAATAGCAAGCGCAAGCACGTGGTACAAAGCTCAGAACGCGCGAGGCGGCATCCAGTTAAGCACAAGCCTCCTTCCCCTTCCTGGAGTCATGCTCTACCTTGGGGCCTGGATTGGGGACCTTCAGATGAATGGATTTGTCAGAATTCAGCCATGTGCTCTTAAGATGTCTGCAGGTCAGTCAAAGGAAAAAAAGCGGTAAACAAAATTTGAAATTTAGTTAATGATATTCATGCTGAAGACTTTAGGAGCAAGTGAAGTTAGTTCTGCTTTACAATTTACTTTGAAATGTATGAAGAATAAAATGGATTGATGGTTGCATAGAAAAGTAGACCAAGCAAGTGTAGTAAAAGGTTAATGACAGAATCCAAGTGGGGGATATACCGTATTGCCGTGTAAAATATTTCATCTTGTCTATATGTTTGAAGTTTTTCATCATTAAACGTTGGGGGAAATTTTTTTCTTTTCATGGGCCTCCCTTGGGCCACCTGGGTGGCCCAGTTGGTTAAGCATTCAACTCTTGATCTCAGTTCAGGTCCTGACTTCAGGGTCATGAGTTCAAGCCCCATAATGGGCTCCACACTGGGCTTGGAGCTGGCTGTAAAAAAAAAAAAAAAAAGAGGTTTGGGGCACCCAGGTGGTTCAGTCGGTTAAGGGTCCGACTTCAGCTCAGGTCATGATCTCACAGTTCGTGAGTTCGAGCCCCGGGTGGGACTCTGTACTGACAGCTCAGAGCCTAGAGTCTGTGTCTCCCTCTCTCTCTCTCTGCCCCTCCCCTGCTCGCACTCTGGTGCTCTCTCTCTCTCTGCTCTCTCTCTCTCTCAGAAATAAATAAAACAGACCCCAGGCACTCATCCTCCCTCTCCAGAGATAACCGCGGTTGGGTAGGACTCCTGTGAACCCCTCGGACGCTCTGTGCCTGTGTTAGCAGGCACGTGTGTATTCTTTTTTGCTCTCCCACAAACGATCGCACACTACTTATACTCTTTTACGTCTTTTTTGCCCCCCACTCAGTCTTATGATATAAATTACTGAAAGATATGCCTGTGCTTGTTTCGTTTTCACACTTCTTTATAGAAATTCAGGTGGTTATTGACAGACCCTAATGCATCCACCGTGTCCAGGATGTTTGGAATTGTTCCTTCAAAATTAGGCTCTTGCGGGGCACCTGGGTAGCTCAGTCGGTTGGGTGTCTGTCCAACTCTTTGTTTCTGCTCACCTCATGATCCCAGGGTCGTGGGATGGAACACTGTGTCAGGCCCGGTGCTGAGCGTGGAGCCTGCCTAAGATTCGCTCTCTCCCCCTCTGCCCCTCCCCCATGTGTGTGCCATATTTCTCTCCCTCCTTCCCTCTTTCTCTGTCTCTCTCTCTCTCCCCCTCCCCCTCCCTCTCAAAAAAAAACACAAAAAACAACCGGGGGCCTGGGTGGCTCAGTCAGCTGAACGTCCATCCAACTTCAGTTCAGGTCATGATCTCACAGTTTGTGGGTTTGAGGCCCACGTTGGGCTCTGTGCTGACAGCTCAGAGCCTGGAGCCTGCTTCAGATTCTGTATCTCCCTCTCCGTCTCTTTGCCCCTCTCCTGCTCATGCTCTGTCTCTCTCACTCAAAAATAAACATTAAAAAAATTTTGTAAAGGATCCAAAAACACAAAAAACAAACAAAAAGGCCCTTATGGTCCCATTTTATTTGTTTGTTTGTTTGTTTAGCAGATTTTATTTTTAAGTAATCTCTATACCCAGTGTGGAGTTCAGACCAACGACCCCAACGCCAACGTCAAGAGTTGCACTCCACCCACCGAGCCAGCCAGGTGCCCCTTTTACAGTCCATTTTAAACACAATAGCTATAAAGTCAAAGCTTTTGATTTGTAAGAAGCAAAAACCAAAAAGCTTTTGTATATAAAAAGACAGTGTGTAGGGGTGCCTGGATGGCTCAGCTTAGTTGATGGTCCAGACTCTTGATTTCAGCTCAGGTCAGGATCCCAGGTCGTGGGATCAGTCCTGCTGAGCTCGGAGCCTACTTGGGCTTCTTTCTCTCTCTGTCTCTCTCTTTCTGCCCTTCTCCCCCATTCACACACTCCGTATCTCTGAAATAAAATAGAAAAAGATAGTATGTAAGGTTTAATCAATATATTGATTGATTAGAGAATTGGTGAAAACCTGGAGGGGCACCAAGGGTTTACAAGATTTTGGAGTGAGAGAGGGAGGAGAGAAACAGACCCAAGGGATGGAAGAGGATGGCCACTGGGCTTCCCAGACCTCTGTGTATCACCTGGAAAAAAAGAATCTACCTCAAGAGACTTTACCACTGCCTAACACCAGGAAGACCCATGAGAGCCAGCCCGAAGCCTAAGGCAAACTTGAATCTAACCATAGATCTATATCGGTTTCCATTCTTGGTCCTAACCAGAAGATCCTTCTTTGTTGTGCCAGGGGTTCACACACTGTCAGGGCTGAGCCACGTGTTAGCCATCATTCTTGGGGAGACTATGTGAGAGGCAGCTGCCTCCTCCATATTGCTTATAAGACAGTCGTGGGTGCCTTAAGTCTGCTCCACTCCTAGCCCTACTTTATATGGATGACTCCCTCTTCCGTGGCCCCAAACACTTCTAAGTGCCATTCCACCTCCAGAAAGTGGGGCCCTGGACAAGATGAGTAGCTGGGACATGGAGTGGGAAGGAAATGAAAGCCCCACTAGCAACTGTGTGGAATCAAAAAGAACCATCCCAAGATTCCTACCCATGGGACCAGGTCAGGAGTGAAACCCCCACGGTCCACTGGATACATGTCACTTTCTTGCAAATGTCTTCAATAACCTCGTCCCTTCCCCTGTCCGTCATGCATATGTGATTTAATCACAACCTTGAAGAAACCCTTCCATCTTCTCCGTGCCCACACCTAAGTAGCTCAACATCGCTAGAGAAAAATCCCAAAACCAACTTCAGTTGCTCACAAATGTAGACCTTGGATGAGCATTTAACACACTACCCAACAATCTTGTCGTGTTTTCTCCAGTGGACTTGCTGGAGTGGACTTCCACTCCATTCCCAGTACACCCAGTTCTTTTCATAACCTCT
This sequence comes from Paguma larvata, assembly GCA_030068075.1. Classification (NCBI taxonomy): domain Eukaryota; kingdom Metazoa; phylum Chordata; class Mammalia; order Carnivora; family Viverridae; genus Paguma; species Paguma larvata. The sequence goes on along the minus strand of CM057831.1, from coordinate 1,632,878 downwards.
TACTCCCCTCCTCAGGGTGTCACCTCCATCCATACCTCACTGCAACCATGAATGGCATCTTTCTTTTCTTCCCCCACCAAACCTTCAAACTTCTGTGCCTCCGCTGGTAATTCTTTTCCCTGATGGCACTATATTGGTCAGGCCCCTACTCCAGCTCAGTACCAGTGTGTCTACTTGTATTCTGGGTCCCATCTCAAGAACGCCCTTCTTTCCGCCATTTTCCACCTCTCTTGTCACATCAGTTGTTCCGTCTCTCCTAAAGCATTCTCATCCGCATAAAAAAAAAAAAAAAAAAAAAAAAAAAAAAAAAAAAAAAAAAAAAAACCTGTTCATAGCGTCTTGTATCTTAAAAGAAAAGTATCCCTCCTTTGACTCCCTTGTCGATTCTAATGGTCACTGTCCTGATCTTACTGCTCGGTCCCTTTCACGGCCGCTCTCCACCCTTTCTTTCCTGCAACACTTCCCTCCCTTGGCCTCTATAACACCAAATTCTCTTTTTTGTTTCCTACCCTGGGGTTCTGTCTCTCTTGGCGCTGCCAGTCCCTTCCCCTCCTATTTAACCTTTGTGCTTGTGCTTCTGGGCTCCATCTTGGACCCTCTTCTCTCTACACAGCTCCTTCAGTGATCTCATCAAGCCCCCTGGTGTTTACTATCGCCCGTAATGCTGAGAACGTCCAAATATATGTTTCTGGCTTTGAACCTCTCTCCTGGATGCCTGACTTCTATATCCAGCCATCTGTCTGTCATCTCTACTTGGGATCACATAAACATCTCAAGTGTAACATGTCGACAGTGTTGAACTTTACCTGAGCTGTATGCTCCCAGAACGGAGGGTCAAAAACTTGGACATCATCCTTTCTTCCTCCTTCCTCCCTCCCCCCGACACCCAACACATCACCAAATCCTCTCAGTTCTGGTTCCCGACATCATCGGAATGTGTTCATTCCATTCCATATCCACTGCCGTTATCTTCCTACAAGGGAGGGTCACTTCGGCAGATCCCTGACTTCTAGATACAGGTGTTGTGGGTGGGAGCAGGTAGAAGAATTGGTCACCGTCTGCTACGTTGTAAGGCTACCAAATGATAATCTAATATGATTATTGTCTAGTTTAGGTATAGAAAATGTTTTATAGCATGCTGAATATTAAAGAAAAAAGGATTTTCTGTTAAACCCAATGGACGCCTAATAAATGTAAGTCTGGCTGGGGTCTCCTTCAGGAGTCACGACCCCAGTCCACTTAGCAGTTTTGTCCATATGCTGACAGATGAAATTTCAAATGACATGAGGATGGCAAATATATCTAACATGTCTGAAGAAAAGAATCATAATTTAAAATATCTCGACTGGCTGGAATAATGGGCTAATGTGACCATATTTAGTAAAAAGGAGGAAAAGAAAAACTCGTCTCATGGCCAAAAACCACATAAGTATGAAGGGCTGGGAGGGCAGGCAAATAAATATTAGTGTCTCTCTAGAAATATGTAAGTGTTTTAATCTGTGGGCTCGAGATTCTTTAAAATGTTCATGACCACTCCAGGGACCTGCTCTAATAAATTCTTACATTTTGGTCTGAGCACCTTCATCTCAGCAGTATCAATGAGAGCAGAAGGTAGGGGCACCTGGGTGGCTCAGTCGGTTGTGTCCAACTCTTGATTTCGGCTCACGCCATGGTCTCATGGTTTTTGAGTTCGAGCCCCGCGTCGGGCTCTGTGCTGAACAGCGCAGAAACTTCTTGAGACTCTCTCTCTCTGCCCCTCCCCTCCCTGCTCATGCATGCTCTCTCTCTCTCAAAATAAATAAATTTAAAAAATAAGAGCAGAAAGTATAAAATAACTTAAAAATTTGGCAATAAAGGAATGGTTAAGTAAGTCTTACAGATACATCACAGAATACTGTTTAAATATTAAAGCTCATAGAAGGCAATTTACATGTGAAAATGCTCAAAATATGATACATGAAAATACAGGATAGTAAGGTCCATATCTGTACTATAATTCTTTTTTTTTTTTTTTAAGATTTCATTTTAAGTAATCTCTTCACCCAGTGTGGGTCTCCAACTTACAACCTCGAGATCAAGAGTCCACTGCTTTACTGACTGAGTGAGCCGGGCGTCCCCGTATTATAATTCTAACTTTGGGAAAAACTAACTCTATAATTCTATTTCCTATTCAGAATTGGAGAGCCAGGGACCTGGAAGAAACCATCCAAAAAAATATCACCAATGCTTGCCTGTGGAGGATGGGAAATGGGATAATTTTTACTTGTTATTAATTTAAAATATTTTTTAATGTTTATTTTTGAGAGAGAGAGAGAGAGAGACAGAGCACAAGCGGGGAATGAGCAAAGAGGGACGAAGACACAGACTCCAAAGGAGGTTCCAGGTTCTGAGCTGTTGGCACAGAGTGCAATGCAGGGCTCGAACTTACAGACCAACACGGACCATGAGATCATGACCTGAGCCTAACTCGGATGCCTAATCGACTGAGACCCCCAGGCGGCCCTAGATGAATACTTTTAATGCTGGAATTAATCCCACCTTGGGAAGACCTTAAGTATCATTTAAACTTCACATCTGGCTGACATGAATGATCCAGGAGAAGGGAAAAAACAATGATGCGGGATGGGGGAGGGGCACCTGGCGGCTCAGTCGGTTGAGCACCTGACCCTGGATTTCAGCTCAGGTCATGATCTCACGGTTCATGGGATTGAGCCCCGCATTAGACTCTGTGCTGACAGTGTAGAGCCTGCTTGGGATTCTTTCTCTCCCTCTCTCTCTACCCCTCCACCACTCAAGCGTGTGTGTGTGCATGTGTGTGCACTCTTTCTCTCAAAATAAATAGGTAAACTTAAAAAAAAAGAAGAAGAAGCAGGGATGCCTGGGTGGCTCGGTCGGTGGGCATCTGCGTTCAGCTCAGGCCATGAACTCATGGTTGGTGAGTTGAAGCCCCGCATCAGGCTGCCTCCTCTCAGCACAGTGCCTGCTCTGGATCCCCTCTCTCTCTGCTCTTCTCCCGCTTGCTCTCTCTCTCTCTCAAAATAAATAAATAAAAACAAAAAAGAAGATAGATGGGGGGAAACTTCCAGAACCACTTTCCTGATGAGGAGAGGGGATGGACCTAAGGCACAAATGGAGAGGGTTGGCCTTGGCGAGGAGCCTGGACAGTCACACGCAGCCTCGGGAAGGACAGGATGTGGTCAATGGACTGTGGGAAGCCAAAGCTCTCTTCTAATTTCTCCGCTGCTCCGCTGCTCGAGTCAGAAGCCTGACAGGACTCTGCGAGAAAAGAAGAGAGGAAATTCTTAGTAAGTTCAAGCCCAGTGCTGGAGTCTGAGCTGACAGTACAGAGCCTGCTTAGGATTCTCTCTCTCCCTCTCTCTCGCTGCCCCTCCTCTCACATGCATGCTCTCTTTCTTTCTAAATAAATACATAAATAACCAAACTTAAAAAAATTGTTAACCAATGCCTGAAGCTTACGCTTTAATTATATTTTCTAGACAAGGATGAGTTAAATGATTTGGGACTTACAATATTCTATTTTTATAATGGAAACTAACCCCCAAATTTTGAAAAACAGAGAAAGTGTCTAAAGATTAAAAGTATTGCAAACTAGCATTGTGAAGCCCCAGAATGATCCGTTTTTGAAGGACCAGTGATTGGGCACATGTGATTTCTAGAACAGACAGACATCATAACCAACTTGTTGGGTTGATCAACTTTTGTCCTATGCACTTGCTTGGGGTCCAATTATCTCCCACCATACCAGCTAGTGTTGGTGACTGACAGCACTGGGACTAGACCAAACTCTTCAGATTTCTGACTTAAGGCTCCTCTTGGTTCCAGGACGGACATCAGGGGCGCCTGGGTGGCTCAGTCAGTTAGGCAGCCGACTTCAGCTCAGGTCATGATCTCGCAGTCTGTGAGTTCAAGCCCCGGGTGGGACTCGGGTATTGCCGGCTCAGAGCCTGGAGCCTGCTTTGGATTCTGTGTCTCCCTCTCTCTCTCTGCCCTTCCCCTGCTCACGCTCTGTCTCTATGTCTCTCAAAAATAAATAAACGTTAAAAAAATTAAAAGAAAAAAAAAAGATGGACATCAAAGGAAACATGCTCCAGGCATGTTTTGCTTGAACTGTGAAGTTGAACCTTCACTTCTGGACCTGATTCTTATCTCCCCTGAGGCTGCCTCGCCAAAGACTCAGTCTCTAGTACTTCACTTATGTGAATCTCCTCAGCCTTACTCTCACCATACACCCTAATGCTGCAGTGGTTAATCCCCAGATGGGTCCAAGGTTTCTGACATTTTTGCTGGACTCCTTTGTTCCAGTGCCCAAGTCAACCTCACCCTTTGCCCCTTCCTCTCCCACTAAATAGCTCACCAGCGGGCTGAAACTTTGCTCCTTGGAAAGAGAAGACCAGTCAGAGGTTTGAACTCCCGCATCCGAACTCTGCATTCTGGTACCTTCCAGCAACCACTGTTGGATTTGCAACCTCTGGGAAGGAGAGTGTTCAAAATTCCATCTCACGAGCTCCCCCTCGTGGTAAATAGGTTAACTACAGTGGTAGGAGCCGCCATATGAGTGGATGTTGACTTTTGGCTTAAGGGGGGTTTCAAAGACCTGAAACACACACACACACACACACACACACACACACAGAAACACACCTCGAATACTTGTTTCATTGCCCATAACCACACAATCATTCAATTTTCAGCTCCAGAAAAAAACCATGTTATCTTGCTTAGTTAGTGCTAAATATAAGATACAGAAATTAGCAGCTGTTGGCCAATTATAGCTTTTTTATTCATGCTATCACTTAGGAGACCTTACCTATTTAGCCTTTAATTTTAAAATTCTATAATACTTTTACTCAAGCTACTATCATTCAAAAGCCGTATCCAATTTATTTTTACATCTCTGTTTAGACAACTTACAAGATAAGGATGAATCATGAAAATAATATCTTAGTAATAGAATTTACAGACTTACTTTCTACATGAAACTCGATTTCCTAGCTGAATTAAACCCGAAGTAAATTGTCAGAGTATTTTTCTGTGCCAAAGCAACCCAGTCATTGTAGCACAAAGACTATGTCTGCTGTATTTTTACCTAATACTTATGACTTATGAAATTAAAATATCCCCAGGTGTCACAACACTAGGTAATGAAGTCACATCAGTACTAAAGACTAACTTTTGCCCCTTCATCAACCACCCTCCACTTATTCTCTTCATTCTTCTTGTTTTGTTTTATTTTGTCAGTCTTCGGGCAAAGTTCAAAACGCTCAGCACCAATTCTGCTCGTATCTAGTTTCCTCACCTCCATCATTTACAATGTATTGGTGATTTCAGACAATATAGTTAGAAACTAATTACGGGCTGATGGACAACAAACCTAAGAGGACAAGTAGGACGTAAAATACTTACAGTGCGGTAGTAGAGCTCGGCAGGAGAATACATCTCGAAAGGGACATTTGTCAAATGCTTACTATGTGCAAAGCATTGTTGTAAATATTTTACGTGTGTAACTGGTTATATATGCAGAAGTTATAAAATTTTTTTGTGAGATGGAACAGCTCAATTTAAAATTTAATAAGCTCTCTTGCTATGTGCACGGGTGAAGCATGACAAAGATAAACCTAGGAGAAAAAACTCACAAATTCTGAGTTATCTCTTCAGGCATAATAAAAGACTATAATCCTTTCAAGTAGTTATAAAACCCAAAAGGCTCTGAGAGTCTATAGTTCTCTTGATAACTCGTTTGGCACCAAACAATCTACCTTACTTGGTGACGGGTTATTCACAGGCATTTTTAAAGTGTAAATATTCATACATTTTGCTGCACGTATGTAAGTCTTTGATCATGGGGTTCTGCCTCACACTTCAGCAGGGTATTACGTAATATAAATAGAATTTCAGATCTCTCGCTTCTCATTTGCACTTCATGTGTAAACACACACACACAGACACACGTCATGACACTGGAGTGGTTGTTTCTGTTTTGAAAGCACCACTAACAACGGTTCTCCGAAGGTGGATAATGTGACAACATGTGACAATCATAGTTCTCATTCTTTTTATTCATTATTTAAAATCAAGTAACATAACATACTTCAAAAAATGTAAACCATGTCTTTCTCCCAATTACTGTCATTCTAAAAAAAAAATGGCAAGAGAGGATTGTAGCAAAACATGTATCTCCATGGAATGAGTCAATTAAAGCCATGTATAAGGAATCCACATTTAATAGGATTAATTCAACATAATAACCATTGATTACGAGTCACCGAAGGTCACCTCAACGAGACCATGTTTTAGACAATATTTAAAAAAAGACAAAAAATTTCCCAGAGAGATAACAATAAGGAACATCAACTTTAAAAATAATCTGAAAATTGTTTCTTTCCTTTCATTTACTCTCTCTCATGATTGTGTGTAATAAGCGAACCAGCGTCTGTAAATGATCGACGCAGATTGTCACAGCTTAGCACTCGTGTGTCTACTGTCATCAGTCACTAGGATTATAGAAACACCAAGTCATGCAGTAGTTCACCCAAGTTCGGGGAGAATGGTTTGCTAGTTGTTCTAGTATCAGGTGGAGATTGGTGGCTCAGGGAAGTTTAATGAAGACATCAGGATTTAGAAAGATTTGGATTCAGAAAGATTTGGATTCTGAAGCAGAGACGACTTCTCAACGGCTGTGGAATTTCCAAGAGTTAGCTTCTTGTTGGGAACACATTCTATCTTAAAATACAAAGGATCTAACTTTAAAACTTTCATAGTCTTTCTTCTTTTTTTTCCTCCTTAAATATTACATGTTTCCTTTGCGTATCCAACTAAATCTTGCCAGGCAGTTCCTGGGGAACAAATGAATTAGCTTATGAGATGGGTCTTTAGTCTTTCACCTCCTTGTCACTCGGTCAGACCTAAGGAAATTATTCAAATATAGTGCACTCTTTGAAGTCCATGAAGCTTTGTACTTGATTGAACCAAGGGCAATATAAAATCAAAAGCACTCTTAAAAGGATTTTATTAATCTATAGATTCAGTTGAATACTGTAAAAGCTGGATAAATAGATTGGGAAAGTCTTCCTTACAGTAATAAAGGCTGCTTTGGTCGCCCCTAAAAACAATCATGGAGTACTTTGAGGCTTTTGGGAATCTAGTGTAAACTCTCCAAGAACTCTTGTTTGCTACTATTATGTACATAAAGGCCACATTTAAAGCGTTCTGTTTACAAAATCATTTTGGCTTCAGCTTACCATTTAATGAACATTACATTACCATATGCATTCAACGTGTTCATATAGTTCAAGACGAGAAGTGTTTGTCGGAGACAACTGTATCATACGATCAGATAGCTTTTTATTTCCTTTTTATCATGTTTGTTAAAAATACTTAGTAATTAGCTACATCATCCATTAGTTTAAATTTTAAATTTAAATAGATTTAAATTTAAATTGAATAATTGAAATTAAATAATTTCAATGATATCTGATTCAAGTATACCTCACTTCTAGGACACTTAGTCAAAATGTTTTGCCCGGAGCAAATATTTTTACTATTTTGGTGTCACTATCCATATTCTCCATAATGCTGTGTAAGAAAATAGGTCAGTTATTTTATATATACATCTATATGGATAAAGATATCTGGCTAAGGTTATACAGACATTTGGCAACCTTGTGTAAGAACTCAGACCTTTGTAGTTATTGTTCATTTTAATGTTGTCACACCACAAAGCATTCTTCCATAACCTCAAAATGATATGGGCCAATTTTAGTATTTTATGGATTCGGTTAGATCACATTTTCCTTTTTCTTCACCACACACACACACACACACACACACACACACACACACACCTGATACGGCATGGTAATGGAAAGAACCCCAACCAAGGTATTAGGAGAACCAGAGATCTAGGCTTGCTTCTGCTCACGTGTGACCTTGGTTAAGTATCAACTTTTGGGGGCTTTGCATTTCCATTTGTCTCTTCTGCCTCCTTAGTTCTATTCTAAGTCTTGGACAACATCAGACCCTTTAGTCTCAATGTGGGTCTTACCCCACCATTAGTATTGTAAATGGTGTCCACTGGAAGTTAAATCATATTTTATATTTATAAAAAATAAACTCTTTAATTTTATGAGTAGGCACAGATGCCTGTACTTTAAACTGCTGTTAGATACCCAGTTTTTGAGTTGGTGCTATTTTGGACCGATGCAAAATTGTAAGATTTAAAATTGTAGCAGGGAAAATAAATTGCTTCACATTTGGGGGGGCAGGCATTCTTATCTGATCAATTATAGTTTGAACTCACTCCAGTGAAATTAATACAAGGAGATCAAGAAAATGTTGACAATACGACTAATCAAAATCTTATACTGATGTTATAATTTATATTCTTCTATCCATAAGCGCTATTAAAAATACTTCCGTGAACCTAGAAAATGTACAATTATTTAAAATATATTTAAATACCTACTTCAAAGATGCATAAAAACACATTCAAACATGACTTGATGGAAGTACACTTCCTGGGATTTCCCTATCATTTCCCCTTTGGAGGAGCAGTGTTTCAGGGCAAGAGGGCACAGAGTATGCACGAAACCAAGAGATTCCTCAGGTCCAGGAGAGCGTGAGCCTTCTGCTCCCTCTGCAGAACGTGGAAATGGGAAAGACTATGCGAAAACAACATTCTCATCCATTGTAAATATAATAGTGTGCCCATGAACAGCTCACACCAAGCTTGTATTTGCATAATGCTTTCTCTATTTACAAAGCCGTTTCACGCAATTCACTTGATTCTCAAAAGTTTTCCATGAAACACAATAAATGGGGTTATTAGCCTCATCTTACAGCTAAGAGATCGGATGCTTAGCGAAGTTAAGTGACTCACTCGTGTTCAGCTACTGGTACGGCAAAGGCAAGCTTAGAACCCAGGTATTCCGATTTCTTGTTAAATATTCTTTCCGCCATATCACTTTGGGTTTCAAACAAATAAAGCTACAAGAGGTTAGCAGTAAACTTCATGACTCCAAAATGGCGGCTGCATTTGGCGCCCCTTTGTGATCAGGAATGCTTCACAGAACAGAACAGAAATGTATGTTATAAAATACTGTCATCAAAATGTCCCTTCCGGGAGGAGAACATAATAAGTTAAAAACTAGATAACTCAAAAGTCATTTTATAGCCTTAACTCATTATTCTATCTTTAATTTTACCAATTTAAATCAATTTGAATGCTAAATGTATCAAACATCTAACCAATCTTCCTCTCCTATACTTTTCTTGTCCCAGAACGGGGAAAATCAGAAACTTACTTGGACAAAAAAGCGATCACTAAAAACATTCCATATTTACCTATTATGATAATTTTGACAATAGTTCAAGGTAAATTGCATTTACTTTCTTTGAAACTGTCAGTATATAAATTAATTTTTCTTCCCTAAATAAGGACAATATACTATAGCATCAAAACACTTGCTGAGGAATGGTTCCTTCGTTTTTATTTTTACAAATATTTGTGATAAAATATTTTGCTTGGATCCTTAGATTATCTTTACAAAACATAAATCTATCAAGAGCAATAAACCAGAGAACAAAAATGAGTATAAAACTTATTTTCTTATGTTCAGGTAAATTAAGGAAGGATAAAGATTTCAAAGAATGGTTAAAAACCTGGTACCTTAAATATGGAATCGTTATTTTTGTCCAGTTGATGATACCTCTGAGATTGTTTACTTTGTAAGCAAACACTGCACTTTTAAATCCACTTTGCTATTCACCATTAACAGATTAGCTCAGGAGAACGTAATTCCTGATAAAAATCTTTTCGATCAGACTACATATGCACCAAAAGACCATCTCAAACTGTCAAGAAAAATGAGTAATATTGATATATGTGGACATTAAGGTCAGCTATGCGCTAACAGAGTGGCAACGGGGATCATTCCGTAGACACTCTAGCTTCAAGAAAAGGTTGTCTGCTTTGCCTGATAATTTAGCAAAACATCCAATCTGGTAGTATAACCAGCAAGCATAGTGCTCTGAATTAAATACCTTACAAAGTAGCATTAGCATGGGTTTATAACTGTTTCCTAAACCCTCTCCTTGCATCTCCTGCGGCCGCTACCGCTGGGATTTATCCTGGGATGACACCCAATGTGTTCACCGTCGTTCTCTGGCCTGTCGGAAGTCAGCAGAAGCACTCTTTCCTGGGTTTTACTGCTTCCTCGGAAGAATGCACAGTGTTTGGAACAAAACCGCTTTTAACCCCTTCCCAGCCATCTTGAATACAAATCTCTCCCCTTTTGATGAGTTCGTATATGTCTCTGGTCAAGATCGTAAAGGATTCCTCCACATTCGTGGCATCTTTCGCCGAGGTTTCTATATACTTCATACCACAGTCCGCTGACAGCTTTTCCGCTTCTTCCCTGGTAACCTGACGTCGGGAAGCCAGGTCACATTTATGTCCCACCAGCAGAAACACAATCCGAAATGGGTGCACGCGCATTGTTGCTTCTTCCAGCCAATCCTTCACGTGTTCAAAAGATCGTCGGTTGGTAATGTCAAATACTAAAAATCCACCGACGGAGTTGCGGTAGTAAGATCGAGTTATTGATCTGAAAAATAGAGAGAAAAACAGGTTGTAAAAAAACAAGTTGTGCTGCTCTCACTGTAATAAAATCTGAAGGTGACGTAATGTGACTTCACTAGAATTTACAAACCAAACAGGAAGTGTCTTAAATGAACGAAAATATTCTGAGACTAAGAGGCAAGCCGGTTTCATCACCTGACAGAACATTAAAGTGCAGTTATTTTCAGATAGGTAAATGAGCACTCACATGGTATGTTATCTCACACTTAATATTATTTGTTTTTATTTTAAAGTATCTGACAGAGGGATGTCTGGGTGGCTAGTTGGTTGAGCGTCCGACTTCGGCTCAGGGCATGATCTCACAGTGTGTGAGTTGGACCCCATGTCGGGCTCTGTGCTGACAGCTCAGAGCCTGGAGCCTGCTTCAGATTCTGTGTCTCCTTCTCTCTCTGTCCCTCCCCGGCTTGTGCTCTGTCTCTCTCTGTCTCTCAAAATAAATAAACATACTAACAAAAAAAATAAATATCTGATAGAATAATTATTACATTACTGTGATTAAAAATAGGAAGATAGGGGCGACTGGGTGGCTCAGTCGGTTGAGCGTCCGACTTCGGCTCAGGTCATGATCTCACCGTTCCCGAGTTTGAGCCCCACGTTGGGCTCTGTGCTGACAGCTCAGAGCCTGGAGCCTGTCTCGGATTCTGTGTCTCCCTTTCTGTCTGTGCCTCTCCCCTGCTCATGCTCTGTCTGTCTCTCTCTCAAAAATAAATAAACATTTAAAAAAAAAATAGGAAGATAGAAAGATTTGGTGAAGGGCAGAGTTTGCCCAACAAACCAGATCTTAAGAATCTCTCTGTCCCTGTCATTTAAATCAAGGAGCCCCTCTCTCCATCAGTTGGGGAAGAAGAAACAAAGCCACACCTGTTATAACGTGAGTTACGGGAATGGTCCTGTGCAATACCTATTCAAGAAACAGGAAGTTGTTTGCACGTGGGATGTGAATCTGTGCCAGGCATTCCATATGCCCCTAAATCTAGTGCCTGCTCCTCTCTGGGCCTTAGGAAGCTGTCATCCACAGAGAGCGTTTCCAAACTCCCTTGCCCTTGGGCCTGCCGTGGGGCTCAGCCAACAGGAGGCATCAGCTGGTGACCAGAGGAAGATCAAGGTATCTACTCTTCTCTTTGTCTCTCCTAGACCCTGGCTTGGCAGTAGCTGTTTTCCTGTTTCTGGTCAAGGTTCCCATTGGGTAATGCCTTTCTCCTGGGTTCCGGTAACCCCATTCTCTTTCCTGTTACTTTTGGCCAGGTGGTGAATGGCTTCCCACCGTTGCTAACTCTGAATGTCTCACCATCTTTGTTGATTCCCCTGACCTTGCTCATTTTTCCAGAAAGTCACTTGGTTCAACTTTCCTTAACCTTTCAAGTGTGCGTTCTATTTTCTTTCTTTCTTTTTTTTAAAGTTTATTTACTTTAAGAGAGAGAGAGTGTGTGTGTGTGTGTGTGCATGCGTACATGCGTGAGTGGAGAAGGGGCAGAGAGAGCGAGTGAGAGAGAATCCTAAGCAGGCTCCACTGTCAGCACAGAGCTCTATGAGGGGCTGGATCCCACGAACCGTGACATTATGACCTGAGCTGAAATCAAGAATTGGATGCTTAACCGACTGAGCCACCCAGGCGCCTCTCTGCTGTTTTCTGATTGAATCATGAGGCAAGGTGGCAAGGCCATACTCTTTTATATTTCTTGCTTTTCCATATGTTATTTTTCTACCTAGAATGTCTTCTACCCTTTTGCACCTAGCAAACTCCTACTTTCTCCTTTAAGAGTCAGCTCGAAAATCATAAATATGAGAAGCCTTCCCTGTCGCTGACCTCTCCTTCCCCACCTCTCCTAACCAATCTCTTATAGTTCCGTTGAGCCTTTGGCTTACCGCCATTATGATTACATCCACTTTCACAATGTGCTGATTGGATTGGCTGGTATGTTTCCTACTCAATTCAAGGCTCTTTGAGGGTCACACATTCTTCCTCTATGCATCTAACAACCCTACTGCCTGGCGAATGATAGATGCTCCTTAATATCTGTCCTATTGGATTAAGTAGCCTTATCGGCGAGGGAAAGTGCTAAATGCTGCGGGAGGCAGAGATCACAGGTGTCTCAGCTTCCGAGTTGTCAGTGACCTTGAGCACTGAGATGACCCTTATGTAAACCCCTCTGTTACTCGCCTGACCACCAGAGATCTTTGAGGACGGTCGGGGGGTCATTGGTACACTCTCCACCTCTCGCACGCCGTCATTATCCTCACTGCTGAAAATCACAGCTCAGCTCAGCTTTATATGTGTGAATTTAGGTAGATGTGCAGCACCGTAAGGGAAACCTAATTAAGACGATGTTGTTGGACTGAAGGCTTTAATTTACTCAGCACTGAGTTGGCATTACTTAAAAAAATTTTTTTTGAAGTTTATTTATTTCTGAGAGAGACGGAGACAGAGTGTGAGTGGGGGGTGGGGGGCAGAGAGAGAGGAAGACAGGGAATCTGAAGCAGGCTCCAGGCTCTGAGCTGCCAGAACAGAGCATGACATGGGGCTGGAACTCACGAACTGTGAGATCATGGCCTGAGCCCAAGTTGGACACTTAACTGACTCAGCCACTCAGGTGCCCCAAGTCGACATTACGTTTATTCCTCTTCCTCTTTAATTTACCATTAGTTTAATTTATAAAAACATGATTTTGTGGTTGAAAACTCGATGTTGAGATGCTCGTATATTAGGAAGAGGCGTGTCCTAAGTTGGAGAAAATGCCATGTTTTCCAGCCCTCTGTATCTAATTTTGCAAACATATATGGAATACAGTTTGCAAATCATCCTATGGAACAAAATTACAGCAAAGTGTATGCAATACACACTATGAAAACAGCCCTGATTAATGATGAGTTCAGATAAATGGTCTCAATATGACATCTGCCATTTTTTACATAATAAATTGACCTTCAGTTTCTGTGTGTGGGTATGGATATTAGGTTTAGAATTTTGGTATGGTTAGGCTTCAGATTCAGATAAGTTGTCCCAGGGGGCAGGTTTTCCTTAACACAATTGGGCATCTCTATTGTCAATTATTTAGGGGAAGACACAGGCCTCCAGGCTGAAACTGGACCTTGAAAGGGAGCATATATCTTTCTCTGGATTTCCTTTCCTGGGTAACACTTAGGTCTCCAGAAGTTCTCAAAAGTATTATGGGTAGGGTACAGATCCTAAAAGAACTACGTAGGTCAGCCTCCCTATGAAGGATTTGGGCTGATGATGAGTAATAACTCTTTTTTTTTTTTAATTTTTTAAATGTTTATTTATTTTTGAGAAAGAGAGAGAGAGAGAGACTGAGTGTGAACAGGGCAGGGGCAGAGAGAGGGAGACACAGAATCTAAAGCAGACCCCAGGCTCTGAGCTGCCAGCACAGAGCCCGACATGGGGCTTGAACTCAGGAACCATGAGATCATGATCTGAGCCAAAGTTGGACACTCAACCGACTGAGCCCCCCAGGCGCCCCAAGTAACAATTCTTTATAAGCAACACCACCTTCCTGCAAGTTACTTCATACCTATTTCCTTCTGGGTTTTGAAAGTTTCACTGAATGAATGGATTAAAGAAAAGAAAAAAATAGGGGGAGGGGAGGAATGGAAGGAAGGAAGAGAAGGGAGAGAGAAATAAATGAATGGATTCCAATCTGGTCTCAGGTGTGCTTTGGGAAAGTTAAGAGTTAAGATGTTAGCCTCTGGCAAGACTGGAGAGGGGACACAGCACCCCCTAAATCCAGCATGATGGTGGTATAATGGGGAAGGTGAATACGGGAGACAGGTTTTACAGATACGAGCTCTTAGCAGACCTTGTCCCTCACACCCCCAAATGGAAGATCTCTTTTTGATTATAAAAGAAACCTACTCATTCTTTTATATCATGGAAACTACACCATTAGCAACTCCTATCCCTTTTTCAAAGAACAGTCTCCTCTCAGAATGTTTTCCCCTCCTTCTTGCCTTTACTGAAAGGTGCCGTATTTCATTTAATTTCCTGATCACACGGCTTCCCCCGCAACGCACTCAAGTTGCTCATTCTGTAGGAGCAGGAGGAGGTGGATTCTGCTTCCCCAGGGCCACTTCCAGAGAATTCTCTCCCAACCCCAGCTGTAAAAAAAGAAACCAAACCAACCAACCAAACAAACAAACAAAAAACCCAAAAAACCTTGCTTGCTCCTTTGAGGCTTCTGCCACCTGGCTCTGTCACCTGCTGTCACCTGCCAAGTGCTTGGTCAGTCCCTCATGCTGAGCTTTGTTTTCTTTCCATCGCACGTCCTGCTGTTCTGCTCACTGACTGCAACACTTATTCGGATGAGCTTTCTGGTGTCGTCTCTCAGTTACCTGACTTCCCCATTTCTTTCTTTCTTTTTTTTAACGTTTATTTATTTTTGAGAGAGAGAGAGAAAGCAGGAGAAGGGCAGAGAGATAGAGAGACAGAATCCGAAGCAGGCTCCAGGATATGAGCTGTGAGCACAGACCCCGAGGCGGGGCTCGAACCCAGGAACTGTGAGATCATGACCTGAGCCGAAGTCGGATGCTTAGCCGACTGAGCCACTCAGATGCCCTGTGACTTCCTCATTTCTAAGGAACTATCCCCTCCATTCTGTCTTTCTCATCTACTTCCTTTTCATCATCAGAAATCTACTACTTCCGAAACTGCAAATATACAGCCTACTTCTTGATCAAAATCTCACAGCCTGCAGCATATTTTTACAGTGATAATTTTAAAATGTTATCAAGATTTGTCATCTACTGAGCAATTCTATTACTTTCTATCCATTAATGCCCTCCTACTTTTACCTCCTTCCATGAGACATCACTGTAATTGTTCTCTTAGAAAAATCTAAATTCCCGAGCTCCTCCCCCACTGCTACTCTCATCTGGGAAAACTGCCTCTGGAACAGTCCAGTGCGCAGCCGAAAGCTTCTGGGGAAAATCACTCAACCAGGCAGGCGGTGTCACTATGACTTAATTATAACCACTCCAAAGTAGGCACTCACCACTGTCAAGGAATACTGCTGGTATCAGGAGAAACTTTCTCCCTCTTCCCTCACATTTAGGCTTCTACCATAGGAAGAAATAGGATTTCCCTTTCAAACTTTTTCTCCCCGCAAAACAGAACTGGAGGGACACTCTCCTCCTCTCATTAGACACCTCCATTGAAGGGAAAATGGCGGCTCTTGGGTCAGAGTCTGTTTCTCAGATTGGCGGGCAGATTCACTGTGTTCAAGGCTAGTCCTCTCGCATAGCATCCTTCTCCACCGCTTTCCACTTTCTGAATCCAGGATACTGGGTTGCTAATTGTGAGAGGTAGGCAGGTGTCATGTCTATGCTCATCACTGAATATCCAGAGATCCCCCAGTGCCTGGCACAAAGTAGGCACTCAGCACATTCCTAGTAAGGGAATAAGTGATTGACGTGGCAAAGCCATGAACACAGCCACTGGGGAAACAGGAGAAATGGCGGAGAGAATGAGATACTAGCAGTGCAGAAGAAGAAAGAGAGCATTAAGATCTCTTAGCAGTGTGGTAGGTTCTCGTACCAAGGTCACTGAGTTGCTAGGAGCATGTGAGTGGCTAGAGAAGAGTGGGTAAATGAAACATATACCCACGTATCCTAAATATATGTCCCACGAATATACAGTAGTCAGTAATCTCTGTGAAGTTCCTTGGGGAGGGGGATCCCTTAATCTGAGGCATGCTGTTAAAACCTCTCCAAAGACAAGTTGTGATATCTCATGTCCCCTACCAAGAAGAAAACAGCATAATACTTGGTGGGCCTTCTTGGGTCTTGGAGGACACTAGTGTAATATTTGAATCTACTTCTCGGACGCAGTAAGTGGGACACCCAGGAGGCTACTAGCCTGAATTGGGCTGAAAGCAGGAGACATCCTTTCACCTAGTCCAAGCAACAATACAAGCAGCTTCGCTACTCGGCCCGTGGTCCGTCGGACCTGATGCTGCTTGCCTGAAGTGCCTATAGCAAGCAGACTGGGATGCTCTGGGCCTGGGGAAGGTTCCACCAGACAGTTACAGGAGTGGCATTGTGGAATAAAGGTATGCCCTTTTTGCCAAGAGCTGTTATACTTTTGAGAAACAGTTCTTGGCTTACGGCCTGGCTTTGATAGAGACTAAACGCCCGCGAGTGTGCGACACCAAGTGAATGTGTAATCTGAGGGCTCAGCAAGAGCTAGGTGTTCTGTTTCATCAGGCTGGATCTCAGTCACCAAGCGGACGTTTTATATATATATATATAGGTAGGACAGGGGTGGAGCCGAAGGGGACCCAGGGTAACAAGGCTCACACACCAAGCAAGCCTGCTTTCCCAGGACCCTCTCAGCCTATGGCCTTATCTGGATTTCCCTGTAACTAAAGAGCAAGAAACTCCAGTCTGCCTTACACACGGCGCTGCTCACTACGCTGACATTGGTCAGCCCCACTCCATAGTGGCCTTGAAGATCAGTGGCAAAGAGAGCCCCTTCCATTCGCCAAGCTTCTAGTGGTACTTTTTCCAGAGGAAGTGAGGAAGAGATGTAGGTAGGGGTCTACACCAATTCGCGAGCAGAGGCTCAAGGTTTGGCGTGGTGGAAAAAACGAGACCGGAGGACTGCTAAGAAGGAGGTCTGGGGAAAACAGGTATGCAGCTGAGTCCAGAGCATGTGAATACTTGTGTTCTGTGTGAATGCTCAGCCCAGGCCCCCTCTGCGGAGGAGCGTCTAATAACTGGTGAAACAAAACGTCCTGCCCTGCAGTTAGCAGTCAGTATTTTTACCCCAGTTTGGGCTCAAAGCGATCATGGCAGAGAGATGGAGCCTGTGATTGGGCTCAACAAAGACTTTCTCCTGCCTGGACTGTCACTGTTAAGTATTCAATGCTTCTCAGCCTTTTAGCTAAGATCGAGGGTACTATCTGTTCTTAGCAGTTTAATAGTTGACTTTCTAGCAGCTGCTGACACTTCTGATATGACGTCCTACTCTGGGGGGACCATGATGGAAGGGACTCTAATGTGTCCTCACTGTAAGAGAGGTTTAATCTGGACTCAAGCCACCCTACACGCTAGCACCGCCATCCATGAACTTACAGAATCCCTGACATAGAGACATGGTATCCCACAGTTTGCTGCAGACCGAAGACCTCGCCGAGCAGAGGAGGAGATGGAAAGGGGCTGGTACCACGGGATTCGTTGACCTTACAAGTCACTATCAGCTAGAGGCCTCTGGTCCCATAAAACTGTGGAATGGGTTAAGATTCAGTTATACCAACGTCCAGGAGGTAACACCTTGTAAGATTTTGGAGTGACTCACGATGTTTGTGTTTTAAACTAGTGAGGAGGGATAGAGGGGGGGAAGGGGTTCCTCAGGCACATATGCTGTGGTTCAGGAAACAAAGGGTGGAAGTGGGGTGATGGCACCTCTCACAATCGCACTTAATGAGTCACTACAATTTTTTGTTGGTTCTAATCCCCGTGACTCTGAACTCTGCTGATGTCAAGGTTTTAGTATCCAAAGGAGAAATGCTTTCACTAGAGAACCCTGCGATGCTTCTACCGAATTAGCTGAGACTGCCAACCGGTCATTTGGGGCTTCTTATGGAAGTGGGTGAAATGGCAAAAAAAGGGCCACAATGTGGTGAGGACCTCACTGGCCGCTGGTGGTGCTCGCTGCTCAGAAGGCCTGCGATCTTTCAATTCATTCCAAGCCCGGTTCCTCCAGCTTCAGTCAAGTCTCTGTGCCTCAGACATGCTTCCCGTAACTTTTGTTTTCGACCAAGGTCCTCAAGGCGCTTTTGATGCTGGGGCCCGAAGCCCTGATCGATAGCGTCGCACAGTTTGTAAGAGAATGGCAGAGAACAGGCCGTGGACAGTTTATAGCCTTCAACATAGTTTCACGAGGCCAAAATTCATTCTTTTTGGAATGATTGTGGGTAAAAAACATGTAAGATGAGATCTACCCTCTTAACAATTTCTAAAGTGTACACTACAGTATTGTCAACGGCAAGCACAAAGCCGTACGGCAGATCTCTAGAACTTTCTCACCTTGTGTGACCCAAACTCCATGCCCATTGAACAGGAACTTCTCTCCTCATCCTCCTCCCCGCTCCAGCCCCTGGTAACCACTATTTTTTCGGATTCCGTGAGTCTGATTACTTTAAATAACTTGTATCCGTAGAACCACGCAGTATTTGCCCTTCTGTAACGGGCTTATTTCACTTGGCATTAAGGTCCTCACGTGTCCCCCATGCTGCGGCATGTGACAGGATTCCCTTTTTTCTTATGGCTGAACACCATTCAACGGTATGTTTATGCCATGTTTTCTTTTAGCCATTCATCTGCAAAATGTATTATTTATTTATTTATTTACTTAATGTTCATTTTTGAAAAAGAGCATGAGTAGGGGGAGGGACAGAGAGCAAGGGAGACAGAGGATCTGCAGTGGGCTCTGAGCTGCCAGCCCAGAGTCCGATGTGGGGCTCAAACTCACGCACTGTGAGATCACAGCCTGAGTCAAACTTGGGCACTTAACTGGTTGAGCCACCCAAGAAACCCTGCAAAGTCTATTCTTTTTTTAATTTTTAAAAACTTTAAAAAAGTGTTTATTGGGGCGCCTGAGTGGCTCAGCTGGTTGAGCGACCAACTTCGGCTCAGGTCGTGATCTCGTGGTTTGTGAGTTTGAGCCCTTCATCAGACTCTGTGCTCACAGCTCAGAGCCTGGAGCCTGCTTCAGATTCTGTGTCTCCCTCTCTCTCTGCCCCTCACCCGCTCACACTCTGTCTCTATCTGTGTTTGAGAGGGAGAGAGACAAAGCACGAGCAGTGGAGGGGCAGACAGAGAGGGAGACACAGAATCCGAAGCAGGCTCCAGGCTCCGAGCTGTCAGAACAGAGCCTGATGGGTCCTTGAATCCACGAACCGTGAGAGCATGACCTGAGTTGACATCTGACGCTTAACCCACTGAGCCACCCAGATGCCCCAAGTTTATTCTTATAGTATATTTGCTTTAGAAAAGAAAAATGGGGTGTGTCTGGGTGGCTCAGTCGGTTGAGCGTCCAACTTCGGCTCAGGTCATGATCTCCCGGTTCAGGAGTTCAAGCCCCGCATCAGGCACTGTGCTGACAGCTCAGGACCTGGAGCCTGCTTCAGATTCTGTGTCTCCTTCTCTCTGTTCGCCCCCTCCCACTTGTGCTCTGTCTCTCTATCTCTCTCAAAATTAAAAAAACTTTAAAAATTTAGAAAAGAAAAATCGTCATCTAATTTACATTAATTTTCCTGTTACTTTTTTCTTCTTCTTTTTTTTAACGTTTATTTTTGAGAGACATAGAGACAGAGCATGAGCAAGGGAAGTGCAGAGAGAGAAGGAGACACAGAATCCGAAGCAGGCTCCAGGCTCTGAGCCGTCAGCACAGAGCCCGACGTGGGGCTCGAACTCACAGACCGTGAGATCGTGACCTGAGCCGAAGTCGGACGCTCAACCGACTGAGCCACCCAGGCGCCCCTACTTTTTTCTTCTTAAATAATATATGTAGACACGTGGTAGTGACCACACTCAATCTGCTCTCGTCTACAACGAATTACTTAATACAGGAGCAATGCAATCAAGTGTGAATGATATGCCTTTGGGAATTTAAAAAAATTTTTTTGACTCAAACGGCATGATTACTGAGATTCTAAAAAGTGTAAATATCTCAAATTAAGCAGCTATCTAGTTTCCTGGAGGGCACTGAATACAAAATGCTGTTGTCTTAGAAGGACCAGAGTCCATAGGTCCTGGAATGCACAAGATTATATGTATTATATTGTATTTACGTAGCATGAGATGTCACCTGACAGTGGCAAGATGGTCTAACTCCCATGTGCTATTATTACGAACTCTGTTGGACGTGTGCAGGCCTCTTAAAAAAGCAACGAAATACAGAGCACTTGCCGACTTGCTGAGGTGAAACGAACCAGCTGTTCCAGCCTGGAAATGCCTTTCTGGTGGTTTTGCCAGTTGTCAAATAGGCGTTCAGAGGATAGCAGTGGTTTGCTGCCAGAGGCTGCTGGCAGGAAGCAGTCGTGGGCGCATTAGTCCTCTGAGTGCTTGTCACCGTGACCTTGCATCCCTACTGCCTTCTGGGAACAGCCTCGTGTTGAGGCTTCATTCGCCTGCTTCCCTGGCCTTGTCATCCAGGCCCTCGGGACTGCGCTCCAGACGAAAAGACCAGTCTCCCCCCTCCTGTTAGTATTACGGACTCTAACAACCACTCTCTGGCCCGAGATTCTGAAACTTGGAGCTCGAGACTTAAGACATCCTTTGGTGTGCATACGAACAGTAACATTCTCTGTAATTCCAGGGTCTTTGGATAAAACCTCGAGTCTGTGGTTGCAGAGGCTACACGTACATTACCGACAAGACCGAACGGGCCACATTCTGTACTTGAATGTGGGTCAGGTACCAAGACCACTTTCCGTGCTCCCTTCACAACACGTCATCCCTTCGTGAGAGCGAGGCCTTCCCTCCGCCTCACGTGCGCCATGCCAGTCCTACCTTCCATTCGCCTCCATAGCACTTGACACAGACATCCTGTGCGGCTCTTCCAGCTTACCTGGTCAGAGCCCGACTCCTCCTGTGAGGAGATGAGTCCTGTGGAAGCAAGGAGTTGTCGTTTTTTTCTGGAATGCCGTATCCCTAGTGTCCAACATCTTAGCAGAACTGGGCATGACGAGTCCTGCCAATATTTGTAAAGGAAAGCATCAACAAGGGAATACGGTCACACCGTCAGACGGCGCCCAGGCGGCGTGCGAATGGGAGCACATGGGAGAAGAACAGAGAAATACCAAAGAGCTTTTCTCCTTTTGATATTTAGGGTAGGCATTTGCAAAGCCCAGACATGGGCTGAAAAAGTGTAGATACTTACAAGCACACAGGCGAAATCACCCACATTTTCTAAAGAACTACCGTATTTAAGTTGGCAGTAATTCAAACGGGTACTGTGCAGTGGCTAATGGAAGGTAGGACAAGTTATGTGCGAAAATCGAAATAGTTTACTATTAGAAATGGAAATTAAAGGGAACTGTCTCTAGCTTCGCTGTCCGCAAGGCGAAAATGGAAGGAAGCTTATTTTCTATTTGGTTTGTTAACAGAAAATGCATAAAGGACTTCAGCACTCAGTCCAGTGCTTTCTGGCGTCCGCCTGCCAAATAAAAATAGGACGATGACATCTTCTCATGATTACTTTGTTTTCCACACAGCGCAGTGCATTGCGTGATCTAACACAATTAAAGAACAGTTTTCCTTGGGTTCCAATTCGCCCACCATTTTCGCGACATGTCTTTCCATACGGCTTTCTCTGTGCTGCTGGGTTTCCCGTGCTTTTTTGTACATCTCTCTACGCCTTGGGATTTACAACTGGTGTTTCTCTCTTCATTTCATCCTACCTCTGAATTATGCACCTCTTATTTTCAAGGTATTTGAACAGACTATGCTCATGTTCTGTTCCTTCTTTTTTGGAGTTTGTGTTTTTATCAAAGTTACACACGCACCTGCCACACATCCTTCCTTTTTCCCCGTTCGCCAGCTTCCCAGGGTCATCACATCATCATGTTAGATACATCATTTCTGGGCATTTGTATTTATTAGGATCATGGACTTTCTTTTCATTGCTGAGCCCTGACGTAACCTGTGACTTGCTCCTTCCCGCACGATCTCTTTCAGAGTTAATAATTAACTGGTGTATTAGTAAAGATAGGCCGGGCTTGCTGCAGTAACAAAACACCCACCTGTTGATGGGAAGAACGATAAAGAATCTGAGCTTATTTGTTTTTTTTTTTTTTGAAATATTTTTTAACGTTTATTCATTTTTGAGAGACAAAGTACGAGTGAGGGAAGGGCAAAGAGGGAGGGAGACCCAGAATCTGAAGCAGGCTCCAGGCTTCAAGCTGCAGCACAGAGCCCGATGCAGGGCTCGAACCCACTGGCTGGGGGATCATAACTTGAGTTGCAGTCAGACGCTTAACCGACTGAGCCACCCAGGTGCCCCGAATCTGGGCTTCTTTGAAAAACCACCAGGAGCTACTCTGGCTCAAACCCACTGGCCACAATTAGTCACACAACTGTGAGTGAGAGGGAAGGAGGACATATTCCTCCCATGTGTCCTGGAGAAAAGAGGCAGGTGACATGAGTGAGCACTGAAGTGTCTACATCTTCTTCTTCCTTTCATTTTCATTTTGCCAAGCTCAATAATCCGATTCCAAACTCTCAGCCCATTGTGGTCTTTTAAGGAGTTCTCATTAGCCTTTCTGGTTTTTTGTCTACCTGAGCAGGTCTCCTCCAGAATCTTCTGCCCTGCAGTAGAGAGGTCACCCTAGCATGTCCCCTCACCATCTTCCTGGCCTCTGCCTGTCTTCAGAGGTAGGCCTCCTGTTCCTCGTAACCCATGAATCCTTCATCCCTGGCTTACTCGGTTCTGGGCATGTGCTGAGCACACAGTCCCAAGCAGCTTCTCACAAAGACACGTGGGGAATATTTTGAAATCTTGCATGTGTGATTTATTCCGTTCTTCACTGCTGTTTTCAGGAAGTCTGAAACCAATATGATTTCGGACTCTTCCCTCCCCTGCGAAAGTCTGTAGCAACTTTTCTGTGGTGTCAATGTTCTAGAATTTCACGACAAAACCCCTTAGAGCGTGTCTACCTTCATTTATTGTGCTGGGCCCTTCCCATCTGAAAACTCAGGTCTCTGACTCTTGGAAAATTTTCTTGAATTGCTTCGCTGAGAATTTCCCCCTTCAGTTTCTTCTGTACTCTCTGGAATGTCTATTACTTGTGTATTAAACCTTCTGAACTAGTCTTCTAATTTTTTAAGTTTATTTATTTATCTTGAGAGAGAAAGAGAGAGTGTGAGAAGGTATGTGCGTGGGGGAGGAGCAGAGAGAGAGAATCCCAAGCAGGCTCCACTCTGTCGGCCCAGAGCCTGACACGGGGCTCGAACCTACATATCATGAGATCATGACCTGAGCAGATATTAGGAGTCAGATGCTTTACCAATTGAGCCACCCAGCCATCACTCCTCGATTTTATATTGAATGTTTTATTTTTTCTACTGTGTTTCTAAAAGCTCTTTTGTTCTCAAAATATTCTTTAAAAAAATTAGCATCCTGTTCTTCTTTTAGGATTTTCCTATTTTCCCATTATCTCTATTAGTAAATTAAAGCCAGTTATGTGTTTCTTTGTTAACCTTCCCTTCCCCCTTATTAAATTTGTTTCTCCGGTTGCTCTGGCTTCTGTTTGTTTTGGTCTCTAGGTTTTATATTACAGATTTCTTAATATTTCTTGTAATTGCTCATTGAGACCAAAAGTCCCACAGTCAGGAAATCATGCTGGATCACTGAGTTGAGGAAACTCCCATCTTGGTACCTTACGTCTTTCTTGGGCTGGTCAGATTCTTCAGAAATGATTTCACCAATGTTCTGAGGTTTTTTGTTTTTTATTTTTTTAACCAATGTCCTGTTTGAAGGGTGAGGGGCTGACTGCCAGCATTCTGGGAGCTGCGTGGAGGGGGGGGGGATGTAACAGCATCCCACATGCATGTGTTCACTTAATGCCTTTACTTTTAACAAGGGACCCCCACCTCACTTGTGCCTGGTGCTTCCAACTGAAGACTCTATATTTAATTCTTTCCCAAGAATAAATTTCCAGTTTTTTTGCCAATGTGGGGGGAGAGGAAGTCACCTGGTGTGTGGAATGGTGGTGGGAATGTGAGGATCCAATTTTCTTTCTTTCCTTTTTCTTTTTTTAATTTTTGAGAGAGAGAGAGGGAGGGAGAGGAAGAGAGAGACAGAGGAAGAGAGAGAATCCCAAGCAGGCTCCGCGCTGTCAGCGCAGAGTCTGATGTGGGGTTTGACCTCAGGAGCCATGAGATCATGACCTGAGCTGATATCAAGAGTCAGATGCTCCACCAACTGAGCCACCTGGGTCCCCCAGGATCCAGTCTTTCTTGACCAGACCAACAGTCAGTGACGCTTATCTTAGCACTTGCACTTGCAGAGGTATTTTGTGCCAACCATTTCCTGTGTCTTCAGGGCCTTTGATGGTATATATTGGCTTGGTTTTTAGCTTTTTCCATCACTTGCTTAGAAATGAGTTTTCTTGAATCTCCTAATTCATTTACAATTCCTCCATCTGCTTTCCTGCTTCCAAAATTTGGTTGCTGTTGTCTCCTTACCTGCTTTCCTTATTTGAGGATTGATGGTTCCAAAGCAAAACAAAACTATCACCACTTTAGTGAGATTTCAGGGGAAAAAAACCTAAAATAGATACAGGTGTTCAATCTGCCATCATTACTGGAAGCCTCTTCTTTTCGTATTGCAGTTGGTCTTTCTGTCACTTCTCTTACTACTCACGGATCCAGCACTGAGGACCCGTCTTCTTTGGGATACAGCCTCTGAAATGAGCCCTCACCCCAGGCACAGAGAACGATTCCTCCTTTGTTCTGCCACTGGAACTTTTTGTTTTATTTTCTTAAAACAAATTTGTTTTAAAGTTCATTTATTTCTGAGAGAGAGAGAGACAGACAGATATGAGCAGGGGAGGGGCAGAGAGAGAGAGGGAGACCCAGAATCTGAAGCAGGCTCTGGGCTCTGAGCTGTCAGCACAGAGCCTGAGGTGGGGCTTGAACCCACAAACCATGAGATCACGACCTGAGCCGAAGTTGGACACTTAACCAACTGAGCCATCTAGGCACCCCTGGAACCTATTTTAGCCTTTATTTTAATTATTTGATTGTGATCTTTCTTTGCCACAAAGCTGTGAGGGAGACATCTAATGGTCTCCCAGCGTCTATTCCCCCTGTCTGCTGGAGCGACACAACTCCCACGTGCTAGCTGGCACACGGCAGCTCAGACAGAGGCTGTACTTCCCCAGCTCTCCCGTAGTCAGCTGTGGTCATGTCCCCAAACCCGGTGTAATGGGACATGAGAAGCAGTGTGTGCACCTACTTGGACAAGCCACTTGTGCTAGGCTTCCTCCCTCTCCTTCCTGTTCGCTAGGAAAATAGGAAGACGGAAGAATCCTGGAAGGTGATCTTGAGGCAGAGCCGCCCTGATCACCCACAACCTTTCACCCTGGACTACGATGGTAGGAGAAACAAAGTTCTGTATTATTTAGGGTGCCGTATTTGGGCAGCCTCTTAGTTAGAGCAGCACAGTCTGTACCACGTATAGAGCAGCATGGACGCTGAATGTGAGACTACACCTTACTTTTCGCCCAATGCCCAACACCTACGGCAGGATACGTCTTACAAGCTCACTCCTATCACGAAGCATAGCCGTGGGGCCATGAGGTACCGCGTGGAGGGCAGGGACACGTGCCCTCATCGCAGCCACACCCGCCTGCTGTCAGTTATCGGTGTTGCTACTGTTGTGGAGAGCGATTTCCCCCTTGTTTTCTGAATCCAGCAGGACCATAATGGTTTGGGTGGAGAGGACAATTGCCACGGGTGTACAGAGGACGGGGGGGACAGGGTTGTGTGCAAACAGATTATTTTTCAGGACAGAAACTGCAGTGTGCCAATGAAAGCCTCTGCAATCACGACAGGAGGCGTGGTGCAGCCAAAGGGACACTGAATACAGAGATAAGAGAAGAGGGTTCTCCAGCAAACCACCAAAGAGCTCTAACCTCTGGGGCAAGCCAAAGCCTTTCTGGACATTAACCGTATTATTCAAAAATGAGACTGCTGTATCAGAGCACCCGTCTGTTCCCTACTGGGCCTGTGGCGACAGCTACTATCCACTCAAAGGGCCAGCATGCTGACCACAGGGTGGCTGACCTCCGGGGCTCCTTTCCTGGGTCTTTCCCCCACTTTCTTGGAGGTTGTTTTCAATTAATCTCTCGCTATTTTTCTTGCGGCCAATGGTCCTTTGCATACAACTGACTATATCTTGTCATCTTTTTTTTTTTTAAGTTTTAGGTTTATTTATTAATTTCAAGAGAGAGAGTGAGAGAGCACAAGCGAGGGAGGGATAGAGAGAGAGGAAGACAGAGATTCCAGACACAGGGTCTGGGCTCCACGCCATCAGCGCAGAGCCCGACATGGGGCTGGAACCCACGAACCGTGAAATCATGCTCTCAGCAGACGTCGGACACCTAACCGACTGAGCCACCCAGGCGCCCCTCTTCTCTTCCACTTTTAATTCACTTTTCAGAGTCTACCCATCTGTTCTATCAAATCTTCTATCTCAGCTCATACCTGCTTCATTAACATCTGCTTTCCCAGAATCTTTCTATGGTAATCCTTTTATAACTAAAAAATTCTGAAATATGAAGTTTCATCCATTTGTTCCTTTACCTTTCTTCCAGCTTTTCTAGTGATTCTAACTGGGAGGTCGTGTTCTTCAGACAAGCACTAAAGACACTTGCATGATCGGTGTAAAAGTGTGACAAGTGGCTAGAAGTCAGGCAAGCAGATGAAACTCAATTTTGAATGAGCGACCAAAACTCAAAGGACTCCCAAAGGCTACTGGATCTTTTCCTAAAATATCAAGAGGTTTCTTCTTTTTAAGTTTCTTTATTTATTTTGAGAAAGAGAGAATGGGGGAGGAGCAGAGAGAGGGAGAGAGAGAATCCCAAGTAGCCTCCAAGCTATAAGCACAAAGACCAACATGGGGCTCCATCTCACAAACCACGAGATCATGACCTGAGCTGAAATGAAGAGCTGAACGCTTAACTGACAAAGCCATCCAGGTGCCCCGAAATTCAACAGTTTTAAAAGGGAAACCTTTTCAATCATATGATATCATATCCAGAAGCACCAGCAAAAGAGACATAGAGAATCACATGAAAGAAGAAACCATGAGATTCTCAGATATGTTCCTAAAATTTAAAGGAATTCCCTATACTTATTTTTTGAAATATTGTTTCCTAAAGTGCTCTATCTACTTACTTACTTACCTACCTACCTACCTACCTATCAGTTACTAAAATGCTATTTGTAAAAAGTCTCTGAGTTGGGAAATCCCATATCTACCTTGGGGATTCACAGTGTGTATTACTATATCCATATATTAAAAGCTTTGAAAAATCCTGCAATTTCCCACCCCATTTAATCGAGGAAATCTTTCCTCAAATTACACTTATTAATATCACTCTGAACAGTGCTACACTGAAGAAAAATGGAGGCAATGCCTAGAATTTTAAGAAATTATAATCTTGCAAACATAACTACACTACAATCCAGCAATTGCACTATTAGATATTTACCCAAAGGATACAAAAATACAGATTTGAAGGGGCACATGCACCCTAATGTTTATAGCAGCATTATCAACAATAGCCAAACTATGGAGAGAGCCCAAATGTCCGTCAACTGATGAATGGATAAAGAAGATGTGGTGTATCTATACCTATACCTATACAATGGAACATTACTCAGCCATTAAAAAGAATGAAGGCTTTCCTTTTGCAATGACTTGGATGGAGCTGGAGTGTTTTATACTAAATAAGTTGGTCAGAGAAAGACAAATACCATAGATTTCACTCATATGTGGAATTTAAGAACCGAAACAGATGAACATATGGGAAGGGGGGTAACAAAGAGAAGAGAGGAAAACAAATCACAAGAGATTCTTAATGATACAGAACAAACTGAGGCTTGAGGGAGGGAAGGTGGGTGGGGGATGGGCTAGATGGGTAGACACTAAGGAGGCCATTTGTTGTAATGAGCACTGAGTGTTGTATCTAAGTGATGAATCACTGAATTTTACTCCTAAAACCAATATTGCATGGTATGCTAACCAACTAAAATTTAATTTTAAAGGAGAAAAAAAAGAAATTATAATCTTTCTTCATAATGCCAGAAAGGTCTTAACATCTGCCTAACTCCTGTTTGGACTATTCTCTCTTAATCTTTTCTCAAAGAGGGTTTGGTTTGGGCCCCACACCATTCTTTTTGTATTTCTGAGGTAGGAATCTGTTATTAAGGCTATTCCTCAGCCTTATTTATTTGAGGCTGTTTCACACAAATTCCTATGAAAAGAGAAAACATGTGGAAAGACTAAAAAATCAGAAGAAAAACCACTTTTAACATTCTTAGTAAAGGAAGATAATTTTATTTTATTAAATTATTTATTTAAAGTTTATTTATTTATTTGAGAGAGAGAGAGAGAGAGAGATTCCCAAGCAGGCTCTGCACTGTTAGCACGGAACATGAGATCATGACCTGAGCCAAAATCAAGAGTTTGACGCTTAACTGACTGAGCCGCCCAGATGCCCCAGCACTGACAGACTTTTGATGGCTTCGTTATATCCTAGCTGTTGATACCCGATGATGGCCTTAAAGACACACTGCCAGTAACACAGTAATTGATTTAGCCAGTTGTTTCTAAATTAAAACTGAATCACTACCATAGGAAGGAAAACAGAAAAACGTCACTCCATTTCAAGAACGGTTAAGAGAATGCTGTTCACTGGGCGTCTGGGTGGTTCAGTCGGGTAAACCTCTGGCTCTTGATTTTGGCTCAGGTCATGATCCTGTGGTCCCTGGGATCAAGCCCTGTCTAGGGCTCTATGCTTACAGTGTGGGGCCTGCTTGGAATTCTCTGTTGCCCTCTCTCTCTCCGCCCCTCCCCAGCTCGCTTGCTCTCTCAAAATAAATAAATAAACATAAGAAAAAAAAGAATACTGTTAAGATTTTAAACCAAACTAAAATAATATATCAGCTAGCCGTCAATATTTACTTAGTTGTCCTTATATGCAGAACTGCTTACCTGTGTTTTGAAACTCTTTTCACAGCTTAAAGTAAAAATATGCTTTCAACATACTTTAACCTTTGTTTCATGGTTTTCTGGAACTCCTAAAAGTCAGACCACCATTTTATTACATAAAGTGATACCTTTCAGAAAACAATGTTTGTTTGTTTGTTTTCACCATAATAAGATGTTTCATGATAAGCCAGGTAGAGTGTGTGGGGTAGCAATTAAAGAAAAAAACATTTTAGCGTTTATTTATTTTTGAGAGAGAGAGAAATAGAGTGATTGGGGGAGGGGCACAGAGAGAGGGAGACACAGAATCTGAAGCAGGCTCCAGGCTCTGAGCTGTCAGCACAGAGCCTGATGCAGGGTTCGAACTGGTGAACTGTGAGATCATGACCTGAGCTGAAGTCAGACACTCAACGGACTGAGCCCCCCGGGCGCCCCTAAGATGTTCTCTTTTAACTGTAGAGCTACATAGTGATGAAAGAGAAGTCGTTAAAAAAATCTTTATATGCTGGCCAACCTGACACTAGCTGGAAATTTCTACCCTCTCTCAGAATGAGCAAAGCACTTTTCTTCACGTGAAGACTTTACCGTAGCGATCTATGTACTCCCAACACCGTCTCTAACTTTTTTTTCCTAGTCCTTGCTTTGAAAGCTAAAGGCAGGGTCACTGTGCCGGCACAGGCCGTCACCACCGTAGCGTCAGGAGAGGAAATTCCAAGCTGCCAGCCACATGGCTGGAACTCTGCCGACAGGGAGGCATCAGGATGAGACCTTCTCTCACTAGGTGGTTGCTCTCGTTTAGAACAGAAATACTCCCGGCAAGATTCTAATTTTTTTCTTTTTTTAATGTTTCTTTTTGAGAGAGAAACAGAGCGTGAGCAGGGTAGGGGCAGAGAGAGAGGGAAACCCAGAATCTGAAGCAGGCTCCAGGCTATGAGCCGTCAGCACAGAGCCAGACACGGGGCTTGAACCCACAAACTGTGAGATCATGACCTGAACTGAAGTCGGTGCTCAACGGACTGAGTCACCCAGGCGCCCCTTATTAAGTTTTTTCAAACAGTGATAATTTTGTGTGTCTCCCTGAGGCTGAAATGGACTATTAAGGGAAGTGAGGGATGTCAGAAGACAAGAATAGGCCAAGGTCTCACTATCCAAAACACACAAGAGAAGTGGGAAAGCCCCCAGAAGTCCCTAAGAATGAGCTTTCCCTACTTTGCAATTTTGCCTGCTGCTGGCCCCGGGCCCGTATGGATCGGGCATACAATATTTAGTTTCCTTCAGGATGTATAACCACCTTCCTGTACCAACAGGGGCCCTGAGGTCGTGGCTACATCTACTACATCAACGGAGTTATTGAAGGATAAAGAATTAAGAAAGACAAGGACAGGTTTTTCAAATTACTAGCTTGTTTCTTAATTAACTGTGCTGAGGACATAACCGCTCAAAAGGGTCTGAACGCCCTGAGGCGACTAGGCAAATAATCTTTGCAGGAGAAAAATATGTTTGGCTACCTGAGGCATCTTTTCACGTTCTGTTACACTTGTTAGAAATGACGCTGGCTTGTTCTCACGTATCATTTTACCTGGAAACGCCACAAAATGCTTTCTGGGATGACCAGTCACTTCCTTCTGTGAATTTCTCTTTTCCAAAAAGTAGACCTTTACAGATACACTCGTGTCGTATGACTCGTCACACACACCTGGTGTATTTATATTTGTAGTATGTGTCTCTGTATCTTAAAATTTGACTGTGGGGAAGCTGACTCACTGGTAGCAAATGAGATTGTCAAGTCGCCCATGAGACTATTTTCTCCTGTGAAGGTGAGTAAGAGGCTCAGACACTAAGAGAACTGGGAGCCGGCGGAGCTGGAGAAGCAAACGCACCAGAAGAAAAACCCACAAACTCCTGCATTTGGAGTTTCCATACTTCCAGACATCTGCATGTTCCGTGAGTCTTTGTCATTCATGAGCTCTGGGTCATTTATAATTTATCCCCAGTATCTAAACTGATTCGGCTAGGTTTCTGTTACTTACAACACAAATAAGTAAAAAAAATTTTTTTTAATGTTTATTTATTTTTGAGAAAGAGAGACAGAGCATGAGCAGGGGAGGGGCAGAGAGAGAGGGAGACAGAATCCGAAGCAGGTTCCAGGCTCCGAACTGTCAGCACAGAGCCTAACTCGGGGCTCGAACCCACAAACCGCGAGATCATGACCTTAGCAGAAGTCAGACGCTTAACCAACTGTAGGCACCCAGGCAGCACAAATAATTTGAGCCAGGACATTATTTTATCTGATTACTCAGTACGAATACAGCCTTGCCTGTACCATGTCTAAAACATGGAACGACAGGAGACTGCAATGATTGTGGAGCTTAACTGCACACAATTTCTGCTGTTTTGTGTGCGATTGTGAACCTGCCAGTCCAGGATTGGAAAAATCTTCCTTTCTTTCGTTCTTTCTCTCTCTCTCTCTTTCTTTCTTTCTTTTTTAATGTTTATTTATTTTTGAAAGAGAGAGAGAGAGACGGAGTGTGAGCTGGGGAGGGGCAGAGAGAAAGGCAGACACAGATTCCGAAGCAGGCTCCAGGCTCTGAGCTGTCAGTGCAGAGCCCGACACGGAGCTTGAACTCACAAGCTCTGAGATCATGACCTGAGCCGAAGTTGGATGCTTAACCGACTGAGCCACGGAGGCGTCCCGAAAAATCTTTCTCTATTGAAGACTATGAAGGGCCGTAAAGAGGGTAGGAATCCAACACAAACCAAAACAAAACAATTTAGTTTAAGCACTTAAGTTCTCTCAGCGTCTGACTCTTGATATTGGCTCAGGTCCTGATCTCACAGTTCCGGGGTGGGCTCTGCGCTGACAGTGTGGAGCATGCTCGGGATTCTCTCTCTCTCTCTCTCTCTCTCTCTCTCTCTCTCTGCACCTCCCTTCTCCCTCTCAAAAATAAATTAAAAAATAAACATTTTAAAAAACAGTCTCTAAAAAAAGCTCTCTTTAAGGAGAAATATAAAAAGTTCATGGTGTTTGGTTTTAAAAGTAAAAACGGAGAACATCACAAAGCCACTTTTAC
The DNA here is from genome assembly GCA_030068075.1 of Paguma larvata. NCBI lineage: Eukaryota > Metazoa > Chordata > Mammalia > Carnivora > Viverridae > Paguma > Paguma larvata. Next base: position 1,600,417 of record CM057831.1, on the reverse strand, counting down.
ATACTAACTTCCTGAGTGTTCTGAAGCGGGTAGGAGGAAACAGAGACACAGCGGAGCCGGACGGACGGATGAGGGCAGAGAAGCTAGAAAGAAGTGGGAAGGAAGAGACGCACTAACATAAAAAGGAAGGAGAGAAAAAGAGGCTGGATGGGAGGAAGTAGGAGAAGCACAGATCCAGGAAAGGGGCAACGGAGAAACAAAACTCAGCTGAATGGGAGGTAGGACAAGTAAGGAAGCAAAGGGACACAGTGGAAGGGTTGCTAGAGAAGAAGGGATCACAAGACAGACAGAGGGGTCGAGAGAGGTCCAGAACGTTCAGCGTGTTAGGCAGAGGCCACCCTCGGGTTCTGGCGGCCCCGTGGAGCTGGGGGCTGTCCCTTCTCGGGCACTTCCTACTTACAGCCCTTTGTGAATGAACTTCTGCAGGTCTGCCGCTGCTCCCAACCTCAACAGTTTAGGGGTTCTGCTTAAAGAATGTGACTGCACCAACTCACCAACGGGCCTTCTCTCGGGTTGTACTCGTTACAACACAAGTTATGGTACATTTTCATGTGTTTTTATTCTTTATTTTTGGGAAAGAGAGAGAGAGGAGAAGAAGCGGGGGAGAGAGATTCGTAAGCAGGCTCCAGGCTCATCGCAGAGCCCAATGTGGGGCTCCATCCCATACCCTTGGGATCATGACCTAAATCAAGAGTCCGACACTCAGCCAACTAAGCCACCCAGGCATCTCGATTTTTACGTTCTGAAAACAGCCTGTCAAATACATTTGAGACACGCTGGTTTAATCAAGCTTAAACGGGCTTCTTTGCTACAATGCTTCTGAGAGGCTTTGATGTGAATTTCTAAGAGAGTTCTACGTGGGATGCAGGGATTCCCAAATTTACCCGGTCACAGAATTCGGTCTCCGGGAGAATCACAAAGGTAACTGTTCTGCGGAACACACTTTCAGCAGCACGGCACCAGAGATGCCGTTCTCCTTGCGTCTGAGCTCTGTAATCACTGGCTGTAACCGTAACACTCCGAAGATCACACACAAGGGATGAAAGGCAAAGCCGGGTTTGAAGCCCTGAGGTTTCCTAGCCCTACAGCCAACGGTGCTATTTCTTTCTCTCATTTGATCTTTATATTGCTTTTAGTGCTTTTTATGGGAAGTTCAAAATTTAGCTTCTTACTTTTGATGCTGCCCAATATTTATCCTGAATTAACACTGAACAATAGTCTTGCTCCTTTGCCTGCGAAACTTGGTTCACTATCATGCTCAAAAATTCAACGTGGCGGGGCGCCTGGGTGGCTAAGTCGGTTAAGCGTTCAACTCTTGGTTTTGGCTCAGGTCACGATCTCATGGTTCATGAGTTCCAGCCCCATGTCGCGGGCTTCACAGTGACAGCGCTGAATCTGCTTGGGATTCCCTCTCTCTGCCCCTCCCCCGCTCGCTCTGTCACTCAAAATAAATAAATAAACTTAAAAAAAAAAGAAAAAGAATTCAAAGTGGTGATTGCTAGTTTCCCTGCAAAGCCCACATACCAGGTCCACGTGCCCTTGTTAAGGGGCACGCAGTAGCCCATCTACCTGGGGCCTTTTAACTAATTTCCCCTCAGTGAACTTACGGACAGCTGAAGGGATCTGTACCATGCTGGTCTCACTCGCTTACAAGGAACATTTAGAGCTCTTCATTTCCCTTCCCCTGTGCAGGAACCCACTGTTCATGAAGACGGCGATGCTGTCTTAGCAAGGGCAGAACAATAAGAAGGTACCAGAATGATGGCTTAGAGCAGACTCACTCCACCAACACGCACCACTTACCTTGATGAGACTGTCACACAAAGAGAAATAAACTTTTATCTTTCACGAAGGCACTGTAATTTTGACTCAACTTAATGCAGGAATTTGCCACTTATCCTCACTAATACAGTGGTAATAATAATAAAAACATTTGAGTGTTATAATTGATGGTATGCTCACATATACATTATTTTCGTAAACCTTTTCCACTTTGATTTTGTTCCTTCTTTTTGAAAGTAATTATTATCTTCTAGCATGTGTTAATCTGAACACTGAAAATTAAGGCTTTATTTGTCAATTATACCTCAAAAAAGCTGGTGGGGGGGAAAACGAAGACTAAGAATGGTCGTAATTATCAGCTCGCTATTTTGTTTTGTTTTTTTTTAAAGCTTTTAAACTATACACTGAGTTGTCTAAAGTAGGTTCCTTTCTGCTAGTTTATGTACAATCCACAATAAACCTCCAAATATAAAATTCCCTATGAATTCCTAAAGCTATGACTAATATCTTCATGAACTGTAATACCTTTGTATGAAATAAAATGTATCTATTAGTCAAAAAAGTATCTATTTTCTTGGGAAAAGATACAGAATGGTTTGACAATGATTGTTTCCAATGCAATCTTATGTTGAAACATTCTGCTAAACGACAGAAAGGCAAGTATTTGAAGGTAGCTATTGAAATATATATGTATTTATGAATACATCTTTGGTAAAGAGCCAGACAAAATAAAGCATGACTCATTGTCAGTAAACATTCCCTAAATGTCCTTGTATTATTATGGGAGAGGTGCTGTCTGGTTTTAATAATGTATATAAAACAAAATTGCTATTTACATCTGCTCAAAGGCATGAAAAAACAATGATCTATTTAGCAGAGCGGACTTTAAAATCTAACAAATTAATTATCCTTTACTTTGTTGTCAGTAAGCTGAGGAACTAGTTCTTAGGAAATAATTAGATACAATAAGACTTCACTACTTATGTTTCTCGTAGTGGCAACTCACTAGTTTCTAGAAGTTTAAGGTATAGAGTATGTTTTTATTATATTCGTTTTAGAGGAAAGAGCAAGAGCTATTAGTAAATGCTTTTTTTGGGGGAGTGGACCACAAAATACGTTAAATTTCATCTCTGATTGAGATCACAGGTGACGGGTCTGCAAACCACCTTACAATGGTGAAAGAGGAAGAAATCTTAATAATCATAGTGACCCATTTTACGGATGAGGAATCAGAAGTTCAAAACCTATTTTAACTAAAAGAGGCTTCTTGGGAAGGAAAAACAAGTTTCCTCATGGAATTCTAGGGGTGGTACAATTCACACCTTCAACGGTAAACTTTAACCTCTCTCTGAAGGGCTGGCCCTCCCATCCTTCCACACCCCGCCTGGGAAAAGTAAGGTATGAGCAAGCAAAGCAGCTCACTTAGCATGTGTGTGTGGATCAGTGTGTAGCCGGGAATGGAAGCCAGCACTTTACAAGTTGGAACATCCTCAGGGGAGTATGCTGATCTCATTGGGAAGGGCTGGGGGCTGGGGCGGGGAAGCCATGTTTGGGAAGCCCCCTCCTGGAGGACCGCGTTGCACAAACAGAGGGCTTGCTGAAGATTGCAAAAGACTTGCTTAAGGGAGTTTCAGGTGACAATGCAATCTCAAAAAGAAAGAAAAAAAAAAAAGCCCAAACACTACAGTATATCCGATTTCCTACCTTCCTCTAAAGTAAGTGTCCACAAATCCTAGAAACTTAAAATACGCTTTACTATGTGGTTCGGCCTTCAACATCCAGGAAATGCATGCGGGTTCCATTTAGTTTTTAGTGACATAACACGATCGTCTCTGCGGGATCCCTTCTCCTCTACTGAGAATGCACGTTCTGATGTAGTACCAGCCTGGAACGTGGAGTGCCCACGACAAATAACAGAAAAGGGAAAGTTTGTGACAAAACCTCAGGGCGTCTGTCTCCTCGCCACCAAACCACCTGTGATGACAAACTTCGAAAGACAACTCGACCCTCACAAAACAGCACCAGGAGCCCCTGGGCTGTGCCTGCGGCCCCGAGCTGCTCCCCAAGCCACGTTCCCACGGGTCACAGGACCCAGCATTTCTGAAGACCATTACCGCATCCCCCTCCCTCTCTGAACGAGGCCCAGTGACCTCAGGCATCAGGCTGGGGGTGGAGGACCCACCCCCAACCTGGGAGCCCCATCCGCAGTTCTCCCGGGCGGCGTGCAGGGGGAGCAGAGGGGAGTTCGGGATGGGGGGGGCGGGGCGGGAGCTGGCCGGGTCCGGGTGTGCGCAGCTACGGGCGCCGAGTTTGGGAAGCCGGCAGCAGGGTGGGGGGGTGGGGAGCCGAAGAGTTGGGCAGGGGCAGACAGAGCGCGGGGCCAAAGGGGGTCCGCGAGGTGGGGAGGGAGGGGTGACCCCGGCTCAGGGGGGAAAGGGGGCGCAGGAAACGGGCGCCAAAGAGAGAAGTGAGAAATTGCGGAGGAGGAAGTCGTCCCTGGAAGAGGAGGGGCAAAGGGGAAGCGAGGAGGGAGTGTTTGCACTTTGGAGAGCGCAGGGCCCGAGCCTCCTCCGAGCCGGGAGGGGGCGGCCGACGCGCGGAGGTCCCCGGGGTGGAGGGGTGGGGGCGGCGGTCCCGGCGGCCCTACCTGAAGCGCTCCTGCCCCGCCGTGTCCCACAGCTGCAGCTTGATCCTCTTGCCCGGCTCGATCTCCAGCAGGCGGGAGAAGAAGTCCACACCGACCGTGGGGTCGCAGGCGGGGGAGCGCAGCCCGGGGAAGCGGCCCTGCGTGAAGCGGTGCAGGAGGCACGACTTGCCCACTGTCGAGTCCCCAATCACGATGAGGCGGAACTGGTAGATCCAGATGGTCTCCATGGCTCACGTGCCCCCACGGGCCGCCCCGCCCGCGCGCCCTCCAGCCGCCGGGCAAGTTTGGCGGCGGGAACTGTCCTTTCAGCACCGCCCGGGCGCCCGCCTGCCGGCTTCCAGCATATTCCTGCGACTGCAGCCACCGCCTGGTCCCCGCCCTCTCTAGAGGGAGGGGCGGGGCCCGGCCGGCCGAGGGGAGGGGCTCGGGTTAGGGGGCGGGGCGCGCTGGAGGGGGAGCCCTGCTGACTGCGCGCGACTCCCGCCCCGGCCCTCGGTAAATCTCTCTCCCTGAAAGCTCATTGGTCGCCGCCGGGAAGGTGGGTGTGGCGAGAGGACGTGACGGCAGCAGCAACCAAAGAAAACGAAGCAAGAGGATCAGCCAATGAAAAGTGAGAATCGTTTTCTTACGGGCGTGGGGGCGGGCTTGTCAGAGCTGGGGTGGGCTTCTGCGAGTGGGTCACTTCTGGGGCGTCTTCCTTCCCACGAAGGCCCTGCCCCTTCCCACGCCCCTGAAGGTGCCCGCCGACGGCGTCTGCAGTCTCTCCTTGCTCAGCGCTTCCTCCGGCGCGAGCTAAGGCGAGGGAGTTCAGAACAGAATGGAAATAAATTTGCAGAACAAGGTCTGGATGCTTCTAGCAAGTGTTGTGGCGATTGCTCCTGCCGCCGCCTTGTATCTTCTTTCAGTACCACGGAAGGGTGAGAAAAAGGTCAGGTATCCTCTCCATCCTCTCTGGGGCCTTGCAGCCCCAAAAGGGACAGGAGGGACACACGGACACACACACACACACACACACAAAAGTAAATGTCGAGATGCTCATAAAAGCTCCCATTCTCCTGGCTCACCGTTCTGTAAATCAGAAAAATCCTAGAGGGGTCCCTGCTTGGCAGAGTCAGCTTGGGGATCCAAATAAACCAAGCACACCTGAATTCTGATGAGATCTTACTGCTGCTTCATGCCTTCCTTAAAACTGGATAATAGCGAATTCAACGCTCTATCTTTTTAAGTGTATTTTTGCCAAAATAGAGTTTTCAACAGTTCTACTTTTTTTCATGTAGGCGTCCAAACTTACACTATTGTTATGCATTCTCGCTTCCTTTCTTGTTTTGGAGACAAAGGTATCGCTTTCAATATTGCATTTAATTCCCGTCACCCAAGGGATTTTGCCCCCCCCAACAGCTGATCTTTTTGTCATGCTATTTATACCTCAGATCTCCTGGTCTCCAATTGTTTCTACTCCTCCGTGTATATAGACATGCTCAAGTAGTCACAGTCCTGAAGCCAAAGAAAACATCTCTGCCTTACGCTCCTCCTTCAGATTTTTGCTTCCTCCATTCTCCTTTTCAACCGTTAGGAAAGAACCATCTATACTCATTTCCTACCCACCAGTTAGTCTTCAACAGCCTTTTTCGCAACTAAGGTACCTCTGAAATTGCCTTTTTTTTTTTTAAATGTGTTTTTAAGTAATCTCTACACCCAGGGTTCAGCTCAAACTTGCAACCTGGAGATAAGAAGTCACTGTGCTCCCCTGACTGAGCCAGCCCGCAGCTTGTCTGAAATTGCTTTTGGTAGGTTGCCAGGGATTTGCTGACTATCAAATCCTCTCCCTTCTCCCCATCATCTATCTTTAGGTATCATTCTTCCTGACCTCCCTGTAGTCCTTGTGGACTATAATCTGTTGCTAAAAGCTGATTGGCTGACCCCCCCTTTGTTTCCATAGTTCTATTCTAGTCTTCCTCCAGGTAGGGATGGCCAGGTGACAGAGTTCTGACCAATGAGACTTAAGTAGGGCTTTTGGTAAAGGTTTTGCTTTTCCAATAGGGGAGTGAAACCTATACTGCCCTTCAGTCTTTCTCTTTTGCTTTTCTTTCCTACTTGAAAGGTTTAACAACTATCTCATGACCATAGATGGTAAAGATGCTGGAGAGAGAGGAAAAGCTTGAGTCCTTCATGGAGCTATTGATGTGTTGTGCCAGCTTTTGGACATCTTATTGTTTGAGGCAATTCGGTCAATCCCTGTTGAAGCCACCGACGATCGGCCTTTCTATACGCTCAACCTGGGTACTTTTATTTTTTGGCTTCTACATAAGCATTCTCTCCTAGTCTTCTGTATCTTTTAACCTATTCACTGACTCCTCTCTCTGTCCCATTTCTTAAATATTGAAGTTCCTAAGAGACCCGTTTTCTCCTCTCTTTACCCTCTTCTCCATTTTTCCATCACTTTGAACTGCTTCTGGTGACCTTGTCAACTCCAGTGAGTTCCGTTCCTCCTTTACCCAAACACGTGTCCGTCTCTCAACCTCTGCTCTGTTTTGAGACCCACGTTTCCGAATACCTCTGCCCTTAAGTGTTGGATACACATTTCAGATGCAACGTGTCTGTGTTGGTTAGGGTTCTTTGAAACAAACTCCAGTTAGGGTGCTATGAAAAGATAAATGATATATCCTTATGTATCATGAGGATACAGAGGTATTTTTTCACAGTCCACAAGCAGGAATGCAGATGGTGTCCTAAAGGGATTAGAACCAGGAAGGAGAAAGCTGTAAGGAACACAGGCAGCTTGTGTCTCTGTCTCTCTCATATTTACTTCCTTCTAACATCTGCTTAATTCTTACCTCTCTGCGAACTCGCTTTGTCTCCTGCTTTGTCCACGTGGAAGACTATGGTTGCTGCGTGTTCCATGTTAGATATCTAGACACATGCAGAGACCAGTTTCCATTTTTCCCCCGAGACAATCTAGTTGGCCCAGTTTGGAACAGGTATTTATACCAAAGAGATATGGCCAGTGAGCCAGTAACATGTAGCAAGCCAATCCCTTTGGATGGGTTATATGGCATATTAGCAGTTCTGGAAAAAGAATTGATCAGTGGCTTCCATTTGTGTCAGAAATACAGTCTCTATAATGTCCGAAAGTGAAATTAGATTTTTTGGTCATGTTTCCTTTTCCTGTATTTTACAGGTTGGTTAGTGTGTTTACTGTCTATTCTAGCTCCCTGGACAAGTGAGGGCTTGTGGTCCTGAATCAGGGGGCTGGGGTTTGTGTTGTGTATAAGGAAGAGATGGAATTGGTCTAAAGGCAGCAGAATGTAGAGCGGAGGATAATCTAATACATAGCATCCTGGACAAAACTAAAATGGAAAGCAAAGTAGGCAGGTCATGTGAAGCCTCTTAAACTAGGTAGATGGAGCAGAACATAGCTATAAACTGGAGCGCCTGGGTGGCTCAGTGAGTTGAGCATCTGGCTTCGGCTCAGGTCATGATCTCACAGTTCGTGAGTTTGAGCCCTGCGTCGGGCTCTGTGCTGACAGCTCAGAGCCTGGAGCCTGCTTCGGATTCTGTGTCTCCCTCTCTCTCTTCCCCTCCCCTGCTCGTGCTGTTTCTCTCCGTCAAAAAATAAGCTAAAAAAAAAAAAGAACATAGCTACAAACCAATAGGATGAAAATGGGAAATCAGCCCAAAGGATGGCTTGAATGACAGATCAGAAGCATAGCTTAATTAGACACCATTAGCCAGAGGAAAAGGCATGGGGCTTTCTCTAAGGTCCCTGACCTCAGAAGAGATCTAGCAAGGATCTAAGGTAAGGTGTTTTAGGTACCACATTCAGTTGATTAAAATAGAATAAAAACTTCACCCATCCTGGACTCCTCTCTCTCCTTGGACGTATTCAGCCAGTCATTAAACCTCGTTACGTTGACCTCAGCGGTGTCTTTCAGACTGAGGACCTTTTCTGGACTCCCCCCTGTCATTGTCTTTGTTCAGCCTCTTATCATTTCAGACCGTACTGCTCAGTGACCTCGGTATTCGTTTCCTAGGTTTATGGTAACAAAGAACCGCTACCAGAATGGCTTGAAGTAATGTCGTGTCAAAGTTCTGGAAGCTACGCATCCGAGGTGTTCCCAGGTTTTTTTCCTTCTTTGGGCCGTGAGGGAGAATCTGTCTGTTTCAGGCCTCTTTCCTTTCTCCTGGTGCTTTGCTGGCCATCTTTGGCATTCCTTGCCATGTAGGTGTCCCATTCCAGTTCTCCACTGTCCCGTGACGTTTTTCCTGTGTCTCTTCACATTGTCTTTCCTCTGTGCACATCTGTGTCTGTGTCCAAATTTACCCCTTTTTATGAGGACACCAGTCACAGTGGATTAGGGCCCGCCATAATGACCTCATTTTAACTAGACCATCTGCAGAATGTTTCCAGATAAGGCACGTTCTGAAGTCCTGGAGGTTAGGACTTCTTCATATCTTTCTTGAGAGGTATAATTCAACCCATGACAGCCTCCCATTTAGTTCCACATTGCTTCTAGAATGATGACATTGAACACTTTTGATGACTCATTCTCTCTAGCATAAAGTCCGAATCCCTCATCACGTAATATACTTCCAATCGCACGGTGGCATCTGTGACCTACATGACCTGCTATTCATGCTACCCGTTTTCCCCCCAAGCTATTGTGTCCTCTCATTAAATCCCTTCCACCCTCCAACTGGTCAGCAAGTTTCTATTCATCTTTCAAGGCCCAGAACAAATATTATCTCCCCTTTGTCATCTTTCTCAACCGTTTATATCCCCCAGGAGAACTTATTTTTCACTCTCTGTGTTTCTACCACAGTTAAGCAAAGAGTACGCTATACTTCTATGATATCTCATATGTTCGATAATATATCTCATTTTGAATGATGGCTATTGGTTTGACGGGCTGGCTAGACTCTAAGTTCCTCAAGGCCAGATGCAATGATTAATTCATTGTTATTTCCCCAGCACACACAGAGCTAGCGCGTCGTGGCGCTCTATAAATGCTCACTGAGTGGAAACGAACTGTTAAGCAAAGTTCTCTGTGACTCTGACGTTCTCCAGCTATGCAGTCCTCACATAACCTGACGAGCTTAAAAATGAACTAAGATTGATTAATTTTATCGTTACTAAAATTTGCCTTTGAATAATCCATGAATAATTTTAAGTATATTTGGATTATGCATGCTGGTACAAATAATTTACTATTTTAATTAGAAATGTATTTGTGTTTATAGAAGGTTAAGCTTAGAAAATAAGGCACATGGGTAGGGCAGATTTTTAAAAAGTTTTTTAATGTTTATTTATTTTAGAGAGAGCGAGAGCACAAGCAGGGGAAGTGCAGAGAGAGAGAAGGAAACATCATCCAAAGCAGGCTTTGTGGGGAGAGCAGAGAGCCCGATGTGGGGCTGCAACTCATGAACCGTGAGGTCATGACCTGAGCTGAAGTCAGATGCTCAACCAACTGAGCTACAAATTCCATCTACGAGTGAAATTATATGGTATTTGTCTTTCTCTGATTGACTTATTTCACTTAGCATAATACCTTCTAACTCCATCTCTGTCATTACAAATGGCAAGATTTCATTCTTTTTTATGGCTGAGTAGTATTCATGTGTGTGTGTGTGTGTGTGTGTGATAAATTTCTTACCCATTCATCAGTCCATGGACACTTGGGCTGAATCCACAGTTTGGCTTTTGTTGATAATGCTGCGATAAACATCAAGGTGCCTGTGTCCCTTTGAATCAGTATTATTTATCCTTTAGGTAAATACCTTGTAGTGCAATTGCTGGGCCATAGAGTACTTCTATTTTTAACTTTTTGAGGAACCTCCACACAGTTCTCCAGAGTGGCTGCACCAGTTTGCATTCCCACCAACAGTACAAGAGGGTTCCTCTTTCTCCACATCCGCGCTAACATCTGTTGTTTCCTGTGTTGTTAATTTCAGCCATTCTGACAGGTGTGAGGTGGTGTCTCATTGTGGTTCTGATTTGCACTTGCCTGATGATGAGTGATGTTGAGCATCTTTTCGTGTGTCTGTTAGCCATCTACGTGTCTTCTTTGAATAAACGTCTCATTCTTGATTCCACTCTTTCTCATCTCCCCCGTCAGTATCCCCTCAGCGAATTCCATAGGGTATATATTCAAAATATATCTAGATTCTAACCCTTTCTCACTACTTCCACCTCTGCCACCATGATCCAAGCGGCCATCGTCTCTGGTCTGGATTACTGGAATAGTATCTAATTAGGCTTTACCCTGCTGTTACTAATGCTATTTTCAACCCGGCAGCTACAATCCTGCAGGACGTAAGTCAGATCTTGTCACTGCTCTGCTCCAGGACTTCTAATGGCTTTTTATGTCACTGCAAAAGTCAAAGTCCTTGGTCTCTCATTACCTCTTGGGTCTTATCTCCTACCTTCCCTTTAATATCTTACAACATACTGGCTCCCCTCCTCCCCTTTTGTTTTTTCTAGGATTTTATTCTTAAGTAATCTCTACACCTGATGTGGGGCTCAAACTCACAACCCTGAGCTCAAGAGTTGCAAGTGAGCCAGCCAGGTGCCCCACGCTGGTTTCCTTGATGCTCCTCAAACAGGAGAGGCGGGCCGCCGCCTCAGAGTCTCTGTACCTGCTGCTCCCTCTGCACGAGCTCTTTCCGCGAGTCTCCGCATAGCCTGCTCCCTGACTTCATTCAAGCTCCACTCGAATGTCTTCATCCGCCTGTATTTAAAACTGTCCCCCTACCCCTTTCTCTGCTTTCTCTTTCTCCATAGCACTTATTACCATATCACATAATAAGCATTTTACTTATTCATTTTGTTTATTGTTTGCACCCCCAAGAGAATGTAAGCTGCCTGAAGGGAGGGATTTTTGTTTTGGTCTGTTTTTTTCACAGTTGTATCCCAGGGCCTACCACAGTACCTGGGTTATAATAGGCAGTCAATAAATATTTGTTGAATAAATTTAAAGTTTCCACAAGTTTCCCTCCAGAAGACAAAATCAGGATAACCGATAAGGTATCCTTTTTTTTTCAAGATTTTATTTTTAAGTAGTCTCTACACCCAACGTGGGCCTCAAACTTACAACCCCGAGATCAAGAGCTACATGCTGTACCCACTGAGCCACCCGGGTTTCCCGGTAAGGGATCTTTAAATTGAAAAGAGAGTGACATTTAATTTCAGATATGAAGACTGAAGACTTTGGATGGGAATTAAAGAAAAATGTTTCTGGATATGGAGAATAGAGAAAGAGTGTTATCAGTTACAGTTTTGTATTTGTAAATTGAGTGTTTCGTAATCTTTTCCTACCAAAGGTTGATTTTGGTAATAAATTTGATGTCAAAACGAGCTGTTCTCCTAGTGGTTCCACAGGGAGTCATGAAATGGGTGAGTGAGGGCTCCATACTAAGTGACTAATGTCCTCACTACCCTGGATACCTGATCCTCAACATCAGAAACTGATTACACCGGAAATGACTTTCGGATTTGAACTGATTAGCCAGTCTCACTGAACCATCTTATAGGACTGTTTGAGACAAACAGAGTTTTCCGGAGTGTGTGAATAGTGTGGACTGAAATAACTGCATGAAATTAGAAGTCTGTTTGAAATGTGTATGCATGCCATTCTCCATACTCTGAAAAATTATGATCTCCACAATTCTTTTCTGAATAGGGCAGTTCATCCAAAGTGAATCAGGAGTCAATTTACACCTTAAAAATATACTAATTTTCAGGGTGTCTGGGTGGTTCAGTCCTTTGAGCGTCTGACTCTTGATTTTGGCTCAGCAGGATCCCAGGGTCGTGCGATTGAGTGCCACATTGGGCTCTGTGCTGAGCATGGAGCCCGCTCGAGATTTTCTCGCTCTCCCTCTCTCTCTGCCTCTTCCCTGCTTGCATACTCTCTCTCTTTCTCTAAACAGACAAACAAACAAACAAAAAAACAACTGATTTTCTAACTCGTGTAGGCATTGTTTTTATTTTGTTATATGTGAATGGTAGAATTTCCTCCCTATACCCCTCTGTACTTAGAAGATACAACTCTATAGCCATTGCATTGTGAAGGCTTTTGCCATTTCTCACTTGTGCCAATGTCCATTCCACTCCCCATCTCCAATACAGTGAGCTTATATAAACATCTAGCAATTTAAATGACCTCAATAAACAAGGGGAGGGAGAAAAAAGCCTGACTCGACAGAGTTTAAACCTGCAGTCGTTGGGGGAAAAAATAACCACACTAGGTCATTCAGTAGGATGAAGACTCAGAGACAAAGCTGAATTGTAGGAAGATAAAGTTACAGTTCATTTGCATGCCTGAAGCAGTAGGCTGAAAATGCTTGCCTGCCAAAAGAGGAAGAACTGATCCAGATGATAGCTGACATGCAAGAGTGGTTCAAATCCGTGTGGACTCCAGGAAAGCACGCGTCTTCATTCAGACACAACATGCACGTGGGTCTCAGGACTTTTGTGAGAAACATATTCATGAGTGGTGAATGAAAAATCTCCTGGAGGGGCCCCTGGGGGGCTCAGTGGGTTAAGCGTCTGACTTCGGCTCAGGTCATGATCTTGTGGCTTGTGAGTTTAAGCCCCGCATCGGGCTCCGTGCTGACAGCTCAGAGCCTGGAGCCTGCTTCGGATTCTGTGTCTCCCTCTCTCTCTGCCCCTTCCCTGCTTGTGCTCTGTCTGTCTTTCTCTCTCAAAAATAAATAAACATTAAAAAAATAAATCTCCTGGAATGTGTAGCTGCCTTTTTTCACATCATCCCTCTGGAATGCCCATAGTGGACTTCCTGTATCAGTTGGTTGTAGTCTTGTAATAGTGCCTATTTGTCTCTATTGCTTCAGAAGTCATTCAGGTTGACTATATTCTGCTCAATTCTATCTTGTATGCATCTTTCAAAGCTGTCTACGCTTTGCCTCCCCAGCACTGTTGCCCTGATTTTGGCACTTATCAACTTTTACCAGAATCGTTGCTATAAGCTCAATTCCTCAGGTTTTGTCTAACTCCCAAAGATCTTCAAAAATCTTTCTAACATATAGAATAATCTGATCATATTACACCTAGCTCAAACTATTTCAAATATCCTACATAGGGGCGCCTGGGTGGCTCAGTTGGTTAGCGGTCAACTTTGGCTCAGGTCATGATCTTGCGGTCTGTGAGTTCGGGCCCCGCGTCGGGCTCTGTGCTGACAACTCAGGGCCTGGAGCCTGCTTCGGATTCTGTGTCTCCCTCTCTCTCTGCCCTTCCCCTGCTCATGTTCTGTCTCTGTGTCTCTCAAAAATAAATAAACGTTAAAAAAATTTTTTTAAAAAGTCATATATCCCATGTATATATGTGTACACAATGCTTAAAGGATAGCATTTAAACTTATTAGGATGGCATTAAGATATGCTTTGGTACCATGGGATTTTCATTCACCCTCTACTTTCTGTTTGTTTTTACGTTATTACGCTATCTGTGGCTCCTGAAATGCCATGGTCTAGCTCAACACCGTATACGTTGCATCTGTTAGTGTTAGCATTAGACTAGACTATGAGTGACGAAAACAACAAAATAACAATGGCTTAAATACGAGGAAAATTTATTTCTCCTTCATGTAAAAGAAGTATGAAGTTGGACTGTCTAGGATCAACAGGGCGGTTTTACAAAGGTAGGGACCCAGGCTGTACCTACCTAGAGGAAGCACAGCTCTTAAACCCAGAAGAGAAACTGAGTTCTTTTGATATTGTCTGATCCCTAGCATCAAGCTATAGCTAAAGCAAGATATGCCCTTGGATTTTTAAATTAAGTGTGTGATCATAAATTCAGGCCATAGCACCTACAGTGAATAAGGAAGAAAATGAGGAAAAGAAAACTTTGATAGATTGAAGTGGTGGTGGTGGTGATGGTGGTAGTGATGGTGGTGGTGATAGTAGGGGTGGTGGTGATGGTGGTGGTGATAGTAGGGGTGGTGATGGTGGTGGTGATATGACAATGGTTGTGATGGTAGAGGTGGTGGTGATGGCGGTGGTGGTGATGATGGTGGAGGTGATGGTAGTGGTGGCGGCAGTGGTGGCAGCTGTAGTGGTGATGGTGGTGGTGGTGGTGATGGTGATGGTGGTGTCCATGGATAGGTGCTCTTAACGAGGTGAAAAATGTGGCAGTGCACTACTTAAGTAAAGAAGCTGGATGGGCAAGAAAGAGGTTGAGATGTTAGATTTGTGAGTTTGGAAGTAAGTGGACCCATTTCTGGCGATGAAAATTTAGGACGTGACTCTGGACAGTAGTAGGTCCCTCAGGTGGTGTAGATGAAAAGTGTCCCTAAAGAGGAGACAGTCAAGAAATTACCTGAGAGGCCAGGGAATTTGATGGTTTCGTATAAACGTCCCTTGGTGTACGCCAGCAACATCATGCCTGACTTTAATTTAGCAAGAACAGGGTTGTCAGAAGCTGAGATCCACTTCTCTTCTGGTTTGGTCTTTTCAAAGCATAGATCTTAGCATGAACTGGGGGAATAGCCCGTTCAGTCATTTCCAGAAATATTATTTGTCTGACTTTGGATAAGTACTGTGAGTTCAATGTCATTCTCAATGCCAGGTACCTGGAGTGTAGTTCAAGGTAGACCCATAAATATTAATAGCGGTCTGGGCTGGGGATAGGATTGACAGCTTCTTTTGAGGGCAGAAAAGTCTTGAAGGGCATGGAGGTAGGTCAGAGCTTTTGGGTAGGGCCTAGATTCTCCTCAGGCAGTAGTTTGGAATTCATTGTAGCACAAAAATGCAAGGGTCTTTAGGACCCCAAAGTTCAATATAAGGAAGCATGACTTAAGGGACTTAACCTGGAAAAATTTTACGTCAGATGAAACTACGCATCTGTCTCAGCCATTCAAAATGAAAATACTGGTCAGCAACTCAGCGAGTTAACTTGGAGAAGTTTATAACTGACAGGCAAGCTGAACATTGGTACCTGTCTTTCAAGGGTAAGAACTTACCTTAAAACAGTTGACTTTTAGAAACATTTCTTGCCTGAAAATAGAGAGCAGAGCAGATACAGTAGAAACATTTAAAAGTGATTCACATTTAAGACGGTTGGTCTTTTAGTTTGTTTTGCTGTACGGGTAGGGGCCTGTGATCTACTCACGAGCAGTATCATAAGGTACAAATTAGAAAACAGAGGGGCTGGAACCCAGTTTATCTTTATTCCAGTGGAAATTGCTAGCTGATTTATCGAAAGACTGTTTCTACCAGTGAACAGGTTACTCACAAACGGAGAAATCTAACTGGCCATTAAGCCCTGAAAAAATGCCCAACTTCACTAGTAATCAAAGAGATGCAAATTAAATCAATGATATGCAGTTTTTACCTATCAAATTGACAGTTTTGCTGAGGGTGACTAACGTGATGATCGATCACTTTAGTTTTCCCTTACCTCACTTTCCCCATCACCGGAAATTAAATGGCTCAAACCTTGGGGTATAAATCATCGCAGTGAATTTCAAGATCACTGTAGAAAACAATTTTGTTGGAATTTCTAAACTGCGAACGTAGAAGGAAATTTTCCTCTAATTCCAGACCTAAGACATTAAGAAAATTTTTCTCTACACAAATGCTCAGAAATCAATCTTATTGAGGCAGAGCAAAGAGAAAGAGTTGGGTCTCCTCCAATTGTAAACTTTCTCAGATGCCATTTATTTCTGATTGGAAGTCCACCAAAGAGTGTTCGAGACCTATTCACCTTGTCAGAGCCAAATCCTTGGGCTCTTATTATCCTTAAGAAAGGATTTAGCTTTTACTACATTTTCTATCAGCAACATTTCATTAGAATAGGCAGCCTGACATGTAGCCTGCATTCTTCAATAATGCATTCACAGAGTTGCTGCAAAAGAGTGCCCATTTATTTTTATTAAAACATAGAGACTAGTGAATTGTGTGTGTGTTTTTAAGATTTTATTTTTAAGTAACCTCTACACCCAATGTGGGGCTCGAACTTACAACCCCGAGATCAAGAGTCACACACTCCACCGACTGAGCCAGCCAGGCGTCCTGAGACCTAATGTAGAGTAAGAGTCATTGTTATGATCCTCGCTTAGTTAGAATTTCCGTAACATCCTAAAGATCTCAAAGAGGAAAAGAGAAAAAGTTTTTTATTTTCCTAAACCGCCGTCTTCAGATCTCTTCAGATGATGGTGTCTGGCCAGTAGTTCGTTGACGGCTTGGATGGTCGTGATTTCAGCCTTGTCTTCCAAGGCTTTCAGGGAAGGTCAGTAGGGACTAAATATTGTGTGGCCACCTGCTACCCGTGCCCCCAACCACACCCTGCCATGCACATGCTCACACCTTTCCTCCTTGTCTCCTTGCCATGACCACCAGCGTCTGGCTCTCCTCTTCAAGTATACCTCCCACCACCTGCGCACATACCGTCTTTAGAGTTGGAAGAGACCCGAAAGATGATCCAGTTTAGGGAAAGCCCATTGTTTTAAGTTTAATTTTTGCCAAAGTATAGCAATATATAGTGGCAGTTTCAACTAAATCCCCTGTGCAACAGAGAACATCTTCCCAAGCATCTTCAGGCCAAGATGCAAAAATTTCAAGAGATGCCCGAAAACAGGTCTTTCCACGCCTAGAGCCCTGTCTATGTAGAGTGTAAAGTCATGGGTTGGGGTTATGAGAGGTGAGTTTTGCAGAGAGGTGGTGGTGTTCTGTGAGCTCCTCCTCCCCTCCCGAAGGTTGCCTGCCCCTTGTCTCAAGTTCAGGGAAAGAGCCTCAGTAGGACCACTCACAGAGTTCAAGATGGGCCCCCAGCAGCTGGGGCACGTGTTTTAACTGTACCTGAGAAATCTAAAGAGCGAGGGGCTCGCTGGCTCTCTGTTCTAGTGGAGGGGCGAAGCGGAGGTTGCCGATGTGTCGGGACTAACCTGCGTTTCTCTACCTCGTCGGGGTAAAGGATGAGTACGTGTGTTCCGTGGGCCGCAAGAAATCGTGCATGCGGGAAGCCAGCGTGGGAATGTCCCGGAGTCTGCTGCGGGTGCGCCCCTGGATGCCTGCGGACCGCGGAAGGAGCAGCCAGCGCCGGTCAGAATACAGAGGCTTGCAACCACGTCAAGGGACTTGCAGCCGAAAGTTTTCTAGCGAAGTGGGATTTATGAAGACTGCACAAAATCTGCCAAGCTGCCCAGGATGAAAAAAAAGCTGGTTTAAAATCTTCTCTGAGAATAGAGAGGGTGCCGGCCGCATCACCACCACAGTGCTGGTTAGGTATGAATTCTGATTTCCTTTCCTTTCTTTTCCATGTCCTCACACCCTGGAGCGGCCAAAACCCAGGGCTGGCAAGATGAGGGAGGAACAGGGGTGGGGTGGAGGGCGGATGCTGCCTTTCTCCTCTTGTCCAAGAGCAGGCTTCTGGCTGCAGCAGGCTAGAGTTGGGGGTCAGGGATTGGAGATTTTTCTTACCGAATCGGTGCGTGTTGTGTGACCTGGAGAGAATAAACAGACATTTTATTATCTAAGAACAGCGTGAAACTAACTGGTGTGACTTTTTTTCTGGAGCTAGGAGGCAGTGAGTGCCCCCGAGTGGCTGTAAGGGACTCGAGGAAGCAAAAAGTCACCCAGACGTCTTGGCTTTCACTACTCATCCCACCAAAGCCTACGGAAGGCGCATTTCATTGCACACAGGTGACAATTCAAGAAAGATGCCACGGGGTGTCGTGGTCGATCAGTACCCCGCCTTCTAACTGTTGCAGCCCCCCACTCCTTCCCAGAAGTCCAGGCCACATGATCCCAGATGCCTGTCCTTGGATATCTATTGCCTATGATCCTTTCAGGTACAGATAGATAACAAAGCCCAGTCCAGCTATTTTAAGTAGAAAAGTATTTAGTGCAGGAATTCGGTGGTGGAAATTCCTGCGAGGGCTGGAGGGGCCGGCTCTGGGTGGGGACTCCAGCGATGACTCCTGGAACAGCACCGGCTCCTGGGGCTGCCGTGTCTGCGCTGATCAAGATGCTGGGGGAGGGGGGATCCGGAAGCCACGCTGCCCCTGTTGCCTACCCCCTCTCTGCTCGATACAGGAATCAGGGTGGCCGCCAATGCATGTGTTGGCTCCAGGGCCATTTTACACTTGATGTCTCCACAGCAGCAAAAACGATGCCATGCCTGTGATACATATTTTTTAAAGTTTATTTACTTTTGAGAGAGACAGAGTGTAAGCGGGGGAGGGGCAGAGAGAGGGAGATACAGAATCTGAAGCAGGTTCCAGGCTCTGAGCTGTCGGCACAGAGCCCGACGTGGGGCTCGAACTCACCTGAGATCATGACCTTAGCTCAAGTCAGACGCTCACCCGACTGAGCCACCCAGGTGCTTCTGATGCCATGCATGCCATTCAGTGTCAAGTTCACTCAGTCCTGAATTCCAGTCTCTGTGCCTGCATGAGATGAATAACACTGAAGTCTTCCAGAGACTTGGGTGAGTGTGGGTTTAGTGTTCTGGTCTCCACGTGATGGGGAGGCGCACACCAGGAGGAGGTCAGGAGACTCCGTGAGCCAGTCCACGGCACCTGCCACATCATGGCTCTTCCTCACCTGATATGCTTTTTGACTTGGTAGATCACAGTCTCCAGCAGCTTCCCAAAAAAAGATGCGTAGCAAGGAATTTTTTGAGAAATTTCATGTCTAAAATGTCTTTACTTTACCTTCCTATTTACCTAACAGTTTGCCCTAGCGTTTAATGGTTGGAAATAATTTTCCATTAGAATTTTGAAGACATTTTGGTATTGTCTCCTACATTCCAGGGTTGTGGTTAAGAAGTCCAATGCCACTTTGATTCCTAAATGTTTGTGTGGAAACCAAATTGCTTTTTCCCTCTCTGATCCACTTTTTGAATCCTTTCTTTATATCTGGTTTTATAAAACGGTACAATGATGCGACTTCCTCTTTTGTTGTGCATTCTTTCATTGTGGATACTCTTGCTTTGCCATTCTAGGATATTTTTGGTATTTGTTTTCAATTCGAGAATTTCCTTTTCATCATTTCTTCATTCTCTGCCTAAATGCCTTCATTTTCTTTCTGAAATACCTGAAAAGTTGGATGTATCCTTTGATTTTGAATATATCTTCTGATTTTCTTATTATCTCCTTTTTTTCCATCTTTCTGTATCTTGGTTTCACTTCTTAGTAGATTTCCTCAACTTTATCTTTCAATCTTTCTGATGAATTTATTTATTTATTATTATTATTATTTGCTGTTTGTTTATTTTCGAGAGAGAGAGACAGAGCGTGAGTAGGGGAGGAGCAGAGAGACAGGAAGACACAGAATCCGAAGCAGGCTCCAGGCTTTAAGCTGTCAGCACAGAGCCTGACGCGGGGCTCGAACTCACGGACCACAAGATCATGACCTGAGCTGAAGTTGGACGCTTAACTGAGTGAGCCTCCCAGGTGCCCCTCAATATTTCTGATGAATATAAAATTTTTCCTACCATCCTTTCATTTCTGAGAAGATTTTGTTGTTGTCGATGCTTTCTGATTATTTTCTTTTTATAGCACACTGTTCTTGTTTCGTAGATACATTATTGTATTATCTCTCTGGTAAAATTATTATTTTTAAAGTTTTATTTCAGTCCTGGCTTAGTCTTTTTTCTCTGACTTCATTTTATTCTATCTAGTGGCTTTCTTAATTCTGCTAAGTCAGCTACCAATTGTTCAACTACTTTTATCTTCTGAAATTTGCTTGATACGCTTGTCTGCTATCTGCTATCAACTTTTCTTCTCTTTTGTTCTGGTGGGTTTATGTCTTCCTTTTTTTTTTTCCTGTTAATCTGTTTACTATATCACTCCCTGAGGTTTTTGAAAGGAACAAAGATAAACATACATGTTCAATACACTATATTTTAAAATGACTTTCATTTGAGGTGTGAAGAATGAAGACCCAGGGAAGGCAGGTGCTCTGCCCAAGGTGCAAACACTAGTTTGTGACAAAGCCAAGCTGGTCCTTAGTTCTCCTGATTTCAAGTTTAAGGTTATTACCTATTTCCGTTCTACCTTTCCTTCCCTCCTATCACTGGCACTTATAATTATCTGATACTCTTCCTGTGTATCATTCATTCATTCATTTATTCATTCATGCCTTCAACCCATCTTCCCTGCTATCTACATGCAATTGCTAGAACCGTGCTTGGCACAGATTAAACACTCAATATTTAATTACTGAATTAATACTGAAAAGGTGGGTGACCTATACCATAGATTTCCTCTCACTTAGGGTTCTGCTTTTAAGGAAGGCAGACTCTTCTTCAGGTGATGGTTGATGAGAAGATTTCAGACATGTTGACTTGGGGTTTGGGAAGATAATATCTAACCTCTGTTAAAAGGCAGAGCACAGGGTGATGGACAGCATGGAATTTGAAGACAGAGGTAGGTTTCAGTCTTGAGTTCAAATTCTCCCACCTCACTTACAATGTGTACGGCCTCCTCCTCCTTTTCAGAAGTCTCGGCATGTAAGGCAATCTGAGTTTTAAATCCTCAGATCATTGTATTCTTTCTGTTTCTTCACCCCCACCCCCACCCTCGCCCATAATCATTCTCCCCGTTTGGACTTCTACGGTGTTTTTGAAGAAAGGAGGCATTTCTTCCTCCGTTTGCATGTAAGTGCTCACCTTTTTTTACAGAACTTGTGCGAGTCTACTCCCCACCCCCAGGCTAGAAAAAGCATTTTTTATTGTCTTTCCCCTAAATCTTCAGGGTATGCTCACTATAGTGCTTAACAGTGCTTTGGTTTTTTATTAATACTAGACATACATTCTGACCTTTAGTGGCCCAAGACCACAGGAAGATAGTAGGGCAAGTAATTACATTTTACTTCTAGCCCTTATTTCTAATTGGTCCATTACTTCTTGGCAACTTAATAAACCTAAGAATAAAAATCCTTTCAGATTACCGAAGAACTCATTTTAGGTCCTATAGAAATTATTATTGTGTTAAGGCTCTATTCTGGGAAATGCCGGACTATGGCACAGCTCCCCAAAGGTTACAGAGACGAAGCAGCTGTCCCACTGGGTTGCTTTTGGCCTCCAAGTACTCGAATATGTATCACGTTTCCTAAAACGATGAGGTAGGTGATATACTTTCCTTCTGCTATTGCCACTTGGATACACACGGAGGCAGTACAGTCTAATGGACAGATCCAAACTTGACAGCTGGCTTTCACATCCGGGATCTGTTGTTGCCCAGAAGTATGATTATGCTCACTAGGGTGTGTTATTAAACCTATACCATTGTATTTCCACACATAGAAGGTGGCTTTTGAAGTAACAAAAGGATATTGTATATTTGAAGGGCTACGTCAGTTTGGTCTTAGTGGATAATAACAAATCCCTTCTGAGTGACGCACGTATTTTTACTACCTCGCTATACATCTCCATCTGGATGTCTTGGAGGCATTCCAAACAGCAAAGTCCAAAGTAAAATTCATTATTTCCCATTTCAAACTTGCTCCTCTCCCTAAGAGACTTCAAGAGGGGAAAAAAAACCATCTTTTGTGCCGTTGCCTGAGTCAGAAGCTGGAAATTAGCCCAGAGCCCCCCCCCCCCCCTTTACCCGTAAGTCCTATCAGCATTCAACTTTGTAGACTCTACTTTCCAAATACGCTCATGCTCTATTCTCTCCCAGTTTGGGTTTCCATTGTCTTTGCCTGGACTGTTACACTTGCCTCCTTCCTAGCGTTTCTGCCCGTCCTAACCGTCACACACATTAATGTCCCAGAGGTCACGACATTCCTGTGCTGCCTGGTGTCACAATGCTTCAGGAGGCATCAGGCTCTTGAAGGCATGTTCCTGCTGACCTTTCTGACCTTGGCTTTTACCACCTCTTCACGTGCCCTCTGTGAGCCGGCCACGTACCAAGTGTTTGTAATTCTTCCTTTTGCCAGCCACAGTTCAGTCTCCCAAACCTCTACTTTTTAAGACGCTGCCTGATTCATCTCAGTGAGATGATCCCTGATCCCGTTTCCCGCTCAGTGTGGTCTCTTGCTTTTCGCATCAAGAACCTCCTCCTTTCTACCTTCTGTAGAACTACTATCGAACTCTGTCCAGAGGCTCGATGTACCTGTGTCTGAGAGCCCAGCGTGTGGAATCAGCAAATGTGGGTTTGAATGCATTGTTTATTAACTGTGTGACTTTGAGCAATTTCTATAACCTCTCTAGGCCTCAGTTTCTTGTGCTATAAAGTGGGGATAATAAAAACATGGAAGCACATAATAATAATAATAATAATAATAATAAGCATTATTATTATTGCATCATTTTACTTTATTTCAATTGGTGATTTATATGTCTGGTTTCCTGCATTGCCCACGAGCATCTGAAGAAGTCAGAACGTCCTCAACTAATTATTCAGCAGCATTAACGAAGCACTTCTTATGTGCTGACATCCACTTATATATTTGCATACAAACACCTCATCAGCCTTCAGGTCGCATAAGTGACAATATGCGTTTAATTTGAAAACATTCCAACATTTATCTGTCTTGATATGTTACAATTTCTCTTGGCATAGTTCATGTGAAAGAGTTTTGGTTGGTATCATTCTTGCTTTTTCATTATTCTGTACTAAACTTTCTGTATCTTATTATTTGCCCGAGTAACAGTGAGCAACTGCCTGCTTCTCGCACGGACATCCATTAAATGTTCGTGCTTCCACAAAAGGCCTTCCGCTAAGTGCGGGCGTTTGCTCGATGGGTTCTGTTTTTCTGTTCTGCACCCTCACCCTCAGGAAATTCCGTTTCGTTTCCTTGTCCAGCTGCCACTGCGAGGCCAGAGTTCAGAGTGCCGGATCTGCTTTTCTAGCAGGCTTTTCTTTTCCTTTTCCTTTTTTTTTTTTTTACTTTCGAGCAGCCTGTGATCAGTCTTTTATTTTTCAATGTTTTTAAATGTTTGTTTTTATTTTTGAGAGAGGCAGAGAGACAGAGTGAGAGCAGGGGAGGAGCAGAGAGAGAGGGAGACACAGAATCCAAAGGAGGCTCCAGGCTCTGAGCTGTCAGGACAGAGCCTGACGTGGGGCTTGAACCCACAAACTGTGAGATCATGACCTGCACTGAAGTTTGATGCTCAACCGACTGAGCCACCCAGGCGCCCCTCTAGCAGGCTTCTCGACGTATGGTAGACAGGCCCAGACATGACCCGCTGAAAACATAGCTGCTCCTCGAAGCTTGAAAATCGTGCCCATTCTCTTCTTTGCAAACTGACTCCTCCTGGTTTCTCTTTCTCTGTCAATATGATTCCTTCCTTCCTTCCTTCCTTTTTTTTTTTTTTTCATTTATTTTTGAGAGAGAGAGAGAGTCAGAGCACGAGCAGGGGAGGGGCAGAGAGAGACACACACACAGAATCCGAAGCAGGGTCCAGACTCTGAGCTGTCAGCACAGAGCCCCACGTGGGGCGCAAACCCGTGAACCGTGAGATCAAGCTCTGAGCCGAAGTCGGACACTTAACAGACTGAGCCGCCCAGGCATCCCAGTATGATTCCTTTCTTAGTCCGGTCTTTCATCTCTTCTTGCCAAGTAATCACCAACTTCTATAGGTTCTAAGGACACCTCTTTTGTTCTGGTTCCTTCTTTTGTATTCCTGTTATCATGACTCATGAGTCGCTGGACCCTGCTTCTGAATCCACACCGCCATAATTACCTGCTAATGGCTCTCACCGCATTCAACCCTTTCCCTCTAATGTGTTCCACAGGAACAACCTTCTTAGTCCTGGGCTGCTCAAAAAGCCTCTTAAGGACCGTCTATAGAGTGAAACGGAAACTACTTGACCTCAATTCAAGGCCCTTCCTAGTTGAATCCCAGCCTGCCTTCTTTCCTGGTCTTCTGTGTCGTATCTTGAAGTCCCCTCTTTCAGCCAGGCTGTTCGCCCATTCTTCCGTGCTGAAACGTAGTACTCTCCTTTTTCCCTCGATTCAAATGCTCTCTTACTCATCGCCTATCCAAGGTCCTAGGCATACTTTAAAGCTCAGAAGAAGAGGTGTTTGTTGTTTTTGTTTTGAAGTTTTTTTCTGATTGAGCCTGGTGCTGTCTAATCTAATTTTGAACCCCTTTAGAATTTTTGGCATTTGACGTATAGCGCCTTACTCTGTCAGTTAATTTTTATGGTACATGTTTTATTGCCACTCCATATTCTAATTTCTTGATGCCAGGACACATATATATATGAATATATATATTCATGTTTTGAGCCCAAGGACCATATACATTAAACCAAACACTGGGACCTGTAGTCTATGAAAATACGACATACTTATGATTCGAATTGAGAGCACATGTGACTTGTGGAAAACCCACCCAAATTTCCAATTTTACAAGTGTCTTTTGTTAATGCGTTTAAGTTTCTTTTCCAACAAATGCATTTTCCCAGGCAATACAGGCACTGCTGTTCGGCCTATGTGAGTTGAAAGCTTAACTGTTTTTAATTTTATTTGATCTGACTTAATGAGAAAACAAGTAAATCAAAGCCTGAAAATCAAATGTATTAAACCTCCGAATATTCTTAGCTGATTTATCTTGACAGGTGTTTAAATTATTTAGCAATTCTGAATTCATTTGATTTTAATTATTTATACCAACACATTAGTAACTGTCTTGAGGAGTGTTTTGTAAAAGTAGGCAGCATCTCAGCAACGATATCACGATAACTCTGCCATTTAATTTTTGCTGACACGTGGGTTTGGCCTCTGAGGATAATCGTAAGAAACATTAGGGGACGCTGCTTTTCCAACGGATACAGGATGGCACTATGGCTACCTTTTCAGTTCTGCGTGCTACTGTATAGTTTTTCAATACTTTTCAAAAACTGTCAGCAGTTCAATAAGACTTTTAGTTCATTCTTGAGCTTAAAATATCATCTTTTTATGTACTCAGTGCTATATGCCCAACTTTCTCAAGTGCTTACCTACTTACTTTTAAACAGCAGCGCTTTCAAATGACGTTCCATTACATCCGCAGTGTCCCAACCTCCTCTCTTTCTGCTTCTGCCTGGAAACTTTTCAAAAGCGCATCAGGATTTGAGCAAGAATGCAATAATCTACAGTGTAGGTTTTACGTGGAATAGCTCTAGGTAATGGGCCTATGCATTTTGCCCCTTAATTACTTTCCTCTGACATTTTCAATAAAGGCTCTTTATCTGTTTCTCAATGAGAATGAGATTAGTATAAAGAGGGCCTTCCCCAAAGTTTGTTGGCTTTGAAAGCGAAACCCGGAAGAGTCAGTGCATTAATTATGCAACTCCAGCCGTGGCCACCAACCACAGGAGTATCCACTTTAAGACTTGTATTGCTAACAAACGCGGTGCTTAGATTGTAATCCTAGTGCTGGTAAGTAACTCAGAAACTTACAATCTTCAGCACTACCCAGGACAGAGAGACGTTGTATTTCACAGATACAAATATTATAGTTACTCGAGAGATGGAATCATTGTAAATATTTCAGAAAGCATCTCTAACTGAGAAGTACATTTGAAAGAAATTGACAGTAACTAGGCTGTTATAAGATGTGTGTGCTCAAGGTTTGAAAGGTGGAGGTGCGGCAGGAGCCGCCTGTCTGTTCCTTCTGCTGTTCAGCACGGGTAGTGAAGACGTGGGTTTTTTCTGCAACAGCAGTCCGGTGTCCAGGTCCTCGCTGTCGGCACACAGAGCGTCGCTACACTCACTGGGGTGATTCACCTCGATCATCTGGGAGGAACAGGCTTGCTGCTCTACAAGGGGACAAAGAATCCCTGGAATCGAGGGAACCTTTTGGCTTGCCCCTTCTGTGCCAAGCCAGTGAGAAAGTTAATGGAAAACTAGCTTCCCAAGGCAGGCGGGGCTCCTCAGGAAATATACGACAATAAATAAACGTGTCCTTTAGTGACATTGACTACACGTCATATACTGTTCTATATTTTATATATATCGACCTGTTTGGTTCTCAGAGCACGCTGTGATGCAGGTGCGTGCAGCGTCTGTGTTACAGATGAGCGTACTGAGGCACAGAGAGACGAAAGAACTTGGCCGAGGCCACAGAGTCGATAAGTGGCAGAGCTGGGCTTCGAATCCAGGTCGCAATTCCAGAGACACGCTCTTATAACGACCGTATTTTACTAAGTTCTTGGTTTGGACCATTCTACCCGGGAAGACCCAACTCGCGAGGTCACAGGGAACTACCGAACGAATGACGAAGAAGGAAATTATAACTATCAACCGTAGTTCTGTGACCAGTGACAGAAATGCCACCTGTTGTCACACATGCCTTTGTTGCTGCCTCTCTTTCAGCCTCAGGGGTTGTGAAGAAGGCCCCTGGCGGACAGTCCCTTGGCATGCTGGTGGAGTCTCACCTCCAGTGTTTCTGTTTTCCTGCTCACAGCTTTCTCTGACATCGGGAAGGGTTGCTCAAGTCATGCCCTAAATGTTTAGGTGCCTTAAATGGGAAGGAGTTAGTGCCCAGGGACAGCTCTCTGCCATCGGGGACTGGAGTTGGATAGATCCCCACCTCCATCCTTGAGGGGGACACCTCGGAGTTGCATTGAATCGGTTCCTCAGAGAAGTCCCAGTGGGATCGGCCGCCATTGCCTAGACGATAACCGGCCCCACCACCGTTTCTGCTGCCTTTCCCCTTTCCTGTCTCATCCCAATCTTCATTGCTTCTCTGGAAGGTCACTTCCCAAACAAGCAGGTGCATCAAGCCCTCATCTCGGGTTAACATCCATATACTTGAACCAATTTCCTTCATGTTTTTCCTCTTCCTTTTCCCTTGTATTTGTACAGGGCGTGTTGCTGGAGGGCAGCTTGGCAGTTTAGTCCCCTGGTTATAGAACATGGTTGTGGACTGAACGAGAAGAGGAATGGTCACGGACATAGTCCAGAGATGAGGGCAGTGATTCTTTAGAATTTGCTAGTAAGTATCCTCCTGCTGAGAGACCATGCGTGTCTTTTTATCAGGAAGGATAGTTGCATCACGTGAGGCAGGAACAGGGCGTTTTGCTCTTGCCATTGTTTGGAACTTTAAGTATGGGGGCGCCTGGGCGGCTCAGTCAGTTAAGCGGCTGACTTTGGCTCAAGTCATGATCTCGAAGTTCATGGGTTCGAGCCCTGCACAGGGATCTATCTGTGCTGACAGCTCAGAGCCTGGAGCCTGCTTTGGATTCTGTGTCTCCCTCTCTTTCTGCCCCTCCCCAGTCGCTCTCTGTTTCTCTCTCTCTTAGGAATAAATAAACTTTTTTTAAAAGAAGAAAGAAGTGTAAGTATGGGTACGAGTGTGCATAGAGATTGAGTAGCCAAAGGGCTGGATGATGAGGACATAATTCGTAATTCAACCTCCGTCCCCAAGGTTTCCTACTTTGCCTTCCTCCGCCTACTGCGGAGTCTGAACAGTCACCAACCGTTGTCATCCTCTCCATGGATTAGAACCATTTGTTATGACTTAAAGGTGAAACTGAGGTCAAGGCCATCTGCCTATCACTTCTAGTATTTTCCACCACCTCCTAAGGTCTCAGGGGTGTTTTTTCATCAGTGTCCAATTCCTAGCTGTGCAGATAGCAGGAGGCCAGGCGTGGGGTGTCTGACAGGCATATGTGAGCCCACAAGCACGATGTGCAGCACCAGTGACTTCCTGGCCCATAGTATGTTCTAGAGGCAGCCAGCATCTCCACTTCCCTGCCGTCCCCACGGTGTGGCTCCTCGCTAGGCTAGTTGTGTTCTTCCTACAGTTCACCCCTAGACACCAGGCTAGAGTCTGCTTCTCCAGGCATTCCAAACGTTTTTTGTAAGGACCTCATTCCAATTCCCTGATTTATATCCTTTTTTTTAAGAGAGAGAGAGACGCAGCATCTGAAGCAGGCTTCAGGCTTCAAGCTGTCAGCACAGAGCCCTACGTGGGGCTCGAACCCACAAACCATGGGATCATGACCTGTGCTGAAGTCAGATGCTCAACCAACTGAGCCACCATGACCCCTTGGGCAGAGTCTGTTCTAGACTCTCTCCTGCTTCTGGTTTCCAGCAATCCTGGGACTCCTTGTTCTGCAGCTGTAGCCCTCCCATCCCCCCACCTCCTCTCACGGCCCTCTCCATCTACATCCCTGTCTCTGTGTCCACATTTGCCTCTTTTTTTTTTAGCGTTTTTATTTATTTTATTTTATTTTTGAGAGACATAGAGACAGAGAGTGAGCAAGGGAAGGGCAGAGAGAGAAGGAGATACAGAATCCGAAGCAGGCTCCAGGCTCTGAACCGTCAGCACAGAGCCCGACTTGGGGCTCAAACTCACAGACCGTCAGATCATGACCTGAGCCAAAGTCGGCCGCCTAACCGACCGAGCCACCCAGGCGCCCCTCATTTTCCTCTTAAAAGACGTGAGTCATTGAGTTAGGGCCCACACTGATTCTGTATGACCTCACCCTACTTATCACTTCTTCAAAGATCCTCCTTCCGGTAAGGTCACACTCACAGGTACAGGAGTTAGGACCTCCATATATCTTTTTGGGAAACACAGTTCAACCCTTAACACCGAAAGTAACCACTATTCTGATTCCTATTGTAATGGATTAGTTTGGGGCAGCTGGGTGGCTCAGTCCGTGAAGCATCGTACTCTTGGTTTTAGTTCAGGTCATGGTCTCACGAGTCATGAGGTCCTGCGTCGGGCTCCGCACTGAGTGTGGAGACTGCTTGGGACTCTCTCGTTCTGACCCCTCCCTCACTCACGCTCTCTCTCCCTCTCTCAAAATAATTAAAAAAAACATAATAGAGTATTTTTACCTTCTTGAGCTTCTTGAAACTCTTATAAATGGAAGCACAGAGTAGTTCTGGCTTTTTTCACTCAATATGTGTCTGTAGATTCACCGTTCCGTGTTGTTTCCCATATCAATACTTTGTGTTTTTCCAATACCCTACAGTATTCCTTTGTGGAAATTTATCTGTCCTACTGCCGATGAGCATTCAGGTGCTTTCGAGTTTGGGGGTTACTAAAACCTGGTTTTGCCCACAGAACTCTTCTGACACCAGGTGTGTAGATGTGTAGATGGTCACACCAATGACCAATTCTCCCACCCTCTGGACACCAACCGGGCGTCCTACAATTCAACTCAAGTCTGTAACCAAGTACCTGGCGTTCTTACAGTCCCCACAGGTTAAGGGCTCAGCCTCATATGATTGCCTCTACTTGAGATGCCAACTGCAAGGTGGGGCCCCCTGTACTTCTGACCAGCCAGCTATCAAGTCAGAGGGCTCCCCTGACCTCCTCCTCAGGGTTGATAATTTCTTAAAGGGCTCACAGAGCTCAGGAACATAGGTTACCTACTATTCTGTTTAGTTGACAGGATAAGAGTCAGGAACCGTCAAATGGAGGAGCTGCATATGCACAGCTGCAGAGCTGTGGGGGACAGGTAGGTCACAGAGCCTCCATGCTCGCTTTGGGAACACCACCCTCTAGCACTTCCTGTGTTCCTCAGCCCAGAGCTCTCTGAACTTCGTCAGTTAATGTTTTTAAGAAGGTTCTATTATGTAGATACAGTCGATTAAATCACAGGCGGTTCATGATTAACTGAATTCTAGCTCCTCTCTCCTTTCTGGAGGTCAGGGGGTGGAACTAAGTCCCAACGCTCTAATCACACGGTTGGTTTTTCCTGACCAGACCCGAATCCGGAAGACTCATCACAGTGGCATAAACGCAGATATGGTTCAAAGGGGCTTATTATGAATAACAAAAGGTGTTTCTCTTAGCCCTCTCACTCGGGAAATGCCAAGGATTTTGGGAGCTCTCTGCCAGGAACAGGGACCAAATATATATTTCTTATTATGACATGATATCACTGGGGTACTGTTGATAAAAATGCTATGAACGGTCTTGTATATGTCGTTTATGCAAATGCGGATTTTCGTTTGGGTGTACGGTGGAGCAGGACGGCAGGGTCATGGGGAAGCGTATGGGCAGTTTTAACAGGTCTACAGTTGAATGGATTGGTAGTATTTTTTACATTCAGCAGCAGTCTAAAGGAGTAACAGAAATTCTGAGTCCTTATCAATATTTGGTATTATCATTTTAAAAAACTAGCACTTTTTTCAATATTTACTTATTTTTGACAGAGAAGATCAGAGCGCGAGCAGGGGAGGGGCAGAGAGAAAGACACAGAAGCTGAAGCAGGTTCCAAGCGCTGAGCTCTCAGCCCAGAGCCTGACACGGGGCTCAAACTCACGAAGTGTGCAATCGTGACCTGAGCCGAAGTCGGACACTTAACTGACTGAGCCCCCCAGGCGCCCCGGAAAGTTGGCCTCTCTGGTGTGTAGTGGAATGTCATTGCGTTTCCTCAGTGACCATTTGGATATCCTATCTTGTGAAGTACCTGTAAAATATTTTGCCTATTTTTTACTTAGGTTGCCTTTTTCTTCTCATTTGTAGGAGTTTTTATGTATGGTGGGTGTGAGTTCTTTGTCAGATACATGGATTGTAAGTATCTTCTCCTAGTCTGTTGCTAGTTTCTTTTTTTTTCCTCTTCTTCTTCTTAAAATATCTTCATGGTTCAATACTTTTATATTAGAGATTAAGTAGATGCAGAGTTCCATTTCAGGCAGTTTTTCGCCAATTAGATACTCTGAATGACCCTAGAAACTAAACCGCTAAGACGCAAAAATCATAAGATCGTTTAAAATCCGTTGCAGGGCCGGTAGGAAGGTAACGACTCTGCAGTGGCCTCCAAACTCAGATCCTGGGGACTAAGAGTGTGCTCAAGTCCTTTTCTGCCTGGAAGGTTTCTGCTAATCCCTGAAGGTTTCCGTGTAAATGTTCAAGTTCAGGGCATGCTTAAGGTGAGGGGCCTAGTAATAAACCTTCTCAATGAAGCTGGAGGCTTCAACTATACTTGAAGTATAAGCATAAATGAAAAATAAACCCCATTCTGCAAAAGAGATCAGAGGAGAGTTCTGTTTTGAAGTTGAGAAAATATTCTTCGAACAAGGTGGCCCGTATGGGTTATGTGTTCTAACTCATGCCGTGTGTTTCATCCAGTGTAGGATGTAATTTAATGTAGTCCCAGGGTGCTCAGACGGTTGAGCGTCCAACTGGATCTTGGCTCAGATCATGATCTCATGGTTGTGAGCTCGAGCCCCGATTCGGGCCTGCGCTGACAGCGCGGAGCCTGATTGGGATTCTCTCTCTCCTTCTCTCTCTCTCTCTCTGCCCCTCCCCTGCTCCCATGTTCATTCTCTCTCTCTCTCAAAATAAATACATAAACATTAAAAAAATAAAGTATCTCCCGCTCGTGCTCTGTCTCTCTCTCTCAAAAATAAATAAACATTAAAAAGATTAAAATAAATAAATAAGTAAATAAAAAGGAGCGCCTGGGTGGCTCAGCCAGTTGAGCGTCTGACTTCGGCTCAGGTCACGATCTCACACTTTGTGGGTTTGAGCCCCGCGTCGGGCTCTGTGCTGATAGCTCGGAGCCTGGAGCCTGCTTCAGATTCTGTGTCTCCCTCTCTCTCTGCCCCTCCCCTGCTTGTGCTCTGTCTCTCTCACTCAAAAATAAATAAACATTAAAAAAAGTTTTTTTAATTAAAAAAAATAATAAAGTAGTCCCAGTTTGGGGGTACCTGGTGGCTCAGTGGGTTAAGTATCTGACTGTTAATCTCAGGTCAGGTCTTGAACTCAGGGTCGTGAGTTCAAGTCCAGCATTGGGTTCTGCGCCGAGCACGGAGCCTACTTAAAAACAAACAAACAAAGTGCTCCCAGTTTGGTAGCTGCTCCAGACAGAAGTAACTCATCTTTGAGAGAAGTCAGCTCCAATCTAGATATCAACATATTCACAGATAATATTTCAAAGAAAAGAGCAGTTCCAGAGAAATAACGCATCATCAGTGAGAAGAGAGAATCAAGGAACAGCCAAAATAGGCCTATAAAAATTTCAGCTTTTGAAATTTTAAGACACAATATAAAATAACTTTGTTTAGAGAGAAATAAAAGTGAAAAAAAAATCAAAGCGGAGCTTAAGACTGTGAGGACAAAACAAGTAGATTTGCAGAATAACCGCTAGAAATAACTGAACAAAACCCCAAAATTGGTTGAATCACCATTAGAAACAACTAAAAAGAGAATTAACATTATTGAAGGTAGACTTGAAATAATTATCCAGAACAAATTCAGAGAGAAAAATATGGAAAATGTGAAAGGAACCGAGGAATGTGGGGGAGACAATAAGGATGTCTGATCTATGTCTAAAAGGAGTTCCTGAGAAGATAATCGAGAGAGCAGGGAAAGGGCAATATGAATCTAGTGGCTGAATATTTCCCTAATTATTGCAAGATGTCTTCATGTCTGGGCAGCCCAACGAAGCCAAACAAATAACATTACAAACGTAACAACATAGAGACACATCCTAGTGAAATGCACAGCCCCAGAGCAAAAGAGAAGGTAGTGAAAGGCCACAGGGAGAGTCAGGTCACCTATAATTGGATGGTTGGTTGACTCTCAGTTGGAATATCATAGACAGGAAAGATACATTCAAAGAGGTAAGAGAAAATATTACTCAATCTAAAGTTCTATACCCTCAAGATCATCTTAAAAAGCAAAGAAGGTACAATCAAGATATTTTCAGAAGATCAAAAAATAGAGAGACTTTACCATCAAAAGGTAAAGTCAGTCTGACTGAGCCTCTGACTTCGGCTCAGGTCATGAGCTCTCGTGAGTTCCAGGCCCACGTTGGGCTCTGGGCTGACAGTGCAGAGCCTGGTTGGGATACTCGGTCTCCCTCTCTGTGTCCCTCCCCCATTTGCGTGCACACACACACACACACACACACTCTCTCTCTCTCTCTCTCTCTCTCTCAAAATAAATAAAAGGAAAAAGTCATCGTCTAAAGGAAGTTCTAAAGATGTAACTCAGGTGGAAAGAAAATAAATTCTTGATGGAAGATTTGGTTACATAATTTTTGGGTCTCAATGCAGAGCCCTGAAAATGCAGGGCCCCTTGTTAAAAAATTATTAAGAATTCAAAATGGTAGCAGCAGAGTATGAAGTCAAGCATGGGGCCCTTCAGAGCAGGGGGCGCCATGGGACTACACGGGCCGCACACCCATTCATCTGGTCCTAAGTGTGTCTAAACAACCAAGGACTGTATCAAACGTTAATACATTTATCTACTTTGTAGGGAAGAAAAATCAAGTTAGAATTAAATTACTAGACAATAGCATATAAGTTGGAGAAATTATTAAAGTATTCTAAGATTCTTGTATTGTTTGGAAAAAGGATTAATACCAATAATTTCAAATTTTGTTAAGTTTGCCTGTTAGAATAGCTAGGGCAACCATAAAAGAATAGACATAGTTCTATAATTTCCAAATAAATAGAAGAGAAAGAATATAGCCAATCCAAAAGGAGGCAAGAAAGAGGGGGGGGGGGAGTATCATTAAGTGAGATAAGTTGAAAATACATAATATTTAAAAAATTTTTTTTAATGTTTATTTATTTTTGAGACAGAGAGAGACAGAGCATGAGTGGAGGAGGGGCAGAGAGAGAGAGGGAGACATAGAATCTGAAGCAGGCTCCAGGCTCTGAGCTGTCAGCCCAGAGCCTGACACGGGGCTCAAACTCACGAACCGTACAATCGTGACCTGAGCCGAAGTCGGACACTCAACCGACTGAGTCACCCAGGCGCCCCTGAAAACACATAATAATTTGGTATAAATAAATCTGAATATTCCATTAATCATTCCTTGTGTAAATATATTAAACTCTGATGAAAAGGCAAAGATGATCAGATTGAAAAACAAAACAAAACCCGGCTATATGCTATTTCAAGAGATGTATACAAATCATTATTATACAGGCATATTCTTGAAAGACAAAGAATGGGAAAACAAGATACCCTAGGACAGTACTAACTAAAAGGAACTTGGAAAAGCTGTGTTAGTAGCAGGAAAAATTGACTTTAACACAAAAAGCATTTCTACAGATAAGGAGTGCTATTTCATAATGGTAAAACCTTCGATTCACTAGAGATATATAACAATTTAGTGCTACTACATACCTATTAACAACAATTGAAAACACGTGGATCAAATATTGACAAATCTGCAAGGAGAAACTGAGAAAGCCCGCACTAGAGAAGGATCATTGAATGCATTGGCTCTCAAACTTTAGTATGTGACAGAACCCATGAAAATCTTGTGACAGCAGATTGCTGGGGCCATCTCCAGGGCTTCTGACTCAATAGGCTGAGCATGGACTCTGAAATTCCACCTCTAACAAGTTCTCGCGTGCTGCTACTGTTTCTGGTTTGGGAACCATATATTGAGAATCACTGGCTTAACAAATTTAACAGGTTTCAATGATTGATGTATCAAGCCGACAAAAAAAATTAGCCGGAGATGGAGTATTTGAAGAGCACCATTATTAAGCTTGATATAATGGGCAGGTTAGAACGCTAGAGAACACATATTTTAAACACACATTAAACGTTAATGAAAATTGACTATTTACTAGGTCTCACAGTTAGTTCTGGCAAATTTCAAAGCATTGATAGCATATAGGATGTATTCTCATGCAATTAAGTTTGAAATAAATTGCAGAAAAAGAACTGAAACATCTTATGATCCTTGGAAATGATGGGATGTCTTAAACTCATTGTCCAAGAAGAAATCATAATGGAAATTGGAAAATACTTAGGAGTGAATGATAGCAAAACTATCATCAATTTGCAAGGTGCAACTCAAAATTAATGCACTTAGCATATAATTTAAGGAGTTAGGAGGAAAAGAAGGGTAAACCCAAATATTGTAGAAGGAAATGATATAGATTGAAACCAAAATTAATGAAATAGAAATCAAATAAAATAGGGAGTGAGGGGGGCACTGAGATTAATACATTAAAATTTGTGGAAGACGGGGACACCAGGGTGGCTCAGTTGGCTCAGGTCCTGATCTCACAGTTTGTGAGTTCAACCCCCATGTGGGGCTCTGCGCTGATGGCTCAGAGGCTGGAGCCTGCTTCATATTCTGTGTCTCCTTCTCTCTCTGCCCCTCCCTTGCTCATGCCCTATCTCTCTCTCTTTCTCGAAATAAATAAATGTTAAAAAATTAAAAAAAAATAAGTGAAGTTTGTGGAAGATGTATTTGAAAGAATAAAATGAAATCTTTCTTGGAGAAACTTCCCTGAGTGCTTTATGGGTTAGCCTCATCTGTTGAGCTGTACCATGATTATTGAGGCACTTATGGGGCTGTTCCTTCCTACCAGCAGAGCAGGGCATTCTTTGGGGCATTCTTTAATTAGTAATGAAATAAACAAGCCAACTTCAGATAATTGCTGCATTCCTTTGCTAGGGCAAGTTGAAGACATGGGCAGGTGCATCGTAAACCAGAGCACGGAGCCTAAATTTTGTTCTGAATTAAACAGATAGCAGTGAAGGCTTGTAAGCAGGACAGTGACCTAATTTCATAGGCATTTTAGATAACGATTGTACAGAGACAAGAACAGAATACATAAGGTGTCAGAGGAGTCTAGTACCGAGGTCTAGGCTAGAGATTTCGGTAGTCCGTCCTACAGTGGTGGAGACGAGAACAGTGAGTGGGTTTAGGATATATTTTGGAAATGGAAATAAAAGATTGGCTGTTGGATGACATGGGGAAGATAAGAGGAAAGGAGGAATCAAGCATGGCTTCTAGATACGTCAGCTCGAGAACTGATACACTGAGGTGCTGAATACTGAGATTGGAGTGGATGGCCAAGAACCGGAAATGGGGAAAGAAGGGTTTTGTCCGGGCCCTGTTTGCGATGTCTCTAAGCTTTCCTAGTGGCAATATTAAGTACACAGTCAGACATAGGAATTTCAGCTCGGGGGAATCTCACACTGGAGATAGAGATTTTGGGAGTCAGCCTCTGGATAGTATCTGAAGCCATGGAACTAGACAGGCAGAACTAGCTAGGGGGTAAGTACAAACTTTCAGTTTCTCCAGATGGTTTTCCCTTTCTCCTTTTGACTTCATCGCTGTGTCGTTCAGCTTCACCTCTGTTGCCTTCTCGTTAACCGTTAACTCCTTGTTTCAGAGGTTAGATGATCTCAGGAAAAAGGATTCGGGCAGTAACACCCGGAAGAGATGAAGAGAAGAGAAATCTGGGACCGAGCAGAGAGAAAGCACGAAGCAGGGGCTGGCTGGAATTCAGGAGCAATCCTGCAAAGAAGCTCCTGTTTCAAAACCTCCTCTCCTTGCATAGAGGACAAGGCCCTTTAGGGTGGTGTCGAGATCTTCTCTATTGAATTGTAGACAATTTGCGGGCAAGACCAAGTGTTATTTATTATTACATTTTCCCTGCCTCCTCCGTGGGTCCCTGATTATAGCAGGTGTTAAACAAATGTTTGCGGAGGGGGGGGAAGGAAAGAGGGAAGAAAAAGTAAAAGCAGTTTTCATGTCTTGAATATCGCCGATCATACCTAGAACTGTGGCGTGCACATAATTTGCATTCAACCAATACCCGGTCGATTGGTTTACAATATTCCCTCTAATAAGATAATGGTTTTAATGTGAATTCTTCAAACTTGCCGTCTAAGCACACAGCGTTATCGATTCACTCTGTTTCATGATAAATAATTCGGGCATTTTCATTTTAGGTACCTCGTGTACTTCCAGCAATTCAAATCGAAGATGGCTGGACCACAAGATTCTTAGAACACCTGTGAAGGAGAAGATACGGAGGCTTAGCTCCAAGAAGACAGCTGTTCGTCTTTGTGGGGCTCAGGTATAGTGAATAGACGTATTTAACGGGATGCTAGAAACAGGATCTTTTAAAATAAGGTGTTTTTTTTCCCCCTCCAGCTTTATTGAGGTATAATTGACAATAACATTATGTAGGTTTAAAGTGTATAATATGATTTGACATCCACATGTAGAGTAAAGTGATTACCACATTAAGGTTAGTTAACATATCCATCACTCCCATATAGTTACTTCCTTTTTGGTTTTGTGCGTAATGTGTGTGGGGGAGTGACGACGCTTAAGATCTACTGTCTTAGGAAGCTTCAAGTTGACAATTCAGTGTGTTTAATTGCCGTCACCATGCTGTACGTTAGACCCCCAGAACTGATTCATCTCATACCTGAAAGTTAGTCATCTGATGGGCAGCTGGGCGGCTAAGTCAGTTAAGCGCCCGACTTTGGCTCAGGTCGTGATCTCTCAGTTCTTCTGTTCGAGCCCCACATCGGGCTCTGTGCCTGCTTCAGATTCTGTGTCTCCCTTTCTGCCCCTGCCCCGCTTGCGCTCTGTCTTTGCTCTCTCAAAAATGAATAAACTTAAAAAAAAAAACAACAAGGTTGTAGTCTGACCAACGTCTCTCCCTTTCTCTGCCCTGAAGTCCCTGGTAACCACCACTCTGGTTTTTAGGAGTCCACCTTTTTTAGATTCCACATCCAGGTGAGGTCAGGCAGTATTTGTCTTTTTCTGTCTGACTTATTGCACTTCGCACAATGCCCTCAAGGTTCATCCGTGTTGTTGCAAATGGCAGCGTTTCCTTTGTTATAGACAAATAATATTCCATTATATTAAAATAAGGCTTTTTGTATGAGGGCTTTAAGAGGAAGTTAAAGGCAGATTACATCCGAAAAGTTCCCATTTACATTTTATTAAGTGATTTTACCTTAAACATTGGTTCTGGATTCAAAGATTTTTATTTATTTTTATTTTATTTATTTATTTAATGTTTTTTATTTAATTTTGAGACAGAGAGAGACAGAGCACGAGTGGGGGAGGGGCAGAGAGAGAGGGAGACACAGAATGTGAAGCAGGCTCCAGGCTCTGAGCCGTCAGCACAGAGCCCGACTTGGGGCTCGAACTCACAGACTGCGAGATCATGACCTGAGCCGAAGTCGGACGCTCAACCGACTGAGCCACCCAGGCGCCCCTATTTTTATTTTTTTAAGTAATCTCTACTCTACATGAGGCATGGGGCTCGAACCCACAACCCTGAGATCAAGAGGTGCCTGCTCCACCAACTTAGCCAGCCAGGCACACCAAGGATTCAAATGATTTTTTTTTATGTTTATTTATTTTTGTTTGTTTGTTTGTTTAGAGGGGGGAAGGGCAGAGAGAGGGAGAGAGAGAATCTATTAAGATTGGGGCTCAATCTCAAGAACCGCAGGATCATGACCTGAGCTGAAATCAAGAGCTGGACATTTAGCCAACTGGGCCACCCAGGGGCACCATCTGTTTCGTTTCTTAATTTCCACATGTGAGTGAAATCATATAGTATTTGTCTTTCTCTGCCAGACTTATTTCACTTAGCATAATACACTCTAGCTCTATCCACGTCATTGCAAATGGCCAGATTTCATTCTTCTTGATGCCTGGGTAATATATGGTATATATCCTCTTTATCCATCATCGATCAGTGGACATTTGGGCTCTTTCCATAGTTGGGCTATTATTTTTGTCTGTTTTTTAAAGTTTATTTATTTTGAGAGGGAGAGAGCGAGTGAGCATGGGGTGGGGGGGTGGGGTGGAACAGAGAGGGAGAGAGAATCCCAAGTTGACAGTGTGGAGCCCGATTCAGGGTTCAGTCTCACTCACCATGAGATCCTGTAAGGTCAAGAGTTGGACACTAAACCTGCGGAGCCACTAGGCACCCCTTGGCAATTGTTAATAATGCTGTTATAAACATGGAGGTGCATGTGCCCCTTCAAATCTGTATTTTTATACCCTTCGGGTCAATATCTAGCAGTGCAATGGCTGGGTCGTAGGGTAGTTCTATTTTTAACTTTTTGAGGAACCTCCCTACTGTTTTCCACAGTGGCTGCACGAGTTTGCATTCCCACCAGCAGTGCGAGAGGGTTCCCTTTTCTCCACGTCTTCGCCGACATCCATTGTTGCCTGAGTTGTTAATTTTAGCCATTCCGACGGCTGTGAGGTGGTGTCTCATTGTGGTTTTGATTTGCATTTCCCTGATGATGAGTGATGTTGGGCATCTTTTCATGCGTCTGTTGGCCATCTGGATGTCTTCTTTGGAGAAGTGACTGTTCATGTCTCTGCCCATTTCCTACCTGAATCATTTGGTTTTTTTTGGGTGTTGAGTTTGATAAGTTCTTTATAGATTTTGGATACTAACCATTTATCAGATATGTCAGCTGCAAATATCTTCTCCCATTCCGTAGGCTGTCTTTTGGTTTTGTTTTGTTTTTTTCCTTCACTCTGCAGAAGCTTTTTATCTTGATGAAGTGCCGATAGTTCACATTTGCTTTTGTTTCCCTTCGCTCCAGAGACGTGTCGTAAGAAGTCGCTGTGGCCGAGGTCAAAGAGCTTGCTGCCTGTGTTCTCCTCTAGGATTTTGATGATTTCCTGCCTCACATTTAGGTCTTTCATCCATTTTAAATTTATTTTTGTGTATGGTATAAGAAGGTGGTCCCAGTTCATTCTTCTGCATGTTGCTGTCCAGTTCTCCCAGCACCATTTGCTGAAGAGACTGTCTTTTTTCCATTGGATATTCTTTCCTGCTTTGTCAAAGATTAGTTGGCCATATAGTTGTGGGTCCATTTCTGGATTTTCTATTCTGTTCCATTGATCTATGTGTCTGTCTTTGTGCCAGTACTGTACTGTCTCGATGACTACAGCTTTGTAATACAGCTTGAAATGTGGAATCGTGATGCCTCCGGCTTTGTTT
Organism: Paguma larvata; assembly: GCA_030068075.1. Taxonomy (NCBI): domain Eukaryota; kingdom Metazoa; phylum Chordata; class Mammalia; order Carnivora; family Viverridae; genus Paguma; species Paguma larvata. The sequence continues at coordinate 1,560,381 of CM057831.1, read as the reverse complement.
TTTCAACATTACTTTGGCTATTCAGGGTGTTTGTGGTTCCATACAAATTTTAGGATTGTTTGCTCTAGCTCTGTGCAAAATGCTGGTGGTATTTCGACAGGGATTTCACTAAATGTGTAGATTGCTTTGGGTAGTTTGCTGAGAATTACAAGCTTACGGTTTGTGATCGATGAGAATCATAATATGGATGTGACCATAACGGCTTTTATCACTCAGTATGTTGTATTTGGTGAGATTTAAAAACATGTTTATTTACAAATATTTTTACAAAGAAGGAGAAAAAGATGCTGGGAAAGAGGCTCGTGAGTGCTTGTCAGTTTAACTGGAGAGCAGCCTGCTGAGCTTGATATCAGAGTCAGTTACTCTTCTGAAAAAATAGTGCTTTTAAGCTAATAAGAGCTAATAGACTTAGCACTTTGGAAATCATTCGTGGTAACTCTACTTCCCAAAGATGTTTGCAGCAAAATCTTCCGTCCCACAAGCTGTCCCTCCTGAGGCTTCCCTGTGACACATCCTCCCGTGGAGAGGTGGGGGGCTGTCTTAGTCTATTCAAGCTGCTTAAACAAATTGCCACAGACCGTGTGCCTTAAACAGCACACATTTATTTCTCTGTTCTGGAAGCTGTTAGGCTGAGAACAGGTGCCAGCATGTCAGGTCCTGGTGAGAGCCCTCTTCTGGGCCACAGATGGTCACTCCTCGCTACATCCTCGCGTGGCAGAGAAATAGCGAGCCAGCCCCACGGCCTCTGTTTCCGAGGTCTCCAGTCTCATGACCTAAATTACCTTCGAAAGCCCCCACCTCCAAACACCATCACACCGGGGCTGGATTTCCCCATGAATTTTGGAGGGATGCAAGCGTTCAGTCCAGAACACGTGTATGTTCCCTCCCTTGCGTCTAGATGGCCTTGCGATTTTTTTTTTAATTTTGTTTTAAGGTTTATTTATTTTGAGAGAGAGAGTGGGACAGCGGCAGAGTGAGAGAGAGAGAGAATCCCAAGCAGGTTCTGCACTGTCAGCACAGAGCCCGATGTGGGGCTTGAACTCACAAACCACGAGATCATGACCCGAGCCGAAGCTGAGTTAACTGCCTGAGCCACCCAGGTGCCCCTAGATGGCCTTGTGATTATAATGAAGACAAGATCCCATGTGACTTTTGATGCTTGGCCATAAAAGGAGATACTAAGAGAGAAAAAAAAAAAAAAACAAGCAGTCTTTAACATTTAGTCGCTGGCCTGGCACTCATAGCTAGGCCATTTTTTCTGTTATCGGACATAAACAATCTCACAGAGTACCATCCAAAGACAAGATTACTCTGAGACCATGATAAAAAGGCAAGTTCATAATTTTATCGAAGCCAAAAGCAGAGCACTGTTTTGACTCTCTTCTCTGGTCAAAACTAGTGGCCAGCTGCTTCTTTATCAACTGCAGTTTTATCCCCACCCGATTCTGCCCTCTGTACACAGAAGATTTGTTTTTTTTAATGTGTATTTATTTATTTAGAGAGAGAGAGAGAGAGAGCATGTGAGAGTGGCTGCGTGTGAGTGGGGAAGGTGCAGAGAGAGAATCTTAAGCAGGCTCCACACACCCAGCACAGAGCCCAGTGCGGAGCCTGACATGGGGCTCGCTCTCCCAAACCGTGAGATTATGGTCTGAGCCAAAACCAAGAGGTGACGCTTAACCGACTGAGCCATCTGGGCACTCCAAGATTTACTGATTGAGATACTAATCAAAATCGCATCCAGTCTGATAGCCTTCAACCCCAAGCAAATCCTCGCTTCCTTACATCCTTCCTTAAATCGTTCAACCAAAGCCCCAATCCTGTTCTGTCTAACCTCCTCTTGTGGAGACGGTCAATGGTTCTCCCGTGAGGCTCGCTGCAAAGAGTAATCAATTCAGCTTGTTTAACTACGTGTCTATTCTCCGTGGTCTTTGGCTGGAGGACATTAACCACATTTCGGCCTTTTTTCTCTGGCGACAGTAGCTTGGAGGTGGGAGGAACCACCCGCCTCATAAGAGAACTAACTACCTCCAAGTCACCAGGCTGTGAGGAAGCCCAGTCAGCCCACAACAGGAGACCACAAGGAACTCTGTGAAGAGGAGGCTGGTCAGTCCCCGGATGCTCCGGCCCCACCACCCCTCGACAGCCCAGCTTCCAGCTTCAGCTGTCTTCTGACTGCAACTGTACGAACGCCCGTCAGCAAGAGCTGCCTGGCCCCGAACTTCTTAAATTTCTGACCCACAGAAACCACAAGAGATAATAAAATGATTATTGTCTGAGGCCACTAACATTTTGGGTGATTTGATATATACGATAGATAACTGGAACAGAATTTAAAATGCATACAAAGGGTCTGGCACACCGTAGGTGCTCAGTGAGCGGTAGCTGTTTCTTGGTACTCGTAGGAAGTAAGGACTATTATGTGCAAACTCTCCCAACCGCCAAATAACTTCTTTTCAGTCGATTTCCTTTGACAAACCCTGTGGATTGATGCCCACAGATCCGCTCAATACACTTTAATCCCGAAACCAAAATAATGTAGAATGATCAATAATCTTCGGTAAGTGGATGAGCTCATTTGGGAGCAATACCACTATTATTTGATATAAATTTTTTTATAACTTTTTGTTTAAAGTTCTTTTATTTTTGAGAGACAGAGAGACAGAGTGTGAGAGGAGGAGGGACAGAGAGAGAGAGAGACACAGAAGCCAAAGCAGGCTCCAGGCTCCGAGATGTTAGCACGGAGCCTGATGCGGGGCTTGAACTCACAAACCTCGAGATCATGACCTGAGTCGAAGTCGGATGCTTAACCGACTGAGCCACCCAGGCGACCTAGCAATACTACTATTGGTACTTTTTGAGAAAGATTTTCTGTTTAGAAAATACATAGAACTTTGTTCATAACTTCATTATTTATTTTATTTTTGAGAGAAAGAGCATGAGTTAGGGAGAGGAGCAGAGGGAGAGAGAGAGACAGAGGGAGAATCTTTCTTTTCTATTCTTTTTTTTATTATAATAGTTTATTTTCAAATTGGTTTACATATAACACCCAGTGTTCATCCCAACATGTGCCCTCTTTAATGCCCGTCACCCTCTCTCCCCCCTCCCTCACCCTCAGATTGTTCTTAGTCTTTGAGAGTCTCTTATGTTTTATCTCAGAGGGAGAATCTTTTTTTTTTTTTTTAGCGTTTTTATTTTATTTTTGAGAGACATAGAGACAGAGCATGAACAGGGGAAGGGCAGAGAGAGAGGGAGATACAGACTCTGAAGCAGGCTTCAGGCTCTGAGCTGCCAGCACAGAGCCCGATGCGGGGCCCGAACTCACAGACTGTGAGATCATGACCTGAGCTGAAGTAGCCCGCTTAACCGACTGAGCCACCCGGGCGCCCCTCAGAGGGAGAATCTTAAGCAGACTCCATACTCAGCTTGGAGTCCCACCCAGGGCTCGATCCCACACACTGCTGGGATCATGACCTGAGCTGAAATCAAGAGTCATACACTCAACCGACTGAGCCAGCCAGGTGCCCCACAACCTTGTCCCAAACTTCAGAATCCACATTAGTGGTCGACTGTATTTCCTGACTTCATTTTTCTGTGGGGACGATACCTTGAGCCTAATATGTTAATTAGGAGTAATATGACCTGTGGAAGAAATGTCTTAGTTGAATATTCTACAAGCTGCAGAAGTAGCATCGGCCCACAGTCGGAACACAAAATGAAGATGTATAATGCCATTTCCCCTCCCTTATCCCCCTTCTCCACCTCCCCCCCCCATAACTCCCTTGACTTAAATCAATGGCCTGGTATATATCCTTTCACACCTTCATTTGGCTCATACAGACACAAGCAAGCATTAGTACATGCATACAAATGTATCAGTAAAGATATTTAGTTACTTCGTTGGTGGTGTTTACTGAAACAGAATCATATTATACAATTATTCTACAAGTCTGCAACTTGCTTTCTTCACTTGACAGTGTACCATGCTCTCTACCAGTTAGCGTAAATACAATCTGCATTTGTTTCCTGGGGCGGCTGTGACAAATCACCACCAATGTAGGGGTTTAAAGGGATACCAAGTTACTCTCTGACAGCTCTGGAGGTCAGAAGTCCGAAACCTGTTTTACTGGGCTATAGATAAGGCTACTTCCTTCTTGAGGCGCTGAGCTTACGGGGCTGCCTTGACTCCTTGGTTTGTGGGTTTTCAAACGAATTTCCCCAATCTCCACCTCTGTCGCGATATCACTTTCTCTACTGTCAACCTCCATGCTTCTCTCTTAGAAGGACACCTGTGATTATGTTAAAGCTCACCAGATAACTCAGGGTAATTTCCACATCTCAAGATACAGCGTTTAATGACATCTGCAAAATCTCTCCTGCTGTATTGTAGATGCTGGCTTTAGGCAACGGGCTGGAGCCACGGAATGTGGAAAGGGCCCATATTACCCCCTGGCCAAATACAAACAGGCCCATTAGGCGACCCACCTCAAAATACCTGTAAGCCCTAACTGACCAATGGCTTACTTACCCCTGGACCCAGATACCAAAAAAGGAAAATTCGTATCTCCCCATACTTCTTCACATTCCCCCTTTAAATACAGCCCCCACCCCACTGCCTGTGGCGACAGTGTCTCCCGTGCTGTCCTGGCCCAAAGCTCCCTTGTAGAATGTTCAGCAAACTTCTATCTCCTTTGTTTTACTTTGGGCGAATCCTTTCACTGGCCTGCCGCTGGTCCCTCTTCAGTCAGTCCTGTCGCCCCGCATTTGGAGGCCCCCATCTGATCAGAAGAGGCACCACACCTACAAAGCAACATTCTCAGGTTCCAGGGATTAGGAACTGGATATTTGTGGGGGGGGATATTATTCAGCCTGCCACAACATCTAAATCTACCTTTTAATCTCATATATTTAGACACAACACTTTTATGTAAAAGGGACTATATCGGGGCACCGGTGTGGCTCAGTCGGTTAAGTGTCTGACTCTTGACTTCAGCTCAGATCATGATCTCATGGTTTCATGAGTTCAAGCTCCACGTCGGGCTCTGTGCTGACAGCCCACAGCCAGCTTGGGATTCTCTGTCTCCCTCTGTCTCTGCCTCTCCTCCACTCGCACTGTCTTTCTAAAAATAAATATATTTTAAAAAAATAAAAGGGACTATATCATACATGCTGGATTTTTTTTTTAAGCACAGCCTTTAAAAAAATTTTTTTCTGTATCTCTTAACTTTTCTACTTGTGTTGACACGTGTCCTGTACTTTTCTCTATGCTCACGTAACTATATATATAATGTATATATACATGTATATATTATATATATGTGTGTGTATATATATATATATATATATATATATAGTCTATAAAAAATGAATCTGGGGTGCCTGACTGTCTCAGTCAGTGGAGCATGGGACTCTTGATCTCAGGGTTGTGAGTTCGAGCCATGCATTGGGTGTGGAGATTACTTGAAAATAAAATCTTAAAAAAAAAAAAAAGGCACCTGGCTGGCTCAGTCGCTCAGGTCACTATCTTACGGTTCATGGGTTTGAGCCCCAGAGTCGGGCTCTGTGCTGACAGCTCAGAGCCTGGAGCCTGCTTCAGTTTCTGTGTGTCTCTCTCTCTCTGCCTCTCTTAAAACTAAACATCTAAAAGACAAACAAAACACAACCAAATCCGATTTAGATAAGAGACTTTATTTGAAAGAATTATTGGAGTGGGTGGGGGACCCTTCCTTGCTCTGGGGAGAGCGGAAAGAGAAGGTGGCTTCACTGAATGGCAGAGGCGACCATATTCTCCAGAGGGCCCTTTATGATGGGTTCCCAGCCAGCACGGGCTGAGGGGGGTGAAGGATCCCAGGCCTGGAGGAGGAGGAATTTAGCCAGTTGGGTTAACACGTATTTGTTCAGAATGGCGAGTGGGCGAAAGCAGTTTAACCATCACTTATGAGGCAAAGGGTGGAACTCGGAGGTTGTGTCTGGTTTGTCCTAGGCGAACAAGAGAGCATTTTTGGGTCCTACCTAAGTCGTAAGGGGAGTGTGTTTCTTTGCCTTACGCCACTTCTGAGAATACAAAACTGTGGGGGCATTTCTTACTATCTTCCGGAAGCACAGGGCCTAAGATTCAATACTCTCAGCGTATAAGGTCTAATGGGTGGTTTGCTTTACAAAAATGAGACCACATTAAACATACTTCTCTGTATCTTGCTTTTTTCACTCAAAAATAGCTAGAGAAAGTCCTCCCAAGTCCTGGTCGGGCTTTTTCCATACGCCGTGGTACCGTAACGTTCAGTCATCCCTCTACGGATAACCATCTTCTTCAACAGTGAAAAAACAAAGATTTCGTTTAAACTTTGGGGTTCCTGTGAGATGCTAAACTTGGGGTTCCTAAAGCTACATTTCATTTTTCAAAATCTATGGTCTTTCTGAGCACTTTCTTACAGAAGTGCCGGCTCGGCGGGTTTGAATTTACCTTTATCTTGCTCTTTTTTGCATACCCTCCTCCCGCTGCCCCCTCCCCCAGGGAGGGAGGTGGTTAGGAAACACCTGTCCAATGACGCCTTTTCTCTGGTCTCCCTGATCTCCCCTTTCTGCCAGACCCACGGAGCCCTCCCGCGCGGGGGTTGGGGCGGGTGGGGGTTGAAGGGGTGGAGGGATGGGGCGCTGGGGGTGGGGGGTGGAGGAGTGGGGCGCTGAGGGTGAGGGGGGGAGGGGTGGGGGTGGTGGTGGTAGGCGGGCGGAGAGGTGGGGGTAGGGGGTGGGTGGGTGTGTCAGGACATTTCCGAGCGCAGGCTCGCTCCTCCCGGGTCCGCAGAGGCCTGGCCAGGTGCGGTCCAGGCGCGGGCGCCTGGGCTGCAGTCCAGCGGGTGGCACCTGCGGGACCGGTCTGCGCACCCAACCCACCCGAGAGGAGGGAGGCGCGCGGAAGGGACGCGTCGCCCCGATCTCTCTGGGATTGCACCCAGGTTTTGCGTGGAGAAGAAACAGCACCAAAGCGTCTTCAGTTCTTTGCGATTGGATAGGAAGTATCTTTCATAAATTAGTCAGAGGGAGGAGGCCGGGCGGTCAGGGGAGGAGCCAGCCGCTCCTTTCCAGTTGGCAAAGTTCAGGCGGCTGGGAAGTCACGGCCCCCGCGGTTAGGACACTGTGGCGCAGCCCTGCACCGCCCCATCTGCCGGTTCGCGACGGGGGACCCGTAACCCCCTGACATGCATACTGGGGGCCGCCCGTCGCCGCGGCTCCGCTGCCGGGCAGGGGGAAGACAGCGCCCCGCGTCCCGCAGCTCCCGCGGGGGGGCCAGGTGCTGATCCGCCGAGGTCCGGTCGGGCCGCGCGGGCTTGACGGCGGAGGCGCCGAGCCAGTCCGAGGAGGGAGGCGCGCGGGCGCGCGCGCGCGCGGGCGCGGGTTGGGATCCCGCCGGCCGCCCAGGCGCCGCCCCCGCCCCCGTCTTCCCCGCCCCGGCACGTCGGGGGGTTCCGGGCGCCGAGACCGCAGGGGCCCGCATGGAGCCGGCCTCGCCGGCGGAACCCGCCACCCGGCAGCCGCGCGCCCCGGGAGCAGCGGGGGCGCTGGGCAGCCTGCTGCGCGGGCTCAAAGGCCAGCTCTTCACCTGGTGAGTGCGGCGGAGGGGTGCCGGGGGCAGGGGAGAGGGCGGGCGGCGGGGGTGCCGGGGAGCAGGGGGTGGGGGCGGGGTGCCCCGGGGCAGGGGGCGGGGATGCCCGGGCGCCGGGGTGCCCGGGGCCCTGCGCGCACGTGGCTGCCCGGCGCACGCGGCCGGGGGGGCAGCGCGGCAGGTGGCGGCCGCGGGGACTCGGGGGCCGGTCCCGGGGCCCGGCGGCTCCGCACGTGCGGCGGGGACGCGGCCGCCACCTGGCTTTGTGAAGCGCCGCGCGCGCCTCCCTTGGCGCCCTCTGGGAAGTCGCGGGCTCGCGTGGGAGACGATTCGGGGGAAATCGGCGGTGTGGGCGCGGCCGGCTCGGTCCCCGGTGCCCAGCTCCCTCCCCCGGGCGGCGGCGGGGGCCGGACGCCCCAGGGATGCTGCGAAGGAGGGGCGTCCACGCTCCGGCCGGGCAGGTGGGCGGGCCCCGATTCCTTCGGCCGCCGGAGCGCGTCAGGCCCGGCCCGCGGTCCTCGCCTCACCGCGCAGTTCACCCGAGCGAGGCATCCCGGCGAAGTTTTGCGGAGCCACACTGAGGTCGTGCACTGCCTGCCTCCCTCCTGGGCCCGAGCGGGGTGGCGGCCCCCTGCCGAGCCGCCGCGGGTGTCACTGTGCTGCGCAGGAAGCGGGCGTGTGCTCGGGCACCGGCAGCGTCTGGGACTGGCTTGCTGGAGGACTCGCCTTCCGGACGCACACGTTTCTTGAGTCTCCACTGGGTTGGGGTGCTGTGCTCTCCTGTGATCTTGCCCACTCGATGGGGCGGCACTATTGTTAACAGCCACTTCGCTGGTGGACAAACAAAGAAGGCTAAGCAGTTTGCCCAGGCCACGAGATGACCAGGAAGGGGTGGTGCCCGCCAGCCCCGCTCACACTGCCTTAATCCCTGTATCACATCGCCTTGTATCCTCCAGCCGTGTGTGTCCTGATACAGGTCCACAGGCCCTCAGCTGGGAGGCAGGGTAGGATCATGGCTCAGGGCACAGTTTTTCTGCATTCGAATCCCCTTGGTGCCACTTACCAGCTGGGTGCCTTTGGGCAAGTCACTTAACTTCTCTGTGCCCCATTTTCCTGTTTGTAAACTGGGGATACTAACAGTTCCTACCTTGTAGGGAGATTGTGAGGATTAGGGGCCCACAGCCTGGCTCCTGGTACCGCCCTGTGTAAGGTTAGTAGTTGCTGCCCGCGTCAGCCCTCCGTTCCCGGGCGCTGGGAACTGTGACCTTGCTCCAGGAGATACCAGAGGCCCTGATGATGGGCAGGTGTGCCAGGTGGAGACCCATTTACAAGATGTAATGACAAGGATCAGCAATGATTTCTTTTTTCCTCCTAATGTTCTAATCTTTTCAAAATCCCGGTATATCGTACAGTCAGGAGTATCTAACAGTTTTCTAAATAGGAGATTTCTTCTGTCTCGGAACACACCTTTTTTGTATCTACTTTCTTCCTTGAGTGATAGCAGTTTGTGGCTGTCTGACATTCCCGATGGATGGAATCTTTTTAACCGCAGGAATTAAGTGTTTTCCCTTTTTCTGTCTTCCTGTGCAGCACGGTGACACCGTAGTACATCACTGAGTAAATGAATGAGGGACGACAGGGCTCTAGAGACTTCCCTTCCATTCTGCCACCCTTCCTGCACTCTCCCCTTTATCTGTCTTTATTCCGAGGCTCTTGGGCTGGAAGCTTGGTTTTGGTTGGCAGAACTCCTTTGTTCATGAAGGTTTTCAATCCTGTCTCTGGCAAGCGTCCAGACGCCTTGGATTCTGGTTTGCAGTTTTCCCTCGTCTGATCCAACAATCAGAAAAGTGCAGTTTCCCGGATATCCAGTATTTCTTATACTCAATATTTTAAACTCTCAGTGTTAAAACTCACCTCCCAAATTGGAGTTTGGCTTCGCGAATCCCTCCCCTTGGTCAGGGAACCAGGGGGATGGGCAGAGGCTGGTGAGGGGCTGCATTATCACCGGGTGGATAGATTGAGAGATAGTTTGTATGTAGAGGGACGGACACAATTCTTTTCTATTTCTTTTACCAAAAAAAGGGGAAAGAATAGCCTTTTTGACAACAGTACTGAACACAGGGGAAACATTTGGGGCCTGTTATCATGATGAGAGGGATGGGTTCTGTGTCCGGATATACTTGCCTCACTAATAGATGATTTTTTTCCTTTGGTTAAGAATGTCAGATCACTCATTCAATAACAGACTGAGGACTTACTGCGTGCCAGGCATTCAAGACGAGAAACGCCGGATGTTTCCAAGTGGACTCTGTGTGTAGTTGCTGCTTTTGTCATTTATTGCCATTAACCCAGATGACAAATAGTGTGATAGGATGTGGGTTTCCAGGAGGATCTGAGGATCTTTATTTAATCGTGTACCATTTAGCAACTTACACCCTAACATTTAGACTCTAATTCATGTATGAAAAAGATGCATGTTTCTTAAAATGACGATCAAGTTTGTAGCTCTAGCAAAAATCGTTAATTACTATTTCACTTACTTTTCGTTTTCCCATTAAATAGATGGTAAGCTTATTTGGGGGGGGGGCGTCATATTTATTTTCAGTATTTTATTCTGATGAAAAATGAGTTTAGATTCATTTTAAATATAATATGCAGACACGTATAAAAAGAAGACCAGGGGGCACCTAGGTGGCTCACTCGGCTGAGTGACTCTTGATTTTGGCTCAGGTCACGATCCCAGGGTTGTGGGATCAAGCCTCGTGTCAGGTTCCATGCTGAGCCTGCCTTAGATTCTCTCTCCTTCTCTCTCTCTGCCTCTCCCCCTCCCCAACCTGTGTGCTTGCACACACATGGTCTCTCTCTCAAAAATAAATTTAAAAATTCAAAAGTTAAAAAAATAAAAAGATTGGAGTCATTTATACTCCACTAACTCTATCTTTATATTTTGTGTGTTTATTCTAGTCTTTTATTTCTGAATTTGTGAGGATGTGTGATGGTGTATACAAAGAGATTTTTTGGGACAGTAATTTTTTTCTTTAAGTATAATGTTGACTTAGAATTCTAGTTCTTTTTTTAAATTTATTTATTTGAGAGAGAGAGTGTGTGGGGGAGAGGGAGAGAGAGAGAGAGGGAGAGAGAGAATCTCAAGCAGGCTCCACGATGACAGCCCAGAGCCTGATATGGGGCTCGAACTCACGGAACTGAAGGAACTGTGAGATCATGACCTAAGCTGAAGTCAGATGCTTAACCTGAGCCACCCAGGAACTGTTAGAATTCTGATTTTTAATTCTTAGTAGCTTTTCTACATCTTTTCATTTATTTGTTGTCGAAGATGGTAAGGTTTTTGAGGGTACAGGCTTTATCCCGTTGTTTCTGTAACACAGTGCAGGACATGCGTTCTTTCGTTCTTTCATTCCCCCAACCTAGAGTGTCTGTGATATTCCAGGTTCTAGACTACGCTGTGGCCTGCAGAGTTGAATAGGATTTAGTGTGTGTTTCCAAGAGAGTTCATAGTCGAGTGCTGGTAAGCAGTTATGACCTGTGTGGTAGAGGCGAGGACAAAGTACAGACGGCACAAAGGCGGCGGGAATGGAGCTCGCCAGGGTGAGGGGGGGTTGGCAGAGAAGGTGGTCAGAAAGGTGAAGCGGGAGTCGGGTTTTCCAGGTGAACCAGGAGGAAGGGCGGCCCAGGCTCGGAGGTCCCAGAGAACGTAAGGAAGGGCAAGAGCGTGGCGCGAGGGGGGCACGGGCTTTAGGAGGAACAGATGATAGAAGTCGGTCCCTGAACACGTGCACACCTGTGGCTGTCCAGCAGGGGGCTTGGCCCTGTGGCTCCTCCTTTCGGTTCCGGTTCTTTGTTTCGAAGGTTAAAGCCCCCAATTTTTTTTTTTTTTTTAATTTGAGAGAGAGAGATCGTGCGTGTGTGCAGGTGCGAGGTGGGGAGAGGCAGAGGGAGAGAAAGAGAGAGAATCTCAAGCAGGCTCCGTGCTCAGCGAGAAGCCCAACTTGGGGCTCGATCTCACAACTGTGAAATCATGACCTGAGTCGGATGCTGAAACCGACTGAGCATCCAGGTGCCCCAGGCCCGGAAACTTTTGCACCATTTAGGGGTGTTGAACTGCACCCCCTTCGTCTATTCATTCAACAAACGCCTACTGAGTGCTCACCGTGTGCACAGCACAGTCAGAAGCTGGTATGCAACCCCGCTGAGGGTATCGTTGGGTAGTGTTATTTAAGTGAAGGGGCTTTTTGTGGCTCGCGCAAGCGTGGGATTAGGGATCCTACCAGTCTCCAAATATCTCCTCCCTTCACCGTTTTATTTGTGAGATTATTTAATTAACGTCTGCCTCTTCTACTGCCGCCAGGAGGTGAGGGGTCCTCCTTACTTTTAGCTGCTCTTGTATGCTCTGCCAAGCGCAACGCCCACCTTCTAATGGATACACTGCGAACCTCAGATGATTGACTGAATCCTTAATTCCCAGTAGGAATTTTATAATAGATTACATCTCTTTAAAAAACAAAACAAAACAAAACTTTTCCGGCATGCCTGGGTGGCTCAGTGGGTTGAATGGCCAACTGGTAATTTCAGCTCAGGTCGTGATCCCGGGATTGTGGGATCGAGCCCCACTTTGGGCTCTGTGCTGACAGCACAGAGCCTGCTTGGGATTTTTAATCTCTCCGTCTACCTCTCTCCCTTGCTTGCTCTCTCTCTCTCAAATTAAAAAAATAATAATAAAGTAAAATAAAATACATTTCCATTCAGGACTGTATGTTTATAACGTAGTCGTTTTGTCTCATTCATCTATTTCATTGTTTCTCAATCAGCCTTATCGACGTTTTAGGTGAGTAATTCTTTGTTGTGGGGACTGTCCTGTACACCGTAGGACGTAGCCGCATCCCCTGGTCTCTACCCACTAGAGGCCAACACAGCACTCTCCCCACCCCACCTCTGAGTCGTGGCAATCACTAATCTTCCCAGCCCTTGTCAAGTGTGTCCTGGGGGGACAAAATTGCCCTGGATGAGAACCTCTGCTTTAGCCCTATTGTTTCTAACTAATTGCTGCGGAGTATTCTGTGACTCCTCGTCCTCCGGTGATGGTCCCACCCAAGTAGTTTCCCACCCCCAGCCTCCACAAACTGTGACTCCCTCATGTCCCCTTATGTCCTGGGGAAGAGCCAGTGGCCAGACTCAGGCGCGAGTCCCCCCAGGTGACTAAGTAGAGGAGAGGGATGAACCCCAGGATGGAGAGTCCGTGGGCATCAGGGAGTCACTGCTGGTTGCGAGTCTTCCGTGCCCTGCAGGCTGTTCTGTGACCGCGGCTTTATCAGCGTCTGCTCTGCAGGAAGGAGGCGGTCTCTCTAGGTTGTGGCCCATTAGCCCTTGGAGTTTGGAGGATTGGGTGGAGGAATGAGTTTTGGCTGGACAGCCTGAGCCTTTTTATTAACTTCTCAATACTACAGGGAGTTGGGGAAGGGACAGGCAGTAATTGTCCCCGTGCAGCGTGGGGCAGAGGTCAGGGGGGACTTTATAAGCTTCTCTGCCAGACGCCCTGTGTGGCCCCGGCTGCTCCCTGCCCCTGGCTGTCGCCCCCTCCCTTGGCCGACCACTTGCAGACGACGCTTGTGTTCTGCTTACCTCTGCTCCTGTCTCCCGGCTCCTGTGGGGGAAAATGAGCTGACCCCAGGGCTTATGCCCCATCTCGACAGCACTTGCAGAATATTCCTGGAGTCCTCTTCAGTCCCTGTTGTCACTATGTCCCTGTAGCTTCAGTCCCCGCCTCTTCCTGCCCCAGTCACCTCGCCTTGCAGGAGCCACATGACGCCAGATAAAACCAGAGACTGGCAGGAGCGGCCGTCACAGGAGGGCCCACCCCTTATCAGACATCTCCCTCGCATTCTGCCAGCTGAGTCTCAGTCCCACACAGGTATGTTTGGTCCTTTTGATGGCAGGTGAGAGGTGGGTCGTGACATTTCGTTTGACTCTCAAGACCAGACCTGCTTCACTGTTTCGGAAATCCCTCTGTGCTGCCTTCGGGCTGCAGCTTCAGGACCTGCGCCAGGTCTGCAAAGGCGGGGACGTCCCTGGGGTCCCCTGGAGGTGCCCAGGGTCCATCGTGGGGGCAGGGTGGGAAATAGAAACTGGAGGGCTTCTGGCCGGTCTCTGGCCTCCACCGGTGTGTCAGTCTGTCCGCTTTATAGTCGGGCTTCTAAGCCGGATGCCGGGGGAGTGAGCACGACTGGGTCCTGGGGGGAGCCCTAGCCGTGGCCCTTTTCCCCATCCCTCCTCGTCCTCCCTGCCCGCCCTCTCCTTCATCTGAACACACTTAGTGTATTTCTCGTGGTTTTCATCGTGGTGAATAGATGTAACATGAAATTTACCAGCGGAACCATGTTTAAGGGTACCACTCGGTAACGTCAAGAACATTCACGATACTGAGCAGCCATCACCGCTGTCCGTTTCCGGAACGTAGCCGTCATCCCACACAGAGACTCTGCACCCGTTGAACACTAGCTCCACGTCCCCTTGTCCCTCTGCCCCCGGGAAGCACCATTTTCCTTCCCGTCTCTGTGAATTTGACTATTCTAGATCCCTCATATAAGTGCAGTAATGCGACATTGGTCCTTTTGTGAGATCCAGGCTTCTGGACGTGAACTCCAAGACCCTGCCTCCCCCCCCCCCCCGTCACGGGGCCACCTCCCAGAACATGCGCCTCTCAGAGGGTCTTCCGGGGACAGCGACAAGCCTCTGCTTCTCCCGCACACACCTTAGTCTGCACCTTTACCTGTAGCCTCCCCTGTGGGTGCTTTTCCTGTCCCACCTCTCTCGGCTGCTGCCAGAGCCTGGACGCTGAGCAGGCGGTCTGCTTCGCTGTGTCTCCTCACACGCATCTTGGCTTAGGTGCCTTCTCTGTGCCCTCTGCAGGCGCTTGTCGCTAACTCCTTGAGGTAGAGATGGTAGTTCCTCTTAAAAAAATTTTTTTTAATGTTTATTTATTTTTGAGAGAGAGAAAGAGAGCATGGGCAGGGGAGGGGCAGAGAGAAAGAGGGGGACAGAGGGTCCAAAACAGGCTCCAGGCTCTGCGATGACAGCAGAGAGCCTGATGCAGGGTTTGAACTCCCAAAGAAATCCAAGATCATGACCTGAGCCAAAGTCTGATGCTTAACCAACTGAGCTGCCCAGGTGCCCCTGTTTTTTTGTTTTGTTTTGTTTTTAATGCTTATTTATTTATTTTGAGAGAGAGAGAAGGAGAGCGAGTGGGGAGGAACAGAGGAGGGAGAGAGAAGCCCAAGGAGGCACCATGCTGTCAGCTCAGAGCCTGACATGTGGCTCGAACTCAAAAACTGAAAGATCCTGACCTGAGCTAAAACCGAGAGTCAGACACCTAACTGACGGCGCTACTCAGGCAACCCACTGAATTTATTTTTTATTTTTTTGTATATATTTTTTTAGGTTATCTATTTTGAGAGGGACAGAGAGTAAGTGGGGGGCAGGCAGAGAGAGAGACTGGGACAGAGAATCCCAAGCAGGCCCCGGCTCTCAGCTGCCGAGCCTGATGTAGGGCTCAAACCCACTAACCGTGAGATCACAACCTGAGTCGAAACAAAGAGCTGGACGCTTAGCCGACTGAGCCACCCAGGTGCCGCTGTGTTCCTTCTGTAAGTCGGCTCTGCACCCAGTATAGGTCTTAGACTCCTGACCCTGAGATCAAGAGTCGCGTGCTCCGCCCACCGAGCCAGTTGGGCTCCCTTCATTGAGTGCGTATTTTAGACTCCAGCTGCGTGGAGGCGGAGTATCATAACCCCCGGGTCGTGACGCACGTTCATGGTCGGCCCAGGAACGGCCGAGTTACGATTTTCGTGCAGTAAGTTCTGCAAACCCATCAGCAGCCCTAAAGCCAGAATCTGCGATGGTAACTTCTGCCCGGTCGCACCTCTACCCTCCTTCCCCAGCCAGAGATAATATCACCATTCCCTTGCTCTCGCTCCCTCTTTCTCTCTGTTGTGTTTTTTTTTTTTTTTACAGTTTTTTACCTCTGTGTATTTCTGAAAAGTTTTTATTATCATTTGTTTTTTACTTTATTGAAAGGATATCATGCTATAGATAACCTGCTGGGGTTTATTTCGCCTTCTGTATCGACCGCACTGCCATGGTTCCTGTGTGCTTTTGCCCAATGCTGCGAAAACCCTCACTTAGACCCTCTGAATATTCTTTGCTGTGAATGTATAATACTTGATTAATTCACTTAATGGACATTTGGGTTTTTTCCAAGGTTTTTCGTATAGTGAACTGGACTTCCAGGAACATTCTTTTTCATGCCTCCTATCAATCATGGATAAAGCATTTCTTTTTCTTTTTTTTAATTTTTTTTTTTTAATATTTATTTATTTTTGAGAGACATAGAGACAGAGTATGAGCAGGGGAACAGCAGAGAGAGAGGGAGATACAGAATCTGAAGCAGGCTTCAGGCACAAAGCCCAACGCGGGGCTCGAACTCACAGACTGTGAGATCATGACCTGAGCCGAAGTCGGCCGCTTAACCGACTGAGCCACCCAGGCGCCCCAAAGCATTTCTTTTATACACACATGCACACTCAGAGGGTCTTGGTGGGGAATCGCTAGATTTGGGGTATATAACTAACTGTTCAACTTCACAACATGCCAGACTGTTTTTTCCAAAGTGGTGGTACCAGGGCGCCTGGCTGGCTGAGTTGGTTAAGCATCCGACTCTTGGTTTCGGCTCAGGTCATGATCTCACCGTTGGCCTTTGTGCTGACAGCACGGAGCCTGCTTGGGATTCTCTCTCCCTCTCTCTCTGCCCCTGCTCCACTCACGTGTTCTCTCTCTCTTTCAAAATAAATAAACTTAAAAAAATACAAAAAACAGTGGTGGTACTAGTTTACACTCCCTCCGGCCGAGTGTGAGAAACCGTGGAAAACATGTATCCTTTCTAGCACGCGGTAGTGTTAGACTTGTAAAGCTTTGACGGTGAGATGAACAAAAAGAATGCCTCTAATTTGCATCCTCCTGATCACTAATGCAGGTGGGGGTCTGTCCGTTGGCCTCACGTGTTCCCACGTGGGAGAGATACGCGTGTTACCTGTGAACGGACCATGCTTTGCACGTTACTTTTGTACTAACTCGTTTGCCCTGTACACAGTGCAGTTTACATGGATTTTAAGGCTCCCCCCTGAGAGCTGAAAAAGTTGGGGCTTGCATCGGCTTTCCTGCTAATGGAAATGTACTCCTTCTGGCTTGACACTGGGAGGCGGTTCTGCTGAAAAGTTTGCGTCGGCTGGGTTTCATCGGGAGCAGTAGAAACTGACGAGGAGGCTCGTGAGTTTTTCTGGTGGGAGCCCCGAGGAGTGTTGGCAGACTCACAGGAAATCTCCCTGCCGCCTCCGCCTCCCCCTCCCCTTCCCTCCAGGCCAAGCGCCAGGAACTTCCTTAGATCAGGCCGAGGCTGCCGCTTTCTGGTGCCCGGTTGGTGTGGGACGAGCGCCTTCGGGAGAAATCCCGCTCGCCGCGGGCGTGGGTAAAACAGAGGATTACTACTTCCCGGAGTCGGAGGAGGTGAAGCGCCAAGCCGCGGAGGGCAGGGACGCGGCTGGAGCCGGGAAGGCAGCCACGCCGGGCTTTTCTGTCTGCGCTCTGGCCGGCCGTTGACTTCCTGCTTTGAACTGCAGCCTGCCGGATTGTCTTGACCTCGACATTACATTGCACGGTTTAAACCACACACAGTAATAAGCAAATAAAACCCCGAGCTTTTGAAAACGGCGTTTCTGTTTTGGTGATCCACAGGAAGGCTCCTTGGGATTGTACAACAGTGAAAAAAAAGCAGCCCTTCAAAACCTGTGATTTGGCCTCCGTGGGCAGGAAGTAGTAGGCATGTCAAGGTTTACTGGCTGTGACTTCTTGGCTGCTTGTTGAGAAAAGAGTTAGTGTGTTTTCTTCCGCGCCTGTGCCAGACTGGGGTGTGTGGGGAGAGGGCGGGGGACGGTGAGCTGTCACCATCCAGGCTCTTGAAACACCCCACCCCGATCCGATTCTGTCCTTCAGAACCTACTCTTCCTCCCCGCACTCCCCTTGCTGGCCCTCCTCAGCCCCCTTGCCGGCCCCTGGAGTCTGTTCCCGTTGGTGCCCCTGGCAGAATTCCCGCAGAGGTGTCTGGTGGGGGGGAGGGTCCTGGGGCTAAGAGGCCGGTCCTCCCCATGGTGCCCCCTCCCCGCGTCCAGGCTGCAGGACTCGTGGCCCTCGGACAAGTATCCAGGAATAGGTGATTTGCGGGTGTTTCCGGCTTTCTCATTTCAAGCAATCACCCGTCGGAGAGCGGAGGGAGGCTGTCTTACAGAAGTGTTATGCCCTCTCTCGTTTTCATTAGACACCCCTTATTCAAACGGTTTGTGAACGTCTAATCAAGCGGGCCGTGCTCCTCCGAGCCTGCGGTTAGAGGCGCAGGATTAACTTGTGTTACTTGATCTCCTTCGTGACATCCGGATCTTCAATATTAGAGGACTTCTTTTATTACCAGGGAGGTGCGTAGAATGGGGAAAGGGTAGACTGACCGACTTTCTGGCCTTGGACCAGTGTCTCACGGGTACAGCTGTCCACGTCATCCCTACCTCACGAGGGGTTTGTGAGACTTAAATGGAGTGACATGTGAGCACTTAGCGTGGCGCCTGACGCACGGTGGTTTTTGTGAAGCCGCCTCGTTCGTTAGGATGACGGGAAAGGGTTTTCGAGTCCCCAATAGACCGCGAGTGGGGAGCTTCAGCCGGACAGTGGCACACCACCTGGGCTGCTCTCCGGCTTCTACCGTTGGCTAGCTCTGTGACACTGGGCACGTCGTGTGACCTCCCTAGGCCTCAGTGTCTTTAAAAATGGCAAAAATAATAACGTCCGCCTCATAGGATTGTTGGGAGGATTGAATGAAGTAGGCCAGTGAAGTGTGAAATTGTTGGGCCAGTGCTTGGTGCGGAGATGAGGCTCCTTCAGTGTGGTGGATACTGTTTTTGCTGCTTAAATTTTTTTTTAATGTTTATTTATTATAGAGAGGAGAGAGAGAGAGAGAGAGAGAGAGAGAGAGAGAATATTAGTGGGGGAGGGGCATGGAGAGAGGGAGAGACAGAATCCGAATCAGGCTGCAGGCTCTGAGCTGAGAGCTGTCAGCACAGAGCCCATCGTGGGGCTCAAACTCATGAGTTGTGAGATCATGACCTGAGCTGAAGTTGGATACTTGAAGGACCGAGTCCCCGGGTGCCCGTATTTTCACTTTTGATAGTAACAAGGGTAACAATAATGATAGTTAAAATAGTAACAATAACAATGGTAACAACAGCAATAATAGTAACATCATGAGATCTTGTGTAGATACATGTGTGGGGAGGACACAAAATTATCCATGACGTAGTTTCTGCATTTATAATCTAGCAAAGCAAATGCAACAGGCATATGAAACTCTGCAGGCAGAGTGTGGAAAGTGGGGGAAAGACGGCTACAACCCACGTGCCGTAGGGTTCAGCAACTGGGCACCCTTCTTACTTTCTTCCCGCGATTATTGTCTTGGCATACGGAATGGGAAGAACACAGGCTTTCGAATCTTATTTAGGTTTTCATCTAGTGCTGTTATGTATTTGTCCTGTGAACCTTGTTAAAAGACGCTTGAATTTCGACACCTACATTTTAGGGTTTATGAAAATCCAGTAAGTTAATATACAGAAGAGCTTACGAGAGTTTGAGCCCCGCATTGGGCTCTCTGCTGTCAGCTCAGAGCCTGCCTTGGATCCTCTGTCCCCTTCCTTCTGTGCCCTCCCCCACTAGCAGTCTCTCTCTCCCCCTCTGTTTCTCAAAACTAAACATTAAAAAAAATATAAGAGCTTAATACAGTGGCTGTTATTAGTTTCCCTTCCTCTACGGCGTGGAGGGTGAGTATTAATGTATTTCCCCTGGATTCTTGATGATCTAAGAGTCGTGTAGGCCAACATTCAAGAAGACATCCCTACATTCACAATTTTTACTTTTGTTGGTTTGCATAAAACTAGTTTCGTGGTTTGTGGCGTGGCGGCGTGGATTTATTTTCTCCCCGGCAAATGATGAAAGTGGCTTAAGGCAGGACGGCTCCTGATCGGCGTGGTCTGCATTTGGCGAAGAGACTCCTGTTTATTGGAGGGAACTATCTTGTTGCTAAGGAAATTCATCGGCGTGGATATAAATAGTTATAACATTATGATTCAAACGTTGTTTTAAGGTATGGTACCCATTGTTGACCTAGCGTATTGCTCTTCTCTTGCCGTTAAATTACCACACACGTAGCGGTTTAGAATAACAAGTTTATTGTCTGACAGTTCTGAGAAAGGTTCTCCCTCTGAGGACTCCTGTGCTTGGTTGGGGCCTCGCGGGATAGTCCGAGATAATGTCCCCTCCCCACAAGGTGACTCAACCGTCCGAAGGCCCTTTTGCCGTGTGAAAGGAAAACCTGTGTTTGCCTGCGCTCAGTTCTTCTGACCACACATACATGCGGGGTTTCCTTACATTCTCCAATCCTCCTATTCTCCCGGCGCGAACTGGGTGTCTTACCATTCAGCTGTGACACTGGCCACTGGAGTTAGTGCAGACCCCATAGCTTAAGGGCTCAGTCCCACAAGTCGCCCTCCCCCAGCTCCCGACCCCTCTTTTTAGACACCACTTGTGAGTCCCGGGTTGTCCCCTTGTCCTTCTGATTGACTGACCTCCACCTCAGGTTCAATAATTTGCTAGAGTGGCTCACTGAACTCACGAAAATAGTTTATTTATTAAACTACCAGTTTATTATAAAAAGATACTCCTCAGGAGCAGCCAGAAAGAAGAGATGTAGGGCCAGGAATGGGGGAAGGGAGAGGGCGTGGAACCTCACCCTCGCCGTGCTCACCAGCCTGGAAGGTCTCAGTCCTTTGGTTAGAATTGTCATGGAGGCATCAGTGGACAGGCACGGGTGATTAGATCATTGGTCATTAGTGATTAGCTCAACCTCCAGCCCCCTTTCTCCCTCCAGTGGGGTTGAAGTTTACACCTCTCTAATCATACGTTGGCTCCCCTGGTAACCAGCTCCCCACGCCCTTAAGGGCTTTCCAAAAATCACCACACTAACATAAACTCGGGTGTGGTTGAAAAGGGCTGGTTATGAAAACTGAAGATGCTTCTTTCTTATCACTTCGGAGATGGGAGGCATTGTAGGGGCTCTGGTGGGGAGCCGAGATTGAAATAGATATTTATCACATCACAGCAGGTAAGATGACCTGTTCACAGGTTTCAGGAGACTAGGGCCTGGGCGCCTTTGAGGAGCCATTATGGTGTCCACGACATGGGTATAGAATTTAAAAATGGTTCCAGTAAGAAAGGAGAGTGTAGGGGCACGTGGGAGGCTCAGTCACTTAATCGTCCGACTCTTGATTTCCACTCAGGTCATGATCTCACCGTTCGTGAGATGGAGTCCCACATCAAGCTCTCTCTCAAAAGTAAATAAACATTGAACAACAACAAAGAAAAGAGAGCTCAAAGACCACCTAGATGGTAATAATGTAAACAATTATAACATTATTAATTAATAAACATTATTATATTATATTATTATATTATATTATAGTATACATTATTATATTAAAATAATGTAAACAATAATTCATAAAATGTCAAGGAAATCTTTTCTCAGCTCCTAACCCACAACGTTTGCACGTGGTCAGTGTTTGAATTGCCGTGTCGGGAGCCGTCATGGGCTCACAGGTTAAGACGTCTCCCTGTGTGGATAAGGCAGATGTTGCAAAGTCTCTTGCTGACCAAATGGTGCCCCAATATCATCTCCTTCTAATAACCTTTCAGGCCTGGACTTCTTGAACTGCTCTGGTTGGCCTCAAGGGATGTAATGCTCTTTCGTTTTATGGCATTTGAGAAAAGGGACCTGGAGTGTGATGCCTTGGTGGATAATATCTGAATGAGAGTAGCCTGGCCAGAAGTAACCTCAAAGTTGCCTCTTGGGGATAGGTTACACAAATTGATCATCCAGAATAGCAGTTAAGAGTTGGCTAAAGTTGGTGTAAGTTATGTAGACTTTAAGCCCCTATTGTGTAAATTCACTGACTCAGAAGCAAAGGAACTTAGGCAGGCGTTAGAGAATTACGTCCTTGCCAAATGAATTACACTTCTCCCACTGTAGTTTAGAACTAGACAAAGAGACGATTAGCATGGGTCCAAGGCAACAATGTATGCGCCACCTGCTTGCTCAAGGTTACACTAACAACCCTGCTTTCTTCCTGGCAAAAACAGTGTATATTCATTAGCTTAGGAATAGAATAAAAAAACAGCTAAGATAAGACTCTCTCCTTCAAGGTCTGGGGGATCGACATAATACACACTGTCTTCTTTCTTTAACTATCTTCTAAGAAAAAACTAATGTTCACTGATGTAATGTAACTCACTACCTAAAAATAAGATACTGAGAGCAGCAAAGCAGAGTTGTCTGCTGGTCCCAGAGACAAAGCAGCTCTCTCGAGTCATCCATCATGCTGACACCGTTCACCCATCGGGGGACTCTTGGACTAGCCGGAGCTGGACTCCAGCATTGCCAGACTCTTTTTTTTTTTTATTTTTTTAAAGTTTATTAATTTATTTTGAGAGTGAGAGACCAAGTAGGGTAGGGGCAGAGAGGGAGAGAGAGAAACCCAAGCAGGCTTCGCCCTGTCAGCACGGAGCCTGATGCGGGGTTTGAACTCACAAACCGTGGGATCATGACCTGAGCTGAAATCAAGAGCCGGACATTCAACCAACTGAGCCACCCAGGTCCACCCGCTAGACTCTTTAAGTTGCATGCTCTGTTTGAAAGAGATTAGGTAGCTGCTCCTTCCTCTGGATGGGGTCCATCTGCGGGCTCCGGTCATGGTGGGTTTTTGACAAAGCGAACCATTCCCTCAGCTGGTTCAGCAGTTCCCGTTAAAGCCTTTCTCTTGACCCAAACAGCTTGTCTTCATTCGTCAAGTCTCAGATGAGATATCACTTCATGAGTAAAGCCTCCCACGAAATTTCAGACTAAGTTAGGTCTCATCCATTGTACTGGTTTTGACAAAATGGGGGGACCTAGAGGGTATTCTGCTCGAGGAAATAAATCAGACTGTTGCTTTGGTGTTCGTCTTCACTGCTGTGTTGTGAATTCGATGAAGGCAGGGCCAATATTGCGCTGTTCTCCCGGAGCCTGGCACTGTCAGGAACCTGCTAGGTGGCAACAGATATTTGCTGAATTTAACTGGGTGCCATTAAGAAGGTGGTAATAAAAGTAGGTCACCGTGGGTTGAAGTTGCCTGCCAGGTCGGACTGCTTCCACCGAGCAGACGAGACTTATCCCAGAATCCTCTGGTCTCTAGGGAAAAGTCATGGGGTGGTATACTACTGCACGGGCAGTCCCCTCTCCTCAGGACAAAGAGAGAGACTTGACTTGATCATCTTTGAGACAGACCAGCTCCCGCAGGTTGTCCGGGTGTGCTCTGTCCAGTCCGTAGGTGCTGGTACCTTCAGATGCTTCAAGTGGCTGTTCTCTCTCTCTCTGCACACTTCCTTCTTTGTGTGAGGTTGTGTGTGCTTGTGTGTGTGTGCACGCATGTGTTTGTGTGTTTTAAGGTTCAGTAACCAATCAAGACAATGAGTGTTGGCCCTTTCAACTAGCACCGATTTGATTTTCTGCCAAACTCTAATTTTCCAGAGGATTTGATATCGGTAGCTTTCTCTTAATGGCTGTGGAACAATATCGTGATGATTAAAGTTCACAGGTATCGCAGGGGCGCCTGGGCGGCTCAGTCATTTGAGCATCCGACTTCGGCTCAGGTCAGGATCTCGAGGTTCGTGAGTTCGAGCCCCGTGTCAGGCTTCCTGCTGTTGGTGCAGATCGCACTTCTGATTCTCTGTCCCCCTTTCTCGAGCCCCTCCCCAACTTGTGCTTTCTCTCTTTCTCAATAATAGACATTTTAAAAAACAAAAGTCAAGGGGTTCTTGGGTGACTCAGTTGGAAGGGCGTCTGACTTCGGCTCAGGTCATGACCTCACATTTCGTGAGTTCGAGCCCCGCATCGGGCTCTGTGCTGACAGCTTGGAGCCTGGAGCCTGCTTCGGATTCTGTGTCTCCCTTTCTCTCTCTGCCCCTCCCCCACTCATGCTCTGTCACTCTCTCTCTCTCTCTCTCTCTCTCTCTCAAAAATAAAGATTAAAAAAAAAAACAAAAGTCGACAGGAATTGCGGAAATTCGTATACTTCAGTACTGTGGACAGTGTTTATTAAATTGATTGGCGTGTGTTAGGATATATTTGCACACAAAATTCCAAGTAAAATATAAAATAATTAAAATCCATGGTAACTGATTTAATTCTATGATAACCGAGTCTGCAGTTATTAAGGAATGTATTATCCATTATACATATATTTGGGAAATATAATATCGAAGTCATATTCAATGATCAGATAAAAGTTTAAAGAAGAGATGGCGGTCAAATGATCCAACCTGTACTTTTGCAGCTTCGTCCATTTTAGTCAAATTGATTTAGAGGGAAAAAAAAAGGGATGGACCCTCTGTTTTGAAGTTACTTTAACAGAATCATGTAGAAGGGAACATAGTCGGCCTAGCAAATGCGCTTTGCTTGTCCTGGGGGTTTGTATTTTGTGCCCGATTCTACCTCTTTTGGACAGCATCTGTTGGGTGACCCATGTCACCTCTCCCAGGCTCCGTTTCTTCACTCGTAACCCAACAGCGCTGTCCAGTGGATCGAGAATTCAATACGATACGGTACAGAAAAGGTTTTGTAAATTGTGAGGCACCATGGAAGACATACAGTCAGGTATTCGGATGGGGTCCATTAGCATGAATGTAATAAATAAATAATATTTCATAACGATGGATGCCCCGTTGGCAAATCCAGGGAGCATTAAGTCAGCATTGTCTGACTTGAATTGTCAAGAAAGAATCACAGGTCATGAGGAGGTTGGGGGAGAAACGAAAGAGAGAAAGGGAGCTCAGGGTCCAGATTAGCACGAGGATTCAAAACGAGGAGTCAAGAAGTCATCTTCTTCTTTTTTTATTAAAAAGTTTTAAAATGTTTATTTATTTTTGAGAGAGGGAGAGAGATAGAGCACAAGCGGGGAAGGGGAAGAGAGAGAGACGCACACACACAGAGAATCCGAAGCAAGCTCAGACTCTGAGCTGTCAGCACAGAGCCCGACGCGGGGCTCAAACTCACAGACTGTGAGATCGTGACCTGAGTCAAAGTCGGACGCTTAAGCGAGTGAGCCACCCAGGCGCCGCATCCAGAATTAAGTTAGAGTGACTGGGTGTAACTGGATGGGTGCCTTGCTGGATTTAGACCCACAGTAAGCTTGCTCTTGTCTCCGCTTCTGTTGTGTTGGTATTCCACACCCACCTCCCCTCTAGTCTGAGACGTTCAATAGGACATATTGTGAAGATAAGTAGAGGAAAAATGTTTTGCTAATTTCAGAAGTGTCCTGTTCTATTGTTCTGTATAATAACCATAAATATAAGAAATGTGACGGTGTTATAATAATTTATGGGGCAGTTTTTGGAAGAGCTTGCTTCTTTACTTCATTAAGTACCAGACTGTGGTTTTGGCACACGCTTCTAGCACGGTAGATCAGAAAGCTGACATCTGAACCTCTGTCCCTTGGTGGAATATTCCAGCTTTCTATGTTCGGCACATAACGGTCCATTCCTTGGCCAGGGTGCGGGTGGTGGTGGTCACGACGCTCTGCATAAAATGAGTCTTGCTGTTCAAACTCACACTTATGCCCGAAAATAAATGTATTAAATTTATAATGACAATTGTTGCTGTCATTTTGACAGCTGCCGTCAGGAAGACCATCCTAACAGAACAATCTCCTTAGCAAATACGAGATCTGAAGTTGCTTGGTGAATATAGATCAAAGAAAGAGAAAGTACGTGTCTGTCCAAACCACCGCCCTCCATCTTCGTGACGCCCAGGCTTCTGTTTACACTCTTGGTATCTGCCTTCCAGCTCTGAGTGATCAGGGGACTCTGCTCCTCTGCAGGGCTGCAGAAATGGAGAGGTGGCCAAGCCTGCCTTTTCTAGAATGTGTCTTGCCCAGCAGTGCAGACCCCTATCCCTCCCTCTGTTTCAACACGCACTGCAGTTCAGTTTACATTTTTGTTTTACAGTTGAATGCTTTCCAGTGATATTTGGGTTGATGCATTTCCAAGTTAATTAGAATGATAGCTTTTTTGTAGTCCATTATAGTCACCCCTACCTCCCCACTTCCCTGCCCGCCCCCACAGAGAGGCTTTGGAGAGGACTTTTCCACCTCTGCAGCAGGTCAGCAGCCCGTAGTGATTCACGTGGTCGATGAGCAAAAGTGAAAACAGTGTTGTTTCTGCCTTTTAGGAGCCTACAGCCTGCCCGGGGAGCCAAGCACATATGCTAAATAGAATACAGTCTGAGATGTTTTCTATTAGATCAACAGTCGTCAGGGGTTTTCTCCATTATAAACGTACTGTTTTTTCTACCAGGAATTCTATATTTTTGAAAGATTTTTACACTGCATTTTTTAAAGTAATAACGAATTTATTATCTTTGCTTTTTAACTAATCAGACACCAAAGCTTCTGATTAGCAAGAGAGAACGACTGTCCGCACACTTGGGTGGAGTAATGACAGCTGTAAGCAAATACGCGTGATGCTTGGGTGCATCTGCACAGCCTTGTGGAAAACGTAGGGTTTCTGTTAGGCTTAAAAAAATCCCTTCATTATGGGAACATTGAAATAAAAGTAGAGATGCTTGCCTGTGTGATGTACCTATTACCTAGTTCCTTTTTTTAAAGTTTCTTTTGTAAAAAAAATTAAAGTTTATTTTTGAGAGAGAGTGGGAGCAGGGGAGGGGCAGAGAGAGAGAGAGTCACAGAATCCGAAGCAGGCTCCAGGCTCTGAGCTGTCAGCACAGAGCCGGACGCGGGGCTCGAACTCACAGACCGCGAGATCATGACCTGAGCTGAAGTTGGACACTTCATCGACTGAGCCACCCCTTTATAAATTACTGTTTAATTCCAGAACAGTTAACGCACAGTGTTGTATTAGTTTCAGGTGTACAACATAGTGACTCTGCACTTGCATACATCCCCCGGAGCTCATCGCGACACGTGCATTCCTTGATCCGCATCCCCTCTTTCACCCATCCCCTGACTTACCGCCCCTCCGGTAACCATCGGTTTGTTGTCTATAGGTGAGCGTGTGTTTCTTGGTTTTCTCTCTCTCTTTTCCCCTTTGCTCATTTGGTTTGTTTCTTAAATGCCACGTATGAGTATACACGTATATACACATATAGTATTTGTTTTTCTTTGTCTTATTTCGCTTAGCGTAATACTCTCCAGCTCCATCTGTGCTGTCGTAGATGGCAAGATTTCATTCTGTTTTATGGGTGAGTAATATTATATATATCTATATGTGTATATGTATGTGTATATATATGTATATACTTCCATAGATATTATATATATCTATATGTGTATATATATGTGTATATAATATATATATATTACTTCTCTTTCTGTTCAGAAATTGGTGGACACTTGGGCTGCTTCCATAACTTGGTTATTATAAATAATGCTGCTATAAACATAAGGGTGCACGTATCCCTTTAAATTTGTGTGTTTATATTTTTTGGGCAAATACCCAGGAGTGCAATTACTGGATCGTAGGGTGGTTCTGTTTTTATCTTTTTGAGGACCATCCATACTCTTTTCCAGAGTGGCTGCTCCAGTTTGCATTCCCACCAGCAGTGCAAGAGGGTTCCTTTCTCTCTGTAATGACTTGTTATTTCTTGTGTTTTTGATTTTAGCCGTTCTGACAGGTGTGAGGTGCTATCTCACGGTAGTTTTCATTTGCATTTCCCTGATGATGAGTGATGGTGAGCATCTTTCCATGTGTCTGTTGGCCATCTGGATGTCTTCTTTGGAGAATGACTGTTCATGTCTTCTGCCCATTTTTAAGTTAGATTTTTTTTGGGGGGGTGTTGAATTGTATTAGCTCTTTATGTATTTTGGATGCTAACCCTTTATCAGATATGTCATTTGCAAACATTTTCTCTCATTCAGTAGGTTACTTTTAGTTTTGTTGATTGTTTCCTGTGCCGTGTAGAAGCTTTTTATTTTGATGCCGTCCTAAAAGTTTATTTTTGCTTTTATTTCCTTCGCGTCAAGAGACGTATCTAGTAAAATGTTGCTAAGGCTGCTGTCAGAGGGATGGCTGCCTGAGCCCTCCTCTGGGATTTTTATGGTGTCAGGTCTCACATTTAGAATTTTCGTCCATTTTGAGTTGATTTTTGCCTGTCGCCTGCTTGCGATACTTATCAACTCATCTTGTTTCACTTATGCTTCTCCACTTCCTCCCTTCTAGGTTATCTGAAAGTAAATCTCAGGCACCATACGACTTCATGCGTAAATATTTCGGTACTAATCTCTAAAAGATAGGGGCTTAAAAAGCAAAGCCATAATACTATTCTTCCACCTAGAAATTAACAATAACTTCTCAATATCAACTATCTAGCCCATGTTCAAATTTCCCCAACTATCACATAATTTTTAAAATCGTTTCTTCACGTCAAGATGCATGTAAGTCCACACATTTCAACAAGTTGCTTTGTTGGCATCTCCGTCTTCTATAGGTTTCCTCTTGTTCTTTTTTTCTTGCAGTTTATTTTTGAAGGAATAATTTGTCATGTAGAGTGTACCACATTCTGGGTTTTGTTGGTTGTATCTTTCTGGTGGGTTTATAGTATTTCCTGTTAAATATGTTTTTAGGGGTCCTGGGTGGCTTAGTCGGTTGAACATCTGGCTTCGGCTCAGGTCATGATCTCATAGTTCGTGAGTTTGAGCTCCATGTTGGCTCTGTGCTGACAGCACACATCCTGCTTCAGATCCTCTGTTCCCCCCCCCTCTGCCCCTCCCCTACTCGTGTGTGTGCACTCGTATGCCTCCCCCCAAAATAAATAAACATTAAAAAATTAAAGTAAATAAATAAATAAAAATGATTTTAAATGCATAAAATAACATAGGATTATAATGGAAACCAGTTACATCTATTTGGGTATTAAACTATTAAAAACACATTGTGATATATGTTCTTGTTTCTTTTTAAAAAATGTTTCTTTCAAAATTGTTTTTAATGTTTATTTATTTTCGAGAGAGAGAGAGAGTGACAGCAGAGGAGGGGTAGAGAGAGAGGGAGACACAGAGCCTGACGCGGGGTTCAGACCCACGGACTGTGAGATCATGACCTGAGCTGAGGTTGGTCGCTTAACCAACTGAGCCACCCAGGTATCCCTTTATGTTTCTTTAAAAAAAAAAAAAAAAAAGGAAAGAAAGAAAGAAAAAAAAGAGATTAGATGTGCCTGGGTGGCTCATTGGTAGAGCGGCCTAGTCTTGATTTTGGCTCAGTTCGTGATTCCAGGGTCGTGGGATTGAGATCCATGCTCAGTGCAGAGACTGTTTGGGATTCTTTCTCTCTCTCTCTCTCCCTCTCTCTCTCTTTCTCTCTCTTCCATCTCCCATTTGTGTTCTCCTTAAAGAAAAATAATAAAAAATAAAAAGAACACATTAAATAAGAGATCTCACAATGGATGTTTAACTATCGCGATTTTGGAGTAGGGAGGAACGAAAGTGATATTTTGAATTTCAGCACCAGTGGTCATACGATCCGAGAATGCTTGTGATGCTTTGGCTGCCGGGTCTTAGGCACTGCTAGCACTGCCATAGTTTGTGGCCTGCGGTAATGTCAGCCTTCAGTTTAATGTTACTGAAAATCGGGATGTATTTTTTCCCCATCCAAATCCATAGATTCTCCAAAATATGTTCACTGACCTGGTCCTCGGACCTCATGAAAAACCTTGTGGCCCTATTTTTTTTCTGGCACAAAGACTTCACAGGCCTGGTAGATTGGTGTCAGATGGAGCTAGTGAGGTTTATTGGCTAGATTCATTACTTTATTAGGAGGCGTCAGCCGTTGTATTTCTGTCATTCTGTTTTTAATTATCCACATGTTTCAAAAGAGACGAACTGCCAGCCTCTCATCACCCTGAGCTATCGTGTGAATAGGAGGGGCAGGGTGGATGTTTCCTCTTTCTGTATCAGTTTTCAAAACAATGGGCCGTTCATTCCCTAGGATCCTTCAAAGATGACCAATGAATTTTATTTTTAAAAATTTTAAGCTTTGCTTATTAATACGTTTATGGACACAAACATATTTGAGGCATTTCAATCCTTCGAAGTTGTTCCTATTTATGTCAGGTTGTCTTTTTGTCATGACTCCAGCAGTCTTTTGATCACCACCTTGACATCTGGTGTGACAAGGTGTTCCAGACTGAGTTTGTACGTTTCTCGCCCCAGGTCAGAAATCAGCCATTCTCCCGGGAGTCCTAGTTCTTTTTAGTGGGAAATAGCATCGAGTGGCCATGTCTCGGCTCTAAGCGTTCTCACGATGGCTGGCTGGTCATTGCTTCAGACTGGCTTTCCCAGTGGACAGAGAGAGGAATTATATGTTTTTAAAAAATAAAAAATACCTTATGAGTTATTTCTGGCTTTCAGTAAAGTTCAGAACTAAAAGGGTTTTTAACTCCCCCTCTTTAGTCTTACATCTTCATGTCCTTTTCCCTCTACTCTAAGTCGATAAACCAGTATCATTTTTTCCCCGCTTTATTTCACGGTATATACCCACAGTCTCAAATTAGCGTCAATATTACCTCCAAAGAGTTTGTGATATTTTACGGTTCTGAGTGTTCCTATGGTAGATTCCGTTAGGAATGTACTGACAAATCAGTGTGTCTTAAAGTCCTTTGAGGGGCACCTGGGTGGCTTAGTCGATTAAGCGTCCGACACTTGATTTCAGCTCAGGTTATGATCTCACAGTTTGTGGTTTCGAGATCTGTGTCGGGCTGTGTGCTGACAAGTGCAGAGCCTGCTTGAGATTTTTCTCTCTCTCCCTCTTTCTCTCTGCCCCTAACCCATTCTTTCTCTTTCAAAATAAATAAACTTAAAAATAATTTTTTTAAGTCACTTGAAATAATTCTTCTCTATTTGATTTTGTCACAGCTTAAAACATCCGTAAGTCATCTAACATTTGGGTTTTTATTTTAGGTATGGCTTTTCGAAAGTTAAATTTTTGCTCTATGATTATAATAGAAAACATTCACAAGGCTCCTGAGACCAATCTATAAAACAAGGCGTATTAGACCTTTTACTTTGCTCTTTCCTGACCTATAAGTAACTTTGAAAACAGTTTGTGTGTTATTTGTACACTCAGGAATAACTAACGTAGGCAAGCATGAGCATCCCATATCCATTTGCCTCCACGTTGGCTTGTTTGGAAAGGCTGCGCTGGCAGTCGCTCTGCGGCAGTGAACAGAGACGCTCGCCTCACTGTTACGGCAGCACACCACTCCCTTGTGGTCGTTCGGCTGGCTCCCTGTTCTTAGATTTTTAGGGTTTTTCATTAGTCTTTTACCATTCTAGATAGGGCCGCAGGGAAGAGCCTTATGCACGCCTTTCGTGTTTTTGCCAGAGTATCTTGGCGACAGACCCCTAGAAGTGAAACTACTAGCAATGCCCTCCTTGTCGTGTCCCCCAGTAAGGACCGTGTCCTTCTGCATCCTTGCCAGCAACGGTCAGAAGTACCGTTAAGTTTTTTGAAGTGTCCAAGCCAGATTCTGGCCAGATGGCCGTCACTCGTCCCACGGATTCCTAGAGTTGAGAGACCGGGGAATGAAGGAGGAGCACCGTCCTAGAGCCCTGCTCCCCGAAATAGGCCATGATCTCGTGGTTCCTTGCTTGCCTTCGAGGTCATGACTTGCTTCTAGTACACTTCCTCATCTTGGAAATTTGGCTTTTGTGGTCTCGGCGATGCCTTTTCACGTGAGAATGTAGGTTCTTCAAAGCGCTGGCTCTTTTTGCTTATTAGAATTACACAATACACGAATGGCTAAAATTTTCAATCATAGACATGTGGACATAGGGAGAATATAACCTGTCATCGAGGCTGCTTCTTGCTGTGTAAAGAAAGCCTACTTATTTGTTTTCCAGGCTGCTGCAGTATGATTTAAAATACTCTAATAATAGACGCGGGCTAATCTAGATGCCGAATGGGAGGATCTGGTCCAAACGAATATTTCTTTTCAGATTTGTAATGGGATTTTTATCAAAGGGCTGGCAGTTGCCGTTCTGTAGCAGGTGTTTACCGATGACACATGTGATGGATTTTAAAATCTCCCCGAGGAAGCCGTGCTCCGTGCAAGTGTTTTAGCCCTGATGCAAAATCTGGCCTTTAGCTGACAGTGTGCAACGCAGCTGCGCAGACTGACTGGGACGTCAGGGGAAGGAAAACGTAGGTTTGCGTGCCACCAGTGTGGCTGATGAGTCATTCGGAAATCTTTTTCTCCAAATAAAAGGGAGAGAACAACTCAGCGGGCTGCCATCCTCCTTGCATGTGAGACTTGCCGAGGGGGCTCTTCAAATAGTCTGATATCTGGACCCCGTCTCCCGAGAATCTGATTCACCTGGTTTGAGCTGAGGTCAGGGTTTTTGTGTTTTTGCCTTTGGTTTGTTTTTAATGCTCCAATGATTTTTGTAAAAATACACACCTGAGTGGAGGACCGCTGGTCTGACTTTGCCAAGGCGAGAAGAGCTAAAGGAATGAATCAATCCAGTCACTGCATCTCACGTCTATTTGATGTAAGACTGGTGTTTGAAGTAGGCAAGAGCCCGTAAGGCTTTTTCTTCGTTTCCCAATCTTCCTGGAAAGTGCTCCCTTTTCTTGTCCGTAATCAAGTGTTTCATCCCCTGTGAACCTTCTCTGGGCAATCTGGACCTTTCTTCCCATTGGCCACACCCCCAGCTCGGTGTTGACACTCCCCCATGTCGTCCGGGTCGTGCATTGGGAGGTCCAGCTCCCAGACCAGACAGAACGCTCCTGGGCAAGCTTGAGAACGGTGGATGTCCGTCACGCACATGGACCAGGCACCGTCCCAGGCCACGCGTTAGTCATGGAGGATGCGGTGTCCCTGTCTTCTTGGAGTATAGAGTGGGTCGGAGAAGAATCACGAGCGGTGTGGCAGGTGCTGCAATAGAGGGCTGCGGTGTTCGTTCAGGGGACGGAGCGTGAGCCCCCGACCTGGTCTGGATAGCACAGGGTCTGGGACCAGGAAACACTTGGGCCTTTTCAGTTCGAAATCCCTTTTGCTCTCGGCTCGTGGTGGGCACCCAACAGACTTTAGTGACGTCGTGACTGAAGAGCTTGCTGACCGAAGAAGCAAGTAAGTGGAAATGGAAGATACAGTGTCAGTAACACGTGTGTGCGTGAGTCTGCATTTTGGAATGGGAGGGATGTAAACAGACGTAATTTTATGTCTTCCGGAAGAAGGAAGGGGGGAAATAAAATGCCTTAAAACTCTTCTCTTCTTCCGATCCTTCAATTCTGAAATTCGTACCGTACATTCAAACAGCAATGGGGTCAGAAGGGACCGTCTTCCGTTAATCTTCCACCTGCCTTCCACCGCTGCGCCCCGAGGATCGGGAACCGTGTCCGCTCTGCTCTGCTGGCCGGAGGCCGGCCCCCACCGCGGAAGCCGTCTCGGAAACGCGTCTTGGGTCGGACGTATCCTGCCATTGAAGTTCACCGCAGGGGGGTTCCGTCTGAAAAGCCGCGACAGGACGTACCCCACGGCTAGATGCACGTTGCTTCCTTCTCTCGAAACCGAACAGGTTTTGTTACGGTGCGGGGCGGCCCTGTGCTGCGTTCAGAGTTCGCGGGAACTAGATCTCGTGGGGAAATGCAGCTGCTTCGTGTGAAGCCGCGGCATCGGCTGTCTTGAGGCCCTCGGCGTCTCTCGGCAAGTCAGAGTTTTTTTCTCTTCTTTCTCCCTTCGTTCAACCTCCACCCATTTCAGCACCCCCCCCCCTCTGTTTCTCGCTCTTGGTCCCTTGCTTTCCCGTTATCGATGAGGTCATTATGATTTGGAGCCAAGAGGAGTGTAACTGTAACTTTAAATCTCGGTACTCAATTTGTGACTTTTTTTTTTAAGAAGATGGTGATGCTTTATAGTCGGAGGACAGCTTGCTTAATTGTGCTATTTTAGATTGCAAATGCGAGCTTACTAGAGGAATTCCGTCCATTTGTGAACAGGGCTTAGTGCCTCCAGACTTCTTACTCTCTCTTACTTCAGATTTGTAACTGCTTTTGAGTCCATTATGGGACGTGACAAATGTTCTGGCTTTGGTGAGGTGAGGGGCCCCTCGATTAGCTTCTGGGCGCTCTCCACTTTGGACACCCGGCTCCCTGCTGACGTGCAGGGAAGGAGGGTTCGTACTGGAAGGAAGGAGATCGGGTTGGACTCCTTTCCCGACGGCAAGGTGGGGTGCAAGAATCCTTGAAAGCAGGGGTTCTGAAAGCATCATGGAGAAGTGAAGGAGGGTGGAGAGAGGGATGTGGGGGGAGGGGAGTGAGGAGAAAGAGATACAGAAAATAAGAAGATCCCAATTGTGAGGGATGGTCTCATGTGTTATCCCAAGACGTGTGTGCCGTGGGGGCCACAGCAGATAGTTAGGGATCAGAAAAGTTGGGCACCCACTCTGCTTCCGTATCATCTGGGCCAGAACACTTCCTTCTTCTGGGTCGTGCTCCATGGTCCCTGCAGCGTAAGAAGAAGTAAGGATTAGCCCCAAAGTTCTGTCCTTCTGAGGCTTTCTTCCAGGGAGGGGTGAGGAGGTTTTTCTTTAAGCAAATTCGAACCACCGATCTTTTAAAAACGGACAGGCCTGACTTCTCTGCCTTCTACTACCCGTCCGACTGTGGTGAATCCGTGTCATTTTCCTCCCTGGAACAGAGGGGAGTCACGCTTTTCTCGGGGTTGTGAGGAGTATGTCGAGAATGTGTGCTATAGTCATACCAGTCGAACACCGAAACGCAGGAAAATTGGAACCATTTCTTTGTGGACGTACCCTCCTCACATGACTCCTGAGGGCGGTGGAGGCTGGGGACAGTGACACAAAATGAATACACTTCCTTATTTTGGCTTTGGCCCCTTACCTTCTGTAGACTCCTGATGCTCTATATGGACCAAGTAGCAGAATTTCTTTGGTCGAGGATAAAGCGGCCTGAAATCTAGAATCAGCGTCTCCTCTAGAAAGAAGTGAGCACGAGAGGAAGGGGTCAGAACCCCCGGACCCATTTCGCCTCATGTGCCCGTGATAGGGAGAGTCTTCCTAGAAAGAAGGCCGCCCTTCGTGGGAGAAGTCCTGAACTCTGTGCTCACCCGGATGAAAAGGTCCGTCAGTGCCTTCGAAAAGACATCTTTTCATCTAGCCAGTTACCGATCTCCTTCTCCCCCTTGGAAGGGTGGGGGTGCCTTCAGTTCCTTCCTTTTGAAAGTGAGTAAACAGCATGCAAGTAATAGAACCCTTTGAAGAACCTTCTAGCAACACAAGTAAAACTGAAGATGCTTCTGCCCTAAGAGAAACGATTCCACAGTTAGATATTTCTCCAGAGCAAATGATTCCTTTAAACTTCCTGAGACACGTAGGAAGTCATTCTATTTGTAGGTACTCTGAGTAGTTCCTGTCAGGTCCTCCTGAGGAGATTTTTTTTTAATGTTTATTTATTTATCTTGAGAGAGTGAGAGCATGTGTGAGCGAGAGTGAGAAAGGAGCAGAGAGAGGGGGAGAGAGAATGCCAAGCAGGCTTCATGCCGTCAGCACAGAGCCCAATGCAGGGCTCCATCCCACGACCCTGGGATCATGACCTGAGGTGAGATCCAGAGTCAGATGCGTAACTGAGTCCCCCAGGCGTCCCGATCCTGAGGAGCTTCTGCCTTTGGCACATCAGCAACCCATTTGCACCAATTTGCTGAGTGCCAGGAAAACTCTTAGGTTTGTTCACTAGGAGGCGTGTACAGGAATGTTTGTAGAGCGCGCGCACACACACACACACACACACACACACAGGGATACACACTAAATATCAGGAAGGGGATGGATAAAGTGATACGGTCGTGTAGTGGAAAGGAATGAACCGGAACTAATGTACCAACGTGATTGAGGCTCAGTGTCGATCAAACTAGCAGGCTGCAAAAGTATACATAGCTATCGTGCTGTCTCTATAAAATTTAAAAACAAGCAAAACAACACTATTTAGTGCTTAGGGATATTTACGGAAGTATTAAAACACATGGAAGTGCATGGAATGATGAATACCAAGTTCTGGACTAAGAAGTTACCCCAGAGAGCTGTCAATGGGGAGAACCCAAGGGGGCTATGTTGACGTTGCCAGTGTTTGAGTTGCTAAGCCCGCCGCTAGGCAGATAAATACACGTTGGCTACACCATGTATTTCATTAGATGTTAAATATCCCATAGAGGTTTCGCATGAAATGAAAGCTGTGAGGGAGGCGTCCGGGAGGAGACAGGCCGGCGAGCCGGGGGTCAGATGCTGGCTGGCTTTGCAGGCTGTTCGCAAGTTTGCCTTTCCTCAAAGCGCAAAGGGGATGCACAGAAAGGTGGCCGGAAGCGTGGGAGCGATCCCCCCATGTTAGCAGCTCGAACATGGACTCCTGCTCCCAAGAAGGGAGTGGATTTGTGGAGAGTGGAGCACTTCGGAGAAATTTGTGGCGGCCCCCACGGCAGAGAACCTCCTCTTTGAAATGCCATCTTCTCCTGCTTCCAGAATGTTCTTTCTTCCTTGTTCCCTCCCTCTTCTCTGGCCGTGCCCCTTCATCCTCATCTCTGATTCCTCTTCCTCCTCTGGCCCCTTCGTGTTGCTGTTTCTTAGAGGTTTTTTTTTTTTCTTACCCTCTTTTCATTTTTTAGGGATATGTCTTAGTAACATCACTCATATGGCACCTTCAGTTACCATCTCCATGCTCTTGGCTCTCAAATTTATTCCTGCAACCCAGTCCTTTTTCCCAGCTCCAGACTGCCTCCTGGATATTTTTCCTCAACTACCTCATGATTGAAACAATACCCAGCATGGTCGAAATGGAGTTATTCTCCTCTCCGCATGTGCCTCTTCCTGCTGCATTTGGGGTCTTGATCACCCGTATTGCGATCTATCCCGTTGTCTAATCTAGAAAACCGGGTGTGATTCTACAGTGCTCTCTCTGTCATCTTCCCTCTCCAGCTGGGTTTCGGGTTAGGGATTAAGGGTAAGGTGTGGCTGCTCTGTGCTAGGACAGGGTCAGGGGCCCAGGGATGCTCAATTCCTGCCTTGTCAGTCACTTGACTGCCCTCCTCGTCAGAAGATTTCAGCGACCTCACCACCAGCGAGATACGATGCCGACTTCAGAGCGTGTAGTTACATCTAAGGCTCTTCTGGATCTGGCCGCTCTTGACTTTTCCGTCCCGACTTGCTGCCATTTTTCTGTCCCACACTCTTTGCAGCCACGCCAACCAACCCACTTGAATGTGCCGTACTGTTTTAGGGCTCTGTGCCCTGGTGTGTGCCACTCTTTCTGCTTAGAGTGCCTTTTCTGACCGTGGTTGTCTGGTGAACTCTTGCAGCCCTCGAAACTAGTCCGTGATAGCACTGGTCTTGCTGGGCCCTAATTCCTCGTTTCCATGTCTGCGTGTCCCCGGTAGACTCTGAACCGCTGAGGCACAGAGAGTGCCCATTCGCTTCTCACTTCCCGTCCGGCTACACCGCCCACGCTCTCCTAGTGCGGTTAGGGTCGACTCTCCCAGAAAACTTCTCCTCTATCTTTCTGCCTTGTGCTAGGATCCTTGGAGATTAGTTGCAACTTACCGAAACACACATTCCAGAGGAAAAAAATACATTGTAAACTCTTAGAACAGATATTGTGTCTTCTGCAGTTTTGGTATTTGCTATGTTGCTTAGAGCAACTCTGGAAGGAAGGATTTATACAGAGAGCATTTTAAGCAAAGTTTCAGTGTTCTCCATCCTGGTCCACGATCCTTCTAGGTGCTGTCTTCATGATGTCTTTTCAATTTCTTTTTTGTCAGTCTTCAAGTTTTTATTCATACTGCCTTATGCTCATCTCCTAGACATGTTTAAGCTTCCTCGGCCCTTTAACTAAATAATGATGATGGTGGTGGTGGTGGTGATGGTGGTTGTGATGGTGGTAGTGGTCATGGTGATGATGGTGGTGGTGCTGATGATGATGGTGATGGTGGTGGTGGTGATGGTGGTGGTGGTGATGGTGGTGATGGTGGTGGTGATGATGATGGTGGTAGTGGTCATGGTGATGATGGTGGTGGTGCTGATGATGATGGTGATGGTGGTGGTGGTGATGTTGATGATGATGATGGTGGTGGTGGTGATGGTGATGATGATGGTGGTAGTGGTCATGGTGGTGATGGTGGTGGTGCTGCTGCTGATGGTGATGGTTGTGGTGGTGATGGTGATAGTGGTGATGGTGGTGGTGGTGATGGTGATGGTGGTGGTTGTGGTGATGATGGTGATGGTGGTGGTTGTGGTGGTGATGGTGATGGTGGTGGTTGTGGTGGTCATGGTGATGGTGGTGATGGTGGTGGTTGTGGTGATGATGGTGATGGTGGTGGTGGTGGTGATGATGGTGATGGTGGTGGTTGTGGTGGTCATGGTGATGGTGGTGGTTGTGGTGGTGATGGTGATAGTGGTGATGGTGGTGGTGGTGGTGATGGTGATGGTGGTGGTTGTGGTGATGATGGTGATGGTGGTGGTTGTGGTGATGATGGTGATGGTGGTGGTTGTGGTGATGATGGTGATGGTGGTGATGGTGGTGGTGGTGGTGATGATAAACCTGTCTTCAACATTGCTGCTTATTCTTCAAACCCTTTCCTTATTCCTATTCTCCTTTTCGTCATTTAAAAAAACCCAGCTCTTTGTGCTTAGTACATTTATTTGCTCATATTCTATTCACTCTGCCCACTGGAATCTGACGTTAGGCATTACCATGAGCAAAAAGCTTTCTTTCAAAGGTACAAGCGACTTCCATTTTGCCAATCCGGCTATGTTTCTGTGACCATAATGCCACCTCTTCTCTCTGTAGTTTTTTTTTTTTCAGGCCTTTATTTTTAAAATATAATTTAGTGTCAAACTGGCTTATATACAACACTCAGTGCTCATCCCAACAAGTGCCCTCCTCAGTTCCCATCACCCATTTCCACTCTCCCCTATGCCCCCATACACCTTCAGTTTCTTTTCTGTATTTAAGAGTCTCTTATGGTTTGCCTCCCTCTCTCTGTTTTTTTCCCCTTCCCTTCCCCCATGGTCTGTTAAGTTTCCCAAGATCCACATGTGAGTGAAACCATATGATATCTTTCTCTGACTGATTTATTTTACTCAGCATAATACCTTCCAGTTCCATCCACATTGCTGCAAATGGCAGGATTTCATTCTTTCTCATTGCCAAGTAGTATTCCATTGTATATATAAACCACAACTTCTTTAGGCATTCATCATTTCATGGCCATTTAGGCTCTTTCCGTAATTTGGCTATTGTTGATAGCACTGCTATAAACATTGGGGTACATGTGCCCCTGTGCATCAGCACTCCTGTATCCCTGGTAAATTTCTAGCAGTGCTATTGCTGGGTCATAGGGTAGTTCTATTTTTAATTTTTCAAGGAACCTCCACACTGTTTTCCAGAGTAACTGCACCGGTTTGCATTCCCACCAACAGTACAAGAGGGTTCCCCTTTCTCCACATTCTTGCCAGCATCTGTAGTTTCCTGATTTGTTCATTTTAGCCAGTCTCACTGGTGTGAGGTGGTATCTCAGTGTGGCTTTGATTTGTATTCCCTGATGATGAGTGACATTGAACATCTTTTCATGTGTCTATTGGCCATCTGGATGTCTTCTTTGGAAAAGTGTCTATTCATGTCTTCTGCCCATTTCTTCACTGGATTATTTGTTTTTTGGGTGTCAAATTTGGTAAGATCTTTATAGATTTTTGAACACTAACCCTTTGTCCTTTATATAATTTGCAATTTTCCCATTCTGTTGGTTACCTTTTAGTTTTGTTGATTGTTTCCTTTGCAGTACAGCTTTTTATCTT
This sequence comes from Paguma larvata, assembly GCA_030068075.1. Taxonomy (NCBI): domain Eukaryota; kingdom Metazoa; phylum Chordata; class Mammalia; order Carnivora; family Viverridae; genus Paguma; species Paguma larvata. Next base: position 1,520,718 of record CM057831.1, on the reverse strand, counting down.
GATGAGGTGCCAATAGTTCATTTTTGCTTTTATTTCCCTTGCCTTTAGAGACATGTCGAGCAAGAAATTGCTGTGACTGAGGTCAAAGAGGTTGTTGCCTGCTTTCTCCTCTAGGGTTTTGATGGTTTCCTGTCTCACATTTAGTTAGGTCTTTCATTCATTTTGAGTTTATTTTTGTGTATGGGGTAAGAAAGCGGTCTAGTTTCATTTTTCTGCTTGTTGCTGTCTAGTTCTTCCAGCACCATTTGCTAAAGATACTGTCTTTTTTCCTTTTTTTTTTAATTAAAAAAGTTTTAATGTTTATTTTTGAGAGAAAGAGAGACAGAGAGAGACAGAGTGAGAATGGGGGAGGAACAGAGAGAGGAAGACAAAGCATCTGAAGCAGACTCCAGGCTCTGAGCTGTCAGCACAGAGCCCAGTGTAGGGTTTAAACTCACAAACCATGAGATCATGACCTGAGCCAAAGTCAAATGCTTAATTGACTGAGCCACCCAGGCACCCCAAGCAAGACTCTTTGTCCATTGGATGCTCTTTCCTGCTTTGTCAAAGATTAGTTGGCCATACATTTGTGGGTCCCATTCTGGGTTTTCTATTTATTTGGTCTATGTGTTTGTTTTTGTACCAATTCCATACTGTCTTGATGATTACAGCTTTGCAGTAGAGGGATTGTGTTTAGTAGTACTTTGGCTATTCGGGGGTCTTTTGTGGTTCCTTACATATTTTAGGATTGTTTGTTCTAGCTTTGAGAAGAATACCATTACAATTTTGATTGGGATTACATTGAATGCGTAGATTGCTTTAGGTAGTATTGACATTTTAATAATAATTATTCTTCTAGTCCATGAGCATGGAGTGTTTTTCCATTTCTTTGTGTCTTCTTCAATTTCCTTCATAAGCTTTCTCTAGTTTTCAGCGTAGAGATCTTTTACATCTTTGGTCAGATTTATTCCTAGATATTTTATGGTTCTTGGTGCAATTGCGAATGGGATCGGTTTCTTTATTTCTCTTTCTGTTGCTTCATTATTGGTGTATAAAAATACAACTGATTTTTCTGTACATTGATTTTGTACCCTACGACTTTGCTGAATTCACGTGCCGGAGTCTAGCTCCGGCAAGTCCAGGGGTCCCTGAAGGAGGAACGGTGTCAGCGTGAGGAATGAGAGAGCCAGGAGATGTAGTCTGATCACCAAGCAGGCATCTCTGGCAACTCTGGCGTCTCTGCTCTGCTGGTCTCAGTGTCTTTATTTAAAAGTAGTAAATCAAAGAGGACTTTCGTGACATTACATCATTAAGCATAGTTTTGGTATCTTTTATAACGATGTGTTTTTTTCAGCTTGATGTGGTTTTTTTTTTTGGCAAAGCGGCAATTTCCTCAATCTTGCATGTTGTTTTCAAGTTAATTAGCATAAAAATTTAAGGCAGGGGGAGAGAACAGGGTGTTACCTTGAGGCCTGTGTGAATTATCTGTAAACAGGCCAGGAGTCACTCTGTCTATTCTTCCAACTCTGATGAGGGAGGTGCCACCTGCCTGGCAAGGACAGAATTCCCAATGCTTGTCCTTTGCTTATGAATGAGGACATTTTCATGGTCTCCTTCAGATGCTATCCATGAGTGCATTGCAGTCCAGGTCCCCCGCTTTTTTTAAATTTAAATGCCATAACACAAAAGAGCGTTCCATCCCTTGAGGCCGAGGAGAGCAGTTCAAGAAGTCCAGGCCTGGAAGTTTATTTGGAAGGAGTTGGCATCGGGGTGCCATTTGAGTGGCAGGAGGCTTGGCAGCGTCTGCCTTTTTCACACAGGGAAATGTCTCAACCCGTGAGCCCACATTGGCCCCCAACATTTCATGGATCGGTTCTAGTTGTCTTTTGGTGGAGTCTTTCACGTTTTCCATGTAGAGTATCATGTCATCTGTGAAAAGTGAAAGTTCAACTTGATCTTTGCCAATTTCGATGCCTTTTATTTCATTTTGTTGTCTGATTGCTGAGGCTAGGACTTCCAGCACCATGTTAAACAACAGCGGTGAGAGCGGACACCCCTGTCGCGTTCCTGATCTCAAGGGGAAGGCTCTCAGTTTTTCCGCATTGAGGACGATACTGGCTGTGGGCTTTTCATGTATGGCTTTTATAATGTTAAGGTATATTCCTTCTATCCTGACTTTCTTGAGGGTTTTTATTAAGAGTGCTGTGTTTTCTCAAATGCTTTTTCCGCATCTATTGACAGGATCATATGGTTCTTATCTTTTCTTTTATTAATGTGATGTATCACATTGATCGATTTGCAAGTATCGAGCCAGCCCTGCAGCCCAGGGATGAATCCCACTTGATTATGGTGAATAATTCTTTTCATATGCTGTTGAATTCGATTTCTTCCGTAGTTTTTCATACTATGGTATTGACGGTCTCTTCCTCTTAAAAATGTTTTCCACTCTTCACTTCTGTATCATGGTACCTTTTTTTTAAGTGTGTTTGTTTATTTATTTATTAGAGCATATGAGCAGGGGAGGGGCAGAGAGGGAGAGAGAGAGAATCCCAAGCCTCTGCACTGTCCACGCAGAGCTGTACACGGAGCTCGATCCCATGACTGTGAGATCACGACCTGAGACAAAATCAGGAGTCAGACACTTAGCCCGCTGAGCCGCCCCGGGACCCCTCATGGTACTCTCACAATTCCTAGTCTTTCTCTGACTCTTGCACTTCCCTGGGAAAGTGGAGCGGTGTCTTATATTTGGAATTGCCATGTATTTGGGGACATAGGATTCTATTTTTATCCACTGACGTGTGTTCAACACGTATTTGTTGAGTGAGAACGAAGTGCCAGGTACTGGATGTGTAGTGGAGAACAAAACCTTTTAGGGTCTAACTTTCCGAAGCCCAGGGTTTCAACTTGGTGTTTGTTATCTATTCCTGTGTACAAATTACCACCAACTTAGTGACTTAAAATAAGATACATTTACTTATCATCCCAATTTTTACGGATGAGGTGTCTGGGCGTGGCTTAGCCCTGCCCTGTGTTCTGGGGTCTCTCGCAAGCCTGCGGTCACGGTGTTGACTAGGGCTGGAGGTCGACTTGCAGCCTCCAGTGGGGAGGGGTCTGCGTCCAGGTCATGTTCATGTTGGCAAGGTTCCCTTCCTGGCAGACTCCTGGGCTAATGGCCTCAGTGCCAGAGCACCCTTAATTCCTTGCCGTGTGGGTCTCTGTGTTTGGCAGCTTGCTTCATCAGAGGTAACGAGGAGGAGGGTCACTAGAGTCGACTTGCAAGATGGAAGTTGTAACCGTATGGAATATGTTCGTGGAAATGATATCTCAGTACTTACACTGCGTTCTAATGGTTAGAAGCAGGTCACAGATGCTACCCACACTCAGACGAGGTTACACGGGACAAAAATGCCAGGAAGCGGAGACTCACTAGGGGCCTTCTTAAGAGTCTTCCTGTCCCAAACCTCTTACTGTTTTTCCCTCTGACGGTACAACCGTCTCCTTCTCTACTGTTCTCCAAGCCAATGCACTGCCCTCCCCTCGCCCACACCTGTTTCTCCTCCTGTGTTCCTTGACCTAGTCAGCCGCCCGTATCTGTCTAGTCATCTAGTCTGGAAGGGAAACTCAAAGATCATTTTCAGCGCCTCCTCCAGAGGTTTAAAGGGCCACTGGGTTCTGTACATTCCACCCCTAGGGCGTCTTTCGTGTCATTCTCTACTGTCCATTGACGCTGACCTGGCTTTAGTTGGCTGTTAAGATGCCTCTTTTTTTTTTAAATACCAAAAGGCAGAGTCTGGGTCTTATTCTATGGATCCAAAGCGCCAGCCTCTAGAGCAGTGGTTCTGAGTCTTGGCTGTACCTGGAATCACCCAGGGAGCTTGGAATGTCACCAGTGCCTGGGACCCACTGCCAGAGATGACGGCACAGCGGGTCCCGGGTGCAGCTGGACGTTGGCGTTTAAAAAATCTCCATGATTCATGCGTGCAGGCAACAGTGCAAGCCATCGCTTCTAGCTGAAGAAATCAAGTCTCTGGGAGAATGAAAGGAAGAGAAAATGGGAAACATTTAATGAATAGGAAGAACTTAAAACCAGAGTTAAAATTGCATTAAAAAAAATCACACACGTACTTCCGATAGAATCTGACATAGCTGAGTAATCAAAACGATCTCTAAAATGATCAGTGAAGGGGCACCTGGGGGGCTCAGTCGATTAAGCGTCCAACCTCAGCTCATGTCCTGATCTCACAGTTCACAAGTTCGAGCCCCGCGTCGGGCTCTGTGCTGACAGCTCAGAGCCTGGAACCTACTTCGGATTCTGTCTCCCTCTCTCTCTGCCGTGGTCCTGTTTGTGCTCTGTCTCTGTCTCTCCCTAAAAAAAGCAAACAAGCAAACAAACAAAAAAAAAAAAACACTAAAATGATCTGTGAAGTTGGGGAATATGTACCTTTGTGGGAATGAGGGGAAATCCAAAATGTCAAAGAATAAAAATGTAGTTTCTCGAAATACAAACTTCGGTTTTTGTGTTTATGAAGTAAGCAAAAAAGTGAAATGAATAACCCCCTAATAATTCGCATTTTTCTTTGTGTTTAGCGTGTGTGCGTGTGCAGGCATGTGTGCACAAGATATAATTTGCTTGCGAGTTATTCGTTTTCTCCTTTATTTTCCAGGAATATCCTGAAGACAGTCGCGCTGGGGCAGTTGTTGTCCCTGTGCATCTGCGGGACGGCCATCACCAGCCAGTACCTGGCAGAAAAGTGCAAAGTGAACACGCCCATGCTTCAGAGCTTTATCAACTATTGCTTGCTGCTTCTAGTTTATACGGTGATGCTGGCGTTCCGGGCAGGTCGGTCCAGTGTGAGAATGGCCTTTGAACCAATTGTCTTTATAAAAGCGTTTGGCTTCTAGAGACTTAAAAAAAAAAATGCGAGGTAAAACCAAGAACAGGAAACTATTTTTCATCAAAGTTCTTAGAAAAGGCGGGCGCCTCCGAGTGCTGCGAGAGTAGCGACCGGAGCTTCGTGTGTAACGCTGTGAGGCTGTTGATTGAGAAAAGGCAGCCCCAAACGGTACCCGTAGAAGTTGTCGAGACATTTTAAGAAGTGCTGGGACACCTGACTGGCTCAGTCGGTGGAGCATGGGACTCCTGATCTCGGGGCTGTGAGTTCGAGCCCCACGTTGGAGGTAGAGATGGCTTAAAAAAAAGTTAAAATAAAAAAATGAAAGCGCCATTAAGAGTTAGGTTTTATTTTTTTCCCCTGTGGTTGGTAAATTTGAGAGACAATATTAAAAACCCTTAAAAAGAGCCTCACTCTCCAAAATACACACTCCCCGCCAAGTGGAGAATGTTATAGAGATGTGTTATGTGTAGTCTGTGTCGTGGAAAGACAAAGGAATTGGCAAGGAACTAACATCTTTTTTTTTTTTTTTAGTGTTTATTTATCTTGAAAGAGAGAGATGGAGAGCAGGGGAGGGGCAGAGAAAGGGGGAGAGAGAGAATCCCGTGCTGACAGACGGCCTGCTGTGGGGCTGGATCTCCTGAACCGTGAGAGCATGACCTGAGCCAAAATCAAGAGTCAGACACTTAAACCTACTGAGCCACCCAGGAACAATCCCCTTCTTTAAAAAAAATATTTATTTATTTTGGGAGAGAGTGAGGGAGGGGCAGAGAGGGAGAGAAGGAATTAACGCCCTTATTAACTGGCTGGCTAAGTTTTAATTTTTTAATGTTTATTTTTGAGAGAGAGATAGAGCATCAGGGGGGAAGGGCAGAGAGGGAGGGAGGGAGAGAGAGAGAATCCGAAGCAGGCTCCGGGCTCTGAGCTGTCAGCACAGAGCCTGACGCGGGGCTCAAACTCACGAACCACGAGATCATGGTCTGAGCTAAAGTCGGACGCTCAGCTGACTGAGCCACCCAGGTGCCCCTGGTTAAGTTGTTTTAGAATCATTATAGAATTATGATTTCTAGCTGCTACACAAAAAATGGGAAAGGTTCTGACTGACATCTGGTGCCAGACATCATTTGAATTGCTTTCCTCATTCCGTTATGTGTTATGTTACCAAGTCCTCCCAAGGGAGCAAAGTGAATATTACTGTTATCCCCACTTTGCAGATGCGGAGACAGAGGCGCGCAGCCCACGATGGCTGGCTGTGAGTCATACGGGTAGTGACCGGTGGGGCCGGATTCCAAGCCAGGCAGCCTGCCCCTGAGCCCGTGCTCTGCACCAGGGGCTGTCAGTCATCACAGACACCCTTCCCACAAGAGGAGAGCGTGAGGGGCGCCTGGGCGGCTCAGTTGGGGTTAAGCGTCTGACTCTTGTTTTCGGCTCAGGTCATGATCTCATGGTTTTGTGGGTTCAGGAACATCCTTTAAACAAACAAACAAAACATCCTTTAAAAAAAAAAAGAAAACAAAAAGTTCCACTTAACGTGACGTGGCTTGGAAGGCCCTTGCCAACACACCTTGGGGGACCTTAGTGACGTGTTTATGAATCGCCCCGACTTCCTTCAGGATAGCATGGCGCCTGCTTGGGATTCTCTCTCTCCCTTTCTCCCTTCTCCTTTCTCTCTGCCCCTCCTCACTCGCGCTGTCTCTGTCTCTCTCAAAATAAAAAAAATCAACTTAAAGAACAAGCAAAGAAAAAGAGATTGAATCCAGGGACGTGAAAACAACCCAGAATGACCAAGTGGGGGCTGTGTTTCCATCGTGAAATCACTGGCACATCGTGAAATCACTGGCATTTGCTAATCCTCTTGTAATATGAACCTTAACAGGTCAGTGGTATTCCTGTGTTGGAATTGGTGACTTAGTTCTGAAAGAAAGTGGAAGCCAGTTGTGGGAGAGGGGAAACCATCTTAAGGGGAAAGCACCAGATCTGGCCAGAACGTTAGGAGTTGGAAACAGAATTGGACACGTGGCTAACAGCCCCGGACTTCGCTCCTCTGTGAGCCGCTCTGGACCCCTGAAGGAAGTCAGTGCGATTCTTAAAGATGGCAGTGCGCCCCCCAAGGGCTGTCGGCAGGGGCTTTCCAAGCCACATCGTGTCGCGTGGGACTGACTCTTTGTTTTCAGGACGTTCCTGCGAATTGGACTTCGATGATAATTCTTTGGTTGTGATTCCACTTGTAGGCTATCCTACTGTAAATGTGCTAACTCCGTATCTCCTGCCTGCCAGATTCTGCAGAGAAGTGGATTGCAGTTACCCCGAATAAGTGGTGTTTGGGCAATAAAAGGTGTTTCTTCAATGATGCCACGAAGTCTCCTTTCCAAACATGTCACTGACTTAATTTTCTCTTGAAAGCACATCTCTTCCCAAAGAATGACCAAGTGCAGAGATTAAATGACCAGTGAATTTATAAGAAAACTTTAGATTTCGTAGGATAATCTGTAGCTTATCAGGAATGGCGGCATCCAAGCCCGTTGGATGTTATATTTCTGCGACGGTGGGAAAGGAAGTTTAACCACTTTTCTCCTCCTCACTTTCTCTCCGTGTTCTCTTTGAACACTTGCTCTCTGAGGACACCTTAGCCTGGTCTCCTACCAGAAACAAATCTAAGTGACTCTGCCGAGTTATGGTAGGTATTTAGGTTATGGAAATGGAAACTAGGAAGCACCGCATTCAAAATACATAGTGAACATTTGCTTCGACTCTTTAATCTGTAAATTAACATGCATAGTAATCTTTTCTTTCTTTAAAAAAGTATTATTTATTTTGAGAGAGAGAGAAATAGAGCACACGAGCAGGGGAGGGACAGAGAGAGAGGGGGACTGAGAGGCCCAAGCAGGCTCCACGCTGTGGAGCTCAAACTCGTGAGCCGTGAGGTCATGACCTGAGCCAAAGTCAAGAGCCAGACGTTTAACCAGCTTGGCCACCCAGGCGTTCCCATAGTATTATTTTCAAGTAACATGTGCCAACCCAGATTTCTTTCAACCAGGTAGCGATAACCTTCTGTGCATCTTGAAGAGAAAATGGTGGAAATACATCCTGCTTGGACTCGTAGATGTGGAAGCCAATTACGTGATGGTCAGAGCATACCAGTACACAACTCTCACGAGTGTCCAGGTAAAGGAGCGTCTCTGACCATTTTGGAGTTTTCAGCTTTAAGAAACGAAGTGGAACCCGTATGTGCTAACCAAACTTTATCGAAAACCTGTTCACTTGCGGAAAATCTGAACACAGGTGGATGCTGTTTTTTAGCGGAGCTTATGTGTTGATGAGTAAGATCTCCTGGAATTAGTGAAAACATATATGAGCTAATTAGTTCCTGACCTGCCCGTGCAGCTACACAGGAGAACAGGTGCTACCAAAATAAGCATAAATATTTAGTTGGCAATTGATGCCGTGATGTTGACGAGAGTTGGGTTTTAAGTTCGTTTAAACGTGGCACGTAACATGAGCATGGTTTCATGTGCTACAGAAAACTTGGAGGTTTGCGAATAAAGTGCTGTTCAAGACAAAGGGGCCACTGGACTTGTTGGAAGGATCCCTGTAGACATCTGGGGTAAAGATTCAGCATCTTGCGTAGCCAAACGCAGAAGGGGTATCCTTATTCCTTTTTTAGGTTGATTCTTGACGGGTTGAAAGAAAGAAACTCCCGCAGAGCAGTGCTTTTTAATTTGGTGGAGTCGGGGAAGACCAAGTCAGCCGTCGTCACGCTAGCCGGCTGCGGGCTCTCTGATGACACTGGCTCATGAGTGTCAAGAACAACATACTTCATAAAGGGAGACTCCAAGGCCAGCTTTAGACTTCACAGTGTAATAGATTTGTAACTTGTTTCCTTTTTTGAGAGAGAGAGAAAGTGAGAGAGACAAGAGGCAGAGAGAGAGAGAGCGCGCATGCAAGCGGGGGAAGGGCAGAGAGACAGAATGAGTGAGAGAGAGTGAGAGAGAGAGAGAGAGAGAGAGAGAGGGAGAGAGTCCCAAGCAGGTTCCACGCCCACTACAGAGCCTGACATGGGGCTGGGTGCCATGACTGTGAGATCATGACCTGAGCCAGATGCTCACCTGACTGAGCCACCCAGGTGCCCCTAGATTTATAACTTTCTGATGCATCAGTTTCTCACTATTTAAAATGTAGAAATGTTCTTTTTTTTATGTTTATTATTTTTGAGAGAGAGAGAGCACGAGCAGGGGAGGGGCAGATAGAGACGGAGACCCAGAATCCAAAGCAGGCTCCAGGCTCCAAGCTGTCAGCACAGAGCACAACGTGGGGCTCAAACCCATGAACCAGGAGATCATGACCTGAGCTGACGTCGGACGCTTAAGCGACTGAGCCACCAGGCGCCCCTAAAACACAGAGAAGTTCTTATTTCATCTTCAAAGTTTAGGACCATGGAAATATTGAAGTGAAATTAGACCTATTTCTCTTGGAAGACAAAAGGATTGATGAAGATTCAGTATTTTTCCAATGTGAATATACATCAAATGCTATTATTACCTGAATGCATCTTATTAAATATTTTCTGTTCTGTAACGTTGTACTAATTGTGCTAAAGATGGTTTCCAACAGACTTTTAGGCTCTTGACTGGCTTGGGGAAACACGGATTAAGACAGATACCACGGGAGGCACATAAAAAAACCCCAGCATTTCATAACAATTAAGACCAGGAGTTACCTAAAGGATGAAATTCATCACGAGTAGGAGTGAGTGTGCTTTCAGCTACGGGTAAGGAGGGTACAACTGTGTAGAAGATGGCATTTTTCTAGTCACGTCTGCTCTTAAAATCTCAGACACAATTTAGTTACTTGATTAGAGCTTCCAGAAACTGGTCTCTTGACGACTGACGATGACAAGTTTTGAATTGGTACAAAGTCTAAACACAGCTAAGTGGAGCTCCTACAGGTGGGTCTTCGTGACTCAAGTTCATGTCTTTTACCGCTGAAAATAATTTCCTTCATTTCTAGCCTCTTAGAAAAACATACGCATTTGGTTGTCAAAAGGTGTGTGCTTTCGGTGCGCGCAAGGAGCACAGTGGAAGAGGGCATGTGACTGCTGCTGTTCCCTGCTCCTCGGGGGGTGCCTGTCGCTGGGGTCCTTCCAGCCCCGTCTCTGCTTGAGTAAATCTGTGGTCTGGGCGAAAGGGAGGGAGTTTGGGCCGTGTGGTCTCTGAACCTCCTTCATAAGGATTCCTTCAAAGATTCTGTGATTACAGGGACGCCTGGTGGCTCGATCGGTTTAAGTGTCCACTTCGGCTCAGGTCATGATCTCACGGTCTGTGAGTTCCAGCCCCACGTTGGGCTCTTTGCTGACGGCTCAGAGCCTGGAGCCTGCTTCAGATTCTGTGTCTCCCTCTCTCTGCCCCTTCCCCTTCTCATACTCTGTCTCTCTCTCTCTCTCAAAAATAAATAAACTTAAATAAAAAAGAATCTGTAATTACAACCAGTAATGTAGTGGTTTACGTGGTGCTCACGACGTGATCCACCAACACCCCATGGGCTAGGTTGCTGCTTGTGTTTCCTTCACTTTACAACCACTCTGCTGGTTCCCCATCCTCAGCCAGCTTCTCTTCCATTGTGCAACTCAATTCTTTCCAGAACACAGTGCTTTTTGAAGCCCCCGCCCTCCGTTCTCTGAGGCCTAACTCAATCTCATTTTCTCCTCTGTGTTCCATCTCTAATAAAGTCTAACTCGTTTTTGTACCTCCGCCTCCCCCAGCGTCTTACCAAGTACTTGGCCCCCTGTGGCTGTACAATAAATTTTAAAGATTAAATTAAGTAGGGAGGCTCTTGGAGCTGAAAGTGTCAAAGAGAAGACTTCCATCACCAGGAGAACATGGCGGAAAGGAGAATGGATGTTGCTAGACGCCCGGATGTGCTAGGTGTCAGACGAGAGGTCGTGGAACATTATGGCCGGAAGGGACCCGTGAGACCGTCTGGTCTGATCTCTTCCTCTCATATTTTGACACACAGGGGGACCCGCGGGGGAGCACCCGGCTGGTCAGTGGCCGCACCACACAGGCGGCCCCCTTATCTGGCCACTCATTACCCTTTACGGATAGGGAGTCTCCTGTGAGAGTTTTTGAGAGCGACCTTTTTTACTTTTTTGGTTTAAGGGATATAGTGTAGACTTTGTTAAGTCATCATGGCTGATTCTGCCGGTGTCTTCGGGGACAGCCCGTTACCGTGTGCGTCGCTTAATGCTTTGTTGCTCAGGCAGGCTCGGGAAAGCACTCGGGGGGTTAGCGTTCTGCAGCTGGAGGAAATATCCAGGCACAGTGCCCGCTCCTGCGCCCGGCGCGGCGGCCTCCGGTAACGACGCCGCCGTGGACGGCAGTCACCGAACAGCGGTGGACGGCACCCAACAGGCTGCTGCTGGAGATTTAGGGACCTGCCTCGTCCCAAACTAGACAGATACAGAGAGAATCAGCGGCAAGGTTAAAAAAAAAAAAAAAAGAAAGAAAAAGAACAGGGCAAGGAATAAAACAGTGTCAGGAGTATTCTTAGCGTGTGGTGTCTATCTTATCCTTGAATGCCCTTCGCAAATTCGGTGGCCTCAAGAATCGAGTGAATAAAATCCCCCGTATTTTCTCTACCTTGCCCCTGATTTTGAATTCGCTTGGTTTTGGCGCCGTTCATCCCCCTGCCTTTCCGCCTGGCTGTATCAGAGGTTTGGCAAGTATTTTCCGGACCCCCGATCAACAGGTGATGGGGGAGTATACGATGAAGACGAGCAAGAGGGTTTGCTGTGGCCCGGTACCTGTCCCACGCGCTGGGGCCGGGCGCGTCGTCAGGGCGGTGGTGTCTTTGGGCCCTCTGGCCATCACCGGTACTCCTCTGCGGCTCTTGGCCCGCTGTCTGGCTGTGTGACTATCCTACGTGCAGCTGGCCCTCCATGAGCTCTCGAGGGCGTGTCTCACCCCTGAGGCTGTCTCTCTCTCGATCTCTCTCTCGGCGTCTCCATACGTGCAGAGACCTGGGGCAACAGGTGCGCCAGGGCCGGCGGCGCCGCCTGCTGGACTCGCGGGACACACGGGCCGGGGCGCAGAGGCCGAAGGGGCTCCCGGGGGCAGCGACCGCGTCTCCCGAGTCGCACTGTGGGGTTTGGGGCTGCCCGCGTGACCTCTCTGTGCCTTGGTTTTCCTCCTGTGTGCAATGGGAAATGCGGTTTCAATCCCATAGGGTTGCGAAGGTTAGAGGGGTGCATCCAGGTCAAGGTAAGTCCAGGGAGGCCGGGTAAATCCCCCGAATGCACACGGAATGTCACAGCTGGCAGTAATTAGGCGCCGACTCCATCTTTGAGGTGAGGAGAGATGGTTTAAGCTGCTTGTTTCTCCTTCCGTGCAGCTTCTGGATTGCTTCGGCATCCCTGTGTTGATGGCGCTCTCGTGGTTCGTCCTCTACGCGAGGTACAGAGTGATCCACTTCGTCGCCGTGGCCGTCTGTCTGCTGGGCGTGGGCACGATGGTCGGTGCCGACATTCTCGCGGGGAGGGAAGGCAGTGCAGGTGAGGCCGTGCTGCTTTGTTTCTGGTTCAGTCACAGAAAAGGTTTTGCTTATATGTTTGCTTTTTTTTTTTAATTTTTAACTTATTTGTTTTGAGAGAGAGAGAGAATGTGAGCAGGGGGGAGGGGCAGCGGGAGAGAAGAGAGAATCCCAAGCTGGCGTCATGCTCAGTGAGGAGCCCGGCTCGGGGCCGATCCCACAACCCTGGGATCATGACCCGAGCGGAAATCAAGAGCCAGATTCTCACCTGCCTGAGCCACCCAGGTGCCTCATGTTTTTGCTTTTATATTGCAAAGATACTGGTAAGAGACAGAAAACGTGCCTTGGTGATAAACTGGCTTTTAAGTTTTATTCTCAGATTTATTTGCTTCAGCTACTGTAACCACTTCAAGAAGGCATTTATTTTTAATGTTTATTTATTTTTGAGAGAGAGAGAGAGCATGAGCAGGGTAGGGGCAGAGAGAGAAGGAGACACAGAATCTGAAGCAGGCTCCAGGCTCTGAGCTGTCAGCACAGAGCCCGACACGGGGCTTGAACTCACAGACCGTGAGATCGTGACCTGAGTCTAGTCAGATGCTCGACCAACTGAGCCACCCAGGTGCCCTTGCAAAGCGGTTTTTATGTTCCTAACTGTGCCCAGTGCTTGTGCTCTTTTGTCCCAATAAATAGTTTTGTTTTGTCTCATGAGAGAGACAAGTCATTGATGACTTACGTAATCTCCTTTTGGCCCATACATTGAGATTAGTTTAGTGGAAAAGCTACTGTAGGTTATCGTTGGGGGTTTTGTTTTGTTTTGTTTTTTTGTTTTGTTTTTTTTATCGAAAGGAAGTTTCATGTCCACTGGATGAGTGACCTCTTTTTCAGTGGCTCCTTGGATGAGAACACATGGACATGGACATGCTTTGGGTCAAAGTTCAGACAATCGATGGTATAAAATCTAAATACGGTCTCTGATGTCACCCAGTCTCCAAGTGACTTTACCGTGTCCTTTGAGAGAAAATAATCTTGGCTACCTAGCTTCCCTCTCTGTAGTTTTCAGTTAATTCCCTCCCATAAATTCCATCAGTTTCTCTGTCAAAGAGTCATTTCCTGAGACCTTACGTTATGGTATGTGACTCCATCTTCCAGTCTCCTAGTTTCCTAGACCCTCGAGGGGTCGAACTATGAAAACAGTCACCGCAGAATTGTGCCAGAAATTGAGAAGTTTCTTAAACTTCTAGAAATCAGGGTTTGTCCTTCCGTAAAGGCTTATTGAAACAAACGCGAACCAGATAAACTGCTGGAGGCAAGCTAGAGAGGGTCCCCTTTGTTGACACCGTGTTGTGTTTTGTGCCTTGTCTTCCTGCAGGTAGTGACGTGCTGACTGGTGACATCTTGGTCCTTCTCGGGGCTTCTCTCTATGCTGTTTCTAACGTGTGCGAAGAGTACGTCGTGAAGAAGCTGAGCAGGCAGGAGTTTTTAGGAATGGTGGGCTTCTTCGGAAGCATTATCAGCGGCATACAGCTGTAAGAGCCTAAAATTTCCCTTAAAAACCAACGAAGCACGTATGTCAACCTGCTCGCTTTCCAGCTCCTACTCCTCATTGTAGGTTTGGCCCAGATTCCCACTCGAAATCAGTGACTTGCTAACTATCTGTGAGGAGATTCTTTTTTTTTTTTTATGTTTATTTTTATGTGTTTTGAGAGAGAGATCGAGAGCAAGTGGAGAAGGACCGAGAGAGAGGGAGAGAGAGGGAATCCCAAACAGGCTCCGCACCGTCAGCCCAGAGCCAATGTGGGGCTTGACCCCAACACTGTGAGATTGTGACCTGAGCCGAAACCAAGAGTTGGATGTTTAACTGACTGAGCCACCCAGCGCCCCTAGAAGATTCTAGAAATGGCCAAAAATAATGCCTCATTTTCTTTCTTTTTTTATGCCTCATTTTCTTATGTGTGAATGATGCTTGGGATTCCTGCTTACAGTGTGGTAAGGGGACATTACCAAGAAAGACTTTATTTTTCAGGGATTTCCAGAAAGTATTATCTCCCTCTTCAAATGGAAGACAGATGGTCGCGTTTTCTTCCTATAGCTGGCCACTATTTGAAAACTCTTCTACAGGTGTCAGACATGTTTAGGGGCGCCTTTGGTTTTATTCTATGTCGTTCTTATTAAACATACTTAGATAAATTTTTAAATCAATGTAATCCCTCGAAAAAAGAATCGGTGTAGTTCCTCACCGTCGCTGACGTATAGCAACTAAAATGCTTACAAACTGGTGAAAATGAGTAAGTGGCTCTCTCTGTGACCTTTTGTTTTAATCCTAGATTGATCACTGAGCGGAAGGCTATTGCCAGCATTCAGTGGGACTGGAAAATCGGTATGTTCATAAATGTTTATCCTTTTCTGGGTCAGGGTGCTTGTCCTCTAGGTGACAAAAACACGCGTCAGGAACTAAATGCCTTCGTTTGCATAATCTTTAGTCATTTTTGTAAAATCACGGAGTAGTTCAGCACACAGAGAGCCTGGGGAGGTTTCCCTGAGACCTTGTGAGTGAACCTTCCCCAGAGTTAATTCCTAATCTTTACCTTCAGAAATAGCTGTGCCGTCCTAGGAATCCTGAACAGGACTGACCTTTGGTCACACTCCCTTTCAATTAGACCCGTGTCGCGTGCGTCCTCAGAGCTCTTGTGAAGGTGTCTGCTTGATGTGATTTGTGACACATTAACTCGAGTCACCCGATGGCGCGCCATCACCCACCACCTCCCCTCCCTTCTCTCTGGTGTTCCCGGGCACCTGCACAAATAAGTAATGTGGGAGAAAACAAAGGTGGAACAGTTAGGAAAGACTCCAGCCGTATATAATGATGGGTGGAAAGAAGTTATGAACAGTACATATGCCGTGCTGGGGTAATTGAGTTCAGTTAAATGACTTCGATTGCCGGGGTGTGCGTGCCTGTGTGTGCGTGCGTGTGTGTCGGGTATGGGGGCGAGACTGAAGAAGTGGTTGCAAAGCTAGGTAGCGAGCACCCACACTCTCTCTGTCCAAGCGAGGACGGCTCTGCTGTGCTTTCTGGGAGCACTGAATTCAATGAGATGAACTAACAGTTGCCTTTGATGAGTAAAAATACTCTATTCTGAATCCAGTTACACAAATCACGTCCAACCGATGAACCCGATAAAAGCAAACAAAAGATAATGGGTGATTTTTCTTGATCGTGATCCTGCTTTTATTGACCTTTCGTGGCAGCGTCCCTCTGCCCGGGGCGGGGGGATGAGGCGGGTGGCCGGAGCCGTTGAACCAGACACCACGAGCGAGTTGATGTGCCCGTCCCCACCCGCCCCCCTGTTGCACTTTGGAAGTCCTTCCTCTTTGTCATATCTTGTTACTGCATTTTTCCTGAGAGCTGTCTGTGTCTCTTCGGCAATGCTGAATGTTAACAAGGGACTTTGTGGATACTGTCTTAAAGGGTCAGGGAGTTTTATATGGCGGCCAACCCTTCAAAGTATCTTTGCCTTCCTATTTCTTCCTCTGATATTAGATATTCCCCTTCTTTTCCCCCGCAGCCCTGCTGTTTGTGGCGTTTGCCGTCTGTATGTTTTGTCTGTACAGCTTTATGCCGCTGGTGATTCAGGTCACTAGTGCCACTTCTGTGAACCTGGGCATCCTGACGGCCGATCTCTACAGTCTTTTCTTCGGACTCTTTCTGTTTGGCTATAAGGTAAGCAAATAGGAACACTCGCTTCATCTGAAAGAAGTAATGGGTGTCTTTAATATTTTAGATCCAAAATTAAACCTCATTTTTGGGGGCAAGAATTTCACTGGACAGGGCCACCTGGGTAACTCAGTTGGTTAAGCATCTGATGGCAGCTCAGGTCATGATCTCGCAGCTGATGAGTTTGAGCCCCGTGTAGGGCTCCATGCTGGCAGCTCAGAGCCTAGAGCCTGCTTTGGATTCTGTGTCTCTCTGTTTCTACCCCTCCCCTGCTCACGCTCTGTCTCTTCCTCTCAAAGAAAATGGATCAACGTTAAAAAAAAATAAAGAAGAATTTCACTGGACAGTTTGCACTCCAGGCAAATAGCATCTCATTAATATTATAAGAAGAGTTTTGATGTTGCAGACTTCTGAAACGGTCTCGCGTACCTTCAAGGGTCTTGGGAGCTTGAGAAGTGCTACATTGGAAATCTGTCTTTCTTTAGTTAGACCTTCAGTAGATGCTTATTGACGAGTTTGCTGTCACAGCGACTTGAAGAAATAGTTAGAATGTTGGCTGTTGCTTGATAATTTTAGTTTCATTTGGGGACAATAACTACATTTCTTTGTCCCTGTAGAATTTTGTGTGCCGGCACTGGTGTACCCTGTTCCCAGGAATCGGCCGTGAACTCACGAAGCCTAGTTCCGTGGGTTCTCAGAAGTTTCTGCTTGAAGAAGCATAAGCCATTTTTGCCCCGCAAGGTTACATGTAAAAAGAGCTAACTGTTATCTCTACAAACTTGCTGGTTAAGGTATTTATAACGTCTTGGTAGCATCATTAAAAAGTAACATATGTCAAAGTGAATCAGAGAAGTGATCTGACAAGCCTAGTTTTTTTTTTTTTTTTTTTTTAAATGAGAACAATTGCAGGGGTGTCTGGGTGACTCAGTCGGTTAAGTGTCCAACTTTGGCTCAGGTCTTGATCTTGCAGTTCGTGAGTTTGAGCTCTGCGTCGGGCTCTGTGCTGACAGCTCAGAGGCTGGAGCCTGCTTCGGATTCTGTGTCTCCCTCTCTCTCTTCCCCTCCCCTGCTCACGCTCTGTCCCTCTCTCTCTCAAAAATAAATAAACATTTAAAATAAAATAAGTGAGAACAATTGCCAAGGGCTACAAAGTAGGCTTTCAAAGTCCAGTGAGTTGTTAGGGGTGGGGGGTGGCGGGGGGCAGGGGGTGGGCAAGAAAGTGAGTTGCGATGCTGTAGTTGCATTTGACTTAGCCACCACTAGGGCGATGGTGTTTCTATTCTGCAGTTAAGCTTAGCACGTGGCAGGTTATATGTTACCTACGGCCCCAGTCACCTGTGCTTTTTTCTTTTTAAGAGTAAAATTTTCGAAGTAAAATAATACCCGAGTGGGAAGGAAGAAGTAAGGTTAAAGAAATAAAAGCTTTGACATGAAAATACACCTGCCACTACCTATTATAAGCTCCCTTCATGTACAGATTTCCTCTTTCACTGCTCTTAACTTCAATATGAAAAAGCCTTTTTGTGTGTCATTTTTTGTGACCGCGTGCCTTTAAATTGTTATTCTCGAAGTTGGAGCATGCACACTTGAGCATTCCCTCCCAGTTCTTTGGCGGTTTGTTTCCTCGTCCCTGCATGTCTGGCAGTTCACTTTTAGATCACGTTTGCTTGTTTTCAGTCAAAGGCCGTTTCGAGGCTCGTAGAGCAAAGGGCAGGTCCGCCGTGGTCTTCCGAGTAAACCACAGAGACAGAAAACCACTGCGCTTAAAGACGACAGCCGGTGTGGTAGAACCAGCTTTTAAAGACAGGATTATAAGCCCAATATACCACCACTCTTTAAAATTGTAGTATCTGAAATAACTTTGGCTCTGATTTTTTATTTATTTAAAAATTTTTTTATGTTTTGAGAGAGAGAGAGAGCATGAGTCCAGGAGGGATTGAGAGAGAGGGAGACACAGAATCCCAAGCAGGCTCCAGGCTCTGAGCCGTCAGCACAGAGCCCGACGCGGGGCTCGAACTCACAGACCGCGAGATCATGACCTGAGCTGAAGTCGGCCGCCCAACCGACTGAGCCACCCAGGCGCCCCTGATCTCCTGCTTCTTAAGAGGAACAAGTTACTTTGTCTTCTAGACATTTAAAACCACCCAAACAAACAGGACATGTTTTGACCAAGTTACGTAGGTTTACCCCCAAGTAACATTTTATAGGTGAGCCTACGTACTGACTTTATAATGCTGACTTTAAAAGTTTAGGGTACTCCAAAGAACTTTAACTTTCCCTAATATTCTCTGCATTATTTCCCCCTCAACAAATACTTATTAAACACCAGCCGTATGTTGAGTACCGTGCCGAGTATTGGATCCCAGAATTGAAGCCAGGTTCTGCTCTTGAGCTCGACCCTATCACGGACATTGCATTGCTGGCATTGACTTTTGCAATTTAGCGAAGCCTTCCCTACTTTGCGGAGGGCTGTGGCTCCTCCATTCCTTAAAGGGTTCTAAAGGCTTAAGGTGAAGAAGTAATTGAGCTTCTTTAAAAAGTTAACATGGGGAAGCCAAGGGTGACTCGCAGAAGCCCACAGCTGGAGATGACCCGCAGTGGATTTAATGCTCGTTTCCCACCCCTGGTTAGTTCCTCCTTCCACCTTTGCGTGTGTATCTGGTTTTTTCTTCTCTCTCCTCATCTCCTTTCCCAACCCGTTGTGTTTTCTTATTGTCGTTCTTTGTCACCCCCTTATTAGAACTATTTTTAGACATTAGAACTCTTTGGGGGCATACTATGCAACCTAAGCTAGTTTAAAAATATATATTGACTTAAACACAATAACATGCCCTCTTCTTAACTTTAAAATCAGGTTAAGGGCACCTGGGAGGCTCAGTCGGTTAAGCAGGCCGACTTCAGCTCAGGTCATGATCTCACAGTCTATGAGTTCGAGCCCCGCGTCGGGCTCTGCGCTGACGGCTTCACATTCTGTATCTCCCTCTCTCTGTGCCCTTCTCTTGCTCACTCTCTGTCTCTATGTCTCTCAAAAATAAAAAATAAAAAAAAATTTAAAAAAGAATGCTAAAAAAATAAAAATAAAATCAGGTTAGCAGGACCATTCATAAGTTGAGTTTGCTTGTTGCAAAGAAAAAGAAACTGGTCCTAGGCATTTAATTACATATTAATTATATTACATAGTTTCCCTAATTTTTCCTGCACCTCCTTGGTCAGTCTTTAGCTTTCCTCTTTCTGTGTTTTATCTTCAGTGCTGTTAAAAACAAATATTAACTTCCTTAACACTTGAACTTTAGTACGGATCCTCAATTCCAACAAGAGCGAATATACAGAGTGCATAATATTGTTTATTTAAGCTTGGGGGTCCGTCAGAATGCCGTTTTCAGTAAGAATACAGGGAGAATTAGTGTTCTGTCTTCCCTGCATTTTGCTCTGGGTAGTTGTTTTCTAGAAAATGGGGACAGGTTGGAGAAAGTCACCAAGAACTCCATCTCTGCGTGGTGTGTCTGTCAGAACGGGCCCTTGCTGTAATCAGTCCCGCTGGGAGCAGAGAGGGGAGACGATTCCTCCCGTAGGGCGCCATTCCCTGTGCTTGTCCACCTGCACTTTGCACCAGTAAAGTGGGTTCCAGACATTTCTGAGAAATGATGTCTTTCAAACTCTTAAAATCTGAATCTGCTCGGTCCACCATAAATTTGATTATGTAACACTTGTCTACAGAGACAAGATAATTTATTAAATTTTAACAAAGGAGATTTTATTTTATTTTTAAAAGTTTATTTTTATTTAATATTTAAGAGAGAGATCGAGAGTGAGCTGGGGAGGGGCAGAGAAAGAGGCAGACCCAGAATCCAAAGCAGGCTCCAGGCTCTGAGCTGTCAGAATGGAGCCTGACGTGGGGCTTGCACCCACAAACCGTGAGACCGTGACCTGAGCCGAAATCAAGAGTCAGATGCTTAACCGACTGGGCCGCCCAGGCGCCCCCAAATGGGTTTCACCGCGTTAGCATACACGAAGGGTTGTTGAGAACTTGTTAGGTCCCACGTTCCTCTGTTTCATGTCAGTATTATAAACTGTCCTTACGGTCTGAAATGGGCTCTCTCAGGATGTCCAGGCTGAGTTTGGATTCTCCCCACTGAGTGGGCCTGGTGGCCAGGTGGGAGGGCAGCAGGCTTCTCACAGAGCCAGGCACCATTTGCATTCCCTAGAGAGCCCGCGGGCCACTCGGCTGACGCGCCAGCTGCGGTGGCCGGAGCGCCTGCGATCACCGGCATCCTTCTGGGCAGGGGGTTAGGGCCTGCGCATCTCCTTAGGCAGGAGATGGGATCCATTCTCAGGAGAAGGGATCGCGAGAGGGTCGCCCTGAAAGCACAGCTGCCGAAGGGCAGCAGCCGACGCGCGTTTGTCGGACACCACGACCCACCGCCTGTTCTGCTCCTAGTTTTCGGGGCTCTACCTCCTGTCCTTCTCCGTCATCATGGTGGGCTTCGTCCTCTACTGCTCCACCCCCACGCGCACGGCCGAGCCGGCAGAGAGCAGCGTGCCACCCGGCACCAGCATCGGCATCGACAACCTGGGACTGAAGCTGGAGGAGAACCTGCAGGAGACCCCCTCCGTGGCCTTGTAGCCGGGCAAGCAGGGGCGCACACACCTGAGGCTTTCCGGGGAGCCGGGACCGTCACCGGGAAGCGGGGAAGCACAGCCTGCGGAACGCCGAGGGGACTCCCTCCTGGACAATCGGTAGGCGGGAGCGAGCCCTGTGGCATCGCATCGGAATACAAATAATGCATCAAAGGTAGAAATACGAAAGTAGAGAAGACGGGTGGCTGGGATCATGTTGAGGACTAATACCTGTTCGCGTCGGGGACACAAGCCGGGCCCTGCGCTGGGGTCTCGGAGGCACAGGTGGGAGAGCAGTGGGGGAGGTAACCAGGCCCCATCCAGCCACAGGACAGGGCCTGAAAGCGGGCGTCCAACTGGGCTGGGCGGCCAGGAGGTGGGGGAGTCGGGGTGGTTTTGGGTAGGATTCCACATGGGAGGATTCTGGGTTTTGTCTCACTGAGACAGTCGTTGTCCGCAGTCACAGTGAGGTCTGGCGATTGCATATGGCGGCATGGGTGGGTCAGCCCCCGAGAAATCCGGAGATGCAAGTGTGAGTGTCATAGATGCAGGAAAGAGGGGGGCCGTACGGTAGACCGAGGAACCGTCTCTCCATCGTTCAAAGAGGATTCCACACGCCTTCTCACCAAGTGTTTGTAACGCGCCGTGAGACATCAGCTACCACTGTGCCCTTCACGAAAACTCTGTGTGTAAGCCTGTGTAATGTGATAAAGAAACCGAGGGCAGGTGTTTGTGCTATTAAAGGATTTTGATTTCATGGAAAAACATTCACTGTGTGGTTGCTTTGATTAACCAGTTCCAGCCCTTCTGGATTTTAAGTGGCTTCGTGTATTCCAGATTTCTCCATATCCAACATTTTAGGATTGTGTCTTCTGTAAGGTAGCAAACCCGTCTGGGGCTGTGTTGGGAGTTCAGAGCGAACCCACAGATCATTCGCTGGAATAAGCTTTTTAAAATTCTGAATTATCTTAGTTAAATTTTAAAAAAATATACGTTTTAAGTTTATTTCTTTATTTTGAGAGAGAGAGAGAATGAGTGCAAGTGGGGAAGGGGCAGAGAAAGAGAGAGGGAGAGAATTCCAAGCAGGCTCTGATCCCAGTACGGGGCTTGAACCCACGAACCTTGGGATCAAGACCTAAGCTAAAGTCGGATGCTTAACCGACTGAGCTACCCACGTGCCCCTAATTTTTTTTTTTACTTTTTTGAGTGAAATAAACTTTTATTCTCCGCAGCTGATTAAAACTGGTATTTGGTGTTTGCTCTGTACTATTCACCGCTGCCAATGAGTGGACGAGTTAGGTTACAGTGTTTGGCCCTTCGGGGAAGACTTTCAGTTTAATACATTATTTCTTAAACTACCTGCTTCGGGGGGGCGCCTGGGTGGCTCAGTTGGTTTAGCATCTGACTCTTGATTTCGACTCAGGTCATGATCTGGCGGACTGTGGGTTCGAGCCCCATGTCTGCTCAGCACTGACGGCACGGAGCCCGCCTGGGTTCTCACTCCCTCCGTCTCTGTCTGCCCCTCCTTGCCTCTCTCTCTTTCTCTCTCCTGCTTCGGCAGAAAGCTGGATGTCAGGACAGCGAAGTGGAGGGTCTCAGGTGACCGCATCCCACGTGTCTGTCGGTTCAAGGCGACCGTCATCTCCGTGAAGCCTTTCTCACACCAGCCAGGGCCTCTGCTCCTCTTGGCTCCCGGAACCCTTGTTCATATCTTCCTGGTAGCATTTATTGGGTGCTTGCTGTTTACATGCCCTTCCTCACCCCGGGCTGAGCTCATCCAGGTCCAGTGTGGCCTTTAGTCATCTTTCTAGACCTTTGGTCGTCTCACCTCCTGGGCGTTTATTAAGTGAACTTTGTCTTCGGTCCCAGTTCAGAACATCTAAGGGAGATTGACCTAAAGTAAGGGCTTTTATGCAGATACATTTAGGCAGTATTAGCCTACCCTGCTTGCCGTTTCCACCCGTCCCCCTAAACCTGCTGTTTTTCTCCTCTCCTGCCCCCTCTGGAGAGGCAGGGCTGAAGGAATTCCAACATGAGCATCCCGAATTAAAACTTAGAGTTGGGTCTTGCGGAGAAGCAATGCTGTGAATGACATTCAGCGGTTAAATGACAGTCCTGCAAGGCTGTGCGCCCCGGCCTCATCAGTTTGTGGGAACGGGGAGCTCTCCAGTCTCCGTAATAACACTTCCATGGAAACTGTGTTTGCAAACTTCCGGCTCACACACAGCTTCGAAACCCACCACGTTCTTACGCTGAGAATCTCCTGTAAATTCTCTTCCAGCCTGTTAGAACAAGATTGATGTTTCAATATTTTTTTTTGTAGATATTCATACCATTAAAAAAAAAAACCAGGCTGAATGTTATGACAGAGCTGCTAGGTGGTTCTCTAGTGTTGTGCAGAGGTGATAAATCGTGCAGTTGGACCGCGGTGACACTGGAAGGAAAGCAGGTTTTGCTGGGGCCATTTTCACTGTTGGCGCTTTGAAAGTAGCTTCTCTTGTGGTCGGGCCGTTAACACTCTCCCCCTGCTGTGAGGAGCGGCTCACAGAGGATTCTGTCACTGAGGATGTGTCATCCGTGGCGTTCCCAGCAGGTGGCGCTTTAATCGGTATTCATTACCAAGACTTGTGACATAAAACCATCGTCATTTTATAGTGCCTCCTTTAATGTCCTATTAAAACAAAGTGTTTTGTTTTAAAAGAGGGTATTCTGATGACTGCCCTCAGCAGGGCTGGGCTTTGATGAGCGGGCGAAGGATAGAGTTCTCCGAGAAGTGGGAACAGCAGGGATGGGCTTTGGTGAACAGGTGACGGATAGAGTTCTCAGAGAAGTAGGAGCCTCTCTTGGCAGGGCGGAGTTTGGCGGCTTGGGTGAACACGTTAGCCGCGGTTTCTTTCGGCTTGGCAGCCTGCAGCCCCCACAGCTCTCGAAACACTGAATTCTGAGGGGCTCCGTTTCCCCCGGAGCTGCTGAGCCAGCAGGTGCGTGGCTAGTGAGAGGAGCTGGGGAGATTTTCACGCAAAAACCAGCCCGATAGCGCTGTTTTTCCTGCAGCCCTGGAGCCTGCCCCTCGAAGTCGCCGTCTGCGTTGGCTCTGAGGTCTTCTGTCTGCCTGGTCACGACTCTCTTTTCTGTCATTATTATGGTGATGTGCCATTTTCATCCACATTTAATCACTTAGTATCTGGACACAGCCGCAGCCCTCAGAAGATATCCATAAATCAGGGAAGTTCAGCAGATAGCCACTTAGCTGATTAAAAGGCAGGAGATTTATGGGGAAATTAGGTAATGCTGAATCTGCAGTTTCCCATGGTCTTAGGGCATTTGGAGACGTCTGGCAATCTAGAAGTGGTATCTCAAGGGGGAGTTAAGGCTCTTCAGAAGAGCAGGATTTTACTTGTAGGATTTAATGTCCCAAATTTTCTTGTCTTGATGCTTTTGTCGTGCCCTTTATTCCTTGGCTGAAATCCTCTCCTCTTCAAGCAATCCTAAAGTGCACATACTTTTGGAGAAGGAAATTTAGGTCGAAAGGGAAGTCATTTGAACAATTAATTGGCTCCGACTGAATATAGCAAGCATTCAGATGATGCTGCATAATCATCCCACGGTGAGCGAAGACTACCGGTGGCCTGCCCAGGGGGAGACCAGATTCTAGACCCCAGGTATGACGGAGGGGACTAGCAGTGCTAGTGACCAGAGTTCCCACGCGGAGCCCCACCTTCCCTGACCACAGAGGTTACTTTCTTTCTGCCAAGTGCCCGTGCTTTTCCACTCTGAGTATTTCCCCTTCTTCCATTCTTGGCGCTGTCTCTTCCGACTTGGTCTTGTGAGCCCATGTGAGAGCTTGTCCAGTTTGGTCTTTGTGAAAAGGCTGCTAGGTCAGTGCGAGCGCCTTAAATGGTGGTGCGGGGCGGGGGGCGGGGGGGACACAAACACTCCGTCATCACCTCTGTCACCAACTCCTCCCCAGCCCTACCCTCCAGCATCTTGTTTCTCCAGAAACTGCTTTGTCAGTAGGACTGATAGCAGCCACCCCAGGGAATCTGCCCCTGCCCTTGACGCACACTTAGAGACTTTCCCGAAGAGCTTCAGTTTCCAGTCCGCCTGTTGGGTTGAGTGTAAATGGTACCTTCACTTGGCCGCAACTGGCAAACAACAATTTGGAGGGTTCAACAGGAGGGGGAGGGCCAAGGCCTGATTCCTGATCTGCTCACTGTAGCGCGAGCCACGCCGGAAAGGGGTATGTGGCCCAGCTGAGAGCCGCGTCTGGCTGGGGAGCATAGTGTACCTCCCAAGGACTCGGGTCATGGTACATGAACGTGGGTCATGCCCCCATCGCCTTGTGGGGAGCAGAGTAGGAAGACTCTAGGTCAGGCAGGGCCGCTGGCTGGGAGACTGATTTGTAGAGAGAAGGGCACTTTCTAACGGCCTGGAGTTCAGTGACTGCGTGCTAATCTAGGAAGAAGGTTGCTGGGTTGTAGGAGGCTGCCCACAGAGATCCCCGAGACACAGATGCGTGGGACGAGAAGAGGCTAGGGAAGGTGAGAGTCCTAGGCCTCTGAGACTATGGGTGGCACCACGTTCCTGATGGTCGAGGGGTGCCATTGTCCAGCTAACATAGGCAGGAGGCCTGGGGTTTCTGCTTTGTCGGTCTCTGTGGTTTCTGCTCCCCAATCTACGGTATCACCGTGGAGAAGATGGCCCTCTGGAGTCCCACCGAGGATGCCCTGCCTTTCCTGGTGAGGCCTGTGCTGATCCAGGCAGGCACAGACTTGATACGGTGCATCGTGGATCTCTAGGGAACGACCCGAACCTGCCGGAGCCCGGCCAGCAGGGTCACAGTCCTTGATAGTTAGCATTCACATTCAGACATGGTCATCTCTTTAAGGTGTCAGCTGAGCTTGTACACTTAATATATGTCTCTTGCCCAGAGCTACTGACTTTATTTTCTGTCTAGGGGTCTACACTTTGTGGGGTCAAGCAGTTTTAAATTTTTCAGTCCTCAAAACACAGAATATTCAGTACTTCGAAAGCCATGAAGGTTACTCACCTTTTTAGAGGAGATTCTCCGAGAGATTGCAGTATGCCGTCACCCAAGTCAGAGGCAACAACTATTTTCAATGAATCTATGCCAACCCATCCCCTTTTGCAGGGAAGATACTGTCAATAAAGGTAGAGCAGTTTTCTGGTGCCTTCCTGGCTGAAAAAGAGGGGAGAAAAACCTCCACAGATGTGTTATCTGCACAAAGTCATTCCACTATATTAAATTTAGGATGACTGACTTACGTTTAAGAATACACTCTCGAGTCTGAAAATTCTGGCGATTTTTCTGTAGAGGTGTAACATTTACGAGTCATTTCTCGGATGAGGATTAATAACTACTTGGGCTTTATTGACACAGCAGTAAAATTTGTTGCCAACAGCAGTATTCAGTTTTTGGCCCGCTGGAATGATTAGTTTGTGTTTTTCTCAAAGCAATAAAATTTATTTCCAACAAAGCAACTGTACATTTTATTTTCTTCCAATTTCATGTTTAACATTTTCCCCCAAAGTTTTTATTTATTTATTTTGAGAGAGACAGAGATAGTGCGAGTGAGGGAGGGACAGAGAGATAGAGATAGAATCCCAAGCAGTTCCATGCTGCCAGCACAGAGGTCAATGTGGGGCTCAAACTCCCAAACCATGGGATCATGACTTGAGCCAAAACCACGAGTGAGTGGCTTAACTGACTGAGCCACCAAGGTGCCCCCATATTTAGTTTTATTATCGCTCTCTGTTTCTCTCTCAGTACGGTCAGCCAACTCCTGCCTCCCATCACTCACCAGCCCTCAGTAAGAATTTGACACTGCCCGCCATCTTTCCTCCCAACTGCCTCCATAACTTGGATGATCTGTGCCCATGTGGATGAATTGCCCACACTCGAATCTCACAGTTTACTTGTGTCCTCCACGCCAGTGACTGTTGCCTTAATTTCTCTGTTGCTCTCATGATGCATCTATGCTTTGTTATCACTTAGAAGTGCTCTGTGTATTCCCATATCCTGTGTTCTGAGCACAATTTGCATCCCTAAGCCCAGCATGCCTGTTTTTTCCAGCCCTTCTGAACTCTTATTGTTTTGTTACGTTCATTTCCCCCCTTCTAGAATATTCTTCTCCCTATTCTGCCTAGAGTCTGTGATTAATTGCTTGGACTTCTTCCCTTCTCACCTACATTCTTCATTTCCTTGCACCTACATCCTGTCCAGCAAAACCCCAGTGCTGGGTCAGTGGTGTGGTGTGATACAGTATCTTTCACGACTTCCTAGACTGAGAGATACAGATTTGTCCCAACCTGACATTTCTAGCCCATAATCTGAGCATCACTCAGCTACCTGTTTAACATCACCTCTGGTGTAGCTTAGGAGATGCGTGTTGGAGAATCCCTAGGCTTGAGAGTCTGGGTTATTCTTCTATCCGGTCAAGGGACTTACATGATACTGGATAAGGTATCGGCAGTTGTGTACTGGAATCCTTCCTATCAACTTCATCCTCTCTTCTTTGGTTTCTGTTGGTATTTCTAATGTTTCATTCCTCACTTTTTTTAGATAGGAAATTAATTAATTAATTAGTTAATTTATGAGAGCGGGCTTTCACACACATGGGAAGGGTGAGAGAATCTCAAGAAGACTTTGTACTCACCGTAGAGCTGGAGTGGCGCTCAGTCCCATGAACCATGAGATCATGACCTGAGCTGAAATCAAGAGTTGGACGCACAACTGACAGAGCCACCTAGATGTCCTGCAACTACAGACTTGCGTTCAGAATGTCGTATTGTACTGCTGTTATTTCCCTGACTTCTGACAAGCCAAGCACTGGTTCAAGAAGTTTGAACCTCGGGTACAGCTGTTCAAGTGACATGTTCAAGACATATAGAATGTTCAAGACAGTCTATACTGCCCTGCAGTGCTAACATGGGGGCTGACACCTAGGGCCCTCGGAGACCATGAAAATTGTCAGTCCAACAGCCCTGTACAACAAGATTGGTTATTGCAACTTTAATTATAACAGTGAAAATTTGAAAACATTGGTCCATCAACAGAAAGGATTAATAAATTTTGGTGTATTTGCAAATGTAATGCTACTCAGAGATTAAAAAGGAATGTGCTTATGATACATATGAGGACGTAAATAAATCTCACAAACATCATATTGAGTGAACGAAATGAGGAAGAAAAGAGTACATATTGTATGATTCCGTTTATATAAAGTTCAAAGACAGGCAAAACTAACTTATAGAGAATAGAGAAGAAATTGACAGGAAATAGAACTCAGAATGGTAATTGCTTCCGGGCAGCACAAGGATCCTTGGAAAAGTGCATGAAGGAACTTTCTAGGGTGGTGGAAACATTCTGTACCATGCGTGGACATACTGGTTAATGAGTATCCAATAGTCTTTATGCCCATTGACTCCTTTTGCTCAAACCTACCTCATCTTGCACTGTTCCTTGTTCTGTTTGACCTACCTGATTCTCCACCCTCCAGCTGTGACCTGTACCTCTCGGGATGGGAAACCACGGGGGTCGTGAAGGGGGTCCTGCGCCAAAGACGTGGCATGTAAGCTCCCTGTGGACCCTGTCACGGGATGAACAGCATTTGGTCCAGAAGCGTGGCTGTGGGATGTGACCTTCAACCCACAGAATTCACCCTCCCAGGGGATTAGGACCCTCTGCCAAACACACAAGGAAATTTGGGTCTGCTCTCTGTGAGAAGAGACCTTGGCACTCCAAACAGCAACTTCCTCAAGGACTTATCGTCGCTGTAATAAAAGCAATCTGGTATAGGTACGAATTTTTTTAATTATAATTTCCAATAAATAAAAACTCTACAGGTCAGTGAGCTCTGGTAGGCAGAATAATGCCTCCCCCCAAAGAAGTTCAAGTCCTAATCATTGGAGCCTGTGGATATGTTAGCCTACATATTACAGATGTGGTCAAGTTAACAATCTTGAGATGGGGAGAATTTCCTGGATCTAGTGTAATCACAAGGGTCCTTATAAGTGACACTGGAAAGCGGGAGGTCAGGGAAGGAACAGAAGCAGAGTCAGAGTGAAGGGACAAGATGAAAGCAGGACCATGAAACATGAGAGAAGGGCAGCCTCTAGGAATTGGAAAAAGCAAGACGACAGATTGTCCCCTGGAGCCTCCATAAAGGAACACAGCCTTGCCCACACCTTAATTTTGATCCAGTAAGAACCATTTCAGACGTACAGTCTCTAGAATTGGAAGGTAATATATTCATGTGGTATCAAGTCACTAAGTGTGTGGCTGTTTGTTACACAACACATAGAACACTAATACACCAACCACCTATGGTTAACAAATGCTTACATCCCGGCGTCAGGCGGAGCAGGGGGACCAGAGGCATCTTAGACTCTAATCTTTTCAACTAGCTGAGGGACTGTGGACAGTAATAGTGTTCAAGTCATTGAGCCCCAGATCCTCTCCTGTTAAATGGGGATGATGGCAGGCTCATATTTCCATTATTTGTCTCAAATATCTGTTGCTCATACCCTGAGCCTGGAAAAGCATCCAACAGAGGGTAGGGTCTGGGCTGTGGAGTCAGTCAAACCTGTGTTCAAATTCCACCTCTTTTATTTGCTAGCCGCAGTCTCAGGCGAGTCATTTAACCTCTCTAAGCCTTTTCTTCATCTGCTAAATGAGAAGGGTTATCATGCCTCCTGCCCCACGGAGGGTTTATGCGCTCAATGCATGTTATCGACTCAGAGCACGGCCTGGCATTTAACAGGTGCCCAACACACTCATCGTTGGGGCCATTATCTCTGTGACCTTAGGTAAAGTTATCATGTAAGGAGGAACTTTGCTTATTTGTAATGTGGTTGTACTCTAAGAAATACCCACTTCACAGACTCCTATGAGGATTAAATAATAGTGCCAGGTACTTAGTAAGGGATCAAAAATACCCACTCCCTTTTGTACACATGCTTGTGGGTAGCATGGGGGAATTTCTTAGATACTTGCTTGGAGGAGAGAGTTGTGTAGCAGTTGAGTGTTTGGGCTTTGGAGAAAGACCTAAAGATTTGAATCTCCTGTAACTTGGTGACTTGGGGTAAGTTACTTAAGCTCTCTGAGCTTCAGTATTCTTAACCTCAATAGTTTCACCTACAGGATTATTTTAACACTCAGCAGAGTGACTCACAGAGAGTAAATGCTCATTAAAATGTGGCTAGCGTTTTGGTAGAAGGATGTCACCCGACTTTCCCAGTGTACCTTAACAATCAGAAGAACCCACTGTACATAGTATATGCTCAATAAATTTCTCCTGAATTTATCTCATTTCAGAAAATAGTATTTTTGGGTGGATTCTCATCCAGGAGCTCATTGGGTCTTTCAAAAATTGTTTTCCCCCAGTTCACACAAATGGTTGATTATTGTTATGAAAAACTGAAGAAATACAGGTAAGAATAAGAAGGTAACAAAAATTCCTCCAGTTCCTACCAACCAGAGATAATCACCATCAGTGATTTGGAGAATGTCTTTCCAGATTTCTATGCATGTACTCACATGAATAAAGTTTGCACACATACACACACACACAAGTCTACATTCATTGGCCTATACAGTACATACCACTTTTTTATTTTCTTTCTTTCTTTTTTTTTTCATTCAAAAAGATGTCATAGGTATCTTCCCAAGCAGAGAATATTGCTCTTCCTGTCTTAAGAGTTGAAAGCTTGAGGGGTGCCTGGGTAGCTCAGGTCATGATCCCACAGCTTGTGGGTTCGAACCCCACATTGAGCTCACTGTCTGCTTCAGATCTTGTGCCCCACCCCCACTCTCTCTGCCCCTTCCCAGTTGCACTCTCACCGTCAAAAATAAATAAATCTTAAAAAACAACAACAAAAGAGTTGGCTGCTTGAACCAGTAACGAGACACCTGGTAAATCAAAGAGGTAGACACTAGGTGGCGGTGTTGAGACAAAGAATGGGAACATAAATCCCAGCGTTACTTAGGAACAGGAGGCCCCTGGGACTTTGTTCAGCTGAATCTTGCCATTGACATTCTGATCATTAATAACTGGTAAAAGGGTATTTATCTGACTAAGATTGTATTTCTTTGAAGGCTTCGTATTCCTCCAGCAAGCCTCAGCTCCTAAAGACTCTTAAAAGGTAAGGCTGCCTTCAGATCTGTTTTATCCGCAGTCTGTGAGGGTGACAATCTGCCCTCTAACGGGAGGAGTGAACAACTGACTGTCTCCACATTGTCTTCCCAGCCCCCAATCCGGACCCAGTGGAGGGACCAGCAAGCCTGTCCTTCCTGAAGAGCAAGCCTGAGACTCGATTTCTGTCCAGGGCAGCAGAAGCCCCGCAGTGAGGCCAGAACCAGCTCCCTGACTGGCCCGGGGTCCTGTGGGTGGTGCTTGGCTCTGAGAGTCCAAGGCCCAGGGACCTAGAGCCCCACGCTCCTCGTCAAGTGCATCCACAGAGATAGTAGGTCAGCCTAGACCTTCAGAAGCCTAGCCTGCTTTGAGTCACCTGGTTTTCTTCCTTCCTTCCTTCCTCCCTCCCTCCCTCCCTCCTTCCCCCCTTCCTTCCTTCCTTCCTCCCTTCCTTCCTTCCTTCCTTCCTTCCTTCCTTCCTTCCTTCCTTCCTTCCATTTTCAAGAGAGAGCACTAGTGAGGGGCAGTGCAGAGAGAGAAAGGAAGACCAGAATCTGAAGCAGGCTCCAGGCTCTGAGCTAGCAGCACAGAGCCCAACGTGGGACTTGAACCTATAAGTCGTGAGATCATGACATGAGTCGAAGCTGGACACTTAATCGACTGAGCCACCACGGCGCCCCAAATTACCTAGTTTTCTGTGGAGACTTTCCACTTCGGATACCAACACACACAGACACAAACACACACTTTGATATTAGTGCAGTATGCTCTGTTGGGAAGAGTGCAAGATGCAACTCAGGAGTTTCAGGTCCAATTTTATGACCTTGGTTATATCTCTTACCCTACTTCTCCATCTCGGTTTTGTGAAATAGGAGTATTAGAAAACCACCGGTCCTGGGCGCCTGGGGGGCTCAGTCGGTTGAGCATCCGACTTCAGCTCAGGTCATGATCTTGCGGTTCATGAGTTCGAGCCTCACATCGGGCTCTGTGCTGACAGCTTGGAGCCTGGAGCCTGCTTCAGATTTTGGGTCTCCCTCTTTCTCTGCCCCTCCCCTGCTCACGCTCTGTCTCTCTCAAAAATAAAAAAATATAAAATTAAAAAAAAAGAAAACCCCAAGTCCAAGATGGGGTCACTTTTGCCTGGCCACGTCACCAAGATGGGACTTAATACCTAATCTGACTGCATTTCCAGCCACCGCCAGAGGGGTAGTATTTTTGTTGTTTTTAAGATTTTATTTTTAAGTAATCTCTACACCCCACGTGGGGCTTGAACCCACAACCCAGAGATCAAGAGTTGCACGCTCCACCAAGTGAGCCAGCCTGGCGCCCCAGAAATGTGGTCGCAGCTAGTCAGTCAGGAATTTTCCAGTCAGCACCAAGGATGTACTATATCACATGGGCCCCAAAGGAAAATGAGCTAATCTGCCTAATAATAAGACCTCCCGCTGTTCCCCTAAGGGAAAGTGATTTCCCTGGAATAGTCCTTTCTTCTGCTAATAACTTCCTTGCCCCACCCTCCTTCCTCTGAAAACCTTAAATTTTGTACAACTGGTTGAGATGCTCCCTCTTCACAAACAGCTTAATGATGCCAATTAGATCTTCGTATTTCCTCACGTGCATTTTTGTGTATTACACGAGTGATAAGAGCCGGCCCCATTCTGGGGTCTTAAATATGTAGACGATACACATGCTTAGGACCCTGCCAGCCACACTCATAAATTAGAAAACACATTCTGAACTTGAGCATTTCTATATTTAAGAATAGCTGTCATGGGGAAAATCGGTGCTTTGTGAGTTTCTTTACCTTTATGTTATGATTCGGTTCGTTTTTAGTTTGCAGTACACTGACTTTTCAAACCACCCCGTGATAGAAACGCCTCCAAGCCTAGAACCATCGAAATACTCTGTGATTCAGGACACGAAGGTATTTTCAGAGTCAGAGCTCAGTCCTGTCACATTTGCTGACAATAACCCCATGTGTCTATTATAGCACTGAGTCACTGACATAAATTTCATCTTACGGGAAGCGGCACAAGGGGAGAAGTGGCTTTGTTCACACAGACTCTGGGAAAAGCTACGAGTCACACTTGCTCTGGAAACAGACCCTTCTGGCTTTAGGGGAGAAAATACCCGTCTTCATTGCACAGCCCGAAAAGGGAAAGCTTGAGGCGGTGCTTTGGGGAAGGACATTAGTGAAAATGTAAGAGCCATCTAGCTCTCCTTCTGCTCCCAAGCAACCGAAAAGAGGGTTGGGGCGCCTGGGTGCATCAGACAGTTGAGCATCACTCTTGATCTGGGTTCAGGTCTTGATCTCAGGATCGCGAGTTCAAGCCCCTCGCTGGGCTCCATGCTTGGTGTGGAGCCTGCTTTTTTTTTTTTTTTTTTTTTTTAAAGAGGGTTAACTAGTGACCCAAATGAGGCGTTGTCTATTTGATAACATTGCGTTCAATTCAATGCAATGAATATATTTCAATCCACTTAACAGCTTTTTAAACATTTTTTTTTAATGTTTACTTTTTGAAAAGGAGATAGAGTGCAAGCAGGGGAGGGGCAGAGAGAGAGGGAGACACAGAATTTGAAGCAGGCTCCAGGCTCTGAGCTGCCAGCACAGAGCCGGACGCGGGGCTTGAACTCAGGCGCCACCCAGGCACCCCATCCACTTAATGACTTCTTGAGTGGCTCCTGTGGCTAGGGAATGTGGGACTTCATCCCTGCCTTCGGGAGGCGTGATCTGGAAGCCACAGACAGGTGCACAGCTCTGTTCTCCGCTGCAGTCCAGTAAGCCCGGGGCCTTCGTGCATCTCTGTTCGTGGTCTTGTCTCCTCTGCTTGGAACACAGGAGGAATGCGTTGTTGTTTTTGGATGAACGAATATATAATCCATGCGAGGTGGAATGTGACAGCTGCTATCAAAGAGATCAAGTGTGGTGTTGGAAGCTGGATTAAAATGAAAAGGAGAAAGGGACACTGAGGAAAGGAGGTGTTTAGGGACCTTTAGGGATGGGTGGCATTTTGAAGGGAGCAGGGAGGGGGTCAGTGACTGCTCTCTGGTTCCAAGAGGGATGGTGATGGAACATGAGGAGCAAAAGCAAGGAGGCAGAGAGAGACGAGGGCAAGACAAACTTCAATACACATCGAAACAGCGCCTCCGGCTTCCTGTGGCAGGCTCTGCTGGAAGCACTTCCTAAGCGTGGGCTCGGTGAATCCCGCGTCTGTGAGATGTGCTCTGATCACCTCCTCTCACAGATGGGGAAACTGAGACCCGGAAAGGTCACACTCACTCCAGCCTTCAAACCCAGGCGGCCGTTCTCCAGAGACTCTGTCCGGACACACACCTGGAAAGTGCAAAAGTGGACACAGATCGCTTTTCCCTCTGTGGCCAAGGCTTTGGAATGTGACTTTGTCTCTTCTCCCATCAGGAAGTGGGGCTGACTTTCTCTAACCCCTTGAGTCTGCACTGTATGTGTGACTTGCTTTGGTCCGCCACACGCAGCAATAGCGACGCTGTGCCGGTTCCAAGCTTAGACCACGTTGGCTTCGGGTCGCATGGTGGATCCTTGGCCACTGGTCAGTCAGAGATGTGGTTCCGTGACCCCCTTTGTTCGGGCGGACAATAGCCCTTTCCCACACCCTCCCAGCTGATCCCAGCCCAAATCACCCACCCACAAAATCAGGACCTAAGTAAATTGTGGTTGTTTTAAGCCACAATTTATGATTTGGGATTGCTTGTCAAGCAACAAAAGCTCATTGATACGTGACTACGCCGTGCCGCTTCTGGCTGCGTCTTACGTTGTAGAACACATTTCGTAAATGATATTGCATGTAGTCTCACAGTTATTATGTGAGATGGGATTTTTAAAAAAAGCAGAGATTTTAGAAGTTGTCCAAAAAACAGGATTAAAATGTTTGAAATGTATAGTTTCAAAAATCAGAGGTCAAAGAAGACTTGGGCCTAATGCTGCTAAGAAACAGAGGCTCTAGCCAGCAGGCTGCCGGGCCTCCTAAGCGAACCACAGACGTGCCACCGACGTGAGAGGAAAGCCCTGGGGTCGAGGCACTGAAGCTTAAGGCAGAAGAGCTCCACCGGGAGCCTTGAGGGGACGCAGAGTGATGGCGGCCTGGGACGGGAAGGGAAACTCCACAAGGTAAAGGAGTCCCGGCTCCGGTAGGACAGAGGAGGGACACTTGCTTATGACCTTGTCTGTTGCCTGCATGGATCATCGAGGGGTCTTGGATCGTAGAACAGAGAGATGGCAGCGCCAGTCCAGGGCCGAGACAGTGGGATACCAGCAGGGCGACTGACGCAGGGGAGGCACAGCTAACAAGGATGCAGTCTGATAACTGAGCCTCCCACCTCCTCCTCAGGAAAAATGCAGTGTTCTTCTCTGCTTCTACACTCACACCTCCCTTCTGACACCACGTACCCAGCGCCGGCCTCAGATCGCGCAGGTAGAGGGGCTCAGCTCACAGACTGCCCCACCTCCTCTCAGACACCACCCCCAAGTCCTAGGTGGTGTACTTCTGACTGTCCAGCTGGAAATTGGGGGTTCTCAGAACAATCTCCTCGGGTTTCAGAATTTGCTAACAGGACTCCTAGAAGTCAGGGAAACCCTTTACTTACTTAGATTTCTGGTTTTTCATAAAAGGAAAAAACTCAGGAACAGCCAAGATGGAAGAAGGTTCTCGGTGGGGGGGGGGGCACCTCCCCGCCCCTCCAGGTGTTCACCAACCCGAAACCTCCCTGAACCCCTGCGGTTCATTTTTTTTTTAATGGCGACTTCATTATGTTGGCACACGTGATTGAATTCAATCTCTAGCCCGTCTCTCCGCCCTAGAGGTCAGGAACTCTCAGTCCCTCCCCTCTCATCAGCGGATGGTCCTTGCCATCACCTGCACCGCCCCCCCCCCCCCCCCCCCCCTGGCCGCCCCGGGAGTGATTTTATTAGTATAAACACAGTGTGGTTGAGCTGGGCTCGGATGCATCACAAAAGATGCCCCCTGCCTTTATCACCCTCATGACGTAGGGCATTCCAAGGATTTTAAGCTTGGTGTTAGGAGGGGGACAAACACCAAATATGTATTTCTTATTATCAGTCACAGTTATCACACCCCACACATCCTAGGCTGGATAATTACAATGCAGAGAGAAAAAAGGTCTTTCAGGGGAGATGTTGGAGGGGTTTAGGTAACTTCTCTGATAAGCGGGAGATCGGGTCTGAGTCACCTGGTGAAGGTGCAGGAAAGGAAACCGTCCCCCAACTCCCCAGGAATGATACAAGCAAAAGTCTGGGCCTTAACCCCTCAGAGGCCACAGTA
The DNA here is from genome assembly GCA_030068075.1 of Paguma larvata. Classification (NCBI taxonomy): domain Eukaryota; kingdom Metazoa; phylum Chordata; class Mammalia; order Carnivora; family Viverridae; genus Paguma; species Paguma larvata. The sequence goes on along the minus strand of CM057831.1, from coordinate 1,484,525 downwards.
TCACGATAATGAAGGAGTCTAGTGTGTTTGAAGGAACACCACCCAGGGATGCCTGGGTGGCTCAGGTGGTTTAGTGGTCAGACTCTGGATTTTGGCTCAGATCATGATCTCACGGTTTGTGGGTTTTAGCCCCACATGGGGCTCTGCACTGACACTGTAGAGCCTGCTTGTATTCTCTCTCTCGCTCTCTCTCTTTATTCCTCTCCCACTTGTGCTCTCTCTCTCTCTCAAAATAGACTTAAAAAGAAAGAAAGAAAGAAAGAGAGAGAAAGAAAAGAAAAAGAAAGAAAGAACACCATCCAAATGACCAGTATTAGAGGAAATAGAATTCATGTAAAACTTGGACTAAGATTTTAAAATAAAATAAGCTTGGGATGCCTGGGTGGCTCAGTAGGTTGGGTGTCCAACACTTGATTTCAGCTCAGGTCATGATTTCACAGTTTGTCAGTTGAACCCCGCATCAGCCTGTGCGCTGACTGCTTGGATCTGCTTGGGATTCTGTCTCCCTCTCTCTCTGCCCCTCCCCCTATCTCTCTCTTTAAATAAAAGTAAACTTAAGGAAAAAAAAAAAAAAAAAGCTTGGGGTGCCTGGGTGGCTTAGTTGATTAAGCGTCTGACTTCAGCTTGGGTCATGATTTCAGTCTGTGAGTTCGAGCCCCGTGTCGGGCTCTGTGCTGACGGCTCAGAGCCTGGAGCCTGCTTCAGATTCTATGTCTCCCTCTCTCTCTGCCAGAACTATGGGTGCTTGAGTGGCTCAGTCAGTTAAGCATCCGACCCTTGATTTTGGCTCAGGTCATGATCTCATGGTTCGTGGGTTTGAGCCCTTTGTTGGGCTCTGCCTCTGACGGTGGGGAGCCTGCTTGGGATTCCCTCTCCCTCTGTCTCTGCCCCTTCCCTGCTCGTGCTCTCCCTCTCAAAATAAATAAAAAAATAAACATCAAAAAACAAACATATCATAACTAATACAAATATTTGGTGAAATTGTTGACTCCACGCTCAAATAATAATAAAAGTCAGCACTGTTTCTCTAGGCCAGAATTAACACACTTGAAAATAATAGAGAAAATAAGAATCTGATAACAGTATTATATTATTAAAATATAGTGGTTACAGACTGAAACAGAAGTTTTCAACTAGATATTCGTGCACGAATGGGTATTGCCTAAAAATGGTGTTGAAATGAAAGAAATAAATAAGAAAAAACTTGAAGTTATTTTAAAAGCACAAATTTCATGAGACTACGTATGCCTGGTTGAGAACGTTATGTAAAATACATTATAGTTCGTGACTCCAGGGGTCAGGAATGAAGGAAAAGAATAAAGAAATTAAATAAAATATAAATGGAAAAGAAAAGAATAAATAGATAAAAAGAGCGGTATTTGCATGGGCTGATATGATAATGCGTTAAGAATTAAGATTCTGCTAACTCTTCATCTAAGGTAAAAGAAAACAAACAAAACCCAACCTCATAAATAGACATCCTGCAAATCCCCGGGGACGCGGCTCATGTTACGGCCGGCAAGCAAAGGTTACGAAGATGGATCATTAGAAATCGCACGGCATGTTGAGAAACCGTATGACAGATTTTCCAAGCATGTAAGTATTTCGTTGAAATAAACTCGACAACTTGTTAAATCGAGGACTCTGGGCCCTCACGAAAGGTGTGGTGCTCTGCCTGCTCGCCCCCTTCTGAGTCCTGATCATCGAAAACTCACCGGACCTTCTCACATGAAACCCGGGCAGCAAAGAGTAGGGGTTTTCCACCATCACGTGGTGATCGTCACTCCACAGAATGCAGAGTGGGAAGCAGCTGTCTGTGACCTTGAGTCACAAAGATTCGTGGTTGGAGTATTTCTGCCTCATGGAATATTCTGCCCAAATGCCCCCTCCTGTTGATGGAATTCACATCAGGGCCCCTCTGGATGATGCTGTGTAGAAAGTGCACAGTCTTAAAGAGGGTTGGGTTTCAATTGGCTTAATCCATTTGGCTAAAATAATGAGCTCTAGGCAGTGTGGTCAAAACAAAAGTATCCAAGGGAACTGTGTTCCTTTGACTCATAAAATATTTTTAGAAGAAGCCTATTAAATGGTTGTCCGGTCCAGTTCTTCATGTGATGCTTAACAGTGCTTAGCAAAATTCCATTAATTAGTCATTTAATTATGATTGAACATCCTTGTCTAGAAAGCTCATTAAGCCAGCAATAGGGATTGAGTTACCCTTTTGATACATTAGCATATTTATTGACAAAAATTTGTTGAATACCAACTCTGCGCCAAGTCCTGGGCATGCAAGGCCGAACAGATACACAAACTTCCTACTGCGTGGGGCTTCCTATCTGGCTAGAGAGAGGAATCAGCATAGAGATAAAGAAGAATATGTCAGTGGGGCGCCTTGGCGGCTCAGTCGGTTAAGCCTATGACTCTTGGTTCCAGCTCACGTCCTGATCTTACGGTTTCATGAGTTCCAGCTTCTGGTCTGGAAACGCAGAGCCTGCTTGGAATTCTCTCTCCAACCCCCACCGCCCCTCTCTCTCTGCCCCTCCCCCACTCATGCTGTCTCTGTGTCTTTCAAAATAAACAAATAAACTTAAAAAAAACTAAAAGACGAATGTCAGGGAATAATCAGTATGCAATGATGTCATAAAGATGTAATGAACGCAGTGAGGAAACTATGGGGCGGGTAGTGGGATGGCGATGGCAAGTGCAGGGGGAGGGATCTCAATAGCAAGACAGAGTCATTCAAAGGAAATTTTAGGGGAAAACACCCAAGACTGAGGCAACGACTGAGCAGAGACTCGATAGCTAGAACAGTACCATACGGCATGTTGGGGGACAAGGAAGATCTTGACTTGAGGGGCGGGTATCCGCTACTCATTTGTGGGTTTTTTTTTTTTTTTCTATTTTGGGAATCATATTATTCATTCATCTTTTTAACTTAAAAAATTGGATGTCCTTTCTTTTTCTTCTATGTTTTCAGATGTTCCTGGTACAGCCTGGAAATTAATTTCTTGTTAGTTTTACACGTGGCAGACTTTTTCTCATGTTTGGTGTGCGTCATGGAACAGAAATCCTTAATTTCGTTGTAGTTAAATCTCATCAACTTTTCTTATGGTTTTGCTTTCTGGGTCTTGTTTAAGAAATCCTTCCCTAAGTTTATAAGCTATTTTCTGGCATTTTTTTCTCATTTGCCTTGTGGATTTGCCTTTCATATATAGTTATTAGCACACCTGGGATTTACCCTGACTAGTGGTGTAAGGTGTAGGGGTGTCTGAGTGGCTTAGTTGGTTAAGCGTCCAACTCTTTCTTGATCTTGGCTTAGGTCAGGGTCTCACAGTTCATGAGTTTGAGCCCCGAATTGGGCTGATGGCACAGCGCCTGCTCAGGGTTCTGTCTCTCCTTTTCTGCCCCTCCCCTGCTTGTGGTCTCTCTCTCTCTCTGTCTCTCTCAAAATAAATAAATACACTTAAAAAATTAAATTAAAAATGTTTTTTAAAAATGGTGTGAGGTGTGGATCCACATTAATTTTTTCTTATGTCATAAGTCACTTTTTTCAACATCATCTTTGCCTCGTTTTGTTTTTAATGTTTATTTATATTTGAGAGAGACAGTGGGTGAGCAGGGGAGGGGCAGAGAGAGAGGGAGACACAGAATCTGAAGCAGGCTCGAGACTCTGAGCTGTCAGCACAGGGCTCAATGTGACACTCAAACTCACACATGGTGAGATCATGACCTGAGTTGAAGTCAGACACTTAACCGACTGAGCCACCCAGGTGCCCCTTCTTTGCCTCGTTTTTAGTGGTGCCACTTCTATAAACCAAGATCTGGGCACTAGGCATGCTCATTGCTGTGGGCGTGTTTCAGAAATCACAGAGTTTATGCTCGTACCTCCAATGCCAATTTGAGACGGCAAGAATCTTCCTTCCTTCCTTCTGCTCATTACACAGTTGTCTCTCCTTTCCTCCATGCTGAGAACTCTGGCTTCCTCAAACAAAATCACATTTCCTCTCTCCTACAATAAATACAGAATAGATTCAGAATAGTTGCATCCACACCATGATGAAAACAAACCTACCAAAAAAGGAGTTTGGGATTTGTTTGCTGCTCTCTCTCTCTCTCTCTCTCTCTCTCTCTCTCTCTCTCCTTCTCTCTCTTACTCATTCATTTGAAATACAATTGAGTTGATTTGTCTCTGTTTACATTCAGCTTTAGGTATTCCCCACTCTTGCTGATTTAGTTTCACTGTTTGCATATGCAGAATACAAACACGCTAGGGAGCCTGGGCGACTCAGTCAGTTAAACAAGGATTCTTTATTTCGGTTCCAATCATGATCTCAGGGCTTTGGGTTCGAGCCCCGCCTCGGGCTCTCCACTGTCAGCACAGAGCCTGCTTGGGATTCTCACTCTTCCTCTCTCTCCGCCCTTCCCCCATTCGTGTGCCCACATACTCTCTCTCAAAATAAATAAATAAACCTAAAAAATAAATAAAAATGAAAGCATTTCCTTTGATAGCTGGAACATGTGTATTATTCACTGTAATAGTTACTTTTGTTTTTTTAATTGACAAAAAATTGACATGTAACATTATATTAATTTCAGGTGTACGACATAAAGATTCGATATTTCTGTATATTGTGAAATGGTCACCACAACGAGTCTTGTTAGCATCCATCCCCACACACCGTTACAACTTTTTCTCTCGTGATGAGAACTTGCCTACAGTCACCATACCCTACCTCCACTTATTTTGTCATTGGAAGTTCATACCTTCTGGTCGCCTTCATCCATTTGCCCACACCCTACCCCCTGCCTCTGGCAACTACCAGTCCGTTCTCTGGATCTATGAGTTCCATTTGTTTGATGGTTCGTTTCGACTTCCACGTATGAATGAGTTCAGATGGCATTTGCCTTTCTATGTCTGACTGAATTTCACTTAGCCTGATGCTCTCAGTGTCCATCCACGTTGTTGCAGATAGCAGGATTTCCTTCCTTTTTAGGGCTGAATCACATTCCATAATATATATGAATATATGCACCACACTTTCTTTATCCATTCACCTATTTTTAAAAAATGTTTGTTTATTTTTGAGAGAGAGAGGCAGCAGGAGCTGGGAAGGGGCAGAGAGAGAGGGAGACACAGAATCTGAAGCAGGCTCCAGGCTCTGAGCTGTCAGCACAGAGCCTGACAGGGGCTCAAAACCACAGACCGCGAGATCATGACCTGAGCCGAAGTCAGAGGCTTAACTGACTGAGCCTCCCAGGCCCCCCAATCCATTCATCTATTGATGGATACTTAAGTTGCTTCTGTATCTTGGCTATTGTAAATAATGCTGCAATTAACGTGAGCGCATATAACAGTTATCTTCCTTCTAAAATCTTTTCTAGTAACCCTATTTCCATTTTTAAAACAAATAATACTCTTTCAGTTTGAAAAGGCATCTTTTTTTTTTTTCCAGTCAAGCATCTTTACTTTCTCCTTTATCTCTTCTCCTCCTGTTATTTGTTTTTCTATTTTACTTTTTTAGAGAGAGAGAGACTGTGTGAGCAGGGGAAAGGGGGCAGACGGAGAGAGAGAGAATCTCAAGTAGGCTCCATGCAAATGCCGGGTTTGATCCCATCGCTCTGGGATCATGATCTGAGCTGAAGTCAAGAGTCGGACGCTCAACCGACTGAGCCCCCCAGGCGCCTCTCCTCCTGTTACTTTAGTTGCATTGCTTTTATTTTGTTCACATACTATTCTTCCACTTATTTCCCCAGCCTTGGTTTATTCCTAGCTGTACAACGAAATACATTAAATGCTCCTCATCAGACCTCTTGCCGAAGTTTTCTTAGTTCTCTCTTGGTTGAATGAAACTTATTCCTCGTAGGTTTCTCCAGCCGTGTTTGTGTGCACCTGAAGGTGGAAAATCCTCGGTTCTGCCAGTCTTCCTCTCAAACCTGCCACCTGATTCTTTTCCTCTCCCACAAGCCTGGCGACTTGCTGGGATCATGCCGATGGCAAATATTGTGTCCCACCACCAAACCCGTGTCAGACTGCAAGTTCTCCTTTGGGGTTCAGTATATGGTCATCTCACCTTTAAGCTTAAGTGTTTTACTTTTTGTATTAAAAAAGTTTTAATGTTTTTTTATTTCTTGAGAGACAGAGCATGAGCAGGGGAGGGGCAGAGAGAGAGAGGGACACACAGAATCCGAACCAGGCTCCAGGCTCCGCGCTGACAGCAGAGAGTCCCACACGGGGCTTAAACCCACAAACCGTGAGATCATGACCTGAGCCGAAGTTGGCCGCTGAACGGACTGCGCCACCCAGGTGCCCCGAAGCTTAGTGTTTTATACCATAATTGGTGTTAATGAAGTTTCGTGTCGAGGCATTTGGCTAGGGGCCAGGAGAGAGAAACAGTACCAGGACATCCAGACCCCGTCACCATTTAAACCTAGTATGAAAGCTTAATTTAGGTAGGGTTTCCAGAATATAAATAGATAAGACACTATCTGGGGAATGCCTCTCGGGTGAGGCTACTGAGGAAAGAAGCAGCTTCCATAATTAAAAAAATGTTCCACGGCTTCCTTGCCTTGTAACAGCTGACAGTATATTCCTAGCCCCTTTCCAGAACTTCCTCAGACTAAAGGTCACTCACCCACGGTCTCTTTAAAGCCTTCGAGACTTTGCAGGAGGTCACATTGTCAGGGCCGAAAGCAATCTTAGACGTGGTCATACCCCTCTTCTTTCTTTAGCAGATGAGGACCGAGGTGGCAGGGCAAGTATGTGAAGATCGCGTGTGAAATGTCAGGCTTGTTTAAAATGTTTGGGAAAATAATTTTGGTGCAGAAATGAACAAGGAATTATAAGATATTGCAAAGTTTTAGATTCAGATTTTGAAAGATTGTTTTTAAGGAAAAAAAAAAAAGCCCAGAAGCATAGCATCCCATGTAGAGAAGTTAAATTACTATGTTGTACGCTTGAGCCTAATGTAACATTGTGTGTCAACTATACCCAAATAAAAAGAAGGAAAAAAAATCCCAACAAAGTTGAAGTTCCATATGTTCCTTTTTTTTTTTTTAAGTAAGCTTCTCACCCAATGTGGGGCTTGAACTCACAACCCTGAGCTCAAGAGTCCCATCCTCTAAGGACTGAGCCACCCAGTCGCCCCCTTAGCCCCTCTGGGTTCCCTTCTTAATCTTATTCCTGTCCTTCCCCAGAGAAAAGCTTTATAAATTTGGTATATGTTCAGTCTGGACTTCTACACTTTTGCTTGTATATGTCTTAAGTCTTTTATAATTATTTTAATTTACAAAAATGATAATGTAGTATATAGCATTCTGAAATTTGCTTTCTAAAAATTTTAATGGCAAACAATGCTTCATTGAACCCCCTGATACATACCTCTGTACGTGTGTGTGTTTCTTTAATCAATCTCTCTCTCTCTTTCTCTCTCTCTCTCTCTGTCATCTGTCACCTATCTATCTGACTATGTATCTAGAAATGGAATTAATTGCTTGGTCTTAGAACATTTTCTGCTTGTCTGTATATTGTTCTCTTCCTTTCCAGAGTGGAATTCTTGGTCATTCCATCTTCATCGTTGTTAGACTTGAACAGTTTTATCAATCTGGGGTGTCTGGTGGCTCAGTTGGTTGACCATCCTACTTCGGCTCAGGTCATGGTCTAATAGTTGTGGGTTCGAGCCCGGCCGGCGCACTGCTGTCAGTGAGGAGCCCGTTTCAGACCGTTTGTCTCTCTCTCTCTCTCTCTCTCTCTCTCTCTCTCTCTCTCTGCTCCTCCTCTGCTCATGCTCTCTCTCTCAAAAATAAATAGACCTTAAAATTTTTTTCAAATAAAAAATAAAAAATAATTAAAAAAAATATACCTGATTGGGGTGGAAGGTTTGTTATCTTAGTGTTATACGGTGCCTCTCTCCATTAAAGGTGAGCACTTTCCGTGTGTGTGTATTGGCCATTAAACTTTCCTGTTTGTTGTGAATTGTCTATTCATATCCTCTGCCCATTTTTCTGTTGGGTTATGTCTTTTTCTTATTGACTTGCAGAATTTCCCCAAACGCTGGGTATTATTTCTTTGTTTTTACGTGCAGTTAAAATCCACCCCTCCACCCTCCCATCTCCCCTCCAGACTTTGGCTTTCTTTAACTTCGTTTATTGAGTCTTGCTTTTACAGAAATCTTATGTTTTTATATACTGAAAATTAACAGTCTTATTCATTTCAAGGCTGACCTATAACCTCACACCACATCAAGGCAAGACCAAGTAAAACCCCCAATCATCTCAGCGTCCTTCAGGCTGCTGGCGAACGAGGCATTCGGCACAAGTGTTCTTGTAATGGGACACACTGTGATAGTTAGCGGTGGTCAGTCCGTATCAGGTGTCAGGACACTCTTGCCTTCTGGAAAGAGCTTCGGATGAGGAGTCCAGTGTGCTGCTGGCTCTGTTCTTAATGGCGTGACTTTGGTAGAGGAGCTGAGGCGTGGCAGAACGGGCACTGAGTGGGACGCCAGAAGACGTGGCTTCCGGCTCTGCCGCTGACTCCATTTGAGCCTCAGTTTCCTGAGTTGTGCAGAACAGTGGTGCTGCCTCACAGGGCCGAATAGGGGTGAAAATGCTTTGTCACATGAGAAGTAAAAGCAAAATGTTGTTATTACTCCCCGCTGTGGGCTTCGGTTTTCATATCTGTACTGGAAGAGTTACACAACTAGGTTCGAAGGTCCTTTTCGGCTCTACGGTAGCCAGTGATTTCTGTGACCGGGAGCGAAAACAGACTGTCCAAATCAGAGGGGGTAGCAGGTAGCCTCTGCTGACTTAGGACTCTTGGTAAGTCCACCTTCCAGAATAAGGACACTACAAGGCAAATGAGATAATCCAGTAGCCCTTCCTGCCTCCTTCCATTGCTGTCGTTCCTTCCTCCCTCCCTCCTCCCTTTCCTCCCTCCTCTCTTCTTTGCTTCCTTCCATTTCCCACACTTGCTGTACTTCCTGGAACTCTCCCTCCCTGGCTAATTTCTGTTCTTTCTTGAAATGTTCTTTGTTTTCCTGGGAAGCCTCCCCTTGGAGGCTTTTCCTGATCCCTCAGATTTGGGGCGCGACGCTCTTCCCAGGGGATCCCGTGGCGCACTCACAGCCCTTATCCTCGCACTTGCCACGCTTCTTCTAATTGTCTGCAGCCCTGAATATGACGTAAGCCTGGGGGCCATGGGAGGCTCTGTCTTGTCCACTGCTGTATCCCCGGAGCCCATTCTAGTGCCTGGAACGTAACAAGTCTTGACATCCTGTTGAACGATTGAATGGATATATAGGCACTCTGCTAGGCAGCATAGATACAGAAATAAATAAGGCAAAGCCTTAGCTCTCAAGGAACTAAAAGTCTTGTAGGGACGACAGAGAGGCAAGCAAGGAACTGCAATGCCATGGTATAACTACAAGCAACAGAAATCTGTTCAAAGTGCAGATAAATCTAGAGCAAAGGGTTTAGTGGGCCAAAGAAAGCTGTGCAAGAGATAGGTGAACCGAATCTTGAAGGATGAGCAGGAATGTGTTAATCTGAGAAAAGTCAAGGGCATGCCAGGCAGAGCAGCAGCCTTTATTCAGCAATTTACTCAACACATAGTTGATGAATGCCTACTGTGTGCCAGGCCCTGCTGCAGGTGCCGTGGGGCCAGCAAGCGGTAGGGGAGACAGCCCTGCCTGGGGCCCTGCCCGCCTCCTGCAGAGACCCTGGTCTGTCTGGCCCGTGTCCTCCTGTGCTTCTGCGGGTCTCCTGGCAGCATAGTGTTTACTGTATGTGGAGCCCTGTGGAGCAGGCGGCGTGCCTTTCTTTCCTTGGTCCAGGACAAGAGGGTCCGGACTGTGTTTGTGCTGAGGAGGACGTGAGGGTTTGTGTTTCCCAGTGTTTGGATCAAAGGCACACGCTGTTACATGAGAACGCCTTGGAAATGTAACCTGAGTCCCCTAAGGCGCCCCGCCATCTGTCTCAGGCCACGATTTGCCCAAGGACTCTCTTCGGTCGCATGCCCCTTGCACTGGGTCAGGTATTGACACGGGCATCTGCTAAGGGGAAAGAACAAAGTGAGAAAAAATTATAAATGGAATAAGGTCTGGAAGAAGTTTCGTAACTCAACATATGTGATTTGTGGTGTTTCTCTGGAGAAGATCCGGGGAAAGAAATACAGGAGGCCACAGACAGGGGTGAAAGAGAAATCATTAAAGGAGCTCTTTTATGATAAAACTAGAATTTCCATTTCCAGCACGTTTGGGGCCCATCTGTACAGAGTGCTAGGAAGGAAGTGATCTTCTTTCTTGTCTAATGGAGTTCTCCTGGTTTGCCAGAGTAAGTCGACTTGGTATTTGAAACCAACTCTCTTTTCCAGCTGCTTGGCTGGCAAGGTTGGGATAAGGTTAATAACAGGAGAGAGACAGAGAAGGAAGAGAGGGGAGGGGAGCGGAGAGGAGAGAGAGAAAGGGAGAATGAACATATTATGCCATTTAAAAACATTTATCTACATTTTAGTCTTTTTTTTTTAAATGCTTATTTTATTTTTGAGACAGAGAGAGACAGAGCATGAGTTGGGGAGGGGCAGAGAGAGAGGGAGACACAGAATCCGAAGCAAGCTCCAGGCTCTGAGCTGTCAGCATGGAGCCCGACGCGGGGCTCGAACTCACAGACCGTGAGATCATGACCTGAGCCGAAGTCGGAAGCTCAACCGACTGAGCCACCCAGGCACCACCTACAGTTTAGTCTTTTAAGTTATCTGTGCCCTAGTGTGAAGTGACTGATGGCTTCACCACGCACCACAGGGACCGTGTGCCCACCGCACACCTCCCTGCTCCGAACCAGTCCTCTCCCTCTTTTTGTGGATTCATTTCATGTTTACTTACATTTTTTTTTTTTTTGAGAACAGGAGAGACAAAGCATTAGTGGGGGAGGGTCAGAGAGAGAGAGGGAGACACAGAATCCGAAGCAGGCTCCAAGCTCTGAGCTTTTAGCACAGAGCCTGACGAGGGGCTCGAACTCACAGGCTGTGAGATTGTGGCCTGAGCCGAAGTCGGACACTTAACAGACTGAGCCACCCAGGCGCCCCTACTTACGTATTTTTAAATAACACGTTTGCATTACTCCTTGAGTTTTCAGTTTTAAGCATTATGTTGACTTTTTATTGGGGTAGAAAACCCCCCCGCCATGTTCCAATAGAGTTATATATAGATATATAGATTTTTAAAATATTTATGTATTTGGGAGGAGAGAGGAAGTGGGGGAGGGGCAGAAGGAGGGGGACAGAGGATACAAAGCAGACGCCGTGCCGACAGGCCGACAGCAGAGAGGCCAGTGTGAGGCTTGGATGCGCCAACCCCGAGATCATGACCTGAGCCAAAGTTGGATGCTCAACTGACTGAGCCGCCCAGGTGCTCCCCCCTCCCCCACAGAGTTATATTTTAATGTCATTTAGCTTAATAATCATCTTTTATCTTGGTGATACGGAAATGCTATCCATAGTTGAGCCAAGTAATACTATGTAATAAACCGTGACTACTTTCCATTTTCTGTATGGAATTTGATTTCTGCCTGGTGGTAAGAATTGGCATCTTTTTGTCTGCTTGCTTGGTGTTTTAATACTTATCACTCATCCAGCCCCAAATTTTGCTCGATTCTCCAAAACTCCTTTTGGGATATTCAGATGCATTAGGCTTCCTGGTGGTTTGCATTTTCCAGGAGTCTCCCATGGCTGCCCGACCTACTCCAGTGTGGACAGATGGCCCTTTATTTCACGGTACAGACGTCACTTTGCCATGTCCATTCACAATGATCTCAGTGTCCCCTTGGACTCTGCGGTTCCTTGGATCCCTTTTCCTCTTTGCCGGGTAACCCCCTCCTTTCTGTGGAGCACCTTATCTGGGGCTGAATTTATGGGAGGTGAATTATTTGAAGCCAAGTGTGTCTGAAAATATCTTTACCCTTTCACTTGATGGATTGTTGACTGGGGATAAAATTCTCAGTTGGATATGGCTTTTCTATAAAAAAAAAACCCTAAATTTTGAAGTAATTTCTCCATTACCTACCAGCTTCCAGTGTTGCCGGTGAGAAGTTGGAAATCAATCTGGTTTCTTCTTTGCATGTTTTCTTCTCCCCGTATAATTTCTGTTTCCTGCAAGTTGTTTTTCTTCTGTTTATTTTAGGCTCTAACTTCTACATTTTCTGCTAATATTTAAGTATGTGGGTTAAAAACTACTAAGACTCTTAGAATACATGAGTCAGGCTTCTGATTGTGCCGTTCTCCATAAGATGAGCTATTGACGCCTTTTCTTTTTTCTTCTTTTTTGGCTTTTTGTTTTTATTTCATTTGAAACAAATTTTATGTTATTTTATTTTAAGTAGGCTCCACACCCAGTGTGAGGCCTGAACTCACGACCCCGAGATGAAGAGTTGCAGGTTCCACCGACTGAGCCAGTCAAGCACGCCCCTAAGATTTTATTTTAATTCTAGTTAGTTCATATACACTGTTACATTAGTTTCAGGTGTTCAATGTAGTGATTCAACACTTCCATACGTCACCCGGTGCTCATCACGACAAGCGCTCTCCTTCATCCCCATCACCTGTCCTCCCCGCCCCCCCCCCACCTCCGCAATCTCCCCTCTGGTACCCATCAGTGTGTTCCCTGTAGTCAAGAGTCTGTTTCTTGGCTTGTCTCTTTCTCTTTTTCTCTCTCTTTCTCTTTTCCTTTTGCTCATTTATTTTGTTTCTTAAATCCCTATATGAGTGAAATCAGATAGTATCTGTCTTTCTCTGACTGACTTATTTCACTTATCATAATACCCTCTAACCCTGCCCATGTTGTTGCAAATGACAAGATTTCATTCTTTTTGATGACTGAGTAATATTCCATTGTGTGTGTGTGTGTGTGTGTGTGTGTGTGTGTGTGTGTGTGTACAGTGTGTATATATATATATATATACATTCTGTATCCATTCATCAGTCAATGCACACTTGGGCTGTTTCCATAATTTCACTATTGTAAATAATGCTCCTATAAACAAAGGGGTGCATATATCCCTTTGAATTAGTGTTTTTGTATTTTTTTTTTGAGTAAATACCTAGTCATGCAATTGCTCAGTTTGTAGGGCAGTTCTATTTTTAACTTTTTGAGAACCTCCACACTGTTTTCCAAAGTGGCTGCTGCCGTTTCCATTCCCACCAACAGAGCAGGAGGGTTCCCCTTTCTCCATATCCTCACCAACTCCTATTGTTTCTTGAGATTTTGATTTTAGCCATTCTGACAGGTATGAGGTGATACTTTATTGTAGTTTCGATTTGCATTTCCCGCTTTGGGGAAATATCTGTTCATGGTCGTGTCTTTCGCCCATTTTTAAACTGGATTCTTTGTTTTTGGGATGTGGAGTTTCGTAAGTTCTTTATAGATTTTAGATACTAACCCTTAGTCAGATATGCCATTTGCAAATATCTTCTCCAATTTCGTAGGTCGACTTTTAGTTTTGTTGATTTTTTCTTTTGCTGTGCTTTTTTTTTTTAATTTTTTTAATGTTTATTTATTTTTGAGACAGAGAGAGACAGAGCATGAGTGGGGGAGGGGCAGAGAGAGAGGGAGACACAGAATCGGAAGCAGGCTCCAGGCTCTGAGCCGTCAGCACAGAGCCCGATGTGGGGCTCGAACTCACAGACTGTGAGATCACGACCTGAGCCGAAGTCAGACGCTCAACCGACTGAGCCACCCAGGCGCCCCTTTCGCTGTGCTTTTCATCTTGCTGTGGGTTTTTGCTTTTGTTTCCCTTGCCTCAGGACGCGTTATCTAGTAAGAAGTTGCTGCGGCTTAATCCAGGAAGTTATTGCCAGTGTTCTCTTTAGGATTTTCATGATTTCCCACCTCACATTTAGGTCTTTAATCCACTGAGTGTATTTTTGTGTATGGTGTGAGAAAGTGGTCTGGTTTCATTCTTTTGCATGTTGCTGTCCGGTTCTCCCAACACGATTTGTTGAAAAGACTGTCTCTTTCCCACTGCATATTCTTTCCTGCTTTCCTGAAGATTAATTGACCATATAGGGTTTTCTATTCTGTTCCATTGCTTTGAGACCTTTTCACTGAGGAATTCCAATCTCAGTATCCTTTCTCCTTGGGCTGCTCAGATTCCTCAGAGAAGGTCCTTCCAATTGTTTCCTGGAGCTTCGTGTGAAGGCTTAGCTTCCACTCTTCTAGAGCCTCAACAGGGGAAGAGGGCTTGGCGGGCAGACGGGTTCACCATATTGTTGTGCATTCGTTTAAATCTCCCCTGGGAACAGGATCCTTCTTCAACTGTGCCTGTGGTTTCTTAGTCCAGAGACTCTCTCCAGGGAATAAAACTCCAGCCTTCTGCCTGGGTGGGGGAAGGGCACTTGTTGGCTGTGCCAAGGCTGGGAGAAGGAACAGATCTTGGCACCTGACAATTTCTTGAAAACCTCTCAAATGATTCTCCTCATTTTAGCCACCCCACTTATGAGCCCCACCACCACCAATCTGTAGCGTCTAGATCAGATTGGCTCTTGGCTTTCCCTATTACCTGTTTCGGATTCAGCTTTCTTAGCGTTGCTAAATTGGTTACACCCGCCCTTTTGCTTTACAGCTTCTAAAATTTATTTGCTGCTTTTTCCTCTTTGATTCTCCTCGTCCTTATGGCTTTATGTCTTAAAAAAAAACCTTTCTACCATTATTTTAGTAGGGTTTGCAGAGGGAGCAAAATTAGATGCATATGTTCAATCTGCTATCTTCACCCAGAAGCCCAGAAAACTTTTAAATTGAGGGTAAAGAGATGCTATTTCTGGGAACCTGGGTGGCTCTGTCAGTTAAGCATCCAACTTCGGCTCTGGTCGTGATCTCATGGTTCATGAGTTCAAGCCCTGCGTTGGGCTGTGTGCTGACAGCTCAGAACTTGGAGCCTGCTTCAGATCCTGTGTCTCCTCCCTCTCTGCCTCTCCTCCGTTCATTCTCTGTCTCTCAAAGATGAATAAATTAAAAAAAAAAGAGAGAGATGCTATTCCTATTACTGAATCTTGCACATTAATCGAAACCAGGAAATTAGCTACCAGATAGTGTAAGGGTTCAAAGCTTAGACTCTGGAATTAAACCTGAGATTGAACCCTGTGTTTGCCACTTGCTAGATTTCTGACCTTTTGACCTTTACCTAACCTCTCCCAGCCTCAGTATTTTTTATCTGTACAATAGAGATAATAATGCAGGTCATTTATGGGATTAAAGTACACATACATATATGAGATGCTTTGTACAATATCTAAGTTCTAGAACATTGCTCAATAAATTGAGGTCACTTTGGTGCCTGTGACAAGACGGTCAGCAAAGAGAAACCATAGTACACAACTTTATGACCTTCTGATTGCATGTTATTGAGTGTCTGTTATATACCAGGCACTGTGCTGGGCGCTTGGTATATCATGGAGAGCAGAACATGGGTAAGGTTAGCCTTTGAGGAGTTTAGAGCAATACATAAGCAAAACGTAGAGTTAAAATTTGTGGGAAGTACCATAAAGGGAAAGAACAGAATGCCGTGAAGGAGAATAGCCGGGGGGGCCGGGGTACGGGGTGCGGGGTGCGGGGAATTACTGTGGATCAGTCAATTGGGGAAAGCTCTTAATGACTCAGAATATTGCTTCTGCCAAATCCAGATGGATGTTAAAATGGATCAGTGAGATGCACATACCTTTAAGCTATTCCATGTAAATTAATATTACCCTGTAACACGTAGGTCAAAGGGGTTATAGATGAGATCTTTCTGTCACGTCATTTGACTTCTCTTGGCCTTAATTTCCTCATTTACAAAACAGATCGGACAGAATAATCTCTCTACTCACAGCTTTTACAAGTCCCTGCAAACTTAGGATGGTAAGAATATTATAAACAAGGTTAAACATAGAACAAACTCTTCCCCCGTTTAGTCCTCATTATATAGTTTTTTTTTTTTAGGTTTATTTATTTATTTATTGAGGAGGGAAGGGAGGGAAGGAGAGGGAGAGAGAAAGAGAGAGAATGAGCGGCAAAGGGGCAGAGAGAGAGAGGAAGAGAGAAAATTCCAAGCAGGCTCTGCGCTGTCAGTCTAGAGCCTGATGCAGGGCTTGAACTCACAAACCGTGACATCATGACTTGAGTGGAAATCAAAACTCAGACACCCAACCAACAGATCCACCCAGGAGCTCCCCGTACCCCCCCCCCATTTTATAGTTTTATTACTGAATTTAATTAATTTTTTAGTAAAATATGAAAATTGTTTAGACATGATTAAAGGAAAAAGTGAAAAACCCTTCCCCTTCCTCGCCTCCCCTCCACAGGACTCCACCGATATGACCACTGCTAATTCAGGTCTTTTCCTATAGACTGCCTCCATTTATTCTGCACATATGATGCTATGCTCTCAGGTGTAAAAAACAAAAATAGAAGACTGGAAGGTAAGTGATAAAATAGTGTTAACATTGTTTAATAGCATTAATAGTGTTTAACGTTGCTATTTTCTACTTAATTTTTTCCTCCTAACATTTCTCTCTTTTTCTGCAATTTCTTCATATTACATTTATAATCAGGAAAATTAATTTAATTAAACAAAATAAGGCTAGTTGTAGTAAAGAATAAGAAACATATTTTTTTAAATCATCACATATATTTTTAAGCGTATTTATTTATTTATTTATTTATTTTTAAAATTAACGTTTATTTAATTTTGAGATAGAGACAGAGCGTGAGCAGGAGGGCAGAGAGAGAGGGAGACACAGAATCGGAAGCAGGCTCCAGGCTCTGAGCTGTCAGCACAGAGCCCGACGCGGGGCTCGAACTCACAGACTGTGAGATCGTGACCTGAGCCGAAGTCGGCCGCCTAACCGACTGAGCCACCCAGGCGCCCCAAGCGTATTTGTTTTTGAAAGAGAGTGTGCATGCGAGAAAGAGCGAGTAGGGTAAGGGCAGAGAGAGCAGGAGAGAGAGAATCCTGAGAGAGAGAATCCCAAGCAGGCTCTGTGCTGTCAGCGCAGAGTCCAGTGTGGGGCTCGGTCTCATGAACTGTGAGATCGTGACCTAAGCTGAAATCAAAAGTTGGACACTTAACCAAGTGAACCACCCAGGTGCCCCCAAATATACTGTATCACTCATTTTATTCTTAAAGAGAGAAGGAAACTATTCATTTGATTAAAAAGTTTGTGTGGAGAGAGGCGCCTGGGTGGCTCAGTAGGTTGAGCATCTGACTCTTGGGTTTAGCTCAGATCGTGACCCCAGGGTCGTGGTAACAGGTGTAGGACCTGCTTAAGATTCTTTCTCTCTCTCCCATTGCCCTTCTTCCCTGCCCTCTCTCTCTGTCTCCAAAAAAAAAAAAAAAAAAGCATGTGTGGAGATATTTCTAGCTAGTAATTATATTTTGCTGTGATCAAATTGTCTATGAAGATTTATTCTACAAATGGTTCATAAAAATATGACAGCCAGACCACATTTCAATCTTTGATAATTATGTAATATATTCATAAAAGAAAGTACGGCCTTTATCAGCAAGATCTTCCTTTCCATAACGAATACAGGGGCAGACTTAATGTAAAAGAAGAATTTCTCTGACATCTTTCAGTAATTAGTAGAATTGCAGATTTATCAATCTTAGAGAAAGGATGGTAGGTTGAATATTCTGTCTTATCTCCTTGTCTAATATTTTTCTTATTTTTATCTTAGTTTTATTTTGGTTTTATTACTTTCTAGGAATTAGAAGAAGGCAGTGGAAAATATATATTCCCATTGAATGATCAATCTTGGATTCCAGCATATGGAATGATATCGAGACTCTTGTAATTCTTCGAGAAGTTCAGGAAGAAACTTTATTATGTAATATTGTTCATGAAACTTTAAGGGACTAAGGATGTTCCCTTGACGTAGATTGGATCGGTGCCTGGGTGCTACAGAGGTACCAACGCCGTTTGTGAATTCTTATACCAAGCACAGCCTGTGGATGCATACATGATACTCATTACTATTTTTCAAATATGTGTTAATGCTATAGAATTCATTTAAAGGCACTAAAACATTTTTTTCAGTATGCATTTTGTTGATAAATATTTTCTTAAAAAAAATTTTTTTTTAACGTTTATTCACTTTTGAGAGACATAGAGACAGAGAGTGAGCAGGGGAAGGGCAGAGAGAGAGGGAGACACAGAATCCGAAGCAGGCTCCAGGCTCTGAGCTGTCAGCACAGAGCCCGATGCGGGGCTCGAACTCACAGACTGTGAGATCACGACCTGAGCCAAAGTCAGCCGCCCAACCGACTGAGCCACCCAGGCGCCCTGATAAATATTTTCTAAGAGTTTGAGAATTATTTACTTAATGGAATAGGCACTGGATCTGGAATACACATCTTTGAATGACCATAAACATTGCTCTCGATTACACAGGGTAAGACTCCACCCTGGGTTGAGCATTTAACTACTTGTGTGGCTCATTTAATTTTCCTCATTTGAAAAATGGAGATAATCATATGATCTGTATTTATTTCCCCAGGAATTTTGTGAGTCTTAAGTGGTCTGAAGAAACCAGGTACTTTGAAAGTACCAGACGTCACTGTGATGACAGTTATCACAATTGTCCATGGGATGATTAGCAGCATAGTGAGAGAATTGGAAAGAAAAAAGATTCACCTACCTTCCTGCCTCAGGGTTAGGGAATCGGGTTCTCAATTTCCTTGATTTTTAGGTGCACAGAAGTTTAGTTTTTGTTGTTTACTTCGGTAATAATTTATTTAAAAAATAGAAACAAAATTTCTAGGTTAGCATGACAGAATGAGTGCATGCCAAAATCTCCACCTTCTGTTCTAAATGCATAGGAATGAGATAAAATACTAAATAATATAATCACTTTCAAAAATAATTGGATTTTATTTTATTTATTTATTTTTTTAAATGTAATTTATTGTCGAGTTAGCTAACATACAGTGTGTACAGTGTACTCTTGGCTTTGGGAGTAGATTCCCATGATTCATCAATTACATATAACACCCAGTGCCCATCCCAACAAGTGCCCTCCTTAATGCCCATAACCCACTTTCCCCTTCCTCTGCCCTTCCCCATCGGCCCCCAGTTTGTTCTCTGTATTTAAGAGTTTCTTACAAAGAGAAACACATAAAACAAAATAAACAAAAAACCAAAAAAAAAACAAAAAAAGAATCTCTTAATGTTTGCCTCCCTCTCTGTAACTATTTTTTTCCCCTTTTCTTCTCCCATAGTCTCCTGTTAAGTTTCTCACATTCCACATATGAGTTAAAACATATGATAATCTGTCTTTCTCTGACTGATTTATTTCACTATAATACCCTCCAGTTCTATCCACATTGCTACAAATGGGGACATTTCATTCTTTTTCGTTGCTGAGCAGTATTCCATTGTGTATATATAAACCACATCTTCTTTATCCATTCGTCAGTTGTTGGACATTTGGGCTCTTTCCATAATTTGGCTATTGTTGATAGTGCTGCTATAAACACTGGGGTGCATGTGCCCCTATGAATCAGCACTCCTGTATCTTTTGGATAAATTCCTAGTAGTGCTATTGCTGGGTCATAGGGAGTTCTATTTTTAATTTTTTGAGGAACCTCCACATTGTTTTCCAGAGTAGCTGCACCAGTTTGCATTCCCACCAACAGTGCAAGAAGGTTCTCCTTGTTTTTCAAGTGTCGAGTTTGGTAAGGTCTTTATGGATTTGGATACTAACCCTTTGTCCTATGTCATTTGCAAATATCTTCTCTCATTCTGTTGGTTGCCTTTTAGTTTTGTTGATTGCTTTCTTTGCTGTGCAGAAATTTTTGTCTTGATGAGGTCCCAGTGGTCCTTTTTTTTTTTTTTTTAAAGTTTATTTATTTGTTTTTGAAAGAGAGAGAGAGAGAGAGAGAGACAGAGCACATGAGCAGGGGAGAGGCAGAGAGAGAGGAGAAAGAGAGAGAATCCCAAGCAGGATCCGCAGGGCTAGTGCTGAGCCCGACGTGGGACTTGAACTCACAAACTGCAAGACCATGACTGGAGCTGAAACCAAGAGTTGGAAGCTTAAGGAGCTGAGGCATCCAGCCACACCCTCCCCAATAGTTCATTTTTGCCCTTATTTCCCTTGCCTTTGGAGATGTGTCAAGTAAGAAGTTGCTGCGGCTGAGGTTGAAAAGGTTGTTGCCTGTTTTATTCTCTAGGAGATGGTTTCCTGTCTCACATTCAGGTCCTTCATCCATTTTGAGTTTATTTTTGTTTATGGTGTAAGAAAGTGGTCTAGTTTCATTCTTCTGCATGTTGCTGTCCAGTTCTCCCAGCACCATTTGCTTAAAGAGACTGTCTTTTTTCCATTGGATACTCTTTCCTGCTTTGTTAAAGATTAGTTGGCCATACATTTGTGGGCCCAACTCTGGGTTCTCTACTCTATTCCATTTGTTTTTTACTTTTAATTAATCACTACAGCCAACCTGGGGCTCGAACTCACAACCCTGAGATCAAGCGTCGGAAGCTCCACCGACGGGGCTGACCGAGCGCCCCTCAAAAGCTGTTGGAAAAACTGCCATGGACAAACGCAGAGAGGGACACTACAAAGGTGAGCAGGGCCTGAAGGCTCGTGGTGCCCCGGAAGCTAGGGGTGGAAGCAGGGCAAAGGCTTCAGTGCCTTCATGAGATCAAGCCCTAACTATGCCCCCCGTCGTGATGAGGGTGGAGAGCAGTTTTCTTGTGCACAGGGGCTCTTTCCGTTGCCCTCAGATGTCACCGACGTCCTACAAACATGAAGACACTCGGTGTCATGAGAAACAGTCATAAATCCATCAGTAAGGACATTGATAACTAAACAAACAGCGCTAATAGAATAATCTGGAAAGGCCTTAATGTTTAAAACTGTCACACAAAAAAATCCCAAAGGCAGAACTATCATCCATAAAACAAGATGAGGGGTTTATGGGAACAGAAGAGTCAGACGTGAAAATGACTCTATGGGAAATCTTGGAAATAAAATAGAGTCACAAAATTTAAAAATATAAATGGGGGGCTAAACAGTAATTTTCCAAGAGCCAAAGAGAGCGATAACGAATGGGAAGCTAGAATGAAAGGATTCTTCCAGGATGTGAAGACAGAGAGATGTGAAAAATGAAGGACAATTTGAGAAACATGGAAGATAGAGTGGGATGCAGGACATTAAGCAAAGTTTAAATCTCGGAAATCAGTAGAAAGAAAGACAGGCCAAGCAGATCAGTAGCAGACGCCTCAGCCGTAGCAGTAGAAGCCAGAAAACAAAGCGGTTAGTTGCTTCGAAGGACTGAGAGAAAACAAATGTAAACATAAAATTTGATCCTTAGAAAAACTGCAAAAACATTACATGGACAATTTTCTCATAATATAATTAATTGCCAGCATCGACATAAGAATAAATAGGAGGCCTGTTAAGTGGGACTCTAACCATGAACAGTCATGAAATCAGTAGTCAAAAATTTCCTCTCTTACTCCAAAAAGGTCACCAGGCCCATACAGTTTAGGAACTGGTAGTTGCAAATCTTAATAAGAAAAAAAAAAAAAAAGTAATATCTATTTTTCACAAACTGTTTCAGAGAAGGAAGAAACAGGGAAACCTACCTATCAGGGTAGCATAATCTAGATGCTAAATCTAAAAGGTTTCATTGTGGAACTTGGACTGCACCCCACATTCGTGGCAGCCGTTTTATTTGGGTAGATGGGAAGAAGCATAGCCTGGACAGTTTAACGGGGCCTCAGTTTCATCAATCATATCTTAATTCCCTTATTTAAAAGACGTGTGAAGCAATATGACGAAGACATTAAGGATTGTCAATTTTCTGTGGTAGGCGCGTCTAAATTATTTTATACATTTCTAAATTAAAAAATTTCCTTCTAGATTATTTAATAACAAATGATGTTGCTGCTCGGCTTTAAAATAGCAGAGAAAATCATCCCTTAAAAGCATATCACGGACCGACCCAAAAACCAGCTGTCAGAACTGGTCAGTGTAAGAAGCCTAGAATGTACATCTTTAGATCAAGAAATCCTGAATAGTTCAAATTGCTCCAGATCTTGTGACTGTCACCATCTTTTTTTCATGTAAATTGGTGAAAGGTTCCAGAGTTTTATTTATTTTTTATTAAAAAAATTGTTTTTACATTTATTTTTGAGAGACAGAGCGCATGTTGGGGAGGAGCAAAGAGAGAAGGGACACAGAATCTGAAGCAGACTCCAAGCTCTGAGCCATCAGCACAGAGACCGACGTGGGGCTTGAACTCACAGACTGATATCATGACCTGAGCTGAAGTCGAACGCTTAACTGACTGAGCCACCCAGGCGCCCCTGAGAGTTTCATTTTTAAAACATTCATAACTCTCCAGAGTCGAACGATTAGTAATCAATAAATTGCTTTACATTCAGACATGTATTTCTTTAACATTTCTTTTCGTTTTTAAATGTTTATTTATTTATTTTAAGAGAGAGAGGAAGGGGGGCAGAGAGAGAGAGAAGGAGAGAGTCTGAAGCAGACTTCACGCTGCCAGGCAGAGTCCAACGTGGGGTTCGATCTCATGAACCACGAGATCATGACCTGAGCCAACATGAAGAGTTGGATGCCCAACCGAATGAGCCACCCAGGTGCCCCTGGACATATTTTTATTCAACAAACTTAAATGGAGTGCCCACTGTGTTCTTTGCACTACCCGACTAGGCACCGAGTCTATGGGGTGAGAGGTCCAGTCTCTGTTTGTAAGTTGGGGAGACAGACGAGAAGGTGGCTGCTGACAAGAGAGTGGAGTTAGTGGTGTATAGGGCAGCATGGAAGCCAGCCTTAAAGGTCAGGGAATGTGATGTTTGAATCCAGTACTACTGTTCATCATCAAACAGAAGTAGGAGGTGTTGAGGGAAGGGAGAAAGAATCTTTTCATCAAAGGGGGTGGCACACGCACACGCAGAGAGAACGTCTGAAGTGCCGCCAAGTCTGGGACTGTTGCGGAGGATGGCGGCAGTGAGTTTAGAAACTAGGTCACGGTAGGATCCTGTGTCTGCGGCTGAAGATTTTGAACTTCATCTGGGAGCGGCAGGAAAGCACTGACACACAAAATAGTATGCTTGCTATCTGGAGTGCAGAGAAGGCAATTTCCACTCTGGCCTCGATGGCCAGACAACTGGCAGGAAGCTCAGGATGCTGATGCCGCACGGCCTGAGCCGGAGCCGGAGCCGCGTCTGGTGCCGCGCCCCCTGATGTGTCAGTTCACGTCTTACGTACAGCAGACCTGATAGAGGTCGATTTGCCCTGGGAACATAGCCACCGCCCGAGAGGGAATTCACTCGAAGAGAAGGTAAGGTTAGTATCACACGTCAGTGCTGGAAGGGAAGAAGTGAGTCTGAGAGAACAAGAGGCCTGTAACTTCTGCGTAGTCCCGGACTGAACTTCCCCGTGAACTCTTGTCTGGGAAGACCCTGGAATGAGAGCAAAGAGGTATTCCTTTGGTATTCCTCAAGAGGGCGGAACATACAGAAAGAGACCCGCTTGCTCCCTGCCCCTCCTCATTTTGCTCCAGAAGGAAGTGTAACTCTGGTGCCTGCAGTGGTAAAAATCTGCGGTACCCAGCCGAGGCGGCTGCAGAGGAAGGGCCTCTCGGAGGCACAAGACCAGGAAGCCGTGGTGATGCCTGGGAGATGCGTCCATCCATATTGGAAGCGGCAGGCATGTCTTCCGTTTGGGTTGGTAGTCAGGGGGAGTGGCTGACGTGTGAGGAGAGTCCTGTAGCATCTAGCGGAAGAGGGCAGAACAGGAGAAGAAGAAGAAAATGTTAGCTGGCTGGATTTTCGTTAGCCCAAAAGGGGTACCCCCACGAGGACACAGGGATAATTGGCCTGAGGCGTGGGGACCCCCTTTTCTCTTTACGCTGGCAAATGAGGGCAAGAACCAGCAAAATGCAAAGCTGAAGAGAGTAGGCCTGGACCCCTTCTCCCAGTTTAAGCTGCTCAAATTCCCAGAATATGAGGCCCTGGCAACTTCCCATCCCTTACTGTAAAAGTGTCAGAGGTTAGGTTACTCCCCAGGCTCTAGAACAAGAGCCCAATTCCTCTCAGAGATAGTACGTCCCTCATCCAAGAGGAAACCTAGCCAGTAGCTTGCCTCCAGCTAATCTTCCACATTTGTGCAAACGAGTCGCTTCGGTTTTATCATCGCCTTTACGGAGAGCGGAGTTGGATTTTCATGATTCTTCCTTCGTGACCTCTTCTCTCTGCTGTAACAGCCATGGCTAAAGCCAAAACAGACTCGTTCCCAGAGAACAAGCGATTTTGTCTCATCCTCATTCTTCATGTTGAAATGGCGTTTGTGTTAGTCTGACTGACAGGTCCTCAAAAGAGATCCGGTGAAGTCCTCTGTCAAGTTCACCAGGAAACAGAAGGTTTTGAGTAGGCGTGTCTGGCTAGTCTCCCCAAACGGCTCAGTAACAACATATCAAAAGACTGCTGAATTCTTATTTCCCATCAGGAAAATAACAAAGCCAGTCTGAGATCTGGGAGTGTTCGGAGGGCAGATGGTATTAGCCTAGTAGTAAACACATTTTTGGCTGCTTCGTTTTTCTCCCCGGTTGCTATGTTTAATGTGCCGAGAGAAAGCTGTTTGCTTGCAGAATCTTATTATAGAGCAGAAATATACTTGTTCCAGAGAGCAGGAATTTAATTGGTTCCAAGTCAAACGATGTTAACAGGTGTCATCTCACCAACCCAGGACTTAAAATGGGTTATTATAAAAAGGACGAATACCTAGCTTTCTGGCTCTCACTCCCGCCTGTTATGCAAGACTGCGTGCCCCTGTGATGTTCCTCCTGATTATTTGCAGCAACTTGAGGAGGTGGTTCATATGCACTCAGGCACAAGTCCTGTTGGCTACTACACAGTGCTTGCCAGTTTCTGGCTCCTGAAGCTTAAGCTTCTCTCTGCTATTTGCTACCAAGGCCTGCACAGCTTAATACATACTGCGAGTTAAGTCTCCTTCGGTATTGCTGCTTCGGCCAGGCTCTGTGACACTGGAAGGAAGTAACACTGCTGGTTCCGTGGAGGTGCCAAGGTCCGTGAGAATCTCTCTCTCCCGTTCAGTGCTACACACTGTTGAGGTTAAAAATTTTTTTTTAATGTTTATTTATTTTTGAGACAGAGAGAGACAGAGCATGAGTTGGGGAGGGGCAGAGAGAGAGGGAGACACAGAATTCAAAACAGGCTCCAGGCTCTGAGCCGTCAGCACAGAGCCTGATGCGGGGCTCGAACTCACAGACTGCGAGATCATGACCTGAGCCGAAGTTGGACGCTCAACCAACTGAGCCACCCAGGTGCCCCTGCTGTTGGGGTTAAACTGTTAAAAGAGCGAGGGGGTTAAACTGTTAAAAGAGCGACGGGGTTTTTATGCATGGCCCTCTCTCTCCGCTAGGACCCAGACTCTGAGCTGTAGTGAAGCAGAATGGGGAGTATGTGGCCACGAGAATGTGACTGTCACCACGGCAACGTCATCGCAGTGGACTCCAGCGGCTGTGCTCTGAAATCACAGTCACGTTCGCACTTATGCCTGCCATGGGCTTCTCGTCAGTGAGGAGCATGGGGCGAGTACGAAGGCCGACTCATCCCTGGGAGACAAGGGCCATCTCTGACGCACGGCTGTGACTTGAGGCTTCCCAATAGCCTGCTCAAACTATCCTTAGAACTGGATTGTAGTTCTAGCATGTGAGATGCTTCTACCCAACCTCCCTTCTCTTTTTCTCCGTTTCTTTCTCTCACTGTTCAATGACTCTCTCAGTTTCCCCTCTCCCTCTGTATTTTCTCCCCTAGGCATTTCCCCTAATATATTTTTCTTCAGCACATTTAGTCCCATTGTGGCACCCGCTTCTCATGGGACCAGTGAATCTGTGTTATGTGCAGTAGAATGACTATCTGTTCTCCCTGTGGCTAAACCACACGTATCTCCTTGACCACTTTCCTTCAGAGGAGTGTTCTGTCCCATGAGGTGTCTAGATCCTTTTATGAGTAGATTTGACATTGACCTCAACTTCCCCCACTTACGTTTGCCAGGCATGCTTGGACATGTCTGGGTCTCAGTAGGAGATGTGGTATGATGGAGGCTCAAGCTGAGACCCTTGCTATACATTCTGGAGCACCCATTATGATATTTTGTTGGTTTGATTCATGCCTAGAGAACAAATAAATACAAGAAACTATCCCTGCCCTTGAAAAGAAAATCCAGTTAGCGAGACAAAAATCATACATGTGCCACAAGCGTTTAAGAACACAGATATAATAAAGCAGGGGGGGTTGGTGTCTGAGAGGCTCAGTCGGTGAAGCGTCTGACTCTTGATTTCATCTCAGGTCACGATCTCACAGTTCATGGGTTCGAGTCCCACATTGGGCTCTGTGCTGATAGTGTGGAGCCTGCTTGGGATTCTCTCTCTCCCTCCCTCTGCCTCTCCCCTGCGTGCACTCTCTCTCTCTCAAAATAAATGAATAAACGTGTAAAAATATTTTTAAAATAATACAGGTAAAAATCATTACTTTTTCAAGGGCATGGAGAGAATTTCAAGAAATGGAGTTTCCTCTTTCTCTGGGCTCGTACTTAGGTATTTGGGATAGTGAAAAAGAATAGCAGAGCGTGGTTTCTTTCCTCCTGAGCAGCTCCCTGACCAGCTGGGTGTGAAGATGTGAAGGTGGAAAGGCACCGTCATCATCATATTCATCCCCATGACGTGCTGAGAGCTTCTCACCTTTCATCAGGCCGTACGGATGTCTTACCGATTTTTTCCCATTGTGTCACAGACTTGACAGAGAACTCACAGGCTGATGTGTGGTGTTCACTTTCTGCTTTTCAGAGTAAAAACGTGGGTGGAGATGGGGAATAAATTGAACAAGCTAGGTGAGCTCCTAACCAGGCACAAGAGCTCAACATTAATTCTCAAAGGGCATACTATTCACTACCTAAGAAAGTGTGGTGGTGGTGAGTGGGCGGAGGGGATATAAATTCCAATGAGATCATTGGTATCAGCGTCAAGGTGAATATTATTTAGTTGACTTTTTTGTCCCTTGGCTAAATTCTACATTAATAGGCGTAGTGATAATGTCAAAGATTTTTTAGTAGACCTTCTTGCTGATGGGCAGAACAGCGCCTTGAAAGAAAGCTGATACGGCACTGTCAAATCAAGGGAATTTCTCACAGAAAGGAAAATATCGGCAGACTTTAAGGAAGGTTAATTGAAAGGGATGCATTTGCTTTGGCACTGAGGTTTGAAGTCTTGTTATTCTCAGTTTCTTAAGTGAGAGAGAGTAATGTTGATTTTTTTTTTTTAGATCTGCATATCTTCAGATCCTTAGGCATTTGAATACTTGTCAGGTGACTGGTGGCTTGCATATTTTCCTGGAGAGCTTAGGTCAGACTAATAACAAGCGAAATTCTCAAGGTAATCCCCGTCTCTCATGACATCACAGGATAAGCCACTAATAAGCAGAAGCTTCTGCAGGCTCTATCCGGGAATTCGTCAATATACTGGGCAAAGTCGTCCCTGGTATCAATTGGATAAACTTAAATGGGACAACCAAGTAGACAAATGATTAAGACAAATGACTCATGATTAAGTGGTAGAATCATCCCTCCAAGTTACATTGAAATTGACCAAATCGACAGTGTTGGCGAGGTATTCTGGAATATGTTAACATTTCCCCGTTGTATTTAATGTTTTACATATCATAGAGCTAATTCTATCTTGAATAATGTAAAAAATAAATGCTTGTCCCCTAAATGCAATACCAGACACATGGTATAGTATGAATTTGATTCTACATGAATCAAAAAAGATACAGGTTTTTCAAGTATCAGATTCCTTTACCAAAAATATCTTGGGAATTTGAGATTGTATCTGTGCAGCCTGAACATGAATAAAAAGTAGTAGAAAGGACTGGTTTCCCCCTTTGGATGGTGAGGTTAATAGCTGATACAAATTCTTTATGATTTAATATTTTCAATTTTTCTATAATAAATATGTAACTTTTTAATTGCCCACAAAATAATTTGGAGTGGTTAAAAAAAGGTACAGGTGTGGCTTGGTGACTAAGAAAACACTTCCAGTGTTTGAAACAATCTGGCAAGGGCTTGGAGACAAATGACAGAAATCTGACTACATTCAAGAGGTTTCCCAGATGGCAACAGATAATTGCCAATGTTCGATTGCGCTGTAATTATTATGTACTATCTGTCACTTCACCAAGCTATCTTTTACAAGGCATGTGGTGACAGAATGTTGCATTAAAATTATCTGGCGTTGGGTTTGTGTTGGAAATGAAGAAATGGAATGGGAAGTCTTTCTTTTAGTCATGTCTCTGGAGTAGGAGGAACGGTGGGGTGAGGTTGGTCTATGAATGCAACTACACGAAGAATTTTGCTTGTTAAGCCTTCTGGGAATGCGTTATTTTGATTGACCCTAATTGGGAATTCAGAGGGAAGTTTGCCCTATTCTCTACAAAGAAGGGATTTGCTGAGCAGACACAATTGCTGGGGTCCCATGTTTTCAAGTCCAGGTAGATACTTCAGGGGGCTCTGGTGACCTCCAGACATCTGAAATGTTGATTGTAAACTCATCTTAACAGCCTAGTTTTTATATTTCAAAGTTATACAATTCTATTTCTTGAGGACAGATTCCATAACTTAATGGTTTCACTCGTTTCGGCCTGCTCTCCTTTTACCCCCTAGGTCTCTCCAAAGGACTGAGTTTTGCTGTATGGGTTTGCTGCAGTATTGGTTTACTGACAGAGATATATAAACCTGGGCTTCCACAGCTGTTTGAGATGAAACCGTATATTAATGTGTAAACTTCCAAAATACAGCTTAGCTGGAATCTTGTGTGGAGCAGGTGACTGAGGAGATCGGTTTCACTGCTTGGACTACGGTCAGTTCTGAAGGAGCCAGAGGTGCCTGTTGAATTCTGGTGCCTGTGCGGTTTGGGATGTGCGTGGGCAAGGCACCGAAGTCTTCACATTTCCAATAGTTAAAGATGTGGGTGGGAAAGTAAAGTCACATTTTGACACCCTCACGTGCTGAGTAGGAGGAGCGGCCAATTTCGGCACCCATCTGTTAATATTAGTCTCTCTTACTCTTGGTTTATTAGGTTTCAAACACATGTTAGAGATACTCATGAAGATGTAAAAGATGAATTTAAAATCCACTTCCATTGCACCTAAAGGGAACTGGAAGAGAGGACTTTAAGTCCCCGCGGGGTTAATACAAATCAGCAGCCAAAGGAACAGAGTCTTAGTCAACATATTTCTGTATTCTCCCTAAACACAAATAGCCTCAAACCTTTGGAGGTTGTTCCTCTGAGATGTTTCATCAGTGACATCACAGTGCTTGCCACCTCCCTCAGACTACTTTAGGTCCTGCCCAGAGTCCAGGACTCCAGAGAGCCTGGGAGACGAGCAGGAGTTGGAGCCCAAGTTGGAGAGAGAGAGAGAGAAGAAGCCTATCGCAGCCACTTGTGTCCTTGACCTTCCTCAGGTGACACCAGGATTTTTAAACTTAGCAAAGAATGTGTGTGTGTGTGTATGTGTGTGGTGTGCACAAGTTGCAAATGAGAAGCACAGAGACATGTTTACGTTTTTTAATGAAATAGGCTATACCTATTGTACGCAGTACTTTTTAAGATATGAAGAGTATTATATATTCTTGCTTTCCTTTTTTTCCATCTCATGGTGCATGTTTTCTCCCTTCCTAATTCTCAAAGCCTCCGTTCAAAGAAAGTCAATGTCAATTTATTCAGAGCTTTTCTGGTTTTTCTTTCACCCGTACGGCAGTCACTTTGGATCATATGGCGCAGTCTTGACTCCAGGGAAGATTTACGACGAGGCCAAAATTGTCTTTGTGGGCAACAGCAGAAAAATGGAAGGTTGCTAATCTCAATTTCTGCCTAACTTTGATATAAATGTGCTTGAAAGTAAAGTCCGCTTCTTACTATTAGCCTATGTGTTATTAAATTGGATTCATTAGAAATTCTCACCTTAACTCTTTGTGCTTTATTCATTTAATGACAAAGATTTAAGTTCACCATCCAAGTGCAAGAAATAGTCAGACGTCAACTGTAGGAAGTAAAGAAGCATATGAGGTAGCCCGTCAATTCAGAGACTACTGAGAAAAAAAGTAAAGAATCATAAAGCATAGTTTGAACATTAATTATAAAGCAACACCTGTACACTGTCACCCAGGTCAAGAAAGAGCTCATTGCCGGCACCCGAGAAATCCATTCTCCATCATCTCTCCCTTCTGCCCCGCCATAGGTCATCGCCGTCTCGATTGCCGAGATACTCTTGTTCATGCTTTTCTTTATCATTTTACACCCCATGGCAACATTCCTGAGCAATATGATGATGTTTCTTGTTTGGGGTTTTGTATAACCGGAATCATAATCTAGGTTTCTTTTGTAAATGCTTCCTTGGCCCAAGAGTTCTATTTGTGAGATCCACGTATCTTGTTGACTGTTTCTAGAGTTCATGTATTTTCTTTGCTCCGTAGCATTCAAATGTATGAATACACCCAAATTCACCACCTATTCCGCTGTTGATGAACATGTGAGTTGTTTCCAGCTTGGAGATATTACGAAAATGTTGCTGTGAATATTCTTGGCTGTGTATCCTGGTGCATATGTGCTTGGGTTTCTAGAGTAGAAGTGGAATGGCTGGAGAATTATTAGCATTATCAGTCTTAATAAAAAAATGTCAAATTGTTTTCCCACAGTGTTGAAAATGTACACAAACTTTGTGTAGTCAGGGCAGTTAACTGCAGTAATACCCTCTTCTGGTATCACTCCTGTGTAGTAACCACAGTCTCACAACCCTGAGCAGTCTGGTAGTTCTAGTTCAGCCTCTACCTTGCTGTGTGTCATTGCACAAACAATGTAACTTCTCTCTCAGAGTCAGTTTCTCAGCTACAATCGTGGGACACATAAAAATCGTGGTAATGTTTGCCCGAAAGGTAAAGGTCACAGCATTGTGAAGGTCACACAAACAGAGCTGTGGCTAGTTTTCAATAATATGTTCTTAGTATGTTCCTATTGGACCACTGTCCATGAATCCCTTAATTTAAGAGCTTAATCTTTAAGGAGATCTCTGGTACAGTGATTTTGCCCTCCCCGAATTGGGTTGATCATTATAAAGAGTCTCTGTCTCTTTTTGCATATCTCTGTATTTCTTCAAAATGTACCCAAATAAATCAGCGTTTGGACCAGGATTTGATTTTATTTAAAAATTCATAGAGGGATGCCTGGGTGGCTCAATTGGTTAAGCGTCCGACTTCAGCTCAGGTCTTGATCTTATGGCTCGGCCTATGAGTTCAAGCCCCGAGTTGGGCTCTGTGCTGACAGCTCAGAGCCTGGAGCCTGCTTCGGATTCTGTACCTCTGTCTTTCTCTCTCCTCCTTCCCCGGCTCACACTCTGTCTCGGTCTCTCGCTGTTTCTTTCTCTGTCTCTCAAAAAAATTTTTTTTAATTCATAGAGAATATTCTGCCTATGATTCTCTTTCCTTTGCCTCCAGGCTCCCTGGCTGGATTCATCAGCTTCCCGTTCTTCTCTGGTCTCGGGTATATTCTAACACCTTCTCTCTACTTCCTTTTTCCATTCATTTTCTTCTTTTTACTTTCTCCTTCAAGCAAATCTGTGTAAAGGGTCTCATTGGCAATTTACTGTATTCTTCATGTGGAGGGCCAAAAGATGGATGAGAATGAAAAGGAAAAATACTGACACAAAAATTAGTCATTATCTGCCATTGTTTTTTAAAGCAAGATTGAACAACCCACTGGCTGTCGCCAGCTTATTTGAACTTATGTATTAATTATACTAACCATTACAGTATATGAAGAATGATTATTTCGTTGGTTTATATAATTAATAATTTGGTCCATTAACAATATAATAAAAACAGTAATTAAAATTCATAATTCAGTACAGTTAGATGGTTAAGAATGCCATTCACGGTCAAAAGTTGCTAACAACCCTTTCTACCCCGTGAACTTCCACCCTTAACAATAAATGAAACACTCCCTCCCCCTAAACTTTTTCACTTCAGAGTATCAAAAACTTTAGTGTCTAGATATCTAAAATTTTATCTTCATTCTTTAATTTCATTTGGTTTGCACACACGCAGTGCCGATTATGCCCCCTCACGAAGGTAATAACCTGATTGACTACATTGCATGTGTTCTCAAAGGATGATTTCTTGCATGTACTATCCGTACAAACTACAAAGATACCCTCCCTGCTCTTTGAAGTGTTTACAATATAGGCACATCCTGCACTTGACTAAAAATAGCTGGCACAAGCCCTTTTTGAAATAGAAGTACCCATGAGGTTAACACTTGCTCTTTTGACTGAGTGCCTGCTATGCGAGGGACTTCTGGTTGACCCCAGTGGGCTCCATGCCCAATGCAGGGCTTACAAGAGGCCAAGCAGCTGCTGCAAATGCTTCATGCTTTCACAGGGTTAGGCAAAGACCTATGGCGGCCTGAAACTTGAGAGATCATGGTGTCCTCCTTCTATACGCAATTCAGTGCAAGAATAGATATTGAACTGTACCACTTTGGGGAGTTTTATTTTGTTTTGGTGACTTTGCTTGCTGGTATTCTAAGAAAAGCAAGCACACACATATACATACACACACACATTGAAGAGAGAAAATAGAATATTTTGTGTTTTAGCCAAAGCATCTCTACATTTATCACACGAAAAAACAATCAGGACTTTGTTGGGTTTTTTGACATTAGGTAGAAAAGCCAGTTTCTCTTATTAGATTCTTCAGAGAAACAGAACCAATAGGATGTGTGTGTGTGTGTGTGTACTATATCTATATGTTCATATCGAGATGGATATAGATAGATATGTAGATAAAATTGGCTATGTAATTATGGAGGCCAACAAGTCCAAAGTCTACAGGGGAGGTCAGCAGGCTGGAGAGCCAGGAAGAACTGAGGCTCTAGTCCAAAGATAGTCTGGAGGCTAGAAATTTAAGATGAAGGTGTTGGCAGGGTTGATTTCTCCTGAGGCCTCTCTCCGTGGCTGGTACGTGACTGCCTTCCCTGCCTTCCCATGGTCTTCCTTTGTAATGTCTGCCTCCTCATCTCCTATTCTTAGAAGAACACCAGTCATAACGGCCTAGGCCCCATCTTGATGGCCTCTTTTAAACTGAATTACCTTTTAAAGGACCCTAGCTCCAAATACAGTCACACGCTGAGATCTGAGGGTCAGGATTCCAAGATAGAAATTTCGTCGGGGGCACGGGTCAGCTCCTCACACTCTCCTCTTCCACAAGGAGGGAAGCATGCTCATTCATCTTTCCATGTTCTCTTCATACCTTTCTGTCAGCAGGAGGTCTCCGGTGCGCCCTCAGGAGTCTGCCTTCAGTTCTCACCGAGCCAACTCTGAGAATGGGGATATCCACTCGGGAGCTTTTCCTCAACTTCACCATTGTCCTCATTACCGTTATTCTCATGTGGCTCCTTGTGAGGTCCTATCAGTACTGAGAAGCCATGTCGCGCTCCTGGGATTGACTGCATCTCTCCAGAGCTGCCTGCCGTGTGCCCTGAGCTCCCACTGCTGTCACGGGATGCCTTTCTCGGCACCCCAAGGCACTTCTGACCCGCCCTCACGATATCTGAGGTGCCTCCAGTATTAGGATCGATTGTGGGTACTCTCAAGATGCTGTTCTCAAGGGCTGCTGAGTGTTTGCCAGTGAGCATTAGATTTATTCCTCAACTCTTCCTGCAGCTGTGTTAGACAAGCCACAAGGTGAAAATTAAATGATTCATGATGATGTAGAATTGTAACAAGCCCCTGATCTGTCTTACCCACACATCCCTTTAACCCACACTGTCTGCAACCAAACTCTAAATCAACTCACCAGAAGAAAAAAAAAATGTTAGAGGAAGTCATTGTCAACCCTGATAGCGATCATGTGAATAAAGTTAACTCAACCACAAAATGACTTTGGGAATTCATTTTAGCTTCTACTTGTGATACCGCATTTGACCCTTGGCTGGGACTGAAGTGACATATGTTACAGTATCTCTAGCGTTTGAGATAAACCCAGATGCTCTAGCTGCTGAGGATTTGAAACCAAGTCAGTTAGGATTTGTCACATTTCAGAGAATTCTGTTGATTCGGTGTCCTCTAACTTTCTCTCTAAACTGGTCCCAAGGGCAGAGGGAGATTACATCCCCCTCGGGGGTCTGGGACATGGCCTGAAGTGTCCACTTAAAGCACAGAATTTCTTTGAAGTCTTGTGGTTTATCTTTAAGGTTCACAAACCATATATATTGCCCTGTAACATCCCCTTCTTTGTTTTAATAAAGTTATTTGCCACCGAGTAAAACTAGGACGTGAAGTGCATCCCTAAGAGAAGCATTCTCCAGTTTGCTTATCGTCATGATGCGCACAGAGCTGGTCATTCATACGCTGCCGCTGCGACAAGGAGGAGACTTGAAAATACAAATTTACGTGTGTGTTTATGAAATAGACATTTCCTAAACATGTTGCTAGAAGGCCCCATCCTAGAGAGACCACGTTTGTTCTTTGGCCCATCGTGAGGTGACCGTGGAGAAAAGGAATACTGATGAACCTTGTGTCTTACAGCTCCCTCTTGAAGGTGCTCCTGGCCAAGAATTCAGCCCATCTCTGAGGCGACACCTGCCCGGCATTGTGGTTCTCAGGCCTGGCGGCACAGTTTTTGAGATTTTTGAAAATATTTATGTGAGGTTCTCTTCAGACCAATTAAATAGAAGTCTCAGTGGAGTGGGGGCGCCTGGGTGGCTCAGTGGTTATGTGTCTAACTCTGGATTTCGGCTCAGGTCATGATCTCACTGTTTGTGAATTTGAGCCCCACGTTGAGCTCTGCCCTGATGGTGCTGAGCCTGCGTGGGATTCTCTCTCTCCCTCTCTACCCCTTTCCAGCGTGCACTCTCTCTCTCTCTCTCCGTCTCTCAAGAATAAGTAAATAAATTTTAAAAAATCTCAGAGAGTGGAGCCCAAGCGGCTGCAGTTTCCAAAATCCGTCTAGATGATTAAATTGTGTAGCCAGAGTTGGGAAACCCTCATCCCCACTAGCACTTCTCAGACTTGGATGTGATTATGAATCACTGGGAATGAAGATTCTGAGTCCTTCCAGTTCTGATTCAGTCTGGACTGGGACCTGAGATTTTAAATAAGCCTCTAAGCAATGCTAGTGCTGTGGTCCTGGGTCTAACAAATGAATTAGCACATTAAAATCAGCTGGGATCTTTAGAAAACCACCCAAGCTTGTGCCCTCTTCCTGGGAATTTCTAACCTAATTGGTCAGGGGGTAAACTTGAGCATTATTGGTTTTTTTTTAATGTTTATTATTTAATTTTGAGAGACAGAGCATGAGTGGGGGAGGAGCAGAGAGAGAGAGGGAAACACAGAATCCGAAGCAGGCTCCAGTCTCTGAGCTGTCAGCACAGAGCTCAACGTGGGGCTCGAACCCACGAACTGTGAGATCATGACCTGAGCTGAAGTTGGATGCTTAACTGACAGAGCCACCCAGGTGCCCCAGCATTATTCTTTTTCAGGAGGATTTCAGGTGATTCTCATGTGCAACTGACCAGCAAAAGTGGGGGAAAAGCAGTGTATGGTCCTCAGCATCCCGTTTCTAATGTCAGTCAGATTCCACATATGGATGTGCGTGTTAATGATTGACTGTGCCGGGCGTCTCCTCGTAGGCACGTGGCTTTGGGGCTCTCAGTAGAGGGTTATTAGTCTTTCCCTTCCTCCACGAAGACCTCAGAGAACCTACTGCTGTTTGTGTACGTGTTCAAGAAGGTGTGTGTGTGCTGATGGAGAGGGGAATGGACAAAATGAGTGACAACGGTCCCCTCATCTAGGTCAGTACCGGTGCCGACATTCACGACAGGTGCCATTTCTTGAGTCTGCTGTACATGAAGCTCTGTACTAGGCACTTTCTGTACATTGTGCCATTTATACAACGTGGGAGCTGAGGATTGCAGATGTAAGCGGTGAACTAGGGTGACAAGTAATCTCTCCATCGTGCTGGGACTGCAAACAAATCATGCTTTGTTGCAGATCTCCAAACCGTTTGATTGTAAGTTTTTACCCTCACGTTCTTTGGCATCCTAAAACCTCAGGCTAATTGGATAAAGGTAACAGCTGTAATTCTCTGCATACTTTCTCTGCTTGTCAACCCTCACCTGCCTTTCTCCTGCCCTTCTTTTCCTACCTTTGCACGGGTAGGACCTCCATTAGCAAATATGTCTAATTTCCTCCACGTTCAGTAGTCCTAGTCATTATGGCTAAATTCCAGTCTGACTTGTAAGTCTCCTTTCATGTAAAACTTTCCCCGAGACCTCAGGTACCCCGGATCATCACAGAACTACCTCAGTGCTGGTTCAACCCACTCTGGTTCTCTGGAACCAGAACGCTGAATCTTACTCATTAGCTAGAGTTCCAGCTGATGGGCTTGATCCAACCCTAGCTTCTTTCTCTTTAGTTCATTAATTCGACACGTTCCTATGTCAACCGATGATGTGGTGGACATGACACTAGACACTCAGGATAAAATGCCTAATAAGTCAGGGAAGCTCCCTTCTCAAGGAGCATATAATTTAGTTGGAGATGTAAGAAAGTGAGGTTATAATGACATAATAAGTTCTTTTACCAGAGAAGGATAGGGTGGGTGTTGCTGGAAGAGATTTCAGGTGGAGGGAACAGAATGAATAGGGACTCAGAGGCCAGACAATATGGCATTTCCAGAAAATTGAAGCATAAAGTGCGTCCCCCACCACTGGCAGAAGTTATGCTGCATAAGGACAGATCTCAAGGCTCTGACTGCAACTGACTTCAAGTTGGCTTTCCTCACAGTCAGGCCTCCTCACCCCCCAGAAGGGACCTCCTACCACCAATTATTGTGTGAACCATGTCTGTGCTTAAACAGGAATTGGACTTTGGGCCTCGGATGACCTGGCCACCCTTACCTATAGCAGCGAGGTGGGTTCTCTCCCATTCCGATCTCACCCTCAGAGCAGCTCTCTGAAGGGTGGTGGTCTCTTCTGGCCGTAGGACCCAGGCTGCCAATTCAAGTGCCTTTTAAAGTTAAGGTGCTCGCAGTACAGGGCCAACCAACCATGTGAATTTTAAAAAGAATTCTGAAGCGCTGGCTTAGGTTTTTCTTCCAGTCTTCCTTATAGTCACTACTAAATTGGGCATCTTGTGGAACATCGCCTTTTATCTAACAATGTTCTTTTTTTTTTAAGTTTATTTATTTTGAGAGAGAGAGAAAGAGAGAGAGAGAGAGTGCAAGCAGGGGAGGGAGAGAGAATCCCAAGCAGGCTCTGCTGTTGTCAGCGTCAGTGTCGACATGGAGCTCATTCCCATGAACTGTGAGATCATGACCTGAGCTGAAATTAAGAATCAGACGCTTATCCTGTTGAGCCACCCAGCTGCCCCCTTGCGACCTCCTTACATTGAGGAAATACACATGCTTTTATCAGCTGTCGACAATCTCAACATTGTATTTGCCAACTCCTCTCCCTAGAAAGTTGGCTTTATAGGCATAAGAAATTATCCATATAATTCACGTCCCAAAGCCATGGTTCTAAGAAAAGAGCCCCAAGGTACTGCAACCTGATCAACGTTTCCAATCACATTTCCATCTTTACTCTGTTGACCCAGACAGGGCTGTGTGAAGATGGTCCTAAAATGGCCGTGCTGTCATGGCTGTCTTTTAATTTGGGGCTCTCAGTCATTCTAGAAGGCATCTCAAGGGGATAGCCCCCATTGCATGCTTATTAAGCCTTGAGATTTGTTCTGTCACTGAATAACAAATTGGGGACGTCCTTGTTTAGAAGGCAGTCTTCTATGAGAAGGTAAAGGTTGGCTTTGCAATTTTATTTTTGTCCAATTTCTTCCTATTCCTATTCCTTTAGAATCAAAAGAGCAAGATTCATAGAAAAAAAGGCCATCTCTTGTTCCGCAGGCCTGTCCCTTGGGTGGTATGCTGCCGTATCATTAGATATTTTCAAAGTTCCATCCCCCATCCATTCATTTCTGATTGGCCGTCAGGTGTACTGGAGAAATAACTGTCACACTGTGTTGGGATGGCTTGGTCCCATATGCCACCTCTCACTTTCATTTTAGCTCATGGTGAAGGGGACTGATCGCCTGATGATTTTTTTTTTTTTTTATGCTTAGCTGTCCCTTTAACTCCCCCGGGGACACAGTTCTTTCTGCCATTCCCACCTGCCCACAGCCATTTGGGCACATGATCCGTGTCATTCCTCTACAGGGCCCCAGAGCCTTCCTCAGCAGGCCACGGGCATGTGTTACCTCCTGGAGAGCCCACTTCCCAGAATCCCGTCCTGAATGCCTCGAGTGCCCCCAGGAGTTAGGGACCAAATAAACTAAACTTGTCTGTGTTTTTTCCCCCAGATATGCCACCTATCATTCTCCTAGACATGCTTTATCATTTTCTTGCTTTTAGAATGTCTTTTAAAAAATCTTGACACAGAAGGCTTTTCTTAGCTGACCTTTGTCTTCTAGTAGCTTCTCTTCTGTTTACCTGTCCAACGTGCTGCCTTCCACTCCTCCTTCCCCAATATTTCTTACTATTTGTAGTTTTCTTTTTTTTTAAACTTTTTATTGTCAAAGTGGTTGCCATACAACACCCAGTGCTCATCCCAACCCGTGCCCTGCTCAGTGCCCATCACCCACTCTCCCCCCTCCCCTACCCCCCTCAACGTTCGGTTTGTTCTTAGTATTTAATAGTCTCTTATGTTTTGTCTCCCTCCCTCTCTATGTCTTTTTTCTTTCCCCTCTTTCTCTCCCTCATGGTTTTCTGCTAAGTCTCTTAAAATCCACCTATGCGTGGAAACATATGGTATCTGTCTTTCTCTGACTGACTTATTTCACTCAGCATAATACCCTCCAGTTCCATCCGTGTTGCCACATGTGGCCAGATTTCATTCTTTCTCATTGCCCCGTAGTATTCCATTGTGTATAGAAACCACATCTTCTTTATCCATTCATCAGTTGATGGACACTTAGTCTCTTTCCATAATTTGGCTATTGTCAAAAGTGCTGCTATAAACATCAGGGTACACATGCCCCTGTGCATCAGCAATCCTGTGTCTCTTGGGTAGATTCCTAGCAGTGCTATTGCTGGGTCATAGGGTAGTTCTATTTGCATTTTTTTGAGGAAACTCTACACAGTTCCGTCCCAAACGAGAGGGAGCCTATTTGTAGTTTTCCAGTATGCCATGCTGTCTTACACTGCTGTGATCTTGCACACCTATCCCCTTTGTCTGAACATTCCTCTCTTCCCTTCCCTGGCTAAGTCGTCGTTAAGATTGCTGTTAGGTTTTAATTACCTCTTAGAGGTTATCCGGAGATAAATCCCTTCTGTGAGCCTCATGCCTCATGGGCAATTGGCACTCATTACATTGTATGGTTTGTTGTTTGTCTCTCTCAGATTACTTTTTAGTCACTGAGGGTCTCGTTTCAAAACGACATTTTCGTTTCTAGCTGGTTCACTATCATCATTAGGTAAGTGTCTATCGAACACATCAAGAAATGCTTGGCTAGATAGAAAAATCTTGGGATGAGACATGTACCCATGTCTATGATTAGGTGCATGACCTGTGCTAACCACAGTGTAAGAAAAGAGGGGGCATGAAGTCTGTAGTCTCAAAGTTCTGTTACAGTAATGAGCAAAGCAAACTTCTTTTAAATTTTAGGCAGTTGAAACAGCTTTCCCAAAGGCAGTTTGCTTCTTTATGAAATATTCATGGTCCTCGCTTCTTTTGATCTATCTCTGTCACCACCCTGAGCAGTCTGACAGTGTGTACAAATGACTCAGCAAAGCCCAATGTGTCGGGCACGTATTTGAGTTCATCTACAAACAGGGCGATACTGGAGAAATTTCCATTTTTCCAGCTGCATAAAGTTAGGGTCAAACTTCATTGATAAATGGCATGGATAAAACTTACTGCGCACCTACTGTGTGTTAGAAGCTTTTTGAATTCTCTTTTCTCTTGCGAACTATTCATTTTTATTCATACGTTAAAAGTGAGAAGACCAGGGGCGCCTGGGTGGCTCAGTCGGTTGGGCGGCCGACTTCAGCTCAGGTCATGATCTCACGGTCTGTGAGTTTGAGCCCCGCGTCGGGCTCTGTGCTGACGGCTCAGAGCCTGGAGCCTGCTTCCGATTCTGTGTCTCCTTCTCTCTCTGCCCTTCCCCTGTTCATGCTGTGCCTCTATGTCTCTCAAAAATAAATAAACATTAAAAAAAAATTAAAAAAAAAAAAGTGAGAAGACCAGACAGAAAGGACAGTAAGGTTCAGAAAGGACAGATGACTAGTCCCAAGACAGAGCTAACGAGCGTCAGAGCTGAGAGTCCAAGCCAATTCTTCCCAACTCAGGTCGGGTAGAGCTCTTTCCAGTCACAGGGCTGCCCCCCTGCATTATCAGATAAGTGATTCCGGGGCAGAAGGCACGTGGCCTTACTTTGGGCTGAAAATGCCAAAGGACAGTATGTATCAGAGGCCTCTAGGCAAATACTTTAACTGCCCTACACTTCTGTCATACGGGGTGTAAAATGTACATAATTCTATTTCCCAGGGGCTTGGAACCGTGTCCTGGGATCATCTTTTGTCAGTCAGCTGAGCAGCAGGCAAGAAAGGACAAGGATATTGATGGCTGATTAAAGCTATTTTCAGTGTGTCAGTGTTATCTATGGGGATTAAGTAGAAATGACAGTTCTGTCTACAGCATTAGCCACTTATACACACTTGCAGGAATTTGTCACGTGGAGATGTTTTCATCTCCCGCTCATTAGTTCATTTTAAAATAAAGCACTGGAAAAAGTACAGTCTTAGATTCAGAGACTATATTTTGCTTCCTAACATGTGACCTCAACAGGTCACTGAACTTCTGTGAGCGGCAATTTTCTTAGCTATCAAAAGAGAGAATACTGTTTTCTTTGTGGGAAGGTTAGACATGACTTAGATACCCTATGTTTAATTAGTTAACAGTGCCTGGCAATTACAAAATATTCAATAAACGGTAGTTAATATTATAACATAGACTAAGTGTTTACCATGTTTTATAGTAGTCCTAAAAAATGCCTCGAGCATCAAGGACTGTGATGAGTAATGCTGCTGTGATTCCAGTGCTATTTCTTTTAAGAGGGAAAATGACACTCTTAAGGGAAGTTGGGATTTTAAAAAATGTTTATTTATTTTGAGAGAGAGCACGTGAGCATGCGCATGACTCGGGGAGGGGCAGAGAGAGAGGGAGAGAGAATCCCAAGCAGGCTATGAGCCCAATGCGGGGCTCAGTCCCATGAACCATGAGATCACGACCTGAGCTGAAAGTAAGAGTCGGACGCTTAACCAACTGCACCACCCAGTCGCCCCAGTTGGGACTTTTCTTAAAGCAGAGGAAGGGGATAGGAGAACTACAGGTTCCTTTACTCCAAAGAGTACAGTATGTTTGTCAAAATGAAGGGCCATCTGAGGGACGATATCTGGATTCCTGCACCGACCCCGGATCTACTAAAATGGAGTTTCTAGGAGTGGAGTGAGTGTGACTTTCTACATTTTAAACCCGCTCCCTAGATGATTCTTATCTTCACTAAAGCTTGAGAACCACTAACTGACAACGTGCTGACAGGCCAACCCACAGGATTTGCGTCTCTGATACTATTAAGGATTTGGGTGCTGGCTGGACTCACAAGTTCTCACATTTTCACTTTCTCAGAGGGATCACAGAATTCTCACCCCCATCCCTCTGAACTATAAATGTGTCTTCTTATTCCTCTCGATTTTTCCATAGAAAGCTCTTCCTGCACCCTTCCCCCCACCCCTTTCCTGGATCTGTAGAATCTCTCCCAAATTTGTTTGCTTCTTTTACCTGCAGATTCAGATGCCACCAACATCTCCACTTCAAAGTTAGTATTTCCAGGGGCACCTGGGTGGCTCAGTCGGTTGGCCATCTGACTCTTGAGTTTGGCTCAGGTCACGATCTCAGGGTCATGAGAAGGAGCTCCACCCCCACCCCTCTACACTGACAGCAAGGAGCCTGCTTGGGATTCTCTCTCCCCGACTCCCCTTCCCCCTCCCTCTCTTGCACTCTTTCTCAAAAAAAAAAAAAAAAAGTTAATATTTCTGAGGTTATGTAGTGTGTTAGCTTGTATGAAACAGTTCTATTTTGATAACATGCTCGAAGAAAACGTTGGAACCGTCACTCAAATTCTGATAGCTTGGGAAACATAAACATCAATAGATCTTTCCGAATTACGTTCCCCGTTGATCCTCGCCTGCTTCCTGGCAGTGAGGTTGCCCCCAAGGATAGAGCATCAGAAGAAAGCAGTCTTCGCTTTAGACCTCAGGTTCTAAAAATGCAGAAATCTGTTCCTTTCTCCGTGGGTAGGTAAAGTGAAAATGAGTTTTCTCAGCAGCAGCCATTCCAGCCAGGGTCTGCAAGATATGACACCACTCAGGCGGGAGCGTTCATGGGCTCCAGCCGCCACAGTCTGACCTCCACCCCCCTGTGAATTACTTCTCTTCCAACCACTTACGACCTTTGGATTCCTCTGACACAGCCTCAAAAAGGCCACGGAAGAAAAAAAGTCTATTTTCTTTTTTTTTTTTTTAACATTTTTTTAAAAATTTTTTAATGTTTATTTATTTTTGAGACAGAGAGAGACAGAGCATGAGTGGGGGAGGGGTAGAGAAAGAGGGAGACACAGAATCCGAAGCAGGCTCCAGACTCTGAGCTGTCAGCACAGAGCCGGAGGCGGGGCTCGAACTCACAGACCGCGAGATCATGACCTGAGCTGAAGTCGGACGCTCAACCGACTCAGCCACCCAGGCGCCCCGAAAAAAAGTCTATTTTCAACGCATGCAGTGTCTACAGTGACACGCCAAGTGATAGCCGCCACCCACCCACCCACATCCCGCCAAGTCCTGAGGTGATCCATCTTCACGCTGCAACCTTTTCAGGTATTCAGAGGTTTCATGGTGATCGTCTGATCATCTAACATGAAAACTGCCCCTGTCGTTTGCTGTATCCTTGTGGAACTTTCCGCCTCACCCAGAAAGGCAAGACATTCATAGCATCTTAAAAAATCACTTGTGAGGGGCACTTGAGTGGCTCAGTGGGTTAAGTGTCCTACTTTGGCTCAGGTCTTGATTTCATGGTTCGTGGGTTCGAGTATCACGTTGAGCTCCACATCGAGACTGCAGAGCCTGCTTGGGATTCTCGCTCTCTGCCCCTCCCCCACCCCTCTCAAAATAAATAAATAAATAAATAAATTTTTTTTTATGTTTATGTTTGAGAGACAGATACAGACAGAGCATGAGCAGAGGAGAGGCAGAGAGACAGTGAGACACAGAATCTGAAGCAGGCTCCAGGCTCTGAGCTGTCAGCACAGAGCCTGACACGGGGCTGGAACCCACAAACGGCGACATCATGACCTGAGCTGCAGTCGGACGCTTAACCAATTGAACCACCCAGGCGCCCCAGTAAATAAATAAACTTACAAAAAAAAAAAATCTCTTTTGAGATTTCTCTGTGAGTGCCGTGATACTGCAAGGTCGTTTTTGTGAGCCGCCACTGCCCTCCCCACCTTGTCAGAATGACTGGGGTCATATTCAGATCGCAGACTAACAATCATGGGAAACCAAACCTGTAAGACTTGATTTTGTCACATGTGATAATACCATCAAACCTTGATTTTGGAAATGAGAGACAGTCATGTGCAATTGCAGAGACTGCCAACCTGAGATACATTATGCATTATACCACAGAGTCACTCACTGTAATGGTGGTTCTGGACCAGCTCCTTTCGAGTTCACTTACAAAAGATCGTCTCATTCACATTTAATATCGATGATTAGCCGCTGAGCCATAAAGTGTTCTCTTTTCTTTTCCCTCTTCTTCTGGTATTTTCAGTGTCCCAAATATGCTTATTCTGATATCGTAATGATTATGATGACTATTGCCTGAGGCTGTATTTCATCCGCAAGTCAGTCTCCCAAATAAAAATCCTGCAAATTTTCTTTTTTTTTTAATTTTTTTTTAACAATTTTATTTTACTTTTGAGAGACATAGAGACAGAGTGTGAGCAGGGGAAGGGCAGAGAGAAAGAGGGAGACACAGAATCCGAAGCAGGTCCAGGCTCCGAGCCGTCAGGACGGAGCCCGACACGGGGCTCGAACTCACAGACCGTGAGATTATGACCTGAGCTGAAGTTGGCCGCTTAACCAACTGAGCCACCCAGGTGCCCCCAAATTTTCCATTTACAGTGAAAGGCAAAGCAAGCCTCATCTTCACTCCTCGCTGTACAGAGCCTGTGGCCACTCATCGGTGCAGATGAGAAGGAAGGAAGATCTCTTATGGGAGAAAGAGTGCAGCAGTACCCGATAACAAGGCATGTATTTTGATAAGTGCTATTTTTTATTTG
Source organism: Paguma larvata (assembly GCA_030068075.1). Lineage (NCBI taxonomy): Eukaryota > Metazoa > Chordata > Mammalia > Carnivora > Viverridae > Paguma > Paguma larvata. Next base: position 1,440,022 of record CM057831.1, on the reverse strand, counting down.
GAATTCAAAACCGGCAAATAAATATTAGGTATGATGGCTTGAAAAAAAGATACCAGAGGTCTTCTTCTATCTGGGTGCTAATCAAAAAAGAACTCAGTCCTGAAATATGAATTGTTACATGTTACTATACTATTTTACTTACAACTGGTTATAGCCCTTCATTGTCTATTTAAATTTTGCTTGGCTGGAGGTCCCTGAGGCTGCTGGAACTCTTTTGGTAAAGTGAGGGGTCGTAAGGCAAACAAAGTGGAAATAAGGTTGAGGGAAAATAAAGTTTCTAAAAAAAAAAAAAAGAACGAAAGAAAGAAATGAAAAAAGAAATTAGAAGCCTTTCACATGAAGGCTTCACACTGGGCAGCATCCGGTGTACTTGAACGACACCACGTGACTTAGACACAAGCTCCAATAGCGAGGCAGGAGAGATCCCTCCACAATAATTTGGGGCTAATTTTAAACCCAGGGAGTAAATATCTCTTTACTACCAGACATCCAGTAAAATTTCTGGAATGTTTTAGATACAGAGAATTTCAAAGACGCTTGGTTCAACAGCGAAATTTACAGCAGGAGGCTATACTTACAAAAGTTAAGCAACAATTCCTCATTTGTTAGTTGCAACTCTGGGGCGAGAAGTCAGACGCCCTGATATTTGGGCAACCATTTTTCAACTGGCAACTCCAAATAATTGGAGTTCTTTAGTGGAATCTCTCTTCATAGCTCTCAGATGGGGGAAAAAAAGGCAAAATCTGGTTCCTCTAAGCTGTGGCCCAAAGAGTATATCTCATTCCATATGTATACAGCAACTGAAAGTGTGTGATTGTGTGGCTACCCATGACCAAGTTTGTGTTGCTACAGGCGAGAAAATACAGTGGCATTTCATCCTGGCTAGATGCCCAGCCCCCTCCAATTAAATTAAGCTTTCTAATAGTGCAGTTACCCAAAAAGGGTGGGCTTGGAGTGCTGGCATCAGAAGCCTGCAGAATCTGTTATAATCTTTTTTAATGATGAACACTTTAGCCTTCATTATTGTGGCTGGAAGAGGAAGGAAACTTTGAGCGAGGGTTTACGTTTTAGCCATGGGAGGAACAAACAGCTCCTATGACCTCTGAGATTTCCTACAATATCATTGGACGGTTTCCCTGAGAACTTTCTTCACAACTCAGATTCTAAAACCAGCTGCTTTCAGAGATCTTTCCCTACTCTCAAGGAACATGATCTAAATATGAATCATCACAGGCCCTGAGACCTTGGCTAGAAAATCTTCCTAGTGACATAGGATCCTATTCCCTGAGCGATGCCAGAGGAATTCTTTCCACGGCTTCTTCCTCAGAGGAGAGGCAATAGGGCATAGTGGAAAAAGCTCTGGCTTTTGCTACAGTCAGAGTTAAGTATTAATCCTGACTCAGCCATTTGTGGGCGTTTGACCTATGATAAATAAATTAATTTCCCGGGGCCATAGTGTCTAATCTAAAAATGGGGATAATGTTATGTACCTCAGAGGGTAGTGACAAAGTAGAAACAGTGCATATAAAGTACCCTAACATGGTAGATTCTAGATAAATCCTAACTTGTAACTAGGCCGTGTGGGTTGAGTCTGATTACTAGAATGGAGCCTCATCTTTCTCTGAGGTAAACTTGCGAGAGTTTAATGCCCCACCAAGTCCCACACAGGGATTGGCACATGTCTGTGTTGGGGGTGAGAGTTTGGATGAGAGGAAGCAAGAAGAAGAGATAAGACCTAATTTTTTATCTTTTAACTAAAATGTTAGTATTCTCTTTTCACCTTTCCCTTTCTCATTCCTTACTCATTTACTTTTTAAAAGACAATATTTGATTTTAAAATCAAAAGGAACACGTCAAGACAGCCTTGCTAAAAAATGTGAACAGAGGCGTCCTCGTCATTCCTGTCTTCTGACTGGAGGAGAGGGTAAGATGAAATGTTAGCAAGTAAATAACCCAGGCCGGCTCTCCTGCTAGAAGTCAAAATGGTCTTAACTATTTCTTCACATGAACTGTTCCGTTGGAAATTTAGAATCAAGTTTTCAAATTTTATAAACAGTCCTTGAGGTTTTGATTTTAATTACATTGAGTTATAAACCGATTTTAAAAGAAGTGAACATCAAACAAGATAAAATATTCTCAACCATGTACTTGGTGTATTCCTCCGAACTTCCTAGCCTATTTAAAAAAAAATAATCTTCTGTGAAATTGACAGTTTGACTTAAAGGGTTTCGTATATTTCTCATTAGAGTTATTTCCATGTATTTCATAGCTTTTTCGCTATTATGGACTGAATATTTTTCTATTAAAAATTAATATTGCTGTGAATATTTTGTTCAGTTTATATCCTTTATACCCACATTACTAAGCGCTTCTCAGTTCCAGGAGTCTGCCAGTTGCTGTTGCTTTGGAATTTCTAGATGGGCAATTGCATATTACGCAGAAAGTAGAGTTTTATTTCTTCCATTCAGATTTGCATAGTTTATGTTCTTTTTATTCACCTTGCGTTGGCTAGGTTCTTCAATAATAGGTTGATTAACAGTGATAATATCCTTTAACTTTTTCTGTACTGACAAGACTTCCATAGTTTCCCCATTAGATATAATATTCGATGTATGTAACTTGTAGTGAGTAAAAAAAAGTTTCTAATTTGAATTTGTTAATTAAAAGAATCATGGGGGCACCTGGGTGGCTCAGTCGGTTGACGTCCGACTTCTGCTCAGGTCATGATCTCACGGTCTGTGGGTTCGAGCCCCGCGTCGGGCTCTGTGCTGATAGCTCAGACCCTGGAGCCTGCTTTGGATTCAGTGTCTCCCGCTCTCTCTCTGCCCTTCCCCTGCTCACATGCTGTCTCTCTGTCTCTCAATAAATAAAACATTAAAAAAAAAAAAAGAATCATGGTATGGGGGCACTTGGGTGGCTCAGCTGGTTGAGTGTCTGACTTCAGCTCAGTTCATGATCTCACTGTTCGTGAGTTCAAGCCCCACATTGGGCTCACTGCTGTCAGCAGAGCCTGCTTCGGATCCTCTGTCCCCCTTTCTTTCTCCTCTATTCTTGCTCTCTCTCTCAAAAACAAAGAAATAAAGAATCAGGATGTTTTTAGCTTTATCAAATGCTATTCCTTTGAGATTATCATATAGTATTTTTCTCATTTGATCAGGTAATTAATTAATCTACTTATATTCCTGGGATATAACCTACCTGATCACAGTGTATTATTGTTTTCACCTCACTACCAGAGTCAGAGTCCTAGTCATCCATGAAATGCTCAGAAGTGGCTTCATACACAGATTGAGGGGATCCATTTCACCAACTGTCTGTTTTCTGTAATTTTTCCAATATCCCCTAGGTCTCAAGAGTGCCTTTTCATGGTCCTTAGAAAGCTGGAGTTAGAAAGCAGTATTGTTTTTTTCTATGCTGTTGCATACTTTCCATGGCTGGGTCTGGCTCAGGAGCAAAGGGTAGAGAGAGAAGCGAGAGAAAAGGATGAATAGAGATTCATTCCTTCAACACTGTTTAAACCACAGGGATTCCTTTTCCCAGTTCTAACGTAACAGAGAAGGATTTTCTGTGGGTTTTAGGTGCCTGCAGGCTCACCATTGCCCCTTTGTTGCAAGAGTTGCGGCTTTATGACTTCCCACCGGGGAGGGTCAGGAGATTAATAAAAGAAAAAGGTGGGAGACTTCCTTCAAATTCACAGTCCCCCACCTGGTTCTCTGACTAGAAAATACAGGTTTCTCTTGGCGCTATTCTGTTGACATGCTGTTATAGTTCCAGGATCTGGGCTTGCCCTAGAGTCTAAAGTAGGAGATCTGAGTAGAAAAAAACAAAATAATAACAAAACCCCCCCAAAAAGACAACTCACCATTTGAAAAGTTGTTATATGATTTTAAAGAAAGAGAGTGAGGTTTATTCGTTTTAGGCAAAAGCATTAAGTTTCTTAAGTCTGGATATGAATCCTCTAATCTCCCGACTGGATTAAGATGACACAAGGCTGTTAGTGCCACAGTAGTCTGGCAGAACACATGGAAACTCTCTCGGGAGAGACTCTCTCATAATCCTAGAGCTCTATTTATTTTTATAATTGTTGACACACAATATCTGGCACTCAATGAAAAAAACTAGGCATAGGAAGAGACAAGAGAAGGTAAATAAACAAGGAGAAATAATAAAGGAGACCCACAGGATCCACAGAGAACAGACACGGACTTCGAAATAACTCCTGCTCAAAACGTTTAAGGAAAAAACACGGAGTTAAAAAGTTGTCTCTTGTGTTCTCTTACAGCTTTTAATATTCTCTATATCAGTAATTTAGCCTTGTTGTAGAAGGCCTGCCTGCTGCTGCTGCTGCTTTTTTCCCTGCAAAATCATTAATTGTTTCCACTTGGTCTATGGTGTGGGAGAGGGTGGCTGAAACGCTGCCTGGTGGCTGCACGGAGAGGCTTAAGCAGTGACCCCGGCACCAAAGGGAGGCCACAGAGGCTCTCAAAGGCTGCTGGGCTTCGAAGGCTCCCGGTCGTGCTCGCGACGGAGCCTTTCTGAGAGCTACGGTTCAGGCCCAGCGTAGCGTGCGGGACGGCCTGCGGAGGCGAGCCCGAGGCCGCCATCTTCCCGGTGGGGTCACCCCGTCACCCAGGAAGTGATTCTCCAGGAGGTCCCGGAGACGCGGGCCTGCGCGTGCGCCGCCGAGCGCTCGTGGCTGGGCGAGGGCGCGGCTCACGTTCTTCCACGTGACCGCGGGGCCTGCACGGGGCCGCCCCGGCGTGCACGCCCCGCGCTGGCGCGGCGCTTCCCCTCGGTGGCCTCGCGTGTGGAGCCACATCCTGGTAGGGACACAGGAGCGCCCAGAGAGGTCGGGCAGGAGGCTGGCAGGTGCGTGCTGGCGCGGGGTCCACGTGGCCCGCACCTGAGGCGGACGAGTCGGGCTGGACGTCGGTCGGTGGTTGTGGGGGAGGGGGGAGGAGGGTGCTGGCGGGGTGCCTGGTTCGGAGACTGGGAAAGAGAGTGGAGGGTGGTGGGACGCCGGACGACGGGACGCCCCGGGCCTGGGCCGTCCACGCCCCGCCGGACACGCAGGGGCCGCACCTGCAGGCGCGCCGTCCGCCTTTCTACCGAATGCGTTCAGTAGAACATGCGGCCGTTCTATCGGAACCCCTCTGGAAGGAAAGGCTGTTGGAGAGCCAGCCGCCTTCCACAAAACCCAGGACTGTTGTCTGTGTGCCCTGTAAAGGGCTGGTGAAAGTCACTTTTATTTCGCCCGTGTTTTATTTTTTCACGACCTTATTTTTCTTTTGTTATTTAATTTTTTCATAATGGATTTTGTTTACTCTTTATTTATTTAAATGTTTGTTTATTTTGAGAGAGAGGCTCCCAAGCAGGCTCTGTGCTGTCAGTGCAGAGCTGGACTCGGGGCTTGATCCCATAAACCCAGAGATCGTGACCTGAGCCCAAATCAAGAGTCGGAGGCTTAATCCACGGAACCACCGGGGCGCCCCTTGCCCGTATTTTCAGTCCTCGCAAATATATCCAGCAGTCGTTTTTACTGAGCTTACCCACTTGGACTACAGTCTCCAGGTTATTCCGGTGCCCTCTTTTTTTGACAGTCAAGTTTCTTCGGGGAAGCTTACTTGTTTTTGATGACCGCCTTGCTTTTCTGCCCTGCCTCAGCTTAGCTTTTTAACTTTTCTCTTCCCATCTCGTTTAAAAGCTTCTGATTCCCGCAGACGCGGCCGGCCTCTTACTTGCCTCAGTTAACATTAAAAAAGGAAAAGTCTTTTAAACTCCCCCGAATTTGTGACTGCAGTCACAAAAAACGATCCTAGTGCCAGCTGTCGAATTCAGTCACAGTTGCTTCAAAGCGATGACACTCCAGCGGTAGCAGAAATGGGGAATAAAGAAGTTTGGCCTTTGTAAAAAGCGCAGTATTCTAATTGGCTCATCTTGCGCCTGGTTTTGGGTCTTAGGGTGTGAAGTTACTGTAAGAACACAGCGTTGCCACTTCACTGGAGTTTGACTGTTCATAAGAGAGGGGACTAAAAATAGGCCCGCATCTGTGGCCCGCAGTACATTGAGTTACTCCAGCAGCTTTCTTTGAATATTCGTTCTTTTTAAATAAGACGATTTACATAAATGGAAATGCCTGGCTCCCCACTCACATTTCCTTTCTCATCAGTGTCCAACAGTGTCTGCTGATAGATACGTGGTATATTCTCTTCAGGCAAATATACTGTTTTAAAAAATTTGCTGCAAGATTGTCATTTTTTATCCCTTCTGTCGAAACATTTTCTTGACGGTGATGTGATCAAGTATTCATGGCGTATGATACGATTTATAAAGAGTGCCTTACATGGGCATTCCTCAGAATTTTCCACTCTCTAAGTGCGGCTCTGCATCCAGGTGGATGGACGTGTCCCGTGTCCGCAGTTGATGCTTCTCTGTCTTCTCAGAGGGGTTTCAAACGCGGCAGGGCGGTGAGTCCTACGAGCTGTCCTTCTGTCTCTCCCACCGTCTCTGTCTAATTATTCCATTAGTTTTTATGAAGGGCTTTTTTAGGTTCTAAACAAGATCAAAACCCGAGCCAGAACATTTTGTTTTTTTTTTTTTCAAAAAACAGATGACACGGGCGATCGCAGCTGTGAAACGAATGAGCCCAGGTGTATAGCACGGGGCAGGGAGGCCTTACCCCCTAGTTAAGGAGATGAATCCTTTGCCTGGAATGAGCCTTTCTGGAAACTTCTAGGTTTTCTTGAGGGCCCTCAGGAGTTTTGGTTCATGCCCACATGTGTGAACAGACCCATCCACAGCAGAGGGCGCCCCAGTATAACGCTGAAGCCCCGGGCCGCCGAACAGGCCTGCACGTACCGGGTCTGTGCTCAGTGCTTGCAGGTCTGGGGATAGCTGTTCAGCTAACATCTGGCGAGTGTTGATTCCGTGCCAGGCACATACATCCTTGAGGCACCGCAGACACAAAGATGAATCTGGCTCTGTTCCTGCTCTCAAGAAACTTACGTGCACTCAAGGAGGGGAGACGAGAGTATGTGTTAACTACAGACAGACAATGTTCATTTTCCACTGACTGTGTTTCACACACCATGCTATGGGTTTTGTTTTGCCGTCATAATCTCATCTATTATTCATAAGATTTCTTTAAGTTACGTGCTGCTATTAGGCTGGCATGGCACTGTGACCACACGGTGCTGTAACTAGGGAATAAGGGTGCTTGGGAAGAAATAGAAAGACTTGAGTCTACTGAAGGGAGTCCGGAGGGGAAAGAGATGAGACAGTGACATTAGTGTTTCCTCAACTGGGAGCTGGTTTGGTGTGCATACTATGTTTTGTTCAGTTTTGAAACCTCAGTGCCTCAGCTCAATAAATACCTTATGAACAAAAGAATAATGTCAGACTCTAAGTAAATAAATAGGAGCATGTGGGTGGCTCGGTCAGTTGAGTGTCCAGCTCTTGATTTTGGCTCAGGTCACAGTCCCACAGGTTGTGAGTTTGAGCCTGCTTTGGGTTCTGTGTCTCCCTCTCTCTGCCCCTCCCCTGCTCACCCTCTGTCTCACTCACTCAAAAATAAACAAATATTAAAAAAAAAAAAAGGAATTCATAAGGCCTGACTTAGACAGGGGGTGGAGTGTGGGGGATGGGACCTGGGAGTGGGAAGGGAGGAATGATCTGGAGGGTAAATCTGTTCAGATGGGGAGAACTTCCTGTAAATACAGAGATAGGTGCCAGAGACAAGGAGGTGGGGCTGGCAAAATTGATAAAGGGCAGTAGGGGATACAGGGTCCCAGTTGCGGAATGTATAAGTCACAGGCTGGAAAAGCACAGCATAAGGAATAATTCAGTGTTACTGTGATAGCATGTACGGTGACAGGTGGTCGCTAGACTTGGAAGTGGGCACAGCATGGTGGATAGAGATGTTGTTTCTATGTCACGCACCTGAAAATGATGTAGCATTATTTGTCAAACTACAATAAAAAATAGTACAAGGGTAAACAAACAAAAAAGGTTGATAAATTGAACCTCATTACAATGTGAAACATAATTTCTCAAAGTTGCTTTTTAGAGAGTGAGAAGATAAACCATTGGGTGGGAGATGTTTCAATATTTATATCCGATATAAGGTTCACAGAATATATAAAAATATTACGTAAAGAAGAGAAAGATGACAAAGGTTTTTTTTTAATAAGTAAAGTATGAAACATGAATTTCATAAATATTCATATGTCCAATAAACAGATATAAAAATGGTAAATTTCAGGGTGCCTTGGTGGCACAGTCAGTTCGGCTTCTGACTCTTAGTTTCAGCTCAGGTCATGATCTCACAGGTTTGTGAGTTCAAGCCCCACATCAGGCTCTGCCTGACAGCATGGAGCCTGCTTGCGATTCTATCTCCCACTCTCTCTCTGCCCCTCCTGTGCACACACATGTTCTCTCTCTCTCTCTCTCAAAATAAATAAATAAACTTTGAAAAAAGGTTAATTTCATTAGTTATTAGGGAAATCTAAATTAAAGCAAAAATTGTACATATACCTGCCAAAATAGTTCAAAATAAACAAAAGTGTGAGGGTATAAAGCAACAATTGTCATAAATCATAACTGCTGTTATGATTTAAAATTAATATAACCACTCTGAAATTAATATCATCACTTTGGAAAATTCAGGAAGCCATATGTTAGTCCTAGGTAGGAGCAGCAGTTTCATTGCTAGATACATACACCCATCACTGAGTACATGTGTATGACAAAAGACTTGCACGGGAATGTTTATTGCAGTAGTGTTCCTAATAGATCAAAATAGAAAACAGTCAATGTTCATGAATTATAACTTAGGTTAATTGTAAAATTCAAAAGATGGAATATTATAAGGGACTGAAACAGAACAAAGTATTGGAATATGAAACAACAGGTATGAATCTCACAAACGTTATCTTGTGTTAAAGAAGCCAAGTACACTGAAGCCTAAGTTTAAAGACAGGCAGACTAACAATCTGTGTTGACAGAAGTCTGCATGGTAGTCTCCAGAGAGCTGGTGGTACGTTTTCTTGATATGAGTGGTGATTACACAGGTTACACATATGTAAAAACCCCTGTTTTATGTAGTACTATATTCTACTTCTGTCAAAACTTACCTAGAAAAAGTGTAAATCATCTTTGAGGCAGAGCACAGTGACTGGTTTTGGAGAGTTTATGGCAAATTATTCCACAGTGGAACCACTGAATGCTAAATGGCCCAAACAGAGGTTACTCTTGTACTGGACAATTGCACTGTTAAGCTTAAAAATGATTAAATTCATTTTCCGCACAGTCACGAAAAGATTGGAGGCAAGTTGGAGCTTGGTTGTGGGAATGGGACAAGGGAGAGGAGGGGATAGAGGGAAATTCATTGATTAATGTCAGTCTTCACTTATTCATTGTAACTCCAAGGTCATCATTTTATTATTTTATTGATTGATATTTATTTATTTTCGAGAGACAGAGAGACAGAGTGTGAGCGGGGGAGGGGCAGAGAGAGAGGGGGACACAGAATCTGAAGCGGGCTCCAGGCTCTGAGTTGTTATCACAGAGCCTGATGCAGGACTTGAACTCACGAACGGTGAGATCATGATCTGAGCTGAAGTTGGACGCTTAATCGACTGAGCCAGGTGCCCCTAAGGCCACCATTCTATAAAAATTAAATTTTATTGCTTATAATACCATCTAGGTCTATTCATGTGACAAATGGCACAACCTCATCCTTTTTTTATGGCTCGGACATTTTCCATTGCACATTTACGTACCACATATATTCTCTTCATCTGTCGTTGTCATCTGGTGGTGGCCAAGTTCAAAGAGAGGAGGAGGAAACCTAAAGTTTGTTTTTCAGGCTTCCCTGTCAGGTTTGAGATTGTCCTGCTGGTAAAACAAGGCACCAGGCTGAGCCCAGAGTCAATGGGGAAAGCAGAGAGATCAGATTCAGAGAAGTATGAAAATTGGGACTACACGTACAGTCAGTCTAGTATAACACCCGGTTAAAGTAACTTTAAAATTATCCAGACTGGTTGCTGTTATGTATATATTATACACATATAGATATTTAGGCGTGTGTGTGTGTGTGTGTGTGTGTGTGTGTGTGTAGTTTTAATCCAAAGTAGTAATAGCAGTCAGTGGAGTAGAAACCAACGGAGTGGACATTGATTGTTTTTTTTGCCACATTCCCCCCATGTCCCTACTTCTTGCAGAGGTGCCTGATTTCTTTAGGACTGAATGTCTAAAGAATGTATACATGGAGAGTAAAAGAGTCTCTTTTACTCTCCATGTATACAGTTTTGGGAGAGCGGCACGTGACCACGTTTAGTGAACCGAAGCACCACTTGCCGCTAGTAGCAGTGATGGGCACACATCTCCAGTTGGGCTAGTAAGAGACTCAGTGTGAGGTCTGTATCTGAAGCAGGCTGCTCCACCTGACTCCTGGCAGGGCCTGAGCCTAAAAGGAGACCGCGTGGAAGCTACCTCAGTCACTGCCACTGTGGAGCCAAGAGATGGAGACGAACTCAGTCCTGGTGACGGTATTCGAGCTGCTGGATCCACCTGTATCTGAAGACAGGCGTGGGACTCATTTTTTCATTTACGTGAGCTAATAAATCTTCTCTTCTCATTTAACTGAGTTAAAAGATTAATACATATAAAGTGCTTAGATCAATATCTAACAATAATAAGTGCTCGATATGTTTAATACATTAACTTGGACTTGGATTTTCTGTCATCTGTAACCAAGTGAAGCTTAACTGATACAACTAATGAGAAAATATGATGAAAAAGAGAGCCCATTTATAATAGCGACAGGGAAATAAAAGAGAAATCCATATATATTCACCCAGAAAGAAATGAGTGAGACCTAAGTGAAGCAAACAATGAAATGTTATTGAGGGACCAGAAGATTTGAATATTTGAAAATCGACAACAAGAACCTCGATTGGAAGATTCCATGTTTTAAATAGATGAAATTTCCCTAAAATAATCCGCACCCTTTTCCGTGCATTAGCTCCTTCTTCTCTCTCCCACAGCCTGATGCCTCTCTCTCAACCCTTCCAAGTGCGTACCCTCCTCCTCTAATCAGGTATGAACGCCTTGTGATTTATTTCTTCCAGTAGTTTCTGAATCTGTTTCCTCTTCCCCTTGCCCACCCCCGCATTTCCAGTTGGGCCTGCACGGTCTGTTTCCCGGACCTTACGACCAGTCTCCATCAGTCTGGCCGCCTTACTTTTGATTCCACAAGTTCACCCTCAAGTCCCCACTTGTTATTGAAGCCTTTGAGGCCGTTCTTATCCCGTCTCCCTGCGCTCTTCCACGCTGAGCTGCTTGGCATGCTCCGCCCAGACCGTGCTCAACAAAGGCAGCTTGGTGCCTTTGTTCACGTGGCCCCCATTCGTGGCGTCTGCCGTGGCGCCTAAGACCTAATGCCCACCCGTGCACTCACTTCACTTAGCGCAATGGTCTGTTGACGTCTGTCTCCTGACGAGACTTGCAGGCAAGGAGCATGTCAGTTTTGTGTCCTGGAGCCTAGCACAGAGCCCTCAGTGAATATTTGCTGATGGATCGATGAACAAACGCACGGTTCCCTAGCCCTCTAGCCGCACAGGAAAGGAGAACTTATTTCTTCGAGGGGTGGCCCGCTTATGTCAGGAGACCATTCGCAGCGGGGTATATGGTGCTGCTGAGTGGAAGGAAACAGAATATTCAGGGTCGCACAGTGAGATGAAAATGAATATGGTGACTTGTGCTGAAACTGTCATCCCTTGCAGCAGCGATAATGACAAGACATAAATATTCATGGCGCCATTATTCAGAGACTTACGAAGTGTTGGCAGAGGATGTGCTGTCTGGAAATTTTGCTTCAGTGCCTGAAATTATTACTGATAATTTTTTTTAAGGGAAAACCCAATGAACTAGTGGTCTCAGAGCCAGCGAGATAATGAGAATGTCTGAGGGTGATGGCCAAGTGAAAGGAGGCTCCTGGCCAGCACCGGCCCAGGGGCCTGCCATGCGGAGTAGTCGTTAGCCTTGGCTCTCACCTCGGTGGCAACGCGGGGCTGTTCTTTAAGACCGGCTTCTCTTTCCTGCCGAAGAACATTTGCATACGTTTAGATTTCTGGGGCTGTTCTTTCATTCTCATAGTTTTATTTATTATTTAAATAGAAACATTTATTATTTTCTTTGGATTATAGATACCATGCAAACTCATGGAATAAAATCTGGAAAACATAGATGTGTATAAAATAAAAATGGCTTCTGTCAACCAAAGGTAACTATTTGGTATATTTTCTTTCAGTTCCTTTTCTGAAAAATATACAGTTTGAGGGCTGAGCTAGTGGGATATGGCATCGGGCTGTGTCATAGAGACCTGCGCCCACCAGAGAGCTGGGTTTGCGGCGTATCCTTGTTGGCTTCTAGCTGGGAGGCTCTGTGCGAGACTGAAGTGTTCCCTGCCCTGGTTTCCTCGTTCGTAAAGTGTGGATAAAGACGGTGCTCCCCAGAGTTAGTCTGAGAATTAGAAGAGATGGTGACTGCCAAGCTCTGGACTCAGGGGCCTCACGGGGTGGCGTCGGGTTGGCAGTCATAGATTCGCAGCTATTTCTAGTAGCTTTAGTGGTGATAATGGAAGTCGTCCCATCCCCACGTCTCCACATACGCCTGCTTTTTCTCATCCCTGCGTCTAACTCGTCACCTGATCCTGGTTATTTTACTCGTTTTGTGCTTCTCAGACGTGTCCCCTCCTCTCTGCGGGGAGGAGGTTCTCAGATGCACGCCTCGGTCTCTGCTTTGGTTCAGGCCCTCAGAATTCCTTGCTCGGGGTATCACAGTTTTATTGGCCTCTTTTCCCACTGCCTCCCAAACCATTTTCCATGCAGCAAGCAGAGAGAAGTTCTTTTTTCTAGCGAGAGAGCGTGCGCAAGTGCAAGCAGGAGAGGGGCGGAGGGACAGAGAGAATCTTAAGCAGGCTCCACACTCAGTGCAGAGCCCAGCGTGGGGCTCGATCTCACAGATGTGAGTGAGATCATGACCTGAGCCGAGATCCAGAGTCAGACACTCAGCCAGCTGAGCTATCCAGATGCCCTGAGAGAAGTTCTTAAATATAAATCTGACCATATGATGGTCCTGTGATAGTTATGGGGCCGCCATCTTTAGCCCTGTGCATGTGTGTGTGTGTGGTTCATGGAGGAGAGACAGAGTGTTTGTGTGAGTGTGAGAATGTGTGTGTGTATATTGGGATTCTGAAGGTGAGGGAAGGGGTTTTGTGCTCTAGCTCCAGAGGAAGTATGGAGAGGGTGTCTGAACTCCCTTCTGGTCTAGAGAGCTTCCTGGTAGAGGAGGGGTTTTGGGCCAGAGTCTGAAGGCACTGTCTTCTTAAGCATTTTTGGTGTGACTGTAGCTATAAGCATTGCTGCTGGAGAGACCCAGTGACTGGGGAGGGGAGTGGGGTGGAGACTCTGAATTATTCCTCATAACATCTGCATAACCCACAGCTGCAGTTCAGCTGCCAAAGCAGCAGTGCAGCTGGGAGGCGGAGCCGCCTGTCAGAGCCCCGGGGGAGAGGTTCAGCCTACTGCCAAGGCCAAGGCTCCCTCTCATTGGTTTGTGGGAAAGCCCATCTGGATGCATGGGTAGTCCTAGACTTTTCAGGGAAGCTTTTGGATGAGAGCTCTGTGTTCCTGTAAATGAGCAGACCTGGTATACCACACCCTCCATGACGGGCCCTTGCCTTTGTCTTTGGCACCTGCCTCATTTCTAGTTATGTACCCAGGAGTCCTCTGTGCTCACGCTGTTCTGAGCTAATGGTGTTTCCTGGATGGATCATGTATGTCTCCATGGTTTGGCACCTGATCCCTTTGTCAGGATTTAGTCCAGTTATAATTAACGCAGAGTTACATAAAGAACAGCCTAAATCACATAGTGTGAGTGTATGGGGAAAACAGTATAGGGCTGGTAGGTCTCCTGAGTAGGACTGCTTAGGGACTTAGGCTACTTCCAGCTTACCACTCTGATGTCCCTAGGATGTAGCTCTTGTATTTATGGTCCAGGGTGGCAAATATCACAGCTGGTTTATAGCAGCAGGATGAACCGAGAAATAAGTAAAGGGGCACAGGCTACATTCTGCATTTCTTTAATGGAATATTCTCAGAAACTTCCCACACAACTCCTACTTACATGATATTAGCCAGAATTAGTCAAGTGATCATACCTAGCTGCAGGGGAAGACGGGAAATGTCTTTACTTTGGGTGGCCAGAATTAGGGGTTTCAGTCACTGTGATAGATGGGGCCGCCATCTATCAGTCAGATAATCGGGGAATAACTGCTGTATCTAGAAATTCTTGCTCATCTTTTATGCAAAGTTGTTCAGCTCCTCTGGAAAATGATTTGACTGTTTCCTATAAAGCTCAAATGTGCATTGCCGCCCCATGTCCATTGATGGGCGAATGGATAAAGAGGATGTGGTGTGATGTGCAATGGAGTATTACTCAGTCATAAAAAGTAATGAAATCTTACCGTTTGCAACAGCATGGATGGACCTAGAGAGTAAAATGCTAAGCGAGGTGAGTTAGAGAAAGACAAATATCATTTGATTCCACTCACATGTGGAATTTGAAAAACAAAACAATGAACAAAGGAGAAGTGAGAGCAAAGAAAAAGAGAGAAAGAGAGAGAGAAACCAAGAACCAGACTCTTAACTACAGAGAACACACTGATGGTTACCAGAGGGAGGTGGGTGTGGGGATGGGGGAAACGGGGGGTGGGGGTTATTTTCACATAAAAGTATGTACACTGATATTCAGAGCAACTTTGTTTGTAATAGCCCAACACTAGAAACATGTCACATACCCTCAGCAGGTGAATGATTAAACAAGCGGTAGTTTGGCTATTCCATGGAATACTACTAAGCTGTAGAAAGGAATATGGATGCATGGAAAAACTGGGATGGATCGCAAGGGAACCAGGCTGAATGAAGAAGCCAATGTAAAAAGGCTACGTACTGTATGATTCCATTGATAAAACATTCTCCAAGTGACCAGATGAAGGAGATGGAAAACACATCAGTGTTTGTCAGGGCTTAGGGCCAGGGTCGGGGGGAAGGTGGCTGTGCTTACAAAAGGGCTGCGTAAGGCGTCCTTACGGTGACTGAAGTGTTCTGACATTGACTATGTCAGTGTCATTGTAATTACAGTTATGTGGTTGTATGTGTTACACTATGTGATTGTGTCAGTTACACAGACGCACACACAGGACAGAACTCAGAACAACACACACGCAGAAATTAGTACATGTAACATGGATGAAATCTGAGTGGACCGTAGCGGTGTTGATTTCCTGGCTGTGAGGTTGTGCTCTGGTCACACAGGATGCTAGCCCTTGGGGGGAGATGGATGAAGGGCGTAGGGGATCTTGCCTTTCATTCCTTATAGCTGGATGTGGTAAGACATACAGTTACCTTAAGAAGTTTGATTAATAACACTTTCGGAAAGTAAAATTAATGTAATTAAAACATATTAATCCATAAAAATATAAACCCACAGCAAGTTAATGGCATTTTGGAAGGATCCTTTTTAGATGACCCGTGTGTCCTCCTGCAAATAGTAATTTTTAAAAAAGACAAACCTTCACATTTGTGTGGCACAGCCACACGTTAATTCACTTCGTATTTACTTAGAGTCAGGAACACAAGTAAAAGCAAGGACAAGATCCAAAGCTGGGAAGTTAGCTACGTGGCTTATTGTAAGGATAAGCGTAACCCCAAACGTAGCAGTTTCATACAGACATTTAAGTAGCTTCCGTAGAGCTGGCCGGTATTTTAAATTGGTTTAAATGTGCCACTTTTATTCTAGATCATGAGAAAAGATTCAGACTGTTCTACGTCCCAGTGAGATTCTTCGGTTTATTTAAGACTGGCCCTACCTTGTTCGGCAAAGGTTGTGGTTCTCTCTCTCTTTTTTAAAACTTATGTTTATTTTTTTAAATTTTTATTTAAATTCTAGGCAGTTAGCATACAGGGTGACATTAGTTTCAGGGGTACAGCGTAGTGATTCCACACTTCCAGACGCCACCCGGTGCTCCTCCCAAGTGCCCTCCTCTAGGCTCTCTCAAAGTGGGGTCACAACACTTGGGCACAGGGCTGCTTAATTTTGATTTTCATCCTCTTGGTGCTTCCAGGCTTCTAGGTTTGCCCCAGGAAGCACACACCTCCGACTGCAAATGACTTCTCTGGGTAGTTGCTAAGTTGCAACTGGGTGATTTCTGTTCAGTGAGGGGGACACTTTGGCTAACATGTGGAGGCTCTGTTTCCCCGGCATGTAAGAGGCTGGCCGCGCTGACAGACACCTTGAGGACAAGACTCTGAGAATGGCGTTTGGTGGGAGCGAGTGTCTGGGGCAGCACCGGCTGTGGCTACTGTAAGAAGCTTCTTAGGGAGCATTTGGGGTAGGAGGCCAGGCCATCCTCCTGGGTCCGTCTCTGTGTCTTAGACGGTTTGGGCGGCTCGAGCAGAAAATACCGTGGACTGAGTGGCTTAAACGAGGATTTATTTCTCATAGTTCTGGAGGCCGGGAGGTCCATGACCAAGGGTGCCAGCGGGTTCAGGGTCTGGTGAGGACGCTCATGGCCATCCTGTCACTGTATCTTCAGGGAGAGAAGGGCAGAGGGGGAGAGAGAGAGAAAGAATGGATTCTCGTGTCTCTTCTTAAAAGGGACTACTGCCATCCAGGAAGCCTCCACCCTTGTGACCTAATCATCCCCAAGGCCCCCCCTCCCAACACCATGACACTGGGGTTACTGCATCACAGCCGTCCTCCTCCATGGTGACTGCTGTCTCCACCTGTGGGCAGATGACAGCACAACACGTAGTCCTTCCTTGCTTTCCAGAGTAAGTTGTGGGAAAACAAAGGGAATGTTCCATTTATTTCTCAACCGTAAACAGTTGAAGATGAGGCCTTGTCAGGTTTCAGCGGAGAGAGGCTGGATCAATACGCTCTAGAGCAGTGCCCATGACCCTGCCGGGGAGAGTGTTACATGACCGTGCTCAGCAGGTCTGGAGAGGGGCCGCGGTGACTCATGTCTCGCAGCGCCCGTGCCGGTGGCCTGAAGACCACACTCCGCAAGCAAGGCGCTGGGTTAGACGGCGAGGTCGGGGACACCAAGGACGCTGTCTTGTTTCCCATTTTATCCCGTTTTGGCATGATGCCCGGCACAGAGGGAGTTCTCAGTAAATATTCGCTGAATTGAATTAATGGGGACGCCAGCTACAAGGACAAATTTTATAGCTTAATTTTCATTTAGAGCAGCTCGTAGCCCAAAACCAAATGGTTAAACACCAACCGTAATTAAACATGTGTTAACCAGTACTTTGGAGTTTCCCAAGCCTTTGAAATGATGTTAGTTTATTTGATTTTTACTCTTCCTGTAATCCTCTGAAGAGGAGCTGTTACCGTTACTTGTCTGTTGTGGGTGATAAAAGCCAAGTCAGCGAGGGCAGGTCAGGGCAGGTCACGGGCCTAAGGAAGGCTAGCAGCAGGCGCCCTGAATGGGGGTCTTTGACTGCCGGCTTTTTCCTCTTGGACTTTGCAGAGATAGTAAAACCTTGACCAGAGGTGGGTTATGTAACTCTCGGTGTCGCACAGCTGGAGGCTGCTGCCTGTCGCCTCGGCCTTGTTCGGTGCCGCACACTTGGCATAGAAGAGCTAATGTATCTGAAGTGTAATCGTGTGGGTGTGGCAGGGGATTTGTCAGAAAAGAACTCAAAAGCTCTCGCTGGGCTGCTGGACCAGACTCAACTATCTGTGCCTGAAGGCTCTTCTCTCTCGCTTCGAAGGAAGGGAGTGCGTCTCCATTTAGTTTCCCTAAGGACCAGAAAGTCCCTCCCCCCCCACCATCCCACACACCCCCGGGTCTGCAGGGGCAGGGCAGCTGGCAGGCCGGTCCAGACTGCCTGGCTGCAGTGTGACCCTGTCTGGTCTCCACCTCCCCCGAGATTGCTTTCAGGCCTGCCCTGAGAGGAGGGAGGACAGCAGGGAACGGACACCTACAGTGTGTCTGGACAGCACGCAGGCCCTGCCGTGGCAGGGCCTGGGATGTGAGGTGCGCTCACATCCTTCCTTTGCTAATCCTTGCTTTAGAAATTTCCCTGATGAAGTCTATTCCAAGACCCATGCCTGGAGATGCCGCGGAATTCATCCGAGCTGTCGTTATGGGGGGTGGCAATCTCAAAGGGACCTCCCTTAACCCATCTTGCATGACGGAGGGGGTTTAACTGTGTTACAGGCCGAGTCTCAGCCTGCTCTTCTCTTTGCCACACTTACCCAGTTGCCATCGGCTTTTCATCTGCGGCTCTTTTGCAAAGCAGCATAATAGATAAAATAACAGGTACATAATAGATACATACAGGTACATAATAGATAAAATAACAGAAAGGCACTGAGTCAGCATTTTATTTTTTGTAACCCTACCCCGACTCCTGTCTTAAGCATCCATGTGAGCGTATTGCAGTCCCGTCTCTGCAGACCTACGGAGGAACCTCACTGAAGTTTCCCACAGCGGAGTCGGGAGGAGGTGTGCAGGCTTCCAGGACTCCCGGGAGAGAGAGCTCATCATCCTCTCAGAATCGTTCTTTGTATGTCAAGGAAGAAATTCTGACCAAGAGTGGGTGACGTCCTGAGGGACATTGTGGCAGGCTTTGTAATCTGCCACATGTGAATTCACCCCAGAGACGCCTGACGAGAACTGTTATTTCTGTGCATATTACCACTTGGGGGGTCGGGGGCGTATGTGTGTTTATGATCTTCCCTGGGCAGGAGAGCATAATTCCAACTCAGGAGACAGCATGCTGGTTAACCGTCGGGGCTGAAGGCCCTGGGTTCAAGATCTAGCTGTGCCATCGACTTTGTCTTCTTTTCTGTACCTGTTTCCCACCTCCTCCCGTTTCCCCCAGCCTCCGCCGCCTGCTCTGGCAACCCCAGCATGTCTCTGTATGTGTGCGTTCAGGGTTTTTTAGGTTCCACGTAGAAATGAGATCATAAGGTATTTGCTTTTCTGTCTAGCTTATCTCAGCACAATGCCCTCAGGTCCCATCCATGTTGTCACAAATGTTAGAATTTCCTTCTTTTTTTATGGATGAATGGTATTCGATTGTATACATATGCCGTGTTTTCTTTATTCCTCATTTGATGGACTTGGCTATTTTAAGTAAAATGCTGCAGTCACCTTGGGAGTGCAGATATCTGTTTGAACTAGTGCTTTCATGTCCTTTGGATAAATACCCAGAAGTGGAATTCCTGGGTCATAGGGTAGTTCTAGTTTTAACTTTTTGAGGGTCCTCCACACTGTTTTCCAGAGTGGCTGCACCAGTTTGCATTCCCACCAGCAGTGCACACGGTTCCCTTTTCTCTACATCCTCACCAGCATTTTGCTACGCGAGGTGATACCTCATTCTCAAGACCTTTGGCGATACATTTGATTCTGTAAGCCTATTTGTCTAGAAAAATAAGAAGGCAAGCAATCTCACTTTCATGTTGATGAGGAGGTGGAATAATGCAGCTAAAGGCTGGCGTGGTCCTGGCACATGGCATCGGCACTCACTAGACGCTAGTTCTTGAAACGGAGTCCGTACCAGAATCTCTTTCAGCCTAGGACTCGGTGTCATTCTTGGTTCTGCTCTTCTGCCATTGTCTGCAGGTAGGAGCGCTCACCCCCAGCCTCCTCAAGAGTGGGAGGCATTGCTCTGATAGAGGGTGTCACTGTGGCTCAGTTTCCTAGGTATGGCAATGGACCCAACTGACACTTTTTTTCCTGTCCCCCTTTTCTTTTGTTTCCCATCCCTGATTCTCACACTTCACCAACTGTCAGCCTCTCCTGATACTTCTTCAGTTTGGATCTGGCCCCATCTGTTTACAGATCAAGGTTATCTGTGGCTGTGGAGTTTGATTGCTGGTTTTTGTGTCCCCACTGCTGACTTCCCGTAAGCCCAGCCTCTTCACCTGACGTCAGATAAAGCTCATGCCTCTGATGGGTCTTTTTTTTTTAATTTTTAATATTTATTTATTTTTGAGAGACTGGAAGAGAGCACGAGCAGGGGAGAAGCAGAGAGAGGGAGACACAGAATCCAAAGCAGGCTCCAGGCTCTGAGCTGTCAGCACAGAGCCTGATACGGGGCTCGAACCCACGAACTGTGAGATCATGACCGGAGCTGAAGTTGACGCTTAACTGACTGAGCCACCCAGGCAGCCCTCTGATGGGTCTTTAAGATGTTGCTAGTATCCTAGATATCACAATGTTCCTGTCCCTATGATATACTTCTGCCAGAGGTTGGAATGTGAAGAAATCAGGTTGCGTTTGTCTGGGTCGTGGGCGGACAGTCCCTACTCATGTCTGTCTCTTGGTCTCTCTCAGCCTCCTAACATCTCTGCTTCCTCAGGCTGTCACAGTTTACCCTGTTGTCCTAAAGAAATTATTAGCACTTTTTTTCCTCAAAAGTGTCTCGAGCTTAGAAGATGTGTTTTCAGGTCGTCCTGTCTTGTGGGATAGGTATACATTTCAGTTTTGTTTCAAGTAGAGAAGATGGTGGGTTGTCAGGCAAAAAATATTTTTTCAGTTCAATAACAAGAATTGTGATAGGAGAAGTCAAATTGAAGTCATAATTTTCAAAAATGGTGCTTCAAAGGGTTTTCTTTTTCTCATAGCAAGTAGTGTTTTGGAAAACTTGGAAGAGGCTTGCTAAATAATTTACACAATAAGTGGTCAATCCTTGTTCAGTGGAATAACATCACACATTTTTTTATGCTCCTGAAGCCCTTTTCTTCTTTTTCTCGCCTCCCTTCATGTTACTGGGCAGGACGCATCTTTCACAAGCAGGTGCGAACAAGAAGTCTGATAATACTCATAACTAGTAATAATACTCGGAACTAGGAGGAGCTGGCAGCCCGTCCTAAAACTGTGCAGCCATGATAAGGTACGACAGAGCGAAACCCTGCACGGAGCTGGGAGGGAAAACTCCCAGCTTTGTTACCATCAGCTGTCTCTACCTGAGCAGAAGAGACGTGAGCTGGTGTAAATGCCACATACTATCAAGCCGCATCAGTGACACAGGGCCAGAGTGGATAGAAAGAGACAGTGCACACATGCAACTGACAAAGCTGTACTGAGCGTGGAGTGGCCTTCACACAAGCAGCCGCCGCTGCGGTAGAAATTCAGGGCTCCCGAGACAGGCCATTTACCAGGGTCACACATTCTCACTCCGGAGAGGAGTATGTATCCTTGTCGCTCCTCAGGATGCATGTCCTGCTTTATTCAGGTCCTTCCCTTCTCCGTTCTGTAGAAAGGCACAGGGCAGTAAGAGAGGCCGCGAATGCTGCCACCTGGACCTAGCTGAAGGAGACCGTGCAGCAAAATCCCCGGGGAGTTAGAGTGGACAAGGAAACAAAGGCACTTAACGTTTCCTTTGTCACTTGTCTTCCGGCAGACAAACCAGGCTTTAGAGGAGGTTACAAAGAAAAAGCTGGATCCTGTTCTTTCATTAAAGCACCACCAGGCCTCAAGATTAAAGAAAAGAAGTCTCTCAGACATGACACGCTGTAATTTACACCTGGTGACTCTGAATGATGGCATGATTTATATTCAGTTCTAGGTTGTCTGTCTTTGACATTCTACCCACTCACATATTTGCATATTCAGAGGCTGTACGAGCATAAAAATATGAAAATGAAATCCACTATACCTTACAGTAGAATGACATGTAATTTATTCATATAACTGACAGTTAGGCAGTACTCAAAATTCATTTAAGTAAGCAAGTGATTACACAAACGTCTAATAATACTAAAATCGATAGTCAGAAGGTATAAAATACCATGGGTATGAAATGCCATGGTAAATACTATTCAACAGACTACAATCATAATTCCAAACTAAATCATGGATTTTTCAAATGATTTTTAGCAGTTTTGGAATGATTTGACTTTTTTCCCACTTCCAAGCAATTTACTTTTTTCACTGATACAAGACAAGGTCATTATTTTCAAGAAATACTACAGAAGGACACAGTTTAGGTCCCTCTCTTGCAACACATTTTCTTGCAAATTGCTTTTTTAATATAACCTCTTGACATGGAAAACAAACCATCAGCACTCAGTTCCCCAAGCAAAGATGCTTGGATCAGAACAGTGCCAGGTGTAACTGTGAGTTCAACAAGAGGCAGGCAGTGAAAACCTTTTGCAGCTTTTGAAGTATGTATACTTCTTTTCTGAGGCTCCGAGCGTCATAAACATATTTAGGCATTCACGCCAGTAAGATTATGGGAGTAAAATAACTTGATATCCATATGAGTACGATACAGTTGCAACTGGGAGTAAGTTACAGTATAATTCTGCGGGTACTTCAGACAAAAACAGCACCTACCTAAATCTGCTTCTTGTAAGCCTCGTTACATTGTCATGAAGCGCAGCTGTGTTTGCAGGAATGGTTTGGCTTATCATGTGTCTGTCTGTCTGTATTATTTGCAAGTCATATACTTTAGTGGAATGAGGTCCAAGTGTGAACCCGGCCTGAAGAGCTAGCAGCAGTAGTCATGAAACATATCAATAAATTAAAAGGCTTTCACAGAACAAGAGTCCGCTAAATCTCTTACATACAAAATACAGCTAGAGAAATACAGTTCTTCGATGCTGAATTACGAGGGGGAGGAAAACAATCTAAAAAAATAGAAAACTCTCTCCACACCTGGGTGTCAAGGCAGATGTAACACTGCATAATGCCACAATATGACCAGTCACTGGATGACAGAACTCCAGAAGCGGCATCTGGGGATCTGGTAGTTATGACTAAGAGATGAAAATACTGTACCAAAAGGCATGCATACAATCACTGTGTGCACTCAGAGTATGAGCTGGGACCTAAGCAGGGATCTAACACAATGAGGCAGTGTTCCGGGGCTATCCGTTAAAACCAGTGTGGGCGACTACATGTTGATTAAACCTTCTGAGGCAGCAAAGTGTGGGCACAACGCCATGTCTGGGTTCCGCAGCTGTTTAATGATCCTCTTACGGAATTTCTCCCGCACACGATTGAATTCCATTATGTCCATGGGGTCCTCTTCAATCCAAAACTTATGAAACTCATGCATCAAATAGCCTATTAGAGATAAGACAGTGATAAGAATGCAGGAGAAAGAAAAAAGTCCTTAATCACATTCAAAGTCACTGAATGCTGAAAGAGATGTCAGACCAAATGGTGGCAACCGTGGGGCTCCAAGGAGAGAGCAGAACGCAGCCGCTACTCCTGTTACCGATTGTTCTTTAAACTCCATGCAGTAGAAGCTACCAATCTGCACGACTTTGGTGACTGGTCTTGGGAGGACTCTCTCTGTTCTCAAGGAGGGAGGCAGACAGTTCTGCCGTCTCTGGGACGTGCGCCACACCTGGAGCAGAGCCTGAGAGGCCGACAGTGACCACTTCGTCCTGCCCCTCCTGATTAAATTAACATGATGGCCTGACTTTTCAGAATTACTCTAGCTTAGCCTTTTTTCTCTTGTTATATGATTTGAGAAAAGCTTTAAATTACTGTGACAAATCGAACAAATGTGTTCTGACAGTCTATTATGAGACAACAAAAATGGTAAATCAACTCTGAACAACACAGACCAGTCATTAAACTACATGAAAGTGTTACTAAGACCTTCTTGCTCTGAAGCGTAATGTCCTCTTCAAATACTTCTGTGTCTCAGAAATGTTATCTGTGAATGATCTGGATTGGGAACATTTTCGCAATAAATGTTAAGTACTGAATCTATTCTGTGCTGTGTCCCCACTGTGCACCCCACCCCATTTAGAACCGACATGCAAATAGCTTTTTAAAAAGACAGTAAAAGGTATTTGTAAGTAGTAAACCTATAACAAGTTCTAGTGTCTTGTTATATATTAGAAAAAAAGGTATTTAAGGAAATAATCGTAGTTAAAAAACACACACAACACTACAGAAGCTTTTCTTGGTCTTAGTATTAGAAGGAGCAATCATTCCAGAGCCAGAAACCTGGTGGAATCCTAGCTCTTTCACCTCCACTGGGGAAGGAGTGAGCAGAGAGTTGATGGGGGTTATGGGAAGGGAATTCCAGAACAAACATGCTCAATCCTGATAGTAAAAAAATAAAAAAAAACACATTTGTTTTTCTATTTATTAACTAGCTACTTAGGAGAAAACCTTTAACATTGGTCCATAAGCAGATTTTTAAGTCTTTACTATATCTTAGTGTGGCACAAAATTAGAAGTGACCTTCCTTCCCACCCCAGCACACACTTCCAGATATTGGTCCCCTGGCACACACTTACCTGGTTTCTCATTCATTACACTGTTAAATATGTGTACACATCTTTAAGTATGTGGTCTCTCTACAACTACAGGAAGAAAGGTAGTAAGGAGAGATAAAATTTAGTTTGCCTTTTTTGGGGATTGACCATTGGAATTTCTTTTAGGACTGGATTATCTTTGGGCCCTCCACACATAACTGGTGTGACTGTTTTTAACATCTCTAGCTGGGGACACACATCACCCCTCACACAGCCCAGGGCCCACTGCCACTGTTGAGGGACCCCGATCACGTCTGGGCAGCCCCAGGTCAGCAATCCCGGGAGCTGTCCTCTCCATCCCACTCTATCTGCTGCTGGGGTTCCCCAAGGCCGCGTCCAGCCTTGAGCTCTCTGGTAACAGCGCTGACATCAGCCTGTCCCAGGGAGGGAGAACCTGATTTTTAAAGGGATTTTCCTCACACTGGGCCAAAAGCTCTTACCTTGTATTTCTTGGAACAAATTCAATCTTTCTCCAACTCACATATTTGCAGTGTCTTTAATGCCCCGAGCTTTTCCCTTGTCCAGGTTAAGCATTCCTATTTCTCCTCACCATTTCTCACAGGCCATGACTGGGAGTCTGTTTATTATTCTGGTTGTTTTCAGGCACACCAAGAGGAAGTTGTTTCCTCTAATCTCAGTATCTTATTCAACCAAAAGAATTCTATCATCTGTCGATTTCAGTGACTGGGCAGAGAGTCCTGAAGTATCCCAGGAATGTATGGGGTACTTGTTAAAATGCAAGCCTCTCAGATTCAACTGCAGTTCAGTAAGATGAGTCTCAGGTCACTAAAATTTGGGATTCATTGTTCTAGGAGATGGCCTCCTTTTAAGTTCCTTTGGCTTTTTTCTAAATGTTATATATTTTTTATGATTCTAAGGGAAATCTTAAGATCACTTATAATTTCTTCTTCCTATGCTATATAATGTACATAATTTTCCTGACTTGGCCTCTGAGCTCAAATAAACACACCTGAGTTGTTTTGTAGAGAGTCAGGCTTCTAATACTATGAAGTAAAATCATACACAATGAGCTAAAAGCATCTTATTAGTATCTCATGAGTTATACAGTCTTTTCCTTATTGACAATAATAAACAGGCACTGTGAAAATTATCTTCTAGTGAAGAATTTACTTTCCCATCAGACACAAAAATAGTCACTCTTCTACAATGTGCTGGTGTAATGGCAACTCACTCTAAGATGATCTCAGAGTCTGTTGTCTGGCTCAGAGTGTTAGAAGAATGCAGATCCGTTTGGTTTCCCCACTTTTCCACCTTAAATGCAGTTACCGAAAGACATTTTGAAAGGTTTTAAAGATAGGCAAGGATAAGACTAGAGGTGGGTGGTTAACAATCTGACACCATTCTCAGGATCCTTCCTCGTAAGAAGCTACAGAAGTGAAGCTGTAGAGCTCGCAGACTCTCTCTGTCCCATCAGGAGAATAGGGACTGTATAACACGATTTTAATCAAAATGCAGAAATGGTGGCTTGGCTTCCAGGGTACACATTATAATTACAAAACTCAACTCATTTTGATAATGTTACAGAGTGTTCATATCCCATTCAGTCAGCTGGTGAGTTGGCTCGTCTGCCAGGTAACACAAATGCGACAGACATGAGAAAAAGGTAGAGTTCCTGTGTTCCCCAGTCCTCCGTCTCTTGGAAGAGACACCCAGATAGACAACTGGCGGTGATGATTATTTAGCTGAGAAAGCTAACAAAATGGCATGGAAAGTAGAGGGAGGAAACTGAGGCCAGGCTATTGCTTACCGTCTCTTAATTAATTCTTACGACAGCTTTGTGGTGTAGGTAGTACAGATATATCTTCCTTCATGTTACAGACGAGAACATTGGGCTTAGAAAAGTATTTAAATGGTGTACATTGACACAATACAGCTGGAAGCTGGAGACAGAACCTGAAATTGGCTGACTCTCCACCACCGTACCTGCTGCCTTTTCCAGTGTACTCCCTTCCTCTGCTTCTTACTCTTACTGAATAGTCGCTTCTGCTGAAGGTCAAAGGAAAGATAATTCTTTTTCCTCTTCTGGTCATTGTACTTTCCTTGTGCTCATGGCACCTAGCTTTACTTCCTGTCACGGGAGCTGTAGACTGAATGCAGTTTTGTAGGACACTGCCTTGTCGTGCAGTATTCGTTCAATACTACCATACAGTCAGAAGGATACAGCTATCATTCTCTTACATTTTTTCACCTAGATGAAATACCTGTTTAGAATACTAATTTGGCTTTCCAGCCCAAGCCTGCAGTGTATTTGTTGTTGCTTGAATGTATCTTGGTTTTGCTTCACTGCATTCAGTTAGTAGTCAGCAGACACATAAAGCAAGGACACAGGTAACTGCAAGAATATTACAGAGGAAACGTGTAGATCTGCTCTTGTCCGATGGAGGAACAGTGAACTCAGGCATGGATTGCTTCCTCTGGAAGAGCGTGAGTCCCTCTGCATACACCCCAGTTCACAGGAGGATTGTGCACTTTCCGAAAACCTGGCGAGGGCCTTGGGAAATGAGTAACCCTGCCGCACGCCACTCACTGGGCTAGGGTTCTCTTGAAAGCCTGTCAGTTTCTTTCTCTTTCTTTTTTTTTTTTTTAAGAGAGAAAGTGTGCGAGCAAGAGAAAAAGAGCTGGGGAGAGGGGCAGAGGGAAGTGGGGCAGAGAGAGAGACAGAGACAGGGGAAGAGACAATCTTAAGCAGGCTCCATGCTTAGAGTGGAGCTGAGCTTCCTTTCTTCTACAAAAGACATTATCCTTGATTTTAGCTTCCGCTCCATCCATCCAACCATCCATCCATCCATCCATCGATCCAACCAACCAACCAACCTACCAACCAACCAACCTCTACTGAGCACCTACCCTACCAAGCTCTGTACTGAGGATACAGTAGTGCATACAAACAACAAAATGCCTGTCCTTAAATGTCATTACTATGATTCTCATTCTGATTTTCTCCTGCCAGAGCTCCTCCACTGTGTGGCTCTGAGTTTCTTCTCAGTGCTGATGAATCCCAAATCTGACCTTGTAATCCTTAGAGTTCCAGGGCATTATGTTGAAGTGGGCATTATGTTGAAGTGCCCAGCATTCAGCTCTGTGACAATTTCCCAAAAGAAACTTACCCCCAGTATGCCTAAAACCAGAAGTCATTCTGTTTGGAGAAGTTTTCCTTGACTCCCAGACTGAGTGAGCTGTGTCAGCCATAAAAGCCTTTTCAATTTTTTAATTTTTTTTTTTTTTTTTAATTTGAGAGAGAGAGAGAGGGAGAGAGAGAAAGTGAGCGGGCACAAGTGGGAGAGGGGCAGAGAAAGAGGGAGACATAGAATCAGAAGCAGGTTCCAGGCTCTGAGCTGTTAGCACAGAGCCCGACGTGGGGCTGTGAAGTCACGAGCCATGAGATGATGATCTGAGCTAAAGTCAGATGCTTAACCAACTGAGCCACCCAGGTACCCTGAGCCTTTCTTCTTTTTAAAAACAGTATCTTTACTTCCCAGTCACAAAATTCTTCCCACTATGTTTAATTTTTTTTTTTTAGATGCACAGAATCTGATCTGTAGTAAAACTTCAGTATCTGCCAGAAATGGTCGTCTAGCTGTCGAGTAGGAGCTATAATCACATATGGGAGGGGCTGCCATTTTCCACCATTAGCCAGTCATAAAGTATATGTACTTTTAAGTTTGCTCTTCATTTTTATCTAAGTTATACATGCATCTAGTTTAGAGTCATATAGTTTAACAAGTCTTGTTACAAAAACCAAACAAAACCCAGCAGCACCTCCTATCTCAATGACTACTTTCCTGAAGGAACATTTCATCTTTTTTGCTGATTCTTTTGATCGTCGACCTCCGTGACTGTACATAATGTGATTCCCATTGCGTAAAGTTTTTGGACGTCCTTTATAGGAAGATGAAGGTTTTGCGTCTTTCACCCATTCCAACCACATTACCGTGTATTTTCTAACAATTTCCCTTGTGTGTATTACCAACTGCCCTCTCTGTTTATTTGCTTAGTTTTCACCCACTTCACTCTAAACTATGCCAGTATCTTTGCAGTGTTCGAGCATGGTTAGACACTCCACCAATTTCATATTCTTCAAAGAGTTGCTACCAGAGCCTTCTGACCTGCTAAAGTCTAGATTTAGTATTCTCATCCTGCTGCACAGATAGCATCTGGTGCTTTTCCTTCCCCTTCGTCCTCGAAGATTCTCCTCATTTCATTCCTGTGAGAGGCTTCCTGCTCTCTGGACCCCATTTATTCCTTTTAGGATTACTCTCTTTGTGAAAACATCTCCCTCAGGAGCTTCCCGATAAAGTACAAGGAGGTAAGATGTTTAAGATCTTGCATTTAAAAAATATCTTTATTCTACTCCCACACTCAATTGGGAACTTAGCCTGGGTATAGAAATCTAAATTGAAATCATATGCCCTTAGATTTTAAAAAATATTCTCTTAAATTTTTGAAGACATAATTCCACTGTCTTCTAGAATACAGTGTTGCTGTTGAGAAGTTCAGTGTCATCTTGATTCCCAATTCTTCATGTGGCAGCTTTGGGAACTTGTAGAAACCTCTCTTTCTGGCGTCATAGAATTTCACAACAGTATGGAACTTGGTGTGAATCTATTTTAATCTGTTAGGCTGGTGTTTACTAGTTTAAATATGGAAACTCATGCTTTAGTTCTGAAATTTTTTCTTGGTTTATTTCTTTGATTCCCTCCACTTAATTTTACTGTTCTTTTCCTGGAAATTCTGTTACTTATATTAGAGACTTCTAAAATTGCCCTTTAATTTCTCAACTTTTATTTTCTATTTTTCATCTATACTTTTCGTTCTACTTTCTGGGAGTGTTTTCAGTTTTATCATCTAACCCTTTTTGGTGATTTCATTTCTGCTATCTGATTTTTCATTTCTGAGAGCACTCTTTTGTCCTCTGACTGTTCTTTCCATAGCACCTTGTTCTTGTTTCATAATTGCAGATTCATCTCTTCTTTCCTTGGGGATACTAATGATATATTTTTGAAGTTTTCCTCTCCCTGCATAGTTTCTATTTCCTTCTAGTGGCTTTTTTTTTTTCCTGCTTGTTTTGGACTTTTTTTTTCATGTTTGAGGCTTTCATTACTGTTCTTGTTATCTAGTACTGTTTATGAAATTATTCAAAAATCCAGTGGCTTAAAACAAGCATTTTAATACACTCATGAATTCAGTGGATTAGGAGGAATTCAGAAAGGGCATAGGAGGGATGGTTCCGCAATGTCTGAGGTCTCAACTGGCGAGACCTGAAGGGTGGGGTGACTTGCAGCTGGTGGCGTGAGTCATTTGGAGGTATCCCCTCACTCACACATCGGTCATGGGCAGTGGCCGTCAGTTGGGACCTCATCTGGAGCTGTCCGTGAGGTCACCTGCCTGGCCGCTCCATGTGTCCTCGACTTCCTCACAACATGTCGAGGTCCGATGCATTACGTGATGGCTCATGCCTTCAAAGGCATCTCAGTCCCTGAGAACCATGCAGCACACTTTTCTAACATAGTCTTGGAGGTCACATAGTGTCAATTCTGCTGTACTCTGCTGGCCAACCAACTGGTCAGCCCACATTCAATGGGTGAGAGGAACAAATAACCCCTACCTCTTCATGGGAGGAGTGTCAAAAGAATTTGAGGACATGATTTTTTTTTTTTTTTTTTTAACACTAAGGCATCTGATCATCCTTGGCTGTCTGAGTACGTTTTACAGAATAAAAAGCCAGGGACTAAAAACATATCGGGAGTTTCGAGCATGTCGGTAGGGCTTTTTGTCTGTGAGCATGACTGTAGAGTGATATGGTTGGGTTGTTTCACTGGGGAGACCCAGAGGTCAGCATCTTAAGCTCTTTTCTCTTGGGCTCCTCCAAGAACCCAGAGAAGGTCTGTCAATCTCCTGACTGGCTGCTGTCAAAGTCGTAGGCACTGGGAAGGAGGAGCTTCCTGCGTGTCTCTGTCTCCATCATCACCATCACTTTCTGTGGTTTGCCAGCAAGTATACCTGATTCTCATTGGACCAGCGAAGTTTTATTTTCACCTCTCTGGAGAATAATCCACCAGCCTCTAGGGTGGGGCTTGGGGGTGAAGGAAGGGCAGAAGCTGTCTCCTACGGAAGGGGATTTGGGCCTCTAAGAGTTTCTAAACATACTTCCAAGCAATCTTGCTGTTTTTGATCCTGCCTTCACCCTTATTTCTTCACCCTTATCACTTAATCTGTTTTCCAGTTTCTAAAATGAGGTTTTTCTTGCCTAATTCTTGATTTTTCCTGTCCTTGTGGGTTCATGCTTCCTTGGAAAAATCCTTTCATATTACCTTTAGTGAAGTTTTAAAAGGGAGCATAATGAATGCATTAAGTATGCCATCTTTTAATCAGAAGTCCTGATTAAAGCAGATATTAAAAAAGACAAAATCCTAGATAATATAATCACCATTAATTTAGGAGTTTAGATAAAATAAATTGCTGCTAATTCTGTCCCCTGTAAAAATGAAGTGGGGACCAGTGTCCCCCTGCACTGGATTTGAGATGAACAGCTGTGTCTTAACCATACTTAGAGAGGCAGAATTGCTTAGAAAATTAACAGAAAAGAGGAGTTGAAAGAAATATAAAAGAGAAGAAAAACTTTGAAATTTTTTTGCTAAGAAAGTCTGGGTACAAGGCCCTCAGTGCAACAAGCATGGTTTAAATGGTTTAAATGACTTTCTCCTTTAGATTGCCTGAGTTGCTTGATGACTTAGAATATCTTTCATGTTCCTCCAAACCAGTTTGTGTGGCCCTCAAGGATCATGATGACATTCAGATTTTAGGATTGCGTCCCTAAGAATGGAGAATAGCGCTCCAGGGCTCTGGCATATCATCTTGGTCTTTATCTTCTGAAACCTCAGTATAACTGCATATACCCCTCATTAATACTTCCCTCTGTAGCATCTAATCTAAGGGGAGCTATAGATCTTCCCTCTGTGGCAGCACTAGAGCGAGCAGGAAGAGTAATACCAGTGACAGCTCCACCACCATCAATATCATCCACTAAACCACACTACCTCTTTCTCGTGCTCGCTGAGCACTCCGTGTGAAACTAGCTAATAAAAAGTTTGTATGCATTATCTCCTTTATCTTCACAGCAACTCTATGAGGAAAGGACTCATTTTATAGATGCCATAACTAAGGCTTAGAGAGCCTGGTAAACACAGATCCAGGAGTCAACTCAGGCTATCTTCAGAACTTACACTCTTAAGTGCTGTGCCATGCTGGATCAGGGGGAGGGAGACACCCAGATCAGAAGCTGATACCCTGGATATTATATTATGCAAGAGCTGGGAAGGAGAAAAATCCATGATGCCTGCAGATATTACTGTTGGATTTTGAATAAAAAGACAACAATAAAATCAGAACCAAAGAGGGGAGTTCAAAGACCCCAAAGCAGCCAAATCGCAAAGGTCTCAGCTTTGCCCCTTGCGTAGAGAATTCCATAGAAACTATGTTGCTGTTTAAGCAATAGGACACTTACAAAAGGTCTGCTGGAAATGAGACAGTGTTGGAGCTTCTGGGGCAATGTTGTAGAAGTGAGTTTTCAGCGCTCCGCTCACCAGTAGATTATACGCCAGATCAGTTATATTGATGCCCACGATTGCAAATGAGTACCTGTAAAGCGTGAACCACAAAACCGACTGTGTGTCACGGAAGCATTGAAAAATATACCCTAAGTTTTAAATGACTTCTAAATTATGAGAGGGCAGGCAGGCCGCCTTTTTCTCTCTACCCTGTCTTTAACCCTGAATTTCGTACCTTATCAGAATGCCATAATGCAACCAAGAGAATTAAGAATCCATATGCTTTGATTTGGTGACTTTATTTCTAAATATATGAAAGAAAAAAATCAGAAACTAAGAGCTTTATGCTCAAATAATTATAGCATTATTTATAATGTCAAAGACATGGAAACTAGTCAGATATTCTAAAAAGCGGTGATTGGTGAAATAAGTTGTGGTAATCTTTTATATATTACAGCCAATAAATACTATATTCCTAAAGACTCCTTAAGTGGAAGCATTATGTATGTATAAAACAAGTCAGGTTTTGTCGTATGCTCACAAGTGTGCACAAAAAACAGGTGAGAATGAAATGCAACGGGTATTACTGTGGTATCTTAGAGTCATAGATCGGGGTGATTTTTTTTTTTGTTTACTTTCCTACATTTTCTAGATTGTCCATAATGAGTCGCATATCACTTTTAAAATGAGGGAGAATTTAAATAAGTATCTTAACATTCGGGGTATATTTCCTAGTTCCTTTTCTACATGCCTGTCAAAAATTAAATGGAACCTAGTTCCTAAGTCTCTCGGTAACACAAATCCATCACATTGAAAAAAGGAGTTCTCCATTCAGCAATATTTTTGAATGCAAAGGGGAATTAAAAAAAAACTTCTAAAGTAAATTTATATAATCCAATAACCTGATACTTGATAAAAATCCTTAAAAGAAAACTACCAAATCCAATTCTAAATGATGATTTCTGAAAATCATTTCCATATAGTTCAACATGTTAAATATTGTCACTTGGTCAAAGGCAAAATAGCACCATAGAATGATACAAGTACATCCAAAAACACATAAACACATCCTTTTAAAAGTTCAACTGGATTATATATTTCCGTCAGGACATTCATCATCTTCGTCATCTTTTACAGTGTTCTTAGGATACTTTTGTTTCAGTTCTGCTTCCCCCTGACAACCTTTATGTATGAATGAAATCCCACACTCACCCAATTGCTTTATCCATCCTTTTCTTCTCCCATTCTGCTTTGCTGAATTTGCTGAATAAATGAATAAAGAAATAAGATTTAGTCCCGAATTGGACTTGTTCTCTTGGAATGTTTCTATTAAAACTGTTGACTAGATAGATGTCTGTAACTCAGTTATCAAACACTAATCAATTTAAACGTTGTCAATTAAAAATCCACAGTAAAAGTTATGTGGAGCTCAGAAATGGGATTATTTAAAGCCTTGCTGCTTATCCCCTATTCCCTGTACTGCAGCAGTGGGAGAGAGTCCTTACGGCCAAACATTAAGGGCCTTTTTAATGGGATCATTAATCACCAAAGGATACTTTCTCCGTGAACCTTTGCCTGGGATGTGTGTCTTCTGATGCCCCCTTGCTCTCTCACGGTCCCCACTGCATTTCCTTTGGTTTTATTTCATGGCATTTATCCTAGTCAGTCTTATTGGTGATGTCTGGCTCACAGCAGATGCCAAATACATGTTTATGGATTAAAGAAGGTAGTGCACTAGTGAAAGGGAGGAAGGCAGGGAGGGGGAAGGAAGGATATGCAGGTGTATAGCAGTTCCCCTGGAATCCATGGTATCATTTGGGCTTCTCACTAGGACTGTAGAGAGGGCTCTCTCACAGACACATTCTGGAAGTACTGCCTTGCCTTCCCTTACCTCGTGGACTTGCCGGTCCTCCCCATTCTCCCCCACTCCGTGCTGCCACGGTTTCGTAAGTGGGCCCCACATCCCATCTTCTTTGTGGCTAACATAACCCTCATTTCACACTAGAAAATGTGGTTAGCATTTGAACTAAATAACATTTTAAAACTGGAGTTATCAACATTTAGCTTCCATCTAGGCAGGGTTCTCTAGGATACACTGCAAACACTACACTAAAAGACACACATGTAAGATACACAGCACAAGACCAAAAAACATGATACAAAATCAACATTTAACTCTATGTACTTTCTACTCTGTAAAATGACTGGCTGTAATTCAGAGTAACTGCCTTTAATTCGTGTTAAAATATGCCCCTCTTTTCAAAGTGTAACTGCCTACTAACCAGTCAACCAACCAGCCAAAAAGGCATGAGGAGATTTTTACTTAAAAGACTCGCATCCAACTAAAATAAATTAGGTGTGAAATTTAAGAAACTTTATATAGACAAATTTATAAGCACCTATTTTCTATTAACAAAGCTTTATAAATACATAGTGTCTCTGCATGTGTTAAATGAAATCTCTGTCTGCATTGGAAATATAAGAAAGGTCAAATGCCCGCCACTCATTTGATTACTTAGGATACCCTGGCCCAAACAGAATGAATCACTTTCTTCAAGAAACACAACAACAACAACAACAACAACAACAACAACAACAACAACAAATAAGCAGTGAAAATTCTCCTTGTAAACTTGAATCTACTTCTATCCCTTAAGCTACTATGGGACTCAATAGATGGAGGTTTCGAGGGCAATGGTAACAATGTGTAATGCTTGGTGAAGGACAGACAGGAGAGCGCTTTCCTTAGTAGATACTGCTGCCCAACGCCTGATATATTCAGGGCCTCACCCAACCTACGTTGCTATCACAAGTGGTCAATATATACTTATTTTAGACACTGGTGAAGGACAGTAGCATTTTTAGAACATTCTGATTTGTGTTTACTGACATTTACCATGAATTTGAAATGATTAATATTTGAACGTCATCTCAATTTTACGGTAGCTTGAGGGACAAAGGATGGTAGCTTTATGTCCATGCATACACGCACGCCAGTCTCTTCTTAAATAAGAGTATTCACACAAGCTCTCAAACACATCCTCTCTGACGGTTGACCCAGAGATAAAACTATAAAGCCTTTCTTTGAGAATGGCTCACAGATAAAATTCATCACTCTCTAATGATTAATCAAAAAATATTTTAAGCTTCTTATCACTTCCCGAAGACCATGGAGGATTCATGTGTTTTTGCTGATGCTCTTCGAAGAATACTTGAGTCTATATGCAGACTCCCGAGACAAGCTTAATTAGAGGGAGCTCAGAGTCTCTACGTTACAGAAATATGCATTTCAGAAAATGCAGTTAAAAAATTAAAATAGCTTGATTTTAAGCCTGTAATATATCAAGAAAGAGCTAAGTGATTTTACTGTTTTTCTCAAAGTAAATAAAAGGTAAAGAAAATTAAATTGTAATCTTATAAAAAGATTATAAATACAAATTGGAAAGTATAGTGTAATTTAATGAACCTCAGGCAAATAAAGCTAGAATAAGTATAACAGTAAAGTGGTAGGGGCAAAGTCAGTCTGTTTTTGAATTTTTGAGACTGGTATGATAGAATTTTGAATTTATTTATTAAATATGAACACTAACAAGCAACTTTGCATGCTGAGGAGAAAAAAGTGATACAAAAACATGGCTGCAAAATAGCAGAACTCCTTATCTATAATAAGTAAAGCATATGTAATAACTACTATGTATAATGAATTAAATATTTAATAATGAAATTAGAAATAGATTAATAGAACAAAATTGCCATATGCAACAAAACTCCCAAGTAAAACGCCCCTCTGGGGAGTTGATGAGGTCAGAGGACGTGTGGAGACATGTTCAGCCCTGAGGCAAAGTGTTCCACTTGCTTCTCCGACCAGGCAGAGCCATGGCTCTAGAAGGCTCTTTGGAATTTTCTGCTAGGTTGGTCTACCCTGGTTTTTCTTCACTCAAACACAACCCACATATAATGAAGTATATTAGATAAAAAGTTGGGAAATGTTTGTTTTTTTTGAAAAAGTTTTCATGAATTTGTATTGCTTTAAAAATTCTTACTGATACTTATTCTAAAATGAAATAAAAGCAACAAAACACAAAAGCAAACAAAAAAAAATACCTTGTTTCCTCTTTAGTGATATCCCTTCATGTAATCAGTTAAAGAAAAAAAAGTTTAGGAAGACAAATGAAAATACAAAATATTTAGACTCCCGATTTTTACCAAGACAACTGAAAAAGCCTCAGCATTCCAGACTTTCTCCCCGGACCCCGACCTCATGACTCCCACTCTCCCCTCTGTTCCCCCATCATGCTCCCTGGTCTCTGAACCACTGCTGCCAGACTCTGTTCTCTCCTTCTTCCACGCCTGCCTCCTTAATCTTCGGGCCCCGGTGCTGTTATCTGTCCTTTAAATACTCATCTCCCTTGCACGGTGCCACTTTCCCCCGAATCACGTAATGAGTACCTGCAGGTTTAACCCTCCTATCCGGCCCAGGGGGCTCATGGGAAAGAGCTTGAAGCCTCACTTG
The DNA here is from genome assembly GCA_030068075.1 of Paguma larvata. Taxonomy (NCBI): domain Eukaryota; kingdom Metazoa; phylum Chordata; class Mammalia; order Carnivora; family Viverridae; genus Paguma; species Paguma larvata. Next base: position 1,403,581 of record CM057831.1, on the reverse strand, counting down.
CAGTTGGTGATGCCCCTGAGGATCTCACCGACATGTCCATGAAGGAGAAGTTCCTTCTGCCTAATCTGTAAGCTTAGTCCGGCTTTGATTTCCAGCAATTACCTGCATTTTGGGTGAAGAGAGTCAGAGAGCACTTGCTGGGCTGCCGCAGCGTCCCTTTCCGCAAAATACCTGTAGTTGGAGGGAAAGAAAACCACAGCTCCGTTCCTGCCCGTTGTACTCATTTTAATCCAGTTTCTGGCCACTCGGCACTCAGTTTACCACTTGCTTCAGCTCTTCCAGACAGCAGACAGCTTTTCATAACAGAATTTTCCAAGTATAATGACAGTATAGTAGGGTACTTGTAAAACCCACTTAGATTTAGGAGTGTATCCAGTGGGTTTGAAATTTTAGTTCTGATCTTTGCCTTTCCTCAGGGAGCTAAGGACGTTTGTAGTAAGACAGGTTATAGACAAGCGGGTGGGACGCGGCCCCTCAGAAGGCAGAAGTGGCCTGGAGGAAGGGACAGGTGGAGGGCCACGACAGCCAAGGGGCAGAGGGAGGAAGAGAAGAGAGGAGGCGAGAGACCATGTGCTTCAAGTGGAGAATATTCGGGGTTATCTGAATTCTGGATGAATGAAAAATACCTCACGGTACTAAAAGCAAAGCTGTACCCTGGGGGGAAAGGGCAATGAAGTTTCTAAAAATACACAAAGTTACATATCTTCTAAACCACATCACAGAAAGTACTTCATAAAGACAGTAACAAAATAAAACACTAGCATATGTTGTTTAATTTGACGTGTACGTATTTCCCACCTAAATGTGAAGCCTAAAACAAGCTGTTGAATTTTCTCTCAGAAAAGTTCAAACCAGAGTCAGCAGGTTTAATACACAGGCCCGTGGTTATCAATGACACTGAGCCTCTTTTCACAATACTTTGGTTGGCCATCTAGGTTTCCTGTTGTGTGTCTTATCTGTTCATGTTTTTTTGGTCTAGCATATCTAAAGACGGCTTCAAAGAAATAAGACAAATAACCCTACAGAGAATAATACACTGGAACGGGATCCTCTGTCACTTATGTTAGTGTCAGAATTGTCTCGTCTTTTCACTTTGTTTATGGTGGCTTGTCTTACAGAAGTGTTTAATTTTATTTATTTATTTTTTAATGTTTATTAATTTTTTAATGTTTATTTATTTTTGAGAGAGAGGGAGACACAGAATCCCAAGCAGGCTCCAGGCTCCTGGCTCCTCACTGTCAGCACAGAGCCCAACGCGGGGCTTGAACTCATGAGCCGTGAGATCATGACCTGAGCCAAAGCAGACCAACTGAGCCACCCAGGCACCCCAAGAGTTTTTAATTTTAATATGTGAAATTTGTTGATTTTTATTTTATAGTTTTTGCTTTTATGTGTGTGTATCTTCAAGAGCTTCCTCCTTACATATCCTAAAGATTTTTTCTAAGAGCTGTCAAGACTTTTGACATTGAATTCGTGGAACTGAGATGGAGATAGAAGTATCATTTTTTCCCTCAGCTTTACTTATTCAAAAGCTCACTCCTTATCCACTTACCTGTAGTAATACCTTTGTCCTCAAAATTTACCTTTTATTCATTCATGTTATGTGATAGTGTGGCATTTACAATATTTCATAAAAGAATAGGTGATTATTAAATGTTCCAAATTTAAAATAAAGGCAAAGATCTAGGGGAAATATAGGGTGTATCAAAAATGAGTGAATAAGGCTTAGTTAAAAAAATTTTTTTTTAATGTTTATTTTTTTTGAGAGAGAGAGAGAGAGAGAGTGTGAATGGGGGGGGGGCGGAGCAGAGAGAAAGAGGGAGGCACAGAATCTGAAGCAGGCTCCAGGCTCTGTGCAGATAGCTCAGAGCTTGACACAGGGCTTGAACTCACGGACCATGAGATCATGACCTGAGCCGATGTTGGACACTTAACCAGCTGAGCCACCCAGGTACCCCAGGCTTAGTTTCTTTTAAAAAATACATTACTATCCTCACTAAAAGGATGGTAGCAAAGGACAAAGAACCAACTGAAAAGGAATCCCTTTGGGGCGCTGCTGACCTGGAATCTTGCACAAGTTAGTGACCCTGGGGAGGGGCAAAAGGAGAAGGCGCATGGGGAGAGACAGAATAACCAAGTGCAATGTGTATGGTCTCATACGGAACTGGATTAGAAGGAGCCAGCCATAAAAAGACATTTTTGAGAGAGCTGGGAAATATGGACTGGATACAGATGACACCAAGGAATCATTGTTAATATAAGGTAATACCAACTGTTTAGAGCTACATACTGAAATTTGAGGGTGAAGTGACAAACAGTATAGGATTTTCACTAATATGCCAAAAAAAATGAGCATTGTGGGTATTCAAAGCCCTGATAATTACTGCACATGGGCAGTATAAGGGGTTCTCGAGTCTTCCCTGTGGTTTTGTACATGCTTAAACTTTTTCATAAAGCAAAATTATAAATAAAAGCATTTGAGATCCACTTATAAAACCCAATGAAGTTTGCCAAAGAAAAGGAAGATCAGAAGTACCTTTTCGAAGTTGAGGAACCTGAGTTATCACAGGACGTCAGTGTTTCCTTGGAGTTTCTGTGGAGCGGCTTTTAGAACTGAGAACGCAGCTTTATCATTTGCACGTGACCACAACATCACTTGTTAATACTTGACCCTCCTCCATTTACTTACTGCAAATTGTATAGGCCCAGAAGTCCCATTCCTCGGAAATCTGTTTTCGGATCATCACCTTGGAAACCAATTTCACACCATTGCTTAGAAATCCGAGATTCCAGTGGGGTATTAGGCTTCAAGAATTTCCATAACTGGAAGACAAGGCAGAAAATTAGCTTGTTGATATGAACACAAATACTCTTTCCTGTTGGCTCAGGTTTTGTACAGGATGTTATTAGAAGGGGCTTTACAAAGCTGAATATGTGCAAATGAAGGTTTGATCGTATTTCAGTGATCTATGGCAGCAGCTCGCAAAGTGGTCTGAAGGCCCCTGGGAGGGACTCCAGACCTTCTCGGAGGGTCTGGGAGTGAAGACCATGTCCTCATTAAACTAAGAGGCTATTTGCCTCTTCCTTTTCTCCTGAGTATATAGTGGAATTTTCCAGAGGCTGCATGAGCTCTGGTGATGTCATTACCCTGGTGGTTATGGAATGTGTCCTTGTATATTTTAGCGTTTCCATGTTTCTGATTTCTTTTTTTTTAATTTTTAATGTTTATTTTTGAGAGAGAGCGAGACAGAGCGTGAGTGGGAGAGGAGCAGAGAGAGGGAGACACAGAATCCGAAGCAGGCTCCAGGCTCTGAGCTGTCAGCACAGAGCCCAACGTGGGGCTTGAACTCACGAACCTTGAGATCATGACCTGAGCCGAGGTCAGCTGATTAACTGACTGAGCCACCCAGGTGCCCCTGATTTAATTTCTAATAAAAAATAGAACTATATAATCTCCCACAAAAGGTCCTCAAAAATATTTAAGAGAATGAAGGTGAAGGGCAAAAAGGGAAAAATTTGAGGCCATGTATTACTTAAATTATCAGAAAATTGCTGTCTAACCTCTATAGCAAAAATTTTGTAGCATTATTAACAAAAAGAAAAGTGGGCTGACTTGAGTTTCATTTCTCACCTACAACAGAGGGGACAGTAAACAAGTGTCACCTACTGGATGAAGGAAGATAGTCATATTCATGAACAGACCTCAAAATATATGACCGTTTTTGAGAATTGCCAAAGGGAATTTTGATTCCAGTTATATATTAATTGACAAATATAAACCTTAAACATTATGCTCTTCACTTCTTAAGCTGGTTCTATTTTTCTAAGTTTTCTATAGAAAGGTAGATTCAGCACATACTATTACTTGAGAAAGAGACCTACAGCTGTATAAATATATGATGCTCAAACTTACTTCTTACACACACAGATGGGCATATAAACAAATTTACTTTTTTAGACTTTATTTTACATTTTACATTTTATCTTTATTATAGACAGGGACAAATACAAATGTAAAATTTTCATATTAGTATTTCAGACATAATTCAACTTTTTTAAATCTTTTTTTTTTTTTAACGTTTATTTATTTTTGAGAGACAGAGACAGAGTGTGAGCAGGGGAAGGGCAGAGAGAGAGGGAAACACAGAATCGGAAGCAGGCTCCAGGCTCTGAGCCGTCCATCAGCACAGAGCCCAATGCGGGGCTCGAACTCACAGACCTCGAGATCATGACCTGAGCCGAAGTCGGCCGCCCAACCAACTGAGCCACCCAGGCGCCCCAATTCAACTTTTTTAAAAATGGTTTTTAGTTTTTGAGAGAGTGCGAGCAGGGGAGGGGCACAGAAAGAGGGGGACAGAGGATCCAAAGTGGGCTCTGCACTGGCAGGCTGACAGCCGATCCGACATGACCCAAGCTGAAGTCGGACACTCAACCGACTGAGCCACCCAGGTGCCCCCATAATTCAACTTCGAAATTGTTTATTCTGTGTTACATGGATTTTATTTTTTTTTTAATTTTTTTTCATTTATAATAGTTTATTTTCAAATTGGTTTACATAAAACACCCAGTGTTCATCCCAACATGTGCCCTTTTTTAATGCCCATCACCCCCTCTCCCCCCCATCCCCTTCACCCTCAGTTAGTTCTTAGTCTTTGAGAGTCTCTTATGTTTTATCTCCCTCCCTCTCTGTGTCTTTTTTTCCTTTCCCCTCTTCCCCTCCCCCTGGTTTTTGCTTAGTCTCACAAAGTCCACCTATTCGTGGAAACATATGGTATCTGTCTTTTTCTGATTGACTTATTTCACTTAACATAATACTCTCCAGTTCCATCCATGTTGCTACACATGGCCAGATTTCATTTTTTCTCATTGCCACATAGTAGTCCATTGTATATATGTACCACATCTTCTTTATCCACTCGTCAGTTGATGGGCACTTGGTTTCTTTCCATGATTTGGCTATTGTCGAAAGTGCTGCTATGAACATTGGGGTACACGTGCTCCTATGTATCAGCATTCCTGTGTCTCTTGGGTAGATTCCTAGCAGGGCTATTGCTGGATCATAGGGTAGCTCTATTTTGATTTTTTTGAGGAACTTCCACACCGTTTTCCAGAGTGGCTGCACCAGTTTGCATTCCCACCAACAGTGTAGGAGGGTGCCTACTTCTCCACATCCTTGCCAGCATCTATAGTTTCCTGATTTGTTTATTTTAGCCACTCTGACTGGTGTGAGGTGGTATCGCAGTGTGGTTTTGATTTGTATTTCCCTGATGATGAGTGACATTGAACATCGTTTCAAGTGACTATTGGCCATCTGAATGTCCTCTTTGGAGAAGTGTCTATTCATATCTTCCGCCCATTTCTTCACTGAGTTGTTTGTTTTTCGGGTGTGGAGTTTGGTAAGTTCTTTATAGATTTTAGATATTAGTCCTTTATCCGATATGTCATTTGCGATGATTTTTTCCCATTCCGTTGGTTGCCTATTCGTTTTGTTGGTTGTTTCTTTTGCTGTGCAGAGGCTTTTTATCTTGATGAAGTCCCAATAGCTCATCTTTGCTTTTAATTCCCTTGCCTTTGGAGACGTGTCAAGTAAGAAATTGGTGCGTCTTAGGTCAGAGGCTTTTTCCTGCTTTTTCCTCTAGGATTTTGACGGTTTCCTGTCTCACATTCAGATCTTTTATCCATTTAGAGTTTATTTTTGTGAGTGGTGTAAGAAGGTGGTCTAGTTTCATTCTTTTGCATGTTGCTGTCCAATTCTCCCAGCACCATTTATTAAAGAGGCTGTCTTTTTTCCATTGGATACATTTTCCCGCTTTGTCAAAGATTAGTTGGCCATATACTTGCGGGTCCATTTCTGAGTTTTCTATTCTATTCCATTGGTCTATGTGTCTGTTTTTGTGCCAATACCATACAGTCTTGATGACTACCGCTTTGTAGTAGAGGCTAAAGTCTGGGATTGTGATGCCTCCCGCCTTGGTTTTATTCTTCAGTATTATTTTGGCTATTCGAGGTCTTTTGTGGTTCCATACAAATTTTAGGATTGTTTGCTCTAACTTTGAGAAGAGTGCTGGTGCAATTTTGATTGGGATTGCATTGAATGTGTAGATTGCTTTGGGTAGTATTGCCATTTTAACGATATTTATTCTTCCAATCCATGAGCATGGGATGTTTTTCCATTTCCTTGTGTCTTCCTCAATTTCCTTCATAAGTTTTTTATAGTTTTCAGTGTAGAGGTCTTTCACATCTTTGGTTAGGTTTATTCCTAAGTATTTTATGGTTTTTGGTGCAATTGTGAAAGGGATTAGCTTCTTTATTTCTCTTTCTGCTGCTTCATTGTTGGTGTATAGAAATGCCACCGATTTCTGTACATTGATTTTGTATCCTGCAACTTTGCTGAAATCATGGATCAGTTCTAGTAGGCTTTTGGTAGATTCCGTCGGGTTTTCCATGTAAAGTATCATGTCATCTGCAAAAAGTGAAAGTTTGACTTCCTCCTTGCCTATCTTGATGCCTTTTATTTTGTTTTGTTGTCTGATTGCTGATGCTAAGACTTCCAACACTATGTTGAATAGCAGTGGCGAGAGTGGACACCCCTGTCGTGTTCCTGATCTCAGGGGGAAGGCTTTCAGTTTTTCCCCATTGAGGATGATATTAGCTGTGGGCTTTTCATATATGGCTTTTATGATGTTTAAGTATGTTCCTTCTATCCCGACTTTCTCGAGCGTTTTTATTAAGAAAGGGTGCTGTATTTTGTCAAATGCTTTTTCTGCATCTATTGACAGGATCATATGGTTCTTATCTTTTCTTTTGTTGATGTGATGTATCATGTTGATTGATTTGCGAATATTGAACCAGCCCTGCAACCCAGGGATGAATCCTACTTGATCATGGTGGATAATTCTCTTTATGTGTTGTTGGATTCGATTTGCTAGTATCTTATTGAAAATTTTCGCATCCATATTCATCAGGGATATTGGCCTGTAATTCTCCTTCTTTGCTGGATCTCTATCTGGTTTGGGAATCAAAGTGATGCTGGCTTCATAGAATGAGTCCGGGAGTTTTCCTTCCGTTTCAATTTTTCGGAACAGCTTGAGGAGGATAGGAATTAACTCTGTTTTAAATGTCTGGTAAAATTCCACAGGAAAGCCGTCTGGTCCAGGGCTTTTATTTGCTGGGAGATTTTTGATAACTGATTCTATTTCTTCACTAGTTATGGGTCTGTTCAATTTTTCTATTTCTTCCCATTTGAGTTTTGGTAGCGTGTGGCTATTTAGGAAGCTGTCCATTTCTTCCAGATTGCCAAGTTTGGTGGCATATAAGTTTTCATAGTATTCTCTGATGATTGCTTGTATCTCTGAGGGATTGTGTTACATGGATTTTAAATCCTATAGAGAACAGTAATACGCAGACAGCTTGCTTTATAGTAAATTGTCACATATCTGACACAGTATAGAACATAGTATTCAATGACAGAAAACACTAACCAAAAAAAATATATAATTCACGGGATACATTATGTTAGTAGCACACAGATAAATGCAGTCTAAACTATGAGAGGGGCACCTGGGTGGCTCACTCGGTTAAGTGTCTGACTCTTGATTTTGGCTCAGGTCATGATCTCACAATTTGTGAGATCTAGCCCTGCATTGGACTTGGTGCTGAGCCTGGAGCCTGCTTGGGATTCTCTCTCTTTCCCTCACTCTCTGTCCCCCTCTCAAATAAATAAACATTTAAAAAATAAATAAAGGACGAGAGAAAAATTTCAGAGGAAAGAAAGTAACTGTTTCATGCTTGAAAGCAAAGTAGCAAACATGAGCGTGTAGCAAACATGAGCGTAGGAAATCTTCCTGTATCACCCAGCTAAGAATTTGCCAGTGCTCTGCGTTCATTAAGACAGAAAATGTTTGGGTTCAACAAAAGAGTACTAAAAAAGGACAGAAAAGGTCTCTTTTTAAAACTCCTCTAGGAACTGATTTGGTTACTACCATGATGAAAAAAAGCAAGAACCAAAGGAAACAGTTTGTAAAGCTCATCACACTCGTTTGACTAATAATTTGAAGTAATCTCAGGGTCCTACACTGTTTAAAAATCTCTGGTTTCACTGAGTGAGTAGAGTGAAATGGTAGGTTACAAACCTCATCAGTGGGCGAATACTTAGTGTAGGGGAGTAAGAAGGTTGAATAATAAAATGCTTAAAAAAGAAATTCCACTTTAATAATAATTTTATGTATCATGACAGATTAGACTAATGGTTAAAAAGTGTTCTTAATTATGTTCTTAATCCTGTCTGCTTTAATAAGGGTCACCTTCGCAGAAAATGAAGTCGACTATGCTAAAGCACTTACGTGAAGGCTACCATGGGCATATTTCCTGTGAGAATGCTTGAGCTACTGGATTCTCTAGTGATAGACAGGCTCTTTGAAAAAGTAAGGGCAGGAGGCAGGGTGGCCCTGAAGGATGAGGTCATTTCTTGCATGTAGGGCGCTGACCAGAAATCTGAACGGAGGCAGTGGGCCTCTTTTGGGGGGCGCTCTGAGGAGTTCAGGCACCTAAACTGTGTTATGGAGAGTGGAGTTATTAGAAAGCCACCTGCCAGGGCAGGAGACCAGAGCTAGAGAGGGCAAGTCCCGTGCTGGGAGATACGCTGGGTGCGGAAGCCACACTCTGAGTCAGACCATCCTCCATCCTGGCCCTGGCTCTGTTTAACTCTGTTCTCTTTGCCCTGAGCCTTTAACACAAGTGTATTTTAACACTTCCTCCTTGTCTCGGGTCTGCTGCAGAAGAGAAGGGCCGGGGAGCCTGTGGCTCAGTTTGTCAAGCATACAACTCTTGATTTCAGCTCAGGTCATGATCTCACAGTTCATGAGTTCGAGCCCTGTGTTGGGCTCTGCATTGACAGTTTAGATTCTCTCTCTCCCTCTCTGTCTGCACCCCCCCCCAAACTCACGCTCTCTTTCTCTCAAAATAAATACATAAACATTTTTAAAAAAGCAGAGCAAGGACAAGGCCATTTGTCTGTCCATCCATTCTTTCAAGGAGAAGCCACTTTGCACCCAGGCCACCGTGGGATGATCTCTTCCCAACAAGAGAGGATCTTTGAATTCTGGGCTATATATTTTTTCTGTTAGGTACATGAATCTACCTAAAATTTTCCCTTTATTATTTATGTGGTTTAGCAAATGTTTAATAGAAATGTCCACCTGGACATATGGATGGTGCCGTATGAATGTAAGGTGATGTTTTCCAGTTTCATCTCAGCCTGTGTTTAAATGATCCTAGAATCCAGATGTTTTTATACTTTAAGACTCTCAGTATAAGCACTGATGATGGTCTCCTGTGTTTATAAATCAAAGCACTTAAGCAATATGGCTAATATATTACCTGAGCTTCTAAATCAGAGGGTGGCAAACTTTATCTGTAAAGGGCCAGATGGTAAATATTTTAGGCTTTGGTGGCCATATGGTCACGGCTCCAAATTACTTCACTTTCCCATTGTAGTACAAAAGCAGCCACAGACCATACATACATCAGTGGATCGACATGTTCCAACAAAACTTTATTTACAAAAATGGGTGGCAGGCCAGATTTGGCCCACAGGCTTTACTTTGCTGACTCTTGCCCTAAACAATTTTATGAAGTAGGTAACAAGGGTAGTATTACCCACTTTAAAGATAAAGAAGCCAAGATCAGGCAATTAAACCCAAACCACGGGCCAGCCGCTGGAAATACAAATGGGAAGAAGACATGGTTTGTCCCGTGAGAGGCGGTGTAGGGCGGCGGTGTGGTGCCGTTCCTGACCGTGCGAGCTTGCGCAGTGCCTAACTCCCCAGCCGCACTTCCCTCCTCCCCATAGCTACATCTCCCCGTGGGGTTATCGTGACCGCTAACTAATGCCGTGAAACATTTACTGTAAAGATTAACATGTGCTTAACAGTCACCGAGTATTTTATGATTACTGCTTTTATTATCGTACTTAGAATTTGAATAAACCGAAGAAGAGAATAAAGATCCCGCTCCTAGGTGTTCTTGGGGAGACTAGAGAAGATTTCAAAATTAAATGAATAAGGATTTCCAAAAAGAGCTGGCTTTTGCGGTGAGGCTGGGTAATAGAGGGAACATCGCGAGCAGCTGCCTGGGGGTGTGGGGCGGCACGGCCTGTTCTGGGTCGGCCGAATGACCAAGTGTGGCGGGTTCAGGAGATCCCGCTTGGAAAAATAGATAGGAAAGGGTCCAGAATGCCACGTTAAGGAGCATGGGCTTTCTTCTGTCGGACACAGGGAACCTGAAGTTTTTAACCTAGGGACTAACGGAGCTAGACAGTCCCTCTGGCAGTATTTTAGAAGATGGAAGGGAGGAAGATAATACTTAGTGGCAGAATGAAAAGGCTGTTATAACAACCCAAGCTGGAGATGCTGCTAGAATAAGCTGGTGGGCGTGGAAAACATTTAAGAGATATTTTGAGGGATCTTTATGGATAAGGTTGAGTGATTTTTGTAGAGGCATAGTATCTCCCAAGTTCAATTGCAACCCACTTGAGGGTAAAAAAGATGTCTTTCCTCCAAGTGCCTGGCACAGTAGTGGACGGTCCTGGCTTTATGGTTTACTGACTGTATGGAGCAGAGTCTGGACTGAAAGGCTTGTAGTTTGCTCAGCTGTAAAGATACAAACCATCACCTTGCTTACCTCTTATAGCTGTGACAATAAAAAATCAAATCATGACCACAGATAAACGGTATGGCATAAAAGTTCTTGACTTTTAGTATCTAATGAACCACACTGATGCATGCATTCACCCGTACTGTTGAAAACCTGCTATGTGCCAGCACACACACGCAGAAGGTCAGCTGAGACAGAGCACGGGAGGCACCCAAATGTCTGATTCTGAAGGCACCACGGTGCTCTAATGAACCCTTCGGCTGCTTGTGGCCACTCTCTTAGTTCCACCATCTTGTTTCTCTTTCATTCACCTCTTATTTTTCACCTTGAGGTCATTTTAATTGAACTTGACTACTTCTATCAGAACATAGCATGAAAAGGGCAATAAAAGGAAATGAACTTTATGTAGCCCAGTAGGTTAGGTAAATTTAAGCAGAGCAGAAAGGGAAGAAGAAAAGTTACTGCAAAGAATGAGACTTGTTGAAGTTTTAGGGATTCACGTCAGATACAGCATGAATCACCAAAGTCAAGTGAGCCCTCTGCCTCCGTATTTACGTGCACAAAACCACAGCAGGAAGGATGCTCTCTTAAAATTACGGCTCCTAGTGACATGTTTCAATACAATAAGGGCAGTTAAGCAAATGTTTTCTTCCACTTTCGTTAGCGTCTTTTTGTATTCTAGCAAAGACAAGGAAGCACTCCATCCTAAAACGCATCTGTTTTCAGAAGTGAATTGAGAAAATGTTTTAGATGAATAGTTCTGAAGGTTGGTCTTAATTTCTTAAGTTCCAAATTCAGTGTTGAGGTTAAGGTTTATTGGCCTTTCATGAGGCACCATCAGATCATAGAAGATTTTTAAGGTTTTGCTTGGACAGCCAGAGGAAGTACTTACAACTGTATATTGTTCTTTTAACAGTTTTAATAAACCATATTTAAACCTTAACCTCCTCTCCTAATACTCTCCGAGCTTCATGAATAAATAATCAGCAATAAGATCTTAGGTAATTTCCCAAGAGGGCGATTGCCGAAGCAGAAACCAGCTTCATCTTCTTTGATGTCTATTAAAAGTCATAAATGGAAATCCCAGGTCACTCTTGGACAAGTGCTATTTCTCCTCCCGGCTTTCAGTACTGCCAACAGCCTAAACGTGAGCCAGATGCGAGAGCTAGCAGAAATCACTTCTGGTGCTCTCAGATTACAAAAAAAAAAAAAAAAAAAAAAGATTTTACATGTAACTTCTCCCATGAGTATTCTCATGAAGAATTTACCTCCCACATCTGAACCAACAAGAAAAGCAGGCTTTACCATCGGGCACAGTGCCCATGTCTCATTCATCTTTGTACCCTCCCTGTCTGAGCAGCGTCTAGCACTTAGCAGGGGCTTGGTGGACGTCAGCTGACCTAAGTGAAGGTCCGAAATGTGTTTGAGGTCTAACCTTCAGCAGCATTTCTTCATGTTGGGGGTTATCAGAATCATAGGGTTCTCTGCGCAGCTTTTCCACATCTGCAATAAGGTTTCTGTAGCCGACAATTTGCAGGAGACAAGCCTGAAGAGAGATTCCCAACCTAAGGTGTTCAAAAATAGAAGAAACACGTGAGGAAAAGCAAAACAGATATTTTAGCATTTGTTCACTGGTTGTATACACAATAGGACTTTTCATATTCATATAATATTGAGGAAATTTTCACATGGGATATATTTATTCATTTATTTATTGTCTTCAAATTTTTGTTTAAATTCTAGTTAGCATACAGCGCAGTATTGGTTTCAGGAGTAGAATTCGGTGATTTATCACTTACATACAACACCCAGTGCTCATCATAACAAGTGCCCTCCTTAATACCCATCACCTGTCTAGCCCATTCCCCACCCACCTCCCTCCATCAACCCTCAGTCACACAGGATATATTTCATTGAAGCTCAGGTTTTCTTTCTTTCTTTCCTTCTTTCTCTCTATTCCTTTTTTTCTTTGGACATAAAGTCATCTTTATTTAGAAACATAAAGGAATGTCACATTTCCTGTGCTGGTCTCATAACTGCTTCTTACATGAATAGAAGCATAGTTTCTTACCAAAGCTCCACATGGACAGACAGTTGGAGAACTTGGTTAAAAGTTACCTTTCATTCTGGCCATTTCTTAAGAGAAGTTGCAACAATATGGCTTTAAAAACAAGGGAGTTCTTTTTGTAGATGACTTAAGTAAGATGTAGAAAACATAGGTGAAATGAGTTCTTAGGGATCCGTTGCCCCGCCCACCCCAGGTGGCTGTATCAAAAGCACCTCACATGTTTGAGAGAGAGACAGAGACGGACAGCCCTCAGTGGTAAGAAAATGTCACAACAACAACACAAAACAACAAAAGTGCCTCTGCTTGGGAGCATCCGTGTCAGATGAGGCAACGCCAAGAGGAATAGCTGACTACTTTACAAAATTTCCCACTCTATTCTGACTCCCTCTTTGCCTGAAGCCTTTTTCTCACACCGAAACAAAATGTGCGTTCCTTTTTGCCAGGTGCTTCAGATTTTGTTCTCTGAGCAAATTTATTTCCAACTTTCCCCTGCCATGACTGTTCATTTTGAGATCGCGATTCCCTCGTCTAGTCTGATGTTCAGTGCTAAAAATAAAAAATGTCCTATTCCTTCAGTTCCCTCTCACGGGACACGGTTTTCACATGTTTTGCTGTCTTGTGCGGTCCTCGCAGAATGGATACTGTTTGAACAATGGCCCCCTTAAAACATATCATCTGGACAGAAAACAGTCTGGCACGCGTGATCCACAGAGGGTCACTAACTACTTCCTGTGATCACAACACAGCAGGTGAAACAGGGTCTCCTTAAGTAGTCACAGAACAACTTTATCAAACAGCTGGCTGAATAGGCACCAAGATCCTTGTTCATATAAACTACCGTCATGCAAATTATTCTCCCATGCTTGTTTGATGGCGTTTTTAAATCTAAAGGTAGGATTTCACATTTATGTATTCCTGCTAAGTTTCTTTACAGTCATTCACTTTGTGGCTTGAAGATTGTTGAACGTTAGCAATTTCATAGGATTCCACCCAGTTTCTGTCCCATACGCTCCTACTCCTAAATCACACACTAAACTTGAGCATTTTTGTTGTGGTGGTTGATATGATCATCTTTTTTTTAGAAGAAAATGAGATATTTATAGGTCAAGTCTAACACTGGGAGCCACGGAGAATTATGCGTCTTAGGATGGCATACCTATTCCACACTTAGAGTGCAGGGTCAGATAACCCAAACACGAAACTTAAATAAACTGAATGTTCAGTGAAATGGCCGTTATAATTATGTGTTACCATAGCACCAAAAAACCGAATCAGATTTAAATTTAGGAAAAGAGCACAGTGGCAGTGGTTACCCAAGAGGATCACTGTAGGCCTGAGAGGAGAGTTAATTTTGAGAAAGAGAACGAGGGAAGTAAAACAGGATGGAACAAGAGGAGCCGATTACATTTTTACTGTAGTCATTTTTCAACTTGATAAATAAATATAATTAAAACAAAATGTTAAAATTACAGAAGCAGCCCAAGCGTCCAGTGGTAGATGAGAGGAAAACAGACACTGGAGCACCACTCAGTCTTTATAAAAAGGATGGGGCCTGGCCATTGGCAACAACACGAATGCATCTAGATTGTATAATGCGAAGTGAAACAAGTCGGTCAGAGAGGGTCGCCTGGGGGGCTCAGTCGGGTAAGCGTCCGACTCTGGATCTCAGCTCGGGTCATGATCTCACCGTTCATGGGACTGAGCCCATGTCAGGTTCCACGCCAAAAGTGTGGAGCCTTCTTGGGACTCTTTCTTTCTCTGCTCCTCTCCTGCTTTCTCTCTCTCAAAATAAATAAGTAAACTTTAAAAAGAAAGTCAGAGAAAGACAAAAACCCTATAATTTCACTCATATATGAAATTTAAGAAAGCAAACAAAGGGAAGAAATTAGACCAATCAGAAGATGTACATCTGAAACCATACGACGTTGTATGTTAACTATACCGGAATTAAGATTTAAAAAAAAAAGTGTGGTTAACAGTAGTAATGACTTGACAGACTATAAAATATATCCCTTAGCCTTCTTTCTTTCCTGATTTTTTCCAGAAACTTAATTTCTCAAAATCACATTTTGTCATGTCAGTATAGAAAAAAGCGCTGAAGTCCATACTGAGATGTAAAAACAGAGGCTACTGCCTATAAGGGGTTTTTCCTCTCTAAAGGAAATCAAAAGGATAGATGGCAAGAAAATGCTTCTTGAATGAAACATAACTTTCATAGAAGTGACAGGAAGGATTTGTGTTAAATCTAACCCAGTCTCCAGATATGACTGTGAGTCTCATATATCCCTCATGCCCAACTGCACTCTTGAATTTTTGGTTCAACTTAGTTTAATATGAATTGCCTTCTTATCACCTTCCCAAAGAAATAAAATACGTGTCAGAGGTTTCAGAAAGACATTTGCTGTATAATTAAATCCCCCTTAATGACTGAATGAGGAACAGACAGCTAATTAGCCGAAGTGTCTGCGGAAGAATGCTGTGGAGACCCTGTGGAGATGGAGTTTTGTGACGAGCCCCAATTAGTCCCCAGAATCCCTCCAAGAGACAGACCTATGCAGAGCGCTCTCTGACACTCCCTTCAACCAGGCTCCCCCGTCTTCGGCAATTAAAAGACTTTCTCAGCGATAACATGTGAAGTTCTCGCCTGTCACATCTAAAAGACAGGTTGATTGTTACCTACTTAAACTGTCTCTAAATATATCTGCACCAGAGTTTATTCTCCCCAACATCCTTAGCCCAAAATTTCACTGAAAAGCTCCTGTACCCGATGGAAAATATAAAGCTAATTTTAAACATCGCGTACAATGCCAAATGCATTTTAATACTTCCAAGATGAGATGACTAAGTCATAAAGTTCTCAAGCCTTCAGATAAAAGCCATCTACCCCTCCCACACACGCCAGTCTCCTTGACAGGCATGTAGGAACCGTCTCCAGCATTATCAGCCTGTCATTCACCGGAGGAACACTTCTGATGGAGCAGGCGCTTAGGCACATTCACAAGGTGAACACTGACTGTTCACGTAACCTAGGCGTCGCACAGAGCGACCGTTGCTAAGTGGGCTCCCTCGGTTTCACCTCCCGATAGCAGAGCATCCATCAGATTTCTCATGTTCATGCCTCTCAGAAGCATAAGCATAAATCAGGACAAAAGTAGAGTTGCTGCTCTTTACCAATATGAGCAAGGTACCTTTTTTCTTCATTCTTCATCTGAAAGTCACACGCATTGCAGACGATGGTGGGGGTGGGGGTGGAGAGAGGGAGAGCATGGCAGCGAGCTCGGCGCTACAGAAACACTAAGTGCACGCCTCGCGCTCTGTTTACATCATCAATGCATTCTTACTGTGGATTTATGTCGGGGTTGATCTGTTTCAGTTCCATGATGTCTTCTATAGTTTTTTCAATGGCATCGGGGTGAACGCTCACGGAAGTCTGCAGCAGCTGGAAAACACGTTTCAGTCAGTTCTCTTGTCACGAGCGTCATTGGCTTACGCAGGGTCTGTTTAGATGGGGGCTTCAGGTATTTGCTTAGAACTTCTAAATGAGACTAAACTATAACTAAACCAAACTAAAAGGAAAAATCGATTTGGTATTTGAATTCTAGAAAATTAGACATCTTCACAAGAGGGGTAATACAATTTTCTTGATTAAGATAATTAACATAAAACAGAAATATGTCAGTTTTTTTTACTGTTTTAATTTTTTTCAAGATACTTATATTGAAATATTCTATTTGATTTTTCTGACCCAGTATATATGATTCCCACTGTTAATGGGCAGTGTGCCTGTGAGTGTGTGAGGCACATGGAGGATATAGTCTTAAGGATTGCAAATTAAATAATAATATTCAAGCATCTTGAAAAAAAAAAAAAGACCCAGATTTTTCTCTCTTCTGTGGATGCCTAACTTTATGCTATAAAAGCTAGAATAGTGGCTTCTCTGATTTTCTTGGGAAACCTTGAGTATAAAGTTAAGTGATTTGGGGTGTCCGGGTAGCTCAGTCATTTAACACTCTGACTCTTGATTTCGGCTCAGTCATGATCTCATGTTTCATGAGTTCAAGCCCCACATCAGGCTCTTCACTGACAGTGCAGAGCCTGCCTGGGATCTCTCTCTCCCTCTTGCTTTGCCCCTTGCCTGCTCATACTCACTCTATCTCTCTCTCAAAAAATGAACTTTTTAAAAATAAGGACTAATTCAACAACGAAGTAATAACTTTGTCATAAATCTGCCTAGAAATTCACATAGAAATGGCTGCTCTCGTGTCATCAAGAGTGTAGTGGCTTGTAATGGGCCACTTTCTTCTCGGTTGGCATTGCCATTGGTATATATTTGTTAAAACGTTTACTTTTTGATGATGGAGGGAAGCCTCCAAGTGAAAAGTTGTTGAAAAGTACAGAAACGGTTTTACTTACCTTACTTTTTGAGTCTCTCAGTGATGTTTCTATAAAAGTGACAATGAAAAAGCCATGAAAAAGTTACCATTTACAAGTGGCTTAAAATTACTAAAAGCAGGGGTACCTTGGTGGCTCAGTCACTTAAGCATTTAACTCTTGATTTCGGCTGAGGTCATGATCTCATGGTCATGAGCCTGAGCCCTGCCTGGGGCTACATGCTGGGCATGGAGCCTGGTTGGGATTCTCTCTCTCTCCTTCTCCTTCTGCCCCTCCCCTCTACATGTGTGTGTGCTCTCCCTCTCCCTCTATCTCAAAGGAAATTACTACACGCAAATACAGCACGCTGCACCCACAGTCACATCCAGCTTACATTTTGCTCACTTCTTTGTTTCATGCTTACCGATTTTCATGGTTCTAGAAGCCCCAGGCTTGGTATTGTAACAGATCCGTTGCAATTCACATCTTCCAGTCAGCTTCCTCATTACAAATTTTAGGCAGCGCCACAAAAATTTACAGTAAAAATACAGGCACACCTGGAACAACATTCTGTCAAAGACAAAAGACAGCACCCTTCCAATAGAACTCTGGAAGAGAACAGAAAGCAGCCACCACCAGCAGGAAAAGCCCAGAAGAAAATCAGCCATTAGACTTCGGAGTTTACAAGCATATTTCGTTTCCTAATCCTGTGTTATTTTACTTGGCGCAGCTACAAAACCCATTATTGGGAGGGAAGCCCACGGTCTGTGAGGATGCACTTACTATGACTGCAGGCAACCCCAGAATGCCCTATATTCTGGTTAAATTTGATATTCCAAAAACTGAGGAGGACACGCAACCAAGAATCCTTTCTTTTCCTACCTTTGCCTGAAGACCTCATGTTTTCTGTGTAAACAGCACGCCTGTGTTTTGCAGTTGTCTCTCCCGTAGCCATGGGAAGAACGTGCGATGGCTGCGCTCACCTCCTGCCTCCCTAGACGGCCCCACAGCTGGCCCTGCTCCGTGTCCAGCCCCTCCTCAGTGCCTATTTTGACTCTTTCTTCGCTCTTATTCTTTCCTCCTCCCCTCTGCTTTCCATTAGGCGCTGTTGTCCCCCTTGACTTGGTTGTGCCACCTGTCTTCTCTGCTGCCACTTCTTGGACTGCCAGAAGGCAAGTTCACTGAACAAGTAGGTTGACCTTCAGTTCAGCAACATTCTCTGACTTAAACCTTCCCCTCACTCCACCTCTTGACAAGCTCGCTCTTGGCTCCCACTAAACAACGTTCTCCTTATAGCCCTCCAGTAAGTCCTCCACAAGCCAGGAAGTGTCTAGTTGCCACTCGTATCCTTATATCTCTGGCACATGAGGATTTGTGTTTTATGCTCACTTTTGTTTTTAATTTTTTAAAATGTTTCTTTATTTTTGACAGAGAGAGAGACTGAGACAGAGTATGAGCGGTGTAGGGGCAGATAGAGAGGGAGACACAGAATCCAAAGCAGACTCCAGGCTCTGAGCTGTCAGCACAGAGCCCAATGTGGGGCTCGAACTCATGAACCATAAGATCGTGACCTGAGATGAAGCCAGACACTTAACCAGCTGAGCCACTCAAGCACTTCTTTATTTTATTTTTGATATGTGAATGTCTACTACTTCATGGTACTGTTTAGAGTCTCAAAATGACTCAAGCTACAGAGGTAAAGAGGACTTCTCATCCAGGAACTTATATTCATCCTATCTCTGCATACCATGCATTCCTAGGAGGCAGAATTATTAATAGAACTTCCTATCAGTGTCATTTCTAAAAGATGTTTCTTTTTCTCAAATGTTCACTGATGGCCTCCAGCTGTATCATAAGGTGGTCCAGGGTCACGCAGATGAATGAGAGGCCTCAACTAGTAGCCTTAGTGATGTGATCCATCCTTCAGCATGAACCAGCACCTTGATTGTGTTCCTTTGCTTCATTGCTCTGGCTCTAATGTCTTGAACAGCCTGTGTTAAAAGTAAAAATTCTAAGAGGCCAATTTGTACAAGGGCATGGAATTTGTATCATATAAAGTCATAGGGAATGGAGGAAACCGTAAGTAAGCAAACTGTTACAATAAGATAACACAATGGAATGCTTTGTAGGTCATGAAATTATGTTCTAGGATATCTACTAACATGAGAAAATGTCATAATATGCTTACCAAATAGGAAAACTTAGGAAGAAACATACACGAAATGATCGACTTTGTGTTTTAGAAAAATCTAATGGTGGGGAACCTGGGTGGCTCAGTCACTTAAGCGTCTGAGTCATGATCTCACGGTTTGGGAGTTCTAGCCCTGTATTGGGCTCTGTGCTGATGGTGCAGAGGCTGCTTGGGATTCTGTCTCTCCTTCTCTCTACTCCTCTCCTGATTGTGCTGTCTCTCAAATAAACTTAAAAAATAAAAGAAAAATTGGAACTGTTAAAAAAAATATAATGGTAATTAATGAACAAGGAGAAAAAGACACTGGATACACAAAAATGTTAACGGTGGTATTACTGGGTAAAGGAATTATGGGTACTTTTAATTTTCAATTTTAGCTAAGTATATTTTCATTTTTTGTATAAGTACATTTTATTTTATTTATAAAAAAACGTTATAACAATTAAAGTATAAACGATCACCAAAAGTCATTACAAAAGTGTATATAAGGTTTCTGTGTAAAGTCAGTTAGCTTCTGCTGAAAGATAAAAAATGGATTTACTACCTTATAAAGTCTGAAATTCAACTGTTTTGGTCAGATACATCCTAAGATCTATTAAGATTTTAAAAAAAGGTATCCTGGGGCGCCTGGGTGGCTCAGTTGGTTGAGCGGCTGACTTTGGCTCAGGTCATGATCTTACGGTCTGTGAGTTCGAGCCCCGCGTTGGGCTCTGTGCTGATGGTTCAGAGCCTGGAGCCTGCTTCAGATTCTGTGTCTGCCTCTCTCGCTGCCCTTCCCCTGCTCACGCTCTGTCTCTGTGTCTCTCAAAAAAAATAAATAAACATTTAAAAAAAATTAAAAAAGGTATCCTAAATATAAATTTAATGGAACAGCTTCATTTAATGAGCTCTCTTAGAAAAAAAATTTCCATTTTTCCTACTATTGGATAGCTGTGCCCAAGAAAGGACTGAGTGATATCTTTGTTAAGTGGTCACTGGCCAGATGGTATTGATATTACTGGTCAGCTTTACTCTTGTGACTGAGTCGAAAATGAAAGCTTCCCGTGATCGGCCGTTCCGGGACGCACGGAGCTTGCTTACAGCACGTGGGCCGGCTCCTCAGGTGAAGCCTCGTAGTCCGTGAGTCAGGACTTTGTGACCATCAGGTTCTTGTGGGCAAAATCTCGCTGGACACAAGGGTTCTGATTAGTCAGGGGTACCTTTGTTTTGACTCTCCTTAGGCTACAAGGCACCAGACCATTTTATAGCTTAAATTAAACTAGAAAGCTTCCCCTATATGGGAAATCAGATCCGTACGGAGATGTGGCTTGAGGCCTAGCTGTGTCCTCCGAGGGGCAGGAGGTGTGCAGGTGGACAGTGGCGTCGAGCCCTTCTCTGATTTCTCCTACTGCCTCCTTGCACAGGAGGAGAAATGCCTGGGGACCTGTTTTGCATTAAGATAGTCTTACACAAAAGGAGAGAAAAGACATTATGTTCTATTTGCTTTTATCTTTTCTCTTTCCACCTCCCCTGAGGTTCACGCTGTCAAAGACAGGGAGACCCAGCGGAGGTCCCCAGGGAGGGGCTGGCGATGCTGCCTCATGTCTCAGGGCTTGACACTCTCCGAGGTCTGTCACATCCCTCTCAGGCGGCCACACAACCAGTGTCACAGGCTGTGAAAGAGAAGCGCCCGTTTCTATCACAGAGTGAAATTTGTACACCGCTTCTTTACCCTTTTGTAATTTCCAGGCCACGAGTCCTGATAGTGACGTTACTTATTAAGGATATATTGTAGTTTTTTTCCTAATGGGCCTAAACACCCACAAATATTTCATTAAAAAGGCCAGATTGCTATGGTAGGCACTATTTTCCTGCTATGCTATCTAATACTATATAGTTTTTCAAGCCAGATCACCAGATCAAACAGTGTTTTAACAGATATAATTTATTTCATAATCAGATCATAAACCTAGGGCATGGTCAGAGACGGAAACACCAGTGGTGCCTCTTACTTTGGAAGCCTCGTTGTGATGACAAACACAACATCCCACTTGTCTCCTCATGAGAGGCCCAGATCGGCAAAGCTTCCATGTAAAGCTCGCAGGATGGCTGCTCTTCACCGCCAGCTACTGTCAGGGGCTTACTTTGCAAACTTTTGGGCCTGTTTAAGTCCCTGAATCATAAAGTTCAGGAAAAAACTCCTGCCGGTCCAGAGGAGAACAAACATAATTAAATATTTTGGGGGAACGTTAAGTTCGTGTGGCATGCTTACCCTGAAAAGGAAGAAGTTAAGAAATGGATCTTTAAATGCTTTTTAAGTTCATCAGTGGTTGGTTCAGAGAAAAGAACGCAAGTTCTGTTCCTACTCTTAGAAAAAGAATTAGAGCCACACCCCCTCCACCATCTGAACTCTACATTCAGGGGCTGGATAATTCTGCTCGGGTTTCCCTCCTGGCCTAAATCATCAAACCAAGAAGCTTAGTTTTAATTGGGGGAAACTTTTGCTTTTTTTCTTCATAACTAGACTCTGATTTCTTAGTTATGATGGAAGATTCTCAACATACTACTGAAAGGATCTACTACATTTTGTAGGAACAACAATAAAATTCTTAAGACTGCTGGAAGAAAATACGGATCACTAGCCTGTTTTTAATAGCCACACACATAGACAGCAGTTTTTGTGTTTATTTCTGTTGGGTTTTTTTTTTCAAACACAGTATTTTGAGAGTGTTCCAGAAGGACTTAATGTGGCTTCCTAACACCAATGCCTTGCACAAGCACTGGGAAAAGCTGACTTAATAATAAGAACTACTTACACATGTTTTATTTCCAATATTTTCTATTACAACCATTTATTAGTATGCTATACATAGAGTGAAGTTTATGGCTGAGCTCACAGCAGTGTTTTTCCATAGGCCAATTATGGTCACTTTTATTATTTCACATTCATTCCTTAGCCTGAACCAGAATAGCCATCCAAAGTGGCTTATTCACAGTGGATCATATCTCTAACAGCAAACAAAAGCGAGCTCCTGTCTTGTGGTACTTTGTTAGAGAACTCCGCTCAGCAGGGATGGGGCTGCTCAAGCAGGAGAATCACCTAGAACCATGTAGCCCCTGCCTGCGGGGTGAGGGGGTACGGGTACCTGTGGTGCAACACTACGCCATCATCTTAAATTTGTGACTGATGTCTTCTTTTGGAATAATAAGAGAAAAGTGGCTTATTTTGAACACTTTCAATGAGTTTGCTAATGAAAGTTAATTCTTGCTTGAAGAAATCCTGTAATAAATAAGAAGTACACTACTGGTGAGGAAGGACACATATAAAATAATCACAGTTCTTCGTTCAAACCAGTTTCCTAAACAAAACACTTTTCATCTGAATGGCCATAGAGAACAACAAACTGCTCAATGTTTCCAGCATTTCATGAATTTTCTAAAACAACGTTTGAAAAATTTTAGAAAAATTGTTCTATTGGGGTTCCTAACTAGGGACACTGGCAATCAATTGGAAATTAACTTGGAATTAACTCCTATTGATGGGGTTTGGCCTAGTAAATGGGCCCCTCTCTACAGTGAGCTTCCTACCAGCAGGAGAAACTGGGGAGGACTTGAAGCATGAACTGTCCTACGAAATCACAAGGAAACCATCTGTGGGCCCTTGGAAGAACAAGAGAAATTCCCCTCCTTGAGCAGTGGTGGGGCCCAGCACTGTGGCACGTGGGGCCCTGGTCTTTTCCATCATTCTTTATCTGGAGAGATCACACTGCCTTTGAAGAGTAGTGGGTATAAATTTATCATGAATGACACTATTCCAAATTCTATTGCTATAGCAAAGGGCACTGTTTTTACTTTCCAGGGAAATTTTATCTGAAGGCGTAGAGACAAGAATGGACAGAGGGATAACTAAAACACTAAATAAATTCATGGCATATCCTTTTTTTCATTTCAAAGAAAAGGAGGCATGGGATTATCTTGACTTATTGATGACTCACTACTCTATAAAAATTTATTGCTTAAATACATACCTTTTATAAAACTTATTTTTAAGATTCAGATTTTTGTCATTCTATTTAGAGAATACTTTTATTGACTTATTTACAAGGGAATCAACAAACACATTATACTTTGACATTTAAAAAGTATTTTAAAAAAGAAACTAAGAAAACTATTTAAACATCTCAAATATAAACCTCTATTTTAAATAAAACTGTTTTAAAAAGAACAAAAATGAACAAATCTAGAAATAAAAGAAAGTCATTATCCATAATAAGCCTCAAAATCTTCTAGAGGGAGAAGAAGTGGGCCTGCTACTGTTACAGATTCAGTGTATAAGAGGCTTTTTAAAGATGTATAGTAACCACCTGGAGCAGGTTAGAGATGTTCTCAGTATTATGAATAAATTAATTTCTGTTGAGTTAAAGACCTAGAGTAGCTGCAGGAAAGAGATTTGAAATGAATCAGAGGGAAAAATGACAGATGGTCACTGGAAGGTATGAAAAACTAATTTCACTACTCTGTGACCCAGCAATAGCACTGTTAGGAATCTACCCAAGAGACCCAGGAGTGCTGATGTATAGGGGCACGTGTACGCCAATGTTCACAGCAGCACTTTCGACAAGAGCCAAATCATGGAAAGAGACTAAATGTCCATCAACTGACGAATGGATAAAGAAGATGTGGTACATATATACAATGGACTACTACGGGGCAATGAGAAAAAAATGAAATCTGGCCATGTGTAGCAACATGGATGGAACTGGAGGATATTATGTTAAGTGAAATAAGTCAGTCAGAAAAAGACAGATACCATATGTTTCCACGCATAGGTGGATTTTGAGAGACTAAGCAAAAACGAGGGGGGAGGGAAAGAGGGGAAAGGAAAAAAAGCCACAGAGAGGGAGGGAGATAAAACATAGGAGACTCTCAAAGACTAAGAACAAACTGAGGGTGAGGGAGGGGGGAAAGGGGGTGACAGGCATTAAAGAGGGCACTTGTTGGGATGAACACTGGGTGTTATATGGAAATCAATTTGAAAATAAATTATTTAAGAAAAAACTAATTTCACTGCAAATCACATGTCATCGCTGTCCACAAAGAACTTCCAGTCTGGTAAGGAAAATGACCATAAGAATATGAGGAGTGTGATCGTTCTGTCCGAGAAATCGCCCAGAGTGTTAGAGAGGCAGAGGAGAGAAAGGACCTTCCTCTGAGACAGGACGGGCAAGCCCACCTCCGCTGACCTGATCATCCTGAAAAGGAGGCAAAAACAACAGGGAACGTGAGCGCGCCTCCCCCACTTCGGAACAAAAGAGAAACGGACAAGAGTTAAGAAAGGGAAATTCCAACGGACACTGAGTATCCACAGCTTTCGCTTATTTTGCTCATGCTGTGGAGGACGAGCTTATGAACAGTGAAGTGGCCGAAGAGTTGGCCTTGAAAATCTCACCCACGGGAAACTGTCTGGAACACCTCTCAGACTAACATATCTCAACAGGGTGTGGAAACAGTTGTTTGTTGTTGTTGCTTTTTAGTGCAGGGAACAAAATAATTTAAAATATGTGTACATGTAGACGTACATATGTATGTGTTCTTGTGTATATATGTGCGTGCGTGTTTATATACGTGTATGGTAACGTGCGTGCGTGTTTACGTATACACGTATATGGTAACATCCGTGCGTTTTTACGTATACATGTACATGGTAACGTGCGTGCGCGTCAGTGATGCCATCCCTTCTTACACGTGACTTCTGTGTGCATGCGCCTCGTCTCCCGGACAAGCGGTAGGTCGTTTGGAGCAGAGGCCACCTCATGTTCTCTATGGTGTCCCCCGCAACACCTCACTCCAGGCACACATGAGGAGGTAGGACGATGCAGAAATGAGGAGAAACAGCTTTGAGGTCAGGTGGGCCTGCGTTCAGATATCTGTGTGCCGTGGGTGACCGACTTCGTTTCCCAAAGCCTTCTTGCCCGCTCTGTACCATCGGCTAGCATTTCATCCTTTATTACAGTTGTAATACAGAGAAAGGCAGAATTAAAAATGTGGTACATTACTGGAATTATTAGCAGAAGATACTCATTAAATGAATCAGTGGACTGAGATACTAATCAAGTGTGAATGAATGATTTAAAATACCAATTTACAGGTATATTTTTGCTAATTGGGAGCCTTTATTTACCTAATAACAGCAAAATACTTCTTGTCCCTCCCAATTGCTTTATAGCCAGGACTTGGGAGCAAATTTGTTTCATTTTGCAAAATTTCTGTCCTGAAGGTGTGAGTGTGGTGGATGCTTGCTTTCCTTCTCTTCGGCCCTAGGAAGGAAGGTATGCAGTGAAGTCCATGGTCAAGAAAGTGAGATCCTGAAGCTGGGATAGTTGGAAGCAATTATTTATATGGAGTGACTTAAACGATTCCCTTGGGGTCCCTGGGTGACTCAGTCAGTTAAGAATCTGACTCTTGATTTTGGCTCAGGTCATGATCCCACGATTTGTGAGATGGAGCCCCACAGTGGGCTCTGTGCTGGCAGCATGGAGCCTGCTTGGGATTCTCTCTCTTTTTCTCTCTCTGTCCCTCCCTCTCTCTCAAAATAAATAAAAGATTCTCTTTATTAGAAAATTTCAAAGTTAATAATATTCTGATGACTGTAAAAAAAACATAATTTCAGTAACTAAATCCTAGCATGGGGAAAGATCTTACTACAAGTGTTAAGCAATCTTTGTTATATATATCACTTAATTAAAATTAATTAAATATGTAAACTAAACCTTAAGCCTCATTTCTGTTTGGGGCTCAAAAAGTGCCCCCCCTTTTTCTGATCACACATAAACACACTTTCTTCTCCATTTTATCTTTGTATTTTTTTAATGCAGACCATGGCTAAAGGTCACTGAGTGACCACTGGCCACTCACCCCCCCCCCCAGTATCCTGTATCTACTCTTAATTTAATTTAAAATACACCCTTCAGCTTGGTATACTAATCCTGTAGCATTTATTTCTAATATACAATTTTTTAATCAAATATTTTCTCCACTCTGTTATGCTCTAAATAGTACACCGTTAACATATCTGATGGCAGCATTGAGCTAGAAAGAGCGGAGTTCGGTACCATGCAACTTGTATGTGGATTAAAATCCATTTTTCCCACAGCTCAGTGTAAGATTAACCACATTTCTTCTAGAGCTGTATCTGAAGTATTTCATTCTAGAATAACTCAGAGGTTGACAGATGAACCATTCTATGGGCTTTTAAATAATATTCTTCTCAGAATCAGTTCCTTATTCTGCCTAATGTATTGCTGAGCTCAGGAATAGACGCCTAATTTGTTCAGGCTATGTTTATATAATCTTCTCTTTGGTTCGAATGAAAAAATTGTCAGAATTGCCCCACATCTGTGGGAAGGGACTACAGGAGGAAAAAAGGGAATCTCAATGACCCGATAGTGTTTGCAATTCAGGGTTATCACTCCTTGCCCTCTTGTCCTCCCAGATTCCATAAACATCACCATATAATGAATATGCACACAATATAACTTACCAAAAAGCATTAAAAACACAAAGGCAAAAAGCAATAAGCAACTGAGAAGGGCAGTGATCGAGTTTCCTTTTATTGTTTCAAAACCAATGGTCAATGAAAATTCTCAAGTTTCTTTTTTTTCTCGTTTCTTTCTTGATATGTAATCTGTTACCCTAGCTTCAGGGTCATATAAATAATTGATATCAAGTAATATTTATAAAATATGTGTCAAGTTAAAAGAGAAGACTTTGTATCAGTACACAGAAGTGACTGAGCGGCTGGTTTGGTTATTGGTTCGGCTATTCTTGGCACTGGCCTATGTGAAGTTACAGCAGATTTTTACCATGCCACTTCGGAATCTCAAGTACAAGGTAACTAAAATATTCCAGTCTCTACTAAGCCCAGTGTTGCAGCTATCCAGCTTAACAGAAAACTAACAGAAACAAGTGCTACCATTTTTCCTGAAATGGCTGGTTTCAAGGCTGCTCAAGTTTTTCTAAAGTGAGAGCCTGAAGAGGAAATCCTGCTAGTAGAAAAGTCTTGCCACAGACTTCATCACGATCATCTCCTGCCTTTCACAAGGAGCTCCTGGCCTCTAAGCTGCATCTAACACTGGAGCTTTCTACAACCAAAAGACACCATATTTACATTCAAGAGGGATTCATAAATAACAATTTTTCGTGAGTGTGTAAACAGGTGGGTTAATTACCATGGCAACCAAAGCCATGTCAGGTCAGTACTTTGCTGGCAAATGTCCTAGTGCTTTTTCAAATAGTGTCCTTTTGCATAGCTGAGGTAAACAGGCCGAGGACTCTTCCGTGCAGTAAATCAAAAGCTAGCGCCTGTCAACAGTTCAATACTGACCTCCTGAGAGGCCTCCATACTTCTGAGACCAGCAGCCCCACCATAACACAGTGAACGGCACACAGAGTGATGTAGGTGTTCCAGACACAGTGAAACAACCAAAATCAGTGAGGAAAAGAAAATCGTACACGGCAGCCACTGAAAGAGTTAAATCATTTCCTCAAAAAAGTAAGCCCGTGAGGGGCAAGACTGTGTAACAGAGGTAGGCCATCCTGGGTGAAAGACACACAACCTTCTGGAAAGTGTGTATTGCTTTCTAACTTTTGGGACCAGAATAACTTTGGGGACTCTATTTTGTCATATTTTAATATGATGTAAAATTTCTCTGGGAATTTCATTAATAGATTCTGAATGGCAGTTAAATACTCTTAAAAATAACTACAATTACAGGTCCAGCCAAATGGCTTTCAAAACAAAACAATGTCACCTCAGAACACACCAGCATATCTGTTACTCTCTTCAGCACAATCTTGAGGGAATCGGTGATTAATGTGGATTCCAGAGGCATCAAGGAGTCAGAAAGAGTAAAAGCTTAGAATATATGTGTGTGTGTTTATATCCTTTTTTTTTTTTTTTTTTTTTTTTACTGAAAAGGAACATTTGAAAATGCCTGTATGGATGGCCAGCCAACTAAAATTTAAATTAAGGGATATTTAAAATTATTTTTTCTTAGGAAAATGATTCTATACAAATTATATTGATTACTTGACTACTAATCCCTCAAACCTCATCCTTAATGCCTTAGAGACACATGGCATCCAGGTTGCCCAAAGTACAGCTGCCCCATGCTTTCGTGCCTGTGCTGCCTTACAGTCTTGTCTGATCTGCTGCTAAGTGCTCTCCTCGCATTGGTATACATGTAGGGTAGCAGAGGAACCTTGTGACCAAATTATTCCTAGCCAAAATACACTGCTATTTTATGCCATCCTGAGAGACCTGAGTATAAGATTACAAACAGTGAACAGAAATATTATCCTAACTGGGAAGGAAGTTTCTCCCTTTTAGAGAGCTCAACCAAGGAACCATAAATACTTACCTCAGGAAGTGCTTCATTGTGCCTGTTTTGATTGGGCGTTATCCACGCTGTCCTCAAGTAATTGCTTCCAAATGTGTCTTTGTCAGCGTACGTGTCAGCTGCGGGAACAAATTTAATATATTTTTACTATTAATGGAGCTGAAAATCCCAAGCCCAAGATGTCTGCTTACCTTAGTAAGCAGACAGAAAGCTCCCAGAACATTATCAACTGAACCACTCACATAGCAATCCGGTTTGGTGGGTGGAGATAATAGCCAAAGGCTTTTACCTTATAATGACGTAATTAGTCTCTCATTGTAAGTCCCTTGATGGGGAAAGGATTAGTATCATAAACAGTGTCTTCAGTAGTAAGCTTTTTCTCTACTTTGGGTATTGTTCCTGTATTTTTAAGATTTATCTTAATTTTACTTTTTTTTAAAGAAGGCTCCATGTGCAATGTGGGCCTTGAACTCATGACCCTGAGATCAAGAGTCAGATGCTCTACCGACTGAGCCCACCGGGAGTCCCTGTTCCTATCATTGACGGCTTTGTAAGCAGTATGGAAGACATTCGAACCTCATCCCATGAGCAATGGTGAACTCCTGAAAGTTTTCACACTCAGATGTGACACAGTCAGACTTCTAGTTTAAAAACTATATACTCTGTGGTGTGGAGAATAAATTAGACTATGGCAGAATCATAGGCAGGGCTGCCATTTCGAGAGTTGTTAACGTTAAAGATAATAATGGTAGGATAAGGCAATGGACAGAGACAGAAATGTGATGGTATTTGAGAGATACTTAGGAGGTAAAATGAGGAGGACTTTGGTTAATTTACTGGTTAGGGAACATTAGTGAAGGAAAAGGAGTCGTCAAACATTATGCCCATCTCGCTGTGTAGACAGTAGAACCTCTCACTAAGATACGGCATTCTGGAGATGCCGATCCAAGGACCTCGGTGTATTCGGGGGTCTTGGGGCATTTTGAACTTGTAGGGTCAAGTAGTATGGATATACATGGATCTGAAAAGTCAGGAAAGAAAGCCCAGTTGGAGACAAAGATTTGGACTTCCTCAGCATATAGATGGTAATGAAAACCCCAACCCAAAAGGAAATAGTAAATAAATACCATATACAATATCTGTTACTTACAACAAGAGTTCTTTGTCATTAAGGTAATACATTAGAATTGTCGTACGATTAAAGAAATAAAGAATGAAATACATTTCAGAAAGATTTTATGAAAATAAAAATAATTATATCCTTAAATGGTTTAATTTCAGTTTTCTAGAAAACTGGCTTATCTAAAATTTTCTTTTCAGAATGATGTGGGATCAGTGAAATATTGTAATAATTCGGCTTCCTGTTCTCTACATAAGTATTCCTGAATCTATCCATTTAAAAAAAACAGCCCCTCTTGAACTTTTATGTGCTGGCATCATGCTGGGTTAATACAACATAGTTGAATGCCGCAAGGGAGATTTACCCTTTAAGGGAAAATTCGCAAATATGGCAGCATGTGCATGCTGGTTAAAAGCGCCATTTTTGGAGACAGAGTTCATCTCTGGGATCTACCACTAGCTGAGTGGCTTTAGACAATTTGTTTCATCTCTCTAGTGTTTAGTTTTCTCCCTGTTAGTGGGGCAAGAAATCATAACTACCTTGTAGGGTTGTACTAAGGATTGAATGAACCAAAACATGTAAGGTGCTTCACACAGTGACAGGTATATAATATGCGCTCAGTAAGTTGGGACTCATTAGTATTAATATTTTACTTCTTATTAAATTCTAATAAGTTAAATATTTATTAAATTATCTTCTGAAGTAAGAGGTCATTTTGTCAAGTGAAGAATCACTGAAGAGACCGTTTAGATGAATCCTGGCAAGTTGTGACCGGAACTGGGCCACCGACAGTGGCGGGAGAGACAAGTGCACAGAAGTGGGAAATATTCAGAAGGTAGAATCAACTGGACTTACTGGTTAGATGTTTCCCATCCAAACTGAAGGGATGGAAAATAACAATTAGTTCCAATTATCTGTCTCCCAAACAAGAAACAAAGACAATGACTAGTTCTAATTGTGTGTCCCCCAAAAAGGAAACACCAAACATGGCTTTGAGTGGAAAGCTTGTGTAAATGCTACTTAACTCACTGCTTGCTGTGTATTCATTCAATAACTTCATTAAGTGTTTCCCATAAAAAAAATTACTGCTTTATTTTTTCAATCCGGCTTTGTTTTAAAGGAGGTACACTTGCCAATGTTCTATTCACTGTTAACTAGACAATCTGTGCAAAAAGGTAGGAACATGCAACAAATAGTTGGTGTGCAAAGTATGATCCTCTCTGAGCCACTATGATTTTAAAAAACGACTTCCGAGTTGCTTCTCCCAGAGTGGTGCTGAGCTCATCGATTCCCGGGTAGCACCATTTTTTCAAGCGCCGGACAGGGCCAGAGGGGTCGGGAGAATCGGAGGCTGGTGTGCACTGCGCTCTAATGAACTGGCAGCTCTGAGAGACTTCCCGAGTTGTACACACCTGCCTCTTGACCTTCACTCGGTTCGTGAAGACGCCTGCCTTGTTTGTATCCGTCTCACTAATTGGAAAACACTGATACTCACTCTTTTCGTTTAATTCAGATTTATTCAGGTATTACTTATGTAAAGTGTGCCCTGTTTTGGACAGACATGAACTCCAATGCCACCTCTTTCCCCACGTGCAGGGACGTTGTAGGGACTGCTCTGTGTGCTGTCTTCTGCCCTGAAAACTGCCTCTCGAGAGGGGTGTGTAACCAGGTGGACACTAGAATTACCTGCTATGTTTTAGATCTCCCCTACCGTTCCGAGGTGATGTGTTCCGTGTTTCTTTCCCTTCTGGACTACGTGCCCCTCTCGGGCCCCAAGGAAGTCCCAGGGCCTGATACAGCGCTTGGCACACTGGGGGTTCAGTGTGGATGTGTTGGGTGAACGCTGCACCCTTCTGGAGAAATGCACGGCTCTAACAACACTGTTCCATAAGAGCGCTCATAAAGCAAGCGAAAAAACCTCCCCGCTGGAAGCAAAAGAAAAAGAAAACCCCTTAGATGTTGTTTTTTTAAACCAAAATAAAGAGTATGATCAGAATCCTGGGTCTCCTGATCTTCGCTCACATGCAGTGATTCGTCTCCAGGAGTGTGAGGACACTGCCCTGACCCGCTCCGCAGGGAAGGATCAGATGACTGGGCCCGAGGCATCAAACACCTCCAGAGACCAGGTGACACTTCAGTGCCCCGTGTGCGCTGAGGTCCCTCTTGACTTTTACTTTCCAGCTGGGAAGAAAGGGAAAGTAGGCGTGGTCTGCAGCTTTGAAATCTCATCCTCTCTCCTGGTATCAAGAAGCCTGCCCCGGCCCCTTTGAGCGAGAAGCCCCCTAAGGCTCTTTGTAGAGTACCTCGGCGTGGCCCTGCCTCTTAGAAACCAACCTGTCTATGGAGCATCCCAGGGAGTGATTTAGACACTCAACTAGAGGGAACAGAAACACTTCCCTTAAAATCATAATCCCTACGTGAGACAAAAACAGTGACGTATGTAACCTTCAAGTTGTAACTGACTGAATCCCCTATAGCAACCAAAAATGCTTGTGGACTCATATTTATGTGTAAATAAAAGACAGTCCATAAAGCAAACAGCGCTCCACTCTCCTAATTTGCCTAATTTGGGGTCATCCTAGGTTTTTAAAAAAAAATGTTGTATGGAACGCATTTTAAAAATAAAACTTAATTTAAAAATGTAATCCCAAACTAAAGTCTCGTGGCTAGCTGACATTTACCAAGTGCTTACCACGTACCAGGCAGTATTCGAGGACCTCTGTTTGTATCAGCTTACCTCAGTCATTCTATGCAGTGAATGATAGTGTTTCCATTTTACAGTTGGGAAAATTGAGGCACACAGAGGGTAAGCAACTTTCCGTGGTCACTCAGCTACTACTGGCAGAGCTGGGATTCCCAGCCCCGCAGCCTGGCTCCTGAGATGCTATTAATCACTCCCCTGCGCTGCCTCTGGAAACCACGGAGGGAAAATTCTGGACTGACATAAGAGTGAAAGAAATGAATAGTGCATTCAATTCCAACTAAAGTGCAGAGCTGGGGATAATCAAGGCCTGGATGTCCATCCGCACGTGACAACTTGGTGTTCCTCTGGGAGCGAGCTAGGCGATTCTTGAATAATAAAGTTACTACCGCACTAAAAATCACCCTCTCTCCTTTCCTGAGGCAAACACGCTGCAGATCTGAAAGTTTCCCAACGAGAACATTTTATGGGGAATTACACAACAGAGCCCCAAAGGGTGGGTTTTATATTCTTTCCTGAGACCACATTTCCAAGGACATCTGAATTCTTGGTAGTAGAATTCTGAAGTAAGTAGCAGTGAAAGTACCCCTCCCCTCAAAGTCGACCTAGTGCTCCCTTGGGGAAAATCCAATGAAATGCAAGCTCCGGGCGCTGACCGCCATTGCCGTGGTGATTTCCCTCTCTCCAAATTATTCTTTGACTCACTGATCAGTGTGACAGGGTCTCCGAATCAGCATTTTCTCTTGGTTTGCTTCAGTCTACCTCTGTTATGTTTTAGTTTTCACCTTGCAGATGAAAATCTTTGTTTACTGTTGTTTTTTGTTTTTTACTGCACATAAATCTAATGGTTGGTAAAATATTCCAAATCTACCTAGGAAGTCTACACTAACTTGAATGAGTTTTCTTGAAGTCACTGAAAAGCAAAATAAGTTCCATCCCCCTTTAGAGTTCCCTAACTGCTTCTCGTTGTTTTCTTTTCACCATACAACACAGCTAAGGAGAAAAAAAATCAAACTGTCCATCTCAAAATATGTCATTATAATCAGGAGATGAAGATATAGTCCACTCCCCCTCCCTCCCCCTCCCCCAGTCTGGATTTAACAGACAAAGGTTTTTAGCAGTAGTGAAGATAGCCCATTTAGCTTTTGAGGAGGTGGGCAGGGCGTACCCACCACTTTACTCTGCAGATGATAAGTTCAAGGTCAGTAGTATCGAAATCATTTGGCACTGACTTAATTTCCTCGCTTGGAGGTTTTTTCTCCTTTCAGTTGAAAGAAGAAAACAATAGCACATTGAACGATAAGGTCTAGAAATAATAAGTTTTATAGCTTTCTCCCCTAAAAATATGTTTGATCAAAAGCTGCTTTGGGTATCAGAAGAAAGCCTATGGCTAATTTGGTGCAATTCCATTTATTCTGTGTCCTTTTTATACTACTGTCACTGTACATATTTTCTAAAAGTACTTGAGCAAACTTTCCTGATGACAATAATAAACTCCAAATAAATGGAGGAATTTACTGGAGTAAATTCTTAACCTGTGGGGGAATTTCCATTTCCCTCTTGAATGGTCTCAGAGCGTGTTACTTGTGTCCTGCTGCAGCCTAATCAAATCACGGTGGTGACACCCCTCCATCAGTCAAGGAGGGACTTGGGACTCTTGCAGAAACAGATATGGGCTCCTCTTTGCCACCCTTTCTTCCTCTTTGGCTGTATGTCTGGCTGGGGAAGGTAAAACAGAGGAGAAAGGTTTGAAGCTAAAGTAGTTTTAAGATACAGTCACTTCAGAATTGCTCCCAAACAAGCCCGTCTCTGTGGGAACACAGGCAAGGGCAGCAGGGCTGGGCCTAAGGAGCGGTTGGTAAGCCGCCTGCCGTGTGCGGAGCTGGGCTGTGGCTGAGCCCCCCCCACAGAACACAAGGACGCGGAGCTCAGTCTTCTTAACTCTGCTGGGCCAAGTATCCGACCCAAATCAGGTGAATAAATACATCTGAATTAGCAAGCTCAGGTAGTGGCTATGTCTCCACCGTGCTTACTTCTTGTCAAGTCCTAAGGAGCACTGTGTCCGTGCGAGAGAGCCGTAGACGGATGAGGGACTCAGTCTTCAAAGGACAGAACATAGTCACTTATCATGTGGAATAGGAAGGGAGGTGGGGGGAGGTGGCAGGGGAGAGAAGAGAAGGGAAAGGAAAATTTCTAAGGCTATTTCTGAGCTTCTGAAACATGTATAACATGCAGTTTTTGACTTTATTACAGGTATGCAGATGAGGGAGGGTGCAAGCAGTGTGAAAATTCACCACCCTGGAGAAGTGACCGATCTTCCAGATCACCCGTGTCCATTTCACACGTGCTGTCCAGCGTGCCCCGTCAGAGGTATAACGCTCCTGTGCAACATTCCCCCTGAGGCCCCGTTTCCAGAACTTTCCTCCTCTGCTGCCTAGCTTGGAAAGTGCTCTGCTGACACTCGTGGAAATGACAACTAGGAAGGTTTTCTTTCCCCTTCTTCAGGAATAAAACACTCATCCAGGGTTTATTTTTGTGATTTATAGCAATGGAGGTCCCTGCCAGCCACACCATCCACGGCTGCCCGCAAATATATTGGTGATCTGCTTTAAAGGTACAGTGATTTTCTGGCTTTCCTTGTGGTAGCCTACGCGTCTGCGCTGTTTTCATGGAGGGAGCAAAGGGTGGCGAAGGCAGCGCTGATAAAACTTGTCTTTCATCCCTAAAAGAATAAGGCCATTTCAAAATCTAGGTATTAATCCATTTCTCCACAAAAATACTCCGTGTGGATTTTGTACATTCTCAATTATTTGAGTTTTAAAAGTTAAATTAAAAAAATTTTTTTCAGGTTTTATTTATTTTGAAAGAGCAAGCATGCATCAGGGAGGGGCAGAGAGAGAGAGAGAGAATGCAAGCAGGAGAGGAGCAGAGAGAGAGCGCAAGAGAGCTGGACTGCGGCTCGAACCCATGAACCGTGAGATCATGATCTGAGCTGAAATCAGGAGTTGGATGCTCAACAAACTGAGCCGCCCAGGCGCCCATAAAAGTCGAACTTCTTTTTATTAAATTTTCTCTTTCATATAATGAAAACACAGTGAGGACATCTGCTAGAAACACTTGGCAGGAAAATCTAAGTGAATTGGGGCATTTCCAGGGTCATGGAGGCAAACAGGTGCCCCTAAGGCAGTCGCTGACCCGGGTCACAAGATGAGAGAATGGTGTCACTTGCGAGCAGTAGAACCGCTAGGGCAGGCCGTGGCAACTGCTCACACTGTAAAAAAAATTAAAAAAAAATCAGTTTTAAACTCACTTTAGAGCTATGACTTATATGCACGACTTGGTAAACATTTGCCGAGTGCATATTATTTTATTCTCTCCGATGGCATTTCACCAGTGCCATCCGGGGTGAGGTGCACCGCATGTCATGTGTCCTGAAGGAAGAAGAAAATGCTGCTGATTTGAGGCAGCCGGATCTCAGTGGTTGAGGGGGAAAAACATCTTAGAATGGATGAAATATTATAAGACCAAAGCCACCTACTTATTTCCAAATTCCAGGCTGTGATGTTTCTGCAGACGATTCCACTGGTTGATGACAAAGAGCATTCTTATTCCCCGACTCAAACATTTCTATTCAGCCTAAACCGGGCTAACTAAGTAATTCCAAGATATGTTACAGCTCGATTACATAGAAGCAACTCGCATCCTTCTTAAGCTGCCGGAGGTGCTTCCAGCCGGTTACTGCGCGGGCGCGGGCGCCGGGCTCCGGTTGCGTGCCCCATCGCAGCCCCTCCTTGATGCACACGCGTCCGCGTTCTCACACGCGTCCGCGTTCTCACACGCCATTTGCACACGCGTCCGCGTTCTCACACGCACACAGGGCTCCGCACCGCTTCTTCGTGCTCCCACCGTAGACGTCTCAGGAGTGCTGAGCACACCTCCCCTACACCAGGGGTGCGGGAGTGACTGTGGAAATGCTTCGTCGAGGCAGAGCACGGTCTAGTCCCAGCTCCGCTTTCTTGACCTTGTCTTCGCTGATATGCTTTCGTGGGATGCTGCTTCTTGAAAGGCCTGTTTGTGGCTTCCATCGTCCCCCTTCTCCTGGTTCCATCTATTTCACATCTTTCTGCCTTTTAAGCCTAAGTGTTCCCTAGTATTGTATTTTTGACTCTTTTCTTCCTCTTCACTTCTTCAAAGTGACCTTTTCTTTTGGGACCTCAGTCAAATCCAACAAATCACTTGTCCAAGGCCAGACAGCAGTTGGTAGGAAAAAAACCTCAGCTCTAATTGCTAGTCAATAAACACTATTATGTTCACTTATTACGCTCAGTTCTTTCTAGGCACTAGAAACACAAATAAACAGGACATAGTCTTTGTGCACCAGGCATAGGAAATCTAGCAGATCCCACACATGGAGTCTAAGCCCTTTCTGAAGTCAGCGTGGAAGATCTGAGCTGTCTCAGGGGAGCCCGGGCGGCTCTGCTGGTGAAGCTTCTGACTCTTGATTTCAGCTCAGGTCACAGTCTCACAGTTCATGGGACTGAGCCCCACATCGGGCTCTGAAGGGACAGTGTGGAGCCTGCTTGGGATTCTGTGTCTCCTTCTCTCTCTGCCCCTCCCCCACTTGTTCTTCCCCCCTGGGTCAAAATAAATAAACAAAACAAAAAAAAAGAAGCTCTGAGCTATCTCAAATGAAAATACATTTCAGCAATGTCAGACTAAAAGGGACTATCCTCTTGGGCAAGGTATCTGACCAATACGTCAGTATTATGGGTTTTTGATGGATGTGTGACAAAATTCTGATCAGTGATTACATGAAATTCTGCTTTTTAGGGGGGAGTACATATTATTTATAGTAGTGTGTGTGTGAGTAGTGCGTGCAGAATCCTTTGCTAAGAAGGTGATAGGAGTAGGTTAGAGAGTTAGAGAGTACTAAGATTTACTGTGGGTTAGGGGACCAGAGGAGCAACAAACAAGAATGGTCGTTTTGGAAGTTTACACAGGCAGCATGAGGTCCTAAGTAGTGATTGTCTCACTGCAATGATGCCGCTGTAGTTAACAGTATTTTACATCTTTAATCCCTTTTAACTTAAAGCTTCTGTCATGGACCTCCATTTAAACATGGCAAAAAGAGGGGCACCTGAGTGGCTAGGTCAGCTGAGCATCCAGCTCTTGATTTCAGCTCAGGTCACAATCCCAGAGTTGTGCATCGTTGTAGGATCGAGCCCCGAGTTGGGCTCCAAGCTGAATGTGGCACCTGCTTGAGATTCTCTCTCTCTCTCTCTCTCTCCTCTCCCTCCCCTCTCCCTCTCTCCCTCTCCCTCTCTCCGTCTCTCCCTCTCTCCCCCTCTCCCCCTCTCCGTCTCTCCCTCTCTCTCTCTCCCTCTCTCCCTCTCCCCCTCTCCCTCTCTCTCTCTCCCTCTCTCTCCCTCTCTCTCACCCCCGCTCTGGCCCTCTCCCCTGCTCACACACACTCACTCTGTC
The DNA here is from genome assembly GCA_030068075.1 of Paguma larvata. Lineage (NCBI taxonomy): Eukaryota > Metazoa > Chordata > Mammalia > Carnivora > Viverridae > Paguma > Paguma larvata. The sequence continues at coordinate 1,365,619 of CM057831.1, read as the reverse complement.
AAAAAAAAAAAAATTAAATATGCAAAAAACTCCCCACAAAATCCCACTGATATGAGAGTAAAGAAAAGGTGTAAATCCATAAAGCCAAGGGCAGCACATACCAGCGCATTTCTAGAGGCCGAAAAGGGTGGATGAGCGGTAATTTACTTAGCCTGACTGATTAAGCCTGCAGTGAGGGAGACGCTCCAAAAGCAATACCACGAAGAATACGGAATCGTGGTCATATTCAGGAGTTGGTGACGCCCGGTGCCTCTAAGAGCGGTAGAGTAGGATGAAGTCGACACAGGAGGCCCGGTGGGCATCGTTCACGAAGAATAGGTAGATCTCGCTCCCCATTCTTGGAAAGCAAGTATAACCACTCTCCGTCCTGTCAGAAGAGGTTGAGGTAGAGAGGCTCTGAACTCTGGACACAAGAAAATGAGATTGAGCGGTCATACTGAATACAAGGGGCTTAAATAAAAGTGTACATGATAAACGTGAGATTTATCCAGGCTTCCTCTTCCACTCAGCTTCCTGATCAGAGGCAGCCATACTGCTACTCCCCAGGCTACTGGGGATTTATCCCTCAGGAAATTACCCAACACACAGGTGGCTCTCCCCCAGGAAAGCACCAGCCCCTAACCAGACTGCTGTGACACCATATGGCCAACGAGCCCCACTTGAAGCTTCCAATCAGCATTTTAGTGCCTCAGTCTTAAATATGAATAGATGGCCAGGGATTATCAAAGAATTAGGGAACGTTTCTAACTTGATTGAATTACAGAGACTCAAAGAAAGGTTAAAAAAGGGGGAAGAAACAAACAATGCAAAGAGAAGAAAATAATCAATACATCATAATTAATTTTCATAGATATTAGAAAGATATTACACTCATGGAAGAGACATAAGAAACAATAAAAATTCACATTAAGAGAATAAGAAAAAGTTCTTAGCATTTTTTTAAATAACAAAAATGGAAATTGAGGAACTCCCCCAGATTTGAGGAAATCTGCAGAGAAGAAATCGACCAAAATGAAAAATGGAAGAAAAAGATTCAACATTCAAACAACAGATATTCCAGAGAGAAATAAAAGTGAAAAGGTATGTGAAAAAATTATTGAAGAAATATAAAAAATTTCAAGAACTGAGGAATCTGAGTCTCCAGATCAAAAGGGCCCACGGGGTACCCAGCTCCTTAAACAACAAAAGATCCCTCACCAAAACATATCAGTATGCACTTTCACAACATAAATGTATCCATTGGGGGAATTAAAGCAAACAGTTCACACACAAATGGCTAAGAATCAGAGTGTCCAGTTTCTCAGTGGGAACATGGAAGCAAGAATAAAAGTTCTGAGAAAAAAACCTTTCCAATTCAGATTTCTATACCCAGCCAAAATATTAAGTATGAGATGAGAATGGAGACACTTTCGGACACAGAAGCCTTCCATGTACCTCCCAAACATGCCTTTTAGGAGTTCTGAAGGAACCATTCTACCAAAATGAAGGTAGAGAATGAGAAAGACATTGGACCCAGGAATCAGATCCTATATTTGAGAAAGGGGAAAGGAATTCTCAGGATGATGGTGACTGGGGGCTTAACAAAGGATATCTCCATGAAAAAGATGAAGTGACAAATTACTTGACAAATTATATGATAGATTACTTGAAAGATATTTTTATGATGTTTAAAGGGATAGGTCTTACTTTGCTAAAAACAGAAACTTAAATTTAAAGAAGATGGCATACACTGGATGGTACTCCTAGCCTTCTAAGGTCCAGTGCCCTGAAACTGGATTTCTGTGAATCCATACAGAAAGGAAGGAAGGAAGGAAGGAAGGAAGGAAGGAAGGAAGGAAGGAAGAAGAAAGAAAGAAGGAAGGAAGGAAGGAAGGAAGGAAGGAAGGAAGGAAGGAAGGAAGGAAAAGGAAAGGAAGAAAGAAAGATGGGAGGGAGGGAGGGAGGGGGAGAGAGAGAAAAGGAAGAAAAGAAAAAAAGAAACTAAGGCTGCAGGAACCAGAGAGCTGCCTGCAACAGGTGGAGGGATTCAAAAAGCCCATCCTCCTTCTAGAACAGTATCCCACTCAGCCATAAGTTGCAGGTTGAGTGCTGGATGTGACACGGATGAAGATGCACTGAAAATATTCAACAGGAAAGCACGGAGTTTGGGTTAACAAATGCTGGCAGGGTTCAGTGTGGGTGTTTCTGTCATCTAACAGCATGTCCGAGTCACTTGTACAGTGATTCTGGATTCCCCTTTTGGGGACAAAAGCAGAAAAGGCATAGATAGGACTTTTCTGAAGATTGCTTTGGAAATGGCAAGAACAGGAATATACTTATACAACTTTTCAATGAGAGAACACATTCCTATGAAAGCTACAGAATGGAAAAATCAAGATCAACACTATTCAGAGCTGCAGTATAACCTACCAGCATTGTATTAATTTCTTAAAAAGAAATCGGTGGATGCTGAAGTGACCTAATTTGTTTTTCTTTTTAAAAACCTCCAAAGATAAAAACAGCTCAAAGCCTAATTAATGAATACAAAATCTGTCATTAAGAAAAAGATGCCACAAATTATAGCTATATTTTTCTAGAATGTAATAATGGTATTGTGATTGTGTGTGTGTGTGTGTGTGTGTGTGTGTGTGTGTGTGTGTGTGTGTTTTATGTGTTTGTGTATTTTGAGAGAGAGAGAGAGACCGAGCATGAGCAGGGAAGGGCAGAGGGAGGCAGACACAGACTCCGAAGCATCTCTGACTCTTTAACAACCTTGGGAGAGTACCACAAAAATGAACAGGAATTTGGCATCTAACTCATTTCCATAGTCATGGAAGTTCTCATATGGACTTGACACCCTTGAATCTAGACCCTTGATATGGTGGCATCGCCATTGTAAAATATTTACTGAGCTTGTTTGTTACTGTTTAAAAATAGTGTATACCAACGACATATTTGGTGAAATTTGGTAGATGGGTTTAGGAGAAAAAGTGGCAATTAAGATATCACACACTCTAACAATGTTTCCTAACTTCATAAATGTTAAGGTGAAAGAAAAATGCCTCTTGGAATTTTCCCCCTAAGCATCCTTTCTTTTTTTTTTTTTTTAAATTATGTTTATTTATTTGTGACAGAGAGAGAGACAGTGAGCAGGCAGAGGGGCAGAGAGGGAGGGAGACACAGAATCCGAAGCAGGCTCTAGGCTCTGAGCTGGCAGCACAGTGCCTGATGCGGGGCTCGAACTCAAGAACGGTGAGATCATGAGCAATTGAGGCACCCAGGGGCCCACCTCCCCCCAAACATCCTTTCTTATCCCCACCCTCTGTCCCCACACTAAATCCATCTTTAGAATCTGTAAACCCACAAAATACCTACCTCCATCTTATCTGACAGGGGTGTGCCTACTTCCTCCTGCTTGTCCCCATAGCACTGAATTGAAAATACCAGCTTCGTGTGCCTCTCCTATCCAATGCCAAGCAATGTACCTTGTTCACGAAGTACCCAGAAAATGAATCCACATCTGCTTTAGTGTTTTTCAGAGTACATCACGTTCCGCAGGTCCTAGTGACCGACTGGTCCGCCAGCATAAGCACGGACTTGCAGCCTCTGACAGTCAGGGTAATCTTATTATCACAAGGAACAGAAACTGGCTCTATTTGCGCAGAAAAGGAGCTGGTTCCGAAGGTAACCCATGGGCTCTCCAGCAGGGGTAGAGAACTAGGTTTAGAGGTTAGGTAGCCATAAATAACTCTTAAAATGATCACGTGGAGCCGGTCCAGTAAAGATGCTTCCGCTGCTGCCACTGTGTCCAGACTCTGGAGCAGACCCCATCATCCCCCAGCACTGGCCCAGGGGTGTTGCTGTCCAGAACAGCTGCCACTAGGGCAGGCTCCGGGTCATGGGCAGGATGCAAGGATGATGTATCTGGCATTTAGGTCCCATGGTGGGGAGTGGGCTCTGCCTCATGATGTAGGAAAGCCCCCATCAAGGGAAGGGGGTTCAGAAGGCAGTGTTCAAAAGGAATGAAAAGTGTCCACTCTGCACTATAAACCAATACCTTTACACAGAGAACAGCGAGGGAACACACGTTCGCCTTCCGCCTCTGGCTGAGTGGATTAGGTGTGCTGTGCGATTTTATTTTAGAACCTGGACATGTGCCCATTTTATGGCTATTCAAAATACATACCATTTTGAACTAAGAATTTCAATTCTGAGCTTAAATAATGAAAGAATACCTGTAAGTAGCCTTTTAAATTTAACCCAGAGGTGGTCACAGAATGGAGGCACTTACTTTCAGTGGTGATTGATTAATTATCTAGGGAATAATCATTAAGTAGAAAGAATAAGGATAGATACTCATTATAAATCAACAAAAGGATGAATAGTAGTTACATATTACATAAATATTATTAGGCTGAATTAGACATTGGCAGATTCATGCACAAGTGCCTGGCAGCTCAGCGTAAACTGCATAATCAGATTTAGGAGGTGCTTTTGAGGTCATGTGAGCCAGCGTCCACCCCAGCAAAGACAGTCCCTCTTATTACATCCCTGACAGGTCGCTCACCCATGTGTCATTTTGAGTGTAGTGTGTTATATTGTGTGTTTCTGATACGGACTCTATTCATCTATGAATCTAACCAAAGATAGCATTAATTTCTTTTGTATTGTTGGTTAATACTCAAGTGAACTAAAACTATTTTTTACAACCCCAACTGTTTAGGACTTCCACTCCATGTGCTTGGGCAACTGATTTTAGAACCTAAATGAAGCCAACATCTATTCTTCTTAAATACAGTCTTAGTTTCAGCCCTTGCTCTGGGCTCAGGGATATTAGATTTAATACTGATTGTCGTTCACGGGTACCCAGGTGGTTCATTCGGTTAAGCATCCACCTTCAGCTCAGGTCAAGATCTTGCAGTGCATAAGTTCGAGCCCCGCATTGGGCACTGACAGCTCAGAGCCTCGAGCCTGCTTTGGATTCTGTGTCTCCCTCTCTCTCTCTGCCATTCCCTTGCTCACACTCTTTGTCCTTCCAAAATAAATAAACATTAAAAAAATTAAAAAAAAATAGTGATGATCATTCAAATGCACTAGTGCTTTGAGCTTTGCAACATCAGCAAACCTAATGTACATGTAGTCAAGTATATCTGAGTCATTGATAAAACTGTAGACATGTCAGCCTCCGAGGCCAACAGAAACCGTGTTGGCTTCCATGCTTATGAACATTCTTTGTATACTGCTGATGAACCCAGCTATTAGACTGCATCCTAGACCTCATTTCTGCATCCCCCCACAAAGATCACTCCACGGCCCCATTTACAAATGTGTTCCAGAAGGATTGTGTAGCCATAAAAATGTGACGGTCTAGCTCTATTTTAAATACTCTAGGTTATCTACAGTTTAAAGGAGTAGCAGGAGAAATTTCTGGTAACAGAGAACTCTTCAGTGAAGCAAGAACTATAACCCAATCCTTTTTTAAGTCTTGATTTTCATATACTGGGTTTACTATTGGGCTACATACACGTTTTACATGGTCAATATGAAAGTCAAAATTCTATGGTAGGTATTTTAATAGAGGCTTTAAAAATCATGACTAGCAATGTGGACAATCAACTTTGATAAATGCTAACCATTTTAAGGGATTGTAGGATTTAACTTCTTAAATAAAAACAATTGTTTTTTAAGCTTTGGCTAACTTAAAGGGATTCTAAGACCAAAGAAAATCTAATTAAAATTAAAGTGTTCTCCTAGAGGGGCCTCTGGGTGGCTCAGTCTGTTAAGCGTCTGACTCTTGATTTAGGCTCAGGTCATGATCTCGCAGCTTGTGAGTTGGAGCCCTGCATCAGGCTCTGCGCTGACAGTTTAGAGGCTGCTTGGGGGATTCTCTTTCTCCTTCTGTCTCTGCCCTTCTCCTACTCTCTCTCTCTTTCAAAGTAAATAAACTTTTTTTTTAAAGTGTCCTACTGGAATGTAGAATCTTCGGAAAACTGGCTTCTAAATTCTGAAGGGGAGAATATTCCTATGCTTCTTCTAAAGGAAAAAGGAAGAAATGTACTTGTATAGCAAGTTCATTGCAGAGATGCAATCACACTTAAAATATTTATAATGCCAACTGGTGATGTAAAAAAAAAAAGGAAACAGTTTATGATGTCATTGATATTTGGTAAGCCAAAAAACAGCTGTGGGATAAATAATTAGTTTCATCATGAACGAAACCTCGCAAAAACATGGCAGCCTTTTGCCGTCTACTTGTGCGAGGAACCTGGGAGGGAGAGTTCTCGCAGCCGCAGTGAGCTCTTATACCAAGCCTTCTAATTAACCAAGTCCTAATACCAGTAATTAAGATGGAAACAACATTTAAGAGCTATATAAAGACCTGTGAATTCTGCAGTTATTAGCTTGTTTGAGACTGAGTTTTTAAAGGGGTTTAATGAGTCCTTCTTAAGCATTTACCACAATCATCTTGCTTTGTACCAAAAAAGCAAAAAAAAAAAAAAAAAAAAAGCAAATTGCGAATTATCTTGATGGCGTCTGAAACACTGGAGGGTACACAGACAATATACAGATTGTCTAATTATCTTGAAAATGAAGTTATTTTATCCCTCAGAACAGTACAAGCAGTTGACATTTATTTTATAGACATAAAGGATTGAAGCGGGCACGATTTTCTTTTTTTAAATGTGCACATCTTCCATTTTACGGCACAGAAACGAGGTAAAATAAGACTTGCTTGTGGTCGCCGTAAGTGCGCCGGAGGGTTAAAAGCTCCTGGGATGCAAGAACACACTGTCTTCAGATTCTTTAAATTCAGAGTATTTACTGAGGACTTAGACTGTGAACTGGGCACACAATTCCAGCTAGAGCTCTCCCGGGGTGATTGTGCGCATAAGCTGGTCATTAGAGACCACCGCAGTAAGCCTTTCTTTAGTAAGCCATATCCATGTGAAATCCTGCTGAAAATATAACCTATGGTGTAACTGCCTGGAAATTTTAGCAAGCTCAGTATGTCCCAGATCACTTTTTTTTCTCATCTGCTATTAGAATTATAAGGCAAGATGGGGCGCCTGGGTGGCTCAGTCAGTTGAGTGTCCGGCTTTGGCTCAGGTCATGATCTTGCGGTTTGTGAGTTGGAGCCCCGCATCGGGCTCTGTGCTGACAGCTCAGAGCCTGGAGCCTGCTTCAGATTCTGTGTTTCCCTCTCTCTGCCCCTCCCCTGCTCACACTCTCTCTCTCAAAAATAAACATTAAAAATTAAAAAAAAAAAAAGAATGAAAAGGCAAGATGTGTTTGGCAGACACTACAAAGAGGAACAGTACAAATACCTGAAATAGAATTTTTTTGCTCTATTTTAAAGGATAAGCCTTTGATAAGAAAGATCCTAATTAGCTACTGCATTATACATTTCAGCATAGAGTAATTTTTATGATTTTTAAGAACTTATAAAATATGAAGTGGAAATGTAACCATATGGAGGATACTCAAGCCTAGGAGCTTCTTCTGAAGATGAAACCAGATTTGTTGACAAGTGAATCTAGAATGGCACGCCAGTGTCATTTCCTTGAGACTAGCAGTTGGAACCTTCCAGATACGAGTAACACTTGTCTATGTGGCCTGTACTGGTTTGATCTTCAACTTCTCTGGAAAGTTCCCGTGACGGTCAATAGTGAAAGCGCCCGCTGGGTTTTCGAAGACACGAATGTTAAGTGGTGTGCTTTTTTTTTTTTTTTTTTTTGGACTTAATTGCATTTGGAATATTCTGAGTGGGTACTCTCTGGTACTACAAGCATCTGGTCATTTTCACATAGTGCTATTTCTGTAAAATCTACATTCTTTCCACATCAGAGTCTGCTTCCCTCGAGATAGCTGGACTGCATCACCCAGTGATTGCACATTGGTTTCTTTCCCGACTTGAGGCAAACATCTGCTAATCCTGTGTCAGGCATTTGTGCCAGAAGCAAGTGAATATTGACCAACATCTCAAATTATTACACTTTTAAGATCTACTTGTCTACAAAATGCCATATAAATACTATACTCCAGTGTTACTCGATGATGACTTCTCACCTGGAGACACCAGGGTGCTGGTAGAACAGGGAAGGAGCACTTCGGGCATTAGTCAAAGGGCAGACCCAACTGCTTTGTTAAATGCAGGAAGACGTGTCCGCCCAGGTGCCATTCACGGATCCCTGCACTTGTCCCCACTGCCCCCTCCCGTCCCCAACCCCCCCAACTGTTTAAAGTCTTTCTTTTAGAGTCCCCTTCTCATCTCTCACTTTGCTTATTCTCAGCAGGCCGCTCTGTCCTCCAGCGGAGGCCATCAGGTGAAGTCCTTCAACTTCCAGCTCCCCTCCACAAGGTTTAAGCCCGGGGCTGTTTGTCCTCCCAGGATAAGGATAAGATCTCACTCTTTGATGCAAGGCCAGACCTGTCCAAAGTGCTGGTCACTGGCTCCCTGACAGGAGCTGCCCAACAGAATTCCGTGTGGCTCCCAGGCTCCCGCACACACCCGCCCCAGCAGGCCTCAGGTCTCGTGATGACATTCCCCCTCACAGACACGCTGCCCGCACTCTGTAGCTTTAGCACCTCTCCCTCGCATCCCAAGCAGGGGGACGCAACAGATAGGTGTTGAACTGCAAGTACTAACTTTCAGCATGAGTTATCTGCAATAGCTTGAACCAGAACCGAGCTCGTCCCAGACTGTCTGCAGAACAGCGTATGATTCCTGCTCCACTTTATTTCTTCAACCCTAAGTGACCCAGAAACGAGGAGTGAGAAATTTCCAGTGGCTAAAGTCGCCAGATAAAAATACAAGCTGCTCCATCAAACTGATTTTCAAGTAAACAACAAATATATATATGTACATGACACATGCGGCATACTTTTAGCATACTTATGCTAAAAATCATTACTCGTTTTCTCTGAAATTCAGATTTAACTGGGCAGTCTGTATTTTTATTTGCTAAGTCTGTCAGCTCTACCAGTGACTCCTTAAAAATTTTCAGGGGACTCAAGGAATGCTTTAGAGCACTTGGAGATTTGTGTCCCATCTCTGCAAGCTTCTCAGCTGGGCAGATTTCACGTCTGTTAATGCATCTGGGGTTTCTTTCTGAACATCTCATAACACGCTTTAGCAAATGCTGTTTACTATATAAAATTTTCATTTATTTTGCTAATTTATAGAATTCCTTTCCAATATCTATTAATGATACACACAGAATACCGGAGCGCTGCTCAAAATCTCTTACAAAGCTGATATCTATATTATTACTGTGCCTGGGTCAAGTCCTATCTACATGTATTAATAATTCACAGTTTTTTACAATGTCATATTTTCAGTTTAGCTAGCAAAAGACGGTATTGAAAATACCTAAGTCATTTTGGGGTTTCTGTTCTTCAGTAATCAGGGGCAGTAAGACAGACTGTCCTCACTAACAGGCTGGGGAGCAGCAGCCTGGCGGGGGAGGTGGAGCCTGTGATCTAACTAACTGCAGTGTCTTTGTTGGCGAAGCCTTCCCCAGTTGAGAAGCATCTGTAAGCCCAGGCGCGTAGGCTTCCATGTGAATGGGCTGGAAAGCGAAAAGAGTTGCCTCTTTCAGCATCCTGTAAATCTTGGAGGCTTGAAACCTTGGTCAACAGAATTCCTCATAGGTCGTTAAAAGACATTCCTGTCTCCCTAAGGAAGGGGAAAGCAGGTTTCTTCCGCAGAGGAGGAAGTACCATGTTAGAGGACTAACTGCTGTGTGTGCTGTTGACCCAAGGCGATGGTGCAATGAGAGTTAAACGAACAGCTTGTTCCAGTCCTGAAAGTTTCCTACGGTAATGTGGTCTTCTTTCAGTGTTCTTGACAGTGATTGCTCGTTACTTAAGACATTCACTCCTTATTCCCATGAAAGCAAGCATTAGGGAGGGATGAACAGCTCCCTAAGTGGAGGGATACGGAGTGTGCCGTCCTCAAAATTTAATCTAGACTGATCTCAGATTCAACTTGGAGGGAGAGAGTGACTAAGTCCGCCGTGGCCACCGGGTGTCACAAGACGGTGATGAATTAAGACGTCTATCCCGACACAAGCTCAGCACCTACTTTCCACCATATTGGCAGCTCCGGTTAAGGACGGTTGTCAAGCTCCCGGCACCACGCGCACACACTGCAGGCATGCAGAACAATGCCTGGATGTCTGCCCAAAACTGGTCTCCAAATGACACACGCAATTTACGGCCCCATTCCAAAGCTCACCGGGGGTTAGTGGCGTCATTGTCCTCGTGGGTGCGAGAAAAGGGATCAAATGGGAAAGCTTAAGGGCACGGGGCGTCTACCTGCCTGTGCAGAGAGTGGCAAGGCTCACCAACACATTCATTAAACTTGATCTGAAGCAGGCGAGCCTGCGAGGTCGCCCCTGAAATATTCATAAGGCGTGTTACCGGACCTCCGCTCGGAGGTGGGGCAGGAGCAGCCCGCACCCGCACTTGGGGAAAAGGCGCTCAGGACCGCAAACGCCGCCACCACGCTGCCCGGTTCCACCTGCCCCACCTGCCCGGGAAGGAGCGATGCTCTCCTGAGTGAGGACTTTCCGGCAGTTGCAGGAGGCGCGGCGCGCCGGCCCCTCAGGCGGCCCCTCCGGGACGGGGGCGCGGGTGACCCGCCGCCCGCGGCCCCCGGGGAGCTCCAGGTCCCTGGGCCGCCGCTCGCGGAGCCCAGGGCGTCCTCGGCGTCCCCCCTCCCATCCTGGCCTCCGCCGGGGATGCCTCCTCCAGAGCCTTCGCTCGGTCGCTAGGTGACCCGCGCCTGGGCCGAGACGCAAACGGCCTCCCGCGCGGCCCCCCCGCCTCGGGTGCTGGTTCTGGGGGGAAGGGATGAGGGGGAAGGATCTCGGTCTCGCCGCCGCCCCCCCCCCCGAGGCCCCTGCACCGAGGCCGGGCGCGCTTCCCCTCCCAGCCCCTCTCTGGCCACGAGCCTACCTCGCCGCTGCGCCCCGCACGGTGCCGCGTCCCCGTCACCACGTCTCTCCTAACCAAGGGCGTTCGCCCCTCGCCCCCTCGCCCCTCGGGGTCGGCCCCCGGCACAGCCACTCACCGGGCCCCCGGAGGCGGCGGCGGCTGCGGGACGCTCAGCAGGTCCGAGCGCGCGGCGGCCGCGTCTCCATCCCGCCCGCGGCGGCGGCGCTCCACGCGCTCTGTCGGTCCCCCGCGCCGCGGCTGCACCGGGAGGCCGCGGCTGCCGCACTGGCTGCGGGCGCGGGCGGGGCGGGGGCGGGCCCGGAATCTGGGTCGCGGGGAGCGGGGCCCGCCGGGAGGCGGCCGGCGGCGGGGAGACGACCGAGAGCCGCCCGCGGAGGGCGCGCGGAGGTTTCCCGGGGACCGCGACGCGGGCGGCGACTGAGCATGCCCAGTCCCCGGGCGGGGGCGCGGGCGCGGGGCGGGGGCGGAGGGGGCGCGGCGGGGGCGCGCGGGGGGCAGGGGAGGGGCGGCGGCCGCGGGGGCGCAGGGCAGTGGCACGGGGCCGGTTCTCGGGAGGCGCGCGGACCGGGGGACCTGTGGGAGCGAGGTGCGCTCCTCGCCGCCTGCTCAGAGAATCGTTCAGAAGTCAAAGTTTGCCGTCAGTTCCGCGCGGACCCCGCGGCCTCCCCCAGGGATTCCAGCGGTCTAGACGCCCGCTCCCCTCCCTCCTGCCTTCCTGGGCCCGGGGGTCAGCACCCGCCTCTCCCGACTCCTGCACCAGTCGGGTCAAGTTCTCCCAGGGCCAGCGCTTTCATTAGGTGTAAGGGAGGGATCGAGTCCGTCCGCCCGGGTCACATAGCTGCGTTTCGACCAGGGCTTCGGAAACACTAGCCGCACCCCGGGGTCACCTGTTATGGATGGATGGTCCACCCCGAGGTCTGGGGCTCTTTGGGGAGCATTGCTTCACCGCGCAGTAGCAGCGGCCCAGGATGCTCCGGGATAGTGTTTAGTATTTAATGAAGAACGTTCCTCTCTATCTAAGCAAAAACTGCTGATGTTAGAGGCAACATAGATCAGGGAAAGACCAGCGCTTCGAGGTCGGCCTGGCTTTCGGTGTCATTTCCCACCCTGGTTCCCTAGCCGTGGGGCACCTCTGTGACCTGGAGGGTGGTGATCCCGATCCCTCCGGACTGTTGTGAGGATTCAGTGAGGCAATGCAGTCAAACCAAGCACTTGGTACGTGGTAGGTGTGCACTGAACAGAAGTCCCTGCTGCTCCCACATCCGCTCTTCTGTTTTCGTGAAAGGTGGGCTTGGCCCAACCTTTACAGGGTGGACATTTGTGCTGTCGCCTGAATCGAACAACCTCAAACTCTGAGTAACCTTAAACTTCCATCTTTCCAACCTTTTGTTAGAAAACATTAGCCACTATTACCGTGTCGTTCAACTCTCCGGTTTCTTCCTACTTCCTTGAAGGAGCCTCTAGGAAAAAGCTAGACCAAGGCCATGTATAGGTGGGATGCACTTGGGGCAGAATTACCTACAGAAGAACTCCACTCTATCGTCTTCTAAGAGTAGTTTAATTGACTTGCATCCCTCCCTGGCCCATGACAGCTAGTGCAGAAAGCAAGGTATGCCTGTCTGAAAGAAAATTACAGTCTGGTGTGAGGAAAACAGGCGGTGAACACCCAAACAATAGATAATCACCGAGGAACAGCCCAAGTATATTTTTGTCTTTGTGTTATTCATCAAATTAATGTATCCAGTCTTGAGTCATCCTTCCAAAAATATCAATAAAAATATTAATACTGGCCCTAGGCTGACTGGTTTACATGGACATGGCTCCCTGCCTGTTTGCGGTTGAAACAATGATTTTTACACCTTTCATTTGACTCCCTCAGCTAAAACCATGCTAATCCCATCCCATATGATGAATGGAAGGCGATGAGGGGAAGGCCAGAGAGCTTAATCCCCACGTCAAATTATAGCCTTTCTCTGACTTCAAAGAACCTCCTTTCCCATGGCTGGCTTCAACCTGAATTCCCATATCTCCCAAATCCCAGTCATCTCTCCCAGGATCACATACCACTCCCAATTCCCTCACCCTCTCATGACCTTTGATCTCTATTTATGTGAATAGTTCTTCTCTGTTGTACATCTTCTGAGTGTTTAAATCTACCTACTATCTGAATGACTCAAGCTTTTCTCTCTGATTCTCTTATTATCTGAGTGTGAGACAGACTTGGAACCACCTAGAACCAACTTTTCCAAAGTGTATATGTATACACGTGTTCCATGGCAGTCAGTGACACCCTTATCACCATTTAACGTTTAGCTGCAGGGCAGGATCTCATTCATCCTTATATGGCCACACTTAGCCGACCATTATACAATAGGTCCTCAAGATAAGATTGTGGAATGAATAAATGAATGTTTACAGGTTCTCAACTCTTCTTGCTTCCTCAGACTATAGTTCTTTTCTAATTACTCATCCTACTAGGGCTAGGGTTTGGCTCAATTTCATCCTTTTCTACTCTACTAATTTCCCTCCTGCCACAAATGCACAGATTTCTACCCTTCAGGGTCCACAGAGCATTCTAGAGAAAACCTTAGCTATAACTTGTTACAAATTTGCATGTTTTAACTAAAACCACAGCCTATTATCTATAAAATAGTATCACTCTTGCTTCCTCCAGTCCACAGCAACTATCTTTAAAATTGTTTCTCTTTTCCAACTCTTCCCACCTGCCATGTTTTGAACAATGTACCTCTGGCTCTCCCCATTGCCCCAGCGAAGAGAGACCATCAAGGGTTATTAGCTCATTATTATAAATGTGTCCTGCGCCCCCTCTCTTTCCACTTCCTCTTCTATCTCAGCAGAGTAGATATGTTTATTCTCAGGTGCTATACTCTTCCAACAGACTATTTTCTTCCATCTTTAATCCCTCTCTTCTGGCTATCACCAACTTTCTTTCATCTCTCTCAACCACCTTCTCTCTTCTAATAAATACTCAGAGTTTGTTAGGAGACCTGATTTGCCCTTTTAAGTGGTCTAAAAATGACGGTCTCGTCTAACGCTCTTAGGGGTTCTTTAAAGAAAACTCATTGGCTCTTTCCCATCTCCAGGCATTTCTTTTGTGCCTCATCATGGCTACAGTTACAACTGCCAAGTTTGTAAGTACACAGAGATGTGTGACCTCATGCTCTGCTCACTGAAAAAGCTTTTCTAAATATCTCCATCATCAGGCATCTTTTATATTTTAGTAGAGTACCGACTAGGTGCTGTTCGAAGAAAACTACTCTGGTACACAGCTTTGTCACAGGGAAATAAAGCATTTCTCATCAGTTAATCAACATTGCAACGCTCAACTAATAGACGATGTCGTAGCGTGACACAGAGAGGTGTATAGAGTTTCAGGTAACAGCCTCCTGGAGACTGGTGCATCTTTGGATTAATCCAGGAAGTCCTCACAGGCTTCCAAACAGGTGAGGCTTCTTGCCCAGTTGGACTGGAAGCAATTAATTGTTGGAATGAAGTAAGCAAAGTGTTTTGTGACCTTTGCTGTAGCAATGTTACATAATAGGAAAGCACCAGCCTGGAAATTCAGGGATGTAGGCTTCATTGTTTTCAATTTTCTTTCTAATTTTTTTAATTTTTTTTAAACATTTTAATTTATTATTGAGAGACAGGGAGAGACAGAGCATGAGCAGGGGAGGGGCAGAGAGACGGGGAGACACAGAATCCGAAGGAAGCTCCAGGCCCTGAGCTGTCAGCACAGAGCCCGACGTGGGGCTCAAACTCAAACTGCGAGATCATGACCTGAGCCGCAGCCGGACGCCCAACCGACTGAGCCACCCAGGCGCCCCTCAGTTTTCTTTCTAAAGTGAGGTTGACAGTAAGAACGTCTACCTCATGGTGTTGCTGGCAGGATTAAATGAATCATTTGTAAAGTGCTTGGCATTGTGGGTAGCCCCTTGTGCTCGATAAACGTTAGCCATGATTCCAGCTGCATTAATTTTGGATAAAAGTCGTGTTTAACAGATTCCCATGAGATCAATGGAGGTGGTAGTTGGAGGAACTGAGATCATCTGATGTAGTGATTAGACGTAATGAGTGGAGAGGATCTCCCGAGGAGGACACCGTGCCACCAAAGCCTGCCCTAATTACAGCAGTGGTGCTGAGGAGGAAGCGGGTGCTGTGCTCTGTCATCTACGGGATTCCACATCAGGTCATCACGGGTGACGCAGAGTCTGGGTCTTTTCCAGGCAGGTGGGAGATCTCTCACTGAGCATCAGCCTTAGTTAGGAATTTATTTGAATAAAAATCTCCCCACCCAAAGGTTTCTATCTTTAGCAAGGGTTCTGTTGAGCAATGGGCAAGTGGGAGTTTCCTGCCTGGATCATTTTGTGGGTGGGGTGGAAGTCATGGCCCACTTATTTAATTTTAACCTAGCCTTGCTCTTGAGGGTTGTGACTTGAAGAATTGGTAGTAGAAGACGTATGTGTTGTACATGTGTTGGCTTCATAATGAAACCAGAAAGGCAACCTCTGGGCTTAAAAAGTATTAGGCCTTGTCTCCTTTTGCTTAATTGTTGTATAAAGTTTAGAAATCCATATAAGGCCATTCTGTCTTCCAGTAGCATGGATTTTTAAGCCTGTGGAGTTCTGGGTACGGAACTGAAGCGGTGACTGGACCCGGTGTGCCTCTTAATGTCTCTGTTGATAAAGATGTGCCTGGAATTATATCAGAGTTAATCATCATGCTAGAGAATGGTCAAAACCGAATACACTAAGGCTCGTAGACACACCGCCTGGCATGTTAGTAGTTCTCAAGGTATGGGACAGAGAGGGATTTTTGGGAGCCTAAATACCGGTCCAAAATGCCACACACTTAACAATCACGTACTGAGCACCTAGTGCATATAATGTATTGTGCTGGGTAACTGGGGAGACAGAGATGGGTAAAACAGCATCTGGGGTCTTGAGGAATACCTGTCCAAAGAGAGAAATAAACACATGTGCACATGTACACACACACACACACACGCACACACACACACACACGCACACACGCACACACACACACGCGCAATGTGGGCTTTTTCTCCAGGTTTTCTTAATATAGGATTAAAGCTCTACTAAACCTCCTCTTGCCCTTTCAATCACTGTGTTGAATTCTTCTGGGCCTGGTTTTTGTTTAAGATGTCATTGCCCCATGACAATACAGGCCCCAAATATCTATGAGTCGTGGCGCTCAGTCTTGTCAGCCAAGTCCAAGGGAGTTTAATTAACCTCCAAGAGGTGGCCGAGCCTGCAGGAATCCAAGAGGAAGAAACTAATGTCAGATAACAAGGCACACGTTTGAATATTTTGTAATGGACACTGTAAGGTGTTCCTGTTTGCAAATTTTAATGGGCCCAATCTACAATGGCCTTTCCTGATGGGCAGCCTCGAGCTAGGGCATTAACATTTAATATGTGGCAGCTTCTAGACTAAAATATATTTAAAGAGCAAATGAACATGTTTTAAGGTTTTTGTTTTGTTTTTGTTTTTGTTTTTTCGGAAGACAGTCAAGTTTAGTGGATGGGAGAAAATTTAGGCTTCTATGGGTCTATGAAAATCAAGTCATGATTCAAATCAAGAAGCTGTGTAATTTCTTCCAGAAAACGGATGCCACTTACATTGCAGCAAAACCCTTTGGTGAAACTCTGGAAAGATAAATTATCTGTTTGGATACCAAGATAAACTTCAAGGACAATTCAAAACACCTGAAACACATATTCAAAAAACACATATTTTCCCATGGACAACAAATAAGAAAAGGCATCTATTGAAAATGACATGACCTAAAATACATAAAAGTAAGTGGGAATAATATCCTTGGCTTTGTGGATGGTACTGGGCTGGACATGGCTCTATATGACACCATTTTCCTCACTGGTCAAAGCCTAGCCAACTTCTTGGATCTCAGGAAGTGGTATAAAGGAGTTTCAGATGTATTAAACTTTTAAATTGCTTGTTGCTGATTCTGGAGTTGGAACCCTGCTCAACATCGTTTTAGGTGGGAGAGTGAAATTAGCTGTATTGGTTATGGCATCTTCAAAGACGGCTGAGAACCAGAACTCATGACCCAGGTGGTCAGACTTGAAAGAGTCCATGTTCAGAGATCTCAGCATATATCCATATATCCAGCAGTGCCCAACTCTCTGTTTCTTCTAGTGTTGATTTGGGGGACAAAGTCAAGAAAGATGTGGCCAGACTTTATCCAAAGGATACAGGACTGCTGATGCATAGGGGCACATGCACCCCAATGTTTATAGCAGCACGTCCAACAATAGGCAAATTATGGAAAGAGCCCAAATGTCCATAAACTGATGGATGGATAAAGAAGATGTGGTTATTTATATAATGAAATACTACTTGGCAATAAGAAAGAATGGAATCCTACCATTTGCAACAGCATGGATGGAACTGGAGGGTATTATGCTAAGTGAAATAAGTCAGTCAGAGAAAGATACATATTTTCACTCATATGTGGGATTTGAGAAACTTAATAGAAGTTAAGGGAAAGGGAAGGGAAGAAATATAGTTACAAAGAGAGAGGGAGGCAAATCATAAGAGACTTTTAAATACAGAGAACAAACTGAGAGTGGAAGGGAGTGAGGGGGGTAGAGGGTGGGGAAGATGGGTGCTGGGCATTCGAGGAGGGCACTTGTTGGGATGAGCACTGGGTGTTTTATGTAAGTGATGAATCATGGGAATCTACTCCCAAAGCCAAGAGTACACTGTACACACTGTGTGTTAGCTAACTCAACAATCAATTATATATTTAATAATAATAAAAAAAAGGATATGGCCAGAATGGCAAAGAAATGGCTCCTTGTTTCTTGAGAGAGAGCATAAGTGAAGAGGGGCAGAGAAAGGGGGAGAGAATCCCAAGCAGCCTCCACACCGCCAGCACAGAGCTTGACGCAAGGCTTCATCTCATGAACTGTGAGATCATGACCTGAGCTGAAACCAAGGGTTGGACGCTTAACCAACTGAGCCACTCAGCCACACCTGGCTCCTTGTTTCTAATTCACTGGGGATTGAAGTCTCCCTTCCTAGAGAAAGGGACACTTCTCATCACTAGAAAGAAAATAGTTTTCCATTAAAAAAAAACAAACAAACAACCGAGTGAGGGTCAGAAAGCATATAGAGAATCTTAAATTCGTACTTTTCTCAATAATTAGTTTCACATATAGTTTTCATTGAAATAGTTTTGTCACGGCAAATAGTTTTGTCACTTCTGTTAAGTTTCTCAAATCCCACATTTTGTCCACTACCCGTGGACAGCATTTCGCTGACTTTTGTAAACAATCTTTGTGGATACAGTGAAAATTTTTGAATTAGGACCTAGTTTAGTTAAAAGAATTCTGTTGGACGCATAGTCTAGGATAATAAATAAAAGACAGAGGTAAAGAAATCTCCGCAAAATTACATTTAAAACAGATGGCTTGGTCGTGCTAAAACTATTGAAAGGATACAGTGGAAACACGATAACAAATGTTACCCCACATAATGTCTCATTCCACCACATGCTGTGAACTTATGGGGTCTTTTCTTCCCAACCATTTTCCAATAAAAGGCCCATATGTTTACCTGACATATGTACTGTACCATTTGCTTTAGCCTTGAATATACTGTTTACCTCACAATCAACATCAAACCTAAAGGCTTCTTTTTGTGTCTGTGGAGCTGAAGTTTTAATTTTTATTTCATAACTGAATAATTCCACTTCTTCTCAAAATCAGTGTTAATTCATCCATCTTCAGGTGATACAACCCTGAAGATCAAGTTTGTTACCGTTGTCGGTGCTTTAAATTTATTTTTTCTTCATAATCTACCAGCTCGTTGCTGAAAGAGGGAAACATAATAAAATGCGGCTTTTTTTCTGTAATAGTTGTTTACGTGTTAGAGAAGAATTTGAGTTAAGTTTTAAGTTTTGGGGATGCCTTTAAAATATGTTCACTAATTTAAATCCTATATTATGTGACATTAGCAAAAAATTCTGTACTGAGAAGCAAGAAAAGGAATTTTCCTGTGTTTTCTATGTGTTTATTTCATGTCGAAAGCAACATATCCCCACCTCACCCCCCCATTTTGGAACTATGAGTAGGTAATATACTTTGAATAAATAAGATGGATGGATAGATTAGTGGCTAGAGGGGTGGATAGATGGAAGGGAGGAGGGAGGGAGGGTTTAATGAATAACATGGACAAGGCATTTATCTGTCCAGAATTTTCTGACATTCCCAGATTTTCAAATATTTTCTCTCAGGGCGCCTGGGTGGCACAGTCAGTAAAGCGTCCAACTTTGCCTCAGGTCATGATCTCGTGGTTCGTACGTTCGAGCCCCATGTTGGGCACTGCCCTGACAGGTCAGAGCCTGGAACTTGCTTCAGCTTCAGATTTTGTGTCTTCCTCTCTCTCTCTGCCCCTCCCCCATTTGTTCTCTCTCTTTTCTCTCTCAAAAATAAACAAACATTAAAAAATATTTTCTCTCATTATCAGATTCTGTTTCAGATGAGGAATCTCAGTATTTGGTTCAGAAGATGTGTCACCATATACATGGAGCTATTTTTTTTTTTTTACTAACTTAATATGCAAACTAAAAAAAGAAAAAGATTACCATGACATCCTGTATTCATGCTGATTTATTGAGTGCTACGTTCCAGGTTCTGGTGGACAGTGGGATGTGAAGGTAAGTAACATGGAGACCGGCCTCAAAAATAGTAGCAATCTAGTAGCAAAAAGAATCAGGAATGGGGGCGCCTGGGTGGCTCAGTCGGTTAAGCGGCTGACTTCAGCTCAGGTCATGACTTCAGCTCACGGTCTGTGAGTTCGAGCCCCGCGTCGGGCGCTGTGCTGACGGCTCAGAGCCTGGAGCCTGCTTCAGATACGGTGTCTCCCTCTCTCTCTGCCCCTCCCCCGCTCATACTCTGTCTCTATGTCTCTCAAAAATAAAATAAAAACGTTAAAAAATTAAAAAAAAAAGAGGGAAACAGATAAATTGAAGGGGTGGATCTGGAGAGCTAGACAGGGGCCTGCGGGGAGCCCGCCGGGAGGAGCGTCTGGGTCTGTGTGTCTTTAGGATGCCCAGCAATTCCCTACCCGCGGCCACGCTTTTCCATCCCAGAGCGTGCCTCCCTGGAGCTCAGGCGCGTGTCGCGATGGCACCTGTGAGTCAGGCGGTGCGAGCATGCAGCCGGTGGGTTTTAAGCACATTAGTCACAATCCAGAGCAGCCTGCAGTGGTGTGCCTCTCAAAGTTTGGCTTTCCAGCTCTTGACATTCCGCGTAACAGCCAGGCTTAGGGTCCCTGCTCCGCTGTGGTCGTGGGAAGGGCGTTTCTTGTGTGAGGCAGCTCTGAAATTCAAAAGCATTATGTATCAATTCACAATTAACTTCCTTTGCCAAGGCAGCAAATGTTTCTGGAGGGCCTGCTATAAATGAGACACATTTCTAGGGAGATGCCGTGCAGTTAGGCCCTAGAAATTAGCCGCAGCCCCCAGATGATAATAATAATGCCTGAAGATAATGAAATGTAATAAAAACAACTGACATCTCCACGCTGCTCTCACGAGGTACCAGGTGCCGCTGTCAGCACTTTAATGTGTTAACTCAAATGAAGTGGGGGCTCTCACGCCTCGGATTTGACTGATTTCCGTGGATTTGGGGATGCAGGGGACGAGAATTTTGTGCTCGAATGTGCAAGGGAATACAGTCCTCTTTTAAAATCCCTGTTCTGTTTGCCGGATCGCTTTAGCGTGTGTTCGCCCAGAGCCAGTATGGAAGGCGCTGTTACAGATGGCCAGATCATCAACAATTTTCGGAGGCAGAGAAGCAGCCAATGGTAATAAGGAGAACTTTTGATGCTGAGGAGCTACAAGTAGGTGAACCAATATGTCTTTTTTATTTATAACCTCTCTCGTTTTATGAAAGTCAAACACATGCTTTACTTAAATAAAGTAGAATTCATTATATTTTTCCCATTCTCTGTTGCACTCGTTTCTACCTCAAAGTGCTGAGTGACTGGGGTGCCTCATATATGAATGTAAACAAGAATCACATAATAAAGAAAGTAGGGGCAGAAGCCCCCCGAGAGAAAGATAAAAACCGCAACAGCCATGCCGTCATATTTTCGACATCAGCTTCAGATGAAGGAAGCGAGGCACAAAATTACCCACAAGGCTCTTTTTGTGTCGTCGCTCTCATTGAGATGGAGGAGAACCCACTAGAAGAGTTCCTAGTACAGTCGTGATGGAACGTAATTCTACGGTTGTGTGATGGACTTGAACTGCAGGCGTTTTCTTCTATGATTGGAGAGTTGGCGAAGAGATTCCTAGCACGTCCTGGTTCTGTGGAGAGTGCCATCAAAACTGTGGGTAATGTTTTCATTCTAGTTGAAACTGAGTTTTGTTGAATAGGAGGGGAGGGGCCGGGAAAGCTTGGAACAGGAGTTTGCGTCAGAATATCGCTTGGGTAAACACTTCGGAAATAAACATGCCAGAACATCCCCCAGGCCCGGGGACTCAGAATCCTTGGGGTGTGGGCCCCAGGTCTGTATGTGTTTGGAAACTCTCCTAGGCGACTCTAATGCACACGGCTGACTCAGAACCACACACGTAGAGGACCGGCCATACACGGCAGCTCATTCGGTTCCTATTTTATTATATTCTTGCAATAAAATAATAAAATGTGTCTATGGCCCCAGGCTGAACCTTCGAAACAGGCCTATCGTGAATGGACTACGATGTGGTTATCTCCCCCTTTTTTTTCTGCCTAAGCGGAACTAGTATTAACCAGGACGACGGCAAGGGCATTTAATGGGCACTCCAGACAGAGAAGCAGCGTTTGCCATCAGGTACCGTGAACACCTATGAGGCCGTGGTAGGCATGGTAAGGCCATGAGAGACTGGGCCAGTTCGTTGACGGCGGAGCACGATGTAGCGGGCGGGGATGGGGGGAGTCTTCCAGCAAAAACCTTTCTCTAGAAGAATGTCCCTCATTCACAGGGCCTGACTCTGTGCCAGGCCTCATTCAGGACTCTTTGCTGGCGTTGGGTCACTTCATCGTTATAACAACCATAACACTGAGTTCTTGTGTGATCCTCACCTTCAAATGAGGGACCGAAGGCAAGGTGAGGTCAAGGTCACAAAGCTGGCAAGCTTCCAGGCGGTCTGCCTGCATGTTCGAACGGCCCGGTGATTCCATCTCTCGAAGGCACGTAGTTGACTGCAGTTTGGAGGGATAACGAGCGCGAGTTTTCTTCTGTTTTATTTTCTTACTAATTGTTCGAAGCAGCCCCCACATAGCAGCAGCTGGGGGTGTATCTCAGAGGCGGGGGAGGACGCGGGTCTGTCGCTCTTTGCCGAGACCAGGCGCACCTCCCCTGGCTGCTCTCCTCTGTCTCCTCCTCTCCTTCGTCTTCTCCCTTTCTTCTCCTCCCATTACTCCTCCTTGTCCAGCGCCCAGGCTACTAGTCTGAGACATCACCTGCAGAAACTCCTAGTGTTCTTGGGAACCCCCGGGTATCAACAGGCAGAGCGTGAGAAGGAGGGCAAGCATAAGCCGGGCCAAGGAGGCACAGGTGAGAGTCCTGTGGAGGGGAAAAGCCCAAAGAAGCCAGGGGGTGGAGGGGGGGGCTGTCCCCGTGCCTTTCCCGCTGTCTGGACACGCTCGGGCTCATGAGAAGCTGCAGGCAAGGGAGGTGGGCACACGTCTGAAATGAGCGAGCTGACGAGTGTTTAGCAGGGAAGGACTGCAGGCACACACGGCCGGCCGTCTTTATTCCTTGTCTGCAGACAGGAGGGGCAGGGAAGCCAGGAGGGAGAGGCAGCACGGTGCCTAGGCTGGGCCGGACCACCACCCGGCGAGACCCTTGTCCCGTGCACATGTCGGTGTCATTGCAAAATCATATGATGCTCCAGTGAAAGGGACTTTGGAAGTATCTGAGTCAGGTACTTTTTAAGAATTTTAGCCACAGAAGCCGTATGAACGGCCTTCTACTGTGAACCCCCAAGTGTAAAACTGACCAAAGCAGATCTACCGTTGGTCAAGGGGGGCGGGCCAGTGTCCTTCCTCTGCCTCCATGCCTGGTGACCGCTGTGGCATTGCTAAGAAACCCTGAGAATGTGCTCAGAGAAGCACATTGTAGAAACCAAGAGTTTGGTCTCACGGCCCTGTTTTATAGAGAAGGGGTCGAGGTGCAGAAGGACCACCGGCCTTGCCGGAATGAAATACCCCTGCTCGCGGCCCCGTACCGCATTCTCCTAGGTCCCTCGCTGCCCTGCAAACAGTGAGCAGAGTAAATCTGCAAATATGTGTCAGCACTGTTTCTGCGCAGGGCTTGATCCCGGGGGCTGTCGTGTAAGACGGAACAGTATAAGCCTTCAAAGAGTGTGTAGCTTCCCTGGGGAAAAATGAATTAACGGTGTGAAAGCTGAGTAGTTGAGGGGGGGACCTTCCTGACCCCTGAGGGAGGGAGTGGTGTCAGCCAGACCTCTCCACTCTGTTCCCCGCGGGCTCAGACTGTTCCCACAGCTCGAGCCTCCTGAACACACCCGGAGTCCTTGACCTGCCACCTGCAGGCTCAGACCTGCCGCAGCTGCTCCCCCCAGGAGGGAGCGAAGGTCCCCGCAAGGGCTCCTCCCTGCCGCTCTGTGTCTGCTCCAGCCCGTGGGCTCTTCAGACACGATTCCTGCCTGTTGCTTCTGAGCCCACGTTATGCACCTTGCTTTTCCTGAAACTGAAACTCGCTGAGTCAACTTTGTCCTTAAACGCTGGTGACAGAGGGCTGTCACCCGCTGGTCAGCTTCCCTGAACGTGTTCGCTGGGAGTGTCCATAACTGCCTGCTGTTGGAACTCGCTGTTTTGGGATGATTCTGCTGCCCCGTTGCCTGCATGTCACCAACGAGTCCGCCCGGCTTTCTGGGTGCGCTGTCTTCTGGCCAGTGTTTGGGTGTCCGGTTCTGCTGCCCTGGTGTCCGGTTCTGCCGCTTCCCTTCGGGTTTAAGCAGACCACGCCAGCAGTGGCTGAAGAGGTCCCGTCTCTGCCTGTGGGCGGCTTCTCCTGCCCTTAGCTGCTGTGAGACTAACTACATGTGGTCTGTCCTTACCTGAGTGCACAGATTGACCACCGTGGTCTAGGCCTTTTAGGCCTTTATGTCACCGCGGGCCCCGAGTGTTGTTTTCATCACCCTGATTTGCAAAGAAGAGCATGAGTGTCCTAGCAGTCTCACCAGGCCCCGACTCCACCCTGGCGACACTGGCTCTGTGGCGTCCAGAGCAGTGGTCACTATGGGAGAACGCTGCTCTGAGGCCTTCTGTCTCCTTCCTCACCAAGAAGGACCACCTCTTGAAGACCGGGCACCTGGGCCGTCCCATCACGATGTGGCCCACTGCTCTGACAGTTCAACACGTGTGGAAGAGGTGCAGAAGTCCAGTCTAGCTGGTTGCCGCGACATAACCTTTTTCTGTTTTTCTTAGGTCCTAGGATCCATTCACGGTCTCTTCTACTGGTCACATGAGGCTGAAGATCATCAGCCTCAAGAGGTAAGCAGCCTGCTGGGTGAATAACGGCCCCCCAGCACAGCGTTTACGGAAAAGGCTCTGACGAATGGTGGGGGTGGGGGGAGGAACAAAGCTGGTGTGCCAGAGAAGCAATAAACCAGCTTTTAAATCCAGGGTTAGAAGTCTTTCTCCAGTTGAAATTGAAGTACGTCCCAGCACCCAGGAGCTCAAGCCCCACGTGTTGGCAGCAGACCTAGGTCAGCCGTAGAAGTCTGGGCATTTTCCAGCTGTTTGCCCAGGGCGCACCAAGGCTGGGGATGGCTCAGTTGAATAGTAAAGGGCCGACCGCTCTCTCCCGTCTGGGCTGCTTTGTATTGTCCACTGGTGGCATTTATGTATCACTTGGGACTCTGGCTTCCTGGCCAGTGCTTGGGATGGAAATTGTCCATCCAATACCACTGGACCTTTGTCAACCTTGACTACCTCTTTAGTGACAGACTGTGAGCTGGAGCCTCAGTGCCCGGGTCCATACAGGACCTCACCTACAGGCACTTACTTCTCGCCCTTCTCCCAGCGCTTACTTGGTGTGACACCGTGATTCTAACCTGAGCATTGGGCCTCCCATGAACTCTGCCTCTTCCATGGTCTGTGATCTCTTAGGATAAAGACAGGCATTCCATAGCTAATGGGTGACATCCTCCGTTTCCCCCACAGTATATTTGGGAGTAAGGAGGGGGTTCTCACTATATTTTTTATGGTCCCAGGGCCTAGATCATGGTGATCAAAATCTGAAACTCAAATTCCTTGGGAATTTCTATATATCAGACTTCCCTGGAGGCTCTCTGGCCCCCTTCGTGCAAGAAACAAACCCAGGGCCTTCTGACTGGTTTTGCTTCCTTGTCATCCTTGACCTGGGGACCATCTCTGCCAAGCACTTGTTCCAAACCTGACTGACCAGGAGCTAGGACCGTGGATCCTGAAGTGAAGGAGGAGAGGGTCGGGCCTCGCAGGAACTCCACCGAGGCCCTGCTCGGGACCCGCGGCTGAGCACCAGGTCCTAGTCCTTAAAAGAAGGATGGGTGACTGATTTCGTGCTTGGTCCTGGACTCTGGACCAGACAGACAACCTGATAAAACCCTGCTTTAACCAAAAAGTGTGACTAAGGGTAGGAGTATTCCTGAAGCACATTTTCCCCAGGAAATGGAAACGATGGCTGGAATCTAAGCGTTTTTGTTTAGAACATCAAACAAAGGTTCTTGACTCTTCTTCAGTTAAGAGTTTGACCCCATTTCTCTACCATCCATGTCCCTAGGAACTTAGGCTCTAGCCATCACCTCTGCCATAGACTTGACTAGAACTAATGCCCATTCTAGATCATGTTGTGACTAAGCCGTACTTTATAAGATGGCAGGGTCAAGGATGCAAGGCATCACGCTAGATGTGAATTCCTCGCGGTAATAGCATCTCTCCTTGTGGTGATTGGGTCTGACCCCAGCCTCAACAATAATCTCTTCAGGATCCTGGGAAAAAACATTCATTGCCCTTCGTTTACCTAAATGACACCTTGGCTTCACTCCTTATTCCTGTATTTACTTTAACAGTTAATGAAAATAAGGGGGCATTTGTGATCTATGCCGTTCGATTCTAGGTGCTCTCACAGACCATTTTGGTAGAGCTCAAGAAACCAAACGACCCCCAAACACAGGATGGCTGTGTGTTGCCAAAATACCACCTGACTCAGACCAGACTCCCCCCTGAGGGGTGCACACCACTGCTTCAAGACCTTGGAGACCCAGATGCCTCTCCCAGATCTTTGGCACTGGCCAGTGTTGTCAACATTTTCCATTCCCAGTCAGATTTGCTTTTCTGGGGCGCCTGGGTGGCTCAGTCAGTGAAGCATTTGACTCTTGATTTTTGGCTCAGGTCCTGATCTCATGTTTCATGGGATCCAACCCCACATCGGGCTCGGTGCTGACAGTACAGAGCCTGCTCGGGATTCTCTCTCTCCTCTCTCTCTGCCCCTTCCCTGCTCACCCTCTGTCTTTTAAGAAATAAATAAATAAACATTTAAAAAAATAAAAAAGGATTCACTTTTCTGCTTTGTTCTAGGACTTAAATCCCTGTTCATCATTTCTGCTTCTTATTGAAACGCTTTGGTATCTCTGTTACTTCTGGTTGATTTTTCTTGGTAGTAACCGGGGTGACTTCTGAGAGACCCTTTGCTACCCTGGCTTGGTGACATCTGCTCAATATGCCTAATGGGGCTGGGACTCTGAACAGAGAAGCCTGTGATCCCTTCAGTGACAAGGCACTTCCTAAAGGTGTCTATCCGGGCCTTTAGTGATACCAGAGCTCTTGAGGCAGGATCCTGATTTCCGAGTATGGAGATGGGCCCAGGATTCCACTCCCCCGCCGCAAGGTCCCGCTTCCGCTGCTGCCATCTCCTGGTTGGAGGTACCTACTGCAATGAAAGGAATACGGCTCTGTGCTTCCTGCATTTCTTTAGGTCTTAGACGCCCATTTATTAAACAATTCATCCTGCATTCCTGAATTCCCAGCCGAGGCTCTCTGACCACCTCACCCCACCCCAGGCTCCTTGGGTTAGATTAGAACCAGTTAACATGAGGCCGCGGCCACAATAACATTTACAGTGGTGGGAGTGAAAGAACATTTAAAACTATGGATGCATTTTTAATAGGAGGGATGACTCAAGAACTCTGTCAGAGACCCCTAAATCTCCAGCAATTATTCTGGCAGGCATGGGAAACATTTTTTTTAACTTGAGATCATGGTCCACCCATATCACCACCTTAATAATTCAACTTCGCTAAGTTTCCGGTTTCAAATGATTTTTCAAAGCTCTCTGTTTCCATTACAGTGTGTTAAATTTCACGGAGAACTCCATAATCAGTGCTAATTAATCATTAATTCCTCATCCCGAGACTGTCAACAGCCTTCCTAGAGATGTTGAAAAGTAAATTCTAGGTTTAGTTAACTTCCTATTGACTGCATGGTCTCTGAAGCCATGATTTTAAATAGGCGAGAAAGTGATAGTAGCCCATCTGTTATTTCTGAATCTGAAAGCTGGAACAGCAGAATAAAAAAGACAATTAATACTGCTTGTCTTTTAAAAAAAATTAATAGGGGCGCCTGGATGGCTCAGTTGTTTGGGCGTCTGACTTTGGCTCAGGTCATGATCTTGCGGTTTGTGAGTTCAAGTCCCACATCGGGCTCCATGCTGACAGCTCAGAGCCTGGAGCCTGCTTCAGATTCTCTGTCTCCCTCTCTCTCTCTCTCCCTTCTCTGCTCATGCTGTCTTTCTCTCTCTCTGTCTCAAAGATGAATAAACATTAAAAAGAAAATTAAAAAAAATTAATAATAGAGGGGCATCTGGGTGACTCAGTCGGTTATGCTTCAGCTCGGGCCATGATCTCACAGTTTGTGGGTTCAAGCCCCGCATCGGGCTGGCTGCTGTCAGCCCAGAGCCTGCTTTGGATCCTCTGTCCCTCTCTCTCAGCTCTTCCCCCACTCATGCTCCCTCTCTCCCTCCCTCAAAAATAAACATTAAAAAAAAATTGATAATAGAGCATCTAAACCTGCAATTATTGCAAGTTTCTTATCACTATCTTTATTGAAGGATAAAAGTTATACTCTGTAAATTGTTCTTGCATGTACTTGCTTAAAAGATGGAACCATTTAAACAAAACATTTTTTCATGTTTGTCCTGTCTATATTTGTCTCAATGCTTGGATAGATGACAGAGTATCAGTGGACATTTTCCTACAGTAGGGTCTTTGGACTTAATGCATGCAAATGGAAAAGGAGGGGCGCTGTGTTGACTCCTGTCTCTGTCACTAACTGTGCGATCTTGGGAAAACTGTGTCACCTCTCTGAGCCTTAGTTTCCACAGTGGTAGAACTGAAAGCATGAAACTTACGGTTAGGGTTGTTTTTGTTGTTAGGTTAAATAATAATGTATGCTAAGCGTTAGTACTTGCCAAAAGATGGTAGACGTGTCTTAACATATAAAACTGAGCTCTTTTATTCATGTGAGAACGCAGACATGCATGTAAATCAGTCTCTTAAAAATGTCCCCTATTTAACCAGCTTACACTTTGTCCTTAAGTCTCAGTTGCTACATCTATAAAACGGGCTGTGGAGATGGCAATAATTAGAATTGTTTTGAGACAGATATTTTATGGGTTCTGTAATAATTTGCTCATCTGAATGCTCTATCATCTGGTTTCTTAGTCCCTCATTGTACTTTATACATTGAAAACATTTCACCTAAAATAAATCACAAATGTATTAGAACCCTGGCACTTTGTTACTCTGGGAATTTTTCTTGGCAGAAATTTTCGATGGTCGAACATTTGCAAAAGCAGCAGGTTGGCTTGTGTGTCGCAGGTTGGCAGACTGCTGGGCCCCGCCCCCTGAGATTTTGAGACGCCACTACATGCCTCTGGGGTGCAGAGAAGCGATTTAAACTGAGGTTTGCTTTCAGTTCACTCCTGTTGTCTCGTGGGGTCTGGAACTCTTCATTTTTAACAAGGACCCAGTGATGCTGGTGGCGGCCGGTCTAAGGGCCACCCTTTGAGAAATATGCCCTCGTCCTGTGGTCTCTAACGTGCAGTCTGCACAGTTGAGAGGATCTGGAAGACGCTGGAAATTCTACTTACCCTGTTACATAAAGCAAGTGAATCTCCGCTCACGGTTCATCCACCGGCGGCTTCGCCAGGCCCGCGCGGCGGATCGTCACGTGTCGCGGACTCGGAGAGACGCTCTAAAAGAAGAGCGATGTGGGAGTTGTCAGGCACAGGCGCTGCCGTGGCCGCCTTCCCTGCTTTGCTTTAAGCACGGTGTGATCTGGGTGCTTGGTAAGGGCTTACATAATCCAAAAACTATTTTTGCAAAATGGACAAGTGGGTTAGAAAATTCTAAATTCCCTACATCGAGGGTGAGTAAAGGAAGTCCAGCCCAACCAACGGAAAAGGGCAGAACCGATGCTTCTAGCCTGACGTCTTCATTAACCATAAAGTAAAACCTAGACCATTTAGCCACATCTAACAAGAAGCAATCGTCATGAGGATATGAAATATGGATTTACGTCCAGTACAGTTAATGCTGAAGTTTACCATCTCTGGGCAAGTATCTTGTTATTTCAGTGTGTTTTTGAGAGATTAATGATAGTATGAAGCCGTCAGAGTAGAATTTTTTAAATGAATTGTTTTTTTAATTTTTAAGGGAATTTTTTTTCTTGTAAAGGGAAGCATTTTATTTTTTTAATTAATTAATTTTTTAAATGTTTATTTACTTTGAGAGACAGAGAGAAAGCGAGCAGGGGAGGGGCAGGGAGAGAGAAGGCGAGAGAGGATTCCAAGCAGGCTCCACGCTGTCAGCACGGAGCCGGATGCCGGGCTCGAACTCACAAACCGTGAATGTGACCTCATGACCTGAGCTAAGATCAAGAGTCAGGTGCTTAACCGAATGAGCCACCCAGGCGTTCCTCGATCCTAACTTTCATAAGTCCACAAATCCCAGTCCTCTGGCTGCCCCACAGATTCTCCTGTACCCGGAGTGGTCTGCTCTTTATTCTCTTCTGTCTGAAAAATATGTTGCAGAAAAAAAATTACTCTGTGAAGTAAGCAGATCTTCAGCCTCAAGAACAAATCATTTTGTGTGTGTGTCGGTGGGTGATGGAAATTAATAGATTGTTTTATAGCTAAAATCTTATGTTTTGTAACTGACCAAAAAAAAAAAAAACACCCCCAAAAACAAACCTCCAAGCAGTGTTTTCTGTTCTGTATAACAAATTGCAGGCTGGCCCTTTTCCTTTTTTCTCTTTCTTTCCTTGTTTCTTTCTTTCTTTCTTTTTTTTTTTTTTTGGCTCTAATTACTGCACGGGAATTCTTTCACCAGATGACAAGCTGCAAACTTTTCATTGAATTTTTATCACCGAAGCATGAATAATGCATTCAGTCCTGAAATGTCACTGCGAACATCAAATGGTTTTACATTATGCATTCTTGCTGGAGTATCATGAAGCCAGCAATCTGGGAAGCAGCAGAGACAAAGGTTTGGAAAGGAAATTGGATACAAACTTGTCCTTTGCCTAGGAGGGATAAAATAAGTAGCAGAGGAATAAGTCCAGGGGCGCCCGGGCGGCTCAGTCGCTTAAGCGGCCGACTTCGGCTCAGGTCATGGTCTCACGGTCTGTGAGTTCCAGCCCCTCGTCGGGCTCTGTACTGATGGTTTAGAGCCTGGAGCCTGTTTCAGATTCTGTGTCTCCCTCTCTCTCAGCCCCTCCCCTGCTTGTGCTCTGTCTCTATGTCTCTCAAAAATAAATAAACATTAAAAAAAAAAAGTGCAACGACTGAGAATGAAAGTGTATTTTTAAAACCATAAATAGAAAAAAAAAAAGTAAAACTTGCCAGTGGGGACAAGTGGGGAAAAGCCAGAAGGTAGCCGGGAACAAGCGGTCTGGGGTGGAAGCAAGAGAAATGGGGAAATGCGAAACCTCGTAAGCAGAGGAATTGAGTTTGAAAGCGCAGGGAAATGGTATCACAATTTGGAACCATAGTAAAAAGGTAAGAAGTCTCAGGGACCGTTGGGAACATCTTCAAATATCTTCTGACTGAGGGGTCTCGAAGTAGAGATGGAAGGCTATTAGAACCCTACGTTTGAATGCGGTATTAGTTCCTGATAGCGCGTACCCTACTAGCATCCCTTTCCCTTAGGTTCTGAGAGGAATCCAGCCAGTTCAAATGTTCAACCGCTTTAGGGAATGTGCTGTCACTTGTCCACCCAACGGTTGTTTTCCTGTTTTTTTTCTTGCTAACAGAACCCTGACTTTAGAGTGTATGCCATCAAGGTCTCTTGATCGAGGGGAGGATGGGCCTCATCCCAGCCCCATGGAATTAATCATGACTAGCCTCGAGCAGCCGTGGTAATCCCACACCCTTTAACTAGTGATTGGTGGGGAGTGAGTCTGTGTTTTTCTATTGCTGTTGTAACACATAGGCACACAGCTATCACTGCCCAGTTTTGGAGGCCCTGTTTGGGCTGGCTCGCTTGGTTTCTCTGCTCTGAGTTTCGTAAGCACAGAATCAAGGGGTCAGCTGGCTGGGCCCTGATGACGATGCTCTGGGAAGGATCCGCTTCCAAGCATATACAGACTGTGGGCAGAATCCAGTTCATTGCGGCTGTAGGACTAACGTCGCCGTTTCCTTGCTGGCTACCGGCTGGGGGCTGCCTCTAGCTTATAAAAGCCTCTCTGCAGACTGTGCCGCAGACTCTTATCTCTCTGAGACAGCAACAATGTATCGAATCCTTCACACTGGAAATGTTTTTGATTTCTTCTGCTCAATCTTTCTTGCTCTGGAGGGAGTAGATGTTCTGTTGTTAAGGAGTTGGGTGGTTATATCGGGCCCCTGGATACTCTATTTTAAGGTTTGCAAACTTTAATGATACCTGCATATTCACAGGTTCCAAGGTTTAGAGTCTGGTTATCTTTGGGGGTGCATTATTCTTCCTACCGTAGTATGCAACCCATGTATGATCAAAGAAACAAGAGACGGTCCATTGGGAACTTCATTTCCTCGATGAAAAAGACATAAACTCTGCTCTTTTTTTTCCAGCTAGAGACGCTAGTATGGGGACAAGCTATGTGGGGCAGCAGCAGCCCCCTTGTAACCAGGAGCTCAAGAACCAGGATAAAAACATACAAAGGATGGTGGAGTGGGAGAGTAGAAAGCACCTGGATTCTCGAAGGCATTTTGGAACAGGAGAACCAAAACCAGTGATTGCTTTGGTCTGGATGGCTTGTCAGTTGAGGAAAAATATTTTCTTTAAGCAGTTTGCCTGTCACTGAATGTGACATTCTGAATGATATGTTGCTCCTAGCCTTAATTCCTGGAGCTCTACTGTGGGACAGACCTCTGCTTCTCCATGCTTAAAATGTAGCAGTGCCTAACCTGATGAAATTTACACAGTAATTTGTTATAAATGTCTTTAGTGGTGGTGCCAGCCTTAGTTCACCTTGAGACTGTGCTCAGGATGACAGGGCCCAGTGGTCAGAAAACCACAGCCCATGAGCCAAATCCTGCTGGCATAAGCCAGGGGAGCTAAGGAAGGTTTTTAGATTTTTAAACAATTTTTTTTTAATGTTTATTTATTTTTTAGAGAGAGACAGAGCACAAGCAGGGGAGGGGCAGAGAGAGAGGGTGACACAGAATCTGAAACAGGCTCCAGGCTCGGAGCTGTCAGCACAGAGTCCGATGTGGGGCTCGAACTCGGGAATGGCGAGATCATGACCTGAGCTGCAGTCGGACGCTTAACCGACTGAGCCATCCAGGCGCCCAGATTTTTAAAGTGTTGTTTAAACAAACAAACAAACAAAAAAGGACAAAAAAAAAAAAAAAGAATACGTGACCAGAGACCATGGGTGGCCATAAAGCTGAAAATATTTATCATCTGCTCCTTTACAGAAAAATCTTGCCACCCCTGTACCAGTCACACAGAGGACTATAACAATCATGGTGCCGAGATGAGGTTTACTAAGGAAAGACTCATTAGGTCAGCATTTAATGCCTTCGAGAAATGATTATAGATCACCATGTAAACCTTTTGGCACAGGTGAGGATGAATTCTATCTTCAAATTAAATTTCTTTTCAGCTCAACATTTATTGGATTTCTATTATTACAGGACTATGGAAGGCACTGAAGTTACATAATGAATCAAACAGGGTCCTAATGCAGCTTAAAATCGCCTCAGGGAGTCATCTTCTCCGGGAGAAATGATCTATGCAGTATTCCAAGCAAGAGATATGGGCTGGTATAAAAAGGATTGCATGCAAAATTTAAAAAAGAATGTTTACTTGTTTTGAGAGAGAGAGAGTGCGCGTGAGCAGGGGAGGAGCAGAGAGGGAGAGAGAACCCCAAGCAGGCTCTGTGCCGTCGGCACAGAGCCTGATGTGGGACTCCATCCCATGAGCCGTGAGATCATGACCTGAGCCAAAATCAAGATTGGACACCTAACTGACTGAGCCACCCTGGAGCCCCTTACATGCATA
Organism: Paguma larvata; assembly: GCA_030068075.1. Lineage (NCBI taxonomy): Eukaryota > Metazoa > Chordata > Mammalia > Carnivora > Viverridae > Paguma > Paguma larvata. Next base: position 1,332,079 of record CM057831.1, on the reverse strand, counting down.
ATTTCATACATATCTACCTCTTCCTAAGGGTATGGAGGCAAGGATGGGCAGCAGGTGCTTGGAAACTTGTGCCTGTAACTCAAGGTCACAAGGGTAGAAAAGGAACAACCATTTAATAGCTACTTTATAGTAATTATAACGTCAATCCTGAAAGGTGAACGCCATCTTGTAGTTTCTGCTTCAGGTCATTCCCCAGTGCCTGTATTGTTTTCACTAAACCAAACTCCCTCCTACAAGGAAGTCAGGGGTGAAGATAAAAGATGAAGGAATGATTCACAAATCTCTCAAACTCTGGGGAAGTAAAGATGGAAAGACTATAGAATAAGAATAAGAGAGGGCCAAACACAAAACCTGAAGGATTGCTTGCATTTAATTGTGGAAAGATGAAGGCAAGCGAGCAAAAAAACCTGAAAACAAGTGATCGGAATGTGTAGACTTAAGAGAGAGTTGTTTCATGGAGGCTAAGAAATTCAAAAGTTTTAAAAGCTTCAGCACCTTCAAGCACGGTAGATAAGGAGATGAGACAATTGAACTTGGCCAACAGGAGATATTTTATGTGTTGTCCAATTTGGGAGCCACTAGCCACATGCAGCTGTTTAATATTTTTTAAAATTTTTAAATATTTATTTTTGAGAGACAGAGCATGAGTGGGAGAGGGTCAGAGAGAGAGACACACACAGAATCTGAAGCAGGCTCCGGGTTCTGAGCTGTCATCGGAGAGCCCGATGCAGGGCTGGAACTCAGGAGCCTTGAGACCATGACCTGAAATCGATGCTCAGTCGAATGAGCCACACAGGCACTCTACAGCTGTTTAAATTTAATCAAAACTCAATAAAAATGTTCATTTATTTATTTTTAAGCTTGTTTATTTATTTTGAGAGAGAGAGAGAGCGCGCTTGAGCAGGGGAGGGGCAGAGAAAGAGGGAGAGAGAAAATCCCAAGCAGCTTCCACAAACCTTGAGATCATGAACTTGGCCAAAACCAAGAGTTGGAGGCTTACCTGGCTCAGTCACCCAAGCACCCCTCAATAAAATTTTGTAAAATTAAAAATTAGTTCCTTAGTTGTACTAGCAACATCTGAAATGCTCAAAGCCATGTATGGCTAGTGGCTACCAAACCGGACAACGCCTAAAACATTGCCATCATCACAAAGCCCTGTTGGAGTGTGTTTTTTGAAAGCATCCAGTTGTGCAGAAGTAGGAACCCAGTGGGGAGACTGGAGAGGTTGTCCCGTATCCTCTCCTTGGTAGTTGGCCGACCTGCGGTTGACTTGACCTTTCCAGCTTGCGCTGGCCTCCTCACTTTGGCAATTCGGCCTTACCCTCACCCTCTCTTTCCTGGGCTGTTGCAGTGGCCGACTATCTGCCTCCCAGCTTCTGTTCTTTCCTGCTTCTAACCTCTTCTCCACTCTGCAACACTCTAGCTGGGGCCATGTGTCTCCGCAGGTCCAACCTCAGGTTTTAGTGCAGCTCCACTGCGCTGGGGGGGAGGGGGGCGGATGGGGCAGGGCATCAGCGCTGTGGGCAATGATTTCTCTCTCGCTCCCGGCTCTCCTTCCCTGCGCTCACTCGGCTCTTAATACAATGCTGGCTGAATGGTGGTCAATGCAGTTGTGTCACACGAAGAATGGCTAACCCTCATCCTCTCCTGTTACCAAATCTTTTTCTTTTTTGTGTGCCGCTGCTGGGTCCTGGTTAACAGTTTGCTACTTCATTTTTATATTTTATATTTATATTTTATATTAAAATATATTTTATTTATTTTATTATATATATCATATATAATATATTATATTATTTATAATAAATACATTATATATATAAAAATATATTTTTTTACCAGCACAACATCCTGTTAAATAGTCTTTAGTCTCTCGTCCCGCCTCCCAGCAGAACCTCTGGTCCCAGACCCGCAGGACAGGATGGTTTCCGTGATTACAGAGCGTCTTGCGTGACTCGGGGCGGCTCCTCTTCCTTGCCTGCACCCGCCTAGGCGTTCTTCCACACGTCTTCCTGTCGCGGTGTGGTACTCACCATCCCCCCCGCACGTTCCTGCACATTCCCTCTGCTCTTTGTGGCCCACGCAATGTCACCTTCCAGACCCCAAGGTCCTTGCCCGTCCCTCTGAAAAGATTCAGGAGGAAAGATGCTTAAGGCTCAAAGAGTAAATGGGGTGAGGAAGGAGCATCATTGAGGGACCGAGGGACACAACCGGCTTGGCAGTGCCCCTCTCAACAGCTACGTAAAGTAAGGAGCACTCCCAACCCTCACTATTCCCGAGAGTAGGATAACCACACCTGCACGGTAACACGGGACCATTTACGGGAGGCCGATTTAGGCCGAAGGAGTGGCCGAGGCCCTCGGGGCGGTGAGGGGGATTGTGGGAGGTCTCTTCCCCGCCCCGCAGGCTCACGGGAAATGTAGTGCAGTTTCCTCCAACATGGCTGCGCCCAGGTGAGGGAATGCGCCGGTAGCCGCCGCCGCTTTCGGGGACAAGCCAGTTGAGGCTGGCGGAGGAGACGGCGCTGGCGCGGTGAGAGACCCGCCTGGGCCTTGGTGGCGATGTGAGGCACTTGTCAGAGGCGGGGGGGATGGGTGCAATCGCGCGTTCTCCTGTGGGCCTCTTCCGGGCTCCTCTGTCTGCCTCAACCGCGTGGGCCTGAGGACGGAGGGACGGGAGGAATGGCCGGAGCGGGCCCCTGGAGCGGTCGGTGGGCAGCGGGGTGTCTCTGCGTCGTCTGGTCTCGCCGGTGTGTGAGGTGCACGTGTGTGTGCGCGCGCGGTGCGGATGCTCACGTGACTTCGGTGTCACTCTTGGGTTTGCTGTGGGGTCGCAGTCTGGGGGGTGTTCGTCTGGCGCGATTAGGGCTTGTCCGACCTGTGCAGTGAAGGAAAGGCATTGCCGGTGGGGCTGGCGGCTCACACAGCTCACTCGTGCTCCTATTCGAGTAATCCCGGAGGCCCTTTGGCCGGTGGTGGTGTCAGGCGGTCGTTTTAGTTTTTAACAGGCATTTACGGGTTCCTTCTGGGTGCAGGGCACTCTAGTCTACGACCTCAAGTGGACGGCAATTTTCTGGGCGAGCCCAGCACTCAGACGCTGAATTGTAATACAGTCAGAAAACTGCACAGGTTAGAGATGCACCAAGTATTAGTGAAACATCGGAGAGGGCCGCCAGACTCAGAGTTATGGCGTGGTTTGGGAGGTAAGAAGGCAAGGTTACCTAAGTTTAGGGAGTAGGGGCTTGCTCAGTAAACGTTTATTGGGTGGCTTCTTGTTGCTAGATCTTGGTTTGGTGTATTTTTATTATATGATGATGATGATTTATTTTAAGTTTGAGACAGAACGAGTAGAGGAGGGACAGAGAGAGCCGGAGAGACAGATTCCCATGCAAGCCCCAGGCTGTCAGTGCAGAGCCCCTTGTGGGGTGGGGTCTCATGAACCGTGAGATCATGACCTGAGCCGCAATCAAGAGTGAGACGCTGAACTGACTGAGTCACCCAGTGTCCCTAGATCCTGTTCTAATAATACAGACAAAATCTCTACTTATTTTATTTTCTGGTAAGTTAGAGGACGAAGAGGAGGTGGTCAGTCGGTTAAGTGGCCGACTCTTGGTTTCAGCTCAGGTCGTGACCTCGTGGCTTGTGAGTTGGAGCCCTGCATTGGGCTCTCTGGTGTCACCAGAGATCTCTGTCTCTCTCTCTGTGCCTCTTCCCTACTCACAATTTCTCTCTCAAAAATAAACATAAAAATTTAATTTTCAGGGCACCCAGGTGGCTCAGTCAGTTAAGCCTCCTCCTCTTGATTTTGGCTCAGGTCACTATCTCACGGCGGCGAGATTGAGCCCCAAGCGCTATGCTGGGCTCTGTGCTGGGTGTGGAACCTACTTAAGATTCTCTTTCTCTCCCTCTACTCCTCCTCTCCTACCTCACCCCCACACACTCTTTCAAAAAAAGATTTGTTTTTAATTAAAAAATTTTTTTAATGTTTTTTATTTTTGAGAGAGAGACAGTGCAAGCAGGGGAGGGGCAGAGAGAGAGAGGGAAACACAGAATCCGAAACAGACTCCAGGCTCCGAGCTGTCAGCACAGAGCCCAATGTTGGGCTGGAACTCACAAACTGTGAGATCATGACCTGAGCCGAAGTCAGACGCTTAACCTACTGAGCCCCCCAGGTGCCCCTTTAATTTTCTTTTTTAACAGGCAATACAATTCGAATAGCTACTAAATTCAAACGTTATGAGAGAAGAAAGCTTCCTCTCATTCCTGTACCCATCTACCCATTTCCCCTTCCTGGAGGCAGCCCTTATCACTAATTTCTTGCATGTTCTGAAGATTTATGTGTACAGCCTGTGTACCTGTAATTTATAAACAGGACTCATTTGATAGGAATTTGCCTACAAGCACAGGGACATTTTTCTTTCTTCCTTCCTTCCTTTCCTTCCTTTCCTTCCTTTCCTTCCTTTCCTTCCTTTCCTTCCTTTCCTTCCTTCCTTCCTTCCTTCCTTCCTTCCTTCCTTCCTTCCTTCCTTCCTTCCTTCCTTCCTTCCTTCCTTCCTTCCTTCCTTCCTTCCTTCCTTTCCTTCCTTCCTTCCTTTCCTTCCTTCCTTTCCTTCCTTCCTTTCCTTCCTTCCTTTCCTTCCTTCCTTCCTTCCTTCCTTCCTTCCTTCCTTCCTTCCTTCCTTCCTTCCTTCCTTCCTTCCTTCCTTCCTTCCTTCCTTCCTTCCTTCCTTCCTTCCTTCCTTCCTTCCTTCCTTCCTTCCTTCCTTCCTTCCTTCCTTCCTTCCTTCCTTCCTTCCTTCCTTCCTTCCTTCCTTCCTTCCTTCCTTCCTTCCTTCCTTCCTTCCTTCCTTCCTTCCCTCGCTTCCTTCCTTCCCTCGCTTCCTCCCTCCCTCTCTTTTTCTTTCTTTCTCTCTTTCTTTCTTTCTTTCTTTCTTTCTTTCTTCTTTCTTTCTTTCTTTCTTTCTTTCTTTCTTTCTTTCTTTCTTTCTTTCTTTCTTTCTTTCTGTTTTTATTTATTTTTGAGAGAAGACAGGGTGTAAGGTGGGAAGGGACAGAGAGAGAGACACACACATACACAGAATCTGAAGCCGACTCCAGGCTCTGAGCTGTCAGCACAGAGCCCAAGGCAGGGGCTAAACTCCGAACCACAAGATATGACCTGAGCCAAAGTGAGACAGCCAACTGAATGACCCACCCGTACGCCGCCAGGAACGTATTTCTAGACTGTTTTGGTTCATTATAGGCACCCCGTTATTCAAGAAGGGCAGGACCACAGAAATTACTATTACCACTTAGGGGGATATCCAATAGGATATGTTGGGGTTCAACTTACTAGCAGAGTCTGTGGGATCTCTAAACTGTTGTTATCCTACAGAGAGTGTGCTTAGACTGTCTTTGATTAGACTGGACTCAGTATGGCTAAGAGTCTATCTAGTAAATAGTGACCTCACCCCCATCACACTCCCACAGCCTGGCAAGGAGCTTCCAAACCTTTGTGCAATAGTAGAAATTTCTCGGCCAGGGAAGTGGGTTTGTTAGAAAGGAGGCACCCCCGGGCCTCAGCTGCTGCCGTCAGCCCGCTCCTTGTTGAGGTGACTCGGACCTGCTGGGCCAGCGCACTGCTCAGTCCCTGGAACGGGGACACGTGAGCCTCCGCGGCTCTCTGGGTTTGCCCTTCTTCACGTGTAATGACACCGTGTGAGGGAAGAGGGGAACGAGGATGGCGGAATGCGGTCGTGAGGCTCCACCTACTGGTCCTGGGCTCTTGGCGTCCTGCTTGTACAAACACGTATTCGGCATCTTTTCTTTCTCCTTTCTAACACTCTGCAGTCTTTGCTCATGGGACATATTAAGAAGAAAAATCTTAAGTGGTTCATCCCTTGTTTTCCATTTAACGCTGCAAGAATGCCGTTCCAAGATGATGACCTTGGGATAGAACGGCAGTGAGGTAGTTCTTTGAGGGCCCTCAGCTTTCCTGTGTCGTCTTAAACTATTCTGACCTGACTCTTCGGGAAGTTATCAAAAATTTATTAATAGATGTGTTTAATCCTTTTAAGAAATTTGTGAGATAGCATCAGAATTCAACACAGCCAGACACAAGTTAAAGCAGTGAAAACAGATTTTATTTCCTAACTTCTGACAGTAGGGGAAAGAGCTGAGCTCCTTTCCAATTTGTGACAAATGATTTGGATGTTTTAAAAGGAGAATAGGAAGGGGGAGCAGAGCAGGAGCTCCAAAGGGGAGAGAAGGGCAGAATTACAAAGGATTGGTCAGTGCAGAGGCAATTAGGCCAGCTGTGTTTGCTGGCTAGCGGTTGTCAAAGTTAGGTTTCTGTCCTTCTGCGGAGACTTGGACAGAGTCCCCAGACTGTATTCCAAAGGAATGGCTCTGAGGGACCCCCGAGCTGCAAGAGATACGTATTCACAACCGTAATCCCCTTTTAGTAAATACTTTAAGAAAGGGAGGTCAGGGGCTGTTGACAGGTGTTGCTCGAACAAATAGTAAAATTTCCTGGCAGCATTTTTAGTTTTCTCAGGCAGGCATTTGAATGGGGGTACTGGGGACATGCTGGTTTTCTGCTGCTGGAAGCCATGGTAGAGTTAGGTCAAGTTTTTTAGTGCGGGCGTTAGGTGGAGTGATGCATCCCCATTTTACAGGTGGGGGACCTATGCAGAGAAATAACTCTCCCAGGGTCTTGCAGCTAATGAGTGGTTGAGCGGAGATTGGAATGGACAACCTGAGCCGCTCAACACCGTGTTGTACTGTCTCTTAGCACCGACCGAGGCTCTCGGGAGACCATGATCCTTGTCCTCAAACAGGCATGGGCCAGACACTGGAACAGATCATTATGATTAGTGCAGTTGTAAAAATCTCCATTCGGCTGTCCTCTGCCTGTCTGTCGAGGACACCAAAAGCTTTCCTTCTCACCTGGTTTCTTCTCCTCTCAGCCGCTTCATACTGCCAGCCAGACACTCCCCAGTACCTCACACACGTCATACCCTAAATCCTACTCATCACCACGTCGTCCTGACCTTCTGACTTTCGGAGTCACTCCAGTTTTGGAGTGCCGTTGCTAGTCTCAGGCTGTGCCGTGTTAGTGAGTGATCTGTGTTTGCTCTTTCCCTCATGTCTGGGTAGTCACTAAGTCCCCCTGATTGTACTAGAACTTTCCTTGTGTCCTCCCCTGTCTCCCTGTTTCCTGCCTTCTCACAGCCTCCACCCGGCCCCCCCCCAAGGCCCCCTTATCGTTTCTACTTGCCAGGCGGGATCATGTAGGTCCTCTTGCCTCCATCCCCCTGCTGTGCCGTGCTTCCCTCCCTCACATGCTCCCCGTGTGTCAGGTGAACTCCTTCCGGGCTGTTCTTTCCCTTGCTCAGCATTTTCTCTCTAGACATAAAGATTACTAATTAGAGTTTGGGCTGTTTATGAGCTCTTTTGAGCTGTTTTGGAATACGATTTTGTTTAACTTCCTGCATTTATGTTGTTTGCTAACTTTGAAGACTCTCAAGTGTGTGCCGAGTGGGATTGGTGGATCAGCCAGCATGCTCTGCTCTGAAATTTTGCCTGCCTCTCCCTGCCTTTGCCAGCTGTGTCCATTTCTGTATGGAGCTTCTGTTGTCTCCTTGGGTACCCTCCTTCCAGATGGCTCCGTGTTCTTCCCGTCCTTCAGCCCTCAGCTCACGTCAGCTGTTTTCAAGTACCCCCAGATTTTTCCAGTAAACGTCGATCTTTTTTTTTTTTTCTAATTCACAGCACATCTGAAGACTGTATGATTAACAATCATAAAAAGATGTGTCGTTCTTTCATCGCTTAGTGTCTGTGTGTTTTCCTCAGCAAGTGTAAGCTGTGTGTTGTGGTTGTGGGCTGTAGGTGCTGAGACCATCAGTAGGAGTGTGTGTATTTGCCATTATCATCGTTTATCCCTTCAGCCCATTTTCATTGAGCACATGCTATGTCTAGCATCCCCTGCTCTCTTGGGGTTTACCTCTTGAAGGGGGAACTAAGCCAATAAAGGAATCATCACAACTTACGTTAAAATTTGTGAACAGAATGAATAGGCTACTGTAAAAGCATGAGGTAGGGTGCTGATTCGGGTCGTGCGAAGGCCTTTTTGGGAAAGTGCTTAGTAACTACTGCTGACTGGCATAGTTAGTAAAAGGCAAACACAGTTCTATGGGGTTCTTACATCTGTATTTAAAAATTATGGATATAGAAATATATAACATGTACTGCTTAAAAAAATCTTCCGTCTGTATTTAAAAATTTTAGATACAGAAGTAGGTAATGTGTACTGCTTAAAAAATAAAATACACTGAAACCTCCATGTGGCTTAAGAAAGACCTTTGATGCTTTTGTATGTGGCTTTTATATCACATTCCTCTCCTCCTCCCAGAAATACCTTCTCTCCTGCCTATTCTCTTTATTGTTTCTTTGCTTTTCCTTGCATTTTGCTGTGTATGTATTTCTAAACAATATATGGCTTACTTTTGGGTTTTGAAGTTTTGGGTTTATGTAGGTGGAATCATACTATATATTCTGTGAATTTTTTGTGTCACGCCGCCTTTTTTTTTTTTTCTTTCCTAACATTTCGTTTGTGAAATTTGTCTGTGGCACATTTTACCTAGGCCTTCCTAAGTGAGGGGTATATACCCGTGGGTGATACAGTGATTTAATAGAGCCAAAGCATTGGAACGTTTTGTAGAATCCCCAGAGATGCTATTAGTGTCCTTGCTTCTTTGTTACCTTCTTAAATATTCCTTTGTTGTCCAGGCATTTGTTTGTTTTCACTTCTCTTGGTTGGTGAAAAGTTAACATTTTTAAAAACTGTCACATAGAAATATTTATAAACTATAGAATATATGAATAGCATCCTTAAAACTCCCTTTGGGATTCTTAAGGTTGACATTTTGTATCTTTTTTTTCTTTTTTTTTTTTTGCAGTACTGCCATGGACGGCCACCATCAAAGTAATTACAAACTGAATAAAACTGAGAAGAAGTTCTTAAGGAAACAGGTGAAAGCCAGGCATACTTTGCTGAGACATGAAGGCATTGAGACAGTATCCTATACGACCCAGGTGACCTAAAATTATTATTATTTGAATGTAAATGTACTCCCATGTTAATGTGTGACAGAAATATTAGTTAATAATTGCTCAGAGAAGAGGGCTGTGATTGTTCAGTCGTGTGTTACATCTCTATTAAATATGCATAGAACCTGCTAGCTCTCTGTTTGCGGACAGACTTTGAATTTCCATTGATTGCGTTGGTTAAACTAGAAGAAGTTATGGGTACATATTAATGACAGAAAAACCGTATAACTGTTTATGGTTTACAAAGCATTGTCACATTCATTATTGTATTAATTCCTTAAGAATTCTCACATATAGGGGAGAAAACTAAGGTTCTGAGAGGTTGTGTTGTGTCCTTTGATGTAGGGCGGCTGAATAGAACTCGAGCCGTGTCTTTTGTAACCTAATGCAGTCTTCTCCCCTCTTCCTAACTTCATTTTTGTTATAAAGTATTTTGATCATACGCTACAAGACATTTTTTTAATTTATAAAGATGTTTCATTTTCCGATGACCGTAATTCAATCATATCCATATATATAAATATGAGACATCTTGGACCGTGGGTTGAGAAGAACTTACTTTAACTCTTAGTTTCTCCTCTTACTTGGACATGGGCAGTGCCTGTGATCTCAGCTCTCTTCATTTTAAAGACCTACTCCTGCACCCTTTTTATTCTCTTGATTGGATTGTTAGATGCTAACGGGAACGTGTATGTGACGGTACTCACTAGTCATTAAAATTCTGTGTGACTATCAAGCATCTTTTCTGGGTGTAGGGAGTAGGAAGGAAGCTCAGCCGTCAGGTAACTGAGGGCAGGAGACATGCCTTTGAGAAGATGAAGCTGGGATTAAAACTTGGTGGCTTGACTCTCAGGCCGGTTCTCTTCCCTTACATCATGATTACGCTGTCTTCCGTGACGAGTTAAGGTTGACATATCTTCCGCCCATTTCTTCACTGGATTATTTGTTTTTCGGGTGTGGAGTTTGGTAAGTTCTTTATAGATTTTAGATACTAGTCCTTTATCCGATACGTCATTTGCAATTATCCTTTCCCATTCCGTCGGTTGTCTATTAGTTTTGTTGGTTGTTTCCTTTGCCGTGCAGAAGCTTTTTATCTTGATGAGGTCCCAATAGTTCATTTTTGCTTTAAATTCCCTCGCCTTTGGAGATGTGTTGCATAGAAAATTGCTGCGGCTCAGGTCAGAGAGGTTTTTTCCTGCTTTCTCCTCTAGGATTTTGATGGTTTCCTGTCTCACATTCAGATCCTTCATCCATTTAGAGTTTATTTTTGTGAGTGGTGTAAAGAAGTGGTCTAGTTTCCTTCTTCTGCATGTTGCTGTCCAGTTCTCCCAGCACCATTTGTTAAAGACGCTGTCTTTTTTCCATTGGATACTCTTTCCTGCTTTGTCAAAGATTAGATGGCCATATGCTTGTGGGTCCATCTCTGGGTTCTCTATTCTATTCCATTGGTCTATGTGTCTGTTCTTGTGCCAATACCATGCTGTCTACCGCTGACTACCGCTTTGTAGTAGAGGTTAAAATCTGGGATTGTGATGCCTCCCGCTTTGGTGCTTTGGTTTTCTTCTTCAGAATTACTTTGGCTATTCGGGGTCTTTTGTGGTTCCATACAAATTTTAGGATTGTTTGCTCTAGCTTTGAGAAGAATGCTGGTGCAATTTTGATTGGGATTGCAGTGAATGTGTAGATTGCTTTGGGTAGTATTGCCATTTTAACAATATTTATTCTTACGATCCATGAGCATGGGATGTTTTTCCATTTCCTTGTGTCTTCCTCAATTTCCTTCTTAAGTTTTTTATAGTTTTCCACGTAAAGGTCTTTTACATCTTTGGTTAGGTTTATTCCTAGGTATTTTATGGTTTTTGGTGCAATTGCGAATGGGATTCACTTCCTTATTTCTCTTTCTATTGCTTCATTGTTGGTATAAAGGAATGCAACCGATTTCTGTACGTTGATTTTGTATCCTGCAATTTTGCCAAATTCATGGATCAGTTCTAGTAGGCTTTCAGTGGATTCTGTTGGGTTTTCCATGTAAAGTATCATGTCGTCTGCAAAAAGTGAAAGTTTGACTTCATCCTTGCCTATCCTGATGACGTTTATTTTGCTTTGTTGTCTGATTGCTGATGCTAGGACCTCCAACCCTATGTCAAATAGCAGTGGCGAGAGTGGACACCCCTGTCGTGTTCCTGATCTCAGGCGGAAGGCTCTCAGTTTTTCCCCATTGAGGATGATGTTAGCTGTGGGCTTTTCATAAATGGCTTTTATGATGCCTAAGTATGTTCCTTCTATCCCACTTTCTCGAGCGTTTTTATTAAGAAGGGATACTGTATTTTGTCAAATCCTTTTTCTGCATCAATTGACAGGATCATATGGTTCTTATCTTTTCTTTTGTTAATGTGATGTATCACGTTGATTGATTTACAAATGTTGAACCATCCCTGCAACCCCGGGATGAATCCTATTTGATCGTGATGGATAATTCTTTTTATATGCTGTTGGATTCTGTTTGCTAATATCTTGTTAAGAATTTTTGCATCCATGTTCATCAAGGATACCGGCCTGTAGTTCTCTTTTTTTGCTGGGTCTCTATCTGGTTTGGGAATCAAAGTGATGCTGGCTTCTATGTGTCTGTTCTTGTGCCAATACCATGCTGTCTTGGTGACTACCACTTTGTAGTAGAGGCTAAAGTCTGGGATGCCTCTTGCTTTGGTTTTCTTCTTCAATATTACTTTGGCCATTCGGGGTCTTTTGTGGTTCCATATAAATTTTAGGATTGTTTGCTCTAGCTTTGAGAAGAATGCTGGTGCAATTTTGATTGGGATTGCAGTGAATGTGTAGATTGCTTTGGGTAGTATTGCCATTTTAACAATATTTATTCTTACGATCCATGAGCATGGGATGTTTTTCCATTCCCTTGTGTCTTCCTCAATTTCCTTCTTAAGTTTTTTATAGTTTTCCACGTAAAGGTCTTTTACATCTTTGGTTAGGTTTATTCCTAGGTATTTTATGGTTTTTGGTGCAATTGCGAATGGGATTCACTTCCTTATTTCTCTTTCTATTGCTTCATTGTTGGTATAAAGGAATGCAACTGATTTCTGTACATTGATTTTGTATCCTGCAACTTTGCCAGATTCATGGATCGGTTCTGGTAGGCTTTTGGTGGATTCTGTTGGGTTTTCCATGTAAAGAATCATGTCGTCTGGGAAAAGTGTAAGTTTGACTTCATCCTTGCCTATCCTGATGCCTTTTATTTTGCTTTGTTGTCTGATTGCTGATGCTAGGACCTCCAACACTATGTTAAATAGCAATGGTGAGAGCAGACATCCCTGTCGTGTTCCTGATCTCAGGGGGAAGGCTCTCAGTTTTTCCTCATTGAGGATGATATTAGCTGTGGGCTTTTCACGCTGAGATACCGCCTCACACCAGTTAGAGTGGCTAAAATGAATAAATCAGGAAATTATAGATGCTGGCGAGGATGTGGAGAAGCAGGCACCTTCCTCCACTGTTGGTGGGAATGCAAACTACTGCATCCGCTCTGGAAAACGGTGTGGAGGTTCCTCACAAAAATGAAAATAGAGCTACCCTATGACCCAGCATTAGCATTGCTAGGAATCTACCCAAGAGACACAGGAGTGCTGATGCATAGGGGCACGTGTACCCCAATGTTCATAGCACTTTCGACAATAGCCAAATCATGGAAGGAGACTAAGTGTCCATCAAGTGACGAATGGATAAAGAAGATATGGTACATATATATATACATACATAATGGAATACTATGTGGCAATGAGAAAGAATGAAATCTGGCCACGTGTAGCAACATGAATGGAACTGAGGGTATTATGCTGAGTGAAATAAGTCAGTCACAGAAAGACAGATACCATATGTTTCCACACATTAGGTGGATTTTGAGAGACTTAGCAGAAAACCATGGGGGAGGGGAAGAGAGGAAAAAAAAGCCACAGTGAGGGAGGGAGACAAAAGACTAAGAACAAACTGAGGGGTGAGGGAGTGTGGGAGAGGGGAGAGTGGGTGACAGGCACTGAGGAGGGCACTTGTTGGGATGAGCACTGGGTGTTGTATGGAAACCAATTTGACAATAAATTAAAAAAAAAAAAAGGTTGACAAACGAGTACTCTGTTGAGGGAGATTTAAATTAGTGAGTAAAAGGCCCATACTTAGATTTCATTAAACACCATATTAATGACTTCAGAGAATTAAGCCAAATTCCGTAAAGAGGATAGAATACATAATACACTAGAAGTGATTTGCCTGCACGCACTTCACTGTTTCTGCCAAGAGCCGGCGAGACTGTGAGATGCTCAGGAGGTGAAGCTGGCCTGCTCTCCTCTCCTCTCTCTCCTCCCGAGCATAACTTGCTTTCGTTTCCTTCCAGCGCTGTGGAGAGAAGTGGTACGGAAAGCAATGGGTTATGTTTCTTTCCTGCCTTGGAGCTGGTTTCTAGTGGATCTGTTTTCTTAGAATTTCTAGAAGCTTTAATCCCACATTTATGGCTTGATGTGGAATTAAATGTGTTCTTATTTAGGCTTGGTTATTTTTTCTCTGCAGTATTTTTCAAAGAAAAGAATAAAATTGTAGAAGGACGGTTAATTGTGTATTGTCTATCCAGGGGAGAACAAATGTTTCCACGATGCGTTACAAGTCTGCTTGTCTTTGTGCAAATTTATACCCAAAATGTGATTTTTCCAGAGCAGTGATCCTCAAATTGTCAGCCCTGAAGATAACTTTAAAAACATTCTGAATTCTCTACTTCGTATTACGGGGAAAATTGCTTGCCTGAACAATTATAAATAAGACAATTATTCCTTTTAATTATGTTGTGTGACTCACTGTAGAAACCGCCCTCAAGGCACTTAGACAGCGTCTTCGAGGGCCTCACCGTGCTCCTCAGTTTCCACATGGGATAAGGGACGCCTGATGTTCATAACACCTTTTCATTTCCTCAGGATTGGGAATTCGGGAACGTAGAAATGTTTTCGTGCTATGGCTGTGTATAACCTGAGTATTTTAGTACTTTTATTTATAAACCATGTCGGGCGAGGTCCAAGGCAAGCCATCTTAGACTAAGTTTTATACCGTGTTTTGTATCATTGTACAAGTGTGCTCGTTTACTGTGTGTATGTGTGTAATGTACGTGCATACGTGTGAAGTACTGACTCTTCCATGACAGCACCGAGCTTTGCTTTTCTCGTTAAGCAGCTGTATAATGCTATTGCATTCTTTTAAAACAAGGTTCGAGATATTCTCATTTTGTGTGTATGAAACTAAAATATTCTGGTCTCCAGCTTTCTATAAATCAAGGGTTTCAAAGTATTGTCCGCTGGTCAAATCTGGTTTGTAAGCTAAGAATGAATTTTAAAGGATTGTTGAAAAATAAAGACAAGAGTATGTGACAGACTTACATGACCTCTGTGGACCCTAAAATATTTACTGTCTGGCCCTTTTCAGAAAAAGTTTAATACCTGGTATAAACGATAAAACTGATAAGCCATCAGTGCTTTCCTTTTCTTATGCACAAAGGTTTTAGTAGTCGTAGATCATAAGCTAAAATGTTAACTAACACTGTATAGAATTGTTTTGTTTTTGTTTTTTTAAATATTTGTTTATTTTGAGAGAGAGTGTGTGTGGGAGCGGCAGAGACAGGAGAGAGAGGGAGAGTCCCAGACAGGCTCTGCACTGTCATCACGGAGTCTCATGCAGGGCTTGAACTCACAAACCGTGAGATCATGACTGAGCTGAAACCAGGAGTCAGACGCTTAACCCACTGAGCCACCCAGGCGCCCTTAGAACAATATTTTTTAAGGGATGCTGTGATTGTAAGAGATGCTGGGCCATAAGCTTCAGAGTAAAAACAGGAACCTTTTCTCCCTCCCTTCCCTCCCCCCACCCCACCGCCAAAACAGATCCCTGGGATACAGTTGACATGGGGCTACAAATAACAGGAAGGAAGCATGAAGCTTACTAAGGAAAAGTTTTCATGGCAAAATGACTGAATTACTCAGACACAAAGAAATATTTTCCTGTTTTATGTTCAGTAGAAGCTGTGGTTGATTTTTCTTTGAGCCAGTACCTTTATTTTTAGTTTTTAGTAAACATTGTAGCACGGTTATATCAAAAGTGTGGATTCTGGAAAATGATAGAAGTAGGTTTGAGACACAACTCCCCCTAATCACTACCTTAACCTAATTTTTCGCCTCTTCAGTTTCTTCCTCTGTGAGGTGGGGTTAACATTAACCACCTCGTAGGCTTGTTGTGAAGCTTCTGTTAACAAGGATTAAGTAGGTAAAAGCTTATAGCAGAGGATCTGGCAAAATAAGTATCATGTAACTCCTTACTCCTTCTCTACGTCCTAATTCTCTTTCATTGTGTTAAATTTATAAACAGTAATAAATGTCATTTTAATTTGTATGGCCATTAAGAAAGGAATATTTTGCTGAAAAGGGTATTTAAAAATCACATATTATTTACAACATAGGTGTACTTTTTAATCCTCAGTATTTAACAAATTGATTTACATACCATGTATGAAATTAGAAAACCAAATAACCACCGTAAGAAAACCTTTTTCCTCATCTTAATTACACCTTTGTGGAAATCTTATTTGAAAATAGTCTTATTTTAAAATCTTATTTGAAAATAAGTGGGTTGATACTAATTGCTTCTGTTTTTTTCTTTTGTTTTTGTTCTGTGCGTGTATGTGTTTCGAAGAGCCTGGTTGTCGCCAACGGTGGACTGGGTAATGGCGTCAGTAGGAACCAGCTGCTCCCCGTGTTAGAGGAGTGTGGATCTGTAGACGCTCTCTTAATGCCTCCCAACAAGCCCTACTCGTTTGTGAGATACAAAACTGCAGAAGAATCCAAGAAAGCCTATGTTACCCTAAACGGAAAAGAAATAGTGGATGATTTAGGACAAAAGATCACTCTGTACTTGAATTTTGTGGAAAAAGGTATTTGCATATGGGCATCTTTTAAAACAGTTGTTGCTTTTGGGTGAGTTTTCTTGTCACAGGAGGTGTGGTTTTTGTGAAACCAGACAGGACTTCAGTTAAGTGATCTGTCTTTGTTTTCAGACCGTCTTTACCCACCTAGTTTGTTCCAGGCGTGGGGCTGAGTGGCTAAAGGGACGTGAATTACACACAGCCTCCCTTCATGGGGCTGGGCCTCCAGCCCCAAGGATGTGTGTTACGTCTGTTCCTGACTTTGGAACGCTGCTTCCTGTGTTTTTCCAAATTTCGTGTTGAGGATTCGGATGACCGGTTTTGCCGTCTACCCAGAAGCTTTCAGTTCATCACTTTAGAACTAACTGTGATCCAGCCGACTGTGTGCCAGACTTCCCGCTTGTGGAGGCCACGCTGCAGCCACCAGACCCCTGAGGCTTCATAGTGGCAGCGTCCAGTAGAACTCTCTGTGACAATAGAAATGTTCGGATGTTCATAGCAGCGCTGTCCAACCTGATTGTGGGATTGAGGAACTGATTATTTAGTTTAATTTTATTTAAGGTAACTAATTTAAATAAAAGCTTTATAGGCTGACTTACAGAACTGCTAGGGAGATTATTCTATCTCTTCACCATTGCCCCATGGAAATAAAATGTACTGAGATGAACTTTGATTTAGACATCTCGTGTCCTATTAAATTCACTTGCCACCTCTTTTTTTTTCTTTTTAAGTTTATTTATTTTGAGAGAGAGAGAGTACAAGCAGGGGAGAGCCAGAAGGAGAGGGGGAGAGAGAGAATCCCAAGCAGGCTTCACACTGACAGCTCAGAGCCCAGTGCGGGGCACGATCTGAGGAACCACGGGATCATGACCTGAGCTGAAACCAAGAGTTGGACACTTAAGTGACTGAGCCCCGCAGATGCCCTAACTTGCCACCTCTTTCGGCAAGGTCATGTTTTGTTCAGATACCCTGGGGACTGGTAGGAGAGCATAATCTGACCAAATGTATATGTTTGTTAAGTAAGACTCAAAGGAAACTTTTAAAGACTTTTTAAAGATATATATTTGGAGTTAGAATTCACAGTATTTAATAGGTGTTTAATTTAAAATCTGACATAAGCTTTACAGATTAAAAAAAAAAAAACATTATCTCTATATAGTATGTGTGTATGATTGGCTTTTGAAAACTGAGTGGTTTGGGAGTAAGTTTTAATCAGAAAATACTGTCCTTGGGTTTTCCCCTAGTCAGTATGTTGAACACCTGGTAAGAAGTTGCACAGAATGAGTTCTAGAATGTTCTTTATTTGAAATCCCGTGTTAGATCAAGATGTACTTCCAAGACTGTTGTTACATGTTTATAACCTTGGAAATAATTCTTTAAAAAAGATTTTTTTTAAGTTTATTTATTTTGAGAGAGAGAGTATGAGCAGAGTAGGGGCAGAGAGAGAGAAGAGAGAGAATCCCAAGCAGGCTCCACGCTGTCAACACAGAGCCTGATGTGGGCCTCGAATTCACAAACTGTGAGATCATGACCTGAGCCCGAATCAAGAGTTGGAATCAAAACTGAGCCACCTGGCGCCCTGCCTTGTAGATAATTCTTGGTAGAAATGACTAGACATTCATTCAGCTGTGTCATAGATGGTCTGATAACCGCTACCAGAGAGCCACTGAGTAACAAATACAAGGGGTATTTTTAATCTTTTTTAAAATCTATTTTTAGAAAACGAAGTATGAATTTCTTATATTATAAATTGCCAAATATTTATCAGGTGATTCACTATTTGTATTTCTGAAATAGTAGTAAAATCTAGTAGACATTTATATTATTATTGTTGTGAATTTTTTTTTAATTTTTTTTTTTTAACGTTTATTTATTTTTGAGACATAGAGACAGAACGTGAGCAGGAGAAGGGCAGAGAGAGAGGGAGACACAGAATCCGAAACAGGCTCCAGGCTCTGAGCCGTCAGCACAGAGCCCGATGCGAGGCTCGAACTCACAGACCTCGAGATCATGACCTGAGCTGAAGTCGGCCGCTTAACTGACTGAGCCACCCAGGCGCCCCTGTTGTGAATTTTTATATTACATGATTTACTCAGCAGAAAAGCTTTAGAAATCATGCCTATGCCTAACATGAATGACGCGATCCCTAACAGGAAATGTGAATTGCACTGTTCCCTTTCATCATAAATTCTGTCTTTTTTTTTTTTTTTATTTCACAATGCATCTATCTTAAACTTTGACAGACACAAAGACTGAACTTATTTTAATACATACCAAATAATTCCTCATATAATATTTTAATTGCTTTAAAGTAAGGTTTTTGTTGTTGTACCTTTTTCTGTTACTTGATCATTGTTAGTATCAAGAACCTAAGGGCCAAAATGAGCATTTAAATTTGTTTTAAATATTTAGAGACAATCTAGCTTTTAAGTAGAGGAATGCATTATAGATATTATGAGAAACCTTGTTTCTTAGGTTTAGAAAGCTCAATCGAATAATATTGAAGTAAATTATTGTTTTATTTGCTGTTGGTAACTGTAGTGTTATGTACCATAATTTTTATCTTGGTCTTTATTTTTAGATTTTCCTATGTAATCTGCCTGTAGCATTCTTATTTATGAATATGAGGATTGGGAAATATAGGATCTGATGAATGGCTATGGACAGAATTATTTGTATTTAGAAACTTTAAGTTGTGTGCGTGACTGTTTTAATTCGGTTTCCCACAGCACAATGGAAGGAGTTGGGGCTTAAGGCCTTACCTCCAGGCCTCATGGTAGTAGAAGAAATTATTTCTTCTGAGGATGAGAAAATGCTTTTGGAAAGTATTAATTGGACAGAAGGTACAGACAATCACACTGGTAAGTAAAACTTTTAAAATGTGTTATTTAAACGTCTCTGCAAAATGCCATGTCACTGCTCCTCCTTTCCTCCTCCTCCTTTATTAAACCTTCTAGGGGCGCCTGGGTGGCTCAGTCGGTTAAGCACCGACTTCGGCTCAGGCCATGATCTCACAGTTGGTGAGTTCGAGCCCCGCGTCGGGCTCTGTGTTGACAGCTCGGGGCCTGGAGCCTGCTTTGGATTCTGTGTCTCCCTCTTTCTCTGCCCCTCCCCTGCTTACACTCTGTCTCTCTGTCAAAAGTAAATAAACATTAAAAATTTAAAAAAAACAAAAAATACCTTCTAATATTTCCTCAGAAGTATGGAAAGTAGCCTAGATCTCATGTTAGGGAAGTCATACCAATAATTCTTAGGAGCGTTAATCATAAATGACATTTATATAGCTATCAATTTTAAGCTCCAAGCGACTTAACAGTTATCAGCTAACATTTGTAGAGCTAACACGGATAAGCCCTTTCACATGTGTCATCTTCTTCGGTCCTGTCCCCGCTGAGGCACATTTCCTGTGAGGAATCAGCAGTTCCCAAGGCAGGAAGAGCCTCCTGGAGAGTCTTGCAAATTAGTTACCCGGACTCTTTCCAGATCTTTAACGTCTTGTGGTTAGCAGTGTGTGTGTTTAACTCCTTCAGGTTGACTGGAGGGAAACTCGTAAAAGGATTCGTCACACTTTTAGACTGAAAACCTAGCAGAGATGAGGTAGAGTGGTTAATTTTTTTAACGACAGTAATTTAGCGGTTAAAAATTACCCTTACTAAGGGAATCCTGACTCACAGTTTTGACTTAGAATATACAAAGAAATGCAATTCTTTTTCTCTCAAGTAGTTTACTTTCTTCTCTTCACACAGTTCAAAAATCCTTAAAGCACAGGAGAGTAAAGCATTTTGGTTACGAATTCCGCTATGAGAACAACAACGTAGATAGAGGCAAGCCATTACCTGGGGGTAAGTAATCGTGAATCAATAACTAATGCTGCGTCAGAAAGGAAAGATTTAGTCTATTGGAAAGATGTCACGGTATGCTTCATTTGTTGTTTCCAGGTAAACTGGTGAAATAACCGGTTAAATTTAAAACATTTAAATTATATACATAGTGCAGTTTTGTTATAAAAACTGGATACATATAGCTAAGGCTGAAGTTCCTCTTGACTACTATCCTTACTTGCATACTTCTCAGAAATAGTACTGTTAACCCGTTAGTACATTTTATTCCAGTCCTGTGACAGAGGAGTTTATGTCCCAACAGAGATACTGTAAAAAAGGTAGATAGTTGTTAGCATGTGGTACTTACTGTATTGTGTGTTGTTTGTGGTGTGTTCACATATTATGTGTATCCTTCCAGCTTGCACTTTTCCCTTTGTTAAGAGTCTTGGAGATCTGATACAGCTTTTTAATTTTATTCAGTGTTCAGCCATGGCTTATTCAGTTAGTTCCCTGCTGGTAGACATTTAGGTTATTTCTAATTGTTCGCTGTCACCGGTAGTGCTGCTGTGAGTGTCTTTGTGCACACCCATCATGCAGTAAGCGGGGAGAAGTAGTATTGTTAGGTCAAAGTTGTGTTCTTTAAAAATGTTAGTAGATACTGAAAATTGCCCCTGTATCAACATATTCTTACCAAGCATGTGCCTCCTCCCCCACCCCCCACACCAACATGTGATACTGTAAAATCTTTAACTTTCTGTTACTTCTGACTCCAGTGAAAGTAAGTTAGTTCTACTTTGAAAACTGTGTTTTGTTTTTGTTTTTTAAATATTTTACTTTTTAAAGTAATCTCTGTACCTAACATGGGGCGTGAACTCACAACCCTGAGATCAAGAGTCTCATGCTCTACCAGCTGAGCCAGACAGGTGCCCTGAAAACTGTGTTTTTTAAAGGGAAATGACTTAGAGTAAGTACGTTAAATTTAAATTTAACTTAAGTGGAATAATTTAAAAGAACAAAAAAGAGCGGTCAGGCTAATTTCTGTTATATAATAGTAAGTTTTATTACTTTATTGCTGTTTTACAAAATATCAAAATTGTCAGCAAAAGTGTTCTTTTGGATATTTTATTGATTAAAATCAGGAAAATAACTTTAGAAGATTCCCAAGAAGGTTTTGTTTTTATTTTGTTTTGCCTTATGGGTTTATTGCTACATTTGGACTTGACTGTGAAATTAAAAGCTGTGTGATTTTTCTCACAGTGACTTTATTCTTGAGTAAAACATGCCAAGCAAATCTTTTCATATGTTTCCCCTTTGCGATTACCGACATCAGGTCTTCCTGACGTTTGTGATAGCGTTTTGGAGAAGTGGTTGAAAGAAGGTTTCATTAAACACAAACCTGATCAGTTGACTGTAAACCAGTATGAACCTGGACATGGTGAGTGTTTTTTCTTTCAACACTCCAACCAACGTAGTCGCTATGTGATTTTTTGTGATTTTGTTTTTTGTTCGCTCGCTTCTCAACGTTTCATTTAGAGATGGGGGAGATTGTTTTAAAGACATCGGAGGCCAGTGTGATAGAGGATCCAGATGATTTACCGCTGCCTGGTCTCGGCCTTCTCTCCTCTCTGGGGTGATACGCCAGTGAAAAATCTTAGGGTCCTGATTTTTTTGCATTTATTAGCATCTTTGTTTGGTGTTTGTGGTAATGAAATGATCTTAAGGATTTTATTAATGTCAGACCTCGTGGGGTTTTGGTGTTTTTCCTGCCTTTTTCACAGTGTATTGTAATTGCCTATTTGCCTATCAGTCTTTCCGTTGGTCTGAACAGCCCTTGAGGACGGGAGGACATCCTCCTTGCTCTGTGTGCTCTTACCATGTGGCAAAGTTCCCTTTTCCAGGAGATACTCCGTTAACATAGATGAGAAATCGGTAGAGGAAGCCGTATCTTAATTACTGATAGGCTTAGTCCTTGTACCGGGCTCTCGCTTTTGTTCTGCATGTACTTGGGAATCCAGTATTCAAGGAAAACATGACTTTGGTATCTATCTTTCACGCTTTCTTGTGGACTGGGAGTGGGTGCATGTCCTGGGTCAGCAGTGATTCTCGCGTTTTGATTTCAGAATTGAGTGCCAGTGGCACTTCAACATGAGGTTAAGATATTTTCAGTTGAGATTTATTTTGATTTTATTTAGTCACATTCACCCTAAATGTTTCCTTTTAACTAAAATTATCATACAGTCCCAGTGATCATACAGTGTTCTCACCATAGTAATGAGAGGCTGTATTTAGAGTCATCTTAAATCTGCTAAAAGGAAAAATGAAATGACATGTTATTTTATTTTCTGTCCCAGGAATTCCTGCTCATATTGACACACATTCTGCTTTCGAGGATGAGATTGTTTCTCTCAGTCTGGGGTCAGAGGTAAATGTTCAAACATTTTATTAGCTATTTACAACTCTGTTACCTTACATGATGCTGTTTCCATAGGATTAGTACTTTTGTTTCCTACAGAATGTGAAAACATCGCAGCCTCTTTTTTCAGGTGTCTGAAGATTTATTCAACAGCTTATCAGCTGCCAGGAAAACCCCTGTAACTTAATTTGCTTTTTTACACCTTTCCCGGTTTCCTGTAGCCTGTAGCCTGTAGCCCGTAGCCCTTGACTAGATGCAGACTGGCCTTACCTGTGCCGCACTGCCATCTAGTGGCGGAAGGCAGTCGCTGCTGGCCACGCAGAAAGGAAGCAAAACAAAAACGTGTGTGTTCAGAATTTTGATGCCTTTTCACATGTATTAACTGATTTGGTCTCTTCAGAACCCCTGAGCAGTACAGAGTTGTATCCTCATTTCCACAGATAAAGAATAAGAGGCTCATGTCTATTCATTGACTTGTTTGTATTGCTGCAACTTTACTTGAACTGCTAAAGAAGGGGTAGAAAGCATGATTTAAAGTGATGGATGCAAACTGCAGATAGAATTTTTGTTAAAAATCACAATTTTAAGTCCAGAAGAACCCTTAACGTATGAGGTCATCTAATGTAACTGCAGGTTGCTTCAAAATCTGATCTTATTCCTGGAGGCAAATACGATTGACTAGGGTTTTGTTTTGTTTTTTCATCACTTTTTTTGAGTATAATTATTTTGACACAGAGAGGGAGAGACAGAGAATCCCAAGCAGGTTCCGGCTGTCAGCACAGAGCCTGATGCAGGGCTCCAGCTCGTGAACCGTGAGATCATGACCTGAGCTGAAACCAAGAGCTGGACGCTTAACCACCTGAGCCCACCAGGGCCCCGAGTGCCTTGGCTTGTTTAACCTGTGCTGAGCTCGTGTGACCACGTTGATTCTGTGACACGCACGTTGGTGTCATTTGATGAGACAGATCCATCGTATTAACTACATGTGTGGATTTGTATTAAATGCTTTAAAAGACAATGAGGATGAGTTGGAAAAAGAAAGAGGTCTTCTCTATCTGGCTTATTTTTATCTTACCTCTTAATCCTGGCTTGTGGCTTTAGGGCATCAGTAAGGAACATCTTTGTCTTTTCCTCCCTACCGTGTACCCAGCTGAGAAAGGAGACATACCTGGAGATCACACGGTCAGCTCCGCTACTGAGGAAACCCTACACCTGTAGCCAGCTGTTCTTGTTGATACTTCCCCTCTGAGTTAAGAGACGTGCCGTCCTTGTCCTTCGCACAGCCAGATGGCTGGACACCTTCCTCTTAGAGGCAGAGACCTCCCCTCAAACAGGACTTGGAAGAGCCTATATTAGATTCTGCTAGCTAGATATGAAACAGAGAGGAAAGAGCTCAGCCAGGCATGCACGGCCTCCAGTCGGCCACTCAGTTGAAGCCAGGCCTTGTCTCCTGGGGAGTTAGAGGTGAGGGAGGGGAGGAAGGCCTGGTGTGTTCTATACTTTCACTCCGGAGGACATTCCCTCCCTTCCTGGGGAAATATGAGGACTGGGAACTAAGCGTTCCCCCACAGCTGAAAGTTGCAGAGAAGGGAAAACAGGCCCTTACCTGCACCGATAATCTGCTATAATTGTCGTCTCCACTTGGTGTCTCTGAAGGCACATAACTGTGAGCTGCCAGTTTGCGTGGTGGGGATCTTGGTTCCAGCTGTCCTGGTGAGAGCCGGCGTGCGTGGTACACATCATGACAGGGACAGCAGATATTCTTGTTACCCCGAGCTTTTGAGGGGCAGCAAATCTTTCTAACTTGGGGGAAAATATTCACTTGACAGGTAAATTTGTCATGCTATTTAAAAAGTTGACTGTATTTGCAGCCCTTTGTTTCGTATGAAAAATGGCGTTAATGTCAGCTCTTGCCTGGCTGAAGATTGTGGGCTAGTGTATGTGGACTGTGTTCTGACTCCGAGCAGTGCCTACGTGTAGAGGCTGCTTCTGGGGCTCCTTCCCGGAAGGTGTAACGAAGGGAAGATTACATTCTCATGGCCTCGAAATAAGATATCCGGTGGTCACCAGAAAAGTGGCTCTGGCTTTTCCTCTTGCATTTACCCACTGTCGCACCTGTGCTATGTGCTGTTTGCTTTTTCCTACTGTGCGATTGCTGATTCTTTACGCCTGACTTGGAACCTGGCTCCCAGACTTCTGTCCCTTTTTCTGTTTTCTCATCTTTGACGTCCTTAATTGTTATAAGAAATTTACTATAGTGTCTATTCCAGCTTCTGTCCCATTGTAATAATTTGTCAGCTGAACCTCCCCCCCTTTTAGTGTTTTCTTTGTTTGTTTTTCCTTGACCAACATCTTTGAGATTATATTTAGCTCTTTACTTGCTTCCTCTTCCTAGAAAATTTCTGAGAATTTCTAATTTTTTTTATTGAGTATAATTGACTTACAATATTATATTGGTTTCAGGTGTGATGTAATGATTTGGTATTTTATATATATTACGAAATGATCGGCCATAGCAAGTCTGGTTACTTTGTGTCACCCTACCAAGTTAGTATGTATTAAATCAAGAGTCATGGAAAGACTGACAGAGGGTTACCACAGTGACACAGATCGCTGCTGGTATTAAACACAGAGATATTTGAGAAGTGCTAATTTTATAAGAAGTTGATACAACAATAAATATTTTTCATGTTGGTTTCTTTTTTCTTTTAATATTTTTATCTTATTTTTAAATTTTTTAACATTTTTTCAAAGTTTATTTATTTATTTTGAGAGAGAGAGAGAGAGAGAGAGCACATGCAAGCGGGGTAGGGGCAGAGAGAGGGAGAGGGGCAGAGAGAATCCCAAGCAGGATCTGCACTGTCAGCATAGAACCCCCTCACCAACCGTGAGATCATAACCTGAGCTAAAACCAAGAGTCGGACGCTTAACCAACTGGGCCGTCCAGGCGCCCCTTATCTTATTTTTTTTTTAAGTAAGCTCCACAACTAATGTGGGGCCTGAACCCACAACCCTGAAATCAAGAGTTGCATGTTCTACTATTTTATTTCTAATAAAAATATTTTTTTATTATGATGACTTTTGCACCTGAGTGGACTGGGCAGTTGGGTCTTTGGTGAAGATTTTGTCTGTTGAATGCCTGCTATGGGACTGCGTCTTTCATTATATTACCTGTTCTCTCTCCAGGGTCATGTTTTAGCCAACAGTTACTGAGTCCAGCTTGATCTTCCAAAATCTAAGGCACTGAAAAAATGTCTTGTGAAATGTGTCACGTGACCCCTCTTGCCAGCCGAGTAGCGCTGTGGGTTGTGTGGGTTTTCTCCAGCCTGATCTCTGGATAGTTTGCCCCGGAGATGTTCTGCTCCTGGAGTAGTTCTCATCGCTTCCTAAATGTCGTGGATGACCTCTAGGCTACCTCTCTTTTACGAGTTGATTGCTTTGACAGACAGACGTGTCATTGTTTTCTGATCCTCAGCACAAACTGGGGTAAAAAAACAAAGATACTTTCTTTATGGAGCTTGAATTTTTTTTTTAACGTTTATTTGTTTTTGAGGGACATAGAGACAGAATGTGAGCAGGGGAAGGGCAGAGAGAGATGGAGACACAGAATCCAGAGCAGGCTCCAGGCTCTGAGCTGTCAGCACAGAGCCCGACACGGGGCTTGAACTCACAGACTGTGAGATCGTGACCTGAGCCGAAGTCGGCCGCTTAACCGACCGAGCCACCTAGGCGCCCCTATGGAGCTTGAAACAGCTACTACAGTCTGGCCCCTTGGCCACCTGGCTTTATCTTTAACCTCAGATTCAGCCCTCAGAATTTGTTCTTATTTTTATCTTGATTCCAGACCCCAGACTTTATTCTTTTGAGAGTTCTTCGAATATTCACATTCTGTGAAGTTCTGTCAAATAAGTTGTGTCTGCTGTATAGATCCTTTCTCCCTTCTCTGTCCTTATTAACACATTTTTGCTACTTTCCATCATCTCAGTAGTGTCCTCAGCATCGAAAAGATGGCAGTCTGCTGTCTAAGTGCCATATATTTCTCCTCTATTTTTTGTGTGTGGGTGCGGGTGCACGTGGTACGGCTGTGTCCATTGACGTGGGTGTGGGAAGAGAGCGTAGCTTTCACATGGGGTGGTTGGTTTTGTTGCAGTACAGTCAACCTGGCCTTGGGCCACATCTTCATTTTTCTTGTTATCCAGTGCATCCCTAACATTCCGAATGTCTGTGGACAAGTAGGTCTGCTGGGTTGTGGGTCAGAAATCAATGCTTTACCTTACTTAGTCATGTTTGTTTTTGTAATCAAATTATATTTTTCACTTAAGTATTTTCTCTACTAGTGTTCTGAAGATTCCTATTTTTATGTAATTTTCTTACCTTTCAAGGTCTCTTGGAAGCCAAAATTCCCTTTTGGGTTAATCGGTCAAATGAAGTTCTGCCGACAGTTTTTTTTTTAATTTTTTAATGTTTGTTTATTTTTGAGAGCTCGGGAGACACAGAACCTGAAGCAGGCTCCAGACTCTGGACTGTCAGCACAGAGCCTGATGTGGGGCTTGAACCCATGAACAGTGAGATCATGACCTGAGCTGAAGTCAGACGTTTAACTGACTGTTGCCACCCAGGCGCCCAAGGTTCTGCTGACAATTTTAAGGTGTACTCTTTATCTTCTTTATATGCTGTAATATTCATGCCCTTACCGTAAGGATAATGGCAAAGATATATGCCTGTTTTGGCCAGTAATCTGCTAACAGAGTCTGTTTCATGGTACAACATTAGAACATTTTGTTGTATTTGGAGCCTTCCAAGTACCAATTCTTGGATCTTTTCAGGTAGAGTTTGTACATTTGCTTTGTAACAAGATAGCAGCATTATGTCACTCCAGGTTTGTGGAACTGGAATAAAATATCAGTTGAGTGCAGAAAACCACTTCTCCTTGAGAAGTCACTGAAATTTGGGGATAATAATAACAAAAGATACATACATATTGCAAACATTTTGTCTTAACCCACATATATATTTACTCACCAATATTTTGATGTAGGTCCTGTCTGTGAGGGTCCACGGTTTGTCTTGTCATTCCAGTTTTCATTCCTTTAAAGTGAAGCAAAAGCTTAGAGACACCTGTGGAACCGTCTGAGTGTAGGGTTTTAGGTTTTGATGTTTTTATTTCCAAGGTTTTATTATTAAACTGTCACACGTGTTATAACAGTTCATTATTTTGTTCACTTGTACTGAGTCTTTCAACAGCGTTCTACTTGATTTATGGAGGACAAAACCTGTCTTCTTGTAAGTCAGTTTCATCTGTTTGCATAATAGATCATTAAACCGAGTAACCGGAGAACAGGTGTGGACGGCACAGAGTGCTTGATGGTGAGCTGCACCCCAGCTGGTGGGAGCAGGAGTGTGCGAGCGTGTGGACCTTGCTGGGGATCAGCCAACGCTCAGGGCATGAGCCTTCTTTCCAGAAGTAATGGAGCCTGTTGTTTGGTCAAATAGATACCTCGTAAAAGAACTTTTATTGATGTGACCAGCATTTTCACAAGCATTGTGGTAGATAGAAAAACATTTCCAGCCTTGACTGCCCCGTCCCCACCTCAGACTTTGGACCTGAATATCCAGCTCTCTAAAAGATGTTTCCTTTTTTCTAAATCTGAACTCATTATCTTTGTCTTCAGCCATTTACCGCCCTCTGCTGTTCTCCCAAACAAAACAGAACGGACTTTAGCTCTTCCTCAGTTCCCTGCTCTGTTTAATTGTCCACCAGTCGGTCAGTGTAGAACCCGGGAAACATTCTTGACATACGTTTTTAAAATGGTGAATTTTACTTTCACATACTGTTGTCACTACACCCCACAACATTTTCTTTTAAGAACAGCTCCTAGAGGTGTAATTGTCAGTAAGCTGCACGTATTAAAACAGACCCTCAGGAAAGCCTCACCGCGTCTCAAGGTAATGAACGTATCCACCATCCCTCGTGTCCTCCCATTCCTTACACCTTAGATTACATAGTATTTTCCAGGGTACTTTATCCAGGAGTCAGGTGGTGTATACTCTTTGCTGTATGGTTTCTTTCACTTACCACAGTTACTTGAGGTTCATTCAGAGTCCAAGCTTAATTGGTATCTTTACTTTTTTGCTCAACATACAAGGACTTCAGAACACTTTAACTGTTATAATTACATACTATTATTATCATGCATTTGAATTCTCTTCATTTTTTTAGCTACTTCCCTGATTTATGCCATCAGTGATCATTTAGAAATAAATATACACCACGGTGTTACTCTTAGTCATCATGCCATACCGTACCTCCCCACGATTTACTTTCTCTGTAACTGGAAGGTTGCTCGCCCGTTTCACCCACCCTGCCAAGGAACGAAGCCTCCATGTGATAAATGAAAGCTGGTAGCAAGTGGTCGCAGTGCAAACACGTGAGCATGAATATATTATAGGCATTGAAACTAAGCATTTGTAATATTCATTGGTCTCCAGTTCAGCATCTTTTCTTTTTCAAACGTTTTCTTCTGTTGTGCAATGTTTACGTTGCTCTCTTTTGTGCGCTTTGCAAATGTATTTAGACTATTAAACTAAAAACGCTTCTGCTTTTGTTTGACATTCTACCTGAGCTCAGCCAGACAGAACAGTTCAAACTTGTGTGTGTTTGGGGAAGATGTAAAGATACCAGCTTCTATTCTTTCAGCAGTGGAGATAGTTTTGTATCTAGTTTTGTAAGGCAGCTCTGTATTTGAAACGTGGAATTTGCTGACATATGCTCTAAAGTAGAGTTGTTTGTGGTAATTTCTTCTAAAATGTTAGCCTAATTTTGCTTGTTTCACATGTCCAGGACTGCAGGCAGGCTCCCAGGTACGGATCCTAAATGCAGACATGTTCGCTGACCAGCGGGGAAACTTTTCACACCAGAAACTCAGCGGATGCCCTGCCTCCCGCATCCTCTCTCAGAGGCAGTGAGGAGCAAGGGCACTGGGGCCACGGGGGTAGTTCGCTCCTGCACATACTACTTGAGGGACCGCTTTGCTGTCACACGAAGTGCCATCTCATCCGTATGTTCTAACTCACGACTTTGCCCCTCGTAACAAGAATATCGAGGCCTGGACTTTACAAAATTGCTTCTGACTGTGGAACGAGGGAGTAGAGTTAGTTTTCTTTCAGTAATTTTCGAATAGGAGACCCTGGGTCTCATATGTCCAGGGTGTGTGGCTTCCACTGTTTCTTTCCTTTGAGTTTCACAAGACTTGGTAATCTTGATTTCTCAACTTTCAAGAAATTTAGCATATTTCAAGGCTTCTGTTTTTGTTGTTTGGAAACATATCTTGCTAATAAGAGTCAAGGAAGGGAAATAGGTTTGTTTAGGTCTTTGATTTTAACTTGCCTGAAAGGGTGGAAACTAAGCGGACTTGTATGACTTAGGTAGGAGATTGAAAGGTCGTTGACATCAGCCCTGTTCTTCAGGCGTCCCAGACAAAATTCCCCCGACTTCCTCTGCCCTGGAATAATGTGGCGTATCAGCAGGCTCTTCTTCCAGCTACTTTTCAGCTTTGCAAAGTATACCTTCAGGGGCATCGTTTTTTGTAGAGACAGAAAATTATTATTTGTTACTAAAAATGTTCTAAGTTCCTCTTCTCCTCAACAATGGACTAATGATCTCCTGATACCCTGGGATTCTGTATTTGTGATTCAAGGAAAGTATGTAAACAGACATTTTTGACATGACCTGTATTTCTTTGTAAATAGTTTGTGGCTTCACTCTGGTATACTTGCATTTGCGACTCTCTCCCTTATTCCTGTTCTCCTTTCCCACTTGTCCAAATGTGGTAGACATGGTCCTGATGAAACATGGAGAATCACTTGTTTGCCACTTACTGTTTTTTAATGTTTATTTATTTTTGAGAGAGAGAGGTGGGGGTGAGATCGAGTAGGCAGACAGAGAGAGAGAGGGAGAATCCCAAGCAGGCTCCACACTGTCATCTCAGAGCACAGTGTGGGGGCTTGAACTCAGGAACCATGAGACCGTGACCTCAGCTGAGCCCAAGAGTTGGACGCTTAACCCCCTGAGCTACCCAGGAGTCCTCTTGTTTGCCATTTAAAATAAGCAAATTCTTGCTTCATTTGGATCCAGTGAAAGCATCAGTGCAATTACAGAAGGTTTATACTTGGCAGGCAGTGGGGAGCAAGTGGACCTCTCTCTCTCTCCTGCTGCGTTCTCAGCTGTGGGATAATTTCTTGAGTCAGACAGTATCTTCCTTCCTATCACCCTTCATCGCCCTCTGCGACTCACATGTCATGCTTCGCCTCATGTGGTCTCTTGTGCACATGTTTTTCAGGGTTTCAGGAGGTTCATGATCTCAGCCCAAATTTCTAACCAGTAAGGATCCACATTAAGTTTGTCTTCTTTCTTGCAAGTGCTCCCAGCAGCAATGTACTCTTCATTTTCCTGTTTAGCCAACACGGAGATCTGTTTATTTCATGTACTTTTCTGTCACGAATCATCCTTCCTTGAGGGATAGAGTAATGGCTGTGTCTGGGGTTTTCATTTCTGTTGTACTTTGGATGCGTAAAGGTTTTATAAGATCAGAAAGTCTAGGATTTTTTGTTTGCTAGTTTTGAACTGAACATTATTCTCTGTCATGCCGCAGGAGCTTGCTGGGGCCTTGATCTTTATTGACTCTGCCATCTTGGAAAATAAGGAAAATAGGCAAAACCAAAAAGAATAATTGGAAAAAGCTCCTGTGGAGCAAAGCCGTCACATTGGTAGAATGATTCAGCAGTTTCGGGGCGTGTTATTGATTGTGAATCACTTGTGAATTTTTAAAAAGTCTTTTTTTTTTTTTTTTTTTTTTGGTCTTAACAAGCATTGTTTAGTTAAGATACATATACTTTAAATAAATATGATAATGACAGTCTTTTATGATGGAGTTAAAAGAAAAATTTAATTTTCTTTAATTTTATAAATAAAAATTTTTTAAATTAAAAATAAAACTACACTCTCACACTGCGTACCTGTGAGGTAGTAGAAAACATATATATTGGTCTGTGTCCCCAGTTCCTGGCACAGAACTCCTACGATACTTGTAAATTTCCTAAATGAGAAGAGTACTAGGAGCATGTTCTGTTCTAATGTTCGGTCCTTCACCCAGGTTCCTGACACAGACTTCCTAAGTCCTTTGCAATTCCCTGGGGGATGTCAGTATCTCGT
The DNA here is from genome assembly GCA_030068075.1 of Paguma larvata. Taxonomy (NCBI): domain Eukaryota; kingdom Metazoa; phylum Chordata; class Mammalia; order Carnivora; family Viverridae; genus Paguma; species Paguma larvata. The sequence goes on along the minus strand of CM057831.1, from coordinate 1,300,590 downwards.
TCTAGTGAGATGACTCTTAGTGGGCCCCAGGATCGCAGCTGGTCACCAGAAAGACCAAGCCAAGGTTAGAAGCTTGGAGTTTTCAGGCCCGTTTCCTGTTCTCCACAGGGCAGAGGGGCTGGAGATGGAGTTAGTGACTGGTCATGCCTACATGATGAGGCCTCTGTGAAAATCCCAATAGTATGGGGGTCAGAGAGCTTCCGGGTCGGTGAGTGCGCAAGGGGCTGGGAGAGGGGCACACCAGAGAGGGCGGGGAGGCTGTGCGCCCCTCCCACACAGCTTCCATCTGGATGTTCATCCGGATCCTTTATCATATCATTTTATAATAAACCGGCAAACAGTGAGTAAACGGTTTTCCTCTGTTCTGCGAGCCTGTGGAGCAAACTAATAATCAATAATAATAATAAGTACTGCGTATTTTCTAACCTAATTCCTCTAAAATTTGACTTATTTGGTAGTGTATTTTTTTTCCTTGAAACTTGACTTCTGTATTCAGGACACATATTTCCCAAATAATTAGTGTCAAGTTCATACTTGTGCTGTTAGTTCTCATGATTTGTTTAAACTGAGATTTCCCTATTTTAAAATCATTACTCTCTGTTGATGGAAGGAAATGTTTGAATTTCACAAGTAAATAGGCCTTGTTTATTTGTAACACACGTTGAGTGCTGATTAGCCAGGGCCTGCAACCTCTGGGTGGGCGAGGACATGTTTCTTACTCACCATTGCAGCCTTTGACATCTCACACAATGAAAAATAAATATTCATCTAAGGAATAAATGAGAGTGTAGTCTCTCAGAATAGTTTCCTGTCAGCAGTTTTCTTTTCCTTAAGCCCCAAATGATTTTTTCTAATAAAATTAATAAATGTGCTTGTCATTCTTGCCTATGTGTGGGCCTATGTGTGTTTCTTCAGAAGATGGAAACCGACATGTATTGGTTTAAAACTGGGTCAGAGTGGGTTTTTCTCCCTTTTCCCTTTTTAGTATGAAAATTTTCATATAGGAAAATTGAATGAACTGTACAGCAAATATCTAGACAAATACCACCTAGAATGTGCAATTAACTTTTTAACGTATTGCTTTATCAAATACTTATCCATCTATCTTTTCTCTTATCAGTCTGTCATCTTACATATACATTTCGGAAAGCCATGGGTATCACTATACTTCACCGCCACAACTTAAGAATTCATCTGCAGTGTTTACAAATAGAATGTTTTTAGAACATGGTTATTTGAAATTCCAAATGTGATCATTTGGAACAGATAATTGTTAGAAAATGAAATTCTATCATTTTACTTTATTTTCCGTATTTCCCAGAGCAGGATGAGAAAAGGAGAAAAGCAGCTTAGATCTGTATAATTCTTTGTAGTTTATGAAGAATTTTCATGTCTATTATCTACTTTGAACCAATAGTAGTAGTAGCTAACAGTAATCGTGTAAGGAACTGTGCTAAAGTTCACCTTTACCAAAGATGGTATGCTAAGTTCTTTTCATTCCACTGACACTTGGTTGTCATATTTAATTTTCAAGTGGATTGATTCGTGCACTTAAAAATTTTTTGTAGCCCCGTGGCATGCCTTTTAAAGTCACCTTTGTCAGCTGCTATTGTGTTCAGACTGAACTCTTTGGTGTTTGGGTTCCTGAGGACAAAAATAGTTTCCTAGGTGTTGTATCTTAATAGGTTGTTATTCCTAATAATATTTGAACACAGCTTAGGAAGAGTTACTGAAAATGTGCCTGTGTTCTTTGATTGTCTCCTATAAATTAGTCTTTAGTATGGAAAATGTTGCATGATTTTAAAGGCAAAGTGGGTTATATGAGAATAGGCATCTAATAGTTGTTTGGGGGGCTTATTAATGAATTATTAATATGCTATGAATAATTAAAGAATTTTTATCCTTATTTTGTGCCAGATACCGTCACTTATATTCATTATATATTTAATTCATGTCACAACCTTATAAGGACTGAGGAAACTGAGGCGCACAGGGGTTAGCCGACTTGCCCTGCGTCACGTGGCGAGTGAGTGGGAGAGTCAGGGTATGGACGTTTCGCCTCCTGGTCCTAGCATTTGGCCGCTGGCCTAGAGTTCCACATTGTATGTATGGTCCTCAGACCACCTGTATCGTAATTTCCTGGAGCGATTGTTAGAAATGCAGCCTCTGAGCCTCATTCTAGACCTGCTGAGTTTGAGCCTATGGATGAAGTATGTTTTTTAGCCGTTCAGGTGATTTTTATGTGGACTGAAAAATTTGAGAACCACCGTGCTATACTCTTCTGTAAGCATTATCGTGCTTGAATCCCTCTTAACCTAGAAAGAGCCAGAATCAATCAGTTATTCTTGCCCTTGGAGTACATGACATTTTGGATTCATCTTTATGCTTTCGTCTTTCCTTCAAGGTTGTCATGGACTTTAAGCATCCAGACGGCATCACAGTGCCAGTTATGTTGCCTCGTCGGAGTTTGCTGGTGATGACCGGAGAATCTAGGTACCTCTGGACACATGGGTATGTATTGGAGTGACCTTGATGGCAGAATATCTCTTGCTTTGTGACAGTTCTCATTGTCTCCTGCTTGAGCCACGAGAACCAGGCCCCATGTCTTCACACTGAGATGTCCAGGTTTAAATCCCCAGGGATATCTGTGCCCCTTTGTTAGTAAATCTTATTTTATTTTGATTAAAGTCAAGTTTAATGGGAAGTTGCAAACATAGTATAAGGAACTCCCCTCACCTTTCACCTAGATTTACCAATCGTGAACATTTTACTAAGTGTTTTATTTCCCTTATACATATTATCATTATTGTTATTGTTGTTGCTGAGTCATTCAAGAACAAATTGCAGACATCTTTATCCTTCACTCTGCTGTGCCTCACTGCAGTTTTCCTAAGAGCAAGGGTATTTGTTGTATCCGGGGTTGGCGACCTATGGCTTGTTGGCCGGATTTAGCCCATAGCCTATTCTGTGCAGCTCTTGAGTCAAGAATGGTTTTTACATTTTTTATTTTTATTTTTTTAATGTATCATTATTTTGGTTGTGATTATTTTGTTTTTTACATTTTCAAAGGGGTGTAAAAAACAATGTAACAGAGAATATGTCACAGAAACCGTATGTGGCCCTGTATGTCTCAAATATTGAGTATTTAATCCTGTTATAGAAAAAGTTTGTCAACTCCCATGATAGAAAACTGCTGTGCAACTCAAATTGAGGAAATTCATCGTCGATAAAAATACTCTTAGCACAGTCTTACACAAACTATCTTCAGATTTCGCTGGCTGTAGTTCATAGTTCAGTCTTGTCAAAGATGGCCAGTAGTTAAAGGAGCAAAACTAGATTTTATTTGAACTGTTGCAGTAGGAGAAAAGGGACTGCAGTATAGAAGTGGGCTGGATTCCAAATACAAGGAAAAGTTGGGATTGATAGCCAGGGAGCTGGGGTGGGGGCGGGGCAGTACCAGTTACTTAGCGGAGACATCATTGATGGGGCAGGGGCGGGAGGGCCAAATCCACCAGAGGATTCTTGCAGATCAGGGGTCACCTGGGGGTGTCATTTGGGGAGTGAGGAATATGGTTGGTTTTTGAGGGGGCAATCAGATATTGAGAGTGGGGGATTCTGGTTAAACAGACTCAACAGGATTCTTTCTAAAGTTGGGCTCTTGGAGGACATGCCCAAGATCGGGCTGAGTCAGGCCTGACTGGAGTGTGGTTAAGCAGAGGATCTTGGCGAGTGGTTTACCGTGTGCTTCCCCTCTGATCTGGGATCCATCTGTGACTTCTCAGTGCTGAGTTCTCAGTGTGCTTCCCCTCTGATCTGGGATCCATCTGTGACTTCTCAATGCTGAGTTCTCAGTGCGCTTCCGCTCTGATCTGGGACTCTGCCTGTGACGTGCTAACTTGTCAGTTCTCTTTAGTCTTTAGTCTTTAATTTGAAGCAGTTCCTCAACTTCTCTTGATGTTTCATGATTTTGGCATATTTAAGGGTGCTAGGTGTTTTCTAGAATGTCCCTAACTTTGACTTTCTTTGACTGAATCCCATTTCAAAGAAGTGGGTTATATGCACCTTTGACAAGAATATATATTTAGCCTTGAGAAGGGAAGCATCACACCATTAAAATTTACTAATATTCTACTTAAAAGACTGCTGAGTCCTGTACTTACTAATAATGTCCCGCTGGGAGATTTTAATTGTTGCATTTTTATGAGAATTCAAGGAAATGAACATATAAATGAATTTGTAACCTGTCTTGAATGTGAACCATAAAAACTGATGGTCTGATTTTGTGCAATGAGGCTTAAATTTGCCTCATTTTTTTTTTCATGGCCGTCTAAAATATTTTCACTTACAGTAAATGAAAAAGGGGAGGTGATCCAATGGTTTCAAGTATTCCTAGAATTTTGAGAATATTCACATTTTCTTTTTTTAAGTTTAAGCATTTTTACTATCGGTAACATTTAAACGTAAGAGTAATGGTATTTCAGCAAATACAAAATGAAAAATGACTTCTCATAGGCCTGTGTTATAAACGTATTTTAATCTCTTCTGGGTGATGGTGCAGATTAATTCTCCTAAACATCATTCCAATCACATTATTTTCTCATTTAGAGTATATCGTGCTGTTCAGTGTTAAGGGGGGTTACCTCTGGAAGATTGAACTCCAGGCAGTATTAATTTTTTAAACGTTTCTCTAGAATCAAAACTCCTTTCAATAATTTCAGAGGAAAGAAACCCTCATTATTATTTTTAATGGCTCCCATCGAAACCCATAATGTGACTTTGTGCGTGTGAATTGGGAAGAAAAGGAGGAAGGGAATGGGGAGCTTAGGGAGGGAGGGGTTACAGGTAGAGACAGGAATAGAGAGAGACTGACCAAACAATGATACACAAATTACGGAGGTATTCATCAGAATCTCTGGGTGGCCTGGAGAAGAGATTGGAAAAGCACATATAATACACTTAAAAATACGTCTGAGCCACAGGAAATATACCTTGATAATGATCTCTGTGCTGAAAACAGAGCAGTAGAAAGCACTGCTGAGGCGTCTGAATTGAAGAAGGGTGATTTGAGGTGTCTGGCTGGCTCAGTTGGTAGAGCATGTGACTCCTGATCCTAGGGTTGTAAGTTTGAGCCCCATGTTGGGGGTAGAGTTTACTTAAAACAAACAAACAAACAAGATTAAGTAACTCTGCCCTGTAGTGTTAATTACAAACTCTGAGTTTGATCTAGTTCAGATTTCCTGTTCTAGTCATCATGCCCTAAATCAAAGATGGCAGACGGGCAGCACGTGGGTCAGATAGAGTGGTCGGGTGTGTTCTCTTTGGCTGGGGCAGTGGTGGTCTGTGTGGTAGCCTCTTAAAAATTTGCATACATATAAAAATCAGGAGCTTTCACATAAAAATCTGCATCTTCAGCGTCTTTTGGAAATTGGGAGGTGTGACAGCACTGGGCCCTAGTAATCCGCGGCCGCAGTGGTAGGAAGAGTCAGTGGCCTTCTTTACATGAGGCAGACGTTCTCACGTTCTCTGTGGTTCCCGCCACGTTCCGCGGTTCCCCACTCTAAGCCTGAGCACCAGCTGTCACTTAGCGCTGTGCTTGTGCTGTCGTGTTTATCTTGTGACAGAGTCACCTGAAAACCGAATAGACCTTATCTGTGTTACAGTAGGGAAGGGAAATCTAGAATGGGTGGAAGAGAACACTTTGTTGTTTTGAAATGAAACTATTCCAGTGTGTTTAACGGCAAACAATTCATTTCTAAACCAGCCCACCCGCTTCACTCCTCGAGGGTATTTGACTGCCTTGGGAGGCGCTTATTTATAAGTTTATTTTACTCTCCCTTTAAATTACTTTTGGAGCATTTTCTTTGTGCTGGCCCTTTTGCTTAGAATCGCACACACATCTGCTCACTTAACTCATACTGTCACAGTGGAAAGTTCGTTCCATGCTTCGTCCCCATTTTTAAAGGAGATTGGAGCATAAAGAGGTATGGACCTTGTGCAAAGTCATAGAACCATTAAGTGGCAGAGCCAAGAAGAGAAGCCAGGCAGTCTGGCCTCAGGATCTGTGCCCTTAAACATGACAGTACAGCTGGACTCGATTGCTCTCTTTCCTCCGAATTTATATGGTGCCCTCTGTGCCCTCTGGCCTTTCCAGTTGTGCCACCCCTCGGTGCAGTCAGCTTCCTTTTCCTTTGTTTTTACAGTACAGCTCAACTTGGACTTTTTATAATTTATAAAACCTCTTCTTGGTACATTAGCCTGAAATAATTTTTCCCTTAAACTCCTGCTAAAGATTGTATGATCCTTGAGATGTCTCTTCTGTTGAACTATTATTTAAATCTAAAAAATGTTTTTATCTTTTTATTTAAGATTTTTTCAACTAAATTATAATTTGAGTACAGAAGGAAAAAAAAAAAAGATGTTCAGTAACGTTTAAAGGATCCATTATTGTTAACCTATGGATTACCTGTTCCGAAAAATCCGAGATTGGTGCCAAAAGCGGTTACGTATTGCTTGGCCTTTGTCTAAGGTTTAATTCTAGGCAAGTGAAGTAATTGACTTAAAAGAGCCATAATAGGGAACTACTTAGTCCTCAAGAGAGAAATTTATTTGCTAATAGGAGTTTCAAGATACTCATTGTTCAAAAATATCTTGACTGCATTTAATACCATAGCTTTAATCACTTTCAGCTCTCAGGGTAACAATCATATAAATTCAGGCAATGATTGCTTGCTTTTACTTCTAAAGAATTGCCTTCAGTGCAAGCTGTTTTCCAAGAGCTCCTCTCCTAGCTTGTTTTATGAGCCCAGCATTACCCTGACAGAAATCATGTCAGGGACATTACAATAAAAGAAAATTATAGACCAATATCTATCATAACAGAAATGAGAAAATATCCTTAACAAAATATTAGAAAATCCAATTATATGGTATAGAAAAGAAAATACATCATGGCCAAGTAGAGTTGATCCCAGGACTGCAAGATTGGTTTAACATTTGGAAACCAAACCATGTAATTCATGACATTAAAAGAACAAAAGAGAAAAAATATTTAATCATACAATCAAATTGTATTTGACAGAATTCAGCCTCCATTCATGATAAAAACTTGGCAAGAAGGAAACATCTTCAGTCGGATAAAGGGTATCTGTGATAAAGGGTGTCTGTGAGGAGTCCACGGCTAACATTGTATCGAATGGTGAAATACTGAATGCTCTTCCCTAAGATACTGAACAAGGCAGGGATGTCTGCTCTCACTCCTCTATTTAATATTATAGTGGATGTTTTCCATAGTATAGTAGGTCGAGAAAAAGAAATAAAAATCATTGAGATTTGAAAGAAGAAGTAAAACCCTTTATGATTGTGGATGTAGAAAATTCTAGGAAATCTAAACAAATTCTAGAACCAAACAGTGAATGTGGCACAGTTGTAGCATGCTAGGTCAAGATTCAAAAATTAATTTTTGGAAAATGAAATAAAATACTTAAAAAATGTTTTTACTATTTATTTATTTTTGAGAGAGAGAGAGAGAGAGAGAGAGCTGGGGAGGGGCAGAGAGAGAGGGAGACAGAGAATCCAAAGCAGGTTCCAGGTTCTGAGCTGTCAGCAGAGAGCCCAACATGGGACTTGAACTCACAAACTGCTAGATCATGACCTGAGCTGAAGTGGGACGCTTAACCAACTGAGCCACCCAGGCGCCCCTGAAATATAATACTTTTTAAAATAGCATCAAAACTTGTAATATACTTGTTTTTAGTACCCAAATTAGTAAATTATGATGTGGTTTAGAAACCTGGGAATTCTGATTCTTTTTTAAATCGAGATATAGTTCACATCTAAAGTATGTTAGTTTCAAGTAGACAGCATGATTCTGTACACGTAGCTGTTGTGAAATGGTCATCACAATAAGTCTAGTTATCATCCATCACTGCATGTAGTTATAGGCTTCTTTCCTTGGGATGAGAACTTTTAAGGTTTATTGTTAGCAACTTTCAAATATGCAGTTCACTGTTATTAACCGTAGTCACCATGTTGTAGACTACATCCCCAGGATTTATTTACATAACTGGAAATTAGTAGCTTTGACCACCTTCGCCCAATTTACACAGCTCTTCCTACCCTGGTCCACCCCCATTGGCCCCACAGCCACGAGTGTGTTCAGCATACCTGTAAGGTTTATTTTATTTTATTTTTATTTTTTTTAATGTTTTGTTTATTTTTGAAGGAGAGAGAGACAAAGTGTGACTGGGAGAGAGAGAGAGAGGGAGATTCTGTATCTTAAGCAGGCTTCAGGCTCTGAACTTTCAGCACAGAGCCTGATGCGGGGCTCGAACCCATGAACCATAAGATCATGACCTGAGCTCAAGTCGGACACTTAACAGACTGAGCCACCCAGGCACCCCAGGTGTTTTAAAAATGTTTATTTATTTATCGTGAGAAAGAGTGTGAGCAGTGGTGGGACAGAGAGGGAAAGAGAGAGAGAATCCTAAGCAGGCTTCACACTGTCAGCGCGATGCGGGGCTTGATCTCACAATTGAGTGAAATTATGACCTGAGCTGATATCAAGAGTCAGATGCTTAACCACCTGAGCCACCTAGGTGCCCCAAGTTTGTTTGTTTGTTTGTTTGTTTTTGTTTTACATTCCATATATATGTGAGATCATATGGGATTCGTTTTTCTCTGCCAGACTTATTTCACTTAGCATAATACCCTCAAAGTCCATTCACATTGTTGCAAATGGAAAGATTTCTTTCTTTTTTATGGCTGAATAACATTTCATTACCCTTCTCCCTCCCTGACACACACACACACACACACACACACACACACACACACACACACACACACACACACACACACACCCCCCCCCCCCCCCCCCCCACATTTTCTTGTTCATCCGTTGACGGGCCCTCAGGTTGTTTCCATGTCTGGGCTGTTGTTAGTAATGCTGCAGTGACGGTGGAGTGCGGATACCTTGTCAAGTTAGTGTTTTTGTTTCCTTCGGATAAAAGTCCGGAAGTGAAGTTGCTGGATCATATGGCAGTTCTCCTGTTAAGTTTTTGAGGATTTTCATACCGTTTTTGCAGTGGCCGCACCGGGTTACATTCCCACCAGCAGTGCACACAGGTTCCCTTTTCTCCACATGCTCACCCACACTTGTAACTTCTTATCTTTTTGGTAACAGCCATTCTGACAGGTGTGAGGTGGTATCGCCTCCCTCGTGGCTTTGATTTGTATTCCCCCTCGTGATGAGTGATGTTGAGCACGTTGTCGTGTTCCTCTTGACCAGCTCTGTGTCTTTTTTGGAAAAATGTCTCTTCAGATCCTCTGCCCATTTTTAAATGGACTCCTTTTTGCTACTGAGCAAACTAAGTTGTATGAGTTGTTTATATATTTTAGATATGAGCCCCTTACCGGATATATAATTAAAATACTTTTTCTCATTCTGTAGCTGGCCGTTTCATTTTGTCGATGGTTTCCTTCACTGTCCAGAAGGTTTTCAGTTTGATGTAGTCCCAGTTGTTTGTTTTTGTTTTTGTTGCCTTTTGAGAATTTTGATTCTAACAACAAATTAAAGAAACAGTGTAACAGTGACAAAATGAAAACAGAACTGAAATACGTTATTTTCACTTTGTGATTAATTCCATATTAATGATATAGTTGAACTTTCTCTTTTTTAGATGTATAGAAAAAACTTATCTAGCTCTTAATAAAGAGAAATCAACAACTTAAGTATAAGCTTATGCTTTTGTATAATTTGCTCATACCTTTCAGGCTTAGCACATTCTCCCTAAATGTAAAACTCACCTCTTTAGGGAGATAGACTTGCTAGGGTAAGTCAAGCAGAAAACTTGGCCTCAGAAAATTTAAATCTTGGGGCACCTGGGTGGCTCGGGCAGTTAATTGTCTAACTCTTGATTTTTGGCTCAGGTCCTGATCTTACGGTTCATGAGATTGAGCCCCACTTCGGGCTCTATGCTGACAGTATGGAGTCTGCTTGGGGTTCTCTCTCTCTCTCTCTCTCTCTCTCTCTCTCTCTCTCTCTTCCCCTCCTCTGGTTGCTTGTGCTCTTTCTCTCTCAAAATAAATAAATAAACATTAAAAAAAAAAGAAGAAGGTTTAAATCTTAGGAATAACTTAACAAGAGATATTCAACACATATAATACTGAAAATCATGAAACACTGCGGAGTGAAATTAACAACAACCAGAATGAATGAAGAGATAAAGATGCCATGATTGTGGATAGAAACTTTTAATACTGTTAAGATATCACTTGTCCCAAGTTGATCTAATGTTTCAGTGTAATTCCAATTAAAATCTTTAGACTTTTTTATAGAAATTGATGAGCAGATTCTCAATTTTATAAGGAAATTTGAAGGATCTAGAATAATCAAAACAATCTTGAAGCGGAACAGTGTTGGAGAATTTATTTTACCTGGTTTTTAAAATTTACTAAAGCTACATAATCAAAAGAGTGTAGTGTTGGCATATAGACAGATAGACCAATGGGACAGAATACATCCACATATATAAGATAAATTGATGTTTGACAAAGACACCAGTGTAATTCAGTGTGGAATGGAAATTTTTAAACAGATGGTGCTAGAACCATTGGATGTCCACATGTAAATAAAATGAACCATATACATATATATACATACATATGTATGTGTGTGTATGTGTATATATATATATATGGTTAATAAGCACATGAAAAGATATACATCATTTGTCATCAGAGAACTACAGATTAAAACCACAATTTTGTACCACTTTCCACTCACTAAAATGGCTAAAATAAAACTTGGGTAATACCGAGTATTGGTGAGAATGCTGGGCAGGCTGAAAATCTTCCATTATCTGTTTTCTGACGTTGATGTTGTTGACCTTGAACTAGATTTCACTTTACTAAGAAAGATGTATTCAAAGCTACTGTGATAATTATGTATTTGTCTATTTCTCTTGTGATTTTTTTGCTCACTTTTTGCTTTATGAATTTTGAGGCTGTGTTATTAGTTAGGCGCATACAAATATATACAGTTTTTATGTATTTCTGTTGGATTGGCCCTGTTGTTATTATGAAATGTCCCTTTTTATCTCTAGTAAGTTTTATTTGAGTATGCAAAATACTCATTATTTGTATGTTATGTTATATCTTGTTTTTCAATCTTGGTTTTCAACCATTCTGTGTCTTTATTTTAAGGTATGCATCTCTTATAATTAACGTATAGTTGGATTTTATTTTTTTAATCCAGTTTGACATTCTTTGTTCTTTAATTAGATGTGTTAGTCCTTTTACATTTGACATATTGTTGATTGGATTTAATTTTATTTGTTTTTACTGTTTATTTGTTTCCTCTTTGCTCCATCTGTTCCTTATTTTTTTCTCTCTCTCAGAATTGGTATTAATTAAATATTTGTTATTCTGTTTGTATCTCTTGAATAATTTGTTAGTTGTACATTCTTTTAATATGATTACCCTGAGGATAACTTTTTAAAAGATAGAGACTTCTGTTTCTTTGTTTTCTCTACAATGCTTAACAATTCAGGGAATCCAGTAGATACTTGTAATAAATTCTTCTAAATTTGCTCTGTTCCCTTAATAGTTTTAAAAGGACCTGAAATATTTTTATGAATGCAGTGTTAAATAAATTATTTTGACTGTTGTTTTTAGAATCACACCCAGAAAATTTGACACTGTTCAAGCATCCAAGGGTCACAAAAGTGGAATTATCACCAGTGATGTTGGAGACTTAACTTTAAGCAAGAGGGGAATAAGGACTTCATTTACATTTAGGAAAGTGAGGCAAACACCTTGTAATTGTAGTAAGTATTTAATTTTGGTTCCACCGTACAATGGAGTAAATCAAGTATAAAAATCTTTTAAAGTTCCATTATAATCAAGGAGGGCTTGATCTTACCTTCAATAATGGTATTTCCCATATTTTGCCTAGTGTTGGACTTACGTAGATTTTCCTTAACTCATCCCCGTTAGAGCTTATATTCCTTGAAGGCAGGACTGTATTTTATTCATCTTTATTTTTCCTAAATATAGGAAATAATTGAGCATAGTTGGATGCCAAATAAATATTTATTGAAGTCACAGTTGTAGGACATGAAGATACCCTGTGTACAAAAATAGGTTTTATTGGAAACAGCTTGTCTTATTTCTAAATTACTTCTCATTAACCCAGTAAGGAGGTTAGAGATGATGGATTGTTTCTTAGTAAGTAGGTCCCTCTAGGGGATAGACAGTGGTTTGTGTTTTGGTCAGCTTGGAAATTTAGAAGGGAATAAAAGAAGTGCTCAAAACGTCAGGAGGGTGTTGTTTCTCTTCCCTATACAAGTACGTCACGGCCTGTATTTCTTAGAGTCAGTGAATAAAAATCCTTTTCTTGTGTAAATAGTATCTGTTAGAAAATTTGAAATTGCCGTATTTGATATCTTGATGTTAGTGAAGCCTAAAACAGATTTTTCTTTCGTTTGCTAAAAGTGTTATTGCTACCTTAAAACATCAAATTTTTATCAATTTAAAAAAAAGCTTATTTAGTATTTGTTGAGTATCTAAACTGCCAGTTGTTTTACAAGATACTGAAAAACAAAGCATGGCTCATATTCTCTAGGAATTGAAGTCTTAGTTGGAGAGACAAACCCGTTTTCTTCTGCAAGTGTTTCTTTGTTGTGGCCAATAAGTGTAAGGTGTATTATAGAAGCTCTGAATGTATATTCAGTTTACAGATGTTTTTCATGTTCAAGGCCATCTTTTGGATACTTTTTGTCAAAATTCGTGGGTTTTAAGGATAAGCGTTGCTCGTGGCTTTACCTAACTTAGATGTGTATCATTTCCAAGAGAATAAAATTTTTATTTTTTATTTTTATTTTTATTTATTTTATTTATTTATTTATTTTTATTTTTTTTATTTTTATTTTTTATTTTTATTTTTTTATTTTTTATTTTTTATTTTTTTTTTATTTTTATATTGTATATTGTATATTGTAGTGTGATTCTGATGTGACCAAGATATGGTAACTTGTCTGTTTTCACAGAAAAGCCTTCAGGCTTTCTGCGGCTGCCCTTTTCTAACCATCCACATAAAATGTTTAGAGCTCCACCTCACACGTTAGCAGAGAGGAGCTATCTCCTGCCCTTTGGTCAAGGTTCAGCACCCTCTAACCATAGGCAGGGAGAATTCCTGAAGCCATGAACCTTGCAGCCCAATTCTTAGCTGCCTTACAGTTTCTGATTATTTCCTTTGTCATGACTGGTTTCTCTGGGGACACTGCTCTTTTCTCCTTTACTTTCCAGAATAAAATGATGTGTATCATGGACTTTGGCCAAAGATAAAAGGAAAGCAGAGAACAGGCAAAGATTTAAAATGAGTGTTAGATATGAATGCAGAGAACAGGGGACAACTTCAGAACTAAGTTAATTAGGACAACAGTGTATCTTGAGTTTTCTTTGTCATCTTGACTTGATGGCGTTCTTGGGATTTGCTGATTCTACTGAAGGGGGCGACCCCTGTAGTCACTGAGAATGTGGGCTCTGGCATTCCTACTGGCTGGGTGCAGTCCTGGCTCTGTGACTTGCCATCTTTGTCACTTGAGGATTGTTATTTGATGTTTTCTGTTTCAGTTTCCTCATTTGGAAAGTGGATGCAATAGTACCACTCATGGGGTTCCTGTGAGAACTGAGAACACACATGTAAACTGCTGCAAATAGTGCTCGTTAAATGTCTGCGATCCTTACCTAACGATGCACTTTGCTCCTAGGCCTTGTTTTTCTGCGAGTCTGAAGATCCCAGAACTCCTATCTCTTTTGCCCCCCAAGAGAAAACCCTACATCGTATTAAATCAGCTAAATTTCTTTTGGTTGAGCTACGCCCATCACGATGCTTTCCTGAGTGAGAGGACCCTTAGTCCTGAGAGGAAATACGCACCTGCATTATAAGGCCTGCAGACTTGCGGTCATTTCTGTCACACATGGATTTTTCCCCTTCTCTGTGTGTTAGACCCTTGCACATATGACTGGACTGTTAAGTAACAGCTGTTTTTAAGCTGATAAATCAGAGCCTGCTTAGCCCTCACCACCAAATTTGGATTGATTTGCTTGTTCTTTTAAGAAAACATGATACCTTAGGAATCACTTGGGTAAAAATGAAAGGTTTTTATTGCTTTATTTTTTCATTAGGTTACCCTTTGGTCTGTGACAGCCGGATGAAGGAGACTCCCCCGTCATTTCCAGAGAGCCAAAGAGAAGCCTCACAGCTGGAGGAAGAATATGTCCACCGAGTTTATGAAGAGATTGCCGGGCACTTCAGCAGCACGAGACACACCCCTTGGCCGCGTGTGGTGGAGTTTTTGAAAGCTTTGCCAAGTGGTTCGTTAGTGGCCGATGTTGGCTGTGGAAATGGAAAGTATCTCGGCATCAACAAGGAGTTATATATGGCAAGTAACCGTTGCTTTGGGCTCTCTTTCTGCTCTGTTTATGAGGTTGTTATCACTTTCTACCTTATGACGTAATGTTGTTTTTTGATTAGGCTGTTGAGGAAAGTTATAACCAACAGATGGAAAATTAATGAACACTCCTTATTCTCCAAAATTTGTGGTCATGCATGCCGTTGTTTGTAATTTCCATCCCTCCCTTTAGATTTTGCTTCTTGAGATTATTTTATCAGTAATACTACCTTATATCTATAAAACTCTTTACAGGTTAGAAAGTATATTTGAAATTTTTTTAATGTTTATTTATTTTGAGAAAGAGCATGCAAGCAGGGGAGGGGCAGAGTGAGAGAGGGAGAGAGAGAATCTCAAGCAGGCTCCATGCTTTCAGCGTAGAGCCTGACACAGGGCTCAGTCCCATGAGCCGTGAGATCATGACCTGAGCTGAAGTCAAGAGTTGGACACCTAACTGATGGAGCCACCCTGGCGCCCCTGGAAAGGATATTTATAGAAGCCACGTTCTTTGCTTAGATCCTCCTAAGTATGAGAAAGTTAAAGCAGATACTCTCTTTTTCTTTCTTTCTTTGTTTTTTTAATCCTATTTGCTTTCCCTTCTTTGCTTGCTTGCTTCGTTCCTTCCTTCCTTCCTTCCTTCCTTTCTTTTAAATATAATTTTTTGTCAAATTTGCTAACATACAGTGTGTAAAGTGTGCTCTTGGATTTCGGGCTAGATTCCATGTGAACCTACCTCTTTCTCATGCCAGAGTGTCTGTTTTCAGTTGCCGTCATTTCCTTTTCTTTGGTAAACTTTTTTTTCTCCTATGCTGGGAAGTAGAACGTTCTCCCTGCACTAGAGCATCATCGTAAATACATCAGCGCTGCTCTGGGAGGACCGAAGCTTCCCTTTCTTAAGGCTAGGGAGGGAGGGCCGGAGGGAGGACAGCAGGTGAGGAGAATGAGAGCCGTTTACGCACACGGGCTCCCGTCAGACATCAGATTGCGCGTGATCGGTTTGTACCTCATCCCTGACATCACATACCTACACGAACAAAGTTACTACTGTGCTTGAGGAAAGGTTTGTGCATTAAGAGATAAAAGCATAGCTTTTCATCACGATAAGATGTTGGTAGATGTATATTGTCATGTTTACAGTTAAATTTTAGTTTGTAAAGAGTAAGGTTGAATGGGTTAGGTTTGTTCATGTTGAAGAAGTAGGTTTTGATGTGCCACTGAAAATCAAAGTGATATCTTCTATTGTAATCTCAAGGCCCTATTCAAAATGTTTCTCAGTGAGCTCTGCTTTTGCACTTTCTTGATGATAACCCATGACTTTATCTAGTCAGGCAGCATCTGTGACCAAGAAGCTAGGTTGAAGTCAACCACACGGACATAGTCATGACGATAACATTATCCTGTTATAATTGAGAAACATGACTTCTTGGTGAACCGAGCCAAAAATCTGAAGCTCTTCGAGAAGGAATGTATTTGGAAGAGTGGGAAGCCCACAAGTACTGTCACCTTCTGTTGTCTGTACTCATTTTATCAGTGGCCATAGTGTGTATCCTTCCTGTCTGATACTCCCAGACCCTCCCGTAGTGTCTGACCTCTGGGGAAGGTTCAGCAAGTGTTGGTTCAGTGAACGAACCAAAGCTACATGTCTGGTTAGACTTAGGGTTTTCATGATATCAGAAATGGAGTTGTGTACGATAAACGGGAGCCCGCTGTTGTAAGCCACTGAGGCTCCAACTCGTATATTTGAGTGTACTTTGAGCAGCTGTCTTTGAGCCTGAAAATATGTGTGTTTCTTGACATCGAGGAGGAGATGTGACCTGGGACATTCACTCTGGTATTCAAACAGAGGATAGTCTCAGGATTTGAAAAGCCATTAATATGATTATTACATACTTCTTTAATAAAATGCATTTTTAAAATACTAGCTTAGGGTCACTTGGAGATAGTTTTATGAACTGCTTTTCATTTTTTAGACATCTTCAGTTACTCTTCTTTTCTGTCATTAGCACTAGCTCTTGCTGTTATTTTCAGAGTTAAATTTTGTAAGCATAGATTTTAGACCTTCAAGAGACGTAGCGCCTTTATGATAGTCCCAGTAATAGGTGAGACGGTCTGAACTCAGGGCTCAGCGTGGCCCATTCATTGTGGGGACTTTCTTGGTTCCTGTAAATAGTTGGGATTGCAAATATAATAATAACACCAGGAACCTATTTAGAATGAGAAGAATTGGAGATATGTTTATATGAGCCTCTTCTGCACATTTCTCTTTGGTTTGGTTTTGTGTTTTAACTGTCGACTACCCCAGTAAAGGGAAGAACAGGAAGGACACTGACATTGTCAGGGTCCTGCCGTGAGCTGAGTGCTGTGCTGGGTTCTCACACAGGGTGGGCACTGGTATTACTGTCCCCATTTACAAATGGCAGAACGATTGCTCAGTCGGATGATGACAGGCCGACGGTTACACGGTGTCAGGACAAGTTTTGGAACCTCATCTTCAGCTGCACAGTCCGTACTCTATGGCGTTCTGCTAAGAGAGATTTTAAAAAAGTTTTTTAATTAAAAAAATATATTTATTATTTATTTATTTTGGTTGGGGGAGGGGGTGGAGAGACAGAAGGGGAGAGAGGGAATACCAAGCAGGCTCCGTGCCTTCAGTGCAAAGTCCGATATGGGACTCGATCCCGTGAACCATGAGATGACCTGAGCCACAATCAAGAGTCGGTCGCTTAACTGACTCAGCCACCCAGGCGCCCTGAAGTCATGTCTGTTTTGTTGTCCACTTACCAGGCACATGATAGAAGCTTATTAATCATTTGTTGAATGGTGAGGAGCAAACCTGTGAATTCACCCTCAATTTCTTATATGAAAGGTGGAGTATACACAGTGCCGTGTTCTGTAACCTTGAAGGAAATGGGACAATGTCAAAGTGGGTGGACCTTCACCCAGAGTAATGTTCCTTTAGGATACAAGGATTTGTCTTTGTATCTAGACTGCAGGATGTGAGTTCTGGTCCAGTTTTTGTTGCATGCAATAATGATAGTGTTTGCATACCCCTTCTGTGGTTATTGAAGTATTTAGTTATACGTCCTTTCATTTGATTCTTATACCAACCCTGAGAAGTAGGCATTTTTATGATGAGGAAACATAGGCTCTGAGATATCACGTGGCTTTCCTAGGTTGTTTGTCTAGTTACTGCTGGAGCCCGACTTCAGCTCGCGAGTTCTGAGGGCTGTTTTCACTGTATTGGCCTGGCCTTGCCTCTTCCCTGGCTCTCTCAACTACTTACTGCCCGTCTGACCTCCCTGTAATTGCTTCTTTTCTTAGTAGTTTTAAAAATTTTGTGAGCCTGGGTGGCTCAGTCGGTTAAGCGGCCGACTTCAGCTCAGGTCATGATCTCACAGTCCGTGAGTTCGAGCCCTGCATCGGGCTCTGTGCTGACAGCTCAGAGCCTGGAGCCTCCTTCGGATTCTGCGTCTCCTTCTCTCTCTCTGCCCTTCCCCTGCTCACACTCTGTCTCTCAAAAAATAAATTAAAAAAAAACACGTTAAAAAAATTTTTTTTAAATGTTGTATTTTCTAAGTAATAAAAATAATGTAGCTGCAGTTCAGAAGATGGCAGGGAAAGGTGTTTGCCTATAATTTTAACACCCTAATAAACCAGTTCGTTGTGAGAAAGACCTTTCCAGTGTTTCCCTGGAATGTTTTATATCGTCATAAGTATGTGTGCAGCTCAGTGACTCGTTTGTGTCGCTTCATATTTCCATTTTGCTGTGTAACCTCACGTGGTTCCCGGACTTTATGATGCTCCTTGAGTTACTTGATGGTCTCTCACGTTCAGTGTGAAGTTGTTAGAAATAACACAGTAATGAGAATCTGCCCTGAGAAACTGTGACAAGAAGGAAGAATGCGACTTGGAGCCAGAGAAGCCCAGGTTGAGGTCCCTGCTCCGCCACTTGGCTGTCTTCCTTGAGGCACACTGCCTGCGTGCCCTGAGACCCGGCGTCCTCATCCGCAGGGTGCTCACGGTTCCTGACGCAGGGCGTGTTTCCGCGGCGCGTCCCTTAGCCCAGAGAACCCGCTGTAAGACCTGGCGGGCGCCCCAGTAGGAGGCCTTTTTTTTTTTTTTTAAAAGCCTGTTGAGCGTTTTCTGTATGTTGGATTATTTCTGTTTTTAGGATGAAGTTTTAAAAGAACAATTAGGTCAAAAGTTGTGAACATTTTTATCTTCCTTGAAAAGCGGCGTGTCAGACTGCTTTTGACAGTCGGTGGAGTCCATTTGTACCATCACTAGCACTTGTGAGAGCAGCTTTTGTTACTGCTGTCACCATAGTGTACTGTGGTTTTAAAATATTTTTGATACTTTACAAGGAGAAAAACAATATCTTGTTTTCTAGTTTGTACCTTCGACTAGTAGTTTGAATCCTTTTTTTTTTTTTTTTTACCAGTCCTTCCAGAATTGCATGTTTCATGTTTCGTTGAAGATTTTAAAAATTACAAAGGACGTTGGGCACCTGGGTGGCTCAGTTGGTTAAGCGTTTGACTGGGTCTCAGCTCACATCTTGATCTCAGGGTTGTGAGTTCAAGCCCCGTGTTGGGCGCAGCGTTGGGTGTGGAGACTACTTTAAAAAATAAATAAATAAATTTTTTTTTTTGTAGTATAGAGGAGTATAAGTACACATTTTAAGCCCAACCCGTATGTGTTTTTGTGTCCTTAATCTCCACCTGCCGTACAGAATTACAGAGCTTTATAGAAATCTTTTAATAAATGTTGGTATTTATAATTAAGCCATTTTCTGTCATATTGTTGACATTACACAACTGCATTAAGAATTTCAAATACTGGGTACTATCCTTGGTATAAAAACTTAAATTTAAAAATAGAAAAGAGAAAAAGTGATGATTTGACCATAGTAAATGAAAGACTGAGGCCAAATAAGTGCAGGATGAAAGTACCAAGCCAGGCACAAATCACACGTACACTAGACCTCCTGCTTTGTGACTAAGACTGTCCCATCCCTCACACTGCCGCACAGGGGCACTCTGTACAGGCCACTGTAGTAGCCTGGCTGCGGGAGGAAGGACATTTCCTCTCGTTTTATGTGGCTGCTCTTCTCCGTGTTCTGCTTTCTCCGTGGTTCTCTGGTAATAAGTTTCCTTCCTTGTTGAGCCCTATCTCCTGGTATTTGTTCTGTCATAAAATTGGACTTTTTCCTGTCGACTTTTAGCTGGATTTACAGCAGTCTGTCAGAGTTGAATATACGTGGTACTTCTGATTCTATGAACTGAATTTCATTGTTAAAAACAGGTGGCAAACTCTAGAATGTAGTATGCATATTATTTCAGTGGTGTTGTCATCTCGATGTTGTCACTGCTGGCTTAGCAGTTTGGAATATGGATGAAAATAAATACAAGTAATGATAAACCACTTAACGTATCTTACATAGTTAAAGACAGCAGTCATTTGGGAATTGGGCCCCGTTGTTATTAATGGGCCCTTGGTACTTTTTCATTTTTTTTTTTTAATTCATTTTGAGAGAGAGAGAGACAGACAGAGAATCCCAAGCAGGCTCCGCACTGTCAGCACAGAGCCTGATGTGAGACTTTTGAACCCGCGAGCTGTGCGATCGTGACCTGAGCCCAAACCAAGAGTCGGTTGGTCAACCTACAGAGCCACCCAGGCACCCTGGGACTTTTTCATCTTAAAATATATCAAAGGGAAATTGCTATACTTTACCTCTAGCGTTGTGCCTTTTATTATGCTTCAAAAATTCATGCAGCTCTGGGATAGAATATAGAAGCTGTTTAATTCCAATTAGAAGTTGAGCAAATTCATATCAAGTGTGACTAGCCTGGCAGTTGTTTTGACGTGAGGACTCATGCTCTTTATCCTCAGATAGACCGAGGGAACCCTGACGATCAGGGTTCACTGTGTTAGAAATTCTGATGCGTAAACGCAAGCTCGAGGTGGCCACTGCTGTCTGATGAAGCCTGCTTTCACATTTCTTTTTCTGTTGTAGAGAGTGATAAAGAACTGTCCGGGGATAGTTATTAATTAGTGATCTGACCTCTCTAGTGTCCCGCCCACACTCCCTTTCCTCCCTCAGTTCATGTGTGCGCACTGCGTACATGCTCTCTCCCTCCCCTCTGTGTGCACGCGCACACAGACACACGTACGCATGCATGTGTGTACACGCATGGAATCCTCAGAGGCAGACAGCAAAACTGCACAACCGTCACATCCCAACTAGAGAGGAGAGAGGCAGCCGAGGCACCCAGACGCTTCCCGCAGAAGCAGACACAGGCAGACGGCACGTGAGGTCCCTGCCCCAGGACATGGAGGGGTCTGCGAGCTGCCTTCATGCTGCCTTTCCCTGGAGAAGGTTTGCTTAGACTGCAAGGTGTCATTAAACAGCATTTGGCAGATTTTGAATTCCGCAATTCATTCGTGATTTATATAGGTTAGGTGTTTAACAGAATAAGACTCAATAGCTTTAAAAAATGAAATAAATTACTTTACTTTTCTATTGTTTTGGGATTTTATTTTCTGATCCTACAGTAATATGTACTGAAAAGTAAAGAGAAGCAGGCAAAAATCCCAGCCTCCCTCCTGCTGTCTGGGCCAGCACAGTATCGTTTATGTAGTGATGAGGGAGACCTGTAAGTCCCCACAGAGGACCGAACGCCTGTGTTTACAGAATGGTTTCCATTTTTATCTGTGTGCTCTTACAAAAGGATCTAGATTGGTGATCGATTAGATGCCAGTTAGGACTTCCCATTTCCACCACTGCCGTCTTTATACCTTTCCTGTTGTTTCCGTTCCCTAATTCAGCTGAGTCTGCTACCTGGTAAGGTCACAAACGCTGCCTCCTGGGTGACGGGATCTGACTTTGCCCTGGCCGCTTAGGAACTGATAAATCCTGGCCTGGCCCCGCTTCACGGTGGACACGAGGCCTGCCCCGTCTCTTTATGGGAATGAAGAAGCCCAGTGCTCTTAATTTCTCATGACGTTTAAACAAGGTGTTGTGAAATTCTTTGCTTCTCTCTGGTACAGATCGGATGCGATCGGAGCCAGAGCCTCGTGGACATCTGTCGAGAGCGGCACTTCCAGGCCTTCGTCTGCGACGCGCTGGCCGTGCCCATCCGCAGCGGGGCCTGTGACGCCTGCATCTCCATTGCTGTCATTCACCATTTTGCAACAGCGGTGAGTACTGTCTGTCTCTCTCCAAGACCTGTGGCTGTGGTGGCAGGAAATGCTCATGGATGTCATCCACGTGGAACCATTTTAGCCTTTCTTTCGGTTTTGTTTCCTCCTTACGTGGTTTGCCCCCTTTGCTGAGAAAGCACGTGGAAGGAGGTGAGGAGCCTGGGCAATGTGCGGGTCTCTGCCCCCCCAAGTCTTCCTCATCTTTGCTTCCTCGAATCCACGGCCACAGCACTCCAGCTGCCAAGGGCTGGGGACACTCATCAGCCCTGCGCCTCCTCAGCAGTCTCTCCTCGGCCTCTGAGCCTCTTCCCTGTCCGTTCCCACCTGCCTTTCCCGGCCCTTCCTCACATCCCTGATGTCTGTGTCCTCCTTCCTCCCCATTCTGCTTTTCCTCTTTTCTCAAAATTCAGGTATTTAGCTGGTGGTAGTATGTCCCTAGTACTTTTAATTAGTCACAACAGGGTCCCGATTTTAAAATAAGTGAATTTAGGGGCACCTGGGTGGCTCAGTTGGTTAAGCGTCTGACTCTTTTTTTGTTTTTAATTTTTTTTTTAATGTTTATTTTTGAGAGACATAGAGACAGAGCGTGAGTGGGGGAAAGGAAGAGAGAGAGTGAGATACAGAATCCAAAGCAGGCTTCAGGCTTTGAGCCATCAGCACAGAGCCCGACGCAGGGCTCAAACTCACAGACCGTGAGATCATGACCTGAGCTGAAGTTGGCTGCTTAACCAACTGAGCCACCCAGGCGCCCCAAGCGTCTGATTCTTGCTTGCGGCTCAGGTTGGTGGGATCGAGCTCCACATCTTCCTCTGTCTCTGCCCCTCTCCCGCTTGCGCTGTCCCTCTCTCTCTCAAAATAAATAAATAAACTGAAAATAAGTGAACTTAATACTTTATATTTTTCTTACAAGAAAACAAAATCTTATTTTTCATGTGTGTGAGTGGTTTCTCCCCTTATCTCAGCGATAATTTTGTAGGTCACCCCTGTGCTGGTGTTACCAGCAGTCTCCATGCACCTTGTGACTGATCTGAATGCAAGACAAAACCAAGTGGCAAACCCTCTATGCCTGTATTTTATTAACACAAGTAAAAATGTCCTTGTCCCTATTCCTTCAACACTTTTCCCCCTCATGTACAGAACATTTCCCTTCCTTTTTTTTTTCTTTTTTGTTTTTTATTTTATTTTATATTTACATTTTGTTAGATTTTCTGGGCTGTTCATCTTCATGAAAAACAGTGCTATCTCAGTCCTACTTCCTGTTTCCTCTCGGTGTCTCCTTTGGCTGATAAATGGCAGTGTGTGTCTTTCCTGTAGGAGCGCAGAGCGGCCGCTCTCCACGAACTCGTTCGACTCCTGAGACCTGGAGGGACGGCCCTCGTTTATGTCTGGGCAATGGAACAAGAATATAACAAGAAAAAATCCAAGTATCTTAGAGAAAACCGAGTGAGCCCGGGGAAGGAGGAGGAGATGAGCAGCGGTACGTCAGGCCCGGAATCGCTTGTGGAGCAGGTGCCTGGCACAGGCCGTCAGGGGCCAGCGCGTCCGGCGTCCCCCGTCAGTGCCCTGCAGGAGGGAGGGCGGAATTCAAGGCAAGTTGCTCATTCCAAGCTCCCCGTGCACACTAATAGGACTTCTTTTCATTCTCAAGACTTACTGGTTCCCTGGCACCTTAGGGGCAACCCCGGGAGAGGCAAACCTGCTGAGCCGTTTGGTCCGGGGGGATCCCATGACTCAAGTCCTGTGTTTCATCGCTTCTACCACGTGTTCCGCGAGGGGGAGCTGGAAGCCGCCTGCCAGACTGTGAGGAATGTCCACGTCCTGCGGAGCTACTACGATCAGGGGAACTGGTGTGTGATTCTTGAGAAGGTCTGACCGTCTCCGGGAGCAGACACACCGGCAAGAGAGGCTCAGCGGTATTTTTTTAAAGGAGACTAAGTTTACTGTCTTTTTAAAGAGAAAAACGTGTGGAAAAGAACCAAAGGAGAACGCCTGAGAGAAACCTCAAGTAGAGAGCAGTTAGGACACATTCGGGCTACGCCTGTTGCTGGCCTCATTCTATCCGTAAATGTGGGAGCGGTTCTCCGAAATGTGGAGGCGCAGGCATGGTTTTTAAAAGTGACCGAAGTAGTCTGTGAAGTTTTCGGGATCCCGCGGTGAGAATGCAGCATCCGAATGTAAAGTTCGTATAACGTTTATACTCAGTGAACGAAATCATGTGAATCTTCTTGAAGTAATCACACAGCATTTTAATAAAGAAATCTCCCTGCCAGTAGAGAATTGTCTGATGTCTCTGGTTGTTAGCTCTGTAACGTCACAGATGATAACCACTCCCCCTCACCGTCCTGACGCAGGCTGGGCATGTAGTAGGCGCTCAGTAGGATTTTAGCCCATCAGATCGTTCATCCCGCAAATACTCACTGAACCCCACTGTGTATTAAGTACTGAGAGTGGAACCGTGAACAAGAGCGAAAGCTCCTGCCCTCCCGGAACTTCCGTTGTAGAAGGAGGACAGACAATAAGCCAATAAATCGATCCAGTGTGCCAGGTAGTGAGAGAAAGCGAAATGGGAGTTGGAGGTTTCACCCGGGAACAAAGGATCGTTTTTAAAGGGCTGCGATGACTACGAATCCTGCTGTAGCTGGTATTCCCGACTCACTGACCAGGTGCTGGAGGCAACCCCAGTGTGCTCTTGTAACTCTTTTATTTAAGTAGCAGAAGTTAGAATGGTCCGTCAGACTTAATTATGCCCTTACAGCCACGGCTGTGGCATCACTACCGGGTGTCTCTTGTTCTTTCATGGTTTGTACCAGTCCGGGCACAGTCAGCAGTTCTTATCTCCGAATACTTCACATTACTCCGTTAACTTACCACTCAGTTCAAGTTTCCCAGAAGAACAAAGAGAAAGTTAACCATACCTCAAATGGTGATTCAGAAAGGAAAATACTTTTTAAAACATGGATTGCTTTTATAGTAGTTATGGTTAAGACCAATTCAAGAACAATTGCTTTCTGTGAATGATGACGCCCAGACAATTGTGTTTCTTGTTACTCTAGAGATGTTTATTTTCTAGCGTCAAGCTTTCCAAAACCAGTCGTGGTTAATAGGTCTCAGATGAGACGATGATTGTCGTGGAATTTCACTGCAAGATTATAACTGTTCCTGCCAGATGAATTTATAAGGTTCATGATATGAAAGGAAAAATTACAGGGCTAAAAAAAAGGAGTTTTATTCTGATAGAAATTCTAGGACTTCACATTGCAATTTGAAGTTCAGCTCCTGCTAATAACTTCTAAAATCTAGATGAAATGGGTGATTTTCGAAGAAGATGCAAATACCAACATCAACTCAGGAAGAGGTACAAGATGGGAGATGTTGAAAAGCAGCACAGGAATTCAGAACTTGGGTCTAGAATCAGATTGGAAATCGAATTTTCAATCTGCCCTTAGTCTTGACTGAGAGACTCTGGACAAATTCCCCACCTTTTCTGGGCTCCAGTTTTCTCAGCTGTAGGGCTGGAGCAGTCGTTATGAAATCAGCTGGAATAACCCTTACAGAGCTCTCGGAGTGGTGCAAGAATGTAGTGTGTGTGTTTGTGAAACATGTTTATGATCATAACTCCCAGGGAAAGCGCACGGGAGTTTTAGGAATTGAGTGACATCAAATTTAATTTGCTAATTGTGTAATAAAAACCTATGTTTTTACTGATTTTTTGTCTGTTTGCTTGTTCTTATCAGTTGCAACGGATAGATTAAAATTTCGTGCTATGATTGTGGATCTCTCTGTTTTTCCTTCCAGGTCTATCAATAATAATCAGGCAAAACTGGAAGGAAAATCTCAATGTCCATCAGGAGTAGAGTGAGTGAGTAATGGTTGATTGAATGTTACTCCCTAAGCAGCAGAAGTGAATAATCCGTCCTCACAAGGTACACCGTGAATGGATCTCAGGACTGTAATGCTGAGTAACAGAAGCCTCCCAAAGTAATCCCATACAGTTCCTGCAGAGTGCAGGTGTCTCTGAGACCACCTCTGCTTCTCACACTGACCACAAGCTCAGGGGCTCCCGAGAGCATCGTCAGGTGTGGTCGTTTCCTAGAAGGACTCTCGGGACTCACTGAAACTGTCGTCCTCATGACCATAGTTTATTACAATCAAAGGTACAGGTTAAAATCAGCCAAGGGAAGAGGCGCAGGAGGGTCACATGCATGGAACTTTCCGTTGCCCTCTCCCGGTGAAATCTGGGCAGTCACATGGAGTGTTGCAGTGAATAGGACAGTCACATGGAGTGTTGCCAACCACGGAGGCCCACGTGAGGCTTGCTGTTCAGATACTTAACTAGGGTCTTAACGACGTGCACACAGTTCACCGCCCATGTGGCTGACCTCTCATCAGGTATGGTTTACCTGGTCCTCCCAGGTAAACAGATCCTTCTCAGGCAGGATATTGCAAGGGCTTAGAGATCACCTCCCAGGAGCCTAAGACAAGGGCCAGACCTCTTCTTGGATAAGGTCAGCTCTACTACACAGTTTTCTTTACGTGAGAGTTTATAAGCGAGTGGTAGTATACTTTCACAAGACCGGATAATAGTGAGCTTTTGAAAGGAAAGAATGAGTTCAAGGCCTTCTAGGGTGTTCACAGTGTTATTTCTCTGGGTGGTATTTACATGGGTGCTTGCTTTGTGTTAATTCGCTAACACTGAGTGTGTGATCAAGCACTTAGGATTTGTTACCTTTATATGTAATATAAACTTCAAAATTTAAAATAGTTTGTAGAAGAAAGTTCTAAACATGCAGTATTTAAATATTTTAAAACTTTAAAATTTTTATATACTAAATTTTTAAAAATGTTTTTCATTTAATTTTGAGAAAGAGACAGAGTGCTAGTGGGGGAGGTGCAGAGAGAGAGGGAGGCATAGAATCTGAAGCAGGCTCCAGACTCTGAGCTGTCAGCCCAGACCCCGACGCAGAGCTTGAACTCATGAACCATGAAATCATGGCCTGCGCTAAAATCGGATGCTTAACCGACTGAGCCACCCAGGCACCCCAAACCAAACTTTCTTTATAAAGTAATCTCTACACCCATCATGGGGCTCAAACTCGTTACCCTGAGATCAAGAGTTGCATGCTTTACTGACTGAGCTAACCAGGAGCCCCCTGTTAATTATATTTTAATTTTAAAAATTGTGCTTTTTGTGTTCGTTTTTGTGTTACGTTTAGGTCTGTGATCCATTTCAAATTAATTTCTGTGTACATTTTGTGAGTGTTGTCTTACCTTTCTGCGTGCTGCTATCCATTCGTTCCAACATCATTTTGAAAAGATTATTCTTTTCCCTGAGTGAATTGCTTGACACCTTTGTGGAAAACCAATTGGCCATACATATGTGGATATATTTCTGCATAGTTGTTTTTGTTTTTTGTTTTTTTGATCAATGTGTTTGTTTTTATGCCAGTACCTAACTGTTTGGCTACTGTAGCTTAATAGTAAGTTTTGGAATGAGGTTTCCAACTTTGCTCTTCTATGCACTTAATAACAGCTTCAAAATACACAAAGCAAACACTGATGTAAGTAAGTGCAGGCAACATCGGCAAATGTATAATGATATATGGAAGTTTCAATAATTGATAGAACAAGTACCTAGAAAATCAGTAAAGGTAATATTAACCTTAACCTTATTGACATTTATAGAACAGCCCGGCCGACAACAGCAGAATACACAAGAACATTTACTGAGAAAGACCATCTTCTGGGTCATAAAACAAGACTCAGTAATTTAAAAGTATTAAAGCCATACAAAATATGCTGTGTGGCCACAATGGAAATAACCTATAGATTCAGCAAGAATTAAAAAGGGAGAATAGAAAGTATTTTGAACTGAATGAAAATAAAAGCACGGCCTATCAAAATTTGTGCAGAAAAACACAAAACACAGCAGGCTTGACATTGCTGTCCTTAGAAAGACCCACATAGATGGTTAGCCCTTGGCTGGTGTCTGTGAATTTGGATTTCAGAGGTGGGGTTCCCACTGCCCTAACTGATAAGAGTAGCTCCTATGGTTTATGCTGAATGCCTGCTTCCCTTCTGGAAGTCTGGAGTTTGGTTGCATGCCGGCAGAGGGTGCCTACGTGACCAGCTCTCAATAAATGTGGGCGCTAAGTCGGTAGCTTCCCTGTTTGGCAGCGTTTCGTGCTGGAGGGATTAGGCATGTCCTACGTGACTGGACCGGGAGAAGACTCTTGGAAGCTTATGCCTGGTTTCCCCTGGACCTCACCCCATGTGCCTCTCCCTTGGCTGACTGAGCTGTGTTTACTACAGTAAATCTTAGCCCCGAGTCCAATGATGCGCTCAGCCCTGCGAGTCCTCCTAGAGAATCGCTGAAACTGGGGATCAATGTGGGGACTCCCAGCACACTGCTCAGGGTCGTAGTACTGAGGGGAAATGTATAGCACTAAATGCCTATGTTATAAAAGAAGAAAGGACTCAAATATAAGAACCTCAACTTTCTTCTTGAGAAACTAGAAAAAGAAGAGCAAATGCAGTGCACAGTATGGAGTTGGAAGGAGAGGACCACGATCAGAGCAGAAATCAGTGACACAGAAAAACAGTAGAGAAGAACAGTGAAAGTAGAAGCTTGTCCTTGGAGACTAATACAATTGATAAACTTCTAGCCAGACCAAGTTGACCAGGGAGAGAAGTCTATGAATTTTATAATTGGAAAATTCAATTAATAAAAATATTAAGATTCTTATGTACTCACTTTTTAAGACTAACGGCTGAAAAAGGGTTATTATTCTATTAACAATGCTTTTTACAAAAATATTTGCAGTAAGATTACTTCAAATGACAACCCAATTTAGTCATGCAGTTTTTCTATATATAATCTGTTGAGAAAAATAAGACACTGATTATATATGAGAGAAGAATGATCTCAGCCAGTTCCTAAATATGTTTGGAAATTGTGTTTGAGAATTTGAGATTTCAGGTAAAGCAAGTAAGCCATGTTGACTGACTATAAGGATAAAAATTCTTTTTTTTATTCATTAAAAAATTTTTTTAATGTTTATTTTTGAGAGAGAAAGAGAGAGAGACAGAGCATGAGTGAGGAAGCAGAAAGAGAGGGAGACACAGAATCTGAAGCAGGCTCCAGGCTCCGAGCTGTTAGCACAGAGCCCGACATGGGGCTCGAACTCACGAACCATGAGATCATGACCTCAGCCAAGGTGGGACACTTAACTGATTGAGCCACCCAGGTGCCCCAAGGATAAAAATTCTTAAAATGTTTTATTTATTCTTTTTGCTGCTTTGAATTTTTCTCTATTCCTTGACATTTAAAAAAATTAAGAGAAATTCTTTCTTTGCAATATTCCCTTCATTGCTTTTCTGCTTTCAAATAGCAAAGGTGGCCGTCACTCAGGAGTTTACAGAGTCCCTTGTTCTTGCCAGCGGCCTTAAGTCAGCCTCCTAAATGTTTCCACTCACAGTGGGTAGAGAATATATTACTTCTCTCTGTGCCTCCCATTCCCGGCTTCTCATTTCCTAGCTTCATCTGGTTATTTTGTCTTCCCTTGAAATGGAAGAGGAACATTTAAGGTACAGTCTTGTTGGCCTTCTCCTGAAGAACCTTCTTTAGTAGACATCTTGATCTTGCCATAAAATAATTCTCATATAGGAAGAGAGAATGTACACCAAGATTTCCAATTCACTTTTACAGTTAGGACCCTATAATTTTGAAGAGTTATCATTATTTAGTTAATGAGAGAAAGAGTCTCAAGTTTTAATAGAGGGCACTGAGGGATCAAGATATACTGTGACTCTCAATCCTTCCCTCTGCTGTTTGATCAGTTTTTGAATTAAAATATCTGGGGGCCGCAGGTAAGGATTATTTGGTTAGAAATATTAGCTCCCCACGTGTGGCTTCAAAACCTTATCTATGGTATGGCAGATCATCTAAATGCCTATGTTAGAAAAGAAGAAATACTAGTCTGTTTAAATCAGCACTGGCTCAGATCAGACACAAGTATAAGAAATAAGAATAGGGCTCTGATGTGATCGGAATCATAGATCCCATGCTCTGGGAATTCTAGCTGGCTCTTTGAAAATTAGTTGTGCGTAGCAGAGTTTGGTGGAAACTGTGCCTGCCTTACTGTATAGCATCTGCCTTGCTAAATACTCTTCCCTGGTGACCTTCTGACCCAAGGCAAATTGGTTTAGTGGTTCTAGAATGAATAAAATGTTTTTAAGCCAGACGTGGATTTGAAACTGAACTCCACTACTCACCAGCTGTAAGACCCTGAGGAAACATGTGTCTGCAAAGAGAGGATAATAATACTTACCTGCAAGTCGTTGGGTGGATTCTGTGAGATTGCGTGGAAGATTGATAGCGCTTATTACATAATAGACGGTCAGGAAATGCCAGGTCATTCCTTCCTATCCTCTGCTTAATTGCATCCCTGAGAGCAAATAATCCGGTCTTTACCTTTTCTAACCTGTGTGTGTGTGTGTGCGTGCATGGTCAATTTGACATAGGCATTAATTAACTAATTAGTTCAATGCTTATTTATTGATTGCTTACTATGTGCCAGGCACTATTTTAAATAATGGACACGTTGGTGAACATGAAAGGGTCCTAGGCCCATGGAGCTTTCAGTCTAGTTAGAGGCAGTAGTATAGAGTAGTATCATGGCATGTGGTGGAATGGACAATAAACCTAGTAAGTCAACCATATATTATGTTTTTTCCTCCATAGAGAAAAGAGGCAGAGCAGAGAAAGAGTTAATGGTGGGAAGGCACGTGAGTTCCAGCTTTTAAAAGGGTGGTCAGGACGGTTGTCTGTGAGAAGATGACATCTGAGTGAAGACTTGAGAAGGGGGAGGATTAACTGTACCTCTCTGGGGAAGAACATGCCAGACAGAGGGTGAGGCCAATGCCAAGGCCTGAGATCCAGGAGCGCCGGGAGGCCAGGATGGCTGGGGGACCGCCTGAGAGCCGGTAGAGGTGAGTGGGGCCCAAGAGTTGCTGGGGAGGTGAGGCTAGCCACCCAGGACGTGCCAGATGTCTCCGGATCTTACTCTCAGACGGAGAGCTGTTTGAGTGGTTTTGAGGGGACCAGCACACGATCTCAGCTCCATTTTCAGAGAGCTGCCCCGGCCTCTGGGTGGAGGCAGGGGAGACAGGATGGAAGCTGTGACCGTAATCCAGATGGGAGGTGACAGCTCTCGTGCTACAGTGTGGTGCAGTGGAGGTGGGGCAATAATAGAAGGCTGGCGGCTGTGTGACTGGGAGGTAGAGTCATCAGCGTTTCTGGTAGGTTCAGCGTGGGTGTGGGAGAGTAGGAGGCGTCAGCGATGCCCCCACGTCCGTGAGAAGGCAGCCGCGGCGAAGTGGTTCGGACTTTCCCGTGGGCCCCGAAGCTCAGGTGCAGTTTCCGCTTGTCCTTTTCTTCCCCTCCTCACGGCGCTGCCCCCGGCACATCGTCCAGGTCACATCCGCAGTTAAACCCAGCAGGTACTTGATTCTCCTGAGCAGCTAGGCTGTTCAGTGTGAAAACAGAAATAGAAAGCAGTGCAAGGATTATGATCCTAAATTCCTTTAGGGACCATTAGATCGAGATAAACACACACACGCAGGAATTCCGGAGTAGTGTGAGCAGCAGAGAGGCAGGTGACGGACGGCTCTTTATTTTTAGTAAGTCACTAAGGAGAAAATGCTTCCCCGAGAAGAGCCAGGCATGCATGGCCATAACCTTCAGATGCCCTTTGCCGAAGCAACGGGAATAAACAGTGATGGAAAGAGGGAGTCAAGAGCCTTGTTGCTGCCTTGCTTGTTGGACCTCTGCCGACACGTTCCCAAACCCTGCAAAGCAAGCGTGAAAGAAAAACAGCAACAGCAGACATTCTCTCAGGTGTGAAGTCTCATCGCCTCCCTCTTGCAGAAGCCGGTGGAGGTGGTCATTGATTAATGAGCAAGGGCGAATCAGCCTATAATGCAATTTTAAAGAATGTCCATTCTGGCCTTTGTAGTTTCCAGCAAGGAAAGCAGGGCAGTTAAGGAAATAAAAGCCTTTAAAAGCCATTTTAAAGGGTCAGCTAAAGAGCTAAGAGAGGTCTTTGTAGAGTTCATGAAGGAATTCTTAACCTGTGTTCCGTGACTAAGCTTCAGAGTGTTTGTGACCTCCAACTGTACATGTAACTGTGGGCAGGTGCATGTACACGTCTTCTTGGGAGAGGGTCCATTTTTTTTTTCTAAAAATAGTTTAAACTCACAAGCTATAGACTCTAGGCAGTGACCCCTCCCCCCACTTTGCTTATGCTCTTGAAATTTTAAAGACAGCCCCCAGTCCTTCTGAATACATATCTGGGTCCTATGTGGAGAAAACACTGTAAGCAAAAACAAAGGGAGTACGTGGTATGTTCCTTAATTTGTGATTGACCTTGGGGCGGGAATAGGAGAGGCATGATAAGTATTAACCAGAATAGTGGGTATTTTCCTACAGAAAACTCCCCTTTTTCCTCTTGGACAATAGGACAAGCCAGACTAGTCCATCTCCTTTTTAAACAGAAGGATTGAACCAACAGGAATGGAACCCCCCCCCCCCCACTTTCACGCAGACCCCTGGCAACATTGCTCAATTAAAGAAAAAAACAAAACCGGGGCACCTGGGTGGCTCAAGTTGGTTGAGCGTCTGAGTCTTGATTTTGGCTCAGGTCATGATCTCACGGGTTCATAATATCGAACCCCGCATCAGGCTCCACACTGTTGAGAATCTGGGATTCTCTCTCCTCCTCTCTCTCAGTCCGTCCCCCACTCTGCCTTCGTTCTCTCCATCTCTCAAAATAAATAAATAAATAAATATTTTTTTAAGAAAGAAAAATAAAACTATTCCCGTACATATTGTCACTGGCTACTGGGCTGTACAGTCCTAAGACTGGTGGTGGAGGATCGTCTCCGATCTGTCGCACTGTCACCGTGGCCAGGAGAATGGAGTGCTGATTGGTTCAGGCCTGGGGTTTGTGCCATTCTCTGCACCCATCACTGTAGCCAGAGGAATAGGGTACCTTGTTTGGCTTAAGCAATCAGGAGCCTCCTGTGTATCTTTGGGTAGCACCAGTACTACAAACTATGGCATTGGGAACAGGGAGAAGTTTTCCCAAGGGGAATTTGGCCTGAACTAACCCGAACGACCATGGGTGCTGAGCTGCAAACAACAAGGATTTTACTGTTACTGTACGTCCCCTCCAGAAGAGGGTGCACGTGAATCTCCGTCATACGGTTTTGCGGCATTGGCACCATAAGGCTTTCAGGTGAGGCAGAAGTGGTGTGGCAGCATCTCTGGCCAGGACCATCGTGCCCGTGGGATCAGTAGCATTGTCTCCAATGACAGGCAGAGCAACAGGGACTATCTTGGCTCCAAGCAGCGGCCAGAGAGACCTCGGCGCCATGTGGAGCAATGACGGCGTCCCGAAGACTCTTGGTGGCCAGGGACCTCCGAGGGGATCTCAAATTTGTGAGGAGACCCGAGGCTCTTTGGAGAGCTCTGTGCTCACTCTTCTCTGAAATTACAGTGAGAGCTGCCAACAAACTAGGACCCCCAAAGCAGTGGGGACAGTTGGATTTTTGGGTGGCAGGGGCTCAGTGGCTGCAATTGGCCGCCAAAGCAAGGCCGGCACGGTTACTGTGGACAGCAGAGTGCAAGCAGCAGTCAGTAGAGTGTGACTCCAGGAGACCAAGGTGCGGGCTGGTTGAGCGTGGTGTCCCTACAGGACAATTTGATGAGAATCTACTGAAATTTTACTTGAACAGTAGAAGCAGAAAAGTTACAGTTGAAGTCTAACTTGAATCACCAGAACAAAGAGTCCTAGCTGCTCAATCGGTTCCCAGGATGGAGGCAGTTTACAGACCCAGAGCCCCTCGATGTAAGAGGAGGCCAAGTCCCCTTGAGGAAGGACGCTGGTCCCCTGCTAAAAGTTTATACTGTGAACCTTTCTCTCAGCCCCCCTCAGAGGGACACACAGCCCTTGACCGGTTGACTACGCACTGGGGAGAAGAAAATAATCAACCTTGTGGGGCTCGCTGGACACGGGGTCTGAACCCATGCTATTCTGGGAGACCAAGACACACGGGGTCCAGCGAGAAGAGCAGGGGCTCCTGGAGGTCAGGTGGTCAGTGGGGTTTTCGCTCAGGTCCTTCTCACAGTGAGCCCAGCGGGCCCCCGGACCCATCTTGCGGCTACTTCCCTCGTTCCAGAATGAATCGTTGGAGTTTTCAGCTGCCAGAATCCCTGTGTGGGTTCCTGCCCTGTGGAGTAAAGGCTGTGATTGTAGGGAAGGCCAAGTGGAAGCCACTAGAACCGCCTCCCTGAGGAAAATCGTGAACCCACAGCAGCAGCGCATTCCTGAAGGCACTGCACAGGTGCGGGCCACCATCGAGGGCTCGAACCACATCCCCATTCCACAGAGAGCAGGCGCACCTCGACGACTGACGGTGGATGGTCGTAAGTGTACCCAGGTGGTGACTGCAGTGGCAGCGGCTGTTTGAGACACAGTCTAAGTACTCGGGCCCCTGAACCCGCCCCCTGGTCGCTGGTGTGCTGCTGGGCTAACCACCAGAACACATTTCCAACGGTTTCCACCTTTTCTTCGATGACCCTAGCTCAATACTGCATTGTTTGAGTAGTGAAAAATATACAGTGACCTAGTTCGTTTAGTAATAAGGAGCAAGCCATGTTTTGGATTCTTGATCTGCCCTTAAATACAGAGCGAGGTTCTTTCACACCCAAGAACACGACACGAACTTGTGACTTCTTTAGCCGCAAAGTCACAGCTCCTCCAGGACTCCCAGAAGGCATGGCCTCGTAACCAGGTATTCAAACATCTGCCCTGGCCTCTCCAGCCCTTTTGTTTTGTTATTTTTAATTTTTTTTAATGTTTATTTTTGAGAGAGAGACACAGAGTGTGAGAGGGGGAGGGGCAGAGAGAGAGACAGACACAGAATCCAAAGGAGGCTCCAGGCTCTGAGCCGTCAGCACAGAGCCCAACTCCAGGAGTCGTGAGGTCATGGCCTGAGCTGAAGTCAGACGCTCAACCGACCTGAGCCACCCAGGTGCCCCTCTCCAGCCCTTTTAAACTACTCCCCGCCCTGGACTCCATTCCACACGCTGCCTGCACCTCCAGATTTAGTACTGTGAGCGATTCCGTCTCGTGCTGTTCAAGTCATCTCTTGCATTTTAGGTCACCAAGTCCCACTGATTCCTCCT
Organism: Paguma larvata; assembly: GCA_030068075.1. Classification (NCBI taxonomy): domain Eukaryota; kingdom Metazoa; phylum Chordata; class Mammalia; order Carnivora; family Viverridae; genus Paguma; species Paguma larvata. The sequence continues at coordinate 1,265,691 of CM057831.1, read as the reverse complement.
CCCGAATATTTCATGCATTGATTTCTCCCCTGCCCTACGCCTCACCTCTCTTTGATTTTCTACACTGCTGCCAAGTGAGTTTTATAACATGTGACGATGTTTCTTCTTAACTGAACTCCATCGGTGACTTTTAATTCCCAGTGATGAAATTCCTCTGTGAATGTCAGCTGTGACTCTTTATGGAACGGTGCTCTGCTCGGTGTACCCCTCACTTCTCTCTGCTCCCCACCTCGCACCCAGGGCCCCGTTCGTACCAAGCCACTTGCTCGTTCCCATGCACGCCTCATGCTTTCCCTGCATTGTTTACTGATTCTTTCTCTTCTGCACCCAAGATCTTGGGTGGTTCTTTTCTGTTATTTTCAGACGCTCAAATCTTACCCGTTATTTAAGACATACTTTGAGTGGTATCCCCTCTGTAAAGCTTTTTCCCATTCCCCCCGCCCCAGATGGGAATAATATCTTTTTCTTCTAATGTCCAAAGCGTTTTATCTGAGATGCTCTTGTTTATTCCTTGCCCTTAAATTCACTTCTATATATGAATTATCTTCATTTTTTAGAATGTAAGCTTGCTAAGAATAGGAACATAGTAGGGAATTGGTAATTTGTTGAAAGAAGTGTCATAATTAAAGATATTAGAGCCAGGGGCGCCTGGGGGGCTCAGTCAGTTAAGCGTCCAAATTCGGCTCAGGTCATGATCTCACAGTTCATGAGTTCAAGCCCAGCATCAGGCTCTGTGCTGACAGCTCAGAACCTGGATCCTGCTTTGGACTCTGTGTGTGTGTCTCTCTCTCAAAAATAAATAAACATTAAAAAAAATTTTTTTTAAAGATATTAGAGTTAGAGGCCCCTGGGGGGCTCAGTCAGTTAAGCATCAGAGTTTACCTCAGGTCATGATCTTGTGGTTCATGGGTTCAAGCCCTGCGTCGGGCTCTGTGCTGACAGTGGGGAGCCTGCTTGGATTCTCTGTCTCTCCCCCTCTCTCTGCCCCTCCCCAACTTGCCTGCATGCATGCTCTCTCTGAAAATAAATTAAAAAAAAACATTTTAAAAATCTTAAAAAAAAAAAGAAGTAAATCGAATTTACCGATAGAGAATAAAAGCAGGAGAGCTCCTGAAGACTGATGAGATTACCACAAAAGTAAATGCATTTTTAATTTGAAACTTAAATAAGGGACACCTGCCATGAGACTCCTGAGCTTGGGGTCATGAGTTCAAGCTCCACTTTGGGTGCAGAGATTACTAAGAAAAATAATAAACTTAAAAAAAGAAAAAACAAGAAATCTTAAGTAATATATTCATATGTTTCAGAAAAATTCAAATATAAAAAAGGTGTTTAGTTGTTATACCACCAAGTACCTTTTCACTGATAAACTTTTTGTTTTAAAATTTTGGGGGGCACATGAGTGGCTCAGTCACTTAAGCATCAGTCTTCCACTCAGGTCATGATCTCGTGGTTCACAGGTTTGAGCCCCATGTCAGGCTCTGTGTGGACAGCTCAGAACCTGGAGCCTGCTTCGGATTCTGTGTTTCCCTCTCGCTCAGCCCCTCCCCCACTCCTGCTCTCTCTCCCTCTCTCTCTCCCTTTCTCTCTCAAAAATAATTAAAAACATTTAAAAAATAATAATAAAATTTCCAACCCTGTAAGTGTATTACCTGTTCAACATCTTGTCATCTGTATGCCAGTGTCCGACATCTTCCTGTTGCGGATTGTGGTAGCAAAGGGCTCCTGATGATGCCTGCCTTCTGGTATTCATGCCCTTCTATGGTCCCCCCGCTTCTGTGTGGGCTGGACCTTGTGACTTGCTTCTGAAGACAGCAAATGCGATGGGATGCCACTTCCAGGATTAGGCTACAGAAAGTGACCTCTGCCCTGCTGGCCGACTCTCTGTTTCCTTCTTGGTTAGCATGTTTGGATAACGACAGGTGCCGGGGGGTGGGGGGGAAGGCAAGGAACTGAGGGCAAGCTTGGCCATCATTCAGTGAGGAACATAGTCCAACAACCGCCTTGAGGAACGGATGCTGTCAACAGCCACCAAATGAGTTTGGAAGCTCATTCTTCCCCAGTTACAGCTTCTGATGAGTCAGCAGAGCCTAGGCTGCCGTCTGGACGGCAGCCTCGTGAGAGACAGTGAGGCGGAGGACCCCGCTAAGCTGTGCCCAGATTCTCTACATACACAGAAACTGAGATCGTAAATGTATATTGTTGTAAGCCTCTACATTTGGGGATAATTTGTTACACAGCAGTACAACCAATACACCTATTCTTAGCTCTTGTAATAACATGTGTCTGCCTCTGTACTTTTGTATATTCTTCAGTAATATATCTGTAGGAACAGCTCCAAAGTGCGGGATCGCTGGCTCAGAGAGGATGTGCATTTGTAAATATTGTTTGCAATTTCCAATTACCCATCACGTAATCCCTGCTGATTTATAATCCCACCACCAATACATGAGGATAACTCCTCATCTGAATTTGTTACTAAAATGTTGGATAGATGGAACATCATAGCTCCTGGCGTTTAATTTGTGAGTGAGGTCAAGCATATTTTCATGTATTAAGTCATCAATACTTGTTCTATCAGTTGTCTCTTCACGTCTTTTGGCCATTTTTCTCTCGATTTAAGTTTTTCTCTGTTGATTTTTAAGGATTAGCCCTTTGTGAGATGAGTTGAAAATAATTTTTTCCAGATTTTTATTTGTCTTTGTGGTTTGCTTATGGTATAGATAGCCAGTCATGGGGCTTTGGTGTCCATCTTTTCTTTCATGGTTCTGGACTTTTTTTTTATAATTAAAAAAAATTTTTTTAATGTTTATTTTTGAGAGAGAGAGACAGACAGAGCATGAGTGGAGGAGAGGAGGAGAGAGAGGGAGACACAGATCTGAAGCAGGCTCCAGGCTCTGAGCTGTCAGCATGGAGCCCGATGCAGGGCTTGAACTCACGAACCATGATATCACGTCCTGAGCCGAAGCTTGGATGCTGAAGTGACTGATTTTGAATCAAATTTCGAAACATCTTTCTTACCTGAAGATATTAAGGAATGATCTGTTTCTTTTCCATTTCTACCTCACACTTAAATTTCAGTAATCTTGGCTTTATTTTTATGCTTAAATATTTGATCCATTTTGAGTTGATCTTATTCCATACTGTATCATAGGATCAAACTTATTCATTCATGTGACATGGCTACTCAGTCGGCCCAATACCGACTATTAAATACCGCTTAATACCGTTTATTAAATAGTCTATATTTGCTCAGTGGTTTGAAGATGTCACATTTACCACGTATTAATCTTCTCTATGTAGTTGGATGTATTTATGTGCCTTCTAATTGGTTTCATTATTTCTTAGTCTACTCATGTACTAGTTCCGTAAAGTTTTAATTGTTGAAGATTTATTGTAGCTGGTGAGTGTAGTTACCTCTCCCTCCCAAATAGTTGTGCTTCCTCAGAGTTTCTGGTCTGTTTTGTGTGTGTGTGTGTGTGCTTTTGAATCACCTTAATTTTAAAAACTTGTGGGGTGCCTGGGTGGCTCAGTTGGCTGAGCATCTGACTCTTGATTTCAGCTCAGGTCATGATCCCAGGGTCATGGGATCGAGCCCCCCAGTGGGGCCCCCTACTGAGCATGGAGTTTGCTTAAGATTCTCTCTCTCCCTCTCCCTCTGCCCCTTCCCCGCTCATGTACTCTCCCCCTCCTCAAATAAAATAATAATAATAATAAAATAATAAAAAACTTGTTGGTATTTTTGTTTAATAGTTTTAACCCCTCATTTATAATTGTTATGACTCTAATTTCTTTTTATCTATTTGTGTTACTCAGTATCTCCAGTACAATGTTAAATAATAGTGAACATAGTGATTATCTTTGTCTTACTTTTTTTAAAAAAAAATTTTAATGTTTATTTTTGAGAGAGAGAGACACACACACAGAATCCAAAGCAGACTCTAGGCTCTGAGCTGTCAGCACAGAGCCCCATTCAGGGCTTGAACTCACAAACTGCGAGATCATGACCTGAGCCAAAGTCAGACACTCATCCAACTGAGCCACCCAGGTGCCCCCTGTTTGTTTTATTCTTAACTTGAGTGGAAATGATTCCTGTGATTTCCTTTAAGCATGGTCCTTGTTTTGAGGCTGAAATGGCTGAAATTTTACTCTAGTATCAAGTCTACCCTATTTTTTGACTTTTGTTTAAACAAGAACATTGTTAACTTTTTAGAGTGCTATTTTAAGGGCACCTGGGTGGCTCAGTCAGTTGTGTGCTGACTTCGGCTCAGGGTGTGATCGCCTACTTCCTGAGTTCGAGCCCCGCATCAGGCTTTGTGCTGACAGCTCAGAGCCTTAATCCTGCTTCAGATTCTGTGTCTCCCTTTCTCTCTGCCCCTCCCCTGTACATGCTTTGTGTGTGTCTCTCTCTCTCAGAAATAAACAAACATTAAAAAAATTAAAAAGTGCTATTTTAGCCCCCAAAGACATGGATGTAATTATTTTTCCTTATATCTACAACCTGATAAATTATATTAATAGATGTTTTAATGTTGGATCATTGAAAAATTTTCAGGTGAACCTCATCTGGTCATGTGTGTCTTGTTTTAGCTGGCTAATACTTTAATCTGGATCTTTGCACTGCTATTCATGAACAAACATTGTAGCTTTCTTTGGGGTCTTTGTCGGGTTTTAGTGTCAATATTATATTCTTTTCATAAAAATAACATGGAAGTTTTCTCTCACCTGCCCACTTCCCTCCGCCTCCCTCCTCAGCCGCTGAGATAGTTGAATAACATTGGGACGATCTTGAGTGGTGGGCACAACTCTTTTTGAAGCAGTCTTGGCCTTTCTGTTTTGTTTCATTTTGTTTTGTTGGGTAGGGATAGTCTTTAGCAAGTTGTCTGTTTCTTCTCTGGAAATGTGATTAGGTTTCCTGCTTCCTCTGAGGTCAGGTGTCATATCTTAGAATATTATCTCTTTTCCTCAGGGTTTCATAGGTTGTGACACAGTGTTGAACGAAGTGGTCTCTTATGATTCTTTTAACTTTCTTTTCCTGTGGTTCCTTTTTTTTCTTTCCATACTTTGGAAATATGCTTCCATACTTTGACGTATTGTTGCTTGATTCAGTTAGTAGTTTGTCCAACTTTCTCCTTAAAGAATTAGCTATTGGATTTATTCCTTAATATTTTTTTTCTATTTTCTAACTCACTGCATCCTTCTTTCTGCTTTTCTTTTCGAGACACATGCTTAATTCATTTATTTTCATTATCCTTTCGTATTGATTTCCATTGCCCTCTAAGCTCTTCTTTAGATTCTGATAATGTCATGTTTCCATCATGGTTGATTTTAAGAAATCTGGCAACTTCCATTTGTCAAAGAGTTAATTACAAAAAAGACCTTTAAATTTCCCAGGCACAGTGGGAACATTTATTTTCTGCTTTTATAATTTTTACAAAATTTACCTTACTTTTCTCCTTTTATTGCATTTACGATTGGAGAACGTCGTCCGTGATGTTTCTACTTTCTAATAATTTATTGAGGCTTGGTTTGTAAACTAACATGGTGAGTTTTTGTGAATGTCTCAGCATCTGAAAAGAAGGCATTTATTTTAGGGTTATAAAGTCAGATTTGTATCAATCACATCTGCCTTATTTATCATCTTATTTGAGACCTCTCTTTCTTTACTTTCCAAATTTGAATAAAGGCAACTCAAGCGTCTTTACATCAATATTAATAAGAAGTTCAGTATTTTCACTATTGTTATGGCCTATTTAAGAGTTACTGTCTGTATAAGTCAGAGTCCAGCAAACAGTACAGATGACACACTCTAATTAGGTAATAGGGGAAAGTTTACTGAAGGGCTGGTGACAAAAGTATGGGCAAGGTTAAGGGAAACCATCAGAGAGAAGTACCCCATGGCTGGCAACAGCTGGGAGCCATAACTCTCCCCAGGCAGGACGTAACAAGACCAGAGGGAGGGGATGGTTTCTGGAACCAGGAGAGGGTGGCCATGGGAGAGGGCTGCCTGACATCAGCAGTGGCCTTTGATAGAAGAACACAGACTATTTAATCTACAGCCAAACAGGTAGGGAGTCAGGGGAATTAATACCCCTACCTCTTTCTTTTCCTGTCTCCAGTCTTCTGCCTGTGTCCCTCACGGGCTGAACTGAAGAGAAAATCAGAAAGCAAAGGAGCCCCGTGATAGAGTCCATGAAGGGAGCTTCCTGGGGCACAGAGTAGAGAGAAGGATGTGGACTGGATTTTACCACGTCTGACCTATAATTACCTCCCTTTTGGCTTGAAACCCAAAAGCTAATTAGTTTCCCACTCCCCTTTCCAAAGAACTAGAAGGCCTCAATATTGTTTTGAGAGTAGGGAAAATTCTTTTCAGAGAGAAAGACACAGCGCTGGGTAATTTGCCAATACCCTGTAGGCTTATCCTCGGTATTGTTGTTATTACTGGGCAGACACTCCTGACCTTCATCAGAAACCAGAGGATTGGGGAGGGCAAGAGACAGAAGTTCTCTGAGCTTTAAAATCAAGTGGTGCTCAGGAGAATAGAGAGCCTTATTTTAAAATTCCGTTTAAACTAGACACAAGGGCTCCTTGGATACAGTGTTCTGTCCTTTCTCTACATAATGCTGCATAGGTGAGGGAAGATTCCCTGAAGGAATGAAAGATCTATTGCCTCCAGTTAAAGAATAACCTTGATAAAAGTCCTGCTGGAGAAGTGAATAGACCAAGGTCATGGTGGATGACACAAAGTAACTTCGCACACGTAAGTCAGGATATTGTTGCCATATTTGACCTGCAGAAGAAGTTTCATGCCAAAAGGCCAAGTGTCAGTTTTTATGCTTGGTGATACATTTTCTTCAGAATGTCAAGGTTGTTGTGAAAGGGTCTCATTTAAAATACTGGAAACATTTTCCACAGAAGCAGGTGGTCCTGTTTCTAATCTGGGCAGAGGTTTTATTTTGTTCTTTGAGTTTTTTTCCAGGAAGCCATAGAACATTACCCTAGTCAACTGAGCAGAATGTCAGTGAAGAGTCTGTCATGAGGGAAATTTGGTTCGAAAGCTCCAAGCCAAATGAACTCCTCCAAAGCCCTTCTGAAATGAAAAGTGCTGCATGTGACTTCTGTGCTTCCCTGAGGGCAAATAGAAAGCCAGCACACCTGTCATAATTCAAGGGGAGGGGGTTTGCACTGGCCACCAAGCAGACATCTGGTCAACCCACTGTCTGCTGGTCTGGAAGACCGACAACTGTTGTTTTAAGAAGCAGCTTTCACAATGACAAAGAAAACACTCTTGGGCAAAAGGGCTGTGATCTCTACTGGCCAAAAAATGTTTTTCCCTCAATTAATTCTTAATTATTGTTGAATTATCACTTTACATGGGTAATATGGCCCTTTGGAGGTTTTCCTCCAATCTCCATATGGTGTGTATTCACCTAGAGCAGTTTTCCTCAACATGTGGCCCCTTAACGCCTGCCTAAGAATTGCCTGATGGCGCCTGAGGAGATCTGTGCAGGTAGATGAGTTAGAATCGCCGAGGCTGGGACTCGGGTGTGTGCATTTGGACAGGCTCCTGGAGTAACGTTTGTGCACAAGGGGTTTGATTCTGTTCCCGTTTTAAATATTTCTGACCACATCATGAGGCTCTGGAGACCCAGGCTCAGTGTGCAACTTTGTCATTTACCAACTGTGTGAGCTTGGGGAGAAAACAGACTCTGAGCCAGAGTTTCTTCCTCTGTAACTTGGGGGAGCTAAAGCCGCCGTTATACAGTAAATTGAAAAGATTAGAGGAGAGATTTGCAGAAGAACTTTGTGAACCACCAGACCTGAAATCAGTGATAGTTGAGTAGTTATAATGATGAGAGACTGTGTAGGTGGAACAGATTGGTGTAAGAATTTGGAGAAAGTCTGGGGTAACCTTGGAATAGGGGAACCCAGACAGAGACTCAAGGAAGGGGTGGCGTTTTAGGGGCACGCTGAGGAAAGGGTAAGGATTCCCATAGCCATAAAGGGGCCAATTACAAAGAGAAAAAGCAGTTATGAGCACACTGTCATTTTCAGAGTCTGGTTTGACTAGACCGGGGCTTCTGTACTTCCCTGCACACCAGGATCATTTGGGCAGCCTTTAAAAATACAGAGGTCTCTCAGAGCCTGGAGCCTGCTTCGGATTCTGTATCTCCCTCTCTCTCTGCCCTTCCCCTGCTCATACTCTGTCTCTATGTCTCTCAAAAATAAATACACATTAAAAAATTTAAAAAAAAATACAGAGGTCTGATGGGTCACCTGGATGGCTCAGTTGGTTAAGCGTCTGACTTGAGCTCAGGTCATAATCTCACGGTTCGTGGGTTCCAGCCCCGAGTCCGTCTCTGTGCTGACAGCTCAGAGCCTGGAGCCTGCTTCAGATTCTGTGTCTCCCTCTCTCTCCATCCCATCTGCCCCTCGCACTCTGTATCTCTCAAAAATGAATAAACATTAAAGAAAATTAGAAATACGGAGGTCTGAGCCACCCCAGGCCAGCTAGAGAAGAACTCTGAGGACTGGGCATAGGTGTCCTCAGGCACTTGTAGGCGGAGAAGTGCTATTTGACGCAGTGTTGTCTCTGGGGGCGGGGTAGGGGGGCAGGCGGTGAGTCTGGAGAGACGTTGTGATAAGGACACACTGGGCTTCAAATGCTGGTTAAGGAACGTGGAGCTTACATATAATAGGAACTGAGTCCTGCTAGTTTTGTGAGCAGCAGAGTGGTTACATCAGAGCAGCACTGCAGGAAGAGGAATCCCGTGGGGGTGTTGGGAGCAGGCTGGGGTGGGAGGGGGCCAGAGCAGGGTGCAGGAGACTGGCCGCAGCAGAGTGGCCCGTGAATGATGAGAAAGAAAGACAAATACGCCTCTTGAGACAAAAGGCCGGGATCAGGAAAACGAATCTCTTCTCTAAGGAAGATGTGCGGCTTCCTGGCCCTGCGGTGGCTGCCGGCTAGATGGGAGGCCAAAGAAAAAGCATCTTGGACTCTTATGGAACACACCCTCTCTGCATCGCCCCCCTGTGAAATGAGGGCAATGACAGTACCTCCCTCACAGGGTCGTGGCAAGGACGCACAGGGCTACCGCACGTAAATTGCTTAGCACAGTTCTTGGCAATACACCCCTGCAAGTGTGAGCTTTTCCCCTCTCCTGCCCCCTCCTCTTTTTCTCTTGCTTTTCTTTCCCTGCCCTCTCTCAACGTCTCGATTAACTATTTTCTTATAAAATTATCTTCGCTATGAGATAAACAAGCACAGTGCTTGAACACGTCAACATTGCAGCAGGTCGTCACTGCATAAATGTGTTCTGTCTCATTTTTCCTGCCTGTTGTTGTTCTATGAGTATTTCATTGGCATTACTGTCCACACACTCAATGCTTCGCTCTAAATTACAGCCCACCTGCGCCCCTAATCCCCCATATGCTCTTGTTACATGATGTCTGCAGAGGCCACGACCGACTCTTCACAGATGCGTGGGATTTTCCTATAGTGAGCGTCTCGTCTAAATATCTAAGCCGAGACTGGCCTCTGTCACTGAAGAAGCTTTCGTGATTTCTCCTCCTACAATTACAAGGCTCAGTGCTCAGGGAAAGCAGTCTCATTTCAATAAAATTACAAACGCAGGATAACTAGCAAAATACATCTGCCTTCGGGGAGAATACTTAAGCTCCGAAGCATATGCTCTTTAGGACAGTGCTCTACACAAATATGTCATTACTCCCTTCCGTTACTGAGATAATTAAGTGTTGACTGGTACTTAAAACAAAGTGAACTTTATGCATGGGAAATAGAAATTAATATTTTGTTATTCCCCGTCTTTGTCGCTTACAGGACTAAAAATCTTCTGACTGTAGGCTCAGCCAACTCAGGTCCTAAAGCCACAAAAACCTCATGGGACAAAACAGTGGAAGTCTGAAGCCCACCAACATGGGTACTGACCCCTAGTCACACAGTACAACAGTGTTTCCATCGAGTCGGGGGCATAAGTGATTAGTAGCAGGAGTTGGGAGAAACTATAATAGGGGCAGAAGATACGGGCATCTCCATGGAGAAACGGCATCTTAAATCACTAAGAACAGGGAACTTTAGCCAGTTCTGCTCTGCCTAGGGCAAGGGTCAATATCCAAGAGGCCTGGGCGAAGGAGAAGACTTTGGGAATCTTAGTTATCTAGTAGAGATCAGAATCATACAATCTGGGGGATCCTCGCAAAATAGTGTGAGATAACAAAAGCAGGGTCGCGCCCCAGGAAAGAGGCTGGCAGGTAAGGGAGAGCCTAGAGCCCCCTCCAGCTGAGCTGAGGTGCAGAACCGGGCTTCAGTCCTAGAATCCAGCTCCAGATTTGCCCCAGTGGAGGAAGACCAGAAACTGCAGAAGCCTTGTCGTGCAGGTAGACCACAGCGAGTGGGGACGTGAATGCGAAACATCCATTGTGCCAGATTCAGCCCCAGAACACCGACTGCTAGGTGACAGAGTCCCCACCTAACTCCCTAGTACATGAAGCACTCCCGGTAACCTGCTAATTTAGACTTTAAATATTGGGTGGAAATGAACTTGACAGGTGGCAGACCTCTGGAGTTCACGGGAGTCAGATCACATCAGACGGAGGGAGAGTGACTATTTTCAAAGCAATTCTACTAAGACATTAGACAATAGTGGAAGAGTTCATCATGGTGACATCCCTCACCTTAAAAGTCAATTATTAATTAAGAATCAATGAAGTAAAATGAAACACATCAGCAGTTCACTAACGAGGGCCAGGTGAGGTGAAGTAATTTTGGACCACTTGGTCTCTAAGTAGAAGCTAGCTGCTTTGGTGCTCAACCAGACGAACAGTGGTCTGCCAATTCTGGACAAGTACTGGCATGCTGGACTCATGGAGAAATGGTTCTCGTAGTTTCCTGTAGGACTCATAAATGTGAATGTGATGAATCTAGCCACCACCCACGCCGTAAAGATTAGAGAGAAAAGAGTGGTTTAGTGCAGGGTCAGGTAATGACAAGGATGTGAAGAAGTCTGAAGAGAGTATTGCTGACATGCACTGAGCGATTGCAGTTTTGACACATTGTTGTTTTTTTTTAATGTTTACTTTTGAGAGAGCCTGAGTGGGGGAGGTGCAGAGAGAGAGGGAGACAGAGGATCCGAAGCCAGCTCTACAGAGCCTGATGCGGGGCTTGAACTCATTACCAGTGAGATCACGACCTGAGCCGAAGTTGGACGCTCAGTCATCTGAGCCACCAGATGCCCCTTGTCATACTGTTCCAAGGTTTAACTTATTTTATGTTTCAACCCGCTTAACTCTCACTGAAGTTCTATGAGATATATATTATCATTATTCCCATTTCACAGGTGATACAAACTGACACAGCTAGTCAGTGGCAGAGTTCGTACCTAACCCAGGAGACTGGCTTCAGACCCTGAGCATTTAACACCCAACTAATTCCTTTAAATTATTCCAGTCATGGCCGGAGGACAGAAATATTTAAATCTGTGTTATCGACGCCAGCATATTGTTAGAAAGGACTCTTGGCCTTTCCGTCAGCTCTGCCTTCTTCTGATGATAGGCAGACCCACGTTGAAAAAGAATTAAGATCTTCACGGTAGAGTGGCCGTATGATATATCATCCAAACTGGGACACTTCCAAAAGTCAAAATCTATTGATAACGTCACCAGGAAAAGTGGGACATACAGTCATCCTACAAACAAGCTAAGTTTCAACTTTCAAGACCTGCGGAATATTGGTGAAGTTGTAGAAACTTGAACCCGTCACGCACGAATGCGTGCATATTACTGTTCATGGTTGTTTTTTCTAGACCAGGTGCCTGTATTTCATGGGCAGTTGAAGGATTTTCAAGGATAATTTTGACCGTGCCTGCCTTACCCACGATGATAGAATTTAACCCCTACAAAGAAACCACCCCATACAGATAGGTGAAGGATTTGTCAAACAAGTTCTCTTATCTAGCGGGTTAGCCAACTTGTAGAAAGATGTTTTTGAGAGACTCTGTATGAAGAGATAGCTTTTGATTTACCCGCAAGAATTAGTATGAATTCCAAATTAATGAAGTTTTCAAAGTGTTTTAAAACTGCAAGTAGATTAACACACACCACACACACACACACACACACACACACACACACACACACACACAAATATCAATTCATCTCTTCCCTGAATTTGCTGAGCTGCCCTGTGACAGACACTTTGCTAGATGTTGGAGAGACAGTAGGAAACAAACAAAATGGCAAAAACAAACGACAACAAAAAACCCCAAAACAACAACAACAACAACAAAAAACCAAAACCCTTCAAACGAGTGGAGATAGTTGCAGATGGAAGGCAAGAGCTATGTTGAAAATAAAATAGAAGGTGTGATGGAGTAACCGGGGAGCAGTGTCAGGACAGGGGAATTCGAGTGTGTGGTCAGGGAAGGCTTCCTGGAGGAAGGGACATTGGATCCGAGACATCGATGACAAAAAAACTGCCAATTAAGTGAGTTGCAGGCAGAGGGAACAGCAGGTGCAAAGGCCTGATTTCGTGCGCAGGGGTGGGAGGTGCAGAGGGAGAGAGAGAAGGGATGGGGGCACCGCAGCTCCGGCGCCCTGCGCATCTCCGTCTGTCACTCGGAAACCAGATTTCCACCTCGGGCGTCCCCTGAGTACTGACCTTGTTTAGTGCCAACCGAGACCAGACAATGTCCTCATCCAGCAGGCGGCAGGCCTCACTGCGCGGCGGGGCCAGAGCAAAGCAGCCCCGAGGGGCTAAGCAGGTACAGGCGGCCCGTGCGTGTGACCCCGGTGGGGGCAGGGGGGGGTGGACAGCCCCGACCTTGAGGTGGCCCGCGGCGCAGGGGAACAGAACCGGCAGTAAAGGCGTATCCAAAATCTCGTCTTTCGTTCGCTGCTATGCCCACTTCCTGGGATTCTTTCCGGAGAAGGGCTGTTTCTTCTTTCTCAGCCACAACATGACCGTCGAAAGCCCTTCTTATGGTCAGAGATTCGAGCTCACTCTGTACATCATACCGGGATGCTTAGAGGATATTCCGTGGCAGGCTCGCTTGGATGCCTTTGGGGCCGGGAGCAGGTGCGGCAGCCCTGCCCTTCCTCCTGGCCTTGGCTGGTGACCCTGACCTGAGACGGCCAGCTGCGGGGATGCAGCCTGCCTGATCTGGTGAATCTTGGGTTGTAACCTGTTTAAAAGATGGAATTCACCACCTGGAACACGGAGAACCACAGGGCACCTTGCAAAATCTGAATTTAGGAATGTAAGTCCAGCTGCCTATCAGACCTCTGCCCTTAGATCGGCATGTTCCGGATATCTCTGGGTTAGCCAGAGGCACACGGGAGAGAGAGATGGCTCACCCCAGTCATCCTCCATCCACCTGGGTGGGCCAGCTGAATTAGGCACAACGCCCAGCCTCCCGTGCAAAGACCTATTTCTTGGAGATGTAAAGAAGACAAGGAGGCCGCAGGCGGGAGGTAATCTCATAACTGGGGCATCTTCCCTCAAGGCAACGGAAACTCCTTTTGTATCCAGGCTTGCGAAGACCTTCAACCTGTGTAGATTTTACAAGGAAGAAGCCCAGGAGTAGAGTCAGGCATCAGTGTGTCTTTCAAAGATGCAGGATTTTCCCCAAGTGGCTGCATTAGAAAAAGGGATCATTCTAATTGGCTCTGTTACCTGTGGTTCGTCAAGTGTCCCTTCCTCTCCTGGAAGGTGTCATGTTCTCTTGCCCTTCTGTACATTTCATTACATTGCACTCTCTGCCCTGAAGTCGCCCCGCCCCCTCTCCATGCCCTGCCCTCTGCTCTTACAGGTGCGTCAAGATTCCGTTTAGGCTTATTGTCTATGGGAAGCCTTTTCAGAAATCTCAATGCTGACCTGAGAGCACCCCTCCCCCCTCTCCACCACCCACAGTCCTGATCATCCCTGGGGGTTCCTCAGCAGAGCAACCACATGCCTTGAAATTCTCCTGACAAAAACAAAAAGAAACCAAAGCAACATGTGTTTATGGTAGGCATTGTTGTAGGCACTGAAAGAAGAGTAGACTAAAATCTCTGCTCTAATAGAACTTATTTTTGATGGTGGAAAACAGGCCGTAAAGGAATGAACAAATTCCTGTAATAGGAGACTGCGCTGCTATGAAGAGGAATCAGGAAGAGGTATGTAGCTTGCTATATGATCTCTAGGATGTATTAATTTGTCTAGTAAAATTCCGGACTTGTTGGATCACTTCCGTGTGATGCCACTTAACCTGTTTCTCTAGCTCCTGTGTTTTCACTAAACTAGTTAGATCTAGAAGTTGGATTGAATTCACGGGTTTGTTTGTATGTTTTTTGGCAAAACTGCCTTGTCAGTGATGCGCTTCCTAGCGGGGAGGGACATAGTGGGAGAGTTTATAGCAGTATTCTTTACGGTGGAAAATATATCACTGAAGTTTTGTATAATAACAAAATATATTTTGAAAAGACAAGGAAATGGTAAGCAAGGAAACTTGCAGTATAAAATTAATACATATTGGTGATAATGAAGTTTATAAATGCCAAGAATTTTTTGATGGCAAAGAGGTATAATATAAGGGAAACACAAAAACATCCTACAAATAGCTTTTGAAGATTCAGAAAAGCCAAGCGTGTATATGGATGTGTGTTTAGAGACGATGGAGAAAGGATGTCCAGAGGCTTGATTTCAATGGGAATGAGAGGGTTGGGCTAACAGATGATCAGGTGAGGATGTACAAGTAGGTATTAAGAACCGTGGACTCCGAATCAACAACAAGTGCTCGCTTCACCATGAGGGCATCCAGTGCAGAGTGGAGGAACAGTTTAACCTAGGAAGGGCTCCACAAACTCCCATCTGTAAATGGGTACAAAGAGGCTGAAGTAAGAGCTGAGCTGAGGTGCGCTGGGTGCTCACGCTCTCAGAAACACTCAGAAAACATAGAGCCCAGGGGCGCCTGGGGGGCTCAGTCGGTTGAGTGTCTGACTTCGGCTCAGGTCATGATCTCGCGGTCTGTGAGTTCGAGCCCAGCTCTCAGAGCCTGGAGCCTGCTTCGGATTCTGTGTCTCCCTCTCTCTCTCTGCTCCTCTCCCCCTCATGCTTTGTCTCTCCTGCTCTCAGAAATAAATTAAAAAAACAAAACAAAACAAAAAAAACCATAGAGCCCAGATGTAGGAGAAGCTTCTGATAATAGAACATATACTAACCATGCAAGAGACAGAGGCTCAGATGATACCTGGAAGAGGTGCCGGAGAATGGAAATATAAAAACCTGAAGGAAAGCTGGTGAAGACATAGAAACCACATTTTTTTTCATGTCATGGCAACAGTGATAAAAGGCACCCGAGAGCCATGAAATAAGAAATCCTGGCCCCACACATCCTCCTAAAATTCCTAGATAACCCATCTCACAGAAAAGAATTATGGTGAAACATCATATAGGGTATTGTAAAAGGAACAAAAATAGAATGATTGGACTATCATATTGATAGAGAATGAGATATTGGAGAAATATAGCTATGAAATAGAAGAAGACAGTAACTGTTTTAAACAAAGCTGTAGGAAATTAAAAAAAAACAAAACAGAAGCTATAGAAAGAATGCTCAAAGAACTATGGAGGAAATCAGAATTCAAAGAAAACATTTCAGAAGGAGGTAACCTGGAAACTATAAGGAAAGCGGAGGAAAAAGAAAATGAAAAAAAAAATCAAACAGAAATGAAGGGAATAAAAGGGTTTGGATGTGAGTTATAGATGAGAGTCAAGGAAGATCTGAAAGGAATCCAAGGGAAAAAGTCAAAGCAATGGAATAAAACAAGAGTCCAGGGATCTAATGAGAGGGGAGAAGCCTGACTTAAGTTTGGTCAAGTCAGCTTGGCGGGTAGTTTGTGCAGACTGGCGAGTGGGGACAAACTGTTCAGCTAATCACTTACTATTTTTACAAAAGGCAATTTGGAGAGACTTTGTAGAATGTTATCATGGTAAATAAGGATGGCATGAGCAAGTGTGATCTAAATCACATGGGAAGGATGGTTCTTTACACCAAGCCATTTCCTGGAACACAATTGGGTAGGCGGATTCCTACCGCTGACCTCTAAAACAGCAGTTGTGTTCAGGAGCGCAGGACTTGGGTAAGGCTCCAAATGCTCAAAACGAGGATCTGAGCATTAGACACGGTCATTAACATTGGGGTGTTGCTGTTCCCAGGTCCTCTTAATGGACAGAGCTGGGGAGTCAGGTGATGTAGATATACAGAAATGTCTGTATTTCTATATATGCCTATAAATACTAACATGAGTGCTTACAGATACCTCCAACAACTCCACTTCAACACCACAGTGTCTATTAGAGTTTGCTTCATTCCCATCTACAGTAAAACCTTGGTTTGTGAGCATACTTTGTTCCGGAAACATGCTTGTAATCCAAAGCACTTGTGTATCAAAGCGAATTTCCCCATAAGAAATAATGGAAACTCAGATGATTTGTTCCACAACCCCAAAACATCCATATAAAAATGATTACAATACTGTAATATAGTACAAAAAAATAGATACAAAATATAAAGAAAAATAAATTAGTCTGCACTTGCCTTTGAAAACCTTTGTGGCTGGTTGGTGTGAGGGAGACAAGAGAGAGGAGGGTTATTGTGTAGGATGGCTTTCGTATCACCAACAGAATCACTGCTGTCTGTTGGCTCAAGGAAATCTTCTTTTCCTGCAACTTTAGCAAGGAACCTAACCAACGACCTAGAATGAAGCAATGCATTCCTAAGCTTACCCTTGTATGGAAAAGCAACGGACTGTCCATAGGTGCTTTGGAATGACAACAAATACACTAGTGCCAGTTGTGGGCACCTTCCAACATTCCGAAAAAAACCACGGATTTCAAACAAACACTGGTCTGAGACCAAACAATTGAGCATGGGAGATCATTACCCACAATCCCGCATAAAGAGAGAGAGAGAGCCATTGGCCTTGTTATGATCATGTGACATTTGGTGTTACATACTATTCATATTCCAAGACATTGCTCGTTTGTCACGTTAAAATTGATTAGAAATGTTTACTCGTCTTGCAGAACACTTGCAGAACAAGTTACTCGCAACCCAAGGTTTTATTGTATTTTTTTTTTTTTATTTGTGACAGAGAGTGTGTGAGTCAGGGAAAAGGGCAAAGGGAGAGAAAGAGAATGCAAAGCAGACTTCATGCTCACGATGGAGCCCCACCCGGGGCTCAATCCCGCAACCCTGGAACCATGACCTGAGCTGAAATCAAGAACTGGTGGCTCAATGACTGAGCCACCCAGGTGCCCCTTCATTTCCATATTTGAAACTCCATTCTTCAACAGGGATAAAGCTCATGTATTAATTTCTTTGTGCAGTTATCCAGTGTATAACCGGTATTTGTTGCCATCATGGTTCCCTTCCTGGCATGGACACCCTCCTCACCCCACTCAAGCCCTGACATCCTGTGCTCAGTTATCCCACTCAGGCTCCAACAGTGGAAAGCAGGCCACTCTCCCACACAGATGCACTCCTCCCTCACCTGCTTGGGCCCTGACACCAGGGTCTCAGCTGCCCCTCGGCCACAGGAGCACCCTTTTCAATCCATTTGTGCTGGGAGCATTCCTTCTCACTGCCCCGAACACATGCACACCTTGCTTAGCCCATCCAATGAATGACTTCTGGGCTGACCTGTACAGGAGGGGAATGAAGGGGAGAGAAATTGGAAGGGAAAGATGACCTAGTAAATCCAATGCGAATCTGATTTCCTTTCTCTTAAAACTGAATCAATCTTCATTCTATTTTAATACGACACAGACAACACACTGAATTCCATTTTATTATCATTATTTATTTTAGTTTATTTTATAGGTGAAATTATTGCTTTTTTTTAATAGAATATATGAACAACGAACAGGTGAAAACCATTTAAAAATACTACATAAACATATTTACTTAAGTCACAGGGGATAACCTATTTTTTGTCCTTTTAAAGACTAATCTCCATGTATTTGATTACTGATGCCACACTTAATTTACAAAAAAAAAAAAACAAAACCCAAAACCCAAAAAACAACAAACAAAAAAACAATTGAATCAATCTTTCTGCCTGTATTGTCCACATATTATTTTTCCTTTAAAATCCAATCGTTTTACTATAACAGGTCTCAATGTTGGCCACTCTAGGTTGATTTTCCCAAGTACACAGCGCGTAATATTAGTAGGTATAAGGCTCCTTTTTATTTAAAAAAAGTTTTCTTGAATTGTATCAAAGCACCTAAACTTCATTGCAACTGGTCTTTCCTGCCCCCTTACAGGCCATCCCTCCTGCACAAGGAAATTCTTTGCCCACAAGGGAATTTGGTGGAAAATTTCGAGATCTAGGGACGTCTAAAAGCTTCCAACTCGTAGATTTTAGGAGAAAATCGAAGAGAATGTCGTTGGTGTCGTGCGAAGCGCGTAACAAATGCAAAGTGACATGTACCCTGCTCGAGGAGATTCCAATTTGCGAAGAGGGCACAGGTCCTCACCTGTTTCTGCAAAGTCTCCTCTGAAACCTGAAACTGGCGTCAGCCCCTGAGCCGTAAGTGACGCTCTCATCCGCGCATGCTCCGTTGGTGGAGCAGCGCCCCTCCTGTCCCTCCGGGCGGAAGTCTCCTTTTGTTTATAAAATTACGACAGTCGTAAACTGACGTTTTTGTGCCGGCTTCCTAGTTTTACGTCGACAACAATAATGGCGGCCACCAGTGGCAGGTTTGAAAGTGAGAGGAGCATCGAAGAACGTAAAGAGCAGACCAGGATTGCCAGGGCCGAGGTGTTGCGCCAGGTATCTCCGTTTTGGGGTTTTTGGAGTCATTCAAAACTAGGAGTGGACGGTTCCTGGGAACTAAGCTTCTGGCTCTCCTCCTAAGCCCCTATCTTCTCTCGTCACCTCAGTGTCTCACCTTCTCTGGGTGAGGGTCTCCCTCTGGGGTGCGGAAAAAACTCTTGGTTATCTCCCGCCTCCGTAGATGCACTGGCAGTCTCCAGTTGCTCATTCTCTTTTTAGGAAGATCAGTTTCTTTCCTGAGGTTACTTACTCTTTAATTTCTCCACACACTTCTGATATTTCCGTCATTTGATTTCCAGGGCAGCGCCCTTCCGAGGGACTCCACCGGGAATGACTGCGCTCCCAGCGCATTTCACAGTCTCAGCCCTTGTCCCTCTTGTTCCCAAAATAAAGATTTGCGTTTTCCGACACACACGTGAGGCAATTGCAACAGGCTCTACCGCGCTGTTGTCTTACTGTCGGTATCAATTCCAGGGTTATTGTAAATGTTTACTGATCCATGCAAGGATTGACAGGAGGGGCTCGAAAAGGGTTAAGAAACATTCTATTTCTCACCAAGATTGAGATGCATAGAGGTAACCTGTAAAGAATGGAGGAAATAAACTGTAATGTCTAACAGGATGTAAGGAGTGTGGTAATGAAGGGGAAAAGTTGTGACTGGAGAGCAGCATGGGATACAAGTAAGGATTTTTGTTTTTGCTTAAGATGGAAGACTTTTAAATAAATACAGATGACAAGGAGCTGGTAGCGGGGGAAGGCATAATGACGATAGCCAGATTTTAAGGGGGAGAGTGGATCTTGGGCAGGTGAATCGTTAGTATTGTTCTCTGATTTCAGCATAGGTAACATATATGTATAATAAATATTCTTCATTTTTGCTTTTTTGGTATTTCAGGCAGTTTTTGGAGGGAGTAGGGTTTGGAAACTAAGATACATTACATAATAGAGGGATGTCTGGATGGCCCAGTGGGTTAAGCATCCAACTCTTGATTTCGGCTCAGGTCATGATCTCATGGGTTCATGAAAAATGATTTTGTTTTCCTTTTTTTGTGAAAAGCAATTGGATCACTTGTTAATTTTTCTTTTTCATTGTTTTAGGCTAAAGCCAATTTTGAGAAGGAAGAAAGGCGTAAAGAACTTAAACGACTTCGGGGTGAGGATACATGGATGCTACCTGATGTGAACGAGCGAATTGAACAGTTCTCAGAGGTGAATACTAACGGGTTTACTTGATGTAACAGATCTGTCTTTTTTTTTTTTGCTCTTATTCAAGTTAATATCGGAGGAGTAGCTTTATAGACTGTTTTCAAAAGTTACAGAATGAGTATCATATAGTTGATGTTACTGACTGGTTTTATTTCCCTGGCAGAAATAATATATTTTAATATTTTGGACATTATAACACTGGACAGATTTTGTTACTTGAGTTGATGAGTAGAGAGCTTACAAATTTCTGGCCCACTTGTCTCAAGTGTTTGGATCTAAAAAATTATGCATTTTAAGCTTAATGTCATGTTTTTTGTCTGAATTTTTGTTTCCCGTTTCCATAATTTTAATTTATTTTGTCTTGTTATATATATTTAAGTTTATGTATTTTGAGAGAGAGAGGGAGAGAGAGAGAGTGCATGTGAGCAGGGGAGGGGCAGAGGGAGTGGGAGAGAGAGAATCCCAAGCAGGCTCCATGCTGTCAGCACAGAGCTGGATGTGGGGCTCAAAATCATGAACCGTGAGATCATGACCTGAGCCGAAGTCCGATGCTTAACCAGCTGAGCCACTCAGGTGCTCCTATACTTTATATGGCCTGATAATCTTCTGTAAATTCTTTTGGGGCCATAGAATGGTATGTGTATAAGTGTGTATGTGTATACACACAGTTTGTGTATAAATGTATTTATTTGATTATATCTGTCAGATGAATCTACAAATAAATTAAAACTAAAACTTTCCCCATATTTTCCTGATAAGGTGTCTCAGCTTTATGACTTATTTGTGGGGCATATGTAATAGATGCATGTTAAAGTTTCCCAGAGGATTTTATTTCATCATATTTGTTGTCTCATTTCATGAACATAGGGTTTTTGAAATACAGATCTTTTTTCCTCAAAATACTTGTTTTAAAGTAAGGTAGGACTAAATTCCTTTCTTACCTCTTTTAATTGATTATAGGAGCACTCTGTGAAGAAAAAGAAGAAAAAAGACAAGCACTCAAAAAAGGTAAAGAAAGAGAAGAAAAAAAAGAGTAAGAAACAGAAGTATGAAAAAAGCAATGAGTCAACCGATAGTTCATCAGTAAGTATGTGTTAAAGCTAGCCCAAGCTAGTAAAAGCTTTTTCACCTGCTTGAGAAAATCGTATTTAATGGATTGATGTTTAAGAACTTAAAATATACGGAAACTTAAAAAATATTACTAGTTAGGGTATGAAAACGCCTGGGAAACATTGACTTAGAGATGCCCAGACATGCTGGAAACGTGGATCTTAGGTTACAGAGGAAGGTAGGAGGGTGGAGATAGGATTTGGGAGTCATTGCTCCGTGAAGCCATGAGAATGAATGAGTTGTCTCTGGACTCCGAAAAAGAAGGGGGCCCATCACTGAAGAGCCAGGCGGGAGTAAACGCCGTTCAGTAGAAATTGCTAGAAATTGGAAGGAGATAGAGGGAAAGAGCAGTACTGCACACATGAGAGAGTTTTTGAGACCTTCGAGAGTTTATTATTCTTGTTTATTTTTTTTAACAGAAATTAACAATTAAGTCTTTAAAATAGGACATGTTGATATATTTATCTTCAGGGTCAAAAAGGACGAGAATGTGTCCCCGCTGCGTCTCTAGCCAGTTCTGGGATGAGAGGGCTCACAGAGGAAGGGAGGGCCTCTCACACGTATTTTCGGGAAGAAAGAGGTAGCTGGTGCTTAGAGAGCTGAGGACTAGAGACGCCGAGGGATAGCTGGTTTCCTAGGTCCGGTTGTCGGAGGGCGCTTTGTGCAGGTGAATCACCGCATGCCCAAGTCTGGCCCGCTTGCAGCTTCAGAAACCGGGTGTGTGGTGGTGTAGCCTGAGATGGTAAATGGCTCATCTTGCGTGAGAATGCAGTTTATTAAGCCACCGTGAGAAAGAACTTTTGTCAGGTAGCCAGCGTATTTTGCCGTGGTAGGAATATTTAAGTTCTGTAGAAAAAAATGTGTTAAATATAATTCAGGACAAAGTGAGTTAGAAAGTCTGAGAGCGGAAAGAAGATAGAAGCCATGTTTCCACAATTGTGGGTTGAGTTGCTGATCCCATTGCGAACCTGAAAGAAGTGAGCGATCCTCTTTCCAAAAAGAAATTTGTACTCAATGTTGTTTATTTCCGTGGGATTTATGAAACTCCCTGGGGCTTAGGCAGAGATCGCAGGTCCCACCTCTGTCCTGTGGGATGGATCTGCCAGGCGGAGTAAACACTTACATAATTGGATCCAGGGTACTTGCTTCCCCTTCTAGAGACACATTGCCGTGTTATTTTTCTTTGTTCTTTCCTAGAAATACAGTTGTCCCTTGAACAACATGAGTTTGAACTTGGTGTATCCACTTATAAGCAGATGCTTTTTAAATGTTTTTTTAATGTTTTTTATTTTTGAGAGGAGTAGAGAGAGAGAGAGAGAGAGAGAGATGGGGGCAGGGAGGGGCAGAGAGAGAGGTAGCCCAAGTGTCCATCAGCAGATGAGTGGATAAGGAATATGTGGTGTGTACACACACACACACACACACACACACACACACACTATGGAATATTACACAGCCTTAAAATAGGTAAGGTGCGATTTGAGGCAGCATGGATGCACCTAGAGGGTCTTACACTAAATGAAGTAAGTCAGACTGAGAGAGACAAGTACCATATGGTTCTACTCATCAGTGGAATCTAAAAAAGACGAATGAACAAACAAAAAGCAGAATCCGAATGGCAAATATGGAGAACAAACTGATAGTTGCTGGAGGGAAGGCATGTGGGGGGTTGGGTAAAATGGGTGAATGGAGGAGGGAGGTACAGGCCTCCAGTATGGAATGGTTAAGTCACAGGAATCAAAAGCAGAGCGCAAGGAATATAGGCCTGATACAAAGCAATGTAATGGGGCAGATGGTAGCTAGCTACATTGTGGTGAACACAGCTTAATGTATAACCTTGTCAAATCACTAAGTGCACGCCTGAAACTAATGTAACACTGTGTGTGAACTATACTCAAAAAGGAAAAGACCCTCATATGTGTAGGCTAACGATAAATATCTTTTGAATCTTGGACTTTGAAAAAAATTACCGCGACTAATTTTACGGCCCAGCCTGTGATCTATCTTGATGAAGATTCCATGTTTTTTTGAAACAGGTGTGAATTCAGCTGTTGTTAGGTGTAGTATTCTATAAATGCCAGTTTGGGAAAGTTGATGAATAGTATTAAATCTTTTGTATTTTTATTGATTTTCTATTTTTCTATCAGTTACTGAGAGAGCAGCATTAAAATCTCTAACTGTAGAAGATTTTTGTCTATTTCTCCTTCATTTTTGTCAGTTTTTGCCTTATGTATTTTGAAGTTTATTAAGTATATACACATTTAGGACTATTAAATCTTCTAGATGAAATTGACCATTATATTTTTTGTGAAAAATTTCTTTTTATCTCTAGTAATTTTTTTGTTGTAGGTAACTTTGTTTCATATTAATAAACTCTCTTCAGTTTTTTATTGGTTTTTTCATGGTATACCATTTTTTATTCCTTTATTTTTAATTTATTTTGTTTTTATCGAAAGTATTTCTTATAGACAGTGTATAGTTGGGTCTTGCTTTTTTATCTAACCTATCAATTTCTTCCTGTTTAGTTAGAAGCTTTTCTGAACTATCTCCTATGGTAGCCATATGTGGTTTTTAAAATTTTAATTAAAATTCATTAAAGTAATATTAGGTTGAATATTCATTTTTTCGTTCTCATTTGCCAAATGTATTTCTTTTTAAATTTTTAAAATGTTTATTTTTGTGAGAGAAAGGGAGATAGAGTACGAGTAGGGAAGGGGCAGAGAGAGAGGGAGACACAGAATCCGAAGCAGGTTCCAGGCTCTGAGCTGTCAGCACAGATCCTGATGCGGGGCTCAAACTCAGGGACTGCAAGGTCGTGACCTGAGCCGATGTCTGATGGCTTAACCAACTGAGCTACCCAGGCACCCCGCCAATGGCTAGGTTAGTGGCCACTGTATTGGACATTGTAGGTACAGAAAAATTTTGTTGGATAGCAGTGGTTTAAGATCATTTATGTTTAATGTGATTAAAGATTTTTCTTGTCTTACAGTCACATGTCCCAACAGACTCACTATAAATTAAAAAATAGCATAAGTCAGAAATGCATTTCATATGCCTAACCTACTGATTATCATGGCTGAATCTAACCTACCTTACACGTGCTCAGAATACTTAACATTAGCCTATAGTTGAGCAAGATCATCCAACACAAATTCTGTTTCCGTGGCTCAGTGAGATTGTCAGTTCAGCTCGAGTTAACCCTTCCTTGTGCCTTGGTCTGGAAAGTGCTTTGA
The DNA here is from genome assembly GCA_030068075.1 of Paguma larvata. Lineage (NCBI taxonomy): Eukaryota > Metazoa > Chordata > Mammalia > Carnivora > Viverridae > Paguma > Paguma larvata. Next base: position 1,241,305 of record CM057831.1, on the reverse strand, counting down.
GGCAAAAAGCTGTGGAGATTGTAATGATAACATTCACCTCATTTGTTTCCCTTTTCAGGGATCACAGCCCTGTATTACTGAGACTCAGTGTTCTGAAGACAGCTTCAAACATTTTCCATTATTATTTCTATTTCTATGTATTTCTATTTTGATGCCATTTATTTTGTCACAGCCAGAGGCAGAAGTCCTCAAGTTCCTTTGATTTTTACTGGTAGCACTTTGCTGTCTCGGTTCCAAGTTACAGATTTTGACTGATATGATCATGGGTGTGGCTATTATGAAGGCTGTGCCTGAGAACACGAGTTCTGGGAGCTGTGTTAGGTCAGGAGGCACGTTAAGCTTGATGGTGTAGGCGTTCTCCAAGGTAAAACGGAGGATCGAAAGACGGAAATCCACAGAAAGATTGAAGCCCTAGTATATTGGGAAGAGGGGAGCAACAGCCATGTGAAGTAGTGAGCTGACTGTGCAGTGGTGACATGAGAAACAAAGTTAACAGACAGGAAATGAAGGTGGGCGAGTCGTACACAGTGGTCCACGTATCACTGTTGTATAAACGAACAGTAAGAGTACTAGGTATATCACTGACTCTTCTTTCCCTCAGTGCCTGGCACTTAATGCTTGAGTGCTGACTGCCAGGTAAAGTTCCTGACTAGCGTTTTTGGAAGGGTAGGAAAAGAGGATTTAGTTTTGTGCACCTTTATTGAATGCCACCTCTTTGTCAGACACTGGTATAGACACAGGGAATGTAAAAATATAGTTTTTATTTCAGGCCTTTGGAGAACTCATTTTGTACCTAGATAAATAGATACATAATTTCAATATGTAACCTCCTGATGCCAAGACAGAACAATGTATTAAGGGGAAGGGGATTTCATCTGCAGACTTACTGGGGAGATAATATTTGAGTTGAGACCTGAATAATGACTAAGAATTAGCCAGGCACAGAAAGGTTTTGGCACTTGCTGCACAAGGAATTGTGAGAGCAAAGGCACGGAAGTGAGATAACATGGCGTATGTGTGTATGTATATGTGTAAGTAAATATAGCTACAAGCATTTGATAGCACTAGATTTCAAAACAAGAACGCAGTGGATGGCAATGATACTGCAAGGGTTGATCGGGCCCTAAACCAAGAGCTCTGACACTATTGGGTAGGAAATGTATCCTCTATTAGGTTCATTTGCATTTACCAGAAAATCTCAAGAGTAACCTTCGGTTAAACAAGATAGTTAACTTTTCTCTCACATGAAAGAAACCAGGTAGGCAGTCTGGGACTAGTGTGGTTTTCTGGGACTAAGGCTTCTACTGTTTTGTGCATCCCTCATCTTCACAGCATTACGTCTTCATCTAGATAACAAGAAAGGGGACCCTCTCTTTGCTAATTTGACTTCCAGAAAGTCCCACATAATGCCTTCCTCTCGGTGTCACTGGACACTTGATCATCAGTCTTTGCTTTCCAGGAAGGGAGGCACGTCGGGGCTCCCAATAAGATCGGGTTCTGTTGGAAAGAAAGAAGAGGCGCTTTGTGACAGGGAGCCATGGAAGAGGTCTATTACTCCAGTTGTGTCTAGGGCGGGGGTTGGAACAGGAAGGGGAGCAGGAAGGACTGGCGTCCACGTTATTGCAGTTGTCCAGGTGTGAGGTAAGATGTGACCGAGGGTGCTTCAAGGATGGACAGGAGGGGCCTGCGTTAGTTGGGGCTCTTGGCTGCAGGTAACAGAGATCAAACTTAAATTGGCTTATCCAGAAAAGGGGGGCACTGTATTATTAGAGTACAAAAGTCTGGTAGGACCTCTAGGTGTGGGAATGCACCTGAAGCTGGGCTTCAGGAATGGCTGGAGCTAGAGTTGTCATGCTTTGATGAGTCATCTTGCCATCTTCCATTTTTGTTTTTCTCTGAGTTCAATTTTTTTTCTTGGTAACAAATCAGATTTTTGCTGAATTCTATCCTCATGACAAAAATGGCTTCTGCCAACGCATCTCCAGTTGTCCTTAGTTTAGAGCAGCCCCATTTAGTCTTGATTTAAAATTCCTGGAGAGTAACTCAGATTGATATGAATTGGGTCAGAATCCTGCCTTTGAACCAATCAGCTATGGCCAGGGATGGAGGTGGGCTCCCATGGTAGGCATGTGGTGTTTACTGGGCGATGTGTTCGAGAAAATATTTTGGAAATGAAAGTAGGTTTCAATGGGAGGGGTAAGGGGAGATTGCTGACTTGGGAAAATGGGCGGTTGGTGGTACCAGGTAATTCACTTTAGCAATACAGGAAGAGGAACAGGTTTTGTGGAAGAAGATGATGGGTTTATTTTTTGTGCTTATTGAGTTTAGCGTTGTATCCAAATACGGTAGATAGTTGTTTAAATCACCTGCTCTTTGGGTCGACCAGTTTGAAAGATATCAGGACACTTGGTGGTAGTTCAAGGCATGAGAGTGGATTTAATGGCCAAAGGGGAATGTTTAGAGTAAAAAATGTAGTGTGCAAAGAAAGGAACCCTACACAGCACTGATATTTAAGGACTGAGCAAAGGAGGCAAAGTGCTTGAGGGAAATGCAGAAGGAAGCAAGAATGGAAGCAGAACTGGCAAGGGTCATGGAAGTCAAGGAAGTTGACTTATCAAGAGTTGTATTCAGAAACGTTCTCCTGCCCTGGACAAAGTGGCAGTCAGTCGTGACCTGTGATTAATGAGAACATTAGCCATGGTGTAGAGTTTCGAGAATTGGGTCGAAGTGAGGATGTGAAGGCAGTGGGTACAGACTCCTCTTTGAAAAATTTGGCTTAGAGTAGAAATTGGAAGATAAATTGCTGCCAGGAGACATAAAGTCAACAGAGGTTCCTCTTTCACACACACACACACACACACACACACACACACACACACACACGATGGGAAATGCTTGAGCATATTTCTAGGCCAATAGAGTGCTTCTTGTAGGCCAGGCTACAAGAGAAGGAGGTGATTGATGGTGCATGGTCCTGGAGGAACAGGAATGATTGGGTCCAAGATCTTTGGAGGAGGACCTGCCTCAAACAGGAAGCGTTAACAGGAGGTAAGGATAGGCACAGGTATAAATAATTTTGCTGGAGGTTGGGTAGGAAGTTCAGTTGGCATCATTTTTCTTGATCAAGGCGGAGGAGAGATCCACTAGCTGCGTGTATGGGGAATGGGGGTCCATAGAAAGCTTGAGGAAGATGTCTCTGCCAGGGTATTAAGCTGGGTCCTTGGGGATACAAGCTGGGCAAGAGCAGAAGTGGTTTCTGTCCTAGAACTTACTGACCGGCGGGAGAGTGAGACATTAATCAGATAGTCGCACAAGTAAATGTAAAACTGATACATCTTCAAAGGGGAGTGAGCCACGGGAGTGAAAGAGGGAACTGACCAGGGGTCAGTAAGAGGAATACTAGTTGTGACTGAGAGTCTAGCTCGACTGAAGTTACAGGTCATGATGGTGGAATTATGAAGGGGGCATGATGATGGATTTGCCGACTGGTTGCAGCTGTGGTGGTGAAGCAGCTGATGGCTCTGATCCCTGATTTGCAAGTGATTGGTTAGCCTCTAATAGGTTAGAGAGAATCTGTAGTTTTGGAGGAAGGCCTTCGAGGGGTGCCTGCCTAGCTCGGTCGCTAGAGAGCGTGTGATGCCTGATCTGGGGGTTGTAAGTTCGAGCCCCCCATTGGGTGTAGAGATTACTTAAAAATATAAATCTTAAAAAAACTGTAAGACATTTCTTTAACAGAATCCTGCGAACACTAATGTAAGTTTTTTTTTTTTTAGTTGATGTTAGCAAAATGACACCCAGGGAAAGTGCTATAGATGATAAACTTCCTATTCAGCGGGTAACAGCAAGTGGTAGGAATGAGCCTGCCAGATTGATTTTTTTTAATGTTTATTTAATTTTTGAGAGACAGAGCATGAGTGGGGGAGGAGCAGAGAGAGAGGGAGACAGAATCCGAAGCAGGCTTCAAGCTCTGAGCTGTCCGCACAGAGCTCGGCACAGGGCTCGAACCCACGAACCATGAGATCATGACCTGAGCCGAAGTCGGACATTTAACCGACTGAGCCACCCAGGCGCCCCAATTGATTTTTTTTGAAGTTTTAATTTAAATTCCAGTTAGTTAACACACAATGTTTTATTAGTTTCAGGTGTACAATATAGTGATTCAGCTCTTCCATACATCACCCCATGCTCATCACAAGTGCACTCCTTTCTAAGTTGGTTTGACAGTGTAAATATGAGTAGACCAGAAGTATGTTCATAGTGATGATATTAAAACATTATAACTATATATGTCAGTAAGTAGCTCTAATGTTCGTGTAAGTCCAGATCAAGGCCTGAATGAATGAATGAAGTCTGCTTTGCATTGGGAAACAGTTGGCACTTGAGATGCCAGAGACAAATATCTACGAAAATGTAGATTATACATTTTACCAGACATGTTTTTGTTCTCTGGTTAGGTAATTATCAAGAACTTTGTAGAGTGAAAGAATATTGTTCTCATTCAGGAAATCCACTTTTGCTTCCCTTGGCCTCCAGGTTTCTCTGTGGGTCATTAGCAAGTGTTGTGTGGTAGGTGATTTCTAGGGTCTTTCCTGCACTTCCCTTGTACAGCTCCAAAGAGAAGAGTTTAGAGCCAGACAGATCTAGATTTCTATTCTGGTTCTCCTACTTGGATACCGTGGAACTTGGGCAAGTTACCTAATTTTGGGAAGCTTTTTCTTATCTGTAAAAGCAAATAGTATTTTATGTAGGGTTGTTTTAAGGAGTCAGCTTGAGAACATATGTGAACGTACTTATTACAGTACTTAACATAGAAGGAGTTGATTGATGTATTTGTGGAAAACAAAACCCAGAACTTGGCATAATGCTGAGCACATAGGGGATGTTGGCTAAATACTTCTTAGCTGATTTAATAATCTGGTCTTTAAACACGGTAACAAAGTGCCTCGCCAGCCTGGCTGTTCCCTGCGATCTCTGCATTTTTAAGCCCAGGGAAATCTAAACATTTGAAACTTAGAGGCAGAGTCATTTACTGGGGTGTTGTTTCCCGTGTTGTAGTTAAACAAAGATGTCGATATCACTTAATGCTAGTAGGAACCGCAGCTCTGTGTCGAAGTGAGTTCTCTGCCGGCAGTTCTAATGTTTTGTTTTTGCTTTCTCCTGGCATGAAAACGGTCTTGGTGTTTCACGGGCTTGTCCCAGAAGAGTGGGTTTACATGTTCTTTGTTCAGATTTTCAGTGTAGCTTTTTAAAGGGGAAGTATACTCTAAGAATTTTCTCTAGGAAACGGAATTTACCATTTAGCGACAGCACAGAATTTTTATCTGGAAGGGTGCAAGTTTGAGAGCTTCTCTTCTGTGCCGACTGTTCCTAGAGCTCTGAGGACGAGTGGGTTGAGGCTGTCCCGTCCCAGGCACCTGGCAGGGAGAAGGCCTGGAAAGTGAAAGGTGACGATTCGGAAAGAGAAGGCAACCAAGTTGTTCAGGTAAGTCACCCAATTTTGAAGCAAGAAGTGTGAACTTCTAAGAACAGATGGATGCTAAGATGACGGATGGTTCTGATTGCTCCGGGAGAAAAATGAGACTTCAAAAACAGTATACTTTTACAAATAATTCTGGCAGCGGTGCTGTTTGCTTAGTCTTTGAAATTCCATTCTTCTTCTGTGAGAAGGTGAGTACTTGCCTCTGTTCGAGTCCCACAGAGGGTTTCCTGCTTCCAGAAAAGTGGCGCTTTGCTCCCCTGCCCTGGCGGCTCTGTGCTGTTGCCCATATCTGACCTTTCTCCACCGAGTAGTTCCCTTTACCACATCACGTCATCCTTTCTCTCAGCAGTATTTAGAGTTGGGTAGTTCACAAATTTGGGGCTGTAGTTCACTCGCCTGTGTGAGAATGCGGTGAGCCACGGCGAAGAGGGCTGGGAAGAACTGGTGTTTCAGTACCTGTTGTGTGTCGGGCCCTGGACTGTACTCCTTATATCTCTATTTCTCGTTTACTCCTTGAAACAGTTCTAGAAGGTAGGAATTTATTCCACTTTCCAGGAGAGAGACTAAGGCATGGAGAGACTAAAAAGCTTGGTTCAAGTCAGACAAAATGTAGGATCTGATCCAGGTTTCACTGCCCCCAGAGTTCCTGCTGTTATTACCCAGTGTTTATTGTTCACTTCTAATCAATTGAAAACTTTTTTTTTTAAACAGAGAGATGAGTGGATGACTGTCGATTTTATGTCTGTTAAAACTGTGTCCTCATCGTCACTCAAGCTGCAAAGGAAACCGTGAGGAAAATAGAGCGAGAGAAAACCCAAGCGCTGGAACAGGTAAGAGAACATTTCAAATGCTGTAACTTCTAATTTACCTTCAATAACCAGTGAGACACTTGGGTAAATGCAGTTTTGCTTGTGAAGTGTTGTTTTGTCTATTGTGGTAACTGCTACGAAATAGAATAGATAGAAGTTCTTGTGAAATGAATCTCTTGTAGGAAGTCAGCTGAGTACGGTGCTAGATTTATAAATCCCGGGCGTGTATAGTTGCCTGAGTATCGAGTTTGGTTCATCACGTGGATTCGTAAGGGCTTCCCTGCTGCCTGTGTGGTCTGAGAATCATTAAGGCAGGAATTTCTTGTGAAGTGCTCTTGTGTTGGTAAGGCCTTGAAGCACCTGGCAGCAGTGAACACTGGTGCTTTCTGGAGGACCACACTGTCCCTGTGGGCACCACCGGTTTCCCAGAAATAAGCTCATAATCTGGAGTCACAAAGTACATGAAAATACAACGCTAGTTCATGAACGAGAGGCATCTGAGGTAGTGAGCAGTAGAATTAGAGTCTGTTGGGATATTTAATAGCGGTATACAGTACCAGTAGATGTGGAAAATGAGTAAGAAGGAAAAGATTATTATGAAGGCAGATTAGAGAAAGAGCCAACAAGAACTTGTAGAAATGAAAAACACCACCATTGGAATTAGAAAGTCGGTAGGTGAGTAATCAACAGATTGAATACAGCTGAAGAGAGAATTAGTGACCAAGAAGATCATCCTTAAGAATTTACCTTGAACGCACTCACACTATAGAGGGATAAATAAACGAAAAATGTGAGAGCGACGGTGAGAGTCCTGTGGTCAGTGTCGTTTCCTCCCCCGTCCCACCCTGCAGTTTAATTTTAATTCTGAAAGTGTAGGTGTGGCACAGGGCATTGGCTTATTAACTAAGCAGCTCTCCACATGCAACATTGGAGTCCAGGGAGTTTTGCAGCATCTTGACTGAGCTCTGTAAAATATCTTTGTCTTTGGGATCTGAAGGAGTTGGGGTCATGGTATCAAAAGAGGAAAGGACACGTGCAGGTAGCAGTAGGGAGGTAACCAGTGGAGAGTGGAGCCTGTGAAGTCTGGAGGCTGGTAGAGCCCATCGTGATTACAGGCTCCCTTCTGAAATCATGCTCTGCTCTTTGTTGGCGTGAATGTTTTGGCATGTTAGGACAACCCTGGCTTGCGTGCTTATGTTTTGTTCGTATCCTGTTCGTGTTCGTATCAAACAACAGAACCTCGTAAACCCCTGACTATCGTTACAGAGTGCAGTAGTGATCAGTTACTCTTAGAAATACGGTCACATAGAACTATCTTCATTTTCCTAAGAAACGGTAATAACTTTTTCTTGCTTACCTCCCCACCTTTCCAGCTTTGACTTCACGGTTTCTCATTAGCATAATCTTTTCTTAGAAACTCTTCTGTAAACTTCTCTGACTCAGTTAAGTCCGCATCTGTTGATCGGCCCAGGTTTTGTCCTGTGTCTCTGTGTCGTGTTTTTCATTCCTGCTGCTCCCGCTTGAGGTGACTGCCACTTCACCAGCGGTATGTCTGACTGGGCCTCTCGGGCCTCTTTCACCCCCTCCCTCCTGGGGCTGAGTTAATGCGTGTGAGGGACCGAGGACGGCCTCTGGGACTAAGAACCACTTACGGTTGGGTGTTACTGTGGCTCAGGCCCCGAGTGGGCAGTTTCAGTGCCCTCTTCATTTTTCACTCCGCATCCTGCAGTGACGTCAGGGACAGCTCTGGTCGTGGCGTTACGCTGTGTACAAGGCTTCAGCGGTGCAGGTAGAAGGGATGTCTTCACCATGTCCAGCGTTTCCCTCTGGGCGGGAAAGCTCCACCCGTGGTTACTTCATGCCACCCTCTTTCCTCATTCTGTCCTTGAGGATGCGGAGTAAATATTCTTCTGGAAATTTCGGAAAGAATACACTCGGCATACTTGACAGCCCTGCCTTTCCTGCTTCTGGAATGGGCTGCCGCGGGGACGGTGTAGGGAATCGGGTGGGGTGGGGTTGGTTCAGTGCCGAGCGCACCTGGGAAAGGGCCTCGGTGTGGGCTTCAGTTAACAGGCCCGTTTGGTTTTTGCTGAAAGAAAAGTTCTCTTCCAGTTTAGCCTTCGTCAGCAGTAAAGGTAATTTTTGTCATTTATTTCCTTATGTTTTTATTGCATTTCTTAACTTGTTCAGAGGCTGGACTGAAAAAATAAGGTGCTGTATTTATTCTTCTCTCCTAAAGACCCCTGTCCCTCAAAAGCTGCTGTCCATAGAGTTCAGCCGCATTGGAGTGGACTCTTTCTCTTCGGCAATTTGTGCCTCAGCTAGGCTACTTTAACCACTTTCCCTTGTATTTCTTTGCAAATTCCTATCTCCACATTTTTATTCATTTGGTTCTTTCCTTCTGCCTTTCTTTCTTTTCTTTCTTTCTTTCCTTTCTTTCTTTCTTTCCTTCCATCCTTTCTTCCTTTCTTCTTCTTTCTTTCTTTCTTTCTTTCTTTCTTTCTTTCTTTCTTTCTTTCTTTCTTTCTTTCTTTCTTTTTCTTTCTGTTTATTTTTTCATAGAGACAGAGAGAGAGGGAAGGGCAGAGAGAGAGAATCCCAGGCAGGCTTTGCACTGTCAGCTCAGAGCCTGATGTGGGGCTTGATGTCACAAACTGTGAGAACATACCTGAGCCAAGATCAAGAGTCGGACGCATAACCGACTGAGCCACCCAGGAGCCCCTCATCTGGTTCGTTCTAAGTGAATTAGAAAGTCTTTAAGTCTGCGTCTTGTTTATCCTTCAAGGCCTAATTTGATATGTACGATGAAAATTTTCCCTTTTCCCTTAACAGAAATAAATCTCTTCTGTCTTTATATTTCCATAGCACTTTGCTCCTTTATAGTACTTGCAGGTTTCTGTAAAGTACTGTGGTTTAATAGTCTTCTCTGATTTCCCTTATGAGATTATACACTTTTTGAGAAACTTCTATTTTTGTATCTTCCTTAGTAGCTAGAAGAGAACTCTGCGCCTAGTACTTTTTTTTTTTTTTTTTGTATATTTGAGAGTATAGAAGATTTGTTATTCTTTCCCCTGTGGCCTCAGCTTGCTGCTCTGTCCTTGGGTTTAGTTCTGATGTTCATACCCTGTAGTAGGGTCTGACTTTTGTTTGGGTAACGGTCCAGACTGTTGTGCGCACAAGTACATCATCTAGCGACACCAGCCAGCTTTCAGACGTCTGCGCATCAGTTTGAGTTGCTGTTGTCTGCACGTGATCGTATTCTTAACCCATGATAAATACTCGGTTTGTTTTGAGGGAAAAAGGCCCTTGTTTTAGCATCAGATGTTGATTCTAGTAACGGGAGTGTGGATAACATGCAGGCAGTGGGAAGGAGTCTAAGATGATGGTTCTGAACTGAAGCTTCAGTGTGAAGCATGTGGATTTTATGTCTTTTCTTGTTTTTGAGAATGTCGTTTCTTTGGTGTTCCAGGCTGGTGTTTTTCAACGTGGGGTCATGTAATTGACTTCTTGCAGTCAGAACTTAAAATATAAAATGTCGGCAGTTTTACATGCAATAAAGATACATTTTGTTTCCTAAAACCTTTGTTTTGGACACACACACACACGCGCACACACACATACAATCTCTCTTTGGGTGAAGGTCGCAAACATGTGTGAAGGCAAATGCTCAAGGCTGTGTCTTCGTCCCATGGGCCTCCTCTGCCCGCCCTGTGCTATTCACTGTGCGCCTGTGCCATCTCTCTAGGCCTTGTCTGTAGAGCGTTGTGCGACAAATACCTCTTTTGCTGCAGTTTTTCAGCCCTCTTTTGCAGGCAGGAGGTGTCCCAGCCCGGTGCTGGGCCTCGTGTGCTGAAGCTGGGTCCGTCCCCATCTCACTGGAGTGCTTGTAGTATTTATTATCTTACACAAACTGAGCAAGGCTGTCGCGTTCTGCCTGCATGTAGAGCCAGGAAGGTCTGGGATCCCCCGTTTGCATCACCGTTGTGGTCCACGGAGGTGTTTATCTTGTCTTGAACTGAAGTATGTTTTGTATTTTATGTATCTTTTCTGTTTGTCCTGAGCAGGGAGGTTATGATGAGTGAATGGAACCTTTCTAGGCCATTTTGACTACAAGACCTGAGTGTGTTTTAGAGATTGATTTATATTCTGGTTCATTTTAATCCGTGTGTAGTCTTTCGTCATCTAACTAAGCCGTCCTGCAGCTGTCCGTGTCTTGTGGATATCTCTGTGTCTCGTGGCATTGGTTGCTGTTTTTCACTGTTGGACACAGTGCTAGACGAGGGTCCTTGGTGTGCACCTAGAAGAGGAGGTGCCAGGTTGCAAGGTGCACACCTGTCTTCGTGTGCAGATGCTCACTTACCCTGCCCCGAGAGCGTGCGCCTCTTTACCGTCCTTGGCATCCGTATCGTGAGTGTGACAAGCCTACTGTCATCTCATTGCTGATTATTACCACAGTTGTCCGACTGGATTCCTGCTTCTGTTGATTAATGAATGCGAAATGGCATTTCATTGTTTTTGTTTTTAGTGTTTATTTATGTTGAGAGGGAGAGAGAGCGAGAGCCCATGACTGGAGGAGGGACAGAGAGAGGGAGAGAGAAAATTCAAGTAGGCTCAGCACTGTCAACACAGAGCCTGATGTGGGGCTCGAACTCACAAACCGTCGAGATCATGACCTGAGCTGAAGTTGGTTGCTTAACTGACCAAGCCACCCAGGCACCCATCTTTTTTTTTTTTTTTAAGTTCATTTTTATTTATTTTGAGAGAGAGAGAGCAAGCAGGGGAGGGGCAGAGAGAGCGGGAGAGAGAATCCCAAGCAGATTCCATGCTGTCAACCTTTTGTATCGTTTTGAGACTCCGATGTGCATCTTTGAATGTCTGCCCAAGACCACTGCGAGAAACGCCTTGATTATAGATGCTTTGAGATTTTGTAGTGGTCTAACAAGGGAGGTGACAGAATTTTTTTTTTTTTTTTTGGTATAAACAAACTACTCTAAGAAGTCAGATTCTTATGGTTTTGCCTATCCTTCCACATTAACCTCGAACTTAAATTTGGTACTTTGAAGATTCTGTACTTTTTTTGTCAGCACATGAATGTATTTTAAAGGCTTTAAAAAAGTTTTATTCACCATTTTTGTTTTTAGTAATATGGTTGGCTCATATTAAGAGAGACTGACATTGAACTCTGCATTCTTCTCCATCTGGTTGCCATTATTAATTCTGATAATGACTGTATCAGTCCTAGGAAACATTTTCCGACCTCCTAAGGTCAAGTTGGGTACCCCTACTCTGTGGTTCTATAGCACTCTTTACCTTCATAGCACTTCCTGTATTCAGATTGCTTAATTGTCTTTCTCCTTCCTCTAGACTGCCCTTTCTTTGATGGACAGGACTCTGTCTGGCCTTTTCCTTGCAGCCCCCAGTGCTCGGGATGCAGGAGGCACTCGAATTGTGACAAGCCTACTGTCATCTCTTTGCTGATTATTACCACAGTTGTCCGACTGCATTCCTGCCTCTGGTCTTGCTTTCCTTCACTCTTTCCTCCACTCTGAACCCAGTTTGCTCCTTGTGTAATTCAAAGCCAGTCACTTTCATGATTCACCATCGCCCAACATGAGACCCCAGTAGCAGTTTAAAATGACTCATGTGGCCGTTGTCCCTGATTATTTTACAACTTAATCTCTTATCACTACTCACTCATGCTTCTAGGTTTTAGACAGTCTCAAGTATTTTAAGTTCCGTGAACGTGTTATATTTTTCTTTTTCCTCTAGGGTTTTATAAACATTCTGTCACTCCCTCTCGCTGGAGCGTCTTTATGCCTTTCCCCCCACAGAAGGGAATTTGGCTACTCCCTGCTCCTCTTTAGGTCTCAGACTGCACATACTGCTTCCTCCCGGAAGTCTTTGATCCTTCATTGTCAGAGTGGCTTAAGTAATGTGTGGCTGTAGCACTCTGCACTTCCGTCCTCAAAGCACTTGTCAGTTACTTGTTAGTTGTCTTCTTGTCTCCACTTCTCACCATCTCACAAGCCAGCAAGGGCTGGGGTAGGCATATTGATTGTTCTATCTTCTGCATCTGCAACTGTTTTGATTCATAGTAGGGGTTCACTGAAAGCATTGGATGAATGTTAATTTAGACGTTATTTTTTCTGAGTTGTGGAATAGTGTGTCTTAGGGGTGTTATAAATATTTGTCTAGGGTTATGACTGTTAACTGAGTCTAATATATTATTGATTAATGTATTTTATGGTGGCTGTTTTTTTTTTTTTTTTAATTATGACCTCTGAAAATGTTTTGTTCTAGTCCAGACTGCTGGAAAGAGAGTTGAATCCATACTGGAAAGATGGTGGTACAGGTCTTCCCCCAGAAGACTGTAATGTGTCCTCACTTACTAAAGGTATCTCTGCATTTTGCTTGTAGCCACACAGGCATTGCTCGTGAGTTGGTACTCCTAAGGGAAGGACCAAAGTTTGTTGGTAGATTGGCAAGATCTGGTTATTTAAATCTTACATATTTCTACGTGACGCTGTGGTTTTAAGTCCGTAATTATCTGTGTTTATTTTTGTAATTGCAGAACAACTGTAAGTTTACTCATGAGCTGATGCGGACTCTGTGGTTTCATATTAGGAGCATCTGTGGATTATTATTGAAGGTTCAGATTACATAGGACAAAGTAAATAAAGTGTGTGCAGTCTTTGAGGCCTTGTTTAAATTTAGTACCTGGGAAGGTTATATTTATTATATTCGTTTGGGAGAAAGTTGATTAAGTATATATTTTTATACTTGATAATGAGTTTCTGTTTTGAATGGATTAATACAAAGTATGATTTTGTAGGATATAATAATGCTATGGTTTGTTATGTTCTGTAACAAAATGTAAAAAAGCAGTAAGTCTGAAATTTTATGAGAGTAACGTATAAATATTAAAGATGTGATTTCATATGTTCTTCAGAAATCGTTTATTTTTTTATTTAGACACTTAAAAGCGAAAGTTTAGGGCAGTAAGTTAGCTTACTGACACATTACTGTGTGGGGCTAATTTTACGATCCAGGCTTTTACCAGCACTCTTGTCAGAGGACAGTCAATAAATTCATCTCTGGGGAAAACTTAGAATTGACCAGCTTAATCTTTGGGGGTTGGAATCAATAGGTTCTTAACTACTTGAGTGTGGGAGACTCAAAGTTCTCACTTAGGTGGTGTCTTTCAGCTGAAACAGCATAATCAAAGACGCCAGGAGAAAAACAGCCTAATAGGAAGCTTTTCGAGAGCCTTTGTCTTTCCCCTTCATACATGCTTTCACCACTTCCTTTTCCCATATTGTTTAGAGGGAAGAAAAATGACAGAAAACTTCTCTCTGTCAGAGGTTCAGATCCCATAATTGAAATTAAGTTAAAAAAATCTTTGTAATTTTTTTTATTTTTGAGAGAGAGAGAGAGACCAAGAGAGAGACCAAGTGCGAGCGGGGGAGGGGCAGAGAAAGAGAGACATGGAACTCGAAGCAGGCTCCAGGCTCTGAGCTGTCAGCACAGAGCCCATTGTGGGGCTTGAACTCAGAAGCCATGAGATCATGACCTGAGCCGAAGTCGAAGGTTTAACCGACTGAGCCCTGCAGGTGCCCTTGATCTGCAGGTTTTACCACACGTGCAGATAGTGTAGTCATTATGTTTTGGTAATAACCCAAACACCCAGTGGTAGCGGTGAGATGGTTAGGCACCTACAAGTGTTGTAACTTTAGTATTAGGGAGCTGTGTAGCGTGACATAGTGTTAGAGTTAAGGACTCAGATTTTGGAGTTAGGCTACTTGGGATTAGAATTTTGTCATTTCCACTTACTAGCTTTGGGATTTGGGGAATGTTTCTTGACTTCTCTGAACCCAGTTTACTCATTTTTTTTTTAAGTTTTTATTTAAATTCCACTTACAGATATACAGAATAATACTAGTTTCAGGTGTACAATATAGTCATTCAGTACTTGCATACATCACCTGGTGCTCATCACTGCACGTGCATCCTTAATCCCCATCACCTGTTTCCCCCATGCGGGGGAGCGCCCCCCCCCCCCCCCCCCCCCCCCCCGCCATTAACTTCCCTCTGGTGACCATCAGTTCTCTGTAGTTAAGAGTTACAGCCCTGGATTTTAATCCTTATTTTACAAGAAGAGTTTAAGTAAATTCAAGTTCATGGCTAGTAAGTATCCAAACCACAGTTTGAATCCAGATAGTTTGTCTCCAGAGCCCGCTCACTTCCCAGCATGCTGTTCTGTGCCTCTCGAAGATGGAGACAGAAGTGTACTTTCACCCTTTACTTTGTCATACATCTATGCCTCAGATTTTTTCTAGAGTAAGCATATATTTTGTATTTGGGGGGAAAAATATTTAAAACTAGCCTGCTTAACTTGAAGTCCGGTTCAAGTATTTAATTTTCCGCCAAATCAGCAAATCCAGAAATTAAGGAAAATAGCAGCATAAGGACATACCCACACACAGTAAAACCCCCAGGGTGATTTAATATAGTATTAATTTATTAGGTCTGATTCTTTAGGGGTAGAAAGTAATAGTTTTTCTGGTAGTGTTTGTTGCTAAGGCTTCACTCTTGCTTATGGAACCAGGTTTTGTAACTCAAAAGTATAAAGCAAATCAGAATTTTCTTCAGAATATTTTTAAAGGGAAATGTCCTTTATGCACTATAAGATGGAAAGAATGGAGAGAATAAAAAAAGACTGCCAGTGACACCTGAACCAAGTCCGCCTTTCTCCACGACCACCGGGCTGTGCTGTCTCTTGATTCTGGTCCTGCCAGCCCCTCGGTGGTCTGCTTGCCACCCCTGTACCCATTCTCCCCAAGATGACCATAACCAGGTTCTACAGAAATAAAACCAATCCTGTCATGGGCCTCCTCCCCTGACATTCTTCAAGAGCCTCCCATTGTTCTTGGGGGTGAAAACAAACACCCTTCTGGAGGCCAGTGAGTCCTTGCACTCTGCTTTCTGGCCACTGGTGTGGTTCCTGCAGGCCTTCGTTGAAGGGCCTCAGGGCCTTTGCACAGGTTTCCCCTCTATTCCTTAAAGAACCCCTACTCCTCTTTCAGACCACGGCCGCGACATCCCCTGAGAGGCCGTTCTTGACCCCCAGAGCAGGGCCGTTCCCTGCTGTAGTGTTGGCACCTTTCTTCAGGACCCTTATTACTGCAGTCGTAATTTTACATGGACTCATGTGGTTATTTGGATGTACGTCTCTAATGAGATTATGAGCTCTGTGCTGGCAGAGTGACTGTTTTGCTTACCGCTTGTCCCCAGCAGCTAGTACGATACCGTTCTTAAGTGAATAACGTGACAAACTGCTGAGCCCGAGTACTACGTGGAACAAAATATGAAAAAAACAGCATCTTGGTGAATGTTTGCTGTTTTATCATTCTTTCCGTTATTACCCAGTTAAGCTCAGTTTGGAAATGAAAAGAGAAAGAGACCTTGTGTGTTTTCCAGTTAACTAATTGAATATTACCTACAGAATATGTACATACCTGTATTTTATGTAAGAAGAAAAAAATCGTTTCTCAGTCTTTACATAACTCCTGCTTCGAGTAGAAATAATAGTAGTCAGTGTTAAATACAACTCTATTTTCCTAAAAACCGTGCATCTTCATATCAGAGCATTCACGGGACATGGCCTCTTAACCTAAATTTGCAGTAAAAGATGTTTTCAGAAATAAGTATTTGTGAAATTGACAAGCTCCAGTAAAGTCTTAAGGCTAACGGCTATCAAACCTGGACAGAAGGAAGGCCCCTTAGTTTCACATCGTCTAGAAACAGCTTCTCAAATCATTTGGAAAATCCGCCTGAGGATTTTCCAAAATAAACCACACTTCCCATTCATTTTTGAAGCTAGTTCTTGCCTGAGAACTGATCAGACAGCAGCTGTTGCTGAAGATTCTGGTACTGAAGCTTTGATTCTGGATCGATTTTCTGGCTTGGGCTGGTCAGGAGCGACTTCCTTCAGAATCTGCATCAGTGAATTGAAGCGAGGATGCGTTGACCTTCTCTTTTAGCTCTGCATCCTTTTCTGGTAGAGGGAGGTTGCGAATACCCATCTCAGGTGCGTTTACGATGGCTTCTGTTTTTAAGAGGTACGCCGTTTTGTCACTGGAAAGGCAGAAGTGACCTCTCAAGGCGTCCAGGGTCAGGGCCGTGTAGGTAGAATACAAATGGAAACCAGTGGGAATCCCACAGCAAGTCCGGAATCGGACGTTGTAAGTGCTGCCTTCGAGCGACTCTTCAGGGCCAGCCAGGACGGGAGCTTCCCACACCACCGTATTCGTGAGTCGGGAGCAGTGCCCCCCCCGAGAGGCTCCGCGGCAGGCCCGGGCGAGGTGCCCAGGGCACCCCCGTGGGAGCGCGGCGTGGCGCCAGGTGCACTGCGGCGGGGGCACCTCTCACGGCTACGAGCCCCACTCTGACCTCGCACAGGAAGGTCATCACTTGTTCTCTTAGCGCCATCACGACGTAGGACCCGCCTTCCTGCAGCCCACGCCTCCCCCTTGCCTTCATTTGCGATAGGGAACCTGGTGGAGCGGCCCAGGGGGTGCTGGGAGGATTCAGGGAGGAGGTCTTCTGGCCCAGTATCAGGGATACTGGAAAGTAATGATGACGGCGGCCAATACTTGTCCTTCTGATGAAATGTTTTGGGAAAATTTTATCATCAGTTGTTTTTGTAATGACTGAGGTGCCATGTTTTCAAAAATCAATTCATTAATCTTGATCTTTTTCCTTTAGAAAAAAATTAAGTGGACAAGTAAACTGTTTACAGCATTATTTTAAACCGTATTTTAGTAATGGGAATATTTGTACAATTTTAAAGTACCTGGGGCACATTGACATACAAGCTCATTTTCATAGCAACCATGTGAAGACAGCCGAGTGGATGTTGCTGTCCTGGGTGGTACAGCGCAGGAGACTAAGGCTCAGAGTGGCTGGGTCGTTACTGTAGTCAGCGGAGTGGTCCTGAACCAGGTCTAGTGATCACTGGCCTAGGTTTAGTTACTCCGGATTCCTCACTACAGGGCTGGAGGTGTTACCGTGTGGTTAGGAGACGTTCTTGCTTACAAACTGTTCTCATGAATTTTTGTTCTTTCTGTGTGTATTTTCCCCTCTGTTTTTTGATGTTTAGAATCTTCTGAGTTGGAAAAAATTTCATAGGCAGTTTAAATCAGAACTGTCCTACAGTACAGACGGATAAGCAAAGATTCAGTCAGTGCTTTGATTAAGATCTTGCAACTAGTTTATAGGAGCAGTGAGATTAATATCTTGGTCTCCAGATACTCTGTTGCTATTTTTATATTATTTGTCTTTTGAGAAATGTGCAGAATGCAGCTTGGATTCATTCTGTTGTGTTTTGTGTATACCATATAACCTTAATTAGGATGGAAGCACATACTTTGAGTCTCTTACGTTTTGACTGCAGATATAGGTGTATATATGTCATATACCAGTGAGTTTATTATAATTATTTGACGTATCTTTATCTCTGGATAGAGGATAGTGACTACGTTTTATTTATGTTTTTACTTTCTGCTATGTTTAACACATTTTCATATTCATGATAAATATTCACTGAATATTTGTTAGATTGAATTTCATGATAGATGGTGCTGCACATTGCTATTTTTGATTTGCTTTTATTTTATTATTTTTTTTTAATGTTTTTATTTTATTTTTGAGAGATATAGAGACAGAGCGTGAGCAAGGGAAGGGCAGAGAGAGAGGGAGACACAGAATCTGAAGCAGGCTCCAGGCTCTGAGCTGTCAGCACAGAGCCCGATGCGGGGCTTGAACTCACAGACCGTGAGATCATGACCTGAGCCGAAGTCGGCTGCTTAACCGACTGAGCCACCCAGGCGCCCCTTTTTATTTGCTTTTAAAATATTTGATGATTTTTTACTGCTAAAAATATTTCATTTGTTATCTCTAATTATAAAGCTAATAAGACTATTGAAATAGAACGTATAATCAACTAAAGATGGCATTATTTAAAAATTTTTTAATGTTTATTTATTTTTGAGAGAGAGAGAAAGATAGAGTGCTAGTGGGGGAGGGACAGAGAGAGAGGGAGACACAGAATCCGAAGTGGGCTCTGGGCTCCTGGCTTTCAGCGCAGAGCCTAACGTGGGGCTCAGACTCAACAACCATGAGATGATGACCTGAGCCGAAGTTGGACGATTAACTGACTGAGCCTCTTACGCACCCCTAAAGATGATATCATTGTATAAATATTTCTAAAGTTGTGAATTCTACTCAAAACTGAATTCATTGAAAATTTTTATTCTTGTTTGATTTCCTTGATAAATGTCAACACAGAGAATAAAAGTCTTCTTTTTTCTCTGAACTTTGTTAATATACTGCTGATTGTTAAGGAAATCTTCACTGTACTCGTGAGCATTTTATCAGTTTCATAGATGATTCTCTGAAGTAAACTTAATTGTGTAACTGGGATGTTAATATAGGTATTAATGACAATTGGTATCTCTCTTCCCAGTGTAAATTGAGGGTTTAGACTGACTTCCTTGAGTAATTGCATTGCTAATTTTGAACTCATGCATTGTATAAAATAAAAAGGGAGTAAGAGCAAAATAAACTTGAAAGAAAAGTGAATCACTGAGTTGACTAAAGATCTCGGTTTCGAAGTACAAAGTATTTTAGACCTGTGAAGAAAGACTCCTTTTCTTAGAAGAGATTACCTAACAAAGATAGATTTTTGAGATTTGAGTGAGACTACAGTTAGAGGATTGAAAAATCTTTTTTTTTTCCTTTAAACTTTTTAGTAAAGGTTAACACATACAGAAAAGTACGCAAATCGTTAGTTAACTGTACAGTCTGATCAGTATTCCAAAGTGAAAACGCCCGTGTAATCAGCCCACCTTTTGAGAAACAGAACATCATTAGCATCCCACAGGCTCCCTCTAGGTGCTTCTGGTCACTGTGCTCCTGTGGGAATAGCCACGGCTGTGGTTTCTGGCGCCCGGGTCCGTTTTCCCTGGAATCACGTCGTGAGTGCCCTGTTCCCTTTGGTTTCCTGCTTCCTGTGCTCACATTTTCAGAACCACTCATGTCGTTATGCACAGCTGTAGTCGTTGATTTCCACTGCTGTGTATTTTAGGAATACATCATAACTTAGCCCTTTACCCTTTTAAGTAATGGTGGACATTTGGGTTGTTTTCTAAGCTGGGATTACTGCAGACTTTTCCACTATGACGTTTTTACACACAGCTTTTGGGGTTTGTGTGCGTTTTTTGTTGATTATAGAACTGGAGTGATCTAAGGCAATCCAGTTTTCAGGAAAATCAGGAACAGAGTTTTGACTTAAATAATTGATTAGACTACTTTATGCATATAAAAGTGTGATTGTGTAGAAGGAAATATAAGCAGCTTAATAAAGTTTGTTGAAGGCTTTCAGATTTTCATAGCCGGCAGTCATGACTAGAGTAATTTGTTTTGATACGCATTTCAGGATTATCTTCTGTAATTTTCTCATTTATTCTTTGTTCTGTTTCTGAGGTAACTTTTCCCTTTCTATGTATGTATTTTTATTCTTTGTTTCTGGGCGTGCCTTGCCTATTCTTATCTTTGTTTATGGAAATCCAGCTCCTTATTTAAAGCCTCATCTGTAAAATTTTACCTGACCTTCCATTTAGAAATAATCCATCTCTCGTTTTTGTATAATTCCTTATCTTTTTATAATTTTTACTACTTATTATCTTTATTGTTATTGTTTGTATCCTTTTATTCTCATACTTTTAGATTGCATTTTTTTGAGGATAGTTTTATTTTTGCCTTCCTCAGTACCTAAAATACGTACCTCGCATATATAGGTACATAAGTAATATGTTGAATTTTAAATGCACTTATGATTCTTTTCTGTTCAAGGAAGAATAGTGTATACTTTAAGAAACTATTGTAGAAGCTGTAAGTATTAAGTCTGTTATAGCTACATGAAAAGTATAACTGATATTTAGCATTGGAATTTAGTTTCAGTGGTCGAAGATGGTGGATTAAGCTGGCTGAGGAAGTCTTACCAGAGAATGAAGGAGCAAGCCGAGAAACAGAATAGACATTTTGAAGACATTGTGGCTGAAAGATACGGGGTAAGTACTGGTATTAAGGCGACATGTATTACCTTCAAAGTCATATGAGAAATAATGTCTGTAAGTTTGTCAGTGTTTTGTGCCGTGAAGCTCTTTTGAATTAAATGGATATTAAACCTCAACTTTACTGTCTACTGCTGAAGCCGTTTTCTGCCTTTTTTAAATTATGTAAATTTACGTAGCATATTTTTATCGATACGATGAATATAAAACTTAAGTACAGTTTAAGTGTGTGTGTGTTAATGTAAAAGTAACATTTTCTCATTGTGAGAAAATTTAAATAATGCAATAAATTCTCCATGGTGCATCTCTTGAGATAAGCACTGTTGAAATTTTGGAATATTTCAGGGTTTTTGTTTATTCCAGAGACTTTTATTTTCAGAGTTTTGAAATATAACAGTTTTTTTTTTAAGAGAGAATGTGCACACGTGATATTTTAAAACCAGCTACCCCATTTACCAAGTGTGTATAATCTTTGTTTTTCAGTTGTTAGTAATGCCCTTTTCTTTTTTAATTTCTAGAAAAAAGCAGGTTTAGAAAGTAGTAAGATTTAAAAAATCTGGGCAAGCAAAAAAAAAAGCGTGAGAAAAATCATTATTTTTTAGAGATTTTAAAAATGTTTTATTTTGAGAGAAAACACGAGCGAGTAAGGGGCAGAGAGGGGGACAGATGACACGAGGGTCCGAAGCAGGCTCCGTGCTGACAGCATCGAGCCCACTGTGGGGCTCGAACTCACCCGTGAGATCACCACCTGAGCCAGAGTCAGACGTTCAACCAAGTGAGCCAGCCAGGGGCTGTGAGATTTTTTTTAACGTTTGCTTATTTTTGAGATAGTGCCAGCGGGACGGGAGAAGAGCAGACAGAGAGGGGGACAGATCTTCCCAAGCAGGCCCCGCCCTTACAGCAAGGAGCCTGACTCAGGGCTTGAACTCACAAACTTCACAACCCGCACAAACTGGAGATCAGACCCTGAGCCAAAAGTCCGAGGTTCAACCAGCTGAGCCACCCAGCTGCCCCCAAATCATCTTTTTTTAAAAAAAGAATCCTTGTTAAATTTGCGGTATACATTTTTCCAGACTTTTTTCCTGTTTGTTATTATAAACTTTTAAAATAAGTAGTTTTATAAAAGTAGGCTCATAGAATACATTCTGGATTTTTCCCTTACTAATAATATAGGCATAGTTGGATGTCAGTAAAAATATACATTTTAATGACCTTAATATTTTAATATTTGTATGAATTTGCCATGTATTTATTTACTTCATTGTAGAGGACATTTATTTTTTTTTTTCTTGTTGAATAATATTGTCCTGATCATCTTTGTTTAATGCATTTTTTATACTTACCAAGTTACTTTCTTAAGATGAATTACTAGAAACAGAATTGTTATTTGAAGGATATGGACACTTACAGTGAAATATGTATTGTCAAATTTCTCTACAGAAAGATTAAACAAATTATATTTTCATTACAATGACTCTTATCACATGATTTTCATTAGTAGGATTCTCAGTCTTTATAACCTGCTACCATGTTTGCTAAACATACTTTTTTCTGGATTTTATTTTTATATATATTTGTTTATTAGTGAATTGAAGTATTTTTTCCATATTTTTGACATTTGTATTTTGTTTTTAATTTATTTTGAGAGAGAGGGTGCGCGGGCACAAGCATAGAACTAGAGGAGTGACAGAGAAAGAGGGAGGGAGAATCCTACAACGCAGATCCCGATGTGGGGCTCAAAGTCATGACTGTGAGCTCATGACCTGGGCTGAAATCAAGAGCTGGACACCTAACTGACTGAGCCATCCGGGCGTGTTGGCCATTTGTATTTTTAAGTGAATTGATTGTTGATGACATTTACCCATTTTGCCTTTGGGATATTGATTGCTTTAAGTTCTTTTAATCTGTTCAGATTTTTCTCTCAGTTTCATGTTTGTTTTTTACTTTGTTTATATTTGCTATGGTTAAGTTTTGAGTATTTTTACCTGCAAAATCCATCAGGTTTTTCTTTCATCACTTAATATTCTTGCTATAATTCATCGAAAGGCTTTTCTTCACCCCAAAATCATAAAACTGTATGTCTGTATACGAGTACTTGCTCAGTATTTTTTATGCATATCTTTAATCTTTCTGGAATACATATTTGTGTATGTCGTAACATAGACTTCTAACTTTATGTCTTCACATAGTCGTTTATAATATATTGAATAAATTATACTTTTCCCACTGATTTGAAATGACACATTTCTTATATATTAGTTTGTCTTTTATAAAATGAGTCTGTTCTTTTACTATCAGATTTATTTCATTGATTTTTCTGTTGTTTCTGGAATTAGTACCATACTCTTACGATTGTTATAGTTTTCAGTAACTCATACAGATAGTAAATGATTAGTGAACACCTACGGTGTGGCAAGGTAAGTCTTTTTTATTAGTCATTACAAAATTAACTCTTCATTCTTACCCATTTTTGGTTTATGTTATTAAATTTAGAATTGTTTTGTCGAGTTCAAGCTCAATCGAAAGAAATATTTTCCCAAAATTCAGCATAAACTTACAGATCTTTTTGGAATTTTGATTTAAATTCACCTAAATGTATTGGTAAATCAGGGATGATTAGTATCTTTATAATGTTGATCTCATCCTAAAATATTGGATATTTATTCAAATTTTTAGTTGGGCTCTTCAGTAAATTTCTTTGTAATTATTACAGTACATGTGTCGTTAAGATTTAAAAAAATTTTTTTCTATTGTACATTGAATCTTTTTTCATTTATGTTTTCAGACTTGCTTTGGCGCTAGAGGGCCATTTTTCTAAACTCTTGTTATTAAATCTAATTTTTTAAATTGGGTCATCTGGGAAGATAGTTATTTGCAAATGATAATGCTTTATCCCCTCAGTATTAACAATATTTGATCTTTTCTGTCTTCTTAAATAGAATTTCAGAACTTTGAGAAAAGCACTGGAAGCTAGTTCTCTGGTTTTTCCATTTAAATGCTAGCTTCTTGCATTTAAGATGAAGATTATCATCTTTAAAAGTATCCTTGCATTTAGAGTTTAGTAGCTAGTAGAGGTCCTCTTTTGTTTGCTTTTTTAAAAATTATCTAATTTTATGAAATAACTATTTTGATGTCCTTTGAGATCATAGGATTTTTTTTCTTTGACTTGTTAATGAGATGAATTGTGTTAATACATTTCCTAATGTTGGACCACTCTTGTATTCTTCGAATGACTCCTGTTTGATCATGGCATTTCCTTTAATATACTACTAAATTAAATTTGTTAATATTTTATTTTGAATTCATAGCTTCACTTATATATGTTTGTGGCCTTTAGTTTTCTTTTTTTGTTATTTTTATTAAATTTTGATAGTACGGGTTATTACAAGTTTATTATTTGAATTGGGAAGTTTGATATAATTTCTGAACGCTTTAGAACAGAATGAGGCATTTTGACACAGTAGTTAAAATCATTGACTTTGTAGTCAAATAGTCCTGGATTTTTGCCGTGTGGTGTTAGCTTCCTTTTTTCGCCATTATTGAAACACGACTATTAAATATCAACCTCATAGAATTGTTGCGAGCATTAATAATAATTTCAGTGCTTTTCACTTGCCAAACACTGCTGAAGTGCTTCATGCATATTTAATTAATACCACAACAGTACTGTTGTTGTTGTTTTGCAAATGAGGAAACAGACTGAGGTTGGTAAGTCTGGCTAGAGGTTTATCAGTTTTATTAATTTTTGAAAGAACCAGCTCCTGGTTTCCTTGATATAATCTTTTGGTTTTTTGTTTGTTTGGTTTAGTTCTATATCAGTTATTCTTGCTCTAATCGTGATTATTTCCTTCCTTTTGCTGGTTTTCGACTTTGGCTGTTTTTTTGTTTTGTTTTCGTTTTCGTTTTTGTTTTTTTTCCCTACCTTTCTTACGTATAAGGTTAGGTTGTTTATTTGAAATTTTTCTTGCTCTTCAAGTGAGTCCTATATTGCTATATATTTCCCTCTTAGGACTGCCTATGCTGCATCCCAAAGGTTTTGCATCATTGTGTTTTCATTTTCATTTGTTTCCAATGCACTTTTTTATGCAATAATTTGAAAATTTAATTCCAGTTTATTATATATTTAAGAAATATGCATCTTATTCTTGACAGTTCTATTAAATTTCACAACTACAAGTATTTAGACTTACCCACTACATTTACTGTTTGGTTTATAGCATGCCTTTCTTTTTTCAGTCATCTTTGCCTTAATTCCCTTATGGTCTGGCCTAATGATTCTGAGTCATTTTCCCCCCACCAGATTAGTAAATGTTTGCTTCTGATACCTTGCATTTTTGAAAATGACTTTTTTGTCCATACCGGATAAGAATAGTTTGTGAATTAAATTCTGTGTAGAATTGTTGCCTTGCAATTTTCTTTTATAATTTGATCTTTATTCCATTATCTTGTAGCATTTAACATTACAGGTGAAGAGTTGGTAACAGTGTTACTTCCTTTCCTTTGTAGATAATATATGTTATTTACTTGCTCCACTCTGTTCACATGTCGTGCTTACTCCCTCCACCTCTGATCCAGTATTCGTGAAGAATTTTGTGTGTGCGCGTGTCTGTGAAATTTGAGACTGAGGAATTAGGGTTTTATGTATGAGTTTTCGTGCTTCATTTTATTCTGTCTTCTCCTAAGGCTACTGGTTAAGCCCTTCATATGTGGCAATTAGCTGGGGAAATTTTCTTGTGTTATATTGTTAATACTTAGCTCTGTTTTTGCTCTTTCCTTCTGAAAGTACTCATATATGCATATTAGATTCTCTAGAGTTAATTGTCCATGTGTCTTTTTTCTTATAACTTACATCTATTTATCTTTTCCTAAGTAGAGAGGATTCCCAGAGTGTTGAATTCACTAATTCGGATGCTTTCTTTTCTTCTGTTCACTATGTATGCATGTTTTTGGACACATCGTTTTCAGTTACAAGTTTGTCTTGTTCTTGAACTGTTCTTTTTTCATGAGAATCTCTTATGTTTTAGTAATATAGTGGCCTCTTGAATCTCACTGACAGTAGGAATTAATTTTTTATGAGTAATGTCTTTGCTGTTTTCTGTATTATGTTTTTGTTTTAGTGCTGGGCAGTTGGTCTAAGTGGCCCCACTTTTGAGATCTCAGATTTTTTTCATCGTTTGGTAATTTCTTGTTAATTAATCATATTTTTTAAAATCATTTTTCTCAGGATATTATATTAGTTTGCTAGGGCTGCCATAACAAAGTTCCACAAGCCAGGTGGTTTAAACAACAAGAATTTATTTTCTCACAGTTTAGGAGACTTGAACCCAAGATCCAGATGTTACGATGTTTGATTTCTTCCGGAGCATCTCTTCTTGGCTTACAAATGGCTGCCTTCTTACTGTGACCTCACATGGTATTTCCTCTTTGTGCACTCATCACTTATATCTCTTTGTATTTCCACATTTCTTCTTCTTATAAGAATATCCATCAGATTGAATTAGATCCCAGCTGGACTCCAAGTGCCTGTCTCTAGATGCTGTCATGTTCTGAGGTGCTAGGGGTTAGGGCTTCAACATATGATTTGGGAGAGGGCACACTTAACCCGTATCAGGTAGGACGATTGTATGGGTCTTTTCTTCTTTGTTGAGTTTTTCTTCCTTGTGCCACGTGACAGTGTATCATGGCACAGTGGCATATGGGGGTACGAGTCATTGAGCCTTTTTTTAATTTCAGATATCTTGTTTAATTTCTCTCCTTTGTAGTCAATGGAAATATTTCAGTCGAAATTAGAAGAAGCTGAAAAAACTACATCCGCAAAAGAAGATTGGAAACGAGAACGGTGGAGGAAACCAGCGTGTTCGGATAAAGCACAAAGTAGTCACGAAAGTAGAAAATCAGACTTGGTAAAAGATAATAAAAGTTCAAGGGATAGATATAGTTCCACAAGTCTCACAAACAGTATCAGTAAAGAGAAGTTTAGTGGTGATGAAAAAGACAGCAGGGCTGGGTCTTCAGAAGCAGGCAGAAGACAGTCCAGTCTCAGGCAAAATCAGGAGTTTGCTTCTCTCGGAAATTTGAAGCCTAAATTTTTAAGACCCTCGGATGACGAGGAACTGTCATCTCATGGCGCAGGGCAGAAATTTTCAACCACCTAGTTCGTCTTCAGCACCAGTCGCTCAGGGTTCTGTGCATCGTGGTTTCCGAAAACCCACAGAAAACAGCGAAGAAAGTTCATCGTCACGGAGCCGACCTGATGGGAGAGAAGGAGACAGGAAACATTCCAGTCGACGGTCAGTAGACGCCAGTGGCAGTGTCGACCCTGGGCACGTTTCCAGAGACGCGAGAGAGAAATCACGGGACGAAAGCTTGAGAGATGACCCTGGGAAGAAAGAGCAGGTGCAGGACGCGAAGTCTTCCTCGGCTGGGTATTTTGTCTTTTGTTTCTTAAACTGTTAAATGGATGTTAAATTTCAGAAGATTCAAAGAAATTGAGCTGTATTTTTAAGAAATGAGTTATTAATGAGATGAGTTATAATATGTTTCTTAAATTTTGTGCAAGAGATAAGATTTGCGCATTTAACCAATCGGTAGTTTTGTTTTATGGGTTGCATTTATTTCATTTCAGTTTCATTTAACAAATGGCTATATTAGCTCAAGATCTGTTGCTTTTTTGTACATTAAAAAATGGAATGGGGGACGCCTGGGTGGCTCCGTTGGTTAAGCTTCTGACTTCGGCTCAGGTCATGATCTCACCGTTTGGGAGTTAAAGCCCCTCATCGGGCTCTGTGCTGACGGCTCGGAGCCTGGAGCCTGCTTCACATTCTGTGACTCCCTCTCTCTCTGCCCTTCCCCTGCTCATACTCTGTCTCTGTCTCTCTCAAAAATAAAAGATAAAAAAAAAAATTAAAAAAAATGGAATGAGTTAATAATCATTTGAAATGGCTATGCTACAGGAGGTATTTTGGTAGATTGTGTTACTGCTGCCATAATTGCATTCATAGGAAATCACTTCATTGTTAAGTATAATCACAATAGTAAATACTGCATGTCTACTGGAGGTCTGGGGGCCGAGGGAAAATGTTCTCCCGCAGCCCACATACGAAGTGAAAAAGAAACATGAAAGATCCTGCAGAAGGAAGCTGAATTACGGACTGTTTCGCAGACAAAGAAATAATCCACTTTTGACAGTTGACAGATTTAAAAAATAATGTTAGAGTTTTAAAGGGGAAGTACAAGGTGCGGGTGGCTTAGTTGGCTAAGTGTCCAAATCTTGATTTCTGCTCAGGTCATAATCCCAGTGTCGTGAGATCAGGCCCCATGTTGGCCTCTGTGCTGAGTGTAGAGCCTCCTTCAGATTCTCTCTGTCTCTCTCTCTCTCTCTCTATCTTTCTCTCTCTGTGCCTCTCCCTGACCCTCTCCTGCCTCCCACTCTGCCCATCCCCTGACTGCATACCTGCACCTTTGGTCTCTCTTAAAAGAAAAAAAAAAGGGAAATATAGTAGGTTTGTGGTTGTACCCGTCGTAATTAGGAATAGCACTTACTGGTGTTACTGTTCTTGCACCTGTTGTACCTATGTACACGACCGAGTCAGTAGAGCAGGAAATCCAGGTTTCCAAGGATCAAACCTAGGAAAAATTGATTTAGCTATAGAGTTGGAAACTGCCATAAATGGAAAAGAAGTATCCAAAGAATAATGAGTAGTTTATACTAGAATGATCATTAAAATATGTTTAAAAATACCACTAAATGAATAGGACATTCGAGGAAGAGGTCTTAGGAAATAATAGAAATCACTGGTGGCAGTAGTAGGTGCAGGCGTTGTGGTTTGGGGTCATGAGTCTGGCAAATCCTTTTTCTTAATCCCATCTGAAGCTGTGGATTATAAAGCACAGCGTGTAGCTTTCAGTGGGAGGAAGCTGGCGAAACCTGGACTGGGTGGTGGGAGCCCCAGTCACATGGGCCCTGGTTCAAGTCAGGGTTTTGTTCCCAGGAAACCAAAGGAGAAATCTGGCAGTACTGACTGGACAAACAGGACAGGGATTAGAGAATGTCTCATGCTGTCTAGTTGTCTGGGCCTCTCTCCACATACTCTGGAAGGTAACTGTTTCTAGTCCCAGCTGCTGGCAGGAGGAGACTTCCTTTTATCATCAGGGTTGGCCTAACATTTATTTGGGCAGCCTGTAGGTCTTGACTTCTGTGACTGCGGCTGTATGGGAAATAGCCTTACATTCAGTATTTCTCCTGGTTCTCTAATTGCTTCGTATTCGTAGGTTGTATTGTAATTGTAAGCTATCGATAGATACACTGAAATATAGGTACTCACTAAAAGCTATGTTTTTTGGTCTGAAGGCAATGCGTGTATATATATATATATATATATATACACACACACACACATATATATGTATATGTATGTTTATATATATAAAACGTTTATTTCTTTTGAGAGAGAGTGAGCGCGAATGAGCAGTGGGTTTTGGGCGTGGGGCAGAGAGCGGGAGAGAGAATCCCAAGCAGGCTCCGCACTGTCAGCGCAAGGCCTGAAGAGGGGCTCAAACTCAGGAACTGTGAGATAATGACCTGAGCTGAAATCAGGAGTCCTAGTCTTAACCAACTGAGCCATCCAGGCGCCCCATGAAGGCAGTATTTGTGTTGACTGTCATTTTGGTGTTGCAGATGGTTTGAAGCCTTCCATGAATCCGTGATTGACCAGAGAAGGAAAGCACAATTTAGAAATCATCTGCATATATGTGAAAGAAAAGATTCCTGAGCCTGTTGTGGGTGGTGCAAAGTCAGAGACCAGGGAGCACGTTGAGGAATGTCTGTTTCCAGGGGCTGGAGAGGTTCAGTGAAGGATTGTGGGAAGCTGCTAGTTCCAACATTTTCCTGGGTATATGCTGAATTCTTTGTATAATGCTAGAATGCTAGGGAGCTTTAGAACCAGTCAGTTTTTTTTATCTTGATAAATTTATTCTTTCTGTATTTATTTTTTAATAGTTTATTTTCAAATTGGTTTCCATATAACACCCAGTGTTCATCCCAACACGTGCCCCCTTTAATGCGCGTCACCCCCTCTCTCCCCTCCCTCACCCCCCTCCCTCACCCCCCTCACCCTCAATTTGTTCTTAGTCTTTGAGAGTCTCTTAGGTTTTGTCTCCCTCCCTCTCTGTGTCTTTTTTTCCTTTCCCCTCTTCCCCTCCCCCTGGTTTTTGCTAAGTCTCTCAAAATCCACCTATGCGTGGAAACATATGGTATCTGTCTTTTTCTCAGTCAGTTTTAAAAGTAGAGAAAAAAAATCATGGAACTAATTGTAGAACCAGAAGAAATAACCGTCCGTCCTACGTTTTCCACACGTGGAAACCGAAGCGTCGAGGGTATAGCTCACACAGCGGTGCGTTGCAAGAGTTGCCACGTTGAGCAAATAAAAAATAGTAAGCCCCTTGCAGTATGTGGACAGGCTGACACTGAAAGTTTTTTTTTTTTATCTGAAGTTCAAATTTGACTGGATGCCATGTTTTTTATCTGGCAATTGCTTGTAACACTTAGCCATTTTTGGGTTTGTGCCCTTTTTGGTAGAGGTTAATATTTTATAAAAAACTTAATTACATATTTTAAGTTACATAGCTTCATAGTGTATATACTCTTCTGAACCTTGATGTGTGTTTTTTTTTCCCAGTGTATCTGAAAGATTTTTTTTCCCATCATCCCGTTTGTATGTACTTTTTAAAGGGTCTTTAATATTCTATTAAAACTGAGGTTTAAACTCGTAGTTCTCCTGGGTCCCCTGTTGATGGACTTTCGGTGATTTCTAGTTTGCCGCCCCTACAGAAGTGCAGCAGGGACAGCTCTGGATGCGTATCTTTGCACACTGATTACATATGGCTGTCAAATACATTACAAGTAGTGGAATCGTATTTATGTATCTTGTTATATTAGCCAGTTTAGTCTCTTACCAGTAAAATACCAGGATGACTCTTCTCTTCCTCGCCACCAGTCTTACTGAACTTTTTAACCTTGAGCTTTTGTCGTATGCGTAGTGGAGAAACAGAACCTTTCCTTGATTTGCATTTCTTTAAGTATGAGTGACATTTGGCGTATCTTTGTAAATGTTGGTTAGTTCTTATTTTATTTCTGTTCACTAGTCCTTGTTTGGGCTACCCTTCGCGTTCTCCCAGGGCTCTTTAGAGTTCTCATGGGGTTTCCAGTGCTTACATCACTGTGGATTTCCTTTATCTGCTTGCCTCATTCTCTGTCTTCATCCTTACTTTTCATGCATTCTTGCTGTGAGCACATTCTCATTCTTTTCCTTCCATCTTCAGGCCCTGCCTTTATCTCAAGTAGGCGAAAAACATCCTCTGCAAGGGGTCCACGTGCTCGAGAACTTTAGGCTTATTCTTCTTGGAAGAAAATGCGTTTGCGGATAATTTCGGTTTGTTGGAAAATATGTCAGCTGTGTATTTTCTGGATTCGGAAACCTAGAATATTAGGCCATATGAACAAAAACTAGTGCGATATCCTTAATTTAGATTTTTATAAAGTTAATGTCAGGAACTAACCCATTTTATACACTGTCTTAGCCTTTGGATGTAATTCTTGGCCGAGTTTGCTGTGGGAGCCCAGGACAAGAGAGGGAGGGCAGGTTCTGAAGGTTTTGAGTACAGTCATGAGACCCTTGGACAGGGAGAAAATTGGCGAGCAAGCGTTGAGAATAATTAAAGGGAGGAGATCTGTGAACGCTGCCAGCAGGCAGAGAATAATTGCAGTGTACTCAGGTTTCCGAAATGTCATTGGGGTGGCGCTTTTTTAATTACTTCTTCCTCGAAAGTTTTTCGCCAGAGATGGGTGTGCGTGCTGCACAGAGAATACATTTTAATGGGAAAAGAGGATTTGCTTTTTAGAAACTAATTATGAAGAGGACTTCTGGAATATAGCAGTAATCCTGGAAAATGAGGAATTCTTGTCCTTTTTCTTCTTACAGGGTAATTACAGGTGTCACGGCCGTGACATTTCTTTCAGGGCATTGGCTCATTATTTTAAATGTTGAGAGAAAGAAAGGAAAACTCTGTTGTTTGTGTTTGCTGCCTAGTGGTTTCTTTGCTGTGGTATTAACCCGATGAAATCATGTGTCCTTTATTCACTGTGTGCCCAGCAGCTCATTTTAATGTCTTTGTTTGATACCTGTTATTCTATGAAGTGAGCTGAAGTGTATGTTAATATTGAAAATATTAGTATCAGAGAGGCTCAGGATTCTTGTATATCATCTTACTTGTCGTCATCTACTTTTTATCTACTAATAAACAATTTAATTTCCGTTAGAAAATATCCCCCCCCCCCCGAAAAAAAAGATGTATGAGTATGAATTTCATGACAGTGAAGGTTGTTGCTTTTTAAAAGCTTGGAATTTCAGTTATCTTCTTGAAACTTAGGAGCTTTGGTTGGCGTTTAGGATACCTTCATTGTCCTTTCTCTCTCTCTCTCTCTCTCTCTTTTAATGTTTATTTTGAGAGAGGGAGAGTAAAAGGGAGAATGAAAGGGAGGAAAAGAGAGAATCCCAAACAGGCTCCATGCTCAACGCAGAGCCCCACGCAGGGCTCGATCTGACGACTGTGACCTGAGCTGAAATCAAGAGTCAGATGCTTAACCAACTGAGCCACCCAGGTGCCCCTTCATTGTCCTCTCCTGATTGAATCTTCAGCCTTGCATACTGAGAAGTGGTGGGAGGAGTCAAGTAAAATGACAAAGATAGGCCTTTGGATAGAAATTATGGAGGTCTTTGGCAGTTTAATCAAAAATATTATCATTGTAGGGGCGCCTGGGTGGCTCAGTCGGTTAAGCATCTGACTTTGGCTCAGGTCATGATCTCATAACTCACGGGTTGGAAACCTGCATCGGGGCTCTGTGCTGATGGCTCAGAGCCTGGAACCTGCTTCAGATTCTGTGTCTCCCTCTCTCTCTCCCCCTACCCTGCTTGCATCCTGTCTGTCTCTCTTTGTCTCAAAGATAAATAAACATTAAAAAAATTTTAAAAAGGATATTATCATTGTAAAAGAGGATTCATTAGCCAGATTTCGTAGACTAAGTTATGATTATGGGTCATGAGATGGTAGAGATGGAAAGCGTACGTGGGAAAGATGAGTTCAGTGAAGTACCTCCTTTCTCTCTCCCGTTTTTTCTTTTAAGGTGTAGACGCTTGAATATGTTTATATATTAAGGGAAAAGTATCAACTTCAGAACAGAGATGATAGATGGTATAACTTATGAGCAAAATCCCAAGGGCACTATGGATAAATGTAGGATCTGGTGTACTCATACAAGTGGAAGGATTAGTCTTGGATGGGAGTGTTGAAGAAGAGGAAAGTGTGGCTGTAAATTGTGAGTGACAGAAAATTATAGAAATTCTTGACAACTCAGGTTAGTGTGTTTTTTGTTTGTTTTGTTTTTTTAATTTTTTAATGTTTATTTAATTTTGAGAGAGAGAGAGAGACAGAGTGTGAGTGGGGAAGGGGCAGAGAGACGGGGAGACACAGAATCCGAAGCAGGCTCCAGGCTCTGAGCTGTCAGCACAGAGCCCGACGCGGGACTCGAACTCACAAACTGTGAGATCATGACCTGAGCCGAAGTCAGACGCTTAACCGACTGAGCCACCCAGGTGCCCCAGGTCAGTGTTTTTTAACACGTGTTGCCTACAATATTGGTGTTCCTTTGTTTGGACCACAGTGAGTTTGGTAGCTTCAGAAGAGAAAAAGTGATAGAACAAGTTAAATCACACACAGCCTAGAAAATTGAAGTGTTCTCTCAGTGTTATGACTTGACTGCCATTAGCCTTTCATTTTTACCAAAACTTATGGATGAACCTTTGGAACAGTTATCTTAAAATTACTGGTCCATGTGCTTATCATATTTTCTTTAAGTGATCATTGGAAATTCAAAGTTTGAGAAACAAACTTTCTTTTATTCGGATTTGAAAAAATAAAAAAAAGAAAAGGTACCTGTTCTGGTGTGACCAGAAATGCAGTGATGAGGAGAGGTTATTTTTGTACCAGACATGTCCCTCGGAGCTACAATTAGAGGGCTTTGACAGATTCTTCCTGCTGTTCATCTCAACATTTACTGAATTCAGCACTCCTTCCTAGGTCTAGTGCTATAAAAACAGTTATGACACAGTTGCTGCTTTCATGGAGCTCACGGTTTCAAAGAGTCAGTTATATAGGCATGCGAACAGATGTGTACGTAAACGCCTCGATACTTAGCATTTAGTTATAGGTGTAAATATGGATACTTACGGTTACAGTTTCGTGTATAGGAAGGGATGATTAACTCTTCCGAGATATCACTGGGGGAACAGAATCCAGGGGAGTTAGAGTTTTTTTTTTTAATTTAACTTATTTTTTTAATTTACATCCAAGTTAGTTAGCATATAGTGCAACAGTGATTTCAGGAGTAGATTTCCTAATGCCCCTTGCCCATTTAGCCCATCTCCCCCTCACACAACCCCTCTAGTAACCCTCTGTTTGTTCTCTGTATTTAAGAGTCTCTTATGTTTTTGTCCCCCTCCCTGTTTCTATATTATTTTTGCTTCCCTTCCCTTATGTTCATCTTTTTGGTATCTTAAAGTCCTCATATCAGTGAAGTCATATGGTATTTATCTTTCTGTGAGTGACTGCTTTCACTTAGCATAATAACCTGTAGTTCCCTCCATGTAGTTGCAAATGGCAAGATTTCATTCTTTTTGATTGCTGAGTAATATATGTATATTATATATACCACATCTTTATCCATTCATCCATCGATGGGCATTGGGCTCTAGGAAAGTTAGGGTTTTGAGGGATGAACTCATTAGGCTAAGTGGGAAGGGGTAATCAGCATGGAGATGACTTGGAGTCGTAGTCAGCATTGTCTAGTTGAGCCTTTGTGAATAGTAGTTTGGAGTGTCAGATGTAGTAACTCCCTGAGGAGAGGGCACATCTCTTTCTATAGTCTTTGCATCTCTGAATCCTGGTGGAGTGCATAGCACACATTACCCCCAATAATTTGTGGAATTAGTTGAGTGAGAGGAAGATGGGGGCAGTTATAGTGAATGTGCCTCCTAGGCCCTGTAAACAGCTCCAGAAGTTATGCTTCCGAGTTGGACAGTATTCTATAGTGATTGGAAACAGGTGTCTCTGGGATTTCAAATAGATCGGATTTGTATTTCAGAAAGATTCCAGCGTACTGTGTGGGCTAGTTTGGGAAGTGGAACAGATTTGAGGCTGAAATCTGGTGAGGAAGCTCTAGTTGAGAGAGAAGAAGTCACGAACCAAAGGAGTGACTGTAGAGGAGAGGAGGAGCTTGAATTGGCTTCTGTGGCTCAGTGATGAGGCCTCTAATTCTGCGGCCCCTTGGAAGGATTTGGTTACTTACCCATGTACTAGTTCTAGACATTCTTTTAAAATTTTTTCCTTAAGGTTATTTATTTGAGTAATCTCTACACCCAACGTGGGGCTCGAACTCATGACCCTATGACCAAGGGGTCAGTCTTCAACTCAGTCAGCCAGGCACTCCTCCTTCCTTTCTTGAAAAGATGTCACCATTGGATTTTGAGCGTGGTGAATGGAGGACTGGTTGGAATATTCCTCTTTGACTCAGTAATTGTCTTTCAGTGGCAAAGGTAACTAACCATTATTGAGCACCAGGTTATGTGTTGAGTTTAGAATTTTATTGTTACTAAAATTACTGTAATTTTACACATCGTCACAATTGATTCTGATCATGTGAGGGTAGGTATTAATCAGTTTTGTTTTGTTTTGTTTTATAGCCTCAGGTTAAGATACTTGCCCAGTCGCATAAAGCTAGTAAAGGTCAGAGTCTGTATTTGAACCCATGTCAGTCTGACTCCAGAACTCCTTTTCTTATATAAAATACTAACAGGAATTTCTCATTTCTTGCGATGGTGATACAACATTAGGATTGGCATTTTATTTATTTATTTATTTATTCATTTATTAAAATTTTTTTTTAATGTTTATTTTTGAGAGAGAGAGAGAGACGGTGTGAGTAGGGGGAGGTGCAGAAAGAGAGGGAGACACAGAATCCGAAGCAGACTCCAGGCTCTGAGCTGTCAGCACAGAGCCTGACGTGGGGCTTGAACCCACAAACCGTGAGATCATGACCTGATCTAAAGTTGGATGTTTAACCGACTGAGCCACCCAAATGCCCCAGGCTTGGCATTTTAAGGAAATAGCTTCTAGTGCTTCATGAAAAACTTGCATTTAGAACTCGTAGAATTTACTGTGAGTCTGTTTTTAGGTGTTTATACCTTTATTTTTTATCCCTATTAGTAACCATGAATCTGTTGACATATTGACCCTTGAAATTAAAATAAATTACATTTACAGTGCAATAAAAATAATGTGTACCTCAGAACTGAATTTGGAAAAAGTTACTGAAGAATATTTTCCATATAAAAAAGTCCAGCTAAGTGACCAGCAAGACCTCCACGTGCAGCAGCACGTGTAAGGCAGTCGTGTTCTGCTCACGTGAGTGCCGTGTCCCTACTGGTCTTCCTAACTGGTTTCTAAAATGTAGATTGAAGGAATTTGAGGAGAGCAAAAAACATGTTCCTTTCTAATGGCGCTTTACCTCATGTTGCTAGTGTTGCTAAAATATTTTGGGTTTCTTAGTCTGAGCACCAGGGTGTTTTTTTCTTTCACTACTATGAGAAGAAATGGTTCTTAGAGAATTTCTGCAGATATTAATGTGTTTTTTTAAAAAACTCACATGCTGTCTACTGAAAGATTTGTCCCCCTCTCCCCCCTCGCAAAATGGAATTTGTTATTTAGAAAGAATTGCCTGTTAGGTCAAGTTTTGATTTGAAAGTCTGTTTATATATTTTGCTGTTACCTGCTCAGAATGTATGTTGAAAACTCAAGTTAATTTGGGTAGAGTCTGATGAAATGTACTAATTCAGAAAAACTAGAAATATGATATACATCCTTGATGTGAGATTATGACAGGGTTTTCAGCTTAAAAATTTTTTTAATCACTCCTTTTTGAGGGTTTTGAAAAATAACTATTGAAGTATAATTGACGTCTAGTAAACTGCGCATAGAAGTGTACAATCTGGTAAGCTTAGAGGTGTGTATGTTCTAACAAAACCATCACCCCGCAGAGTTTCCTGGTACCCTTTTATAATTCTCCTTTCCCACCTCTACCCACACCCTTACAAACCTCCTAGATTTCACTCATCTATTTTCTTTAATTATAGACTCGTTTGCATTTTCTGGAGTTTTATGTAAGTGGGATCCTATGTTATGCACCCTTTTTTTGTCTGGCTTTCACTGTGCATAATTAGTTCGAGCTTTATCCATGTTGTTGCAGTAATTCTTTCCTTTTTATTGATGGCTGGGTGGTTTGCCATTGGTAGATATAGCACTGTTGTTCCATTCACCTGTTGGTGGACATTTAGAATGTTTCCAGTTTTTAGCTATCATTCATAAAACTTCCTGGAAGATTCATGTAGAGAACTTTGTATGGGTGTATGCTTCCTTTTCTCTTGGGTGAATACCTAGGAGAGGAATGGCTAGATCATGTGGTAATTATATCTTTAAATTTTAAGAAACTGCCAAATGGTTTACTGAGTGGTTGTATCATTTTACATAGACTTGAGATCATTGATTTGAGGTTTTTCTTCTTTTCTAATATAAGCATTTAGAGCTATAACTTTTCCCTAAGTAATGCTTTAGTAGCATCCTATAAATTCTGATTTGTTATGTTTATATATACATATTTAAATTTTTTAATGTTTATTTTTGAGAGAGAGAATGGGGGGAAAGTGTGAATGGGGAGGAGGGTCAGAGAGAGGGAGACACAGAATCCAAAGCAGTCTTCAGGCTCCAAGCTGTCTGCACAGAGCCCAGTGTGGAACTTGAACTCACAAACCATGAGATCATGACCTGAGGTGAAATCAGACGTTTAACTGACTGAGCCACCCAGGCGCCCTGTTATTTTTATATTTTTATTCAGCCTGAAATACTTTTTAATTTCTCTTTGATTTTGTCCTTGACCATGGGTTATTCCTAGATATGCTATTAAGTTTCCAAATAGTTTAGGATTTCTCAGAGATCTTTGTTAATGATTTCTAATTTAATTTCATTGGGGCTAGAGAACACAGTTTGTATGACTTAAATCTCTTTACATTACTGAGACTTGCTTTATGGCTCTGAATATGGTCTATCTTGGTCAATGTTGGCATGCACAGGAGAGAACGTGTATTCTCTTACTGGGTGGAGTATTCTCTGAATGTCCATTAGGTCATGGTAGTTGATAGTGTTATTCAAGTCTTCCATATCCTTGAAGAATTTATTCTATTAAGTTTTGAGAGTGGGGTCTTAAAATCTGCAACTATAATTGTAAATTAGTCTCTTTCTCTTTGCAATTCTTTCTGCTTTGTGTGTTTTGAAGCTCTCTTACATTAGGGATTCTTTTGTACTCTTGATGGATTGACCTCTTTTTCATATGAAATGAGAAAGCTTTCTTTGTCCCTGATAATATTTATTGCTCTGTAATCTTACTTGTTTGATATTAAAGAAGCCACTTTACCTTTCTTTTGACTAGTGTAAAACATGATATATCTTTTCTCCTCTTTTATGTTTGACATGTTTGTGTTTATGGTATGTTTCTTGTCATTGAATTTTGCTCTTTTATCTGTCAGTTTTACCTTTTAACTCACGTGTTTAGACCATTTATATATAATGTGTATAAGGTTTAAATCTGCAATTTTGCTCTTTGTCTTCTACTTTTCCTGTGTGTTCTTTGTTCCCTTTTCCTTCTTTATATGACTTATTTTGATTAAGATGTTTTTAATGTTTTTTTTTTAATTTTAATATTTATTTATTTTTGAGAGAGACAGAGCCAGAGAGTGAGAGGAGATGAGAGAGAGAGAGGGAGACAGATCCAAGGCAGGCTCCAGACTCTGAGCTGTCAGCACAGAGCCCGATGCGGGGCTTGAACTCACGGACTGCGAGATCATGACCTGAGATGAAGTCAGACGCTTAACTGACTGAGCCACCCAGGTGCCCCTAATGTTTATTTTTGAGAGAGAGAGAGAGAGAGAGAGAGAGAGAGAGAGAGAGGGAGCATGAGTGGGGTAGGGGCAAGAAGAGAGGGAGACACAGAACCTGAAGCAGGCTCCAGGCTCTGAGCTGTCAGTGCAGAACCTGATGTGGGACTTGAACTTAGGAATCACGAGATCGTGACTTGAGCCAAAGTTGGCAGCTTAATCCACTGAGCCACCCAGGCGCCCCTTTATGTGACTTATTTTAGATTGCATATTTTTATGATTCTGTTTCATTTCTCTTGTTATAATTTTTTTTTTTTTGATATTTTGTGGGTTTTTTTTAGATTTGATAGTATACATCTTCAACTTCTCCAACTTCAGGAGTGGCAGTGTTATGCCACTCCTGTATGGTGTAAGAACTTTACAATAGTTTATTTACTTTTATTCCCTCCAGTCCTTTCTGTTAGTGTTGTCACACATTATCATTGTCATAAACCTCTAATGTATTGTTACTATTTTTGTTTAAATAGTTACTTTAGAGAGATTTATGTAGTAAGTGAAAGTATTCTATATTTACCCTCGTGGTCATCATTTCTGTTGCTCTTCCTTGCTTTGGGTTGATCCATACTTCAGTCTGGTGTAAGTTTTCTTCTGCCCGAAGGCTTTTCTTTAACATTCTTTCAGCCCTCTGTCTGAAAGAGTTTTCATTTGTTTCTGAAAGATACCTTCACTTGGTATAGAATTCTTGGTTGATAATTTAAAGTACTTTGGAGATGTTACTGCTCTTTTCTTGCTTGGATGGTTTCTGATGAGAAATTTGCTCTCTCGCTTAACCTTTTCTTCTGTGTGCGTAAAGTGTGCCTCTCTTTTATCCCCTCTGTAGCTGCTTTATCAAATTGTGAGCAATTTGATAATGATATGCCTGAGTGTAGGTTTTTATTTTTTTTTAATCTTTTTTTATGTAGTAGTTTTTGTGCTTGGGATTCCCTGAAATTTTTGGTTTTGTAAGTTTTTTAGTTTTCAACTAGTTTGGAAAATTTGGCCTTTGTTTCTTCTGTCTCCCATTTCTTTCTTTCGGTGACTCCAATGACATGAATAGTTGGGTATTTAAGGTTATCCCATAGTTCTCTGATACTCTTTTTATTTTTTAAAATTCGTTTTTTCTGTATGTTTCATTTTGCATAGTTTTTAATGTTTTTTTTTTTTTAAACATTTATTTGTTTATTTTTGAGAGAGAGAGACAGAGACAGAATCCCAAGCAGTCTCTATGCTGTCAGTGCAGAGCCCAGCCTCGGTTCCAAACTCTGCAACTGTGAGATCATGACCTGAGCTGAGATCAAGAGTCGAGCAACCAACTGAGCCACCCAGGCGCCCCTAGTTCCTAATATTTTAAGTTTATTGAATTTTCCTTGTAAGTTTAATCTCCTGTGAATCCTATCAAGCGTATTTTTATTTCAATTTGAGACACTGTAGTGTTCAACTGTAGAAATTCAAATCTGATCTATTTTATGGCTTATTTGTTTGCAACTTTTCAAACATATGGAATGCAGTTACAGTAATAACTTTTAATGTCCTTATCTGCTGTTCCTTATGTCTGAGTCAGTGCTGGGTTGATTTTGATTGACAGCTATTTCTCCTAATTGTAGTTCTTATTTTTCTACATCTTTGCATGTCTGGTAATCTTTGATTATCCAGTCTAGATGCTATGAATGTTACCTTCTTGAGCGTGGGATATTTTTGCATTCCTGTAAATATTCTTGAGCTTTGCCCTGGGGGAACATGATTAAGTTGATTGGAAACTGTTTGCTCCTTTAGACATTCTGCTTTTAATGTTGGCTCTGTGGGCTTAGATCAGCATTTAGTCTTGAGCTTATTATTTCCCAGTAATGGAGCAAGACCTTTAATGCTCTCCCCTGTGCTTTTGAGTTAGGAGCTCTCCTCGTCTGGCTAGTGAGATCAGGCACTGTTCCCACAGGTGCTGGATATTGCTCCTCTTCTCTTTGGGAGGGTACTTTTTCTGACTACGGTAGTTTCTTGCTAAATACTCAAGGGGAACTCTTCAGTTTT
The DNA here is from genome assembly GCA_030068075.1 of Paguma larvata. Classification (NCBI taxonomy): domain Eukaryota; kingdom Metazoa; phylum Chordata; class Mammalia; order Carnivora; family Viverridae; genus Paguma; species Paguma larvata. The sequence goes on along the minus strand of CM057831.1, from coordinate 1,200,783 downwards.
GTGCACTTCTCTCATTGTGCCGCTTTCTTCTCTCTGGCTGCCTTGGAGTTCTAGAATTTTAAGTATGTCTCCTTCACCAAGGAGTCGGTCAGGGTCGGCCTGCGTCTCTTCCCTGTACTGCGGTGATCTTTCTTAGGGAAGTAAGCTGGGACAACTTCTTATGGGCCAGGAATCTACCCTTGGCTGGAAATTTCTCTGGTCTTCAGCAGTCTAGGTTTGGCCCATGACCTTAGTCATAAACTAGTTTTTGTTTTCTGACTAATTTAGTGTTTATGTTGCAAAAAGTACCCATGCTCATTGTTTTTATTCTTTGAACACATTTAAATATGTCATTTCCTGTGTATAGTTTCTTAGATTATCAATAATTTATCATACCACCTGTGTAGAACTATGGCCCGATTGTGGTGTTTTAATTTTCTTTTGTTTACTTACTTTTTAGAATGAGTATGGGAATATCAGGTAGTAAAGAATAGTTGACACGTTATTTATCTCATTCTTACTGGGACTTTGGTCACTTGTTATTATAACTGCCTTACGCCATTGTGGTATTGTAACAGAGAACCTTAAACTGTTGACTTTCGGTGGAATGTTGAACCTTTGTTTTTTGTTTTTTTTATTTTTTAAGGTTTTAGAATCATGATCTCTTGGTGCTGGATATTTTGTTGAGGTCAATTGAAATCACATCTGAGTCTTGATGTTGTTGGTTGCAATGTCCCTGTATTTCATATGCCCTTAATCTGTCCTGTTCAAACAGAGGCAGTCCTGAAGATGATTCCATCCGCATCCTGAGTGTTGATGAGAAGAACAAGCTGGGGGCCAGGATTATCAAGGCAGAGATGATGGGGAATATGGTACGTCTTCTGTGGTTCCTAGGAGGATAGGTGTTAACTAACTTTTTACCAGTAATTTTGGAAGTTTCTTCACAATGTTGGCCGTAGCACAGTTTGAAAACTAACTGCCACTTATTGGTTCTTTAATGAAATTCTTCAACATTTCTAAAACCTGTACTGTCCACTTCTAAATAAATTGTCTACTTTTTCTCTCAGATCTTTGAAGTTTAAGATCCCAGGGCACGAAATGTTTTTAAATTTTCCTTTCTCCTTTGCAATTCTAGCGTGGCATATTTAAGGGAAATAAAGATGTCATTGTCTTCTTTCCCTTTCTTTGGTCACTTATTATTGAAAGCATGTGTTTATCGTTTTCTTAAATTCCTTTACTGAGGAACCTAACAAATGAGCTCCTAAAAAAGATGGTTAATTCATGTAGTCATATTTTAATGCAGTACATTTGTGCTTGGTAAGTGTTTGATGCATTGTATAGATTAGCTCATTTAATTTCCATAATGATGTTATGATTTAAGCCTGAGTGACCTGCGAACTGATAGAAAATACGGATGATTTGGTGAGAGCTACACCTATCTCTGTCTCTTTATTATTTCTGTATTTTAGCGTCGTATTTCTGATATACTAATGCATGTCACATCATACACGGCAGAATAGCAAATCCAGACGGCTTCGCATGGCGTGACAGAATAGGTTTCCCCTGGTCATGTGTATGTACTGATCTCAACTCCAAATATAAAGTGATCATTGCCTAGTCTTCCGTTCAGTTGTACTGTCAGTAGGACACTGTCTGGTAGAATAAAAGTGGCCAAATAAGATGCCTCTATCTTTATTGGTTTGTGTGTCTCATAAAAGGCCTGTCTTGCACGTGCTGCTCTTCCTCTTTGAATCTGTTCCTTGCTAACACTGAACTTCAGCTCGACGCCAAAATCAGGAAGAGAGACAACCCACCAGGAAATAATAGCAGGGAAATAAAATATGAGTATTGAAAGCATAAAAGAATCAGTTTACACTAGTGAAAGAGAGGTCACCGAGTTAGGAGGTTAATTTATGTTAAAGAAGTGTCCCTTTGGTCACAGAGCCACTGCGGTGGAGAACACTGCTCTTTGCCTGTTCATATGCTTCTCTTTGTTTATTTCTTTACGTGTCACTTGTTTTCTGTACATTTCTATAAACTTCCTAGAGTAAAAATGAAGTATATTCCGAGTTCATATTTAAATTACCTACCAATAAAGAAGGTAATATGTTAAATCTTATTATGGCTTTCTTGTTACAGTAACTGAAATGTTGAGTATTAGACGGTTATAATATCCAAGGAATTATAAAAATGCCATTCTTAAGGTTATGTATTTTCCCCACACCCCTGCCTCTCCCCTGGAATATATGTCCTTGTAATTATTTACCCTCAAAGCATAAACAAATGCCACGGGCCCTTGAGACGTATGTAACTGAGACGAATTCATTAAAAAGCAGTCCCCTAGGCTGTGAGTTGGTAAGTGAATTTAGGTTACCGCTGCATGTGTGTGCACTCTGCTGTCTTCCCTTCTGTGTATACATTTAAAGTACTCTGTGCTGAGGAATTAAGCTAGGTATGACATTCATTTTTCTTGTCTTTCCCTCTGAAGGAATTAGCGGAACAACTTAAAGCTCAACTTGAAAAGGCAAATAAATTCAAAGAAACTGTCACACAGATAGCATCCAAAAACACCAGAGCGGAGGTGAGTAGTGAAAGTTTGTTTGTACACTGCTGCTAGGGGGCATTGCTGATGTTTTCATGTAGGGTGTTTCCATATCTGTGTCAGTGCTTCTATGAGCGCTTGCTAGTTTATTTGCCTGTTTTAAAAATTGATTTCATATGTATTCTCTTATCCTCCACCAGTGTGTCCCAGTGGAAAAAAGAGAGACCTGGTTTTATTTTGGACCTTGCCATTTACTGACTGTTTGACTTCGTACAAATCACACTGGTCCTTAACTTCTCTTAAAGAAAGAATGGGAGACTTGAACTTGGTATATGTTTCATATAAAACAAATTATTTTCTTCCAGGATTCATTGATCCATCTATTAGTGAGCAGAACAGAGGGAAACAGCTGCCCGCATGGGGTTCCATTAGGGTAGGGAGAAGCAGTGAACACCAGAAATAATAAATTGTGTCGCGTATTACCCAGCGATGCATCCTGTGGCAGGCCAGTGGGCATCTGGAGTGCCCGGTGCTGGTGGCTTCGGGTACACAGGCTAATTGTTACTGGAAAAGTGACACCGATGCAGAGGCTTGCCGCGGGACAGCAGATCCGGGGACCTGAGTGAAGAGCACGTGGGGCATGAGGAGCAGAGGACTTAAGGGTCCAAAATGGGGACGTGTCTTACGTGTGGGAGGAACAGCAAGGAGCCCAGTGTAGCCAGAGTGGAATGAGTGGAAGGGAGGTGGGTGGAGGATCCAGGTTGGAGAGGCCGTGGGAGGCCAGATCATGTGAAGCTTGAAAGTCAGGGTCGGGAGTGGGTTTTTACCCTGGGTGAGATGGCATTAAAGGGATGTGTTTTGACGAGACCGTCCTGGCTTCCTTGTTGAGGGTGGATTAAAGGATCATAAGGGCAGACTCTGGACTCTAGTAAGGCTCAGGCAGTAACACACAGAGAACAGAGGTGGCTTTGACTAAGACAGTAGCTAAGGAGATGGTTAGAAGCAGTCAGGTTTTTGTAGGCCTAAATATTTCCTGTATGTTTTGTGAAAGGAGATGGGACAGGACTTTTATGATGGTTTGGATGGGGGGAAGGGGGTGTAGGAGATAGAGAAGGGAGGCAAAGTCACTTGAAAGTTTTTGGCCTGAGCAGCTGGAAGAATGTGGGGCCCATTCTTGGGGGTGTGGAAAGAAGAGGGGTATGTTTGGGGGCGAAGGGTACATGTTCTCTTTTAGATTTATTGTGTTTGGGTGTCTTTCAGATTTGGGGCAAGCGGAGATGTCATGTAAGGAGGGTGATGCTGGGAACTGAGGGAAGCCTGAGCTGGAGATGGAGACCGGGAGCTCTTAACGTAGAGATGGTATTTAAATCTTGGTGCTGCTTGAAATCAGCCCAGAAGTAAATATAGATAGAAAATGTTGAAGGCCTGAACTGGGTGTATTATGGTGTTGAGAGGATTATAATGAGGTTCATAAGTGATTTTAAAGAACTGTTCTCAAAGATTAACTCATGTCATTTAATGTCTCTATGCAAGATGAGAATGTATAAAGTCAAGTTCCGTAGAAATTTCTTCAGGCTAACATTATTGATGATTGAGATAATAGTATATATAGAGAGTATGTGAAATTGGCTGTTTTTACTACTCTGTGCTAGCTCATGTTTTAAAAGACTTTTTTTAATGTTTATTTATTTTTTGAGAAAGAGAAAGCTTTCCAGGGTGGGGCAGAGAGAAAGGGAGAGAGAAATTCCAAGCAGGCTCCGCACCGTCAGCGCAGAGCCCAGTGCGGGGCTCGAACTCAATGATGAGACCATGAGCTGCGCTGAAACCAAGAGTCAGACGCTTAACTGACCGAGCCACCCAGGCGCCTCACTAGGTCATGTTTTTAAAAAGTGGCTGAGTTAGAATTTCTTACACAGATTAGAGAGTTGACCTTTCATGTGGTTTTTTTGTGCTGGATCTTCTCACATGGACGCCACAGAACCGCCCGTTTTCCAGCCTCACCCCCAAGACTCTCTCGTCCATAGCACGTACGTCTCTTTGGCGTTGACGCGTGCTCTTCATCCATGCCAGCTACCACCCTCTGGAGGCGTATCCACCTGTCACTTTGTCTTTACCTCCTTCACGAAGTGTTTTCCTCCGCCTCTCAAAACGTTCTAACCTGCTCTTGTTCTGGAACTTCAAAGACCCTTAAAGTATTCTCTGTGGAATTTATCTTTTCAAATGGTATATATTCGTATTCTTGTCATCACCCTGTAATCTACGCCTGTTTCTTTCCTGACACTTGTCACTTTATATGAAAGGGTTCTAACTCTGTGACTGGACTTCAGGGGATTCTTGAAATTGAAAGCAATTCAACTGAAAAAATTGAGGCAGATCTTCTTTGGAATAACTTTTTTTCCTGCTGTGTTATGCATATCATACAGCAGCTGACAGACTATGTCTCATTCCTTGAGCACACACTTTATAATATTACTGATGGCCATGGTTTTTAGCTCCTTCTAGCTTTCGAGCAGTGGGCCTCATAAGCCAGTGGAATAGAATTCAAAGTTGTATTCAAAGTTGTACACAAAGTTGTATTTCCATTTCTAAACTCTTTTGGAAACTGAATAGCCTTGAAGCTTCCTAAAGATTTTTATTCCAAGGATTCTTTGAGCACAGAGAAAAATGTTCATCTTCTCTGTAGAGATGTCGGACTTGTGATTTTGTTCAAGCTTTACCCCGCATGCGTGTGGAACAGGCTTTGGCCCCCAGCTCTGCAGGGATTCACTGTTGCCGGTAGTCAGTGGGTTCTCTCTGGGCCCGGGCCTTGCCCTCTCTCCCTTGCAGAGTAGTCTTGTTCAGAAATGACAGTAGAATGCAAAGTCGCTTACTACCTCATAGGAATTTCCTGACTTTTTAAAGGAAAATCCTGAAATGCTTCTGATAAAAATTTTGCTTTTTGAGAGAAAACAAAAATCCATATAACAGTTGAACAGGGAGGAAAAGCTTTCTTTTCTTTCCTTTCCTTTCTTTCTTTCTTCTTTCTTTCTTTCTTTTTCTTTCTTTCTTTCTTTCTTTCTTTCTTTCTTTCTTTCTTTCTTTCTTTCTTTCTTTCTTTCTTTCTTTCTTTCTTTCTTTCTCTTTCTTTCTTTCTCTTCCTCTCCCTTCCTTCCTCCCTCCCTCTCCTTCCTTCCTCCCTCCCTCCCTCCCTTTCCTTCCTTCCTTCCTTCCTTCCTTCCTTCCTTCCTTCCTTCCTTCCTCCTCCCTCCCTCCCTTTCCTTCCTTCCTTCCTTCCTTCCTTCCTCCCTCCCTCCCTCCCTCCCTCCCTTCCTTCCTTCCTTCCTTCCTTCCTTCCTTCCTTCTTTCTTTCCCTCCCTCCCTTCCGTCTGTCCTTCCTTCCTTCCTTCCTTCCTTCCTTCCTTCCTTCCTGAGAGTAAGCATAGCATGCACATGTAAGAGAGGGGCAGAGGGAGACAGAGAGAGAGAGAATCCCATGCAGGATCCAAGATCTGTGCTGTGAGCGCAAAGCCTGATTCAGGGCTCAGTCTCCCCAACTGTGAGATCATGGTCTGAACCAAAGTCAAGAGTCAGATGCTCAACTGACTGAGTCACCTGGGCGCCCCGGGAGGAATGCTTTCATTGCATGGTTTTTTTGTCAGAAATATTAGGCTGTATGACTCTCTTGATTCAACAATCTATGACTATTGTGTTGGCTTTAGTGAAAAACCACCAGCACTCGTAATTATTAATTTGCTTATTTCTCTTACCTTTTAGAGGGTGAACTATTCATTATTTAGGACAAGGACTGTTTAATTTCATATCTAGTGCCATGAGTAGTACATGGTGCCTGTAGACAGTGAAGAAGTACTTGAAATGTTTGCTGTATGAATGTCTTTGGTTTATTTTATCGCTTAGAGCTTTCTGTTGTAAATCTTGTGAACTTCACAATCCTCTAGTCTGGCCCTCCCCGGAGTATAGCTTCCTTAGTGAAACAATAACCCAACCGCACCGCATCTCCCTGTAGCTTGTGATCGGACACCGAGTGATGGATTTTGGAAGACCACCAGTTCTCCTTCAGGACAGATTGAGTGCTAATTCTTTAATATAATAGATCCTAATCTGCCTTTTCAGACTTCTACTTGTTAATATTCCTTCAGTGGAATCGCATCTTGGACACATTTAATCTAAGGGAATTCAGCTTTACAGGTTATTTTTTATTTATTTATTTTTTACACTAGTTCACGACATTCACCTCCCCGTTTGTGGCAGATAATGAAGTAGTCATTGTGTGATGGTGCAGTGTCTTTGCAGTTTTGTTCGCACAACTGGCAAAGAAAAGCAATAAATTATAATAGTCCCTGGGCAGCTGCGTGGGGAGGGTTTCTTAGACATTCTCTTGAAGGAAATTGAGGAATTAATGGAAGGCTTTTGAGGCTGTGGAGAAACATTAAATAATAAATAATTAAAGAAACCAATAAATTCATCTGTGGCATTTTGTACATAAAGTCAGGCACTTGACCGGTGATTTAAACTATTTCCAAGAGTAGTTTGACCGTAGTTGGCCTTAACACCGTCTTTTCACTCTGGTTCTTGAGTACATTGTGAGTCTGCTGTCTTTCAGTTGCTGGGATTCCCAGAATATGTGTGTGTTCGCCTGGACTGTTTTTCTGTGTCTTGGCCTCCCAGTCTCTGCAACTGATACTCGTAGACATAGTTTAAAAAATTAAATACAAATTAAAATAAGTTTTGTGTTGATGCTTTGCCTTTCATTCTTTTTTTTTTTTTTTACAAGAGTGAGATACTTTAATTGATTTTTTCAGATTTTGACATGTAATAGATAAGAAAAGATATGGAAGAGTTACTAGCAGTGTTAACAGTGTGATTTAAAATATCTGTATAAAACTTCATTCCCAAAACATGGCATCCACACTTGTTCCAAATGCCCATGGAATATTTACAGAAATTAAATTTACTTAGGCAAACTGTTGATAAAGCCCCAAAGTAGAAGGTTTATAACTAAGCTTGTATTTTCTCACCACAATACAATAAAGTTGGGATTTAACAACTATATATTTTTTCATTAAATAGATAAAAATTTTAAAACCTCATTTAAAACTTTTGGGTTATAGAAAGACTAAAAATTGAATATATATTTTTTATTTTAAAATTTTGTTCATTCATTCATTTATTATTTTAATTTATGTGCATGTTAGTTAGCATATAGTGCAATAATGATTTCAGGAGTAGAACCCAGTGATTCATCCCCTATGTATAACACCCAGCGCTCATCCCAACAAGTGTTGTCCTTAATGCCCCTTACCCATTTAGCCCATCCCCCCATCCACAACCCCTCCAGCAACCCTCAGTTTATTCTATGTTTTTAAGTCCCTCATGTTTTGTCCCCCTCCTTGTTTTGTTATTATTTTTGCTTCCCTTCCCTTATGTTCATCCATTTTGTATCTTAAATTTGACATATGAGTGACGTCATATGATATTTGTCTTTCTCTCACTAATTTCGCTTAGCATAATACCCTCTAGTTCCATCCACATAGTTGCAAATGGCTGCCTTTCATTTTTAAGCATTGAACTTCAACGTTTATTCAACAAATACCTTTCATCTCTTTCTTTGTAGAAGTTACATGTGTTCTCAGTTTTCTGAATCAAATATTTTAAATCTTAAACAGGCTTTGCATTTATTCCACAACTTACCTAACATTACATTACCGTGGGTATACTTTACTTGGTAGTTGAGCCTTCCCTGCCACAGAACAGGAGCACAGAGATGTCATCTCCCTTCAGTCACTTGGCTGGTTTCCTCCCTCGCCAAGCAAAGCAGGGCAGTGGCTGTACCTCTTTTGTACACAGTTCTACCCCTTTTTTAACCTTCCTAAACTGTCATTTCAGTGCTCTGCAATGAGAAATATCATCTATGTGTTACTAGAGGGAGTATTTCTTTAAATAAACAGTAAAGAGCAAACATTTTAAGCTAAATTAAAGCGAAATAATTTCATAGGTGATACATAAATACATACACGTTTTATAGTAACTTAGAATCTTATATGTGTCCACTCTTCTTACATCTTGGATCAAGTTCCTCTTGAAGTAGTGTCAATATTCCCTGCTAAGTATATCTTAAATCTGCTATTTGCTTTTTTTATTTACTGCATCAGCTCTTTATGGCTATCAGTTCTTTATCACCATCATGGGAACCTCCGAGTACTTTTCTCTGCATTCTCACTACCTTTGCACAGTTTTTCCTTTGCTTAGAATATTATTCTTCTTCCTTCTGTTCCCTTAGTTACCTCCTGTTCATCCTTTACATCTTAACTCAGTCATCATGTTTTCCTTTGGAAAACCTTCTCTGTGGAAAGAAAACTTATAAATAAGACCATTTATACAAATACATAATTATAGCTCTGATGGTAAAGGAGAAGAAATATGGGGACACTGAAGAGGGCCCTGTGCAACCTGGGCATTCAGAGAATGTTTTGAGGCCATAGCCATTAATTTTGGATCTTATCACCATTTTGTAACTTTGCCAAAGGAAAAGCTACTCTCCTTGCAACTATGCTCCATAAGACTCACTTCTAAGCCATAGAAATAATCTTCCCCATGGCTGCTAAGTTTTATCCTAGCTGGGAGTGGTGACCCGTAGGCATCAGTTACTGAGTAGGAGACACCTGCTTGAGTGCCTTGTCGGCCATATTTATTCACAAGCGCCGTCCAGGTAGGTGTTTTTGTTTTGTTTTGTTTTTGTTTTTATTGTTTTGTGAAGAGTAATTCACCCAAATGTAATAATTTAGAGGAACTTGTAATTATTTTGGAAGTTGTGATCATATATGTATCAGATTGAATTTTAGTGTGAAGAATTCTTTTGTAGACTCTTTTGAATCAAGACCCTCCTGCAGTTACCAAAGCCATAACCTAGTGAGTTAGTTTTCTTGAAGAAGGAGGAATGACTAAGGAACAACCTCTCTTCTGCACTAGTTCCCCTCTGTTCCCTCAAATGCTCAGTAGTCTGCTGTCATCAGCGTTTCATTGTTTTTGTTTTGTTTCGTTTTTTTCTGTTGTATAATTAAGTTTAAAGGAAAAAACGAAATGCTACTCCATGTAGGCAATAGTGAGTCCTTAGATTTCCTTGGTCTCTTGAAAGGTTTGATTCTAATACATTGTCTTCCAGATTTTGGTTGGGAGGGGGGGAAGGAAGGATGATATCATATTATAGATTTGAAACTTAAGTGTACAATTTTAAGTTAAACAAATCAACCCCAAAGTAAATTTTATCCTTATATGTACTTAAAAATTACTCTAGGTGTATTGTAGAATGCATAACAAGTTAGTTATAAGAAAGTCAAATTTATTGTGTTTTTAGGAGAACCAGAAATAAAATGTGTGGGTCTTTTTTTCTTTTCTTTTTTTTTTTAATAATCTAACCATTTTATTGAGGTACTTCAGGAAGAGGCCAGAGGGCTGGTAGGACAATGAGATCCACTGTCCTTGTCCCAGCTGTGTTCTCCCCTGCTTTATCGTCCCTGAAAACAAATGTGGTTTTCAGCTTTGTAGTGCATCGTGAGTGCACACGTACCATGCTCGGGTTCTGAGGCCAATAATTACAGTGGACAGTCGCTAATAAAGATTTATGCAGAAGAGGAAATAAAATGAATTGAGTGAAAGTAAACACTAAAAAAAACAGAGAAAGCACTTCAGATTATATCATAGAAAAATTATAGAAAAAGTTTATGGTATTTATTATGTTCCTGTCTACCCAGAAATACCCAGTGTATCATCCATGTGAGATGCTCTGAATTAAGTCTAAATAGTAAGTGATAGAGTATGGTTTGGTTTAGAAGTCTGTGTCACCTGAGCATTATAGGATATGTTTAATAAAGAATTATTACCTTAAAAAAACCACTTTGCTTCTAATTCCTTTAATAATATTTTGGTTCTGTTTCTAAATTGACTTCATTAAATTTTAAGATAGAAGCTTATTTTTCAGGACAGCAATATTGATTGATGTGTAGCATTATAACTGCTACCATTATTAACAGTAATAGATGATATTTTTTGAGGACATGCTATGTGTCAGGACTTGTTTTAATTATCTTATTTATAGAAATGTATTTAATTCTCATTAAAATTCTGTGAAGTCATTTATCTTCATTTTTTTAATAAATTAAGTGCAGGATGATCTGAGTCTCATTTAAGTTTTAATATGGTGGCAAGAAATGAGGTTAGGTGTGTGTGGAATTTATAATTATTTAAAGTAAATAAAATTTACTTAAGATAATTGATGTAAATTGATGAACTGGTGTCTGAAATATAAAAAGAAAATCTGATGTTGAAACTGATTTTATATGTGACAGTTATGTAATCTCTAACCATAGAAATTTAGGTTGCCTGGAAATGCTCACACAGTTGAATAGAACATTTCTATGTATTTTGTAGAAGTGCCTTAAAAATAAAGTATATTTTTTGGGATGCCTGGGTGACTCAGTCGGTTGAGCATCTGAGTTTTGATTTTGGCTCAGGTCATGATCCCAGAGCTGTGGTACAGAGCCCCACATCGGTTCCAGGCTGAGTGCGGGCCTGCTTAAGATTCTCTCTCTCTCGGGGCGCCTAAGTGGGTCAGTTGGTTAAGCGTCTGACTTCAGCTCAGGTCATGATCTTTAGCTTGTGAGTTCGAGCCCTGTGTCGGGCTCTGTGCTGACAGCTCAGAGCCTGGAGCCTGCTTCGGATTCTGTGTCCCCCTCTCTTTCTGCCCCTCCTCTGCTTGTGCTCTGTCTCCCTCTCTCTCTCTCTCTCTCATAAATAAACATTAAAAAAATTTAGAAAAAAAGATTCTCTCTCTTTCCCTCTCCCTCCCTCCCTTCCTCCCCCTCTGCCCTTCCCCCCCGCTCACATTCTTTCTTTCTTTCTAAAATAAAAAATTAAAAAAAATTAAAAATAAAGTATATTTTTCTTTATTTTTTTATTGTTAGGTGACTTCTAATTAAAAGCATAATATGTATTATTGGTAGAACATGGAACATGCAAAAAAACATAAAAGAGAATATAAAAATCATGCCAAATCCTACCACTTAGGGATTATACACTGATTAATATTTTAAGGTACTTCCCTCTAGATTTCTTTCCTTCCTTCCTAATGACATGTTAAATATTTTTGCACAGTTGACAAAGCAATGCAAAAAACACACAAGAAATCTACATTTAAAAAAGTTTTGATGTTTCCCTCAAGTCTCTGTCCATTATAATTATGTAAACACATGCATAATTTACATAATTGTAATCTTTTCTGTTCTGCTTTTTTTCTATTCATTCTGTCAACATTTTTCCATGCTATGCAGTATTTATTATTAAATTAAATTATAATCATATCAGCATATTTAGTGTCCCCAGAATATAATTTCTAAAATTTATTTTAGGAAGGGAGACTGAAGAAATTCAGAATGACCTATTTCTCTTTACAAATTTGCCTGCCAAAAAAAAAGTCACTTTTCTCTTAGGTATTACTCAAAATTTTCGCCATTCTTCCCAGATTCTCCACTTTATTCTTAGCTGTCCCTTGGCTCTGTACCTGACTATAAGGCTGAACATCTTCAGTGTCTGTCTGTTGTCCTTGTCCCCAGAAAACCAGTGTTTCTATCTCTCTCATCAGGCAGTGAGGACAGTGCTGGCATTGCCTTTGCGGCAAGTTCCTTCCCAGTGTCTCGGTCTCCTTCCTGTGCTGCCTCTGGAATGGTTCCCACCTTGTCTCTCGTGGGGTCTTCATCTCTCTGTTGGCCCCTTTCTCATTACTTACAGGTGCACTTCAGTCGCTGGGCCTCTAAAATGAACAGCTTCCTTTTTTCTTGGCAACTTGACTGTCCTCCTCTGGGAAACCAGCAGCAAAGGGGGATCCGGGCAAAGGGGCACGGGTGAGGGTGCCAGGTGAGAGTGAGGTGGTGCGATCTGAAGACGGTATGTTGGTCCGGACGGCCGCACAATGAGCTGGGAGCGAGGGAAGGGGAAGAAGAGCTTGGGTCGTAGACGAGGATCAAATCCCTGTGCTCGCCCTGTCTGTGTCTCACTTCGTGGTTCCAGTTTTCATCCTTCTGTGGTCGATCTGTCAGTGGAGCTCGGCACTGTGCTGACCTCTAAACTCATGTTTTCACTTGTCTGCCTGGCTTCTAAGGATGTACTGTGACTTTAGAACCTATAAAACCATCCCCTTTACGTATGGAATTTTCCTTCTCTTAATTGCATGCTCATCCTGCTGTTTTTCTGAGTTTAAGCCACGGAGAAATCCTTAATTCCTTCTTCTGGCAGCACACTCCAGTGTTGCCAGGTAGTACTGTTTTCCCTCACCTTCCCTCCAGTACGTACCTCATCCCTTTTTTTTTTTTTTTTTTGGCTGGATACAGTCTACTTTACTGATGGTTCATGATAAGGTAGGGCTCCCCATGCCCTTCCCCTTCTTCAGGGGGGTCTGGGGTGGAAACTGGAGGTCAGGAGATTCTCAAGTGTGTTGGGGGATGAGTTGGGGCCAGAACTCCCCAGCAGCTGAGGGCCTCTCTCTTCCTCTTCCTTTGCTGGTCCAGGGGGCTCTTATTCCTCGGAGGCCTTGTGGACCATAAGATCTACCACCCAGTTGCTGTAGCCAAATTCATTGTCATACCAGGAAATGAGCTTGACAAAGGGGTCATTGAGAGCAATGGGTGGCAGCGATGGCATAGACTGTGGTCATGAATCCCCCCACAATGCCGAAGTTGTCCTGGATGACCTTGGCCAGAGAGGCAGGCAGTTGGTAGTGCAGGAGGCATTGCTGACAATCTTGAGGGAGTCGTCATACTTCTTGTGGTTCACGGCCATCACAAACAGGGAAGCATCAGCAGAAGGGGCAGAGATGAAGACCCTCTTGGCCCCACCCTTCAAGCGAGCCCCAGCCTTCTCCATGGTGGTGAAGACCCCAGTGGACTCCACAACAGACTCAGCACCATCATTACCCTAATTGATGGTGGCGGGATCTCGCTCCTGGAAGATGGTGTGGGCTTTCCACTGATGGCAAGTTTCCCATCCTCAGCCTCGACTGTGCTGTGGAATTTGCTGTGGGTGGAATCATTCTGGCACATGTACCCCATGTAGTTGAGGTCATTGAAGGGGTCATTGATGGCGACAGTGTCCACTTTGCCAGAGTTAAAGGCAGCCGTGGTGACGAGGTGCCCAAAACGGCCAAATCCCTGGACTCCGACCTTCACCATCGTGTCTCGGGGACGCGGCTGGCACTTCACCAGAAGATGTGGCTCTCTATCGAACAGGGAGGGGTGGAGAGCCCGCATCTCATCCTTGTAATTTCTGCCGTCCCTGCCATAGTTCAGTGCCCCATCATCTCTTGCTTAGAGTACGGCAGTAACATCCCAAGTGATCTTCTTGCCAAGATTCCTTTGCTCATCAAAGTGTCGTTTAAATTGCCGCCAGGCTTCATCTAAATGCAGTTGTATAGTTGAAAGAGCCTTGGATTTGGGGAATTAGAACCTCAGGTCATGTTTGACCTTCTTTACTCCTTTAGCCAAGTTAGTTATCTCGAGACAAGGGCGTTTGAAACACTTTTGAGAAGTTTAAAATGTAATTTAAGTATGAAATTTCTCAAAAACATGAATATGCCTTTACTTAGAAATCTGTAAGCATTACTGGATATTCGTGGTTTGTTATGGTTGTTCCTGTACTTCTTAACCCTTTACCGTTTCATCTTTGTTTCCGAAGACCCAGCTCATTTGTACCCAAGAACACATCTGTTTCTCCATCTCGTGTGACCGGGCACCACTTGATTTATACTGTATCTTACTTAATAGTCTAGTGGAGATTTGTGTAAACCTCCTTGTTTCATCTTTCTCCTCCTCTCCCTGACATTTAATTTATGAATTCCCGAACAGTTGGAACCATATCTTATTCATCGTATTAGACACATTCACACATTCATGCTGCTGGATCATATCATGATAAAAGTTACTCTGAGTGGTAGGAGTTCATCGATCAAATGGAATGAAATGAAATAGAATATTAAAAAATGAAAGTCTGCAACATTTTTGATTTACTTTTTATGTCAATTACGGACATACCTTTTCAGAAAGATTGCCCAAAGTTTCATCTGAAAGCTAGATAGTATCATAAAATATATTAAGCCAGTAGTCAAAATTTGGCTTGGTTGTTGTGTCCTAATAAGGTACTCAGGCATTCTCAGTCAGGAGGTGTGCAGAGTTTCATTTAGGGGAAAGATGTTTTTTATAATCAGAAAACCTATCAGTTTAAAGGAGCATTGATTGCCAAGTTACATTTTTTTTTCAGAAAGGGTCAGTGTTTACTAACGGGCTAGAGTTTACTAAAATGTCATTTTTAAAAAAAAGCATTACTTGTTATTGAGAGGGAGAGAGTGAGAGAGAGAGAGAGTGGGGGAGGAGCAGAGAGAAGGGAACAGAGGAACTGAAGCAGGTTCTGTGCTGACGGCAGAGATTCCAATGCAGGGCTTGAACTCACAGGCCTTGAGATCATGACCTGAGCCGAAGTTGGGTGCTCAAGGGACTGAGCCACCCAGATGCTCCCAAAATGTCCTTTTTACCGACTCATTTTATTAGAGAAATGGAGTATTAGAAAGAGCACGTGATAGAACTAGGAAAGGAATGGTAATGGGATTTTAAAGCCAAAGATTTAGATTTGGATCCAGAATTTCATCAGTTACTATACATGATCCTTAGTATACTCCCTTGTAAAATGTGGCTCAGTGGTACCTGAGTTACAAGGTTCTTGAAATTACATGAGATCTATTTTAGAACTTTATATAAAATTATATAAATATTTTTTTAAACAAAAAGTTTTTAATGTTTATTTTTGAAAGAGAGAGAGACAGAGTGCGAGCAAGGGAGGGGCAGAGAGAGAAGGAGACACAGAATCTGAACCAGGTTCCAGGCTCTGGCTGTCAGCACAGAGTCAGACATGGGGCTTGAACCCATGAACTGCAGGGCCATGACCTTAGCTGAAGTCAGACACTTAACTGACTGAGCCACGTGACCCTATCAATATTAATTTATATCAGGAAAAGTTGTCCTGGCTTTTTTTTTTTTAAGTTTATTTATTTTAAGAGAGAGTGTGCGAGTAGGGGAGGGGCAGAGAACCAGAGGGAGAGAGGAAATCCCAGGCAGGCTCTGTGCCGACAGCACAGAGCCCGACATCGGGCTCAATCTCATGAAGCATGACATCATGATCTGAGCCAAAATTAAGTGTCAGACACTTAACTGAGTCACTCAGGCACCCCTGTCTTTGTTTTTAATGAGAAAAAATATAAGGCTGTTTTCAGATTTTGTTGGTATTGTTGATGTATTAAATCACATGTTACCCTTAAATTTATCTATTTAATAAGTGTCAGAGTAAAGAATTTTTTTTTTTAACATCTGAAAGAGCTTTATTATTTTAGTGTGGAAAGATTCCAGAATGTCAGTCAACATTTAGGGGCGCCTGGGTGGCTCAGTCGGTTGAGCGTCTGACTTCGGCTCAGGTCATGATCTCTCTCATGGGTTTGGCCCCGCGGTAGGCTCTGTGCTGACGGCTCAGAGCCTGGATCTTCCTTCAGATTCTGTGTCTCCCTCTCTCTCTGCCCTTCCCCTACTCATGCTCTGTCTCTCTCTCTCTCTCTCTCAAAATAAATAAATGCCAAAAAAAAAACCCAAACAAAAACATTTACTATGATTCTAATTCCTTTCTGTTAATACCTTTACATTAAAAAAAAAAAAATTTCTCCATCTCCTTTCCTCCTCCCATCCCTCCACACCCTGGCAAATGCTGGCAGGAGCCTGGGTGAAAGTACAGTGTAAAGTTAGGTGTTTTTCCATAGCTGGCTTCATATGTAAGGATTCTGAAGAAGCAACTATGAGAGAAGGAAAGGAGACTGAGGAACGGAATTGGCTTTCATATCCGCCAGCGCCAGATACTACATCCTGTACAGATATCTGCTTAACAAAATTAAAATCACTGGTGGTTAACCGTTTTGAAATTGTGACGTGAACTGTAGTCGAGGCTTAGGTATTACTAATAATTCTTTAGTAACGATCCTTTACACTAGTATTTGATTTTCTCAAGCTCGTGCGTGTTTAGTGTGCATCCTTCCAGGAGCTTCGTGAGGAAGGGATTAGGCGCCTCATTACTGTACCAACTTGACAGGAAATAAAACCAAAATAAACACGTGCCTTTGTTCTAAGGCTAGAGTGCGCTCCCGCGGAGTTCCAGGGCTGCCGGGTGGCTCGAGAAGCTGGGGGACGTGCTCCCGGAGTTAGGTTTTCAGTGCGTGTGGCGCCCTCCCCGGCCTGCGGAGCGTCGGTGTGACGCGCAGCCTCATGGCGGCCCCTGCAGCGCGGCGTCACGGAGCTCTGACCGCAGTCGAGAGTGTAGCAGTCACAGACAAAATATGCAAGAGAAAGTTGGGAGAGGTGTAACGCGCTCAGAAGTAAAGATGACAGCCCTGGGAGGATGGGAAGCTGAACAGAAACGTGAAACGGTGAGGAGCCGGGGCTCTGCAGGGTCTAACTCCACAGACGGGCAGCGCCGCTGCGAGCTGAGCGCATCCGAGACGCTGGGCACTGGAGTTCTCCTTCCGGCCTCTCCCTGCCTCATCCCGGCCTGAGGCCTCCTGACAGAGGAGGCTGGAAAAGGCCTTGAGAACTTGGGTCTTAGCTCACGGAGACTGTGAAGATGGGAGGTGTTTTCGGTGGAAGAGAGTGCGCACAGCCTCACGGCCCTTACTTGGGCTCTGTGAACCCCCCCTCCCCACGCCCCCTCTCCCCAGTATCGCAGGGCGCCGGGTCATTGTAAGAACCGGGAACCCCCATGCATGGAGTGCACGGTCAGAACTACCGTTTACTGAAGGGTGAGAGTAGGCGGAGAGGCCGACGGTCGAAAACACACCTTCTACTGAAGCCCGCGCACTAGCTACCAGAAAACATTAGTTTTCCCTCATAAAGATAGTAAAAAATAATTGGGACGTAAACACTCATTGCCTGTAAATTTCAAATGGTAGCACAGTCTTAAAAGGACTTTAAGTATGTGTGGTAGCCTCTTAAAAGTACAGACTACCATTCTGAAGAGTAAGTGAAGCAGTAGTGTATGTGTGTGGAGAAGAAATAACGTCCTAGGAGTTTTAGAGATGAGACGGGGTGAGTCCTAGGTAGGCCTCAGTCAGATTGAAGAGAGGATTGGGTAGATGAAAGCGAGCTAAAGAATATCGCTTATATTTATTGATCACTTACTTTATTCCTAGGCATTGTTTTAAATAGTTCACATGTTTGATCCCCCAAGTACCTTGTTTATTTTACAAATGAGGGAAGTGAGGTAATGAAGTAACTTGCAAGGTTCTCTAACGAGGCAGGATTGGTGCCTGGGCTCCTGGCCCCGGGATCCGCACCGGCATGCCATCCAGGTGGGCACTGGCCGGGAGCTCAGTGCAGAAGATATAAGAGAACACGTATCCAAGGGTAGATAATGAAATTCCTGAAATAGAAAACCAAAAGTAGGTAAAGTTATCAAAACACCAAGAAAGAAACTAATAGATAAGCCTCTAGGAAGGCTGATCAAGGGGGAAAAATAGAAGAACACACAAACCATTAAGAACTGAGAAAGGGAGAATTGAGAATTACTGAAAGGGGGACGAAACTGGGGCTGTTTGGGGTCCGTCTGACACCATTACATGCTTAGCAAAAGGTGTTTTCCTTGAGCGTACGCAGTCGTGTGAATAACTCTGTACCAGTTAAAAAATAGCCTTGATCCAGGATACACGTGTCGGTGAATGTAAAATGGCTTGACTTTCAGTCCGCTCATTGCCGTGGCCGGGAGCTTGGTATAGTGAGTAACCTGCTCTCTGTGGACGCAATTAGAGTAGAGATTGTTTAGAAAGCATGAAAATACTGCAAACTGTAATGACGGCTTATTTATTGAAATGTTAAAAGGTAGAAAATGGAAACAGGGTCTTCAGTAATGACAGACTTGCCAAATACCAACTGGTGGGAAAATCGGTGTGGTGAAAGAGCTTTCCTTTATTTACAAGTTGCCACAAAAGGCTTTTAGACCAACATTTAGAACTTTTAAATACCAGCTTTGAAGCAAAGCACCGAATGCTTTTTCCTTTTCTTTTTAATCGGCATGTTACATGCAAATAGTGCTAAAGGGCAGATATGAAAGAGTGATAGTGCCTTGAGCCCTTTGCAGACCTTATCCCAGTCCTAAGGTCCCGTTTTTAGTTCTTGGCTCTTTCCTCTGGCCTGGTTATTTCATGTGTTTTTCCATGTTGTCTAGCTTCTTAACCGTGGTGGGTTATATCTGGTTTTCCTTGTGGCCATTATGGCCATAAACGGACCTCAAGCCTATTTTAACAAAATGAAAGGGAACCGGGTCCCTTTCTCTTACTCTCCCCGTTACAACACGGATCTCTTTGTGGTATTATCAAGCAGCTGCAAGTTTTTCTCTCGCTCGTTCTCAGGTAGTAAAAGTAATCTTTAAATGTTTTTGAATTAGTTTTATCACTTGAAGAACAATATAGATCAAAGGTTTGCAGACTTTTTCTCTACAGACCAAATAGTAAGTATTTTAGGCCTTATGGTCTATCCAGTCTCTGTCACAACAACTCATTTACCTAGCTCATAAGCTTTTGTGGAGTGAAAGCAGCCACAGGCAATATATGAACAGGTGAACACGGTTCTGGGCCAATAAAACCTTATGGACGCTAAAATGAGAATTGTATGTAATTTTTATTTGTCACGAAATATATTATTCTTTTGATTTTTCCCTCACCCATTTAATAGTGTAAAACGATTCTTAGTTTGTGGGCCAAACAAAAACAAGCCACTTGCCGGATTTGGCCCATGGGCCTTAGTTTGTCGGCCCTGGTGTAGATTCTTAAGTAAGCTCCATGTTTTGTATTAACATAGTAGCACATGTGGAAATTGCTTGTATTTCTGTCTTGGGAACCCAAAGTGGGGAAACTTGGTGTCCCTTGGCCTACGCAAGGAACAGAGAGTAGAAAATCGTTGAGAAGAGGCACATAGACAGGTCAGTGGGTTAGCTCTGGGGGTAGAATTAATCTGTCCAAGGTATCAGCATGTTAATTCCATCTCTCGGGCACTTAGTAAGTACACATTGTTTTTTGCCACTGTCCCAGGTACTGTAGACAACAGGTAGTGTATAGCTTGGTCTTTGACCTAGAAAAGTGGCAAAGACAGATAATTGTAA
This sequence comes from Paguma larvata, assembly GCA_030068075.1. Taxonomy (NCBI): domain Eukaryota; kingdom Metazoa; phylum Chordata; class Mammalia; order Carnivora; family Viverridae; genus Paguma; species Paguma larvata. The sequence continues at coordinate 1,181,039 of CM057831.1, read as the reverse complement.
ATAAGTAGATAAATAGTTACTGAAAAGATTATGATCTGGCAATACAAGTACACCTAAAGTTATGCCTACACTTATAAAATGGACAGTAAATTTACAAAAATGAAGAACTAGAAAAAAAGGGAATTTCAGGAAGACTGTAGTATTTGAATTTGAAGGCCTTATGTATTATGTTAAGATGCTTGGCCTTTATCCCCACTGTCTAGGACTGTGTTTCTCTGACTGTGCTGTGGGATGAAGTGTTTAATTTTCCAGCCCATTATGAAGTAATAGTTTTATAAAATACAATAAAAATTATAGAAAAATGAAATAAAGATACTATAAAATATAGGTCCAAATTTTAATTTAGATTGAACCAACATAAAGTTACTCTTTAAGATTGCTATAAAAGCTTATAATCACTCAGGTTTTGTATTTAACTCCTCATGGGCTGATAACAAATACATCATGGCTGGTAACTCTCAGACTGTCCCTGTCCGTGGGCCAAGTTTGAATGGTACTGATCTCTCCGAGCTAATATGGGGTCTCTGCACATTTTTCAGCAAAGAAGGACATAATTATTTTTGTGTTTAGCATAATGAATGTTTTGTCAGCACAAGTGATAATTAGGCTTCTCGGGGTGGAAGGATGGAAACCAAGGAGCCCTGAAGTCATTAATGTTTGAAATGTAGCTCGAAGTGGAGGAGAAAGTGAAATTGACTTTCTTGATACTGATTAATTCATGTACAGGATAATTCTCGCAGTAGGCTATAAACTTCTTGCAGGCAGGGACTATATTTCTTTTAGTAACTACACAAGGCAGGCACTTTTCAGAATATTGAATGGATGAATGAATCGGTCAGAGAGGTAAGGCAGAACCAGGAAAGAAGAGAGTATGTATAAAATGAGAATAAGAAGAGTTCCAAGCTGAGAATATAATGAACAGAATCAAATGCTTTCAAATAAAGGAGGGTGATAATTGATAAGTATTTATTAGATTTAGTAATTTGAAAGTCCTTAGGGAGATCAGCTTTAGCGATACGATAAACTTAGATAAAAAATGTGTTACCCATTTCTGTTATCCAGTAAGGGAATGAATAGAGATACTCTTTAAATATGACAAATCATTAGGGCACCTGGGTGGCTCAGTCAGTTGAGCATCCGACTTTGGCTCAGGTCACGATCTCATGGTTCGTGAGTTCGAGCCCCTCGTGGGGCTCTCTATTGTCAATGCAGAGCCCACCTGGGATCCTCTGTCTCTCTCTCTCTGCCACTCCCCAACTTGTGCTCCCTTTCTCTCTTTCCGTCTCTCAAAAATAAAAAAAATATTTAAAATATGACACATTCTTAACTAATGTTACTTATTTGAAGAAGAAAAGTGATAATAACTTTACTCTCTACTTAGTTTTGTATGGGAATGTAGGATCAGTGTTGTGTGTATTTTTTCTTCCATCCTAAAAGGGAACTAAATCTCTAAATGAAGTTGAAATTGATTTTTAATAATTGATCTGAGTTAAGAAAAAAATTGAAATGTGAGTAATTTGGTTCGTCTTATTTCAAATTGATTTTTAATAAAGTAGTTATCTAATATTCTTCATGTAATCTTTGTTAGAACCTTTCTAGTAACATTCTATTTTCATCAGAGAATAAAGTTTAATCTTCTGTACTGTACCAGGCATGTAGTAGGCCAGTAGTTTGTAGGAAGAAGCTCATGAATTGAAAGTATGTGGGAGATAACTTCTGAAGAGTCAGAGAACTGAAAAGCATTTGAGGGCTGTTAATGGAAAGAATAGAAGTTGTGTGGAGTATCATAGCAGCTAATTTAGCAGTTTGTTGTGTCATTTAGTTGCTTTATGTCTTATAAACAAGTTTTAGTAGCATCTTTAAATTGAAGAAACACACATTCAACATGACATCTACTGCCTAAATTATGGGCACTCCCATCCAGTTCCTGTATGAATATTCGTACTTGGTCATCTTTTAATATTGTCTAGATGGAAACGTTACTTGAATTTTGCTTCCATGATTGCTTTTTTAAAAAAATAATGAAATGGACTTTGGATATTTTCTCCCCACCTTTTCTCTGAAACGATCGTCATCATTTTACATTATGGTGGGTAATGAAATTCTAGGCGACTCAAGATAAACTCTAAATGTATGTGAAAGCTCGACACATCTTTATGCTCTTTTTTTGTTCTGAAACATAAATATTCAGTACTCTTCACAATAATTTCAAAAGTTCTTTCTATATCTTTCCATAGGATGAAGACCAAGAAGTGGTCCTGGTCAGAACAGATCGGTCTGGAGGAGTGTGGCCTGTGAGCGCAGCAGGAAAGCCTCGGGAATCTACAGGAGGAACAAGGAAGAGGCAGATGGTGTGTTTACCATATGTCTTTGTTAATTCAGAATTCCTTCCTCCTCCCTGGCGTTGTTTGCATAAACTACTACGGAATATTTTCTGGTGTAGGTTTATAATACAAACATTAGAAAGTAATAAATTATATTATTACTTTTATTCTCAGGTATATCCCTTTGCATTTTACAAAATGGAATCTAATTCAACTACGGATTTCAAATGCGAACATTGAATGTTTAAAGCAGTTTTAATTTTGTGTGCTTTTTTTTGCCGTTGTTTCTAGCTTCTTTTTACACATTTACCGTAGCTGTTAGGGAAAATCTTGCATTAGCTAATTTGAGCACTGGTGTTGGGGTGTCGATATACAATAATGTCTTAATTACACGGTTGCCACGGTCCTCTATAAACCTTATTTTCTTTTCCATCTTCCAGCTCTACCAATTAGTTTTTAGTACTACCCTGAGGCTCTAGAGATGGTAAAAACAGTGTATTCAGTTTTCCCAAGTTGGATTTTTTGTTTTAAATTTGGAAGGTCATACAAACAGTAATTGAGTCCACAGAGGATTTCTTCATTCATAACTTTTTTGTCACATGTTTATTATTTGTTTGTTGAGTGCCGTGTTGCTGGAGAGAGTAGTTGGCTCAGCAGATAGAGCAGGATAGATCTCTCCTCTAATGAAATGGGAAGAATTAGGGGTTTGGAACGAAGATGGGCCAGGAGAATGGTCAAGATTCGAATTCTGTGGAATGACGGACTGGCTAGGGTGCCATACATACATTGCCAGATGCCGTCAAAGGCTCTGTCTGAATTACCTGTGGCCAAGCACTACAGGTACAGGGGTAAAGAGGGCAGAGACATCAGTCGGGACTGAGGTTTGCCTTTTGAGTGTAAATGACAGGATAAGTGGGCCAGAAATTAAGGGTCTGGAACCAGGGAGTGATTGAAGCCATTCAACGTGTGATTTAAGCTAGTGATTTCAGGAATAGTAATCTTGGGAAAAGTACTCTGGAAATGTACTTCCAAAGACCTCGAAGAGGTTGAAGAGCAGGTGTTAATTGGCTAAGGAAGTGTGACGATAAGGGAAGTAGGGGAGATGCGAGGAAATACAGAGCACTTTTCTTTTCTACCGGTAGGTGTGGAAACCACTGATAGGAAGACCCAGGACGGATTTAGATGAGAATCAGGGTATCCGCCTCGTCTCTGACAGAGCTGTGTGAAAGGGGTTTGCTCATATTGCCCTGGTTTCAGTGTGCTCACTTCGTGTCCGAATGGCTGTGTGCTTCCCTCTGCAGCGGTCAGGAGTTGTTAGTCCAAGGACGGGAGCAGACAGGAGGGAAGAAGAGATAAAGCAGTTCTGCCTTTTCCCCCCGAAACCCAGAAGTCAGATAGTGCCATCCCTGGGGAAGAGGAGAGTAATGAGGCGGAAACAAGGAGTGGTGTTCTAATGGCGATGCTTCCAAACGGAAGCACAGAGGAAAGGGACGAGCTGGAAAGAAAGCCTGTGATCGCAGTGGCCTGTTTTACATTTACTATGAGATTCACAGGTGACTCATTAAAAATACTTCATAGACCCATACCCGTGTTTTCACTAAATAATGTTCGTTTTCTCATAGGCTTCGACTCACGAAGAAAAAGAACGGGTTCGATACTTTCACGATGATGATACTCTCAGCCTGAGTGACTTAGTTAAGAACGAAAAGATGGGAACAGCCGAAAATCAGAACAAACTTTTTATGAGAATGGCATCTAAGGTAAGATAGACTCCCAGGATCTCTCTCACTCTTGAGAAGCTGGTTACTCCATCTAGCAATGATCTGCTTTTCGGAGAAGGCTGCTCTTTCTGATTTCGATTTATTTTCTGAAACCCTTTGTAAGACGTATTAGGAACATGCATTTTGGAATTGATTGGGAAATAAATATTTGCTACTTATTTTGTTTTTATTTTTTATTTTTATTTATCTTTTGAAGTCCATTTATTTTGAGAGACCAAGAAAAAGAGAGAGAGAGGGTGCATGCGCGAGTGGAGGGGCACAGAGAAGAGACAGAGAGAGAATCCCAAGCAGGCTCCATGCTGCCAGTGCAGAGCACAATGTGGGGCTCGAACTCACGAACTGTGAGGTTATGACGTGAGCCAAAATCGAGAGTAGGATGCTTAACCACCTGAGCCTGAGCCACCCAGGCACCCCAGTTTGTTTTTAAATATAGGTTCTGGTTTAGTGTTTGTTTGTTTTTGTGTATTCCATGAAAGTGTTTAATTACATATTTGATCTACCATTTAAAGGAAAGGTTTGGCCCAGAGTTTAATGTTAGCAACATGCTGCTAGTTAGGTGACCAGTGTGTTTTGTCTTAATGTTCCTCCAGTTCTTCGTGATGATACCGCAAGGAATGTACTTGAAGTAACATATTACGGATTACAGAGGAGGCATCTTAGAATAATCTTAAATCTATTTACGTGAATCCTTGCATTTAAATAATTTTCTTTAATGTTTATTTTTGAGAGAGAGAGAACAGAGTGCAAGCAGGGGTGGGGCAGGGAAAGAGACAGAGACAATGAGAAAGAGAGATACAGAGAGAGAGAGAAAGAGAGAGGGAGACACATAATCTGAGCAGGCCCCAGGCTCCTAGCTGTCAGCACAGAGCCTGACTTGGAGCTTGAATTCATAAACCGTGAGATCATGACCTGAGCTGAAGTTGGACACTTAACCAACTGAGCCGCCCAGGCGCCCCTGAAAACTTGTATTTATATTTCATATTTCTATGAAAATGTGTATTAATACATCATTATGGTTAGTAGGATTAATTTTTGTTGCAGATAGCATTCTTTGTTGTAGTCCCTTCCAGACTTGCCCTCTGACCTTTTTGATACAAGAGACATGTTTAAACTCAGCTGTCTAACAGGGTTTGACCCCCCTGGAGCTTCACCTTGCTGTCTGTTTGCAGGTGAAGTTTTCCTGGAACACAGCTGTGCACATTTGTTTACATAGTGTCTGAGGTTGTTTTCACTCCGCAACAGCCCAGTTGAATCGTTGTGACAGAGACCTTATAGCCACAAAGCCAAAATATTTGCAATAATTTGCCCATGCCTGCTTTGTGATAACAGTGGTTACTTCTTGGTGATGGGCGTTTGGACGAGGTATCTGAGGTACAGGAGAACGACTCTACTGCCTGGTGAAAAACTTAATGAAAACTAGAATAAAGATAACCAAAGGTATCTGCGTGTGTATATGTGTGTTGGGAGGGAGTGCCCAAACGTGGGTTGAAATAGGTGGGTCATTCTTCCCATCACTGAGGATTGTAAATTTACCCCATAGGATCATTTTGCTTCTCTTCATCTGTAGCGAAAGACTAGAAATCAATCCCCTAGGGTCTTATGTGGAACTCTGAATTAAATACAGTTTTAGTAATCTGAGCATAGTATGTTCAGGTGTATACACAGGATGAAAAAAACCTTGTTAAAACCTGTAATAGTGCTTTAGTCACTTGTTCATTGAACGCCTGAGGGGTGCGCGGTAGGCCCCGTGCTGCTGAGGAGAGTAGGGAGCTGATGAAGTCAGAATTCCTCCCCTCAGGGGGCTGTGTTCCTAGTGGTTGGGACAGAAAATGAACAAGTGGTAGAAAGTACTGTATAACATAAGTAATATTATACAAAGTAGAAAATATTTTTGTAGGAAATAAAGCAGAATCGGAGGTGATTGAAGGCAGGCCTCCCCTTAGAGGTGCTGTCTCTGCAGCCTGTGAACAAAGTCGGGGGGTGGGGTCCATGTGAGTGTCTGGGGGGAGGCCATTCTTGCAGCAGGAACAGCGCATGCAAAGGGTCCATAGCAGAGGCGAGCTTGGAGCACGTGTGACCTGAGTGGGGGCACAGGGAGGAGGGTCAGGGAGCAGGAGAGGCGGGGAGGGGCGGGGCGGCACACAGCGGGTCTTACGGGCCACAGGTGTGGGGGCTCGCGCTTTCATTGTAAGTGATGGGACGCATCGTGAAGGCTCTCAGCAGGACGGCGTCGTGGCCGGTTTATGTTCTGTGGTTGCCCCACCGTTCTCGTGTGCTCCGTTCTGTTTCCTTCAGCTGTGGAAGGGTGTCTCCTCATCTTCTGGCTCCGAGGTTCTTTCCTCTGCCGAGTCTGGTCTGCTTATAAAGCCGTCATTTCTTCCTTTCCACTGTAATGTTTTTAGGCTCTAGAATTTCTCTCTGGTTCTTAGAGTTTCCACCTCTCAGCTTCCATCACCCGTCTGTTCTTGGTGAGCCCACACTCCTGGACCGTGAGCCTTGCCAGTACTTGGGAGTTTGTTTTCCCTGCGTAGTTGGGAAGGGACGGGTAGGGATGCTGGAGTTGGGTGTTCTCCTTCCTTCAGGTGGGTTAGGCCGTGATAAAGCCCCAGCAGGTGCAGCTCTGGTAAAGTCGTTCCTCCTGAGGGCTGGGCTGGTTAAGAGAACAGAATGTTCTGGTGTGTTTCACAGTGGTGCTCCTCTCCCCGCCTGCCGCTGGAAGCGAGAGAGCGCCTGCCTGGAGGTAAAACTCACATACCTGTGAGGCTTTCTCCATGACTGGGCCCCCTTGGAGTTTTTAACTCGCAGACTCGTCCGCTTTGTTCACACCGAGCCTCCAGCAGTTTGTCAGTTAAAGTGTATGTTTTCCTGCCCTAGCGATGGTTCCCACGGAACCCCTGTTTTGTGCACATAGACAGACTTTGATTTCCTGTACCCCCTGACTGGCTCCCTGACTGGGGTAGAGTCCCTTTCCTGAGAGGCTCAGGACGGTTGTTGATTTTTCACTTTCTCCAGCTTTATGCTTGCTGTTGGGACAGAGTGGCAGCTTCTCAGCTCTTTAAATGCCAGGCTGGAAACTGCTGGTTTATTTTTGAAAGGATTTTTCTGGCAGCTCTTTCGAGAAGGCGACGTAGGGAGGCAGGAGTGGCAATAGGGAGATCGCTTTAGGAGGGTCTTGCATTAACTCACATAGAGCCTGGGATCAGCCTGTAAACTGTGAGAAGTGTTAGGACTTGGGGCCGTGCCGATGCCATTTACTGAAATAGAAAACCCGGCAGGGGACACATCTGGCTGGAGGCAGGCGAGTAGAATACTCTCACGGATATGTGAAGTACGAAATGCCCATGAGACATTCACATGGAGTCGTGGGCTCACTGCCATGGGGCTCTGGGTCCGTGCTGGCCCTCGTAGAGACTCGGATGCTCTTAACATTGAAATGTTGTAAAGCCATGGGGCTCAGGGAATTATTAATGAAGTGGCTCTGGAGGCCGAGCTCCGGAGCACTGTGTGGGAGGGGTCGAGGAGGGCTCAGCCACCGACGCTGAGAAGGGGCAGCCAGTGAGGCGCCAGGAAGAGAAGCTGTGGTGGGTGAGAGGCGGAGAAGACAGGAAGGAGCCTGTGGGTAACTGTCAGTTGCTTCTGAGGGGCTGAGTCAGCTCTTTGGACCTGGAGAGGTGACCATTAGGTTTGGCCATGTGGAGGCTTCTGGAGACTCTGAGGGAAGGCAGACGGGCTTGTAGATGTGGTAGGAGGAGGAACGGCCGCCCTCTTACTGCTCCCTTTAGTTGAGTGAACACCAAGGTTCTCAGCTGGGAGTCATGGTGAAGAAGGGGCGTCAGAGGGTCAAGAAGAAAGTGCGAAATGGGTTTTGAGAGAACCTGAGTGAAGTACGGCAGGATTTAGGTGGCACTGAAGATCCGTGTGAAGTTTATGGTTATAAATTTAACATTGAACATGGCAGGGTATGTGTTTTTCTTCTACCATGTTTGGATACAGAGTTTTATTGAATCATGATGCAGTGATCATGACTGGTATTTTTCAGATTTTATCACCATTGTGTCTTGCTTTATGGGTGCAGCTAGTAGACAATGTTTATTTTTTTTTCTCCATATGTTCTAAAATCTTTCAGTAATATTTGTATTGCATAGGGTTGTTTTTAGTATTCCTGATTTGGCACCGATCGTGATCCCAGAACATTTAAAATCTTGGAATTTTTTAAAATTCGAGTTTACTAAGTAGAACATTATAATGGGTACTGTACAAATTTACCAGTGGGCTGTCACTAATTGCAGAGATGGGCCCTCGCCTCCATCCCCTCACAAAGATCACCAGTTAGGTGGCTAACGTGACTAAGGAGAGCTCTAGAGTCTGCATAAAACCTTCAACAACGCAGTGGGACAGAAACACTGGGGAACGACGGCAGAAATGGAAGAAGACAGCTTCACTTTTGCCGGGATTCTCCTGTCCCCACGCTGGTGTTGCTCCGCGCCGAGAGGGAGCGCCCCTGCTGGAAAGAGTCCCTGTGGCCGGGAGAGGAGGAGCAGGGTGAGTGACCAGCTTCCCTGGCGTTTCGTGGCACCACATGAAGGTCCCGTTTCAGTTTCTGCCCACCCAGAGACCAGCAGAGCAGAGACGGAGAGACGGCTAGGAACGGGGGAGAAGGGTAGGGACTCCCGGGAGCAGCCACACCGCGGGTGATCATGGTTCCCAGCGGTCTGCCCAGCAGACAGACCAGCAGCGTTTGCCCCTGAAGAGAAGAGCGAGTGCCCAGCCCGGTCATTGCAGAGCCCTTGCAGATTTTACCGGATTTAACTGCGCAGATGTTCACGTTCAGCCATCAGCGTCCCTTTCCGCTCCCCGCCCCACCCCCAGTCACCTCCCTGTGGAGCCTGGGGACTGTACCGCTCTTGCACTGTTTTCCTCGGCCCCGTCACTGGCATCTACTGCCACGCACCCGAGGCAAGACCCAGGAGCCGTCGTGGCAGTGCATGCTGAAAGCCATGCGCCTGTGGTTAGCGCCAGCCCTTGCTGCCTGCCCTGGTGCCCACCACTACATTTGTGATTGCAGCCACTACACAGCCACCCGCAGCCGGGCCCCACATCTGAGTGTGTGCACTGGCTCTGGTGACTGCTGCCACTTGCCCTGGTGTGTGGCTCTTGCAACAGTCCTTGCAGCCCCTGTGGGCCTCCCACAGATCCTGCTGAAGATCGCATTGTTGTTGATGCCATGGACCCCGGCGACTTGAGCCAATAAGCCACCACCCTCCCCAGACTCGTGTCACCACATGCCCTCGTACTTGGCACCCTACACCTTTAGACCTAAGGTCCCCACGCGCTCCAGCACGCCTCTGCATGCAGATGGACATTTTCCCTTACTGCAGTCCATAAAGTCTAGAAGAGAGGACTGCTTCCTCAAATCCACAGACATCTACACAAGGTTGTAGGGAAAATAATTAGGGAAACATGACTCCAACAGAGTACAGGAAATATGTAGTTACCATCCCCAAAGAAAAGAAGATACAGGTATTACCTGAAGGAAGAATTCGAAATAATTGTATCAGAGATGCTCAGAGAGCTGTGAGAACGTGATAAGCAATGTAATGGTATCAGCAAAACAATACAAGGGCAAAATAGCAAGTTCAACAAAGAAACAGAACACAAAAATAAACTAGACGTTTGTAGCAGAAGAATACACTGAGTAAACTGTAAAAAATTCGGTGAAGAGTTTTGCTAGCAGAGCAGACCAAATAGAAGAAAGAATCAGCTCACAGAGAAATCATTTGAAATCATCAAGGCAGAGGAGCAACAAGAAAAAGGATGAAAAGGAAGGAAGAAAGCATATGGGTCTTACCGGACATCATTAACAAATAATCTGTGCGTCACTTGAGTCCCAAAGGAGAAGGGAGAGAGAAAGGAATAGAAGCCTTACTTACAGAGATAATGGCTGAGAACCTCCCAAGCCTGGGGAGAGATTTGCATATCTAAGTTCATGAAGCTGATAAGTTTCCCCAAAATTTCAACCCAAAGTGATCTTCTCCAAGACATAATACAATAAAACTGAAATTGAAGAAAAAAAGCATTTTAAAAGCAGTAAGAGAAAAAAAATTCTCTCTTACAAGGGACCCCTTTAAGTCTTAAAGTGGATTTCCCAGCAGAGCCCTTTCAGGTCAGGAGAATGGGATGGTACAAGTGCTGAAGGAAAGAAACTGCCAACCAAGAATATTTTACCCTGCAAAGTTGTCCTTCAGAAAGGATGGCGAGATAAAGACTTTCCTGAGAGAGCTTATCACCACTAGGCCTGCCTTCTAGGAAAGGCTGCTAATTAGTGATGTGAAAACATATGAAAACGTACAACACCCTAGGAAAGGTAAGTCTATACTCAGAAACAGAACAGTGTGTTAACCTCTTAACTCCAGCCTAAAAGTTGAAGAACAAAAATGTTAAAAATAGTGATAGCTACACTAATTTGTCAATAGATACACAATATAAAAAGTAAAGCATGTCATCAAAAACATGAAATGTGGGTGTTGCGGGAAATAAAAGGGTAGAGTTTTTCTGTGAGATAGAAATTGTTATCAGTTTAAAATCAACTTCTGTCTCTAAGATGTTTCAGGCAAGCCTTAGGGTAACCATCAACAAAAGCCTGCAGTGGGAAAGATGAAGGGAACCAGTGTGTCCCACTGTGGACACTCATCCGTTCACTGAGGATGACAGCAAGAACAGAAGGAAAGAAAAAGGAACTACGAAACAGCTAGACCTGTTCACGAAGTGAGGGTACTAAGTTCTTGCCTGTGAACAGTTATCGTGAGTATAATGGCATAAATGCTCCACTAAGAAGGCAGAGAGTGGGTGAATGGGTAAGGAACCAGACCCAACTCTGTACTTCCTATGAGAGACTCACTTCAGCTTTAACAGCACAGATATGTTCAAAGTGAAGGCATGGGAAAGAATATTCCATGCAAATAGGAACCAAAAGAAGCAGAGGTTGCTCTACTTCTACAGACAAAATGGACTTAAAGTCAAAAACTATAACTGGAGACAGATAAGGTCATTATATAGTGATAAAGGAGTCAACTCATCAAAAGAAAATAATAATTGTAAATATATAAACAGCCAACATCAGAGCCCCTAAGTATGTCAGGCAAATAGTAAGGGATCTAAGAGAGTGATAGGCAGCAGTAGGAAGGAAGAAAGTGTGTGGGTCTAACAGGACACCATTGATAAATAATCTGTGCATCACTGGAGTCCCAAAGGAGAAGGGAGAGAGAAAGGAATAGAAGCCTTACTTACCGAGATAATGGCTGAGAAGAGTACAGTAATACTAGAGGACTTCATTCAGTCCCCCCTTTCATCCGTGAACAGAGCATCCAGACGAAAAAGCAATAAGGAAACTTTGGACTTGAACGACACTTCAGACCAATGGACCTAAGAGACTGTACAGAACATTTCCTCCAACAGCAACCGAGTGTGTGTTCTTCTCAAGCACACATGGAACACTTTCAGGATGGAACATATATTGTTAGATCACAGAGTTAATGTAAAGAAATTGAAAAATAGAGAAATGATGCGAAATACCTTTGAGACCACAGCGGCATGTAACTAGAAATCAGTAACGAGGAAACCTAGAAAATTCACAAATATGTGAAAATGCAAGTACACACTCCTGAACAATGAATGGGTCAAACAAATCGAAAGGGAAATTTAAAAAAAATATGGAAACAAATGACAGTCTAAACAGAATATACCAAAACGGATGGGATGCAACAAAAACAGTGCTAAGAAGGGAATTCAGAGTGCTAAACCATGTACAGTTAGGAAAAATAAAGATCAGGAATAACAACTTAGCTCTTATGCCTCAGGAAATAGAAGAGAGGAAGGAGATCACAGAGACCAGAGCGGAAATAAATGAGCTAGGGAATAGAAACACAATACAAAAGAGCAAGGAAACTAAGTTGTTTTATTTATTTTTGTTTTTGAAATGATAAACAAAATTGACCAAACGATTAGCTAGACTTATCAAGAAAAAAGAGAGAGGACTCAAATAAAATTACAAATCGGGGGCACCTGAGTGTCTCAGTTAGTTAAGTGTCTGACTTCAGCTCAGGTCATGATCTCACGTTCTTGTTCGAGCGACACGTTGGGCTCTGTGCTGACAGCTCAGAGCCTGGAGCCTGCTTCACATTCTGTGTCTCCTTCTCTCTCTGCCCCTGCCTCGTTCACACGCTATCTCTCTCTCTCTCAAAAAATAAAATAAAATGTTAAAAAAAGTTTCTTAAATTACAAATGAAAGAGGAGACGTTTCTACTGATGCCACAGAAATACAAAAGATCATCAGTCAAATTCTGTTAGGAACAGTCACGTGCCAACAATAGGACAACCTTGGTGAAATGGATGAATTCCTAGAAATAAGCAACCTACCATGTCTGAATCATGAAGAAATAGAAAATCTGAGCAGATCAACCAAAAGTAAGGAGATGGATTCAATTATCAAAAACCTCCCAACAAAGAAAAGCCCAAGACCAGAAAGAAAAGGAACAAGCGGGAGCCTGGGTTGCTGAGACGGTTAAGCTTCTGACTCTTGGTTTCAGCTCAGGTCATGATCTCATGGTTCATGAGTTCAAGCCCCACATTGGGCTTTGCACTGATGGTACAGAGCCTGCCGAGATTCTCTCTCCTCTCTCTCTGCCCCTTCTCTGCTCTCTCTGTCTCTCAAAATAAATAAACTTAAAAAAAAAACAAGAAAAGGAACAAGTCAAACTGTCTTTATTATTTGCAGATGACATGATATTATAAATAGAAAACTCAAAAGATTCTACCAAAAATGTTATAACTAATCAACAAATTCAATAAAGTTTTAGGATACAAAATCAACATACAAAATCAGTTGCATTTCTATACACTAATAATTAACTATCAGAAAAAGCATAATACAGAATTCAAAACTCTTTTATGATAAAAACTTTTAAGAAATTGGGTATAGAAGGAACATACTTCAACATAATAAAGATCATATATGAGAAACCCACAGCTAACATCATACTTAACAGTGAAAAGTTGGCAGTTTTCCTTCTACAATAAGGGTAAGACAAGGGGCTCACTCTTAGCATTCCTATTTGACATAGCACTGGCAGTCCCTGCCGGAACGGGTAGGCAAGAAAAAGAAGTAAATGGCATTCAGATAGGAAAGGAAGAATTAAAGTGTTCTCCTTTGAAGATGTGTTCATGTATAAAAAAAATTATAAGGACTTCATCAAAAAACTGAACCGTTAAAACTAATGAACAGTTCGGTAAAATTTCAGGATACAAAAGCAGCATATAAAAGCCAGTTGCATTTGTAGAATTTAGCAATGAACTCTCTGAAAAGAAAATAGTTTTCGTTTACAGTAGCATGAAGAGCAGTGAAAGACTTGGGAATAAATTTAACCAAGGAGGTAAAAGATCTGTACACTAAGAATTGTAAGACACTAATGGAAGAAATCGAAGACAGAAATAAATAGAAAGATACCCCATGTGCATGGATTGGAACAGGTAATGTTAAAATTTCCATTCCGCCCAAAACCATCCATAGATTTAGTGTACTCTCTATCAAAAGTCCTTTGCCATTTTTCACAGAAATTGTAAAAACAATTCTAGGATTGGTATGAAATCACAGAAGACCCCAAGTAGCCAAAGCAATTTTGAGAAAGTACACAGTTGGAGGCATCATAGTTCCTGATTTCAAACTATAGTACAAAGCTATAATAATCAAAACAGTCTGGCACTGCCATAAAAGCAGACATAGACCAATGGAACAGAAGTGAGAGCCTAGAGATAAATCTTCACATAATATGGTCGACTTCATTTGGCAAGGGAGCCATGAATAGTCGATGGGGAAAGCATGCTCTCCTCCAGGAGTGGTGCTAAGAACACTGGACATCCACGTGCAAAACAATGAAATTAAACATCTGTTTTGCGCTTTTCACAAAAATTAACTTGAAATAGATTAAGGACGTAAATGTTAAGATTAAACCATAAAACTCCTAGCAGAAAACATACAGAAAAAGCTCCTTGACATAGGTCTTGGCAATGATTTTTTTTTTTTTTTGATAAGACACACCAAAAGCACAGGTAGCAACAAATCAGCAAGTGGGACTACATCAAACTAAAAAGCTTCTGCAGCACGGAAGAACAAAATGAAAAGGCGGCCTGTAGAATGGGAGATATTATTTGCAAACCCTCTCTCTGATAAAGGGTTACAATCCAGAATATATACTAACCAAAAACCAAATAATTCAATTTAAAACGGACAGAGGACTTGAATAGGCAAAATTTTAATTTAAATGTCTAAGAAGTACATAGAAGATGCTCAACATCACCAGTCGTCAGGGAAAAGCAAATCAAAACCACAATGAGATACCATCTTACACCTGTCACAATGGCTTTATTGAAAAGAGAAGAGAGAATGTTGGCGAGGATGTGGAACAAAAAGACCCCTGCTGGTGGGAATGCACACTGGCGCCGCTGCTGGGGAGGACAGTGTGGAGGTTCCTAAAAATAATAAAAATAGAACTATCGTATGCAATTCCGCTTCTGGGTACTTATCCAAAGAAGGTGAAATCCCTGTCTGGAAGACATTGCATCCCCCACGTTACCTGCAGCATCGTTCTCCATAGCTGAGATGTGGAAACAACCTCGGTACATTGATGGGCGAGTGGATAACCAAGATGTGATGTGTACGTATTTATATATCTGTGTGTGTGTATACATATACTTCAGTAAAGCTGGGGAAAAAATTTATCCATGGTATTTGCCTTAAAAATTCCACTCCCGGTGTACACACACACACACACACACACTGGAATATTAGCCAGCCATGAAAAAACCCCAAGGCATTCCTGCCATTTGTGATGTGAATGGCCTTGAAGGCATTATTCTAAGTGCAATAGATCAGGCAGAGAGAGACAAATAGCGTATGATCTCATGTATAAGTGGGCTCTGAAAACTTCAGACTCCTAGAAGCAGAGTAGAACGGTGACTGCCAGGGGCTGAGGGGCAGGAAGAGGAGGAGAGGCTGGACAAAAGGTACTACTTTTCAGTTAGAAGACGACTAAGTTCTGGAGCTCCAGTGTCCAGCGTGGTGACTGTAGTTAAGTTGTTACGTGGGAAAGCTGTCGTGACAGTAGAGCTTTAACGACCTCGCTGCAGCAATACCAAACGGTAGTGGCGTGAGGGGCACAGTGTTAACTAACCGTATTGTAAACAGTATGCAGTATGTGCTTATCACATCATCACATTGTACACCTTAAACAGTATGTGAATTGTGTCTCAGTAAAGCTGGGAAAGAATTTTATCAATTGTATTTGCCTTAAAAATTCCATTCCCAGCCTACATTAGATACAGTGGAAATTTTTGACTTCCCAAATAATGTCCCAGTTTTATAAAATGACATGTTTGGGATTTAATAGACATATGAAATCATCCTTATTAAATGGATTTATAGTTCTTCCCAGGGTAGACAGTTGGCACTCAATAATAAATGTTTCTTTCCTACCTTCTGTTCATTTTTTTACATTATTTGGAAACAAAAACTGTTTTTATTATATGATTTAGTTACTACCTAATAGTCCTAGGTGGAAATCGGCTGGAACTGATAGCAATCAGTAAACTTACAAGCCAGACTTATTTTTGAGTGTGCAACTGATATACTTAAAACCCAGGTTTCTTGAAAAAAACAGTTGACTGTTTATGTGTTGTTGAATTTGTACTGGTGTTAAGATTGCGACAGGGGTGTTTTCTCTGAGCAGATTGTCTTCTTCGTTTTACTGATCGAGGTGTTAATTTGGTCATAGCAGCTTCGAGATGCCCCTCCGTCCCATCTCCCTCCTGCAGTCATTCCTTTTAGCTTTTTCCTGTCTCTCTCTCTCTCTCTCTCTCTCTCTTTTTTTGGCCGAAGATTGATTTGTAAATGATCGCAGAAGGAAGTGGTTAGCTTTTCATAGGAAAGGTTAAGCTTTTTATTTTTTTATGTTTATGTTTGAGAGAGCACAAGTAGGGAAGGGCAGAGAGAGAGAGAGGGAGACACAGAATCCGAAGTGGCTCCAGGCTCTGAGCTGTCAGCACAAAGCCTTACTTGAGGGCTCGAACCTACAAACCATGAGATCATGATCTGAGCCAAAGTTGGATGCTTAACCGACTGAGCCACCCAGGCACCCTGAAAAGGATAAGCTTTTTAAAAATACACAAGGTCATGCTAGACCTTACTATATGCAGTAGAGCTAATGGAATGACAAGTTACTATAAAAATGCTGATTTGGCAGTGTGATTTTTTTTTTTCTTTTTTTGAAATTACTGTTTCAAAATTTTTTATTATTATGTTAGGTAACATACTGTGTAATCTTGGCTTCAGGACTAGAATCCATTGATTCATTACGTACATACAACACCCAGTGCTCATCCCAACATTTAATGCTCATCACCCATTTCCCCCCCTCCACCCGCTGGCACCGTGATTTTTGTTCGTAGTATCTGATAATTAACCGTAGCATAGTAGCAGTTTGTTTTGTGTGTATAATAATTAAAATCATCTCTGCCAAAAACCTGTAGTACTAAAAACTTACAAAAAAAAAAGTATTTGAGGGCACCTCGGTGGCTCAGTCAGTTACATGTCTGACTCTTGATTTTGCAGTTTGTGGGATTGCGCCCCATGTCGGGCTCTATGCTGTCAGTGCAGAGCCTGCTTGGGATTCTCTCTCTTCCTCTCTCTCTGCCTCTCCCCTCCCTTGCTCTCTCTCTCTCAAAATAAATAAACATTTAAAAAAATCATTTAAAAACACAAAATATTTGGAGTCTTGACCATTTTTATCAATGGTAAAAGGCCTTGAAGTAATAGCCATTATTACATTTTTAGAGACTGTCGTATCATTGGTTTGTTGTCTAGATATGTTAAGTATTTTCATCAAGAGACACAAAAACTCATCTGTGTTTCTTCCTTTATTAGTCGAAAGGCATTAGTCTAGGATGAGATTGGCAAAGTTTTTCTGTAAAAGACCAGTTAGTAGTATTTTCAGCTTTATTTTGTGACCACCGGCACTGCCGTTACGCACAGAAGCACCCGAGGGCGGTGCGTAAGTGAGAGATAATGAACGAGACGGCAGGTGTCCCAACAAAGCTTCACTTACATACACACGTGGCGGCCTGACTTGGCTTGTGGGCTGTGGTTTGTCAGTCACTGGTCTGGGATTCTAAATGATAGATACTTCCATGGCAAATGTCTTTGAATCTGGTACTTCCCTTACTTAGTAGTTATCCGAAAATGGATCTTAAAAGGCCCTGGGAGAGGTAACCAGTCAGGAGTAGTTGGTATTAGATCAAGATTCTGTTTATTCTGTCAACAGATATTAATTGGTTGCACTGGTTGTGTGAGGTGCTCTATCGGGGATTCACTGGTATGTTAGGAAGCCGTGGCCCTTGCCTTTAGGGAGCTTATAGGCCGGAGAAGTGAATTCAGTAATTATAGACGTGCAAATTACTGTGAAAGACAAGTGGGAAGTCTTTTGAGAGAAACACCAGGGGGTCCGAACCTAAATGGGGAAGCCAGAAAGTATTTCAGGTAGGACAGCAGTTTTGATGCTGCTTCAGGTCAGTATTCAGTCCTACCCTATTGTATATTTTTTACTGTCCATCCTTTTTTTTTTTTTTTTTTTTTGGTAATTCTGAAATTCAGATTATGTTCACTTTCTTTTACATTTTAGCGTTAAATCTGTAATAGTATCTCTCTCTTATAACCAAGTTAAGAAAGGAATCTCATGCCAAAGTTAAAGTTGATTTTATTTTTGTGTTTGGATAGGGCATTTATGATTGTTGTTTTTTTTTATGATTTCTGTATTTTTTAGTTTTCCTAAATATTTACTACATAATTCATAAAAAAGGGGAACAGTCAGAAATCCTGAAAAAGAGCCGCATGTGCATCCGTTACCGTTCGTATCTGCGTGTCCGAGAGTATGGCTGGTACTGCGTTCGTTCCAATGTGGTAGGAGACTGTAGGTACATAGTAAACTTCCTTTTCGGAAGTTTCCTCCTCCAGAATCCTTGAACCGAAGCGTACGTGACTCTGGGGAGACACTGTGAGTCTCGCTCACCCTTGCACATGTTACTGAAGAGGAACGGGAGCGCCAAGAGAACTCTCTGGCCGCCGCCAGCCTGAGGAACACGTGCAAGTCGCCGCCGCCACTGCGGGGCGGCGCCGGCGTCGCAGGCCTCGGCTCTGACCTAGCGCTCCTCTTCCCTGGCACATTACGGCCCCTCACGTGGCTCGGGTTAATGGGTAGTCGTTGGTTGTTGCTTAAGTTCGGCTGTCTTTGTACAGTTTCCGTGTGTCCCGTATTGGTATCCGTGAATAAGTGGTGTGTGCTTTGTTTTCTTAAAATACATCCTATCGACTGCAACATTCTTTAAATATAAACTTTTCCATTTAAAACCTAAGACGTCAGTGTTTCCTTGGCAACATACACTAAAGGCGCATCTTCATGAGATCTCTGTACATCTTCGCTCATTAATTTTCTTAGCACCGTGGGCAGTAATTTAATCCTTTCTGTACTCATGGTGCATTAAAAATGGACTGGAGGGGAGGGAAGATGGAAGGTACACGAGAAGAATAAGATCGGAGAGGAAGACTCAAAAGGTAATTAGAGTTTTACCTTCATATGATAAGAAAACAAGATGACTTTATTGTCTAATCAAAGATGTCTCCGTTTCCGTTGATACGTTCATTTTTTGCTGAATTTGTGACACTCAAGGCTTGATGATTTTTTGATGGAGTAGTCTTGAAAGTATAAAGTACGTATTTCCATAATAGACGGTAGAACTTAAAAATCCTTTTTAAAAAAACTTTCAGTGAAGTGTGTTAGTAAGGGTCAGTCTTGAGAGCTTGGGGGCACAGCTTTGTTAAAGGTGGGGAGACTCGAGACTGCCCCCTGCCGGCGGGTCCCGCGGCTGTGCCGGTGCTCAGGGCAGTCACAACGGTCCTCTTAGAAGTTCTCTCACGTGGGCGAAGTTAGCCTGTGTGAAACGATGCACACTGTTCTGTGATGTCCTCTACGGAAAATTTGGAATTTAGGCATCATAAAGTGATAGAAGCGATACTTTGCTTTGGCCTGTAACTGAATAAATTCTGACGTAGTTTGTTCATTTTTCCCGAAGATGTAGGCTTGAATCCAGTCCAAGCTGCTTAACGAAATAGTTTTGTGTAGTTTTCTGAGCATCGCTCAGGGACGGGAACACCAGAAAAGTAATTTTATTTAGTTTTCTTTAGTCCAAGTCCCGTTTCTTTTTTTAATAGTAAGGTATGCATAACATGAAATTTAACATCGTAACCATTCTCAAGTGTACAATTTCAGTGACATTAAGTACATTCACAGTGTTGGACACCCGTCTCCACACTCTGTTTCCAGGATGTCTTCTGTCGTCTCAAGCGGAATCCCTGTACCCATGAAACGGTACCTCCCTTTGCCACCCCTGTATCTCCCTCAGCCCTGGAAACCTCTCTTCTGCTTTTGTCTCTATGCATGTGCCTGTTCTAGATACCCCGTGTAAGTGGAATCATACACTATTTGTCCTTTGGTGTCTGACTTACTTCACTCAGCATAATGTATCATGAGTCAGAATTCCTTTTTATGTATATACCACTTTAAAAAAAGCGATCTGTTCACCTGTTGATGCGTATCTGGGTTGTTTCCACCTTTTGGCTGTAGTGAGTAGTGCTGCCGTGAACATTGGTGTACAGGAGTCTTTCTGAGTCCCTGCTTTCAGTGCTTCTGTGTATCTATCCGGGTTTGGAATTGCTAGACTGTATGCTAATTATGTGTTTGATTCTCTTCTTTCTTAATTTATTTCGATTGCTTTCTTTTTAAAAAAGAATGTTGTTTATTTTGAGAGAGAGAGAGAGAGAGTGTGCACGTGCGAGAGGGGAAGGGGCAGAGAGGGAGAGAGAGAATCTCATGAGCCGGAGATCATGACCTGAGTGGAACACTCAACTGACTGAGCCCCCAATGCACGCCTGTGTGTCTTTCTGAGGAGCCCCCACACTGATGTCCACGGTGGCTGCACCATTTCACATTCCCACCAGCCGTGCGCAAGGGCGCCAGTCTCTCTGTTCTCACTGACTCTTACGGTCTGGGTTTCGTTGTTGTTGATTTGTCGTTCAGTAGCAGGCATCCCGGTGGGAGAGAGTGTATCTCCTTGTGGTCAGGTCCCAGTTCCTGACCATGGTGAGATTTTATGAGAACTGTAGGCGTTCCTCCCAGAGTTTGACTTATTATGTTGAAATTATTGGCAACTGGGTATGCCGGTTCAGTACTTTAACTATCCATTTTTCTTCCTAAAGAAAAATAGGGTCTAAAATTCTATGAAATTTTATTTAATTAGCTATTCATCTTTTTCCAATGAATCTGAGGGCTTGGAATTTGAAGGATAGTTTCAACTCTGATTTTGATCAAAATTTTGATTACAAATTTGTCATAAAACTTGAAAGGGCTTTTTCAGTTTTAAGAATTAGACACATTCTGTTTTTCTTGTTGATAATCTCTGTGTCATAATGCAATACTAATTAGACAGATTTGTTGTAAACCATTGTTTTTATATAACGATGCTTAAAAAGGCTTGTGGTTTTCAGTTTTCATGGAGTCTTTCTGAGTATCTGAGTTTTTATAAGATGGCATTTTTTTTGTCTTTTTTAGTTCAGCCTTTTTTTTCCCCCTACTTAAACACCAAAATGGCAAAGTAAATTAGTGTTCATGGTTAGAAAACATTGAACATTTTTATACACTTAGTATTTAGGCTGTGAATTCACAAACATCTTTCATTGCCAGACTTGAATTTGGAAACTATTTACTTGATTAAACAGAATCTAAGTAATAATTCCATTTAACCCCCAATTCATGCGGACAGTGGTTACCATTAACGGATCCAGAAGAACTTCCCAGGCTGCAGGAATGTGATCATAATCCCTCCGGACCAGGGTTTCTCAGCCTTGGCACTGTTGACATTTTGGCCTGGCTAACTCTTGGTTGTGGGAGGACTGTTCGTCTAGTGTGGGATGTTTCGCAGCGTCCCTGTCCTCTCCTCAGTAGATGCCAGGAGCGTCCACACCCACCCTGTGTTTAGAACAACTAAAAATGTCTCAGACGCTGCCAAATATCCCCCAGTGAGAAAGTCGCCCCCAGTTGAGAACGCTGCTCTGGGACAACGTGGGAGAAAATAACAAAAACTACTATTTGGTGACGATCTGTTCCATGTTAGGCTCTTTGCATACATTGATGCTTAGAATTGTCTGCCAGCGTTGGTATTATTAACCCCTTACGGTAAAGTAAGGCTCAGAGATACCCTGTGGCTTTCTTAGGATCACATATCCCTTTTCCAAACCCAGTTCATTTTTGTTTTTTCCTTTATCAGTGTGTAGTATTCCTAGCTAGCCTGGGTCGGAAGGCTGGGAGTCCTCAGCGATCCCTCGCCCTCCCTCCCTCCCTTTGCACCTCAGATCTGTACCTGTCCTGCTCTCCTCTCAGTCCCAATCACTTTGCTTCTCTTCAGTCCCGCTAGGTCTGTAAAAATAGGCCCATAACTGCTTTGCTGGCATTTCATCTTATCTTTCTTCATTTCTTTTTTAATTCCCCCTCATTGAAACCAGAGTAATTGATTTTTCTTTTTCCCAAGTGTGTCTCTGATCCTTTGGCCTCTATGTGAAAACGTTTCTGATGGCATTTGGTTACTGTTAGATTCTTTAACAGGACCTGACAAGACCTTGACTGGTATAGTCTCTGTATCTCCTGCCTTGTCTCGAATCTTCCTGTTTGACTTTGCCTCTGTGTCAGCCATGCCGATTTTGCTTCCGTTCCTCCTGGATGCCGTACTCTCTCCCGACACAGACTCTTTACACGTGCAGTTTTTGTTCTGTCTGGTTGACTCTTCTGTTCGTCCTTGTCTCACCTTTCTCATTATTCTTTCAGGGAAGCCTTTGCACCTCTGCGATTGGGTCATCCCCTCTGTTTGGGCCTCAGATTGCCATCACAACTGTAATTCAGCTTTTTTATCGAACATCCCTGAAGTTAATGCCTGTCTTTCCCATATCATTCCATGTTACTGGATCATGTGTGCTTTTGCTTGCCATTGTATCTTCACCCTCTGTTCTGGTTTTTAGTACTCGATAGCATCTGATAAATATTTGTTATGTAGAATCACATACCTGAGGCTCGAAATTGAGTGCAAAAGTCTCTTTTTTCACCACTGTACTAAATTACATAGTAAATTCATGTACTTTCTGTTGTTTTCATCAATGACTATTGTTTTGATTTTGCAACAATATTGTGTCAAAAAAAAGCATGTCTCTTATCATTGTACTTTTTATTGTCCATCTTCTCCACTTTGTTCTGGTACAGACCACATTTGAAAAAATTCATAGTGGGCCCACATTGATCCACAGAGAATCGTTGCTTAGGTTTTATCGGAGGAGACGTCTGCTCACTCAGATAGTCAGATGCTGGGGCAGGTTTCCTGGAGTGTGTGGTTAATTTCTAGTGTGCAGGATCCAGAATTAAATATATAAGTTTTTAAATTTCAGAAATAGTGATGATATTTTTGGAAGTTAAAATGCTTAAAAAATAGCATGATGAGAATATATTAACTATTAAGTTGACTGAATAAAACTAGCCGAGTTTTAATAGTACGTTCAAAAAAATAAACATTTGTCTGTAATTTGAGTAACAAATACTTAGAATTACACGTAAGCCACTGCCACATGGGAGAATAATCTTGAGTTCTGCCTGTAATTCCTACTGTTGTTCTCCTTCCAACAAAGACTTTAGGGAAGGATCAGGATGTTTATACTTCCTGGCATAGTAGGCATGTCCTGAGAAAGATGTAGATGGAAACCCTGGGAGAGTAAACTTAAAATGAGGCAGTATTGATATTGTTAAGTAAATAAACAAACAGTAGTTTAATATTAAATCACCTACATAGCAAGAGAAGGATGACAAGGATTAACTAAAATGTTCCCCGATCTTTTAGACATTTGAGACATGGAAATAGTCTAGTGAAAAATGTTGCCAGTTGTCTGTCAATGCTAACATTAAAGTTTATTTACTTGGATAATAAATAAAAGGATGCGGACTTAAAAACTGTCCTGGATTTTGGTCCCTGATAGGTCAAATCTCTAGTGCTTCTTATGGCAGAAGTAAGAAATATCCACTTTAATTTTCAGTGTTTAAAATGAGGTTTTCTTAATTCTG
Source organism: Paguma larvata (assembly GCA_030068075.1). Lineage (NCBI taxonomy): Eukaryota > Metazoa > Chordata > Mammalia > Carnivora > Viverridae > Paguma > Paguma larvata. The sequence goes on along the minus strand of CM057831.1, from coordinate 1,157,678 downwards.
TGATTTAGCATGAGTGGTTTCCTTCTCTTTCCTGACGGCGTGATAACTTGTGTATGTGTGTATTTTCTTCCATGAAGAAAACACTCACTTATGAAAGAGTGACTCACTTTTGTCCCACAAGAGCTTTTATCTTTAATAAGTTATTTTTAATCCTCGGATGTTTTGTGAGGGACAAACACAACAAGTCAAAAATCAACATAAGGACTTATATCATCTGGGAGTGAGTGATTCATTATTTTATTTTATTTCATAAGATTTTAATATGCTTTTAATGAAATTCTTTTGGGTTTTCTTGTCCTGTTTTTTTTAAAAACAGGTTTTGTTAGCTAAATTATGATCTATTCAGCATATCTATTTAGCTGCTGGCTTTCTAGTGTTGAGGAGAGCAATTTTTAGAAACAGAGTTTGTCATCTGAGTTGCTTTAGTAGGATGTATTTCATTTGAGATTTTTCTGTCCACTGAACCTTAAACTTAGTGGTTATGTAATCATCAGGAGGCAGTGTATCAAGAGGGTTGACTGTGTCGTGTTTGTACTTAGGGGGCGGTTAAGTGAGTAACTGAAACACAAGGATATTTCTAGTCATTTCATAAAGCTAGTCCTTAAAATTAGTGTTCTTTTCAGCAAGCCAAGTGATAGTAATATTGGTTCTCTATGAACTACGAGGGTTTTAATTGTGAAAGAGGTAGGTAATATGGTCCTTTAAATAGTACGAAATACGAAAGGATAGAGTGAAGGCCAAAACCACAGTTCGGTTACGTCCTCTTAATACATCATTTGTTTCGTCTTTGCCAATTGGCTTTAGTTTCACTTCAAAAAAGACTTCCTTGTTAGTCTTTTGGTTTTAAGTGATCTTAAATTAATTTTGAAAATGTGTAGAATCAGTTTCCTTATTTTCTCCTTGAAACAAACAAATTATTGTGACTATTTTAGCATCATGATAACGCAGTGTTTGAATGGTAATTAGTAGTAGAAGAAATAGGATTCAGAAACTTTCTTCTAGCCAGGATGTTATTTTATACCAGGGAATATAAGACAAACCTATGAATCCCTTTTTCCATAATTTGTCATGGTTTTAAAAGGCATTTTGGGGGCGCCTGGGTGGCTCAGTTGGTTAAGCGGCCGACTTCAGCTCAGGTCATGATCTCACGGTCTGTGAGTTCGAGCCCCGCATCGGGCTCTGTGCTGACGGCTCGGAGCCTGGAGCCTGTTTCGGATTCTGTATCTCCCTCTCTCTGTGCCATACTCTGTCTCTATGTCTCTCAAAAATAAATAAATGTTAAAAAAAATTAAAAAAAAAGGCATTTTGTATGTCTTCTCTTGATGCTAATCAGATGTGTACAGATTGTAAGCTAGCTTTTGTATTTTTACTCTAAATTGAACAGTTTTCATTGATTCCCTACAGAAGGTGTCTCTCAAGATCTACTTTTTTACATTACATATAATTCTAATGTACTTGGTTATCCAGTTTTAGACCAGAAGTATAATAATAAAAGCACGCTGGAAGTGAGGAAATAGACAACCACAAGAAAGAATGCTTATAGCAATGAGAACTGACAGCTGGCTTAGTATAGAGAGCAAAGAATGTAATGGAAACATGGAGAGAAAGAACTAAAAAATCATGGACCTCTTTGTTGATGTAGCTAGCATAGAAGCTACCAGCCCTCCAGAGGGACATTCCTCAATTATGATGTGTTATATTACTTGTCCCAATAATTATTCTGTATGATCAGGAAAAAGATTAAATTTAAGTTCCATATGTTATGTTTTAAATGGCAGGAAAGTTTGTAATAGTACTTGGGAAATTTCCTTTCAAAATGACTGCAATAAGAAATGTTTTTTTACTTAAACGGAAAACCCTTAACTACTTGGAAATCTGGCTGTTCACAAACACTTCCTCTAGCAGCTTATGATAACGGTTGTATTCTAAACATCAGTCGTGATAGGATTCTCACACACCAGTCGCTCTCTAATAAAATCGTGACTTCTTTGTTTTCTTCCCTTGACACCGCATTCGGGAGACTTAGTTTCCTGAGGGAAGGTGATCGGTATTTCAAAGGAATGTTTAAAATAGAAGCTGTGGTATGCTGAAAACACATTCCGATTTGGGAGAGTTGTCAGCGAGCGGCGGAAAGGCCCACCACGTGGGAGAAGGGGAAGAAGTCCTGAGTGCCGTCTGTAAGCGCCCTGCAGGGGGCGTCGTACCCAGAGACTAGGAGGTGGGGTCAGGGCCCAGCGTGCGGACCGTGGGGCTACTCCCACGGAGGCACAGGTGTCCTCCCGCGCGCAGCGGGCCAGGAGGAGGAGCCGTTGTTTGCTGGAGGGCCTGTGGGTCCGCTGGTGGGAAGATGAGGACGTTCTTGTCTGACTTTGAGTTTGTCTCTGAGGTCGTCCACCGAGAGCGAGAGGAAGATGGGCGGAGCGTCGTGGGCTCCGCGGCGATCTTCCGAAATAGCCACTGTGCCAAACGGAAGGTTGCGTCGAAGAGCCAGTTCCGCTCGTGGGTTTATAGTGGAACCGACTGCAGAATTTAGTGACTTTTCTGTAACTCGGCAACCAGGGCATAGGACCTGAGCAGGAAGGTGGTTGGTCACATTCAGATTAGACCAGTCTGAAATAATACTATTGGATTTAGTCATTAGACATAACGGAACGGAGCAGAAAAGGAGTGGTTTTATTATCAGTTTTCATCCGCCATACTGTGCAGTTGCATTTGAAATATCTGAATTCCATATAGTGCTGTATACCTGTTTTCGCACAGTTGCTAATGATATTTGAAAAATAGTATTAGTCTTGGAACATTCTTGAAAAAACGTACAAGCAGAGCCTCTGAACGAATGCCCCTTGTTACTGCTATTTTTAAAAGATTAAATCTGTATCAGTCACTTTTCAGTCAGAGGAGCAGAACTAATAAAAGCTAGAGACACAGGCTTCTGACAGGGGTTTGAGTTTGTGTGGTGGTGGGAGCTAGGTGAGCAGTCCACGTCAGGCCCTCGTGTCTGTGTCTTTGCGCCCAGAGGCAGGCCCTCGGGAAGGAAGAAGGAATGTGAAGAGATGGAGACCAAGAATAAGCCGGAACCCACAAGCATGAGCTGGGGCTCTAATTTAATTCCATTCTCTTCAGTGCACATACTTTATGTTACCTGAATCCTTTTAAATTTATTAGGACTTGTGCTATAATCGAGAATGTCCTCTATCTTGGTAAATGTTCTCTGTGCACTTGAGAAGAATGTTTATTTTGGTGATGTTAGATAAAAATCTGTCATTGTCAGTGAGGTCAGGTTTTGGATAGTTCAAGCCTCGTGTGCCTAGTGATTTTCCACTTGTTCCATCGGGGTTTAAATCTCTGACTACAGTTGTGGTGGACGCACAGTTTTCTGCAGTTCTGTCAAGTTTTTGCTTCACATGTTTTGAAACTCTGTAGTTAGGTGCATAAATTTTGATATTGTTATGTCCTCTTGATGGTATGACCCTTTTATCATTGTGAAATGATCTTTTATGTGCTTGATTTCTTTGCTTTGAATTCTACTTTCTCTGACGTAAATACAGCCATTCTAGCTTTCTTCACATCTTTTTAAGTGCTCGATAAGATCCAGGTATCTTACTGTTGCTTTGTATTTGATGATGAAAAAGAAAAAGAGTACTTTTGGTACTTAGGAGACTAAATAGAACTCTGAACTTAGTCTCATGAGAGAAAAACAGAAGTTAGTGAGCAATTAGCATACAGTGTGGTCATGAACTGATAGGAGTGCAGTCCCAGAGGCTCTTGGGAGATCCAGGAAGGCTCTTCTGTGGAGGTGACAGCTAAATCTAAGCCTCACGTTGAAAAACGAGTAGAGAATGGCTAAATTGAGGGCAGAGATTGGTCAGAGAGCAGTGTGTGCAGAGCCTGAAGGTGACGCTACTTTCGGACTGAAAGTAGGAAGAGCGGAGCATAAAGTTCAAGTAGGGATGTGAGCAGACGTGGCTGGGAAGCTCGTCAGTGCCAGATTATGAAGAAAATTGCAATAGTAATGGTGGCCCACGTTTGCGAGTCCTTATTGTGTGTCAGGCGTGTGTTGAGAGGACTTTGCGAGATAACCTTGTTAGGTAGATAGCATTGTTATAACCACATCACCCCGTGGGATGAGGAGATGAGGCATGCGGGAGCACAGAGGGATTAAATGACTTGCCCCAGGCTCTACAGACAGGAGACAGAACTTTGCCACCATCATTCTCTCTGCGTCTATGATTTAGTAGGCTAACCAGAGTTTGGACTCGATCCTGTTCACTGTGTGGAGTGCTCTGAGGATTTTAAGCAGGGACATAAATAAAATAAGTAAATACAATTGGTGTTTTAAAAGCATCACCGTGGCTACAGTTTATGTTGGGGGAGGTAGGGGAGAAGCCGCCTGGAGATACAGTTGAAAAATGTTTATGTTCTCTACGGAACGTATGCTGATTTTAAAATGAAAGTAGTCCTTAACCTCTCTGTGGTTCAGCTTCCTGATCCGGTAGATGGAAATGATGATGGTCTCTTTCTTACAGGAGCATAAAACAATCAAGTTGCATAAAATTGTACGTGGTAAGCACTCAGTCACCTTCAGCTGTGATGACGATGATGACTGATTGATTGATTTGAAAATTGTGCTTAAGTTTTTAATCTTGTTTTTCTTCTTCTTTTTTTAAAATTTAAAAGTTTTACCGTGGGACTCACGGATCTGACTTCGGTAGCTACAGTACCATGAAATGTTAACCACCCCCTTCTCCCCGCTCCTGTTATTTTGGTTTTTCAGTTTATGGGAAAAACAGACGGAGACTATTATACCCTCGATGACATGTTTGTCTCCAGAGCGGCAGAGAGAGGACATTTCGGTGAAGAGGAAGAGAGCCAGAGGAAAAAAGCCATCGCCGAACATCAGAGTCTTGCTGCCCAGATGGAGAAGTGTCTGTACTGTTTTGACAGCTCTCAGTTTCCCAAGCACCTGATCATTGCGATAGGCATTAAGGTGAGAAACGCCACTCCGATGGCCCTAAGGAAGTGACGCAGTGGGGTGTCCAGGTTTGCCCCTTCCTTCAGACTCTTACAGGACCCTGACATGTCTGTGTCCTCTAATTCTGTGTTGCAAATAGTTTTCTTTTCTGACTTCCCGTGATTCTTGGACTCTTCTCTAGAGCAGTATAAATATTTAGGTGACTCGAAGCTCCCATTTTGTATGATTCTCCTCTTTAGAGGAGCAGCACCGGCCCTGAACTTGCGGGCCGCCCCACCTGGACCCAGGGTCTGGCTCTGACAGTGACCGGCTGTAGGCCCTTATTTTCATGGTTGGCACTTGATTCTTAGTATTCAAATCCCTTCAGAAATACTCCATCTAAAGCAATTGCTGTTTCTTCCCTTACTTTCTCAAAGAACCTGTTTGTTTCTTCAGGGAATATCTCATGATTTGAACATTTTTACCTCGTTTTACTTGTGTATTGAGTCGCTCTCGTAATAATCTGTGAGTTCCGTGAGCGCCTAGCTAACTCTTACTCATCGTGTGCACCAGGCCTGAATCCCACTGTCGACCAAACAGATATCCAGGTTTGTATGTCAGGAATGTTCGTAGTCACTATTTTAATAAACATTAATGACTGCTTAATCACTGGCAATTGTCACTTATTTCAGTAAATATTCGGTGAGTTAATTCTTGTATTAGTTAATTATCCTGTACCCGATATACACCAGGCTGTAATTAGTTCCTGGAGAAAAGTAGACTCGGAGGTACTTGTGGAGCTTGTATCCTAGTAAAATAAGGCAGAAAATAAAGTAATAATTGCCCTGATTGAAGAAAGTGTTGTCAGAAAGCAAATAGAGCAGGGGAATGGGACAAAATGATGGGACCGTGGTTTTCGAGAAGGTGATCTAGAAGGCCCCTGTATGGAGGGGTTTTGGGGAAGACACGAAAGATGGAAGGAACGGGCACCATGAAGATGTGAATGACTGATATTTCAGGAGGGGACGTCTGTGCGTGAGCGCCGTGTCAGTTCAGGAACTAACAGTCCAGGGACTGTGCATATGTGTTTATTTACTAATTTGCTTGTTTCCTGTGTCCACCCTGGCCCCCTCCGCACACACCCCTGCGTATCCAGAGAACTGGTGTGGGCCTTTCCGTTCCGACTCTAGCCATCAGCGTCCTTAGGTTGTTAAGACAGTCAGCTTATTCCTCTTAGGGTTTCTTTCACTTTATTTCTTTACCTACCTTCTTTTTTCCCTTCCAAACTATCAAAAAGGTAAAGGTAAAAATTCCATTTAAAATTTATTCAATTAAAAAACCCCACCATAACCAATTACTTGTATTCATTTTTCTGAATTCTTTTCCAGCCCTTTATAAACATTGACATTTTTGTAATTAGGAAATTATAAATATTTCATTCCTCTTCAATCTGATTCCTACCTTTTAAACGTGTAAGAACAAATTAAACAAAGTAACGCTTAAATTCTTCCTGCTGTGCTTTAGAAGTTTGGAGTATTTGCAGTGGGGTTTTTCGTTTTCCCCACTGCGCTGGAGACAGGCCGGGTCCAGGGGGACACAGACCTTCCGTTAGCTTCCTGCCTTGGGGGCTGCTTCCCCAACGAGGTCTTTCTCTGTTCACTCGTGAAAGCAAACTGCCAGCTGCTGGCTAGTGAACAGATACTTTGTGGTTCTTTTCTTCCACCCCTACTGCTTGTCATCCATGTCTTTCCCCGTTCTTCTCCGTGGTCCTCTTCTGCCGTGAGGTAATCCACACTTTCCAACTAGTCTTGCCTAATGGTATTAAATTCTTCTCTTTGCCTTTCACTTCCTGAGAGTTGGCTGATCTGTTTCTTCCCTCTGGGACTCAGTCTTTTCATTCTGGCTTAATTTTAAGAACTGTTGGAGTCTCTCCTTTCTCCATCTATGCTTTATATTGCTGTCTTTGCTCTCAGAACTGCCATCTACCTTCAGCCTTTCAGCTGTGACTATGTTAATAAAGGAATACTTGAAATATAAGTTAGAAGAAATCTCGTCCATCGTCTGATCAGCTATCCCATCCATTGTCATTAAGTGGAAATAATCACATTGCAAAGCAATTCAGTAATTCTCACTCAGCTTGCATTTCTAATATTTACAGTGAATGTCTTAAATCCACATGTGTTAATGCAGCTATATTAGTGCTCTTTAGAATCACAGACTTAAATAACCTTTGATCGTCAGCTGTTCCTGCTTTCCTCTTCCTTTTTTTAAAAATAGAAGTTATCTATCTACCTCCTCTTAACACTGTGCTTTACTCTTTTTTTGTTAAATAGACTTCGTTGTTTTAGAACAGTTTTAGATTTACAGAAATATTCAGAAGACAGTACTGAGTTCCATATACAGTCTCCAGTGTCTTCTCTTACTAACACCTGACATTAATAAGCAAATTTATAAGTTGTAAATTAGCTACAGCTAATGAATCAGTACTGATATTGTTTTTAATTTTGTCACCAGAAGTCCAGGGCGCTATCCATTGCGCCACAGAGCCACCTTGTTTTTAATTTTGTGTATGGTTTTGATTTTACTGTAAATTTAGGTAAATTTCCATCTCCATTCCTATTTTGTCCTTTCTCAGCAGAATTTTAAACATTTTGCATTATTTTGTTAAATAATAGTATCTGTCATACAAATATTTCTAGCTAAAACCTAACAAAAACAGTAGAAAATAAAAGTAGGCCCCTTTGCAGAATATTATTTATGTTCCTCGTGAACACTGTTTGCTCACTATATACGCACGAATCGACCTTTTTTGTTGGTGTATTTTTAAGACAGTTTGTGTATAGTAGAAAAATAGCACCAGTTTGTAGGTAACGTGTGTATTTAAATAGATAGAACTTAGCAGAGCAGTAAAGCCATACAGGGGGCATTTCCTTTCTCTCTTAGTTGGGTTAATTCTCTTAGCCATTAAGGATAGGAAAACCTGGTTAATAGGCACCAGTTAGACTTCTCTTTCATTACCAAGCCGTGTGTCGTTTCATTCTTGCCCCAAATTGTGTTATATGTTGGAAGCATATAACTTTCTCAGATCAAGGGTAAAGTGTGTCATTCATTTTGCCCTTGGGTACGCTTAGTCTCAGAAATGCATAGAGCAGTTAAAATTGAGACTTGTGCTGTAAATTTCCATTTTATTAAAACCTGTCTCCATGGCTTATAAAAGTATTTTAAAAATATCAGATATCTTTAAAAACCTTAAAGTAAAATATATTGCTTGTAAACAAGTGTGCCGTATTAAATGTTAACCACGTTTCCCATGGCTCCTTGGTCACAGCCAAGAATAAATACAGTAATGTTTCACTTTGCAACTTTTCCCCCCGTAGGTTTACTTATGTTTACCCAACGTCCGGTCTCTTACGGAGGGGCACTGCCTGATTGTCCCTTTGCAACACCACAGAGCCGCCACCTTCCTGGACGAAGACGTCTGGGAGGAGATGCAGGTCAGCATGGTGGTCGCGTCCCCGTCACCCGCACGAGCAGGTTTTACAGACTGTTCTCGATCACTCCCGGGGGGGTTCTCTTCTGCCTTTAGGCAGCGGTTTTCCTTTCTGAACTTACACCTCTGTATACACTTCCCTGGTCGTGTGCTTCTGCGGACCACGTTCTCACCACTCACCACCTTTTTAGTCTGTTTCCCTCATGTACTCACGGTTTTGAAAGTTTTTTTAAAAAAAACTTTATTGAGATATGATCGATGTATACCATGACCAGTTTCAGGGGTACAACTGAAAGCTTTGGCGTACTAAACAAACTGTGACAAAGTAGTAAATATTTTCACCTAAAAAATCAAGGTAAGATTTCTAATCTGCTTTTGTGGAGCACGAAATAATCGTTCTTGACACAGTAAGCTAATAAATTACAGCCGAAAGGAAAGAGGTTTTCAGATAATAAAAAATTTTGGCAGTCAGAGATTCATATTCAACAGTTACCATATTTTCCTGTAACAGAATTGGCCTCTGCTGCTGTGATTTTGCTATTGGCCTTTATTTTTATACTTTTCCCTTTATTACCTGGCCCAACTTTTGGATTCAAGATTTTTCTTCTTTTCCCTTCCCTTCCTTTCCCTTCCCTTCCCTACTTTTCCCTTCCCTTCCTTTCCCTTCCCTTCCCTACTTTTCCCTTCCCTTCCCTTCCCTACCCTCCCCTTTCCTTCCCTCCCGGTCCCTCCCTCCCCTCCGCTCTCCTCTTCTCCCTTCCCCTCTCCTTCCCTTCCCTTCCCTTCCTTTCCATTCCATCTTCCTTTTCCACTTCCCTTACCCCTCCCTTCTCCTTTCCCTTCCCTTCCCTTCTTTCTTTTTGTGGCTGATGCTGCAAGAAACCGAAAGGCACAACATGGGTGAAATTGCTGCTGGATTATTCCAAGACCTCATAATGACCCAAAAAGAAAAGAAAGAAAAGTCTCATTTTTCTAATGCTTGACAGCTGAATAGGGGTTACAGGGACCCCTAGTTAGAAAATGTGAAAATTGAAGACTTCAAAACAGTCTCTGTGCTGGTCTTTGCATAATGCTGATAAAGATGCCAAAAGAGGAGGTATTTTGACTGCATATTATGAAATTCCGTCTTTTACTCATTGTAATCTTTATGTTTATGCTGTGAAAGTGAAGGGCAGACTGTTTTCATGCATGTGTGGCCAGGCATGGGTAAGAATGTGGACAAATATACTTGATGTGGAAAAAAAACGTTTTTCTAGTAGTGGATGCCAGTGCAGTAAATAATTTAAAGTGGAAGTATGCAAATTTGGTGTTTAGAATTATTTTGAGACTTTTCTGGAATGTCTTTTTAAAAATTTATACATGCAAAACTGATTTAACTTAGAGCAAAATACCGTGCCAAAAAGATTTTAAGTAATACAGGAATCTAGTCTGTGTGTTTTATATTTTTGTAAGAAATTAAGCTACTTGATGGAAAACACTGAGGTGGATAAAGAAGAAATGTACTCACTCAGTAGACATTGAGTACATGAATGTAGACCCTCCCGGCGTCCTGAGAAATGCAGAGATAAAATCATTAATTCTACCCAAAGGTATGGTATATTGTCAAGTTACATTACAGTTCAGTGGATTTTGGGAGCTATCTGCACTATGGAAAATTGAACGAGAGAGGAAAGCCAAGTTATTTTACACAGAGAATAGCATTTTCGGCTTTTTGTGTGATAAAAGAATTAGTTGTTACAGGTTGTAAATTAGTGTAAGACAGTGAGCAAATGAAGTATTTGAATTGTAGCTTATATAAAGAAATGTAGCTTTCGGGAATTTTGTTCTTACCTTCAGATATGTACGGAAGTTCAAGTTGGGGCACTTGGTTGGCTCAGTCAGAGGAGCATGTGGCTCTTGATTTTGGGGTTTGAGTTTGAGCTCCATGTTGGGTGTAGAGATTACTTAAAAAATCTTTTTTTTTTTAATTAATTTATTGTCAAATTGGTTTCCATACAATACCCAGTGCTCATCCCAACAAGTGCCCTCCCCAGTACCCACCACCCTCTCTCCCGTCTCCCATATCCCCCTCAACCCTCAGTTTGTTCTTAGTATTTAAGATTCTCTTATATTTTGTCTCCCTCCCTCTCTGTGGCTTTTTTTCCCACCTCTTCCCCTCCCCCATGGTTTTCTGCTAGGTGTCTCAAAATCCATCTGTGCGTGGAAACATATGGTATCTGTCTTTCTCTGCCTGACTTATTTCACTTAGAATAATACCCTCCAGTTCCATCCATGTTGCTACACATGGCCAGATTTCATTCTTCCTCATTGCTGCATAGTAGTCCATTGTGTATATATACCACATCTTCTTTATCCATTCGTCAGTTGATGGACAGTTAGTCTCTTTCTTGAAAAAATTTTTTAAAAATTTCAAATTAATCACACCCTGATAAATGTCCTTATGGTTATTCCCCCCTCCTAGAGAATATTTAACAAAGATATTTGACTTAGGAAAAAAATACTGTTTAGAAATGCAGGAGCCACTCTTAAGTGATTTTTATCTCCATCTTCTAGTAACATTTAAATTTACCTTTAGATCTTATAGTTAATAGAAAATGTAAAAATAAGTTTCAGCGCAGCATATGGGATTAATCACAGATTTTGAATGAATAAGAGCCAGATTTTTTACTTTCATTAAATATACAGGGAAACTTGGTCCCCTTTAAAGTTATTATCAGTTTGACACATAGATTTGAACTTATGTTATAGTCAGATGCCACGGATCCAATTTTAAACATTCCAAATTAGCAGTGTGGTGGTGGGGTCATTACCTACAGTGGGCTTCCCTGCTGGGTGGTGTGATGGGGTCATTTCCCTGGGAAACCTCCAGTACTGCCCCCGTAGGTCTTTTCCTGGGGGCGATCAGACTCTCCAGAGACAGCTCTTTCCCTCTCTCACCTGGTGCATCTAAGACACTTTGCTCCTGTTCTGGCAGCTGCATGGGGGAAGAAGGCTGGGGTGGCAGAGTTTAAACACTATGTAACATTTCCTGTAATGCCCCCATTTTCAGACCGCATACTCTCAATTGTGTCTGGTTTTGCCGGCTCAGCAACCCTACTGTTTACCTTCCCCCAAAGAATAACTGTGTAGTGTTCTGCCAGTGTTAAGAGTGTCAGCGTGTTAATTGCTTTTTTCAAAAGACTTTCATCTATACCTTCACTCTCCTTCTGTAACTGCTTGGTGCTGCCGAGTTCCTGAGCCTTTCCAGGGTTCTGCAGTGAGGCCTGGCTGTCTTCTCTGCAACCCCTGTTAATCTCCTCCTGCCACATCAGCCCGGTGTGAGCCACCTTGCTCGTGTTTAAGTCAGATATTTTGAAGTGATCTGATTTCCAGTGAAGCTTCTCTCATTCTCTTTGTTCTGGTAATTTGAGCTGTTTTGAAAATTACTTGAATGTAATTTTTGAGTGGCCACTTCATGAAGGGCACAGTTAAATATTTGTATTCTATATCATAACATTTATCTCTGGATAACTTTATCTTTAGACATGTTCTATTTAGAAAACTTGAATACATTATAGTATTAATATTATATGATCAGCCTTACATAGCTTTGATATTTTCAAGTAAAATACTTTAATTTTCATTTCAAAAATGTTTACTTCTGTATACGCAGATTGTTATAAATACCCCTTCTTGATACAAAGTAAGAATTGCAAAGCTCTAGTATAGTTTACTTAAAAATATTGTTAGGAATTTTAGTCCAGATTTCTTAACTAAAATGAGGAATGGCACGTGAGAAATGTAGAAAATAGTGATTACCCAGTGGGTGGAGTTTTTTCTACTAGAAAAATGGGAATTTTATCTCATCCTTATAACCTGGGGATCTGTATCTCTCTGAGGCCTAAAATAGTTTGGAATCTTATAATAATGAACTAAAAACCTTTCTTCAATGTTCGGTTGTCGTGTAGCTTGAAGATATTATTTAAATACATATAGCGTATGTGTTAGACGGACCTTCGGGAAGATCCTGCTTTAGTGGAGTAAGTAACCTCAAATTATCATATTAAATTCCTACTGAAAAATTTTTTTAATGTTTGTTTATTTTTGAGAGAGAGAGCGAGCGAGCATGAGCCAGGGAGAGGCAGAGAAAGGGAGGCACAGAATATAAGCAGGCTCCGGGCTCTGAGCTGTCAGCACAGAGCCTGATGTGGGGCTCGAACTTGTGAATTGTGAGGTCACGACCTGAGCCAAAGTTGGATGCTTAACCGACTGAGACACCCAGGCGCCCCATTAAACTTGTATTTTTAAATTATAGATTTTTAATGGAGAGAGAAGTACTTCTGTGTTTGTGTGTGTCCTCCTCGAATGATGCTTAATGTTATTATAATAGTGAACCTTGCATCACTACTAATTTAGTACCTTTGAGTTCACCTTTGTGATTCATGACATCTGGAGTCTGTCTTCCTCACTGTTGTCCAGATGGCATCTAGAACAAGCCTCAAAACAGTTAAACCAGGAAAGGGCTATGGACAAGCTCGAAAATAAGGAAGGTGTGAGATAATGTCACATCGTGGGGCTGCTGCTGCTTTTTTCGACTTTCTCCCTTCTTCAAAGAAGTTCAGTTTTCAAATACGTAGTTGTACTCCAGCAATGGTTTTGCTGTTTCTGGCCTTTAAGATTATCTTACCACTGCACTAGTTAATGAAATAAATAATAGTTAATTGAAAATATTCATAATAAAGAAAAATTCACAAACAGTAACAGTTAAGAAAGTAGAGACAGTCTAAAAAACTATGTTATGAAACCAGATTTATATATTTTTCCCATTTGTTTTGTTTTTTAAGTGTATCGTGCATGTGATACTAGGGCTGTGAAGGTAACTGTTGGGATAAACAACAGAGCTGGGGGGGGCGGAACGGATGAACTGTCGTCACTTCCTGGCTCAGCATTGTCCGTCTTATCACCGACATCTGTGAATCATCCTTTGAACAGTGTTCACTGCTGTTGCAAACGAAACCTAACTCACAGTGCTCGAGACAGCAAAAGCTAATTTCTCAGGTCGTTCCCAGGGCAGATCACGCCCAGACATTTAATCTGGTGTCCAGGCTCCTTCCGTCATCAGGCTCTTCCATGACGGGGTCCTCTCTCAGGACCTTCCTGAACCTTGAATGGAAGAAAATGCATACAAGAAGGCACACCGCTCCTTCACTGTTTCAAGTCACACATAAGTCACTTGTCCCCATTAACACGTATCATTTCTAGATGCATTCCATTGCCCAGAATTAAATATGTCCCCACCTAAGTCCCAGAGAGGCTGGGAAATCTAGTCTTCTTGTTTGCCCAGGAAGAGCAAAGTGAAACAGTTTCGTGAACACGGCTTTTCTTGAGAAGGTTTGTTGTCTGCAGAAAACCGATTGGGGCCATGGCAGCTATAAAATTTGAACGATCAGTTATACCATGTAGATACCTATACCAGTATTTTATATTTTATTTTTTTTGTCGTAATTTAACCTCAGTTGTGTGTGCACTGTCTCCACTAATTTGATTTTATAAAATATAGTACCAAAGTCAGAGGATTTTTTGAAAGGGAAACAATCCCTTTATCATCATCTCTAATCTAGCTAACAAGTCACCTTAGAATGAGCTTGTAGGGGGAAATTCTGCAGCCCCTTAGGCTATTAGCCAAGACTTTAACAACCAATGAAGTCTCTAAAAGAGACTTTGCTGAACTTCTCTACTGCTGTGGTCAGAAATGAAAAGCAAATCCTCTATCTCTTGCTTACTAGTATCTTTGTAGTTTACTCGTTATAATTATTGTGTTTCCTTTTTTTACTACTTGCTCTTTTTTTATGAAAGGAGTACAAATGGAAACGTGACAAGTGATCGCTGGTGAGTGGTCATTGGAGGAGGCCTGGTATAGTCCTGGACCCCCGCCCCCCCAGGCAGCAGTAATAAGTAGCTTCTCCCCTTTTCGTGTGTCACTAGAGGCCGAGTGGGGAAGTGGAACAGCTGTGTGCACAGGACAGTCACTAGGCAGTGTCTGAGCCACACTCTGGCTCAGTCTCCAGGGAGTTAGGCCGAGCACAAACCAGGAACCTCAAAACGTGATGTGATTCCATCCGTAGGGCACTCTTGAAATGGTAGAATTAAAGAAATGGAGAACACGGTCGAGGTTTCGCCGATGTGTTGGGAGGGGGTGTGGCTGGGAGGGCTCCTTATCGTGCTGGAATTGCTCCGTGTCTTCACCGTGTCCATGTTAATATCCTGGGTGTGATGCCGTACTGCGGTTTTCGTAAGATGCTACCGATCGGGGAAAACTGGGGCAGAGGTATATGGGGTCTCTGTATTTTCTACATGTGATCTGTAGTCCTAATTGGACAATTGAATTAAATTATTGAAAAGTTACAAATCAGCTGGTAAATCTAAATAAAAAATGTTTCATAAATAAACTTATAAAGGTGGGGGAGGTGCCGTGGTGGCTCAGTCAGTTAAGTGTCCCAATCTTGGTTTGGCTCACGTCATGATGTCCCCTGAGATCGAGCCCCGTGTCAGGCTCTGCACTGACAGCACGGAACGTCCTTGGGACTTTTCTCTCTCCCTCTCTACCTCTTGTGCTCTCTCTCTCTCAAAAATAAATAAATAAACTTTAAAAAAAAATAAAAATATCTTTCTTCCCACTACTTAGACAAATATACTAACACTTTATAAAGATATAATAAATATGTGACACTCTACATGGCCACGTTTGAATTTAGAATTCTTAGACACCTTGGTAGTGTGGGGGAGTCGGCTTCTGGCTCCCAGTCTTCAGCCTGGTCCCCTTTCTTCTAAGCCCTGGCTTCATCCTGACCGAAAGGGATGCCATGTGCATTCCTGTGAACATCCAGATGACATGACCATGACTGTATTCCAGGCCTCAGGGTGTGAAATAAATAAGTATGTAAATAAGTAGAAAATAGTGAAAAGTAGGGGTTTTATAATAATGCTGAATCCTTTGGGGAAAAGAAACACTCTTACTCTTCCACTGTAGTAGATTTGACTTTCATACACTTGGTAGGGCATGATTGTATGTGGAAATAGGGGACGCTTGAGTATACACGGTCCAAGTGCAGGGCCAGCAGACTTGTGTGGGAGCCAGCGGGTGAAGATGGTGTGAGCCTAGGGCGGTACTTGGAAGAGAGTTCCACACCCACCTTCCAGGAGCGCCTTCTGTGCCTCATGGAAGTTTTCCTCTGATATTACCGTCCATTCTGCATATTTTACTCCTTGAGTTTGATTTTATCTCTTCCTTTTCTTATTTTAGTTTATCAGAACATTTCCAATATAGGCACAAAACTGTGCAGAGTAAGTTTCAGTTTAAAAAGAAAAGTTGCTTAAAAATGTGAAATGACGTAGTAGATTTAGAAAGTCAAGTCACGGTAAGTTAACAGTACGGAATCTGAACACTGTCGCCATTTATTTTTTATTTTAAAGGGATTTACTGTACCTTTTGTTGTTTTCATATTTTGTCTCTACGTGTTTTAGTTATCTCACCATTTTACTTTCTTCAGATGTTTCGGAAATCATTGGTAAAGATGTTTGAAGATAGAGGGTTGGACTGCATCTTTTTAGAAACTAACATGAGCATGAGGAAGCAGTACCATATGGTTTACGAGTGTGTTCCTCTCCCAAAGGAAGTGGGCGACATGGCCCCCATCTACTTTAAGGTATTTCTGGATGGTTTCGCGTGCATCCTTTTCCATGACAGTGCTGTTTTATGAACATGGTTATCTTTTTTCTTGTGTTTTTTTCTCCCTGTATACTAATATCAAACTTTCTATAAAGAAATGCAATAAAGCACAAAAAAATTGTGCTGTGTAAATTTCTGTAGAGAGCAATTTGAGATCTTGACCTTTAAAAAGCACGCTTATTTGTAAGTATGAATATACGGTCGAATGGCAATTTATAATTTCTATTTTAAGTTTTCACTTCTCAAATGAAAAATCAGGGTTTTACCTTGAAGTACTTTCAAGTCAAAATTATAGTCATAATTCTAGAAAACTTACTGAAATTCACGAGAGCTGGAGAGTGTTCCATACAACTATTCCACGTTATAATTGCTGTTACTGTTCTTTTAGTATATAATACCACATCACGCTCTTTGTAAGAAGAAACTAGTATCTAACCTTGACATACATTTTGGACATAATCACGAGCTCTTACAAAATAGCATGGTTTTGAGGCTGACCTGAATACAGTATAATTTATAGGCTTAATATAAATGCAGGTGTAGAACCATATATGAAATAGTAACATGTACAGTAAAAAATGGAGGCAATGTTTTGTGAAGTGATGTAGGGAGACTTTCCAATGTCACATTTAGACGATACAGGATGGGAAGTTTATTCGTGGACTGGACATCCCTGTACAAAGGATGGTGAGACTTGTTGAGGTTAATGAGATGGTGAAAATCTACTTTCTCTCTAGAGATTTATAAAAACAACTTGATTATTTGATTTTAAGAATTATACTAGTAATGTAGGAGAAAGAGCCAGATAATCTTGCTAGTTGTGTGTTAAGTAAAATCACTTAGGAAAGAGATTTTTACAGTTTTCTTCTCTTTTTTTTTTTTTTTGGTATTTCCTCAGTAGAGTCTTAGGTGATTGTGACCATAGGCATTGAGGTAATAGGGCATGTAAGCAACCACTGTTGTACATGTTGGGTGACAGAAATGTCATCACTTAGAATGGTGTGTCACTTTTCTACCCTAAACCTTTTATTTGATTTCCTTCAGTTTTATACTGAATGTGCTACATTATAGTGTCAACACCGGTGCCCCCCTATGCCTTTTGAATATGGACCGCAGTGTATCTGATGCTTCTAAACCGTGCTTATTTGAATGCTAATTTTATGTTAAAAATTTGCTTCATTAATAATGATAACTGTAGAGAAATGAGAGTAGTTGATACTCATCATCCTGGTTTTTCTGTTAAATACTTCTTTACCATAAATAGTAAATAGTCCTGTTGCTTAGCCTCGGAAGTCTTATGCCATATCTATGTATTTTTTTCCCTGCATTTTTACTTCTTTGTAATAGGGCCAGATAGTTCAAGCACTTGGTTGCCAGAAAGCATATAAATTACTCTTTTGAGAAAAGGGCAGTAAAACTAAACAAATTTATTTGAGTAGATTTCTATGAATGAGATAAGGAAGTTGTGAACTTTTATGTTTGTAAACTTATGTTTAAATTAAATTGTTTAGGCTTATCAAGGATTGTATTTGTTATGTAAATTTGGCCTAAAGTTTGTACAAAAATTAAGAATGAGTAAAATAATATTTTAGTACAAGAATTAGGAGTGAATAAATAATACTATCTTTGTCCTAAAGATAGGACTTTTAAAAAAATTAAGAAGGTCCAATAATAAATAACAAACCTATAGCCCATTTAAAATAATGAGTTACCCACCATGTATATCTGCGATTAATTCACTATATTACTTTATTTTTAAACTGTCTCTTTGTATTTGCTTATAAACTATTTTTTCATTAATAAATGGCTGTTTCTTAGAAAGCCATAATGGAGTCTGATGAAGAATGGTCTATGAACAAGAAATTGATCGATCTCTCTTCAAAAGATATCAGAAAGTCTGTAAGTATCTCTGTTTCTTGCCCCTGGTATGAGAAATGATCCCAGTGTTTAGGCTCTTCATTAATTCTCACATCTTTCTTGAGAAAGAGACCATTTAGCTGAGTGGCCAAAGGTGAAGTAAGTTAATCCTATGAGTAAGAAATTATTTTCATTCTTCTTGGTCTAGCAGATGCTCCTTTGCTCAGATGCTTATGTGAATGTTGGTTCCCGACCTCCTGGCGCTGTGCCGTTGTGGTGCCTGTAACTGGCTGTGACCGCATCAGACTCTGCCGTAGGAGCTCCTGTCATGGGCTTCTCAGCCTCTGTGGAACAAGTGGGCAGAGGGACCTTCTTGTTACTCGAATTACAATGAGGGAAACATTTTCCTGGAGGTCTGTTTGGTTTTGGAACTCATTTTTTTTTCTTATACAAAGATTACCTGTTAATGTCCCTTAAAACAGTGGCTAAGTTAGATTATGGGTCCATTTTTCTTGAGGAGAGTTTCCTAACCGTGCTTCACAGCCTATTCGATCTGCAGATCAGCTTTTAGACACGTTACACACACGCTGAGTCCTTCTGCAAGGACCTCTCTCTTTTCTAAAAATCAGAGATATAATAGACCTTGTTCTTCTGTTCAAAACACACTTTACTATACAGCTGTTGACTGAGCGAGGGCTGGTTACCAGGCACTGTTCGTGTTTTATACGTGCGGAAACAGAACAGGAGATGCCGACTCGGCGGGGGGCAGGGTCGGGGCCTCCAGCCTCTGCGCTGAGTCATCCCTCTGCCTCTGTGTATAAATGGTGTGTTATTGGAACGCAGCTACACTAGTTTGTTAGGCGCTGTTTTTGGAAGCTTTCACACCCCAAGGGCAGAGTGGAGAGCTGCAACAGAGACTATGTAATCTTCAAAGCCCAAAATATTTTATTTAAATTCAGACTTTTATACGTTTCCTTAAGTGTGCTGATCCTTGTTCTAGTAGCCGACACTAGATTATTTTCTTCTGTTTATTCTTCTTGGAAAGCCAGAGTCCTGATACAAGTGACTGGTGAGATATCTCATTGCTTTTATTATGTCGTACTCAAAAGTACGATTGACATTTCATTGCATTACTGAAGATAGGTTTAATACAAAGGTAAAACATTGTCTATAGTCTTCTTTTCTCCCCTTGCTGGCGTATTGGGCCAGACAGTGTATTAATCCCCCTCCCCTTATCAAATGTCCTCTTCACTTCTGTCATCCATGAGTCTCTAAAAAATGGTATCTAGGGTCCCCTGGGTGGCTCCGTCGGTTGAGTGTCCCACTCTTGATTTCGGCTCTGGTCATGAATCCAGGGTCCTGGGATCAAGCCCTGTGTCGGGTTCTGCACTGAGCGTGGAGCCTGCTTAAGATTCTCTCTCTCTCTCTCTCTCTCTCTCTCTCTGCCCCCTCCCCTGCTTGCACGCTCCCCCCCATCTCTCTAAAAGAAAGAAAAAGGTATCTAATGCACACACATCTGTCGTGCCTGCGTTCTTCACTTCTCATAATCTCCGTTGCCATTAGATATTCTTTCACAACATGATTTTAATGGCATTTGAAAGTACTTCAAAGTAGAAGTTTTTAAAGAAAAGTATTATTCTCCATTTGCTACCCTGCATATGCAGTTTTCTTCCTGGCGAAGCATCTAGTACCTATTCTAAGTTTGTTTTTTTAAAACGTGCACTGTATTTGAGTTAAATACCTAGAGAGTTTTAATATTTTAACTTAACTCACATGGAAAACAAGAAACAGATGTGCGCCTTTGTAGGAACAGCCACTGTGTTTTCTACTCGGAAGCATCGGAGAGATCCCAGCAGTTGCCCTTCTAAGTCGTCACTGAGTATCTGAGAGTCACAGCAGACAGGGAGTGAGCCCGATGATGACTCTGGTCGCTTTTGGCTCTGGGATTCGCTAATTATGTGGATGGAATTGTGAAGAGAACTTGAGTCTGAGGAGTAATTCCAAAGGAGGTCACTTTTTAGGCTAACAAGCTTTCCAGTGGCTTTTTAAAATGATTAAAGTGTTTCTGAGCATGAAGTGAACAATCTTCACTTATTTTAATGTTATTTGTATTCTGGAAGAACCTCATTATACTTATTTTTAAAGCTCTGTCTCCTTGGTAGTTTAATAACATGTTTTACCTGCTTCCTGGGTGAGGCCATTTTTTTTTTCTTTTTTTTTTTCCTAGTGGAGTCTTGACTTCTGGTAGAGATCCACATACTGGTAGTTCATTCTGATTCTTCATTGATTTGTGTTTCTCTGCTGTAAGTGTGAGCTCTTTTTTTTATGCCCGTTTGTTCTCTTTCTGGGCCCTGATGTCTTTGCACTTGTGTGATGTTTGTGGAAATACACAGGGAAGCCTGTCTCTGTGTGTTCAGTGCAGAGGAGTGGTGTGTTTTCAGCTCACTTCTCCACAGCAGTGATCACTTTTCACAAGGCTATGATCTTGAGATTCACGTGAATTCTGTTTGAAGTTTTCAGTATTATAATTTTAAGTTTATTTTTTCGATAACTGTATTTAAAACACACCTAACACATTTAGGGATTTTTAAAACTGAGGAAAGTCCGTATCAAGGAAAGAGACCTTCAAACTCAAGGACAGTTACAGCAAATCAGGAGTAACCCCTGGAATATCGAAAGGGGCAAATTCAAATATTACTGTTTTGTTGTTGTTGTTATTGTTTACCATCAATAAAATGTTTTGCTGTAATTCTGTCACTGTCTCTCAAGAGTGATACCAGAGGTGCTGCCCTCTATCTGGTCGAGGCAGGAAAAGCAAAGTGCTAAGTGTGCACACGCTTCGATGCGAGAGCCTTCACGGCGCCTGCTGACACACAACCGTTCTGACAGGACAGGCGCCGTCCCCCAGCAGCCGCGGTGAGGTCCCCCAGCAGCCACAGTGAGAGACACACGGGCTCGTGGCAGCCCCTGCTCCTTGCGGAGTGTTGTGTGTTTACTGTGCCATCTCGGCGCTTCTGTTCTGAGTTGTTGGGTCACTTGGCGTGGATGTTCATTCCCTCCTGGTGGCGTAACGACACAGACTTACTGTCACAGGTATGAAACGTGCACACTGGACTGAAATCAAGGTGTTGGCAAGTGGCATTCCTTCTGGAAGGAAGACTCCGTTCCTTCCCTTCCCTCTTCTAGAAGCCAGTCGAGGCTCATTTCTTCGTCTTCAGTTCCAGCAGTGTGAGATCTTCTGGTTTTCTCTGACACTGACTCTCCTGACTCTTACTTACGAGTATCCTTTTGAGCGCATTGGGCCCATGAGGGTAACCCAGGGTATCTCCTCATTTCAGTACCGTAAACTAGCTGCATGTGTGAAGTCCCTCTTCCGTATAAGGTAGTATGTCCATGGCAGATAGAGGATTAGAACCTTAACATATTCCAGGGGCCATTTTCCTACCAAGTACAATACGATACAGACAAAAGGCACGGGCCCCATCCTCACAGATTGCTTCCTCAAGTCCCCTCTCCTTTGCAGTCCTGTCCGGTAGTCGGGGTGGTTCCATGATTTTGTTTTAGCCGTTCACGTTCACGCCTCACGTCCGATGCTGCATGTCACATAGCAGAGCTATTCTTAGGGAGCCCTCCGTCCTTTTTTCTTTGACCACCATGTTTGCACAAAGCCCTGTTGTTTGGAAGCCAGGAAAGACAGTAATATTTGAACGACCTTCTCTGTGCAAGGCCCTGGATGTGCATTTTCTGGTTCATCCTCGCAGCAAACCTCTTAGCTCTTCATATGTCTCACGAGGCCAGAGATGGTCAACGACTGGCCTGGGCCACGTGGGCGTAAGGTTCAGAGCTGTGATTAGAAGCCTTCTCCGTCTCTTGACTTTAGTTTTTCCTGTCTTGTTTATCCTATTTCAAAAATGTAAAAATATAAAAAAATATATAAATCCATAGAACAGTAACCCATTTCTCTGCATTTGATGTTATCTACTGCTTTGTAAACTAATTTTTTTACTTAGGCTTTTCCTGTAACGTGAGCACCTCTTTGTAAGCCCTGATTTTAACTGCTTTCTGTTGTTTCACGATGATCCCTCTCTTTCCACCGTACTGTCCTGTCTCCTCCCAAGTCGTGCCTTCTTAAGAACACAACATAAAATAACTTACAGTGAAATAGACATATGGGATTCAGGGCCATAATGAGCGTGTGTGTGTGTGTGTGTGTGTGTGTGTGTAAGGAGAGAGAAAAGATCATAGTTAATCCTGGAGATACTTTGAAATGAGGTTGGTTAACTAAGTGTTGTTAGACCCATTTCACTAGTTAAGAAAAAATTATGATTGGGTTTAATTTATCTTTGATAAAGAAATGGTAGTAAAATATTATGAGCAAAGCTCTAAGCATATGGTTAGGCCTTTCTTCCTGTTCTGCTTTGTGAGGGAAATATAGGAATGATATCCTTATTTTCTGTGTAGTTGAGTGAAAATTATTCTGCTGTTTCATATAGAAAAACAGTAAGTACCTTTTCTTGCTGTTTTCCCCAAAGACAGGAAAAAAATTGGTTTTGATGATAACTGCTGGACGTCCTGAAGAGCTCTCTGGCTGAAAGGCTACGAGATGAAATGTTTGACTCTGAAAGTTAGGTCCCTGCCTGAGTATTTCTAGAACTGGAGATTTATTATATACTTTTGTCATGAAAGGTGGCCTAACTACCGCCGTATCCTAGAGCAGGAGAAGAGATTCCGCAGAACTTTCTGATTCCAGGCTGTGCTCATGTGTGATTTATCTGTTTACTTAGGTACCCAGAGGCTTACCTTACTTCTCTGTGGATTTTGGCCTCCAAGGAGGGTTTGCCCACGTCATTGAAGATCAACACAAGTTTCCTCATTACTTTGGGAAGGTATGCTCACAAGTTTGATAAAATTCCAGAGTGTAGCATTTTGGTAGCACTTTTCTTTGAAAGGGAAGTCAATACTTTGGGCACAATATAGAGTGAAGTTGGTGAGTGCTGTTCCACCCCGGTATTAGAGTGAGAACCTAAAAGCTGCCAATAAAAATACCCCAGACTGTTTGTAACAGTCAGGAATGCCCCTTTGGAACCCAACGCTTACTGACACCGTCACGAGTGAGCGTAGCGTTTTCCTGTGGAGACAGCCAGCCTTGTGCCGCAAAGGGTGACACTCTAGACACTAGGAGTGCGTTCGCTCGTGGTGTCTCCGCTTTGTGGATGCTGTCCTTCCTTTCGTCTCACCGATGGAGGACCCAGGCTTCAGACAGGTCACGTGACCCGGTCACAGTCACACGCGAGTCAGGGACAGAACCAGTACCTGCTCTCGTGCCCGGTTGCACCCAAGAACGGATGACGTCATGTCTGCACTCACAACGCAGCACCACGTGCTCCCAGAAGAATGTACGACTGTCCTTTCACACAGTTTCTGGGCAGATGTCTGCGTGGCGGTCGTAGATTGCCAGTCATTCTTTTCACTCCTGGGGGTGTAGCCCACAAAGTCAGGTCCACTGCATATCTGGGAAGTATGTGAGGTCGCGTCAGGCACTGGAATGAAATTAGTGTGGCCGCTGAAACAGTCAAAAGAAATCTGGGCAGTAATAGTTCTAGAAGTGACCTTTGAATCGAGTCTGGCTCAGGCCTCGCTGCTCATACCGTCCTCTGGCTAGAGGAGCCTCGTGAACTTTGCCCAGGGGCCCCCTTCTCCCTCCTCACTCTCGTCTCCCCTCTACGCCTGTCCGCTACCGCAAGTAGCCACGCCACAGGAGGAATCTGAGCCCCAGAGGTTCGGATTCACGACTGTTCATTCTGTTGCCTTTAAAATGTGTTAGTCAGAGGCCCCAAATCACATACATCTTTGAACTGTTGGGATCTAGTACAGCAACTTGTTTGAGAAAATTTCAGGATTCTTTTTCTGGAGTTAATTAGAAAGAAATTTGTTTTCACTGCTCTGAAAACTCCTTTTGTTTTATTCAATAGAACTTTATAACTGAAAGGTCTCAGACTGAATTCCTTCCCTCCTCCTCCTTCCTTCCTTCCTTCCTTTCTTCCTTTCAACTTGATTCTTTTGAAAACACAAAGTAGAACATCCATTTTTTACTTCTGTAAATTTAATTGGGAGATTGCAAATGTTACGCCTGTATTGTGGTTTATGTGATACCGTTTAAGAGGAAAACTTCCTCAGTTAGCATTGCATCGCTGATCCATTTCCCCTCAAATTTGCTTTTCAAGAAACGGCCTGTGAGCCCTAGAACTCCCTTCAGCCTGCTGCCTTAGCGAGTGCTCAGAGAGCAGGCGGGGAAGGTCTCTTCCATTCACAGCTGCTTCTGCGGCCACGCCTCAGTCCTGTATGGCACACATAAGGCGAAACCCGATGGCTCACGGAGACAGTGTCAGGCCAGTTCACAAACTAGGCTTGCTGAGACTGCGTTGCTTACGTGGGCCGATGCCGAGAAAACTCTCGCATTCCAGCATTCAGTCTAAATTTATTGTGTTTTCTATATATTATTGTCTCTGTTGGTCCCTTTATTTCTGTTTCCCAGCGAAGGAGGTTCCCATTTACACGAAGCTTTTTCTGATTTATCCAACAACCAGAATCTTCTTTTTTTTTTTTTCTCGAGTCTCCATATAGTCTGCCGTGGCATTTATGTCCTCTGCTTTCTAAGACAGTTCTTTGCGTACTTGGGTTATTATTCTGGTCCCAGCACAGGCCCACATTCCGTTAGGAGTTCCTTGAAGACAGGTAGATGTATGTTACTTATCTTTGTATCCCCTACGACAGTTGGTACTGGCCTGTACACGGTACGTCCCCGGGGTAAAAACGTAAAGCCTCAGGCCAGGAGCTCACCACACAGCCCCGTGGAAGTAGACCGAACATGCAGAGTCGGGCCCTCAGCCCAGCGTTGTCCTGTGTCGCCATACCACCCTCCCCGTCAGCACCGCGCGTCTCCCCATATCCCGTGTACCTGGGTGCTCACGGGCATAGATCACATTGCTTTCTGTGACTGGCAGCACAGGCAGAGGGTCGTGAAGGAGGTCATCTGGGATAGTAAAAGCAGACTGACCAGACTCCATTTCTTGTAGGGGTTCGGAACGTGACTCTTAGGAGAAGGCGATTTATACTTTTTAATTCTTGGTTTATTTAGGTTAGTATCAAAATATGGTTGTTTCCTAAATAAAGATCTCCAGCCAATAGTAGTAGAAACTGGCTTATAAATATAAGGGGATAGGGGAGAGAATATTAGCCTGAGATTCAACTGCAGTCCGACGCCAGAGTTAATGATTGCTGCGTGTCGGTTAACTTTTTCTCCCTACTGGTTACCAGAACAGCTCATAAGGACCTAATTAATTAAACGTCGCTCTCTCCTCCTCCCCTTTGCGCCTCTCTGGTAAATGTACTAACAAGTAACAGAACAGACAAAGAGCACGACAAGAGATAAAGCTAGCAGTGCTAGAATTAGAGGGCTTGCATAGTTAGAACTAATCGAAAACAAGATTTTTCCCAAGTTTTCATTTAAATTCCAGCTAGTTAACATATAGTGCAATATCAGTTTTAGGTATAGAATTTAGCGATTGGTCATTTACACACAACACCCTGTGCTCATCACAGCAAGTGCCCTCCTTAATCCCCATCATCTGTTTCCTCCATCCCTCAGCCACCTCCCCTCTGGTGCCATCAGAGTAATCTCTGCAGTTAACTATCTGTTTCTTGGTTTGCCTCTCTTTTCTTCCCCCCATGCTCTTTTGTTTTGTTTTATTTCTTAAGTCCCACATATAAGTGAAGTTGTAGGAATTTGTCTTTCTCTGCTTCACTTATGTCACTTAGCATTATACTCTCTAGCTCCATCCACATTGTTGTAAATGACAGTGATGGCTGAGTAATACCCCCTCGTGTATACACTCCTACCACGTGCTCTTTAACCATTCATCAGCCGATGGACACTTAGGCTCTTTGCATAATTGGCTACTGTAGATCGTGCTGCTGTACACATCAGGGTGCACGTGCCCCTTCGAGTCTGTATTTTTGTATCCTTTGGGTAAATACCTAGGAGTGCAATCACCGGGTCACAGGGTAGTTCTCTTTTTAACTTTTTGAGCAACTTCCACACTGAAAAATCAGATTTTTTTAACTTGAAATTAATATTTTTGTAGAATTCGAATATCATCATGGAGAAGTACTGAATTTTATATTTAGTATAAACATAAACAGATATAGTTTCATTCTCTTTTCAGTATTTATACACAAATGTGTCTGTATTTCTCTCGTTCTCTAAAAGGAAATCATTGGTGGGATGCTGGATGTAGAACCACGGCTGTGGAGGAAAGGGATCCGGGAGAGCTTCGAGGACCAGAGGACGAAGGCCCTGCAGTTCGCTCAGTGGTGGAAGCCATTCGACTTCACCAAAAGTAAACACTGTTGAGTCATGCCTTTCAGTTTTTACATGTCTTCTTCAGATTCCTTTCAGCTTTATTTCTGTTCTGTCTCAACAACTGACCCTCAGGCCACAGAGAAAGAAAGTCCTGCTCGGGGTCTCGGACGCCCGTCCGTCACCGGATTGTTTCCTTCCCTACCTTGTCCTGCGCCCTTCCCTGTTGTTACTGGGAGCAGGGCCAGATACGGGGTGCCTTTGCGTTCCCGCTCTGGCCCTATGTCTTTCTGTTCTGACCTTCTGTTAAGATGTGGAAGGACTTTGCTGAAGGGTTACTGAGGCGGGGCAGCGGTCACCGTTTCGCAGGGAGGTGGGGCTGCCTCAAGGTGGTGAGCGCTCTTGGCCACCTTCTCCTGAATATTTTAAACTGAGTTGGCATATTCAGTAATGATTGCAACTTCCTTTTGTAGCATTTTGTACAAGAGCTCTTCATTTTCTACCAGTAGCTTATATGTCCCTGCTATTCTTTTTATTAAAGGAAGAAGAATGTTCCGAGAGTAATAAAGAAATTAAACGAAGCATACCATGTTCATGACTTGTTTGTTTTCATTTCTGGATTAAAAAAATATTTTTTAATATTTATTTTTGAGAGAGAGAGCACGAGTTGGGGAGGGGCAGCGTGAGAGGAAGACACAGAACGTGAAGCAGACCCCAGACTCTGAGCTGTCAACACAGAGCCTGACGTGGGGCTTGAACTCACGAACCATGAGATCATGACCTGAGCCAAAGTCGGTTGCTTAACCAGCTGAGCCACCCAGACGCCCCTTATTTTGGATTTTTAAATAGTGTCTTTGAATTAGGAGAATTTTGAAAGCAATTGCTCCAAATAACACAATTTATAGTTGTTTGAGTTTCAAAAGTTGAAAATTTTAGCCAAATTGTCATTTTAGGATTGTATTGTTACAAAATTTTAAGTAACAGGAGTATTCTAAATGCCTAGAGTACATTCTGTTGCCCCACACTTGATCTAAGCTTCACTTTTCTTTCTTCTTATGCTCGATGTCAAGGGGTTTCAAACTGTATGTTTAAAAAATGTGACCATGGTATAAGAGTGCTCCTGTGTCTTTAATATGGAAGATATTTCTGTTGTCACCCCTTCTCAAAGATCCTTGACATTTTGTCATGAAATGCCGAATACATAGAATCAGTGGATGCGTATTCTGGGGAAACTCGTAACTCACTTACATATTTATTTTTTAATATTGGCGTCTCGTTATTTCTTTACTATGGTACAAAATGTTTGTATTCTACCTGTGGTTTTTAAATTTCACATATGAGTTGAAGTTTAGTGGTCTCAGTTTCTCAGTATTTGCAAATTGAATTTAAGTATAATTATCAGATACTCGATAGCATTTTATTTACTGCTATTTCAAACTCTTTTAGCTTTATTGCAGAGACGTAGAGGAATCTATAATGTTTATTTAATCAGTGAGGTGACAGTTTGTGGGGAATTTTGGTTTTGTGCTAGAGAATGCAAAAATCAAAAGTACTTCCCCTACTTT
Organism: Paguma larvata; assembly: GCA_030068075.1. NCBI lineage: Eukaryota > Metazoa > Chordata > Mammalia > Carnivora > Viverridae > Paguma > Paguma larvata. The sequence goes on along the minus strand of CM057831.1, from coordinate 1,129,748 downwards.
AAATTATTTTACTGTCTAATGAATACGGAGACGGGCATAAATAATATAGCACAGTGTAAGTTTTAACGCGAGGTTCATGCCAGGTGTGTCTGAGCACCGTCTTAAAGGACTCTGCCATACCTCCTCTTCTGTCTTGGCGGGGGACTTTGCTTCCTCTTTTACTGAGAACGCAGAACCGCAGAGAGGAGCTTTTCCACCACAGCTACCAGGATCCCTGCCTCTGCGCCCGGGTGCTCTACTTGGCCCCTTGCTAGCTGTAGATAAACTATTTTGTTCTCCTTCTCTAGGGCTCCTCTGCTCCTTTATGTCCTGGATTTCATCCTCCCTCGCCCACTCTGTTGGCCCTACTCTCTCTGTATTACTAGGTTTTTCCTCTCTCTGTAAGAGTGAGTTCCTGTTAGTGTGAGAAAACATCGTGTAACAGTCCACAACAGACCCAGCATCAGATCCCCTCTAGCCTTTTTCCTTCTCCACTTGACAGCAAAGTTCATTTAAATAATATCTGTGACTTCTCCTTCCCTCCCCGTCCTGTCCTCAGTACGGTTAGACCCCCCTCCTCCGCTCCCCGTTCTACTAAAATCGCCTGTGTCAAGGTCCTCCGTGAACCTGCCACACTGGCAAATCACGTAATTACTGCCCGTGTTCCTCTTCTCGCCTGTCAGCGTCACTGACAGGCTGGAGACACTTCCTTGCTTCCAGAGCACAATCTCTTCTTTCTCCTCCTCCAGTGCTGGCTGCATCCTCCCGGCTCCCTCTGCTGGTTCGCCTCCGTTCCCTCGGCCAGTCACGTGTTCACATGCGCGTCCTCACTTCTTACCTGTTCTCTCTCAAGGTGATGTCGTCCTTAAAAAGGTCTTATGGACCACCTTTAGGTTGGCTCATTCAACAAATGTTTGAGTGTTTTCCTTGTGCCGGTTACTGTTCCAAGTGCAGGGAGTACGTTAGTGAAGAAAACAAAAATTCCTCCTTTGCGGAGTTTACACTGTATCGGGGAAGACAGACATGGTAAATAAATTATCCTGAAGACGTCAGAGATGGTCAGTGCTGCGGAAAAAGGAAAAGTAGCACAGGACAAGGAAGACGTCTCCCAAAGCTGCGCCTTCATCCTGGACCTCTTCAGCAAACGCCGGGAACAAATGCCAAGGTGATGTCTCTGCTGTATCTTATCTGTGAGACGGACCTCCCACCTGAACTCCTGGTTTCCCTCCCGTCCCAGGTATTTATAACAACCGTGTCGGTACGTCATGTGGTTTTATAGGTGAAGAATTCGATTAGGGCTCACCCGGATGATTTGCCTCTGTTTCCCGACGTCTGGGGCCTCAGCTGGAGTGGCTCAAGCCTCTGGGAATGACCGGGGCCACACGTGAAGGGCCTCCGTTCTTCACATGGTGAGTGTGGAGCTGGAATGGTCGAGATGGTCCTTCACTCACGTGTCTGGTGCCTGGGCTGGAATGACTGGGACAGCTTGGGGACAGACTGATGACACTCTCTTCTCATATGGCAATTTCAGTGTAGTTGGGCTTTACTCTGTGACTTCTGACTTCTGTTCCAAAAGATGCTGCCAAGAGATAAGAGGCAGAAGGTGCCACTCTCTTAGTTAGGGACTGGAAATCAGCACATTCCAAAAGAGGGGTCATAACTCTGCCTCTTGTTGGGAGTAGTGTCAGATCATTGGTGGCCAGCCTTCATCCACCTCAGTCTGCCCTCTGGCCACAGATTTACACTCTCCCACACTAAAATATATATTCAAGTCCTCCCCAGCGAGTCTCATCCCAGGAGGGCGCTAGGCGTAGGCTCCAGATTCAGGATCCCATCTACCCAGGCTCAGAAAGAGACGAGGCTCGTCAGATGCTTCAGTCTGAAGATGCACGAGTTTCAGAGACAAATTATCTGCACCCCCAACACACAGTAGCGAGAGGAGCATACAATAACAACAGCAGAAGCCCCTTTGCTGGAAAAGACGGAAAATCTGAGGCACGTTGCCGTCACCGTTGACTAGTTCTAACATCAAGTCGAATGTGTGTTGCCGGTTTCTTGGTTAGGGCTGCGCTCCCACTTCTTGGGGGTGAGCCCGCGGGGCTGTGTGTCCTGCCCTACCTGCTCTTAGTGCATCCCTGAATCAGCCTTTTTTTTTTTTTCCCATAAATAGCTAAAGACTCATGCTTCCAGCTGAGACCAAGGGACCACATTATCTTCCAGCCTCAAGTGAGCAAAGAATAGACAACATACATGAAGTGTTGGGTATCAGGCAAGAAAGTATGATGATTCCTAAGTGACAGGAAACAAGTGAGAGGAGCCTCGTGATTGTCCTGCCCTCTTGCTGCGAGACGGTCCTCACCTCACCGTCCCAGGTGCAGGGCTCCAGGCAGAGCTGAGAACAGGCTGTGCTGAGGACATAGACACGTGAACCTCGGGGGCCCACGGCCACAGGGCAGGTTACGACAGAGGATTACGTGCAGGAGCAGAGGCCATCTGGGGCCAGGCAAAGGTTGACCTGCTTGAGAGGTTGGAGGTCACACATCCCACTAGCTAGAATGGAGGGTGTCAAGACTGTCCAGGAACCGCACATACCCAGAATGGTAGCGTGGAGTGTAGAGTGATTATCTCAAGACCTAGCCCACATCTAGCCTCGACAAACAAACCTTAAACCCAAGAGGCAAGAGAATTAAGCTGTTTCCAAGTAGCTTCACTGTGTTCCAGAACAGAGCTCAAAAACATCTATAGGAATAAAACTCAGCAGTCACAACATGAAGCAAGTGTCTGGCATGCCAAAAAGCATGGAGATGGTAACTACATGGGTAAGGCTCTTAGATTCTTTTTCTTATTCCCTAGGTTTAGTTAAAAGATACTTTACAGCTCAAACAAGAACAATCAGTATGAGGTTTATAACTTATGTAAAACTAAATGGCAATAGTAGCACGAAGGTGGGATGGGAGCAAATGGAAGTGTCCAATTAAAAGGTCACAATACTCTACTTGAAGTGGGGTGGTAGGAGTTGAACACAGACTGTGATAAAGTTGTAGAATTCTGGGGTGCTTGAGTGGCTCAGTCGGTTAAGCATCCGACTTTGGTTCAGGTCACGATCGCACAGTTTGTGAGTTCGAGCCTCGTGTCGGGCTCTGTGCTGACAGCTTGGAGCCTGGAACCTGCTTCAGATTCTGTCTCCCTCTCTCTCTGCCCCTCCCCCACTTGTTCTCTCTCTCTCTCTCTCTCTCTCTCAAAAATAAATACATGTTAAAAAGAATTTTAACATGTAGTTTTCTGAAGTACAGAAAAGCAGACCCTAAGGTAAAAACAACAACAACAACAAAACAGGCAAATAGAGATTTATAGCACTAAGCCAACAAAGAAGATAAAATGAAACATGAAATCATACTCAATCTAAATGAAGATAGAAAAAGGAAACACTACAGGTGGTACAAATAGAAAATGAACAGCAGGATGATGGATTTACACCCAAACATTCTATCAGTACTCATTTTTTATAGCTGCCTGGCGGCTGGAAACAACACACATTTATTATCCCTTGGCTTCTGTGGGCCTGGAGTTCAGGTACAGCTTGACTCATCCAAATGCTGAGCTGGGAAAAGACCCGTTTCCCCGCCCGTGTGGTTCCTGGCACCACTCACCTCCGTGCAGCTGGGACTGGGCAGCTTCAGCCTCTTGCTGGCGCCCCCTTTCCCTTCCCACAAAGGGCTTCCCCAATACGGCCGGCCCCTTGCTTCCTTCACCAGGAGCGAGGAAGAGGGAAATTATGGCCAGGTGGCCACAGACATCTTGCACGACAAGATGAAACGTCCTCCCACGAAATTACATACATCCCTTGCCTTAGAGTATCGTTGGAAGCACAACACAGGTCGTGCGTGCGTGCACAAGGGGTGGGATCACACAAGGAGGTTAGCCCCAGGCAGGACCGGAACACACCGGAGGCACCTAAGGACTCTCTCCACCAAAATGTGCCACTTCACATTCGAAGAGACTTAGAACCGAATTTGTACATTTCTCCCATCTTATTCTTCTTTGTCTTGCATTTTACTAATGTGTCTATCATAATCCGCAGAATGCATTGTTACCACTTTTGTTTTAAACACCCAATTCTAAAGTATTTTTAATGAGAAAAAAACTTTTATATTTGTTCAAATATTTGCGGTTTTCGTACTCTGCATGCCTTTGAGTTGATTGAGGTTCGCATTTTGGTGTCCCCTGATGCAATGGGCGTATGAAGTCAGTTTGAGGTTTTTTTCAGGCTTGCCCTTCTGTTTCCCGGGGTTTCTGGTTCATTGATTGATTCCATAGTGATTTTTGTTTTCTCTTCTTTCTGCCCGCCCCGCCACGGCCCCCAGCCCCCTCCCCGGGCTTCCTCATGTTTTTTATATCCAAGCACTCTCTCTAGTTCTATTTTGTTTTTTCTTTAATCATCTTGTTTTTGAGTTCTGGGCATTCAGATTTTCGTCAGGCTTTTTAAAACAGTTTATGGAAATGTCTTTTGTGTGATCTTTCTGCTAATTGGGTTCTTTTTAGTTTGTATGCTTTCTTTAAACTCATTTTTACATTTATTCTTTTACTCTTGTTTTGCCACGATGTGTACACAAAGTTGCCACAATGTTTCTTTTCATCAGCTCATGCTCGGAAATCTGTGCTTCCTGATGATGGTTACAGTGTTTTTTGGTACATAAATATTCATTAGTGTAATTTATTTTTTTATTGTGAATTGTGGCTTTCAACATTAAACAGGGAGCAGCCCCAGAACCCTAAATCCCCTCTTGTAGGAATATGGCCAGCCTGTCAGTAACACCTCTTTTGAACTTTATAAGAGCAATGAATAGACTCTATCCTTTTAGAGTCATTAGAAATTTTAAATTTTCGTTGAAGCACCTAATGTTGCCTGAGCTACTATAGAAATTGGTTCCTTGAAAGTTGGGAGTTTCTAAACAAAAGCCTTTAAGATAGGTGGCATTGGTTCAAGTACAGCCTTCTGTTTTTAACACCCAGGGTCCTTGTGTGTGGATAGTTCTTGTAATATGAAAGCAAGCGAAGAACGCTGGTTCTGATGCGTTTGTATTTTCTGCTGGGAACACGAATTGTTCCTCGTAAGGTGTGAAGAGGTCATATGATGCCAGTTCATCCATTTGTTTGGTGTCACTTGAATAACCAGTTCCGATTTGGCCATCGGGTTGCCTATTGTGATAGCTACTTAGTTCTCATTAAAGGAACTCAGTAAAATAAATACTATCATTAAAATGTCAGCTGTGAAAACAATTTTTTACGTGTTAATATAGTGTTAGGTTTAAAAAGGGAACGCTAAGCAGTATGTGAAAAACCATTTATATGGGTGTCAAAAGGGAGAATGTTTTCCAAATGGAATTACGAGTGTCCTTTTAAAAACCTTTGAAGACACAGACACATGATATAAAGGGAGAAATGAAGAATTGGAGTCCCATCGCCTCACTGTTAGCACTCGAGTCTCTAGGCTGCTGCTCTAGATATGTAAGATTTTGCTGGAACGTGTTTCAGTTTAGATATAGTACAAAAGGAATTTTACTCATTTTTCAAACAGAAACGTAAGTTTTTGTTTTGCGAAACTCCTTTGAATTACTAGTGATTCTTAGTTAATTTTTGTGTCATTAAAATTTTTTTTAATGTTTTATTTATTTTTGAAAGAGAGAGAGAGAGAGAGAGAGAGAGAGAGAATGTAGGGGAGGGGCAGAGGGAGAGGGAGACCCAGAATCTGAACTGTCAGCAGAGAGCTCGTCACGGGGCTCAAACCCACAAACTGTGAGATCATGACCTGAGCTGAAGTCGGATGCTTAACTGATTGAGCCACCCAGGCGCCTCTGTGCTTTTATTGTGGTCTCATAAGTTATGCTATTTTTCATGGAAATGAAAAAGATAAACAAAAGGAAAGACTCTGAAGTTAGTCATTACTGAAATATCATCGCAGTGATTGAGTTTGGTTAAACAATAATTCCTGGAATACTGACTTTCCTAGTGATGATAAAAAGCATTTGCTCTTCAAGGAAGCTTTAGACTCCTTCCTGGGTGTGACAACACAGTCGGCTCCAGATGTAGGCAGTAGACTGCTGTTCTTGAGTCAGCTAATTAATTTTATTCCTGTTTTCCCCTCACATTTTTCTCAGGAATCTTTTTAGATGAGTGACAGTTCAAAAGTAGCTTGGGGGTGATGGAAGTGACAGTGACAGTTTTTGAACCTCACTAAATGCTATAAATAGCAGCAAAGCAACTAGATTACAAACCCAAAGACCCACAGAAACCATCCTCAACACAGAGTATTCCCATAGCCCCCAATTATAGTAAGCTTGTAGGGACAGACTGCGGACACTCATAGCATCTGCGTGGTATCAGCCTCTGCACTAAAGGGACTGGTGGGAAAACAAATGGCCTTATAACGCCCCCAGGTACAAAAGAACCCCCAAATTGCCAAAAAGTGCTTACTGTAAAGCATGACAACTTAGTCTGAAAAGAGCAGCAGAAATTGGAAACAGAATCCCAGTTGTGGGTGAGTGTGCTGGCATCCGATGGCCATGAGGTTGAAGGAAATAAAGAGCTACTCCCTGACTTTGAAGGTAGAGGCAGACTGTCTTCATTCTAAACACTAAGTGACAGAACTTAATCTCAGTTAAATCCCATGCAAAGGTTTCATGAAATAAACCTGAGAGATTAGGAACAAAACAGTACTCCTAGAGACAGTGAGAGTTCACAGATAGACATGGCCCCAAACTGAGGAAAACTATGTCACTAGTGCAAAATGATTTTAAAAATTAAGAAAATGATAGAATATGTGAAGAACAAACAGCATGTATTAGGATTGTAAAAAAAACTCAGAAATGAAGTAAGTGAAGAAAGAAAGATTTTAAATGATTTTTTTTAGGTTTATTTATTTGTTTTGAGAGAGAGCGAGCACAAGCAGAGAAGGGGCAGAAAGAGAGAGAGAGAGAGAGAGAGAGAGAGAGAGAGAGAATCTGCACCATCAATGCAAGGTGATCATTCAGATTTGAAGAAGGGATAAAGAGTTTTCCAGACACGCAAAAGGTGAAGGAGTTCATCACTACTCAACTGGCCTTGTAAGAAATATTAAAGGGATTTTTTAAGCTCTGAAAAGAAATGGCACTAATTATCAAAACATACGAAAGTAAAAATCTCACTGGAAAAGGTAAACATCTAGTAAAGATAGTGGATTGATCACTTACAAAGCTACCAAGAAGGTTAAAAGATAAGAGCAGTAAAATTCACTAAAACTACAGTAATAAGGGATACATGAAATAAAACTGTAAAAAGTGGCACCAAAAACATTAAATGGTGGAAATAAAAATGTAGGTTTATAACATCCAATTTAGGTTGCTATCAATTTAAAATAGACTATTATATACATACGATGATATATGTGACTCTTAATGGTAATCACAAAACAAAAACTGAAATACACAAAAGGAAATGAGTGAAGAATCTAAGAATAACACTAAAGAAAGTTATCAGACCACAAGGAAATAGAGAAAGAGAAGGCAGGAACAGAGAGGAACTACAAAAACAGCCAGAAAAAAAACATGAACAAAATAGCAGTATGTATATACCTATCAATAATTACTTTAAGTGTAAATAGACTAAATTCTCCAAATAATAGATATAGAGTGGCTGAAAAAAAAAGAAGAGAAAAGAATAGGAAAGGAAAGGAAAAGAAAAGAAAAGAAAATTACAGGTCAGTATCTCTGATGAAGATAGACACAAAAACCAACAAAATATTAGCATACCGAATTCAATAATACATGAAGATACATTAAAATATTACACCATGATCAAGTGGGATTTATTCCAGGAATGCCAGAATGGTTCAACATCCAGTCAATCAATGTGATAACGATATTAACTGAAGGAAAAAATCATATGATAATGTCAATAGATGCAGAAAAAGCATTTGACAAATTTCAACGTCTATTTATGATTTTAAAAAAACCCAACCCTCAACAAAGTGGGTATATGGGGAAAATACCTTAACATAATAAAGACCATATATGACAGACCTACAGCTGGAAGCTTTTTCTAGATCAGAAATAAGACAAGGATGACTACTCTTCCCAGTTACATTCAACATAGTATTGGAAGTCCTACCCACAGCAATTAGGTAAAAAAAAAAAGGCATATAAATTGGAAAGGGAGAAGTAAAACTGCCACTATTTGTGGATGACATGATACCATTTATAAAAAAACCCTAGAGATTTTACCAAACAATTGTTAGAACTAATAAATGAATTCAATAGTTTCAGGTTACAAAATTAATATACAGAAATGTGGTTTCTATACAGTAACAACAATAAAAAAGAAATAGACAATCCTGTTTACAATTGCATCAAAAAACAGTAAAAATACCTAGGAGTAACTTTAACCAAGAAGATAAAAGATCTGTACATTGAAAACTGTAACACATTGATGAAAGAAGTTGAAGACGAGACAAATAAGTCGATCTTCATGCTCATGGATTGGAAGAATTAATATCGTCAAAATGTCCATACTATCCAAAGCAATCTAGAGATTCAATGCATTTCTTATCAAAATTCCAATGGCATTTTTTTTTAATATAGAACTAGAACAAGTAATTCTAAAATCCTTATGGAACTACAAAAGGTCTCAAATAGCCAAAACCATCTTGATAAAGGAAAAAAATGTCAGGTATCATGTTGCCTGATTTCAGAGTTCTCCTACAAAGCTATCGCAACCCAAACAACATGGTATGTATATAAACAGACACATAGATGCATGGTACAGAATAGAGAGCCCAGAAATAAACCTATGCATATATGGTCAATTAATTTATGAGAAATGAGACAAGAATATAGAAAAGGGGAAAAGACAGTCTCTCCAATAAGTGGTGTTGGGAAAACTGGACAGCTGTGTGTATACTGGACCACTATCTCATAACATACACAGAAATCAACTTAAAATGGATTAAAGACTTGAATGTAAGACTTGAGACTGTAAAACTCCTCAAAGAAAACCTAGGCCGTAAGCTCCTCGACATTGGTTTTAGCAATATATACATATATTTTTGGATCTGACTCCAGATGCAAGGGAAACAAAAGTGGAAATAAACAAATGGTACATCAAACCAGAAAGCTTCTGCATGTTGAGGTAACTAACCATCAACAAAATGAAAAAGCAACCTGGTGAGTGGGAGAAGGTATTTGCAAATTATATATCTAATAAGGAGTTATTATCCAAAATATATAAAGAACTCCTACCACTCAATACCAAATAAACAAAACCCAAATAATCCAATTAAAATGGGCAGAGGAGCTGAATAGACATTTTTCTAAAGGAGACATACATATGGCCAGCAGACATATGAAAAGATTCTCAACATTACTAATCATCAGGAAAATGCAAAAAAAAAAAAAAAAAAAAAGAGCTATCACCTTATACCTGTTAGACTGCCTATTGTCAAAAAAAGAAAGGAGAGAAAGAGAGACAGAGAAAAGAAAAAGAGAAAGAAGGAAAGAAAGAAAAGAAAAGGAAGAAAAAGAAAAGCAGGTGTTGATGAAGATGTGGAGAAAAGGGAACCCTCATGCACTGTTGGTGGGAATGCAAATTGGTGCAACCACTATGAAAAACAGTATGGAGGTTCCTCAAAAAATTGAAACTAGAACTTCCATGTGATCCAGCAATTCTGTCTGGGTATCTAACCAAAGAAAATGAAAACATGCATTCATACAGACATATGCACTCCTGTGTTCATTGCAGCATTATTTACCATAGCTAAGATGGCAAGGAAACCACCTTGTCCATCAGTGGATGGACGAATGGGTAAAGAAGATGTGGTATATATACAGATACAGTGGAATACTAGTTATCATAAAAAAGAATGAATTCTTACCATTTGCTACAATATGAATGGACCTTCAGAGGCTTCCTTCACTTTTTGCTTTATTCACATTGACACCCGGTGTTATAGGCTTCTTTGCCATCATCACAGGCAGCAAGTTGTAATGATGTTGACCCCAACTCCATGATTTCCAGAATACTATTTGAAGAATTTTGGCTTAATGTTAGTTCCAGCTAACTAATATCCATCACAGGTTCAGGTTGAGAAATTTGATGCTGCTTCTAATCTGCCAAAAAACCCAGTAGACTTGCTAATAATGCTATAGAGTGTATGCCAATAAGTCAGCAAACATTACAAAATATAGAAATTCAATGTAGAAAGAAAACTGAGTAACGTCTAAAAAACCTAAAATGTTATTTGCTATGAGTGTAAATAAAAATAAATAGGGAAGAGGATGAAAGTTTACATCCAACAGAATTTTCTCTCTGCATGGTGTACCTGCAGTCTCTAGAAAGTCAGGCTCCAGTGTTAATGATTTGACCAAAGCTTTCTGCTTATGGTAGCGGCAGACTAGGAAATCTGAGCCAACTTTCACATAGGGAAACTGACATATCTAGAAAAATGTAAGGCAAACCAAATCCACCTGCTCGAGGGTACAGAAAAGAGTGCACAGTGTCATAGAGTCTAGGCGAGACGAGTATCCAGAGAAATCCAACATTTCCTATCCCTTTGCCGCTGGGGTTAATTACTGATTCCAGAAGCCAAGCGCATGACATGTGCAGCGTTTTATTTGTTGAGGCAATCGCAAAGAAGTGCCCAGCTGCAAATGCAAGAGAAGTAGAGTTCACCTTTTGCTGGGGGAGGGGCAGGGTATTAGAAGAGCATACAGAATGAAAGTATTATTACATTCATTTCTGGAAAATACAATCTGTTATAGGAGGTCATTGGAGTTAAAGTGTTCAGAGTCTGCGCTGAAAAAGGCAATAGAGGGACGCCAGGGTAGTTCAGTTGGATTTCAGCTCAGGTCATCATCTCAAGAACCCATGAGACCAATATCCATGCTCAGCATGGTGGTTGGTTAAGATTTTCTCTCTCCTTCTCTTTGTGTTTGCCCCTTCCCCACTTGTGCACTCTTTCTCTCTCTCTCTCTTTCTCAAAAATAAAAATGAAAAAAAATTGAAAAAGCAGTAGTACCATTTAACATTGGACTTTGAAAACTCAAGGCTGCACAGTGTAACCGCCAAGGTAACCACCGGAAGAAGAGTTTCAGAACCGTGTATGCAGCTGATAGACGGGGATGTGGAATAACAGAAGACTAAAAAAGACAAAGCAAATGTAGGGCTCGTGGTTGAATTAAAAAACCCTATGGTAAAATGGCAGTTTTAAATCTATACCATCAAGAAAGATTGTTGATCTGTATTTAAAAAGACAACCACCAAATTTGGCCAGTTTTCTGTGAAATCTGGCGCTAAGAAAGGTCATGGTTTGTGCTTTGCAATTTGGTGGTCTTCCATTTCTCGCCGTTTATTAATTCAATAGGGGTTGAGTCAAATTAGAGAATATTTACCGAGTGCTCTAAACAACAGACTGGTGGGCAGACTGGAAGTGCGAAGAAGAGTCAAATGGGCTTTTTATCCTCAAGGAGATTAAAGTTTTAAGATGTTAAATTATGAAAAGCTTAATCATGTTAACATTTTTTAAAAGGATTTTTTTATTTTTAAGTAACCTCTGCACCCAGTGTGGGGCTAGAACTCACAACCCCGAGATCAAGAGGGCATGCCCCGCCCACTGAACCAGCTAAGTGCCCCTCACGTTACAATTTTTAATTATATTTTGGAACTAAAGAACTTGCATGTCATGTCCAAAGGACCTCAAAGAAATAAGAGAGAGTTCAGGATGGGACAATTTTAGAAAAGTATGGATTTTACTGAGTCAGTGGATAATATTTAGTGAGTCGCTAGGATACAATGTTCTGGTTGGATAGAATAGTCTGAGGAATGTGCAAACGGAAAATACAGAAGGCATGTTTGGAGGTTAGCAAGTAAACCAAGCGTGTCTACAGAAGTCATCTTAGGAACTCTCAGGAGATGAGAATACCCTGAAAGATTTGGGACAAATTTTGGAAATCTCGTGACGCTAAGTAATTATGGCTTTCTCCTATCAGTATTTTGGCATTAATTGCAGATGTTAAGAAAGAAGATAACCTGCTTAAAGTGTGTTTTAAGAAATTAATCTGGAAAGGAGGAAGGAAAATTCAGAGAGGTCATTTACAAGATCTAGCGCTCAACTTGTTACAACAAAATAAGGGCTGCGAGTTTTGGTCACACATTTCAGGGGCATACCAATGTAGAGACGAAGGAACAGTGTTACTAAAGTAACAAAAAGGAAGAGACTTATAGGACTCTTTCAGAGATACTTTTCTAAGCATCTTTGTTACATGCGCCATTTTCTTTTCTGTCACCTATGTGGTCCCATGGTAACCATAAAGAGTAGTAGTTAAATGAAATTAAATCACTAACACTCTTTCCTTTCTTTTATCATTGTATTTTTATATCATTAAAATGGGTCAGTTTACAGTACATGAGAGAGAATCCATGAACTAATGCCCTCAACACAATGGTAGGGAGTCACATTTTGGATAGAAAAGGTTATTCCTTCCCTGAGTTAAACGTACTCACAGACTCTTGGTCCCTTAAACGTCTTAGTAAAAATTGATGAAACTTTGGAATCTTGCAGCAGTAATTTTCAAATATCACAGTCTCTACTAGTAAAAAGGGCATTTATTTCTTGAAGATGTATCAGTATCTCTGGGCTCTAGAATGATCATCTAGTATATATCTTTGTGAAATATGCAGTCATGGAATTTATTGTGTACTTAATGCTTTTCATCAATCCTACCTTTCAAATTGGTAGTCTCCATTAAGAAACATGTTAATGATAAACAGTAAGACATGCCAACCTTCCTAATAGTTATTTTCTTTCTATGTACTGAATGTTAAGGTGTTGATCATCATTTACACAGCGATCATATTTCATTATAGTTACTACCATATAGTTCAGCTCAGTGTCAGACTGCCCACTGGATGCACTGTACAAGTCAAAAAATAAATATCATTATATGTATTTTTGGTTTTTAAATGAAAGTATTGTAGCAGCAAGGAAAATGCAACCCACTTCAATTTATTTAGGTGGTTTTTTTTGTTTTTTTTTTTACTAATATAGGAAGTTGTATACGGAATCATTGTAAAGAACATGGAGTTTGGAGTAGTGTAGTCCTATATTAATGATTATATGCCCTTATGCACATTCTTTAAATGCCCTGTTGTACTTACTATGAAATAGGCATTGTGCAAGGCTTTGGGAATGGAACATAAAAAAGGTAGAATCTGTCTCTGAGGTGATTAGAGTTTCATGAAAGTGGAGGTGGGACAAGGAAAACATCACAAAATTATTGAAATTAAATGAGTTTACGTATATCTGATAACAGAGACAAGGTTGTAAATATTGGTTTTCCCTTTCCAAATGTTCCCTATTTGTCTTCTTTACAGCAGACCTGATACCATACAGTGACATTTTAGCATAATACCAAACTGCATTGGTGACTGGAGTTTGGCTGAGTATAGTCTTATTTGGGTCAAGGTGAGAGTTTGAATTATTCTCTACATATGCATTCTCCTTAATATGCAATTGGGTTTCACTGCAGAAAAACAGTTTTTCGAATTCTAGTAAAATTTCCTCTGCTTACTTGAATTTAACAAATTAATCATCTCTTTTTTTAAATATAACTCAAGGGAATGAGGAACAAGGCATTGTTGAGATGTATTATTAGCTGGCATAATTTTTTTTAGAATTTCTGTACAGTGACACACAGTGTTGGTAATACTCAAAGGATCTTACTTTTCTAGTAAGTAGGAAATAAACTGCTCATTTTTAGACCTTACTTAAATATTCCAAGCTATTATGATCTGCTAAGATTCATTTTTAAATACTCTAAATGAGACCCAAATGAACCAAATTAGCAAATCAGTGATCAAGGAATTCAATGCCCACAGAAGCAGCTGATATTATATAAAAAACACAAAGACTATTTGTTTTCCATGGGAGTTTACAATAATTTAATCTTATGAATTCTTTGAATTCAAAGACCTGTCTCTACTAAAGCATACTCTCTGAATAGATTTTACATGGTGGTAACGATATTCTGCTCATCCAGATACTTACTTATTTGGAAGTTGGACTTGAAGTATGCCTGAGCCCCAAAGGAGCTAGACAGACATACGGAAATACAAAGTATTTAAAAATGCAGTTTGTGGTCAGGTCATTAGATCAGAGCATAAGGAAGCATAAAGTAATTGAGAGTGCATATTTAATTTTCTCTACCATATCTACTTAAATACCTTTTTGACCAAATATTTTACTTTTCTTTTTTTTTTTTTTTGGTTGCAAGAGGTGATTTTATTAAAGCACAGGGACAGGACCCGTGGGCAAGAAGAGCTGCCTTTACTTTTTAAATGCGTGCTAATTGAACCCAATTATATGGAATTTTGTTGAAGTCACTTATTAGCAACATCTTAAGGGCTGAGTTTCTGGAATCTTTGTAATAGCGAGCAAAAAGTAGTGAAGGGTGGGATTGCCTGCATTTTCATGCTGAGCACTTGGTTTCCCTCCCCAGACGAGTATTTCCAGGAGGTAATTTTTTCAAAAACTCACTTTATATACATACACAAACCAGTACTATTTCATCAGAAAAATCTGGTTGGGTGTGTCCTTAACCAAATCATCAGAGTTAGTGTTTCCACCATGATGGGATAAAATGGCTTCCTTTTCCCCCAACAGGGTGCCCTGAGAAGCTCACAACATCACCTCTGTCCTATTCCAGGAAAAAGATGTTCAACTTGAATCTTCTCATCAGGAAACAGTGCAGATGTTGAGACATACTCTAAAACAAGTGGTCAGTACTCTTACAATGTCAATGACACAAAGGGGCTGGTGAGCCGATTCGATTAGAGGAGACTAAAGAAATTTGCTAACTAAATGCACGTATGTGTGCTTCCTGATTAATACCTGGACAAGGACAGGAAAATAAGAAAACAACTGCAAAGGAACAGTTGGCATAATTTGATTTTGGAAAAATTGGCAAGGTTTGAATGGGGACTTTATCTTAGATATTCATTCTTTATTCATGTTAAATTTCCTGAGTGTAATCATTGCGTTGCATTGTGTAGGTGAATATCTTTGTTCTTTGGAGATGCCCACTGAAGTATTTAGGGATGAAAAGTCAGAGTCTGCAAGCAGCTCTCAAATGGTTGAGTGGAAAACATGTATATGCAGAGATAAGCAAACGAGGCAAAATGCTAAAACCAGTGCATCGAGGGGAATAGCAAACAGGGATTTCGTCTATTATTCTTGCAACTTACTCTCTTAAATGTGTGAAAACTTTCAAAATAAAAAGTTTGCAAAAAAAGAATATACAAATTGGAGAGAAAATTAGGTTGGATAAATAATATAGAGCGAGTCCAGTTGTTCCCAGTCCTATCAGACCCAATTCTTATTTTCATAATAAAAATATTTTTAATGCCATCTTTACTATCTGGATGAGATCCATAGATTATATAACCTAATATAAACATATTAGGTAACATAGAATAAAAGGTTATGTTTTTCAGTGGCTTAATTCTTGGGCACAACTACAGTGTGGTCCTTCCAGATTTCCAGAATTTCCCCTAGGGGGTGGTACTGCCTCTGGTGTGACACCTAGGTTAATTTATTGCTAGTGTAGCTGGGCTACTATCCTGAGACATCACTGTGATTAAAACATGACTGTGTGTGTTTGCTGAGTGGATAAGAAGGCCCAGGAGACATCAATTTGTATTCCATTAATTTGCCTGAAGGTTTTGAGTTTTGGGGCTCTATTGGGAGGAAGAATTAGTGGATGCCTGAATTACAGGTGAAATATGGAAGGTCCTGTAAGGTGTCCCTTTTCTCACTTGGTTCCCATAGATTTTATTTAAGCCCTATGGAGGATAAAGTTCTAGGCAAAAGCTGAAGAAGCTATGTTATTTTTTTAGGGTTTCTGAGGAAGATGTAGACACCAGTGTATATTCGTGTGTTGATATGTTGACAACACAGCCGAATGCAATTTATTTTGATTCCCTTAGTTCCTTAAAATTTATACAGCGGAGGAAGTTTTTCCCATAACCGTGGATGAAACCTGGACTGGTTCATTGCTCTCCTGATTAGTATTAGGTAACTAATATTTAAGAGTAGGTAACTCTTAGTTGCCCTGATTCCGTAGTTTAAAATGTTCAGTACATTAGAATATTCTTCATTGCAAGGTATAGACTCCCTGTTCTCCAGTTAGGGCTTATAGTGGGTGGGCACCTACTCTCTCTGAAAGAAGAAGTGATTGACTTCTCCTTGATCCCCAAGGAAGGTGGGCCCAACTCTCCTCCACTAACTACTCTTACTACTGATTCCTCCTGATGGAGTTGGAATTTGCAGTAGGAAAGGGTAACGCAGGCTGGAGAGTTTCAGTAAATAGGTCTTATGGAGACTTTGGGCTCTCTGAGTCTGGCAGATGTAGAACATTGACTGTCCTATGCCTGCATTGTTGGCATTTCAGAGGCTCCCCTGGTGGGCTGTACTGGCTGTGAGGTGTGTAATGAACTCTCCTCTTTCATTGTCACTTGTCTGTGAACCCTAGTGTTCTGGCAGGCTTCCTCCTAGCTTCCTCTCCCACTGAGGCCCACATGTGGTCCATGGAAAACATTCATGATTCATTGACTCACAAAAGTGAGGAGGGAAGGGCAATACAACTGTGCTTACCTGGCACCTACCAATGAAGTGCCCAGCTGGCCACATTGAAATGAATAAGAATCCATTACGTTTCTCAGGCAGGTGTCACACTCTAGTCCCTTGTTTGTTCTCAACTTTGGAAAATACCTGTCAAGTTTTCCAAGTGATCCCACTGAAAGTCCTCTCTGCAGTAGAGATGAAGAAAATAGAGTTGCACTTTCCCCCCTCTGCTTTGGGGAATCAGTGGTGCTCACAATACTCTGTTGCTGTCTCTGTTTTCACAGATCTTCTCTGCCTCTCTGCTAGTCAGTACCTGTTTTGACACATGACTTTAGAATTTTATATCTGTTTTATGGTGGAGCATCAGCTGAAATTCCATTGTTCTTGGGTCCCCAGGTAGCAGTGCAGAAGGGCAAGCAAGCTAGATGTTGGAGAGTCAAGTTTAAATTTGACTTCAGATTCCACCACTTATTTTGTGATTTGGCAAAGTTACTTAACATATTAGTTAAATAAAGGTAACATATGCTCATTGGAAGTAAGTGAGATACTCTGTGTAAATCATTTAGGCTGGGACACAGCGAGTGCTCAATAACTTGTGTAGTTATTATCGGCATCCTTTCCATTTCTCTGGAGAACAAAGTGCTGCTCTAATGCCTCCAGAGTTTGCAGATTTGAGGGCATCAGAAGATACTTCCTTGAAATGTATATCAGCATTCTTATGGGAGCCATCCAACACTGTAGCAGCAATGAGTCACCTTCTGTAGCTTCATGGGTAGCAGACCTCAGTGAGGTCTGGAGTAGTAGAGGTAATAAACTGGACTGTGTCTGTGAGATCCCACTAGAGACTCCTGGATGCAACCTGGTGAGACTTAGCAGGAACAGAAGTCCTGCACGACCTTTCTGTGGGAAATCCCAGTTAAATCTGTGTTGTTACTGATAAAGTGAAACCATCAGCCAAATAACGCAAAGTGAAGAGCAGAGATTATCGAATTTCTTAGGGCATAGGATTGTATTTTCTTTTGTTACGAAATACTGATATGATGACAATGTGTTCAGCTGCAAGTAGAAGAATACCTAAGAGTGACTTGTGAAATAAAAACTTTTAGTTGTCTCATATAACAAGAGATCTGGGGCAGGCAACTGCTGTGTTGGTTAGCTGACTCCAAGTTGTTATGGCCAGCGTCTCTGCACTCTCTGCGGTTCTTTCAGCCTTCCGTCCTAGTCACAAAATGTATTTTGTTTTGTTTTGTTTTGCCTTTCTAGGCATCAGATCTTTGTTGCAAGTAGGTAGAAGTGGAAAGAGTTGGTGTCAGTCACATCTGTTTTTTCATCAAGAACAGTCACGTTTTCTAGAGTTACCCGCTAGTCCCCAAGACCTCTGCTTGCATCTCGTTCACCAGAACGATGTCACACGGCCACCACCATGAGTCCCAGGGGAGATTGAGGAAGCCTCTTTCTGGTGGAATTGGGCAAGAGCAAAGGCGCTTGGAACAGATGCCATGTTAAGTCAACCAACAGAATCTTTCACAAATACCATCACCTTCCTTTCTGTGTGAGCATCATTCTGGATATTTCCAAATATCAAGAGCACAGAAAATTTGGACAGGTTTCACAAATTCTCCAAGAACTTTAGATAAATTTAGATAGAGACTATGAGAAGAAAATAGACATGGAGCTACAATTTAAAAATTCCAGAAGAAGCAGCTGAGGTGGGTGGAGAAAGGTAAATTAAATAGTGGCACATGTTCTCTGGAATGAAGACAGATCATCACAGCAAAAGACCTCCCCAAATACGAGATAGAATTAACAAATATCTTAGCCCATAGTTGATATTTTTGAATTTCAAGTTTTAACAAAAATATCTAAAATCATCCAGGCTAAGGAAGCATATTACCAACAAGAAAGAAAGATAATATTCTCCACAGTATTAAACTGAACCAGCTACAGCCTTCTGAGGAGAAATTATTGATTCAATAATCCTAAGTTCAAAGGCTTCAGAAACCTTTTTCATACATGCAAGGCTTTTAAGTAATTCATTTCCAGACTTTGATTATAAATATAACCTCAAAAGTGTTTTCAGGCTGAGCAAGAAATGCACCAAAGAAATAGACAACAAGGGGTGCTAGGTTGCTCAGTCACTAGGGCAACCTTGATCTTGGGGTCATGGGTTCAAGCCCCACATTGGGTATAGAGATTACTTTAAAAATAGATCATGATAAGGCTTGATATGCAAAATATTATAAAGCAATGAAATTGTGAAAGTTAGAGATTATGTTTAAGTAATTTTTTGAATTTTGGTTTTGAAACTTGACATCAATTAAATATTTTTCTACTAGAAGATACAGAATGTTATATGATATAAATTATTATTTACCTGATTAACATCTGAATTATATGAAATAAAGCTTATGGAGTAGGAGAATGGGAAATGGGAGGAAATAAATCAGCTTGAAATGTTAATCTTTCACCAATAAATAGATGAAAAATGGAATAAAATTATTAATGTGGGTGTTCACAGGCTTTCTCTTTTCCCCAAACTCACACAGGAAAATACTATCTTGCTTGCTAGATTTCCTCTTGCCGTATAACTGCCAAATTACTTCCTGTATTTTGATGACATACAGTGAAGACACCAGCAGGAGAGGATTGGTCCAGTGAATCTAAAGTAAGTGGGAGGAGTGAGGGAGATGGAGACATCAGAAGTTGCTCAGAATGGGGTGGATGAGTTGAAGTTACTCCCTATTTTAGGGCTGAGTTGGTGAGTGACAAGCTTTGGAGGGTATGAGCAATTAGACAGCTGGTCAGAAGAAGAAAGAATTGTAAGTTGCATTCATGGGGGTTTTGCATCAGAATTTCCTTATGTCCTTTGACCAGTGAAAGCAGAAGATGCAGTCCCCTTTTTAAGAGCATCAAATCTCAGAGCACTGTTACCATTCTGATGAACTGTGCTTCGGGATGCTTCCCAGAGCACAAAACACAAAGGTTGTAGCTTCAGCAGGACTACTCTTGGGGGGCTTGTCCGACATTGTGAACTGAGAGCACTCAGCTGAAACTGAGAATAATGTCATTGCTTTGTCACTTAAGTCTAGAGCACATTTTTATACCCAGCTCAAGAGCACCCTATTACCATGGCTAACAGACTTTATGATGATAGTGGAGAGGAGGGGAGCTGTGAAGGCAGCAGGGATAGCAACAAACACATCCTGGTGGGTAGACCAAAATCCATGTGTCAATGATATTCTACCTGAGGTGGATGTGCCAGCTGCAGAGGTAAACTTATACGTGAGTTCACTAAGTTGAGAAAGTCTAAAGTGCAATAAAATTATGTTTTTCCCCAATATCCATCGATATCCAGTTTCTCAAGCAGGTAGACCTCTGTGGATCCTCAGAGGAAGCCAAAGCCAGATGTGAATAATTCCAACCTTAGCTGACCAGATCATCATGCCAGAACTAGATCCCATGGGGACATGATGATGGCCATATAGACTGAATTTAGAAGCACTGGTAGGTTATTTGCCAGAAATGAAACATGATGTGTCAAAATAGTGAAAAAAACAACTTTGCATTATGGTTAGAAGAAGTTCGAGAGTGAACAGGATCAGCCTCAGAAGGGTATCTCCACTGTGAGATTTCTTATGGACATAAAAAGCTGAGCTTTATATGCCGGTCAGCCTCAGAGAAGATGACCATTGAGTGACATTTGTTAAACTCCATGTGGTCCAAAGACTGGACCACATGAACCATCACTTCAGTAGGGTTACAGATACCGTTTTATTTGGGCTATTGATGTGGAAGTGTATCTTCAAAGATTATGTAAATATTAAGATAATTTTGAGACAAAAATGCTAGGGAAGTCTCTCCTACTAGCTCCATCAGAACATTCCCAGGGTAAACTTTGCCTTGGGTTCAGTTAAGCTCTGTGAAAATAATGCCCACTGGGATCATCATTAGAAGAAACCAGAGAATGAATCCTAGAACTATAAATGCCAAGAAGGTAGAACCCAAATAAGACTCCAAGTGGAGTTAAGCAGTAGAATGTTCCAGATCTGTGGGATCTGGTCAGCTTTGCATGTTGTCACTAAGTGATGATCACCACATGAAAGACTATGGAAAAAAAATGAAGTATTTTTTAGATAGATCATGTTTAAAATGTTACCTGTGTCAGTTATAATTTGCATCGATGCTTCCTCCTAGTTAATATCTGTTGACAGAAATTGCATTATTGAAATCCTAAAAATAGAATTTCAAAGTGAAATTCTAAAAACTCTAAAAAATGGGTGTAGTTACCAGTTTTGTATCATGTTTGCACACTCGAGATTTGATTAGCTGTAAGAATTTTGGGGCAATAAATCTGCCTCAGTTTCCTCCTATGTGAGCTGTAGATAATAATACCTACCTCACATATGGTGGTTAACACACACACATCTCTGTCAACATACACACATGTACAGATACACACACACATACATATAATGCATCTCATGCCATAAAGTGCTTAGGGAATGATATTCTAATACAATGGTATTGTTGTAAGTATTGCATATTTGTGGACATAACAGCACTGAAGACATTGATCATACACTAAATGAGAGTTTACAAATAAAAAATATTATATCTCTTCTGGAAAAAAAAGACAAGATTGGGTAATGGCAGAGTTTTAGGGAAGATGAAGAGTGTGTGAGTATCAGATGCACTAAGTGATGGTTCTGACCAGTAAGAGATCTAACAAGGTAAACTTGGTCAAGATGGCCCCGGAACAGGACCTGAGAGGCAGGCGCCCTCTGCTGGAGAGGAATAACAAATGCCAGGATGTGGAGCGGAGATGGAAACTGAGGAGAGAGGATCCTATTTGGGCAAGAAGCATCCACTTAGAGAACAGAGATAGATTAGGTGGCGACTGGAGCACGGCCTGTGGAACTCAGTGAGGCTCCCAGCCAAGGGGGCCCTCCCCTCCCAGCCCCCACAGTCTCTGACTCTGACTTTGGGCTCCCCCAAATTTTGGGCGACTTCCAGGTGAAATTTCACAGGAATCCCATATGTATTCTGGACACTTTTTTTTCCCCTAAATCTGGCCTCCGTTTTTAGTTTGGGGTATTGTTCAGTTTCTAGGGGGTATAATTCAACTTAGAGTCTCTCCATGTGGCTGTGTATGTCCTTGTCATACACACATAACACGTGTGTGTATGTAGATGTAGGACTTGTGTGAGTATGCACATATATATTACTCTGTAATTTCTGGCATTTAGTGAAAGACATAAAGAGTGTGGTGTGTGTCCAGTTCACATCTGGATACTGAGAGTCCTGAAGGCCTGTTATGCTGTGGTCATGACAGATTCAAAACCTGGGGGGCAGGGGACAAGAATAAAGCAGGGAACAAGAAGCAGGTGCCTCACAGTGTGCAACAGTAAAATTAATGCCTGCAGTAAAGACGTGGTTTTGTTCTTAATAAAGTGACATTTTATAGTTGTAAAGAATCATAAAACACTAAGTTCTCTAACAGAATCTTCCACTTGCCATAGAACTCTGGGTACAAGTTTGTATTTTCATTTAATGATTTTGCTTTTTAGGGGGAGAGAGACGTAGGACCCAACAAATCCATTTCCCAAAGCAGCTGAAGTTAAGAGGAAAAGCTTTTCCAAGGACACAGCCTGAATTCTGTTATGAAATCTCAGCAGACTGAACTGTGTCAGTACGGACTCCAATTTAATCATTACCTCATCTGTCTCATGCTGAGTCTTTTGCTTCCACCTTTCTTCATTAGAAAAAGCAATCAATCTCTTAATTTTGCAGAGTTTTTAAATGAGTTCCATCTAGATCCATATCAAATGAACACAGGGAATCATATACATAGTGTAAGAGAGATAGTCAAAAGTAAAAACCCCATGAAAGTATGAATTAAACCAGTCTAACCTTAGGCTTTCCAAACAAGGTGACCTAGATCTCTAGAAGGACTTTTTATTCTTTTCCTCTCAGATGGTTTTCTCACCCCAGATATTCGGAGGTCCTATAAATTTCTAACCCTCATTGGTATTAAGATTTATTAATGTGGCTTGTACGACAAAGGAGTATCCCAACACCACTGGTTTAAAAGTCTGCTCTAGATACTTCAGTACTAAGGTGGCTGATGCACGTGCTGAACCTTGCAGTGGTATTTGGCTTTGAAAGCTGTTTGGGACCAGCCCTACCGAAACAGAGGTGTGATCATCACTATAATCGTGAGCATTTAGTGAGCTCATGCTTAACATTGTCATGCATTGTTTCATTTTCACAGTGACTCAAAATTAGGTAGATGCTCTGAATGCCCCTGTTTGATGCCCTTATTCTGCAGGTGAAGGAGCTGAAGCTTGGGGAAGAGAAGCACTTCAAGGCACACCAGGGCTAGCGCACTGCCCAAATCCAGGGGGCACCGTCACACCACAGCCTTGGTGCCGTGGACCCACAGAACTGAGCATTGTGGACTTCGCACAGCTCCACACGCTTGCTCGTGGACTTCTCAGCAGTGGTGCTGATGGTAGTGTGCAGGGTGATGGTAAGTGCTTGAACGTTTCCCAGCAAGCTTCAGAGCTGTCATCCAGAAGGGCTGTACTCCAAGCGTAAAGGCTGGGATGAGTTCCTTTAATAAATTCTCTGTGAGCTTATTTGGGACAAACCTGACGTATGCTTAATTCTCTACTGTTAATGAACCATTTTTGGTCCACTTTTGTTTTTTCTAACAATGACAAATGCTAGGATTTTTAATTTACGCACTTCATTTCAGCATATCTGGTATAAGACCGTTGAATGTTTTGTTTTTCTATTAAAATTATTTATTTATTTTTAATTTAACTTATCGTCAGGTTAGCTAACATACAGTATATACATTGTGCTCTTGATTGCGGAGGTAGATTCCTGTGATTCATCAATTACATACAAACCCAGTGCTCATCCCAACAAGTGCATTCCTCAATCCCCATCACTCACTTTCCCCTCTTCCATGCCCCCCCTCCCATCAACTCTTAGTTTGTTCTCTGTATTTAAGACTCTCTTATGGTTTGCCTCCCTCTCTCTCTGTTTGTAACTACTTTTTTTCACCTTCCCTTCCCCCATGGTCTTCTGTTAAGTTTCTCAAGATCCACATATGAGTGAAAACATCATGATACCTGTCTTTCTCTGACTGACTTATTTCATTAGCTAATACCCTCCAGTTCCATCCATGTTGTTGCAAATGGCAGGATTTCATTCTTCCTCATTGTCAAGTAGTACTCCATTGTGTATATAAACCACATCTTCTTTATCCATTCATCTGTTGATGGACATTTGGGCTCTTTCCATAATTTGGCTATAGTTGAAAGTGCTGCTATAAATATTGGGGTACATGTGCTCCTGTGCATCAGCACTCCTGTATCCTTTGGATAAATTCCTAGTAGTGCTATTACTGGATGTAGGGTAGTTCTATTTTTAAGTTTTTGAGGGACCTCCACACAGTTTCCAGAGTGGCTGCACCAGTTTGCATTCCCACCAACAGTGCAAAAGGGTTCCCATTTCTTCAAGTCCTCACCAACATGTTGTTTATTGAATTGTTAATTTTAGCCACTCTGACCAGTGTGAGGTGGTATCTCAGTTTGGTTTTGATTTGTATTTCCCTGATGATAAGTGACGTTGAGCATCTTTTCATGTGTATGTTGGCCATCTGGATGTCTTTTTTTGGAAAATGTCTATTCATGTCTTCAGTCCATTGCTGCACTGGATTATTTGTTTTTCTGGTGTTGAGTTTGGTAAGTTCTTTATAGATTTTGGATACTAACCTTTCATCCTTTATGTCATTTGCAAATATCTTCTCCCACTCTGTCAGTTGCCTTTTAGTTTTGCTGTTTCCTTTGCTGTGCAGAAGCTTTTTATCTTGATGAAGCCCCAATAGTTGATTTTTGCTTTTGTTTCCCTTGCTTCTGGAGACACGTCAAGTAAGAAGTTGCTGTGGCTGAGGTCAAAGAGATTGTTGCTTATTTTCTCCTCTAGGGTTTTGATGGTTTCCTGCCTCACATTTAAGGACCATTGAACGTTAAATCGACAGGTACCATGCAGTGAGTGCATTCTTATAATTCATTCCATTACATGTCCCAGTTAGCCATCTAAATCTTTGGTTGTTTTTACTTTCACATTAAGCCAAATAGTCTACATGTTGCTGGTACAGCATTCATTGTCTTTCAAAGCTGAGACTAGGCAATAAATAGGCTGGCATTTTAATTAGATACTTATCTTCATGCGCCTTCCAGCAACAGCCTAGCAAAGCTGAATAATAGATGACTGGTCTGACTTAAGACATCCTCATCCCTCCAATTGCATCACATCCGACCACACAGGAGTGCAGGATGAGAACAATTTTGTTCATTTTTTTTCTTAAACCATACCTTGCTTTTCTTTCCCTATAGTCATTCCAATTCACTCTTGTTTTCTGTTCCTTGAGCAGTGCAGTGATGCTTGTCGGCAGAGCACCTGCTGTCTTAATACATAGTCATTTTCTGAAGTGCTGCTGTTAGAAAATGAGATAATGACGTTCCAATTAACCCAGCCTGTCCGTCTTTCTTCTTTGTCTCCCACACCTACAGGTGGGTGCTCGGGGCACTGGGTTTGGACTGCCTGCCTAGGAAACTGCGACCAGAAGGCACTAACCTCTCTTGGAGTGTGGAGCTGGATAAAGGAATTCACAGGTTGCCACCTTGGGCCAACCCCTGTCACACCTGGGCAGACTGTCAAATTGGATTGTCCATCTAAGAATGCTAAGCTGAGACGGAAAATCTAGGTGGGAGACAGTCGTGGAAAAGCCAGGAAAACCAGGGCAAAAGGTAATTGCTAGAGAATTTGAAGCAAATGGTGGGGGGGCCAGATTCAGGAATTACTGAAGCCTTGCTGTGACAGGGTTGTAATTACAATGATAGGCAAGATGTAGTTCCCTGTCCTCAGAAAAGCTCAGATAACAAGACAGCTACAATATAGGGTGACAGATGTTAGAACAGAGGTGTGCACAAGGTATTGTGAAGGAAATTAAGCTACTTGAGGTGAATGGGAATGGGAGGACAGCCAGGGACCATGTAACAAGGAAGAAGATGTGGGAACTGAGCTTGAAGGATGAACGGGACTTAAATAAGCAGAAAATAAGAGAGAACATTCTAGAAAGGGGCATCTTAGTGCAGATCTACCAAGTTGTCCTATAGCCAATGGAAGGGGCAGAGATTTCAAAATGGCTGTAACCCAATGGAGATACGAGAAATGATACTGGTGAGGCGGGAAGAAGCCAGGACGTACAGAGACATCCAGTTCTATACTCACAAGGCATTCTGCACTCACAATTCAAGTGGGTAATGGGAATAACTAAAGATTTTAAGGTGGGGTAGAGAGATGATCACATTTGTGTAGAGAAACCACTATGGCACCCATGTGGAGGATGCTTCAGAAAGACCTGGCATAAGAGAAAGGAGATTAGGGGCAGGAGCACCTGGGTGGCTCATTTGGTTAAGCGCCTGACTCTTAGTTTCAGCTGAGGTCATCATCTCACAGTTTTGTGGGCTTGAGCCCCTCTTTGGGCTCTGCCCTGACAGTGTGTAGCCTTCTTGGGATTCCCTCTCTCCTTCTCTCTGCCCCTTCTGCACTCATGCTCATGTACGTTCTCTGTCTTACTCTCTCTCTCTCAAAATAAGTAAATAAACGTAAATATTATTTTAAAAAAGAGAAGGGAGATTAATTTATGGGCATTTGCAATCCAGTCTATTCAACAGATGAAAAGGATCTGGACTAAGGAAGTGGCAATAATAGGTAAAGGATATATTTGAGAAATACTTTGGAAATAGAATCTTGAAAACAGATCATAGGTGGGTACCAGATTTTAGATGGTGGAGGGAAAATGGAAGGAGAAACAATTTGAAAAGAGGAGATAAACCAAATGAATTTGGTTTTAGATTTGCTGAATTGTGAGAGCTCTAGGACATTCAGGAGGGTAGTTCCAAAAGCAGAATAGACTTTAGAAGAGTGCTAATCCTGGAGATAAATCACCTGGATTTACCTGAGATCAATTGACATGATATAACATGAGATAAATTTACATGAGATCTGAGATATTCATGATATATATATGATATATACATGAGATATAAATATCTGAGATAAATTTAAATGAGATAAATTACCTGGATTTACATGACACATAGAGTGTTACCAGTTCATGGGTAGTAGTGGAATCCATAGCCTGGATGAGCTTAACCAAATTGATATGGAATCCATTCTGGCTATGTAATGTGCAGCATCATGACTGTAGTTAATACAGTATTGCATATTTGAAAGTTGCTAAGAGAGTAGATCTTAAATGTTCCCATCACAAGGGGAAAAAAATTTGTAGCTATGTGAGGTAACAGATGTTAACTAGGGGTAATCATTTCACAATATGTACCTATATCATAGCGTTTCGTTGTACACCTCAAACGTACTCAACGTTATATGACAATTACATCTCAATGAAACTGGAAAAAAATAAAGAAACAAAGCCCAAGGACCAAGCCATGGGGAGCCCGAGTTAAAGGGGACAACGGAGAGGATCTTGTTACGAAAGTGCATTGCTGTGGAAGTTGTAGAAGAGTGGCTTTCAGTATTGCCCAAATTACTTGAGGGTAAGCGACGGTTTGTGGAGCATCGTTAGATTCGACAGCTGTGATCTCAGAGTCTTCCACTGGAGGGTCAGTTTTGGGTTGGGGAGTGAATGAGAGGTAAACAAATCAGGACTGTGACTATTCCATTTTTCTAGAAGCTTGACTTTGAAGGGAAAGAGAAAAAAGATTTATCACAGCTGGATGAGACAGGAAGGTCATTGTTATCTTTATAAAACAGATGGCAGAATGGAAGCTCTGAGAAGTTGTGATTTGCCCAGCATCAACCACTGGTCAGTAGTGGAGCCAGAAATGCAATCCCTGCTCTTTGGATTCTGAATTCAGATTTTCTTCTACTTGTCCACCTGAGTAATTGCAGGATCATCTATTGTAGTGGATATGATCATAATCGGTCAGTGTAAATGAGACAGTGTATATGTCATCCAAAGGCAAAAGTGTTACGGAATGAGGTGGGGTAGGGAAGAATTATATCCCCTGTTTGTCCGAATTTGTGAGATATAGACAGGAAAACTTCATTTTAAGCCTCATTGGCCTGTTTTCTTGGCTGGCTCTGAATGTTCTCCCAGCCAACTCCTGCTTTTCTCCTTCGCCGCGGCCCTGACAGCCTTGTGCTCCTACTGTGATTTTAATTCATGACCTGACCAAGGATGATAAAAAGTAAATTGCATTCCCACGTATATCCATAGTACAGGCCAATTACTTAGCTGCCTGAAATACTTTGTCATTTGGATGACATGCACCGAATAGAATCTTTCTTCCTTGATTGAAGAAATGCATGTTGTTTAGTATTTTTTTTAGGGATTAAAGCAACTGTCCTTGCAGTGATGCCCAGGCCGTTGGAGCCGGAGCAGTCATCTGCAGTAACAAGGATTATGTAACATCCCTTGCTTTCATGGAAAGATAAGTCTCCCATGCAGATTTGAGGACACCAGATTCTGTTCTGAACTCAGATACTGTGAACTTGAGTCAGCATATCTTGGCCCTCCTCACCAAGGACCTAGAATCTTAGAATCAGAATTAGATGCCATGCTGGGGCCCCTGGGTGGCTCAGTCAGTTAAGCGTCTGAGTCTTGATTTTGACTCAGGTCATGGTCCCAGGGTCGTGAGATAGAGCCCCGTGTTGGGCTCCACGCTGAGCATGGACCCTGCTTAGGATTCTCTCTCTCGCCCTTTGCCCCTCTGCCCTGCTTGTGCATGCTTACTTTCTAGAGTAAATAAAAACGAAAAACAAAATTAGATGCAGTGCTTTGTGATGCTTGGAGCCCAAGTTCACCAGGAAGATGGTATCCATCTTAGAAAGGTTTAAGACAATAGAGTGCATTCACATACCTTGTGAATGAGTCTAGCCTAAGAATGGACTTTTGTCATAATTACTCAAACCCAAATATCTATTCCTTTTTGAGAGAGAGAGAGAGAGAGACAGAGAGAGAGAGAGAGAGCCCGTGCATATGTTTGCATCAAGTGGGGGAGGGGCAAACAGAGAGGGAGAGGGAGAATCCCAAGCTGGCTCCATGATGTCAGCTCAGAGCCGGATTCGGGGCTCAATCACATGACCCTGGGATCATGATCTGAGCTGAAATCAAGAGTCGGTCAGTCAACCAACAGAGTCACCCAAGGACCCCCCAAAATATCTGTTCCTAAGTAGGCTTACCTCCTCCTGTAAGAAGTAGCAAGTTAAAGAAATGTATTTCTTGAAATAGATGCTAAAGCTTCTTAAGAGTGGGACTCCTGTCTTATACTTATTTTGTAAAAATAATAATAATAAAATAGTTATGTGTAACAATTGTTATATTCCATAGATTAATGAATGTTCTGGGCCAGTATTTATTGTTCACCATATAGTCATGCCCAGTAAATAACCGTTGATTGATTTCACCTCATTCTAAGTTCCTTAGTAAATTAACTGCAGTTTGTAAGTTGAACTAATTCCCCCTCCAACAGTGATAACATGCTTCAGAGGAAGCTTCCTTCAGGGTTTGTTGGCTGAAGATCTCTTCCTGATATGATGCATCCAGGAAGAAACAACAAAAAGATGAGTTTCCCTTCAACATTCTCCTTTTTTTTTTTCCTGCCTGTTAGTTGGATTTACTATCTAATGGTTACCTCTGATCATAGTGGGAGGCAAAGGTGCAAATAAAGTAGATACTTCTGTACTTTGTTTATTTTATACCCAGTTATTAAATGGCCTTATGAAATAAGAACTTAGCAACGGCAATATTGTCTTTGCTCTTTCTACATCCTGAAGTTCAGTCCTAGCCTGCCTTTCCCCCATCCCTTTGCATCCCTGCCTATTAGGAGGAAATGGATCTGAGATTTAAAAGCCCTAAGTAGAGTCCTTGAGAATTTATAATATTTTATGAGAAAATACGTTTTCTTGAGCCAGGAGCCCTTCTTCCGTTCTCTGTTTTGTGAAAAATATGCCCATCTCCAGTGTCATGCCCAACCTTCCAGCCTGTCCAAGGCTCCAGCCAAGCAAAGAGCAAACAGAACTTGAGATCAGATGGCTACAAAGCAAATCCCAAGTCCAAGAGGAGCCTGTTAGCTGCTTATGGAGTGAAAGCACCTCAGACTTCTTTCTAACTTCACACCTGCATTACAAATATACCTAAAACCTTCATAAGCTGCTCATCCAGACATGGAGTACTAACTGATCTCCTTCGGTAACACGAAAGAGAATCCGACTTGAATCCGGATCTCCATTCATTGCTAGGGAAATGTAGGAAAAGTCCGTCTTTGAAACAGTGGCAGATTTTTCCATCTGTGAAAGTGAGGGATACTGCTATTTTATTTTTTATTTTTTTCAATACATATATCTATCTATATATTTTCAGAAATAGAATTTGGTGATTCATCATTTACATATAGCACCCAGTGCTCATCCCAACAAGTGCCCTCCTTAATGCCCCTCACCCGTCTAGCCCATCCCCCTACCCAACACCCTGCCAGCAACCCTCAGTGTGTTCTCTGTATTTAAGAGTCTCTTGAGGTTTGCCTCCCTCTCTGTTAGAAACTATTTTTTTCTCTTTCCCTTTCCCCATGGTCTTCTGTTAAGTTTCTCAAGTTCCACATATGAATGAAATCATATTTGTCTTTATCTGAATGACTTGTTTCATTTAGCATAATACATTCTATTTTCATCCACATTGTTGCAAATGGCAAGACTTCATTCTTTTTCATCAGCGAGTAGTGTGCCATTGTGTGTGTATAATATTTACACACATATACACCACATCTTATTTATCCATTCATCAGCTGATGAACACTTGGGCTCTTTCTCTTTCCATTCTCGGCTACTGTTGATAGTACTGCTATAAATATTGGGGTGCATGTGCTCCTTCGAATCACTATTTTTGCATCCTTTGGTTAAATGCCTAGTAGTGCAATTGCTGGGTCATAGGATAGTTCTTTTTTTAATTTTTTGAGAAATCTCTATATGGTTTTCCAACAGTGCAAGAGGGTTCTCCTTTGTCTGCTTCCACGACAATATTTGTTGTTGCCTGTGTTGTTAATTTTAGCCATTCTGACAGGTGTGAGGTGGTATCTCAAAGTGATTGATTTGCATTTTCCTGATGATGAGTGATGGTTGAGCTTTTTTTTCATGTGTCTTTTAGCCATCTGGATGTCTTCTTTAGAAAATTGTCTATTCATGTCTTTGCCCATTTCTTCACTGAATTAATTGGTTTTTAGGTTTTGAGTTTGATAAGTTCTTTATAGATTTTGGATACTATCCCTTTATCTGATACATCATTTGCAAATATCTTCTCTCATTCTGTCACTCGCCTTTTAGTTTTGCTAGTTATTTCCTTTCCTGTGCAGAAGACTTTTATCTTGATGAGGTCCCAATAGTTGATTTTTGCTTTTGTTTCCCTTGCTTCGAGAGACATGTCAAGTAAGAAGTTGCCAAGGCTGAGGTCAAAAAGGTTGTTGCCTGTTTTCTCCTCTAGGATTTTGATGGTTTCCTGTCTCACATTTAGGTCTTTCATCCATTTTGAGTTTATTTTTGCATGTGATGTAATAAAGTGGTCCAGTTTCATTCTTCTGCATGTCGCTGTCCAGTTTTCCCAACACCATTTGCCGAAGAGAGTTAAATGCCTAGTAGTGCAATTGCTGGGTCATAGGATAGTTCTTTTTTTAATTTTTCTTTTTTCCATTGCATATTCTTTCCTGCCTTGTCAAAGATTAGTTGACCATACATTTGTGGGTCCATTTCTGGGTTCTCTATTCTGTTCCATTGACTTTTGTGTCTGTTTTTGTGCCAGTGCCATACTGTCTTGACGACTACAGCTTTGTAATATAGTTTGAAGTCTGGAATTGTGATGCCTCAAGCTTTGATTTTCTTTTTCAGGATTGCTTTGGGTATTCAGGGTCTTTTCTGGTTCCATACAAATTTTAGGATTGTTCATTATAGCTCTGTGAAGAATGCTGGTGTTATTTTGATAGGGACTGTGGGCTAATGCTATTTCAGTGAACAAACCCAAAGATGATACTCAGATCTTAGTTTTGTCAGTAGGGCACAGAGCCTAGCACTGTACCTGACATATAACAAGTGCTCAAAAAAAAAAAATACTTGTCAGGTGAATAAAGAGTGAATATCTTGCTCACTGTCTTTCCCATCCCTCCCTATCACCACCTGCAACCCCATACCAGATTTTTAACTTGGGAAGAAAGGATTGCACTTGAGCCTCATCTTCATAGCTATTTTTACATTTTATTCAAATTTAGTTTTGGGGGGCTGTACTTAGCCAAAAAGTATCAAAGGGGGAAGGCATTGGATCTCCTTTCCCCCAGTCTCTGTAATTTGTTTATAAATAAGTTCAAGTTGGTTACTCACTCATAGCAAAGATAGGAAGGAATTTTTAATAGTAAGGCCCATTTCTGGCTTTATTTTCTCCCCATTTTCTAAGAACAATTATGCATATCTAAAGGGCTTCTACACATCTGGCAGCTAAGATCAAACGAAACACAGAGAAAATGATTTTTCATTCTAAAGTGAGGGGTTGAGTCTCTTTTCCAAATATAATAGGCTGTTAAATGGGACATATGGCCATTGCCTCTAAATTTTAGCTAAAGCCTCAAAGCTATGGATGATAGGGGAGATGTACCCCTACTTTATAATATTCTTAACATTTACAGTCTTTCTGGAATTGTTGAAAAAGTATATATACACATTTCATACAAAACATTACATCAGAATGTCATATCATGTGTTGTCTCAGGATTTCAAAGCTAGGAATAAAAAGGTCTACATATAATGATAATCTAAATGCAGAAAACTGCCGAAGTGGGCAGCAGTCATTTATCGATGTAGCTTACTGAAAAAGTTTAGAGAATTGATCTGACATTGCTTCTCTGTTCCTTCAACTGCCTTTTTCCCTCTCCGAGTCCTCATACTTGATATAAAGAGAGATCTGCCAGCAAGGATCTTGCCTTTGGGAAGTGTGATGCAGTGTGTCTGAGAATACTCTGTTTTTCTCCCCAAGACCTTGTGTGTAGAGAGGCAACTGTGGGCATCATCTGTCCCTGTCGTGAAGGGAGAAAGCCTTTGGTAGAACCACTTGTAAAAACGAGGGAGTGGGTGGGAAAGAAGGGAAGACTGACATGACCTCCTATTGGGTCTTTGCCCATTCTCTCCTAGTCGGGCCTGCTAACTTGCGTCTGTGTTAGTACAGCATGTGGGGAAGAGAGAAATGAGGAGGGCGTCACCCTGGAACTGCTGGGCAGAGATGGGACCAAAGCTTCTCCTCTACGTGGATCCCATGTGGATGGATGGTGCCCAAGAGATGGCCACATCACCCAAATGACTGCTGAGACCTGGAGTTGCTGCTGGGGAGAGAGAGGGCCCCTCACTGAATGGGGCAGGTGGTTCCCACCTGCCCACATCCCACATTCTCTGTCCTAGAAACATGGCCCTGGACACCCATGGAAAGAGCTGGGAACTCTCAGTCAAGGAAGATATCAGTTCCTCTCGCTTCTTCTTTCCCACCCTGACTGAGAAGGGGAGGCATAAGGAAGTTTGCGAGGGGCAGGCATGCCCCCTCCTCCACCACAAGCTGCTAGAACCACAAGGGGAGCTGGAATTAGGACCGAGGAAGGAATAGGGAGGAGGAAGGACTTTGAATCATGTGAGAAATTGAAGTTCAAGAATGAAATGTCTCAACTAATGCATTTTTAGAAGTCAAAAGTGACTGAAATGTTACGGGACCTTGTTGGGAGGAAGGATAGGTTTGACAGTATATTACTGGGCAGAGACTGTGAGGAAAAATGGTTCCACCTTTAAATCCCAATAATCAAGACCCCTCCATAAACCACTTGCACCATCTGACATCCCATCTTGATGAACTCTCAGGCGGCCCATCCTGTGTCACACCTGCAACATGCTGAATGCTGTTTGCGTTGTTATCTTTGGTTTTGGAGCTATTTTGTACCTCCAGAGTATACATTTATGGGGACCGAGGACTTTGCTAGTTTTGCATCCCTCCCCGCACCTCTAGTATCTAATAGATGTACTTGAGACATGAACTCAGCTACAGATTCACCATGATGTCCTTTCCAACTATTTGGGACAAAATAAGGAAGGAAATGACAGTTTGAATCTAAAATTAATAAAGTGTCATAAATGAATGAGATTGTCCATCTGCGGAAATCTTTTCGGAAGCAAGTGATTTTGGCTCAGGGTTTCTGATAAGATTAGGGGGTTCTTAGCTCCCAGCCAGGGATCTCAGGGGCTCCTCCTTCCCCCGAAAGAAGGCATCGATTTAGAATGTAACTAATGAAAGAGAGGCTGTCATCTTGGAAATAGTGACATGTCTATCTTGAGGGTATGTTGTAATGACAGAAGTCTTTGGTGGCTGTTAAACAACATTGAAAAAGCAAATGTTTGGGAAGAATTTGTGATTGCTAATCTGTTATTGTCAGAGGCACAGACCCCAGACACCGTATCTGGCAGACGTGTTTCTTCCAGTCACGTTAAAGCTGAGCTACTTTGTAGACTCAGACTCGGGGTAGCATCCAGAATATCATGCAGGTTTCTTTGTTTTGGGTGGAATCCTTCCTACAGATCTTCTGGTGACAAGTCAGTTTCCCAGGTAATGTGACAGTTGGAGGTGAGTGGTCAAGGGCGGAGGCAGAGCTGTGCCCTCAACAGCAGACGTGAGTATGCGAGTCACCAGTCAGGTCCATTTTCCATCTAAATTAAGTCTGCCCTTATGGTGGTGTCTTGTGAATTTGGATAGCAAGCATCAGTTTCTGGAATATGAGTGGTCCTCAGGAGGACAAACGCAGTGACCAGAATTTGCTGCACTTGGAACCAGATCCTAATCTCTTGATCGTCCCCCGCTGGGAGGAGGCACCAGACGCCCCACTTCCCTCCTGTCCACCCCTCAGGTTTGGGGTGTAGGAGGGTGAAGGGGTAGCAGGGAGGGGTGGGGTGGAAGGGAGTAGCAGCCCACAGGTAGAGTCTAGCTGTGACAACATGTGTGGATGCTGAGGAAAGGGGATATCAAGGGGGCTAAAGGAAACAGAAGAGCATCAGAAACATGGGCACAGTATTTTAAATAGAAGGACGTGTGGAGCTAAGGTTTCTGATGTTGCTTGAATGATAGTACATTCCTTCTGAGGAAGGACATCTAAGCAAGGACATCATCTGCAAAAAAGTCTAGATCAGAAACAATACTGAGACACAGATGCCAGCCTCACAAATAAGCATCTAAGACAGCATGATCCCAAAAATCTCTTAAATTTTCTTTAAGAAGCTTGGATGCCTTGGTTCCATTGGGCCCTCGTAGCAATAAGGAAAATGCTCTTGGATTTATAGTTACATTTCATCTTAAAAAGCCTGGGGAGAAATGTAAAAAGATGGAAAGAAAACACATTTGGCTCCATCACAGCCACTCTGCTTTTAAGCAGATGCACATTCGATTGCAGACTTTGTTTTTTCTCCCAATTAGTCTCCAAATGAGTAACTCACAATTTCCATTTGCATGGTTCATTTTGTTTCCCAATGAAGTAAATGATTATTTCTTGGTTCAAAGAAAGTCTTTTCAAGGACACCAGAGACCAATAGCATTCTTATCCATTAAAACATGAAAAACCTTTTGCTTACAGTAGTAAAACCAAGCCTTTAGGTTGCCTTTCCATCCATAGCAGCCCTGGGGTGTATGGATATGTCAGTCCTGTGCCTCTCAGGAAACCAGGTGGGGTGGCCAACGGCTCCCCTTTGGTTATGTATGGCCCATGGACTATCAGCTCAGCCCACACACCTGAGAGGTGGCCTGGTATGTGGAACTCTGCTCCAACAGGAAGGCACTGGGCCAGTTGGATAGCCACTCTCTGAAATTCAGATGGGGAAATGGGGAGATATTCAGGCAGCCAGCAGTGGCCTCTGAAGCAGATGAGAAGGATGATAGAAAGAGGCAGATATGAGAGCCACGGTGGGCAGTGAGTGAGTAAGCCACACTTGCAAATAAAAGTTATATAGAAAATATCTAAATAGTGTGGAAGACCATAAAACTGGTTGGAAGTGGTAAAGGGAGCATCTGAAGAAGAGTTGAATTATGTTAGAGGCAAATTATTAGCATGAAGATTCTGGAAGAGCTGGAGGAAACCACGTGGCCTTTCATCCCAGATTTCTTCCATATTTAGATGCCAAGAGGTGAAGTGGCTCCCCCGTGACCCTCCTTTGCCTGATGTCTAATCACTTTCCTTGGTCACCTAGTGCATTCCTAGGTTCCTACCTCCCTAGTTCCATGCATGTGAGAGAACTTGGACCCCATGTTGTTTTTATTTGTTTATTTTTAACTGACAATGGAGTTCCTTAGCTGGGGTGCCCAGTGAGTGCTTGGGGGGGGGCAGGCTTCCTGGGGATTTTTTCACAGTAAGCAGGACTGCGGCTCCATATCTCTCCTCATCCCTCACCTGGGACCTCCTCTAATGGCTATTTTGACCCTCCTGTGGGCCCCTCTTCTGATGGCCGAGTAGCTGCTTGGAGTTCCCGGGCTGCATGCTTATTCAGGCAGGACAGGGATTTCTCTTTCCTCTAACTGCTGAAATGAGTTCCTGGAACTCACTCGGGTTTGCCACCTTGGGTTATGAAGCAAGGGCCCACTGGGTTCATATGACTGGGCATGGACCAGTCTTGCCTTTCCTTCAGGGGAAATGCGGTAACTGGGGTCTTCCCTCCACACTCATTCACTGCAGCCTTTTACTGGCTTAAAACCATCAACGGATTCCATGGCCATGAAAATAAAAAAAAGTTCTTTATCTTGTCTTGGGGGATCCTGCCTGATCTGACCCGTGCCTGTTTCCCTGATTGTGTCCTGAACTTTCTCCCTCCCTTTTTGCTCCATCCACACAGTGTTTTTAATTCCTTAAAATGTGGGACGTCTTTCTCACTTCAAGGCCATCGCACATGCTGCTGGGACATGGTCTCCTTGGAAGTTTCTGCACCCATTTTGCATCTTTTACCAGTGAAATAAACTTATAATTTGAAATGAGGGCAAATGTATTGAAGGAAGAGTGGATAGAGCTAGGAGAGAAAATAAGGGAGGAGGGGAATCTAGTTTGGATTGGAGAGAGGCAGGAAGGAGCATTCAGAAAAGGCTTCTGGGACACCTGGGTGGCTCAGTGGCTTAAGCATCCAACTTTGGCTCAGGTCATGATCTCGTGGTTTGTGGGTTCGAGCCCCACGTCGGGCTCTGTGCTGATAGCTCAGAACCTGGAACCTGCTTTGGATTCTTTGTCTCCCTCCCTCCATGCCTCCCCACTCGTGCTCTGTCTCTGTCTCTCTCTCAAAAATAAACATTTAAAAAAAAGAAAAAGAAAATGCTTCTAAGGTGATAAATGAAGGATGAGCACCTGACATTTGTTTAATATCTGATTCTCCTACCAGGCAGACCTCTGTGAGCCCAAGGACCATCCTGAGTGGGTTTCGTGCATTACCTGTAGTGCACAGAACCTTGCTGGTCTGGTGGACTTTCAAAGTATATATTCGTGGATTGCCCAAATGAATATTCAGAACACCTCATGAGGTCAGGCTGTTGCTCCCATATCCCAGTGAGAAACCCAGGGCTGAGAATGATAAGGCTACTTGCCCAAGGTCACCAGGACTTGACTCTAGGATGTGACATGGCCAAGATTAGAAACCAAGTGCAAGTCCAAGGCTCTGACCTACTACCTTGGGGGTGTCCTACAGGAAAGCTATATGTGAATTTGTGCCTTGGGTCAAAGAGGTTAACAAGAGCACGCTGACCTCCAGTCAAACTGGACTCTCATATCCTGAATTTTCCCACTCCTGTCTCTTTGGTCCTTTCTGTTCCACCTGGAAACTTTCCCCTCTTTCTGTGTCTGTCCAAATCTTACTGTGCAGAGGCCACCCCAAATATACCTTCTGAACTCTGTACTTCTGCTGCAGTGCTGCCATCTACTTTGTGTTAGGGTTATTTATAATATCTCTCTCCTGTTGGTTAATTCCCTCCTTGAGAGATGGGATCATATCCTATTTGTATTTGTACCCTCGAAGCACTTAGCACAATGCCTTGCATACAGTTTGTACTTTTTTTTTTAATTTTTAATTTTATTTTTTGAGAATGTGAGAGAGGGAGAGAGAGAGAATGAGTGAGAGAGGGGCAGAGAGAAAGGCAGAGAGGGAATCCAAAGCAGACTCCACACTGTTAGCACAAAGCCTGATGCGGGACTCGAACTCACAAACTGTGAGATCATGCCCTGCGCTGAAACCAAGAGTTGAATGCTTAACTGACTGGGCCACCCAGGTGCCCCTAGTTTGTGATCTTTGAAAATTATAAACCTTGGTTCCAAAGCCTCAAGTTGTGCTATTTTCCATAGATGCGTTTCTAGGACAGTATGCATAATGGCGTCTGCCTTACTCACTGACGAATGTGGACTAGAAAACCCTGCTTTACTTCCAGACTCAACTCCCTACTGACCAGGCAAGTCATTTAATCTCTCTATGCTTTTTCTCCCTCCCTCCCTCCCTCCCTCGCTTCTTTCCTTCCTTTCTTCCCTCCTTCCTTCCTTCCACTTGGAAAATGTAAGATAATATCTGTAAATATAAGTGTAAATTTATTATAAAGTTTGGCAAATGGCTTTTGAGGGTCTTGGAGGTGCTAGCTGGTCAAACATGTTGATAGACCAACTTCATGTTCTGATTGGCTTCCTTAACATTGCTTTCCTTGTTCTTGCTTTTCGGCATTTAAGTGAATGCATGGCTAATGGTGTGTCAGATTAGTAAGTACGAGAGAAATAATAATAACAATAATAACAATAAAAGTATTCCATTCTAACACTATGTATAATAATCTTATACTGAATTGTCTCATGATCCAATTATTCCATTCTTGGTCATTAGGCTCTAAACCAAGAAGCCAGACTCCATCTATGGAGACAGATCACCCATTTCTCAGGCTTGTCTGTTGGTAGAAAGCCCAATGCATACACACACACACACACACACACACACACACACACTCACTCACTCTCATCAGCATCATCAGGAATGGTCAGTGTGAATTCTTAGTGACCTACTGCTCAGGAAGCTTAGGGCTCCGCCATTGTGGCCTGTGTTTCCTGTGGCTTGCCTTCCTCGATGGAACTCTATGCCTCAGGGATATCCAGCCTCAGGGCCAGAAATAAGCTTCTCTTTGCCTTTTCAAAAAGCAGTCTCCCTTAACTGGCCATGCGTGACGTCTGTCTAAAAAATGTCTTGACTACAGTCACATCATCGCTCTGGAGGCAACTATAAACATCATTAACCCTAGAAAGGCGGTGTGCGTGACACATAGGCCTCGAGCCCTGTGGGGAACAGTCTGACCAATTCTAGTAGTGCAAGAGAAATACAGCTTTGCAGATTACTGTCATTTATTTTATAGGCCTTTGTTACACTTGTCATTCAGAGAAGAAAGAAATCCCTAGTGAAACTTCCATAATATTGAATCGGAATGACTCATATTCTTGCCTAACTATTGTTAAGCTTTTTGGTAGAGTTCTGTCTGGTCCTAATTGAAGTTTATAGAACTTTTGCCTTCAAATGCAATAAACCTGTCATCACTAGGGAAGCAGTTTGCACCTGGGGATACAGTCTGACGTTGTCGTGTGTATACGGCTGATATTCTGAAGAAGAGGCTGCAACCAGGAGAGATGCCGATGTCAGCTCCGGTAAGCCATGTGCCACCCATTGTTCTGCCGAGGGGAGCCCTGGCCTGTGGCGGGGTGAGCGTGGGCCCTGGGCAGGGAGGGAAGGAAGTCATGGCCGACCTCACAGAACTTCCTGCCCCACACCTGGAGGTGCCAGCGAGCTGCTGGGAGTTCACATATCCAGTGTGCCCTTTCCCCTGTGCCCACGCCTCCAGGCTTTATCACACATGGGGTTGGATACCCCAAGGAACATTTCATTAGGGGAGTTTGGAAAACTGTACCCTTCAAAGCCAATAAATGGTAACGATAAATCTTATTTCAAAAGTAATACATACTTCTTGTGGGACATTTATTTGATAGAGATAAACAAAATAAATAAAAAAATTAAAGTTATCCAGTTATTCTACCACTCACAGAAAACGCTTGTCAGCATATCTTTGAGGGCTCGTCTCTGTGCTCAGTCACGTGACTCCTCTCCAAACCAGAGGCGGATACTCCCCATATGGTTTTGACACCTGCCGTTTCACATGCTACAGCGTGAACGTGTTTCCTATTACATTGAATCATCAAAAGTTTAATGCATGCAAGAGAATTCCGTTTTTAGGAATATGCAACTATGTAACTTGGAATCATCGTTTATTAAGCATTCATATTAAGCAATCCTTCCTTTATTAGGTTGTCTTAAATTTCCATGTTAAGTAATGAAAATAATTACTTAAAACCTTTTTCCCATTGGATCAGTAGATAGTAATATTTTAAAAAATCGAATCTATTTAAAACCATCGGGTTGCATAGATGGTCATGTCATGTCTTTGTAGCCCTTAACAGTTTCTCAGGGGGCACCTGGGTGGCTCAGTCAGCTAAGCATCTGACTTCAGCTCAGGTCATGATCTCATGGTTTGTCAGTTCCGGTCCCAAGTCGGCCTCTGCCCTGACGTCACGGAGCCTACTTGCGATTCTCTTTCTCCTTCTCTCTGTCCCTCTTCTGCTCACCCTCTCCCTCTCTTTCCCAAATTAAATAAACATTTTAGAAAAGTTTCTTTTGTGATTTTCCCATTTATGCATTTACATTGATGTGTTTATTTGAAATTGATTTCTAGAGCTTTATGCTCTAATAAGGATATACATATTTTACACACACACACACACACACACACACACACACACACATATCTGATGTCATATCTGTTACAAATATTGAAATTTACACTTTGTTTTTTAATTTTACTTTGGGAGATTAAAAAAGTCTTGAAAATTTAAAAATTAGTTAAAATTGTCAGTTCTTTTTTTCGCTTTGAGATATAATTGAGAAAATTGTAAGATATTTTCTTGTATTGTTTTTTTCTTTTGTGAATACTTAGAAAGCCTTCTTTAATCAAGTTTATTTAAAAAATATTCACCTATACTTCTTTCCTTAGTTCTGTTAAAGTTTGCTTTTTTTTTTTTTAACATTTAATCATGTCTGAAATTTATTTTGATGTGTGTGTAGTAGGACATTTACTGTCTTTTGCTGCATTACTTCATAGATGTTCCAACCCTGTTCATTGCATAATTCATAATTCTCCACCTTATTTGAAATTCTCCCTTTATAACATATTACTTTTTTATTTTTAATTAAAAAAATGGTTATTGATTTATTTGAGACAGAGAGGGAGAGAGAGAATAGGGATGGGGCAGAAAGAGAGGGAGAGAGAAAATCCTAAGCAGGTTCCATGGGGCTTGATCTCACCATCCCACGTGAGGTCATGACCTGAGCTGAGATCAGAAGTCAGACATTTAATTGACTGGGCCCCTCAGGTGCCCCTTATATTACTTTTCTATATACATGTTCTATTTTATTGAACCATCCGTGGAGCTGGTAGCTGAGAGTCATTACACATTGAAGAGAGAAAACAATAAGCCCAGGTCAGTTAATTATTTGCCAATTTAAGGCACCATAGGAAAGCCGCAGACTCTGTGACAGCGTTTAAATATTTCCGTGCAGCTGAGGCCAATATAGCTAATGTCCAGGTTCAAGACCTCATTGCAAAATGGGCAGAAGTTCGTAGAAGGCTGAATCTGTCTTCTAAAATCGTTCAGACTGCAGTCAGCGCTGTAGTGGAAGGAGACCCAGAGACTGCGGTTGGGGACTTCCGGGTAGATGCACCTGAGACCTGGAAACGCCCAGGGGCCTGCGGAAGTGGTGTCCTGCCTCCCTCGGAAGATGGCAGCTGCCCGCACCCCCACGTGATCAGCTCTCAGCCGCAGCTGACGCCCTGTCAGAAACCTCTCATGCTCTCAGGGTCTGCCACCACCTCCCATCTCAGCTGCCTGGCCCGGCCTGGGGGTTGCGTTTCAGCGCCCGCTGTCCCTGGGTCATGAGGGCCCTGCTGGTTTTCACTGAGGGGCTGTGGAGCCTGTACTTCCCGCTGGCAGGAAGTGGGTGAGTGTGTCTGGGAGAGGGGAGTGCTGTCAAGCTGGATAAGAGAGAGCTGGTTAACATGGGGAGTCCTTTGTTACTGGAAGTTGATTCCCCCGCATGGAGAGAGAGTGCTCCATGTTGCTGTGGTGGTTTTTAGAAAAGTTGGAAAAAGTGATGGCTTCTACACAACAAGCAAGTCATTCTCATTGTAGAAAACTTAGGAAAAAAAGTATTAAGAAAAAAGTCCCCCTAAATCATTCTTTGTCCTTTGCTCTGAAGATAAGTACTATTAATATTCGGATACATTCTATCCTATACCTTTTTCTCTGTGCACATGTGAACACTCACACATCGAAAACCCACTATAAATGTTGGGATGATACTGTATAGAAAGTGTTTTTAATCCTGGTTTTTAAAATTTTTTTATTTTTTTAACCTTTTATATTTACTTTCTAATTTTTAATGTTTATTTGTGTTTGAAAGAGAGACAGAGCATGAGCAGGGGAGGAGCAGAGAGAGAGGGAGACACAGAATCTGAAGCAGGCTCCAGGCTCTGAGCTGTCAGCATAGAGCCTGACACTGAGCTCCAACCAATGAACTGTGAGATCATGACCTGAGCTGAAGTTTACACCTAACTGACTGAGCCACCCAGGTGCCCCAATCCTGTTTTTTTGAAAAAGAAATTAACATTTCATCATAAGTATTTTTCCCCAAACACTAATGTTCCTGGAGAATAATACTTTTAATTTCAGCAAAATATTCCATTATGTGATGTAAGGTTCATCACGTGAACCAACCACATGGTGTGGTTGACTCCCCAACACTTGGTTCAATGAATAGCAGTTAAACGGTTTGGGGACTTGACTCCAGCACCAATAGTTGGCTCAAGGGTGGGAAACCTGATGCAATTTGGGCCAGTGAGGTGTGAGGAGTGGTGTGCAGGTGGGGTCTGGGTGGGTGGGAAGGGGCAGCATTGCTCTGGTAGCTGACTTAAGATGTGAGAGGAATCAGAATAAAGAAACAATCTGAGATATGGAAAGGGGCCAAAGAAGAAAGCCAAGAAATCAAGTCAGAGCCCCCAATAAGGTTTCTAAAGCCCATCCTACTTTCAGGTTTCCAGTTACTTGAGTCAGTAAAACTCATTGTTTGAGCTAGTTTGAGTTATTTTCAGCTGAAAACATTTAGAGAATACATACGGAGTCCAGAGTTGGCCTTCAGACTTGCTGACTCAGTTCTGATTTTCGAACACAGTAAGTGTAGCTTCAGAGGAAAAGCTCAGACTTAGAAATTAGAAGTGCATGGGTTTGACTTCTTACTCAGCGACTAACATCTGATCTTGGGCAAGTTATTTGTCACCTCTGAGTTTCCTTATTTGTAAAACACTAATAGCAATTCCACAGAATCTTCATCTAATGAAGCTAATTATTGTTATCAAAAGAAGGTGGAGATAAGATAAACTCTATCTCCAGCTAGAAAAATAGCCTGCAGACTCTGAGCTGACAGCGTGGAGCCTTCTTGGGATTCTCTTTCTCCTTCTCTCTCTCTTTCTCTGCCCCTCCCCCCTTCATCAAAAGAAATAAATAAACTTAAAAAAAATAGCCTGCAAAAAGTCTGTATAGTCTTAGAGTCAATATTTTTTTTAATTTATTTTTTTAAATTTACGTCCAGGTTAGCATATAGTGCATCGATGATTTTAGGAGTAGATTCCTTATTGCCCTTACCCATTTAGCCCATCCGCCCTCCCCAACCCCTCCAGTAACCTCTGTGTGTTCTCCATATTTAAGAGTCTCTTATGCTTTTGTCCCCCTCCCTGTTTTTATATTATTTTTGCTTCCCTTCCCTTATGTTCATCTGTTTTGTATCTTAAAGTCCTCATATGAGTGAAGTCATATATTTGTCTTTCTCTGACAGACTAATTTCACTTAGCATAATACCCTCTTGTTCCATCCATGTAGTTGC
Organism: Paguma larvata; assembly: GCA_030068075.1. Taxonomy (NCBI): domain Eukaryota; kingdom Metazoa; phylum Chordata; class Mammalia; order Carnivora; family Viverridae; genus Paguma; species Paguma larvata. The sequence goes on along the minus strand of CM057831.1, from coordinate 1,085,980 downwards.
AAATGGCAAGATTTCATTCTTTTTGATTGTTGAGTAATACTCCATTGTATAAATATACCACATCTTCTTTATCCATTCATCCATCGATGGACAGTTGGGCTCTTTCCATACTTCGGCTATTGTTGATAGCGCTGCTATCAACATTGGGGTGCATGTAGCCCTTTGAAAGAGCACACCTGTGTCCCTTGGATAAATACCTAGTAGTGCAATTGCTGGGTCGTAGGGTAGTTCTATTTTTAATTTTTTCAGGAACCTTCATACTGTTTTCTAGAGCAGCTGCACCCGTTTGCGTTCCCACCAGCACTGCACAAGAGATCCTCTTTCTCCACATCTTCACCAACATCTGTTGTTGCCTGAGTTGTTAACGTTAGCCATTCTGACAGGTGTGAGGGGGCATCTCGTTGTGGTTTTGATCAAATGTTTTAAAATGTTTATTTTTGAGAGAGAGCGAGTGCAAGCAGGGGAGGGGCAGAGAGAGAGGGAGACACAGAATCCGAAGCAGGCTCCAGGCTCTGAGCGGTCAGCACAGAGCCCGATGTGGAGCATGAGCTCGTGAGCCGCGAGATCATTCCCTGAGCCCAAGTCAACACTCAACCGACTGAGCCACCCAGGTGCCCCTTGGAATCAATATTTGTAAATGTCACATTTTTTCTGTAAAAGTAGTAGTTGCTTATTTTAAAATTTTGAATATTATTGAAAAAGATAAAATTACTCATAATCCCACTATGCTGAGCACACAGCGCAGTGAGCAGCCTCCCTGTTAAATGGTGTCCATAAAGTAGAAAACCGGGGTTGTTTGCCTAACCCTGTCTGCATTACATCTGCAGGATTGGCCAAGGCACTCCACCTCTCCATGCTCCGGGGAATGCCGACTTCCACAGGAGGAAAGAAAGAGCTTCCTACCTAATCATGGAGGGCAGACATCTAGCAATTTCATATCTCTAGAGACCTAGAGAGATCTTTTTTCACCCCAGAGTGTTTTATGTATACCAATCCAAGAGAACAGAATCCATTTTTATACAATTAGAACCAATTCATAGGTGTCCAAAGGGAACATTATAGGCTCGCTGCATTAATTTTCAGGTGGGCAGATGAAGTGATCTCTCTCTCTATTGTTTTTCCCCCTTTGGCTTATTGGTATGGCAGCAAAATGCAAGCGATGTCTCCTATTTAATTCTGCAGAAACAATCTGATGCAGGAGGACACACATCCTGACCCTGTATTGTCTGCCTCTGAATGAGAATCCTCGGTGGTTTCAAAAGGCAATTCAGTTTGAGGTTGTTCCATATTTTTAAAGCTTAGAAACCAACAAGTACAGACACATATGGAAGAGGCATTCTGGACATGAATTGGTGCTTACATGAAAGAGGTGAAGAGACCAGTTATCTGCCAAGGGGATCACAGTTCCAGTGAATGGATGGGGACCTTTTCCAGAGTAAAGAACTACTTAATCTCCCAAACATGCTAAATTGAGTACAGAAGCAGCCTAAATAGCCTGAGTAGCTGTACACCGGAACATTCTCCAAATCAGATATTTCCTTGCCTACCTAGATGGCCTTCTCTTGTACCAATATCACTTTCCCTTAATCTTACTGTATAGAATTTAGCAACCCCCCCACACTCCCCATTAACTTTTCTTCTTCCCACATCCTATTATTACTACTCTGCCCTAGAATGTTCTACTTTCCTGTCTTTGCCTTGTCAAATCCTCCCTAACCTTCGAGCTTCATCTTTCATGTGACAATCACGGTGGGGGCGGCTGTCTCGAGCCCTTCAGACAAGGTTGGATCTTCTGTTTTATACTCCTAGACCTTCCTGAACTTCCTGCTTGGTAGCATGGTTACACATTTCATCACCTGCCTCAGTGGCAGGCTCTCTTTTTTAAAAAATGTATACACTCTAGGGGTGCCTGGGTGGCTCCGTTAGTTAAGCGGGCGACTTCAGCTCAGGTCATGATCTCAGTCTGTGAGTTCAAGCTCCGCGTCGGGCTCTGTGCTGGCAGTTCAGAGCCTGGAGCCTGCTTCAGATTCTGTGTCTCCCTCTCTCTCTGCCCTTCCCCTGCTCATACTCTGTCTCTATCTCTCTCAAAAATAAATAAACATTAGGGGCACCTGGGTGGCTCAGTCGGTTAAGTGGCCGACTTAAGCTCAGGTCATGATCTCATAGATCATGAGTTCGAGGCCTGTGTCGGGCTCTGTGCTGATGGCTCAGAGCTGGAGCCTGCTTCAGATTCTGTATCTCCCTCTTTCTCTGCCCTTCCCGTTCATGCTCTGTCTCTACATCTCTCAAAAATAAATAAACGTTAAAAAAAAGTTTATAAAAAAAAAATAAAAAATGTATATACTCTAGGGAAAGGCTATTTAACCCAGAAAGAGCCTTTTTGAAATTTCAAGCAGAAATGATTGAATTGGTGTTGAACTGTAAGATTTGGTTTTCTGCCATCAGTGAAACTAATGTCTTTGGAAACTAAGCAAAGTCCAACGATATAAAAAAAAGCAAGTTATATTCTTGCAAATTGGAGCCCATCGTTACATGAAAGTCATACTCGTAAAAAATGTTCTCTTTGAAATCTGCATGTTTACACATGTCTGATGTTGGATATCCAGTAAATGGGTTTTGGTCTTGTGTTTTGTTTTGTTTTTCCTGCAGGTGCTGAGAGAGGACTTTGTGACACTAAATGAGAGAACTAGGTCAGACTGCTTGTTCAGAGTGAATGCCAAGATTAAGTCAGAATTTGGCTTTTCTTTATCCTGAGGCTTTGGAAAGAGATAGAGAAGACACCTTTTTTCGGGATTTAGAAACATGATGTACGAATTCTTTCCCCAAATATCTGTTGTATTCATCAGTTTTAAGAAAACCTATTACACAAAGAAGAAGAAGGAGAAGAAGTCAGACTCTAATAAGAACAGAAAAAGACAGAGGATTCACAATTTGAATTAGGAGATAATTCTTGGCAGTACAAAAGCAGTTCTTTTCTTTCCTGAAAGTTCTCATTTATGGATCATTAGTCACTTGGCAAGAGAGATTGGGAGAAGACAAACTAGCAGCTAAAGCACTAAGGACGAATAGCCATTTGAAGATCAATCATAAATGAAAGAGAGCCTCTTGGTAATTGCCATTCACTGGGAAAATGTAATTCGATTTACAAAGTTATCGATTTAAATTCATCTTCTGGAGAGTGGCAGGAGGGTGACCTTTCAGTAATATCACATATTTCTTGCTTTGGAATTTCATCCAGAAAGGTAGGAAATCTCTCTTCTATAGTAGCCTAGGATCTGGCAACATCTCCCCAACTGGCCATGTAGTCATCACTTGGTCAGCATCACCCTGGAGAGTATGGAGTTCTACAAGGGTCATATTTGTTATAACCAAGGTTTTTTTTTTTTTCTTTCCTCCATTGAATTGCAGTAATATTTCTGCAGCCTGGAGCCTGTCTCTGTCTTGGGTTTCAGCCGTGTCTTCACAGGTATGGTTCCATGTGTTACCCTCTTTTCTCTGTGCCCGTGTGAGGTGCAGGCTTGTGCCAAAGTGGAGTTCTGAGGACCAAGTGAAACAGCACGCACCACTCACTCTCTTCTCCATCTCCTCCTCCCCACAATGGTGCCTCCGCTAAGCAGAAGGCACTTGTCTTTCTGCACAGGGAGACACAACCTGTCATTCGGGGGGAGCTCAGTCAGAGACCTCAGTGTATTTTTGAAGAGAGAGGAAGGAGTCGGAAGAAGAAAGGAGGCTGTTGGTGGGAAAAGTCTTGAAGGAGGTGATGGAGTGGGGAGAGGAAAGGGAAGGGACAGAAGAAGTGTCTAGAACATAGATGAACATGTTACCTTTAAACAGGGGAAGGGGTGAATTTTCCTTTGAGATGAGGTGGCCACTTAAGAGGGTAGATGTTGGTCTGGCCATTTTGACATGGCCAATCAGACATAGTGATTTTTACAAAGTTGGAAGACATTTTGAGAAATCTCCAAGTATCCAAACCCATTCCTGCTAAATGTGAACCACGAGATCATGACCTGAGCTAAGTTCAGATGCCCAACTGACTGAGCCACCCAGGCGCCCTACATCTAGCATCCTTACACTGACATTTTCTGCTCCCTCATCTAATGTTTGCCTTCATAGACACCATGACTGCAATAATCATATATTCTAGACAAAAATTACATCACATGATTCAATGAGAGATTTGCAAATGTGTTTATATGAAAGTCACATAAATTATAATTATTTATAAATATAGTTGTAAATATATATAAATTCTGATTCAAAATGACCTTTCTTCCTATTGCCTCTCCCCAACCAGTGACATTCTTCTCCTTCAGTCCACTCGTCTCACCTAAAATCTATTTGGTGAAATAATAGACTTTAAAGTGATTTTGGGGGCGCCTGGGTGGCTCAGTCGGTTGGGCGGCCGACTTCAGCTCGGGTCATGATCTCGCGGTCTATGGGTTCGAGCCCCGCGTCGGGCTCCATGCTGACAGCTCGGAGCCTGGAGCCTGCTTCACATTCTGTGTCTCCCTCTCTCTACCCTTCCCCTGTTCACGCTGTGCCTCTATGTCTCTCAAAAATAAATAAACATTAAAAAAATAATAATAAAGTGATTTTGGCTGAAAAATACCGATTGTGGATATTAATGATTTTTTTGTGTGTACATCCAGGACCTCTTTCTTCTTTTGAGAATTTCACTTTCTTCCTATTAGTGACTCTCATCTCTACTCCCCACAGTCACAGGAAATGGATGAAAGTCCTTATTGTCTAATGACTCCACCTCCTTGGCGATGCTGATTGGTTCAGTGATAAACCCAATTTAAACTGGCCAGGATCCTCTCTAGGGTTTTTGCTTTTTAAACTATCAGGGAGATAATAGTTTCTTTCCTCTGATTTTTGAGGTCAAAAGGTAGTAGACAATAACGAGTAGTGTCCAGGTCTTCAATGGTAGAGACTTCACAGTAAGAAGCTGACACATTTGAGAAAGTCCTACAGACGTTAAGTCTCTGCTTCATTTTGTCTTGGTCCTTCCTCTGCCTTTGCTCTTACTGCAGTTTGCTCTTATTAGTCGAGAAATATCTCCTCCTCCTTTTCCTCCTCTGTTTTCCTGTTCAATATTAGGAGGAGCTCTAATACCATTCCATAGCGAACTCACTCAACCGAGGAAATTTTTACTTTTCAAGAGGGCATGGTCACTACCATTAATAAAGTTCATCTGGTGGTGGTTCAGGCAGTATGGCAAGCAGAGGGGAAGTGGCTTGGAACAGAGGATCTACTCCCATGACACCACTGCTGCTCTGCTACTTATGCCAAAGATCTTTTGGGGCGCTTAGAGGTATACGAGCTGGACAGCAATGTCCAGTCACTTCCTGAGCGCTCTGAAGTAACCTAGAAATAGAGAAGGTAAGCCCGCCCTAGGGAGTGCTTCTCCTCTTCACCCCTGTGATCTGAGCTCCCTAACAGCTATGTCTGTACTTTGAAGCTGCTGACTCCATGGGATGGGCAACAGGGAACAGCCTGCACTGTCATAGAGCATGTGACTGTGGGCCAGCTATGCTGGGGACTTCCTGGGAACCATGCGGCTTTTCAGTTGAGCAGAGTAAATTTTTTTCTATTTCTAAAGGAACCTCAACGGGCCGGTTGTCCAGAAAATTCTCAAGGTTGGGGCCAAGGTCTCTGGGAACCACAAAATCCCTTCTTGAAGTTCTCAGCTTTGGTCCTGGAGTGGATAAGAGACAGTTCACTGCGAAGTAGATCCTCTTGGAGTCATGTTTAAAATTGTGAAGAGAGTTGGTGAGTATGCTCCTTGATCTTTCTGTCTGAGAGCCTGTTGAGTGTGACTGGCTTTGAAATATCCTCAGGAGTCTATGTTGACAACAAGTGGAAGGATATCTACACTTGTTCATGATGGGCACGAGCCCCACGGAGCATAACAAAGAGTCTTCAGAAAGTGCTTGTGAAGCTCTCTGCCTGAGAATGGTCATGGCTATGGCGATGTTCTCTAGAAGTAGTATCGTATGCAATTAAAGCTCTTTGGGGTAAAGTGCTAGCATCCCAGTATTTAGCATGTGTTCCTAAGAGAATAGTAATGGCAATGTAACTTTCATTGAGTACATGTTACATGTTAGGTGCTCTTCTAACTATGTTACATGTATTACCCCATTTAATTCTGATAAGAAATCCATCAAGTAGGCACCCTTATCACCTCGATTTTATGGATGGAGAGAATGAACCACTGAGAATGGAAATAAACGCCCATAGTTACTATGATAGCTTGTCTCCAAAAGCTGAGTCTTATAATGAACCATGTCCCGTGATACCTTGAATCTCTCCTGACAACTGTGACTCACTTTTGATTAAGAAATATGGCACGAGTGATGTTACATGAACTCCAGGGATAGTTCATAAGTAGCCTTACAGATTCTACCTAGTTTTTTGGGAACACTTGGTCTTGGGATCTGCCTTTTGGAACCATAAAAGCTAATAATAAAACTTGTATTTATTTATTTATTTATTTATAAATGTTTATTTATTTATTTTGAGAGAGAGAGAGCATAAGTGGGGAAGGGGCAGAGAGAGAGAGGGAGAGAGAATCCCAAGCAGGCTCCACACTGCCAGCGCAGAGCCTGATGCAGAGCTCAAACTCATGAACCGTGAGATTGTGACCTGAGCCGAAACCAAGAGCCAGTAACTGACTGAGCCACCCAGGCACAGGTATTTTTAATTTTTTTTAAGTTTATTTATTTACTTTGAGAGTGAGAGAGAGAATATGGATGAAAGGGGCAAAGAAAGAGAGAGGGACAGAGAGAATCCCAAGCCGACTTTGTGCTGTCAGCACAGAGCCCAATGTGGGGCTTAAACTCATGAACTATGAGATCATGACCTGAGCCAAAATCAAGAGTTGGACACTTAACCAACTGAGTCACCCAAGTGCTCCTAAATTATTATTTTTTAAACATGAAATTTCAGGTGGTTTATTATACAACAATAGATAACCAGAACACTTACAGAGCAGGTAAATGGCAGGGCTGGGATTGAAACCCAGGGATCTTGGCTCTAGACCCCTTGTTCTTAACCAGTATTCTACTGTGAGCTTCGAGGGCTTTTTATTGTTTCTGTCCTGATGATGATTTTCACAAATGCATGTCCTCAAACAGGCAGGCATGCAAATCTGTAAATGCATAAGGTGGATTTGTAGAGAACTTATATATAGTGGAATGGATTATGCATGGGATTTTGTGTCAGGTGGACTTGAGTTTGAACCTCAGCTTCACCACCTCCTAGTTCTGTGATCCTGGACAAGTTACTACCAGTTGGGGTCTGACAGTGGTGAAGGTCGGGTTCTCATGCCAGTCCATATGATCAGTTACGTTTGAAAGCTCTTCACATTCTATTAGTATATACTCAAGTGTCCTGGTGGCCGCATACTCCTTTTGGTCAAATATTTTCTTTTTGAGATATTGTTTGACATCTGAAACAAAGGTTCATTGAGTGAGATGTGTGGAGCCATGGGCACTAGTAAAAGTAAATACTTTGTTTTATATCTTGACTGAATGTATATGTAGTTGAATTCACTTAAGTTAAATGTGTTAGGAAGAGCCTCCATCCTCCTTTTCTGTCCACTGGTTTCCTTACATAACATGGGAGTTAAATTAACTGCACAGGGATCATGTGGTATTAAGTGAGACATTGTAAGAACAGTGTCTGATACTTGCTTAATTCAGGGTAGAAGATTACTTGGATGTTGTTAAGACCTGGAAGACTGCCCCACCACTTACTAGGCTCCTGTGGGGAGAAAAATAGATCAGTGATACCAAAATCAAATTTTAAAGGACTGAAGAAATAAATTTACTTCACTAAACCTTAAATCAGACTTCATCTTTTGTACCCCAAAGACTGAAATGTTTATGTTTGCAGTATTTCCCACTGTACAGTGTATGAATCAAGAACATGGAATGGTTATCACATAAGCCAAGACCATACTTGTACACTAATCATCTAGGAGTTAGTGTGTTTCCTGAGAGTCCGATTGTAACGTATGTGGTGATGTTTTTCAACTTTATACTCAATGCTTCCATAATTAACTGGAAGAAAACTGTGATGGGAATCCTGCAAATTCTCATGTGTGAACAAGCAGTGAAAAGAGGAGACAGGAGGAGTATAGACATTTAGGGTCTCATTTCACAAGCGCCGTATCTCTGTTCTTCAGAGAACTTGATTGCTAGAATCCATCTGGACTATCTATCGCTGTATAGTAATTCACCCCATACTCTTATAACTTAAAAAATACCAATCATGCATTATCGCTCATGGTTTCGGTGGGTCAGGAATTCAGATAAAGCACAATGGGGATGACTTGCTTCTGCTTCAATTGTGTGAGGGCTTGGCTGGAATACTTGAAGGCTGAGGACAAGAATCATCTGTAGTCTCAAGCACTCATATGTCTGACAGTACATGCTAGCTTTTGGCTGGGGTCCTAGCTAGAGCTGAAAGCTTCATCAGCTGCAACACCCAGATGTGGCTTGTGCTTCCTCAAAACATGGTGGCTGGGTCCCAAAGGCAAGCATCAGAGAAAGAGAGAGAGAGAAACAGACAGAGACAGATGAAAGTCATCATGCCTTTTCATGACTTAACCTTAGAAGTCAAGCAGCATCACTTCTGCCATGTTAGACTGGTTAAGATCAGCCCAAAATCATGGTTGGCGGGGGAAAGGGGAGTAGGGATAGACCCTACTTTTCAAAGAAAAGGTGTCAGTTTCACTGTGTAAGAAAAGTATTTGAGGGGCGCTTGGGTGGCTCAGTTGGTTGGGCGGCCGACTTATGCTCAGGTCATGATCTCGCGGTCTGTGAGTTTAAGCCCCTCGTCCGGTTCTGTGCTGACAGCTCGGAGCCTGGAGCCTGCTTCGGATTCTGTGTCTCCCTCTCTCTCTCTGCCCTTCTCCTGCTCATGCTCTGTCTGTATGTGTCAAAAAAAAATAAAACGTTAAAAAAAAAAGAAAAGTATTTGAAATGGGATGTGTGTGTGTTTGTGTTTGTGTGCATGCGCAAATGCGTATGTATATATAGTCTTCTTTGAAAATTACCATCTCCCCCTCCCAAATTTGAAGCAAGTTTTTGCTAGGTCCCACAGAAGTACCCTCCAGCCTTATCTGCTTCCAGGGTCACTAGGCCTGGATGCCTGAATAGTTGGGGCCACAGCAGCTAAGTGATGGAAAGGGCCAGGTCTCTCAAATCCTGAGCTTTAGCAACAAGCAGAATATATGAAAGATTGTGTGAACTGAGGGAAAAATACACCCAGTATTCAGTACACCAAAAGGCAGCATTTCAGTGGCCAAGAGCACTTTTTATCTTCAAACTCAGGGCAGACTTGGAAGATGTCTCTCTAGATCTCTGACAACGCTCCCTTTTTCATTTGATCTCCTGCTGGTTAAGGGCCACAGACGATGCCCAACTGGATCACAACACAGGAGAGGCTCTAATTTTGGCATATCTGAGAGGATAGGAGTGAGTTAAAGGACTCACATACATGGAAGTCAAACACATGATAGATCAGACACTTTGCTTCATTTTTATTTTCTGGTAGCCATACACATCCAGAGAGTGTCCCACACTTTCTAACTACCTGTGCAGGAAAACATTTTCTTTAGTTTTGTTGTTAAACTCTTGTTTAAAATTTCTATTTTTAAAAAATCCAGTGAAATTTTCTATAAGGTAGGGAAAAGGTGGGGTTGTGAGTCAGACAGAGAGGGGCTTGAATCCTGAGTCGGCTATCCATTATCTGCTTGATCTTGGGTGAGTTCTTAAAACTCTCAACAAGATAGGGAAGAACATGCAATAGCTGACTAACAGAAACAAAATAAGAATGGTGCCATCAGTCAAGCATGTAGCTGGAAGCCAGCCGAATGTCACAGAAACCTCAAGGAAGATGCCAAGAGTTATGCTGTGCAGAAGCTGTTGGCAATTGCCCTCGTCACGTTGATAAAGTCATCATGAGAAAGTCATAGGTAAATGAACTGTGCCACATCCAGGAGGGGCTGAAGGTGGTGCAGAGAGCTCCCTCTAGCGGGAGGAACTCCCTAATGGGGTGCCACCATGGATGGCTGAAAGGAGAAAAATGTTGAGACTGAGAACTTCCTGGGTATTGAGCAGGTCCACTGTGCTGCCTGGGGCTGAGCCGGTGTAAATACACTTTGTGTCTCATTGTCCCACGTTGTCTTGCCTCCTCTAGCTATTGGCATCATCAAGAAAGGGATGTCTTATCTGAAAGATGAGGGGGCTCTGTATCAATTGGCTGGAACTTTTAGCAATTTTTAGCCGCCTGACCTTTACTGTGCACTGTCCTTGCTGCTGCTGGAGAGGGCATTGCTTGAGGTGGTGGGACATTGGGAAGTCAACTATTCTTGGTAATGGTGATGATGTGATCGTGTGAAGAGATTATTTTTTTTATTTGGGAGAGAGAGAGAGAGAGAGAGAGAGAGCATGAGCTGGGGAGGGGAAGAGATAGAGAAAGAGACAATCTTAAGCAGGTCCCATGCTCATCACAGAGCCCAACATGGGGCTCGATCTCACAACCCTGGGATCATGACCTGAGGCAAAATCAGAGTTAGATGCTCAACTGACAGAGCCACCCAGGCGCCCCCAGTTTGAACTTCATTATTCCTGAGCGTGATGCATGTCTCTTTGTTTTCCTAAGCTAAACTTATTCCTGCTAGCCATTCATTTATTCGTGCACTTATGGTGCCAGGAAAAATTATCTAAAAGTGGAAACGAGAAAGAAAAAACAAAAAGAGCCCTTAACATTCTTCAGATATTCTGGCATTTGCAGCTAGGCCATGTTATTCTCTAATTAGGTATAAACAACCTGACAGAATTCGAACTTTAGATAAAGTCTCTCATAGATAAGTGAGACCAAGTTTACTCTGATAAAATAAGACAAAACAAGACCACTTTTTTTTTTTTTTGAAGCACAAAAACAAGGTCAGTATGCCATTTAAAAAAGAGCAAACTTCTTCCTTCCTTCCTTCCTTCCTTCCTTCCTTCCTTCCTTCCTCCCTTCCTTCCTTCCTTCCTTCCTTGGTGAAAACGAGTGCCTTGTGTTCCTTTACCGATCACAACTCTATCCTTGTTCTAGTTGCCCTCTCTGTAGATGAGATTTAATGAGACCCCCAGTCACAGAATTGCCCCTACCCAGCAGATGCTCATCCCAAACCCAAATCGCGCGTTCATTCTCATGCCTTCTTATTGAGACACCGCACAGTTGTCCGTGATGTCCGTGGTGAGCATTCTCTCTAGCTGCAATGAGAAGCGGATGCGGTTTGTTCAACTGTAGATGTGTTTTTGGTGGACTTTGGTTGAAGGGCATTGATAGAACTGAGGCACGAAGGTGATTATGTGAGGTTTTAATACCATACAAAGAGCCTTGTCTAGTGGGTCTGAAAATACCCTTCGACTCTTTAGGAGAATAAACTCTGTACAATTCATCAAACAGTTCTGTAAACTAGGGAGAGACATATGTTAATTTTAGATGACTTCCCCTCCCACCCCCTTTGCTGTAGAAAAGATAGCACTGAAGTTTCTGGTTCCATTGTGCTGAAGGATGTTAACCGGTTTTGTGGCTGACATGGCTTGCTGGTTTCAGTGTTCTTTTCCCCCACCCACTTACAATAAAAAAATCTTAGTTTTTTAAAATTCCCTTGGAATCAACGTTGTTATTGTTTTGGTACAGGCATTAATGCTCACTCTCTATTTGTATGAAAATGATAATGTTTTGAGACTTCCGCTCTGCCAGTTTGGACAATAAGATGGAATGTTGAAATATGAGCTGTCTTGGGGGAAAAAGTCCGAAACGTTTCTTGTGCCTCACCTGTCAACACAGGCTTGTGAGGCAGGGAGAGGAGAGGGTGTCAAGGGAGGCGGTGAGGCAGAGGAGTTGATTTTTGACAAATTTTTTTTTTTAATTTTTTTTTTTAACGTTTATTTACCTTTGAGAGACATAGAGATAGAGCGTGAGCAGGGGAAGGGCAGAGAGAGAGGGAGACACAGAATCCGAAGCAGGCTCCAGGCTCTGATGAGCCATCAGCACAGAGCCCGATGTGGGGCTCGAACTCACAGACCGTGAGATCATGACCTGAGCCGAAGTCGGCCGCTTAACCGACTGAGCCACCCAGGCGCCCCGATTTTTGACAAATTTAAATGCTCCCTGCTCCCATTTAGCAACCTTACGGCTCTATTCCTGCCGTGCCCAGCCCGTGGGTCCTGACTCCAGCACAGTGATTGGGCATCTTACAGGCTGCCACTAAATCATGCTTAGACTTTTCTTCTTTGCTCTGAATAATGTAGGAACTCATCAAATATGTATCCACATTTACACATCTGGGACAATGTGCTGAGGTTTTAAAAAATGATGATATAAATGATGGGACTCACAGTGATCCTTGACCGAAAGCAATAAAATCTCAGATGAGTCGAGAATGGAGACAATTTAGAGCTTTATTCCCAAAGGACAGGGTACGGCCCTGGTGTCTTACTATGTAGAACAGCAACGAATCCGAATGTACCGTGGTTTTCCGGCAAAAAGTAAGTGAAACACACACAGAGAGCCGAGGTATAAAACATGCAAGGGCATCCTGAGAAGGTTCACTTAAGAAATGGTTTAGATTTTGTTTCATTATCCAGATTAGCAACAGATAAATGGCATGTAGATTGGATTCACCTGAGTGAGTGTCCCCCTTACTTTGCTGTGAATAATGACTCTGTCCAAAGCAGATCTTCTTACCCAAAGGTTATCATCCTGGAATTTCAGAGCGGTGCCTCTCATCCAGGAGCCTTTATGCTACCGAGGACAAGAACCCAGAAGCTTTAGGCCCTAAATCTATGAAAAGCAATGTGAAGTTCTTTGTTTTGTGTGTGAGATCTTTTTTTCTTTTTTTCTCTTGTCCAAGTGGGACTGAAACAGAAGATCTCATTATAAATCAGGCTGTAGCCACTCTGTATCTCGTATAATTTGCCCGGATCCTGGAGGTAACACAGGCCAGCCGCAGATGGCCATGAGACACATTGTTATTTGCCTTTTCATTGATTTAACACATGTTTTTTGGCCCTCACTAAGTGTCAGGCTCTGGGCTAGGTAATGGGAAACATCGGTAACTGGGACTGACAAGTTATCACCCTCTTGGAGGTTAGTGGGGAGATAGTGACGTGGTCCAGGGCATCCACCCAACTCTAGGGACCAATTACCTGGGTTCTAATACAATTTCGCCCCCTCCTGTTGTATGAGCTGTGCAAATCACTTAGTCTCTGTGTGTGTGTTTTTAAATTAATGTATTATTTATTTCGAGATAGAGAGCACGAGCAGGGGAGAGGCAGCGAGACAGGGAGAGAATCGGAAGCAGGCTCCAGGCTCTGAGCTGTCTTCACAGAGGCCAATGCAGGGCTTGAACTCACAAACCGTGAGATCATGACCTGAGCCAGAGTTGGATGCTTAACCAACTGAGCCACCCAGGCGCCCTCCCTTCTTCCTCAGTCACGGACTGGAGAGTTGTAGCCAACCACCTACTGCCTAAGACGGAAAACGCAGTTCTCAGCCTCCCCAGCAGCCAGATGCTGCCCGTCACCACATTCTGGCTGATGACGTGTAAGCACCTGCACCGGGACCCCCGATCAGGACGTCCTCCTAAAGCAAAGGAATGTGCGTTTCTCACCCTCATGTTTCTTACCTCCTTAGTGCACTGCAGTTGTGATGACTGGAGCTGCAGCAACCGTTTCAGACCTTAGAGTTAACTGAAGCATGGAGGCTGTACAGAGCAGAACAAGAAGCCCTCATACCTCACTAATGTTTCCACAGCACCCCTCGATAGTGACTTGAATATGTGAGCAGGAAATCAACTGCTGCCTGTAAGTCATTGTCACTAGGACAGACTCAATTTTAACTAAGTGACAGGTAGAAAAGAAAGACCATTACAACACCTGAAGGTGAGGGAGAGCTTGGTACCTTGTAAGAACCAGAAATATTTGAGAATGACTGAAGCATAGGGTGCAAACCGGGTGCACTGAGTGCACACAGAGGGACAAGTGTAGATGGAGAAGGCCTTGTTGGCCTGAATGAGGAGAATGGTAGGTACTGACTTGTTCCTTTATTGTTGAAGGGATGCGAGCAGAGAAATAACCTGACCACAGTTATAATAAGGAAGAACGAGGGGCACCTGGGTGGCTCAGTGGGTTAAGTACCCAACTCTTGAATTTGCCTCAGGTCATGACCTCACGGTTTGTGGGTTTGAGCCCCACGGTGGGCTCCCTGGTGACAAGTCGGAACCTGGAGCCTGCTTTGGATTCTGTGTCTCCCTCTCTCTCTGCCCCTCCCCTGCTCTCTCTCTTTCAAAATAAACAAATAAACTTAGAAAAAAAGGAAGAATGAGTCGGTGGTAGTGTGGTAAAGGGATCCCACCCAGGACGCCTGGAGGGCAGTTGGAGCTGGCTTGGGAGCTGTGAGGACCCGCCTGCTGGCCTGAGGGACAGAACATGGTGGCAGAGGAGAGAGTCACCGTGAGCAGCGATGACTGGCCTTCACTCAGTCCCTGTCGCCTCCTTTCCAGGTCTCTCCGCCTCTAATAAGGCCTTGTTCATGTGTCTGTGGGTCTTTGCATTGCCCTTTGCTAAGGGCCCTCCCCCATCTCTTTCCAATTAGAAGGAGGTATTAGTGGGCTTGAGGAGAATTTCTGTCATTTCCCCTGTGCTCCTCTGCCAAGTGCCCGACTGTACACAATTTAGCTCGTACACAGTAGCTTGTTCATTAATGTATTCATTAATTTAACAGTTTTATTAGCTTAGAGCAGTGTTCAGTTATTCCAGGTTGGAGTCTTACAAAATGTTTATTTATAACCCCCCTGACATGGGACTCGAACCCATAAACTGTGAGATCTTGACCTAAGCTGAAGCCAGATGCTTAACAGACCTGAGCCACGCAGGTGCCCCCAAGATGGATATTTAAGAATGCAACTAAAATTTGTACAGTGTATCCCTTGATTGTTTGTTCATTTGTTTGTTTAACAAATAGCTGTGATTATAACCAGTTTTATTAAAAGCACCTTAAGCAGAGCCAAATGAGAAGCAGGTGAAGGAGGCAATTGGTTCCTTTTCTAAAGGCTTCATTTATGTTAATTTATAATTTATTAGGGATAATAATTTATTTACTTATAAGAGATTTATAGTTCCATTTATAGGGGATACTAAAATATCACTACAAGTGTAGGAGATAGAGCGCAGTAGAAATGTTTAATCAGAACTTTCCTGAGGTGCCTGTGGTATGCTGTTGGCATTAATCCTTTGTCAAGCTCACTTGGTTGAGCCTTCCACACGTGCTGGCTTGTGATGGTTAATTTTATGTGTCAAGTGGACTGGGCCCGTGGGGTGCCCAGATGTTTGCTCAAACATTATTTTCTGTGTTTCTGTGAGGGTGTTTGGCCTGAAATTAACATTTAAAACAATAGACTGACTATTGGTTTGCACACCAGCCCCTGTACTCAGAGGGCAGGGAGAGACCGAAGGAAGAGGCCGCCGCTCCAGCTTGATAGGCAGTGGGTTAAATGAGCAAGGAACTTGCTTATGAGGCTTGTCTTGGGTCGTCACAGATGACTAGATCTCTGCACCTGACCACCAGAATCTTAACGGTTTATGTAGGAGCCTGTTAAGGCCCCTATATAAACAGGTGGTCTCAGCAACACCTCGCTCTCTCAAGGTGATTCCTTACAAAAGGTGCCTGCTGTGGGAACCGTAGGCAGAAAGTACATTCCAGGGATGGAAGTGGGTGAGGAGCCTCCCTTCACCCAGTCCTGTCCCCGGTCAACCAGCGTTGGTGCCCCTCAATCACCTTCTCCAATGTGGACAAAAGCAAACTGCTCCCTCCCAAGCAGCTGAAGGCCCGAACAGAGCAGGAAGATTTTTTTTGTGCAACAGAGAGTTCTTTCCAGCCATGAGCACTGGCCTTTTTCCTGCCTTTGTACCTGAACTGAAACATCGACTCTTCCAGGGTCTCCAGCCTGCTGACCTTCGAACGGGAAATAAACCTTTGGTTCTTCTGGTTCTCAGGCTCTTGAACTCGGACTGGAACTAAACCATCAGCGTGCATGGGTCTCTGGCGTGCTGACTCGCCCGCAGGTTTGGGACTTTCTTGCCTCCATCAGCACGTGAGTCAATCTCTAACTCTGCCTCTCTCCTCTCTCTCTATATATAGGCACATACATATACGTAGGTCTCCCTGGAGAACCCTGACAAATATAATGCTCAACTAACCACAGGTCATGCACCAAGAGTCTTCTAAGGATGAGAGGCAGGAGCTTTGTTTTGCTGAATGGACCCTGTAAGCTGGGGCCAGACCCAGAATGTTTGGTATAATAGAAGGAAGTCTGGGCTTCTTTCTCCCCTCGTATTGGTTTGGATGCTTTAAAAAAAAATTAAAGAAAACCTTTCTCAAACCGTCTCAAGCAATAATGAACTCATGTCATAGCCCCAAGTCCGGAGGTGGGGTTGGCGTTGCCGTCAGCTGATTGAGCAGCACAGCTGTGGCCTCGAGAATCCAGGTTGTTTTCTGCTCTCAGTCTACCATCCACAGAACTGGTGCTATCGTAGGCACATTTCCCGTTGTAGCAGTTATGTGGCTCCACTCTTAAAGGTGCAATAAGGCTACGTACTTCCTATTTCAGAGAGTGAGAGAGTGGGGGTGGGAAAAGATGAGGGGGAGGACTAAGAATGCTATAGGGATGGATGGAGCCATTTTTTGGGGCCACTTAAATCCCGAGCCTACCTCTAGACCTCTAGCTTACACTGGAGAGACGTCCTGGGCTGACTGCCCGTGGCCCAGTTCCTGGGGTTGGCTTGGTTGGCACAGACCAGTTGTTCTCTTTGAAAGGACACTATTCACATCGGAGGAATTAGGAAATGTGTAGTGAAATCCTTCGGTTGCCAAAATGATTGGGAGGCACACTGGCATTTAGTAGGAAATGGTAGAAGATGACAAAGATTTTCTAAGTGCAGGACAATTTCTCATAGTGAAAATCATTTCATATTCCAAGCCATTTCAAATGCCGTGAAACACTAAGTCCACTCTAAATATAATTCTTGGTAGTATTTTTAGTACATACGAGAGCAATTTTTAGCAAAATTACTTAAGTATGAAAAAAACAGGTTTTTATGGAGAGAGAAGATTAAATGACGTAAAGAACAGCTGCGATGGAGGGGCTTGTGACAGATCAGGAGTTTCACTGAGAACAACTGAACGAGGTAAAATGAAGGGAAAACAGTGTGTTTGAAGGCAGTGGAGAGTTGCTGAGAAAGTCCGAATTTGAGGACCTGATCCCAGAGATGAAGTGTGCAGATGTTCTTCATCTCACTTCTCCCCTCAAAGTAGTTCCTGACTCCTGGCTTGGGGGTGAGAGGCTGGGGATCCGGGCAGACACTGAAGCCCCCTTTCACTGCTGTGAAACAAGGATTTCTAGATTTCCATGATAACCTTAGCTAGTGTGACTTGGGCCTGTCATTTTCTTTCTTCAGTGATCAGTGCCACCTAAGAGCAGCCTACCAACTCCATGCTGCTTAAAATGACCATATATATGACCTCCTGGAGAGATTGCACAGGCCAGTGTATGCCCTTGAGCCTGTATCCTATCTCCATTTGTCATAGATGACGGCCTTCCTAACTGCAATCTTGCAATATGGTAGACACCATCAAGAACCCAACATGGAGTTTGGGTTGTAATGTGGTCTTGGTTGATCCAATTCCTGAGGGTCTTCTTTTTAGGAGCACTTATACTACTAAGTGTTTCAGATTCGGTTCCCATCAGTGGGTCTTACTAAGCCATCCACCTGTTGAGCAACTAGAACTTCATCTCATGGAGAACCTGTGGAACAACAACGCAGCCCATATGTTAGTACTAGCTCATCAAGGGGAAAAAGCTGGGGTATTTCTGCATCGACTCCCAAGAGTTGTTGGTGGGGAGGTACTTCTGTGGGTGATAATTTCCTGTTCTTTCTGGACTGCCGTGTGTACGTAGTTAGAGCAGCCTTCTGCAGTTCCAGAAAAGCTCCTCATGCAGAAGGAAGGTGGTGAAGCTAGTTAGAAGTTGGTCAGACAGCAGTGAAATGACACAGACCAGGTCTGCAACACCTGAGAGGCCACAGTGGTCACTTATGCTGGGAGGAAGGGAAGAAAAATGTGGGTCAGAATATTCTGTAAAAGTGTGTGGAGGAGAGTAATGGGTTTAAAGTGGAATAAAGATATTTCCATGCTTTCTTCTCTTAGGAAAACAAAAACAAAAACAAACACGAAATTTAAGTCAAATCGATGATGACGAGAAATAACGGTATCTGAACCAGTTTTTGAGGATGAGAGGCAGATGGAGGAAGGGCCAGTAATGGCAGCAGGGAGGAAGTCAAGCTTAGTGGTTGAAAGGACACTGCTAAGACTAAGCCAATGCACTCAGGTGGTCCCCAGAAAGTCTTGTAATTGGATGCACCAGGTGCCAAAAATACGTGAGGCTAAAAGTAGAGAATGAGTTAGGAGGGGCTATTGGAAAGTTTGTAAAGACAGTGATGGTCCTCACTTGGCATAGTGACTGCCTTTTCTCGCCCCTCTGCTTAGCTGAGCTCCCAGGACACCAGCCATGCAGGAACAAGGTGTCAGATGTAAGATTGAGGGCTTACATTAAAGTGCAAAACCAGAAAGATAAGGCTCCAGCCTATTTCCCCAGACAGCTCTGGAACATGAAAGACAAAATCCATAAAGCAATAAAAAAGCAAAGAATAGAAGAAGTGAGAGGGTATAATTAATAGCCTCAGAGAGGTGAGACTTTTTTTAAATTTTGTACTCCTAGGTAAGTTTTAGGATGCTATGAGATAATTGGAAAACAGGAAAGAACTCTTTAAAAAAAAGCATGTAAAACTTGAACAGATTTCCTAGAACTGAGATTAAAAAAGAGTCAGAGAATAAACAATAAGGGAGAAGAGTAAAGGAAATTTGAGGAACAATTCAGTATTGGAGTCACAGAAAAGAAAAACAGGGTAACAGGGAAGGGACTGTCAAATATGAGGAGTCTCCCAGAAAGTAGAGTAAGAGTCGCCTTTTCTAACACAGCTGGTGGATAAGCTGAGGAGCTCTAGAATCAACACGAAGGGCTCCAGAAGACAAGCTCGAGGGAAGAGAGTTCATGGAGTCATATTAAAATTTCCCTAAAACTGAAAGATAGGATTTTGTCGATGGAAAATGCCTATTGAGTACCCAGCATAATGAATGAAAAGGTGTTGCACTAGGACATAGCATCATGCACTTTTACAATGTAGGGGTTAAAAGGAGATTCCAGAAACTTCCCGAGAGAAGAAAGGAAGAAGCACAAGTATAGGACCAGGAATCAGAATGGCATTACTCAAAACCAATGCTGAGTGTCAGAAGACAGTGGAAAAAGTTTTCAACATTGTTAAAGGGACATGATTTTCTGCACAGCATTCTTCACCAAGCACAATGATCAGTCTAGTCCTCAGCAGAATAAAAATATTTCAGGCATGCATGATTTCAAAAATACGTCTGCCTAGAGCTCTAGTTCAAGGAGATCCTGGAAGAGGTCCTTGCTTCAATGGACCAAGAATGCAGCAAGGAAGAGGAAGATAATGGAGCCTAAAAACAGAGAATCCATCACCGGAGAGAGACCGGTGGGGTCCAAGTGGACACAGGGCTCTGGAACCAGCCAGTCTAGCCTAGATAGAGAGAAAGGAGGACTCAAGAGGAATGTCTCTGGGAGAGCAATGGACTTGGTAGATTTTCTGACAGGTTTGAGCAAGAGCACAATTGTATTAAGCAGAATTTTACTGAGCTTTCAGAGGAAGTGGAAAGAAAATTAAGAAATGAAGAAAATTACATTAATCACAAAATGGGGTAATTATTAATTCTAGGTGGAAATAAAAGGTTGTGCAAGAATCATAATCATAGTTTGCTGCTCAGCTCAGCATAAAAAATTTTTTTAAATGTTTATTTATTTTTGAGAGCGAGAGCATGAACAGGGGTGAAGCAGAGAGACAGAGACACAGAATCTGAAGCAGGCTCCAGACTCTGATCTGTCAGCACAGAGCCCATCATGGGGACCCAAACCCATGAACTACGAGATCACGACCTAAGCTGAAGTCAGATGCTTAACTGACTGAGCCACCCAGACACCCTTCAGCATAAACAATTTTAACATAGTCAAATAGTGACTAAAATTTGTGACTCAAAAATATTGGTATGGCAAGAGAACTTGAATTTTGTAAGAGCAACTCAGTAGACACTCTATAATTCAAGAGATAATAGTATGCACAGATTATTTAGGAATGTGGTGGTAATCATAGCATAAGCAGTTGAGAGCATCAGGCACTGTGTCTGAGGAGTGAGATGGTAACTGGTACAGAGGAGTGTTACTATTACTTTTAGTCTCAGCCTCTGCAGTGTTGCTTCGATAGGCTAAGAAAGCAGATGATGTGTTCAGGGTGTGGAAACTTTGCCAGCAAAGGCACGGAGACCAGAGTGATCCCTGCTCATTTGGAAGATGTGTGGAGACCAAGCTGATAAGAGGGAGGAGAAGAGCTGGAAGGGATGGGAGAGGCTGGGAGGTGCAATCAGGTGCCTGGAACAAAGGCAAAGGCAACTCTCAGTCCTGGCCTTCTGAAAGTGGACAAGATGCTAGACCCTAGTTGAATTGATGGAAAGTCTCCCGAGTCTGATGCATCTTTAGTCCCTTGATTACTGTTGTTAACAGTGATATTAGACCATGACTGATTCAACGTGGTGGCAATTCAAGGCATCTTCTGGAATGCGGCCTCCTCTAGACTGGCCACCTCTTTTCAGGGGAGTCTGGTTCCTGGAAACACCAGCAGTCACCCTGAAACACAGCTTCCCTCGAGATGCGAACTGTAATGAGGCTTCAGCATAATCTGAGCTGATTTAGCATCTTCTAAAGTATCTCAAACAAGACAGGGTAGCTGAGACTTGGTTTAGAAGAAACTTTGCTGGACATATTTATCTTGAAAGTGTTGAAGCCATTTTTTCCAGGGCACACTTCCCTTTCACATCTTTAGGAAAAGATTCAAGAGGTTAGGCGTGTGTAAGGACAGGAAATGGAAGGGAGTGACTTTTCACTTCCCAGCCTTTGGTCATTTATCCATTTTTATGGGCTGTGTTGTCCTCTCTCACTTTATGAAATAGTAGAATCCTCTCTTTAAGACTGTATCCCTTTCAAGTTAGCTTGTGCAAAGTGAGAATTGTTTGGGTTCCTTGTTTGCTAAGGAGCATGTGAATACTTAAGGGAAAGTGGTTCTAATATGTCAGGCCTTGAATCTGTGACTAACAGACCATCAATAATAGGAAATCAATGATATTTTCTTGCCATATCAAAAAATGTTTTTCTTCCATAAATGGAAGCAAAATCTTTGACCAAACCTATGTTTCTTTCTTTATTTCTAAGAATCTTGCAGCAGAAAGAGCTGTCCTGGGTATTTCTGTCTGGCACATAGTAAGCCCTCACAACATGGTAATTTTATTTTTACTGTTTTGCTAGATTCGAGCCCTGGCTGTGTCCCCGGGGCTAGCTGAGGGATCATAGAAAGCCTCTCAAGCAATTTGGACTTGAGACTGTTCATCTATAAATGAGGATGTTAGATAAAAATTATTCTTTTAAATGTATGTATGCATTTAGACAGTAGGGGAGGGGCAGTGGAAGTTGGGGGCAGGAGAGAGAGAGAGAGAGAGAGAGAGAGAGAGAGAGAGAATCTTAAGCAGGCTCCATTCTCAGCAGGGAACCCCATCCCATAACAATGAGATCATTACCTGAGCTGAAATCAAGAATCAGACATTGAACCAACTGAGACCCCCAGGTACCCCCAAATAAACATTGTTCAGGTTCCTTCAGCAGTAAAGTTTTGTGATTTAATAATGTTAAGATGCAGAGATGATGATTTTTGTGGCATAACTTTTCCAATGATTATGTGTTAATGTCATGAACTTGAACTTCTAGGTGTGATAAACATAATATATTGCTTTTTTATGACTGGCAAGCTGGGAAATGTAGTCAGTTATGAATTGGGGGTAACTGGCCTTAGTAGCAAAATACTCAGTTCTGTACTGGTCTGTAATTCCTTTCGATCCTGGAGCAGGGTCCAGTTACCTCGTCCAAACATTTCCTATAAGACTGGCCTCATGGCGTCTGGGTGGCTCAGTTGGTTAAGCGTCCGACTTTGGCTCAGGTCATGATCTCACAGCTGGTGGGTTTGAGCCCTGTCTCGGGCTCTGTGCTGACAGCTCAGAGCCTGGAGCCTGCTTCAGATTCTGTGTCTCCTTCTCTCTCTTCCCCTCTCCCGCTCGCATTCTCTCTCTCTCTCTCTCAAAAATTAACAAACGTTAAAAAAAAAAAGACCAACCTATTGTCCCTTGAGAACAATTCACTTTGACACTAGTGAATGAAATAACCTTTTATTAAAGTTTTGGTTTTAAGTTTCAAAGTATATATTTGTCCCTCTGAATCCAGATACCAAGTTTAATGATACTTTTCCTTTAATAAACATGAGTTAAGCATCTGCTAGGCTCTGGGTGTCGCTGTGAATTTCCAGAAGAGACTGAGTGTTCTCCATTATTATTTTCACGGGACCTTCAAATAGAGAGGATGCATGATAGGCAAAACATAAAGAAATGGAACACCCTTTTGAAAAATGTCTAAAAATATTTTCTCAATTCCTATTCATGGTAATCCCCACGAGTCAGAGGGTCCCTGGTTTACAGAAGCAAAGAGCTAATTAAAAAAAAATCAGATATTCACTTGAGAATTTTAAATATGGCAGTTCACTCAGTAATGCCAACTAGCTTTTGATGAACCCTTTTTTCCTACCACTTCCTGCACTTTGTCTTTTTTTTCTTCAACACAAGTACTGTTCTCATTTCTGCTTTACAAATTAGGGAACCAACATATGTAACCAAAATGTATAAAGGTATTTTGTCCAAGACCACACTAGTTAGAGGTGGAGCTGGAACTTGAAACTGGATTTTTCCAGCCTGGGTCCTGTCCCGAATTTTCTGCTGGTCACAATCACACACAGCTTAGTAGGTGACAAGTGGAACTGTTGAGGCCTTTGGCTCTCTGGTTCCCTAGCATATGGATGTTCACCCTCAGAGCACAATGGCCTGCGAAGAGTGACAGCTCTTATAAGTGCCCCCTTTCACCAGAAACATATGTATATACAAGGATATATGTCATTGTCAGCCATGCCATCAATTAATCAACACATGTTGGCTAGGTGCTTGGGCACTGCTCATTACTTTTCACTGTCTGTCCTGAGCTTTGAGAATTAGCAGCACTCTGGTCCCCTTTATTCTGTGGTGGTAATCAGGTCTGGCTCAACGATGCTATCCATTTTACAGAGACCTTTTCTAGTCTTCAGATCCGTAGGCACTTGGTACAGAGAAACAGATAAGGTAAAAGAATAGATAAACTATTTTGTCATTAGGGTTAATGTCCAACTTCTCCTTTTTCTTCATCTCACTGTCTATATGATGCTCTTAAGGCACTATAATAAATGCAAGTTACTCACATGCAAAAAATTAGACATTCAGGCACTATTCTTTTGTTGTATCCTGATGGTATCTAGTTTCCAAACATGCAGCCAATAAGAATTATTATCAGCGCTAAAATTTGTATAGTTTTTTTATGGCATGGAAAGTAGATGATGAAAGCATCACAGGTCCCCTCTGAGGTGGGATCATCTCCAATTTTGTAGAGATAGAACAAAGATTCTGAGGAGTTATGTGATTAATTAAATATTTTTTTAGCAACATGCAGAATAGCTTAGTGTCAGGATCACAGGAGTTGGAACCACACCAAGCTTTTCATTCAATTTCTGGCCTGTTTATTAGCCATGTGATGCTGGCCAAGTTTCCTAGCTCTACTAAACTTAAGTTTTCTTATGCGTGTTTTAGGTCTAATCAAAATATCCACTTAAAGGGGCATAATGAGAAATTAAATATGGTATTTCATGTAAAACACGAAACACAGTATTTGGAGCATAGCTGTTGCTCAATAAAAATGGTGGCTGATGTCCTGCTAATATGGCTGTTTTTGTGACTATGTTCTGGGCATTGTGATAGGTGCTGGAGACAGAAGTGTAAAAGACATAGTCTCGTGCACTTGCATAAATAGCACAGGTAGTAGGTAGAAAAGACAGCACACGTTTTCTGCTTCTTAATCCTTAAACCAATTTAGTTTTAAATGCATTAATCCCTTTGCGGTGAAGAAAAGTGAAAAATTCAGAGAAATGCAAATAAAAGCCAGTTAGGAAAATGCTGGTATCTCATGAGTTGTTCAAAGTAAAAATGTCATCCCTGGATTCTGGGCAGAATCCCTTTTCCTGGAAGTGGAGGCCATTCTGTTTTCCAGCATGTGAACCTGAGTGCAGTGGCTGGCTGATCTTTTTCTAGCATGGTCCTCACAGATGTAGAGTTTGCTCAGCAGATTCTAAAGTCCAGATTGAAAAAATTTATCAACGATGGATTGCAAAGACTATCATCTCAAATAAGATAGCATGTTGCAAACGGTCTTGTTTAACAGGCTTAGAGAGTAGTTATGGTTTCCATAGAAACAAGTCTAAATCCTTCCTTTAATACAATCCTGGAGGTCTCAGTAGACCTGCAAAATATGCCATGAACTGTCAACTCCCTGCTTCTGCTGACTCAGGGGAGCAGCTCTGTTGGTTCGTCAAAGCTCTACCTGCATGGCACGATGAGCTGGAAATTTCAGTTAAGATTGTGATTTTTACAAAGGAAGCATGTCTTCCTCAAATGTTTTACTCTTTCAATGTAGTGTTCAACAGGCCAATAAGCCAAAGAGTTAAAACCAGACCTCTCTCCTTTACTGTGCTCACAGCTTCCAATAGAAGAGCTCTCCTGTGCAAATTTACCTGCTGCAGTTTCTTCATAGTTGACTTGTCATCTCATAGTAATTACACTTTGTCCTAAGTATACAGGCTAGGTCATGTCGTTCACTTTTCATTTGCTGGAAAGAGACAGCAGACCTTTGGGAATTTTAACCATCACGCTCCCAGAAAGCACTTGGACTCAATTCATTTATAATTCTTTCATTGTCAAGAAAGATAAAGATAGTGATTGATCCACATGATAGGGAAGCTCTGAAACAGAGAAGTAACTTCAAGGGATGCAATAAAAAAAAATTCATGCTTCAGAATTCTGTTGTTAAGCCAAATGGAGGAAGGGATGATCCATTGGAAATGTTGGATTACTATGGACTAGCGATAATAAATTCTCAGTGGTATGATTATAGTGGTGAGACCAGCTCTTATGGTAACCGAAGCAGACCTAGAAGGCATGTATAGAGATAATCAGCTAGAGAAAGCAGAAATGTTAACAATATATAACTGCAGTATAATTTTCAAAAGTTTATTTGTGTAATAGCCACTTCTGGATTAGGCCAATGACCTATTTGTGAATATTTCCCCCTTTATTACTATTTTTTTCTCTTTTCGTTTGATCATTTGGCTGTTCATTAGTGTCCCATCAAACGAATGTTATTCCCATTTTTGTATTTTATAAAAGAAACACATACATATTGCCAAAAGATGTTGTGAAATTCAGTAAATTATGAAGAAGGCAGAGGCCAACTGTAATCTGATTACTAAAAGGCTGTTACCACTTTGGTGTGCATTTTCTCAGAACTTAGGCATATATATTCATATAAATAGTTAAATGTTTTAAAGACAAAAATAAGGACCATACTTTTTTGTAACCATTTATCATTTAGTATCTAAGTTTTTTTTTAATTTTTTAATTAAACTTTTTTTAATGTCTATTTATTTTTGAAAGAGAGAGAGAGATAGAGCATGAGCAGGGGAGGGGCAGAGAGAGGGAGACAGAATCCAAAGAAGGCTCCAGGCTTCGAGCTCTCCACACAGAGCCTGACACAGGGATTGAACTCACAAACCATGAGATCATAACCTGAGCCTAAGTTAGATGCTTAACTGACTGAGCCACCCAGGCGTCCCTTTATATGGGCTTTTATACCAGTCAATTAGGGCCTATATGTTTTGATGGATAAATAATATTCCATTCATGCAGTCACTCACTTAACAAGTAATTACTGAGTCTATGGGTAGTCTTGAGACACCGTGATAGACAAGAATAAAGGTCTCTAAATTATTTAACTATTCTCTTATCAATGGCTGATCAGATTGTTCCACCAACTTTAAAAGGACTTTTGTTCTTGTCTGGAGCACTTAATAACTGGCAAAGGAATTGGAAGGAGCGTAACTTTATTTTGGAAGCCTCTTTCAATATTTATAGTTTTGAGCAAAACTTCTAGAAGAGCCTTGCTATCTTTTATCTGAACATTCAGATAAAATCCTGTCTCTCTATATCCATTACAACCATAACAACAGTAGGCACTTAATGAGTGCCATCTAAATTCATTCCTTTGATAGCTTCTAGTCCTCACAACAACCCTATGAAGGAGGTAAAATTAACAGGTTGTATTATGATTCGTACTTAAACAGCTGAAGAAAGAGAGGAGCAGTAAATGCCTAAAATCACAAAATAAATAAATAGAAGGATGAGGATTTGGTGGCCTGACTCCAGAACCTTTACTCTAAGCTCCTCTTATTCACACCGAACTCCTACAGTACTATAGTAAGACAGTACATAACTGTGCTATTGAAGCATTGTCTGTGTTATAATTCTTTGTCATGTCCGACTTCTAAATATGAGTGTGAGCTTCTTGAGGGTCAAGGTCATGTCCTGAATTTTTATGTAACTGGAAGAGTGATTGGTTTGTAAGGGTTATTGAGTACATTCTCAAGAATGAATGAATGAATGAATGAATGAATGAATGAATGAACAAATGCTATCCTGGTAATGTAACATAACTCAAAAGAGGGTAAGGTTATGTTTGAGAATAGGTGTTCAGAAAATGTAACAAAAATGCCAACTTCTTCCTACAAAAGCAATCTTTGCATTTATAGGAGGCATCTCTAGTCTAGGATCAGACGGGTCCTGACCAGCATCAGACACACATTTCCATTATGGTCTACGAAACTTGAAAGAAAATCTAGATGTAATATCATCCAGTCATCTGCATTTTTTTAAAAAATTTTTTAACGTTTATTTATTTTTGAGAGACATAGAGACAGAGTATGAGCAGGGGAAGGGCAGAGAGAGAGGGAGATACAGAATCTGAAGCAGGCTCCAGACTCTGAGCTGTCAGCACAGAGCTCGATGTGGGGCTCGAACTCACAGACCGTGAGATCATCACCTGAGCCTGAAGTCGGCCGCTTAACCAACTGAGCCACCCAGGTGCCCCTCATCTGCATTTTTTGTGACTGTCCATTATCTAGATGTTTGATGAAAGGCTTGTATTTGGAAATCTTCAATGTTTCATGTCCTTACAACCCTGTTTTTACTGGATGAAGTTTTACTTTTCATCCTGAGATATTTATTCATGCACTATTAACACTATATTTAAAACTTGTTCAGGGTTGATGGATGTGATCAATTTTAGAGCAAAATCCCCAGGTTTTGGGTGGTGTGGAATGTCTTTCCTTGTGGATGGGAGCCTCTACCCAAGGCTGGCAGAGTGAACCTCTCAGTTTCAGCAAAGGTCATGGGCAGTTCTTTGCAGGCCAGCAAGATCAGTGGTTCTTTACAGTGCCTGGAAGGGCTTTCAGAAAATTCATGGGAGGATTCGATTGTCACATGATTGGTGATTTGTTTGTCACCTCTGCTACTGAGATTGCAGAGATCTGAGTCAGGGACGCTAGATAGCCTGTACCACATGGGGGGTTTGTACAACAGAGATCTATCCCACATTTTTAAATATTAAAAAAGGTATTATTTTAATATAAATGACGTCCTTTGATATATGTAGACAGACTCTCTTTGAATTTTTTTTTGTCTAGAGAATTAAGGGGCTTTAGAGAGTTGATATTTTAAAAGGGGGGCATCAGGTCTCCAAAAACCATACCATCCACCTCCAGAGTAAAAGCTTTCTGGATCATTGCAAGATTTCATTTTTCTCAGAATTCAGTTTTTTAGAAATTCACTAAACAGGTGAAGTTTAGTAAGGTGAGATGTTTTGTAAATATCTATCGAGGTTTCTCGAATTAATGCTTGAGACTAGAGTCTGCCCTATGGCAAATATCCACCTCCCCATGTCCACCATGTCTGTCGTGTTCTCTCCTCTCTCCCCAGTGAATGTGACAGCATCTGGGGGAGGGAGGATTTTTCTAAATGCAATTAGAAGATGTGGACTGTGCAGCCTGGAAGCTTCCTCGATTCATGTCTGATGTGCTCAGATCTTTTCTTGAGGGAGATAAAGCTGGCAGCAGGATTTTCAGATAAGAAAAATCACACCTCCCAGACTGGGTCACTCATTCTAGAGGCAAGTAAAAATAAATAACACTTGTCATATTTCTTTATACTTGCAGATCGTTCTTTTTCCCTCTGATTATGCTTCCTGATTCTTCAGGCTCTTTCCATCTTCTCTCATGAAATCTCAGAGGAGAGGAATCTGCACACAGGGATTACTGGGGGGGGGTCACACAGCTGATCAACTGATTCCCTAGAACAGCCCCCGGTCTTGGCCTCATCTTAACCTGCCCTGGAGCATGAATATAATCTTGTTTTTTGCTCTCTGGGCTAAATTCTCTTTGGAGCCTGACTCCTTGTTGCTGTGTGAAAATAAAATATTAAGCTAGTGATTTCAGGATCTTAACTATTACCCTACTAGAGTATTTTGGAAACCACCCTCATTGTGAAGAAGTCAGCGTAAGCTTTGACTTAGAGCACCTCTGCCCTTTTTCGTTTCCCAAAAGCCCAGTCATATCTTTTCTATGGAGGAAACTGGGTGGATAATGAAAGGATTCTAACTTACTCCTCATTAGGTAATAGTTTCAGTAAGGTTGGTGTATTTCAGAGGGCTATGATAGGAAGGCTGGGCAAACACAGCTCACATCAGTGATTAAAATCCTAAGCTACACTTCTCCGTCCACATGGGACAGATTCCTCACTGATCTCTTCATGATGTTTGGTCTCCTCTTTGGTCCTGTTTACAGGAACGTAGACTTCATTTACTAACATGTTTAACAAATGTGTTCCTGTGAATTTTTGTGGTGGCATTTTTTTTGTTTCTGCAAAAGCAAAACCAAACCAAAATCACCTCCGAAGAAGTGAGAACATTTAAACGATACGCAGAAGGTCAGAGAGGAGAGGGGGCGGAGGGTTCTCAAGGTGCGTTGAGAATCCAGTGTTAAGTAAAACTAATGTCCCTAATGACCTTTTCTATCACATTACAAAATATCTCAAGGCCTCCCAATGTGTTAAGTTTTTAAACCTAGGTGGTTGAGCCCTTGTTAGGCGACCATATTCTTCTTCCTCCTGATTTACAATTGGGTCAAAAATTCCCTCAGAAAGGTCTGGAAATCTGGAAAGGCAAGGTGTTATTGTATGGTCTGGGAAAGGAAACTCAATAATATATTAAGATTCATCAAACCCTCGATCAGATGATTAGCTGTTACCTAGGGACACTTTTAGGAAAAGGCATTCGAAAAGGGAAGGAGGAAGAGATGAGAAAAGGTCCGCAGGTGAGCTCTGCAGGCAGGGCAGTTGGGATCACCAGGGAACTGCCTTAGGGGGAGTACTTGGAAGCCACCATGACTAGATGAACAGGGGCTCAGGGGTACACTTCTGTGCGCATGTGGTGGGAATGGCCTGTCCTATAGCCGCTGCAGCCTTCCGGGACAGGCACTGGCCAGACTAAGGGTGCTTGGTGCTCTCAGCCCTCCTGGTCGGTCAGCTCCAGGATGCAGGGTGCTGTGGGCACTGCTGTCTTCCCTTCTCCGTGTCCCATATGCTGGAGCCTCTCTCCAGGCCTGCCTAGCAGCTTCCTGGTTGTGTGTGCCTGAGTGTCCCCATCCTCCCTGCCATCCTGCCCTCCCCTAACATGAGTTATTATTATTTTTTAATTTTTAGACAGAGAGCAAGAGCGGGGAGAGGGGCAGAGAGAGAGAATCTCAAGTAGGCTCCACACTCAGCACAGAGCCCTACATGGGGCTGGATCTCACCTGGGGTTATGACCTGAGTCAAAATCAAGAGTGGAGGCTCATCCAATTCAGCCAGCCACCCAGACACCCACGGGCGTTCTTGTGTCAGAGCCAGAGACACACACTTTTTTTATGATCGATGCCCAGAGCTCTGTACATATGATATAAGCCTGATTTTGCATTAAATTGTCTCACATATTCCCAGATTATTTTATTCTAAGTAATTCATTCTTGCAAAAAGTGTCAAGTTTGAAGCTCGTTTTTTACAAATAAAGCTGTCTTCCTTAAGAAATGCAGCTTAGAAATCTCCAGATTTTGCTTTGAGGGGACAGTTTCCTGGTGGACCTGCCCAGCCCTCTGTCCTAATTTCACTTCCTTGAGCGGTTCCTTCTCCTGTGGACCACCAGCTCACCAGATGAGTTTGGATCTCCCTGGTACAGAGAACACTTAAGATCCAGAGAATCTTTTGACAGTTGATGAGCAGAAGATGAGAATCCATGAGTTTGAATTCCAGATCTGGCATAAACATTTTTGTCCACCCTTTGGAAAATCGGTTATTCTCCATGTCACTAAAAATGGAGGCTAACAGTGCCTCATTCACCTCTTGTCAGAGGACGAGTCTGGAGGTGTCTATTTAAGTGTCAGTTTATGAGTGTGCTGTCCCACACCCAGGATGGGGATCCCCACTTTCCCACTTGGGTTGGGTTGACGCAGAATGGGGAAACACTAGGTTATACTTGGACTGGGGAGTCTCTGCTCCGTGCAGCCATCTATTTGCATCCTCTTGCATTTTCTTTGCTTTTCACTTTCTCATTAATTTTGAAGAAAATCCCAACTTGTCTTGCTTCATTAGGCCAAGAGAAAAGAATTTTTCTACTCACTTCTCTCAGTCAGTTACAGCCGACATTCTAGGAAATGGTGGGGATTCATTAACAAAACTCTTTTCTTCTTAAAAATTTTTTTTTTCTTAACGTTTATTTTTGAAGGAGAGAGAGAGAGACAGAGCATGAGCAGGGGAGAGGCAGAGAGAGAGGGAGACACAGAATCTGAAGCAAGCTCTAGGCTCTGAACTGTCAGCACAGAGCCTGACGCGGGGCTCAAACTCACAGACTGCGAGATCATGACCTGAGCCGAAGTCGGACGCTCAACCGACTGAGTCACCCAGGTGCCCTAACAAAACTCTGCTCTTGCATGTTAAAGCAATTCTCTATTCCATTCTCCCTCCACCTTCATCTCCCCCCACCCACCTTATTGTCTTATTCCTTTTCCTGGGTATGGGTTAGAATCAGTCTTCACACGTTGGATCAACTTGTTTATAAAATGTAATGGCCCCCTTGTAATGAAAGAGTGAGAAGAGAATATTCGGTGGGAGGTGGGAAAGGGTGTTTTTCTTCCCAGTTTCTACCATACTCAAAATAGTGTGCAGATAATTTAAGAGGGCCTGTGTGGATGGACTTACACCCCTTCTTCTGGAAGCAGATAAGATAGTACATTTTATCTTGCTTTGTGCAAGCCTCCCAGTGGGACTGGAGGGCGCTAATTATTAGTTACCAAAGTGATTCTGTAGAGCTCTATGGAACCATCTTCTCCTCTGTCGTCAGCTTTTAAATTGCTTCTCTTCTGTTATCAGTTTTAAATTGCATCTTTTCTGTTATCAGTTTTTAATAATCTAGCGATTGGGCAGAGAGGAATTTCTCCAGGGTCTGATTTTGTTGCACACTGCAGAAATGTTAATCTGTCCTTAGGATGTGGCAGGTACATTCTACACAAAACGAGAGTCGACAAGGTAACTTTGGTGGGGCGTCCTTATCAAAACAGTACAGAATGTCATGTTTATCTATCAAAGAATGGTGAGAAAAACTCCAGTTGGCCTTGTCCCATATTCATGAAGAAAACTGGCTTTGTCCCAATTTTGGGTATCATTTTTTTTTTTTTTTTTAATTTGTAAGAGACGGAGTGGAAAGTAATGTGTCTCACACACACACACACACACACACACACACACACACACACAAATAGGAAAGGAAAGAAAAATGATGCTCAACAAAACAATATACCACGTGGGCTTCAGGTTACCTGACCTCAGGTTGGCAGAGTCTATCAGCTCCCCTTCTGCCATCTGTTACTGCTGTTTGTGGTGACGACACCCAGCCAATGACAGTCAGGGCGGCTGGTCTGATACTACATCGTGTGAGGGCAGATGGGCTGAGAGAGGTGCAGCTCATTCTTAAATCTTTCTTTCTTGTTTTTACTTTTAATCTTTACTTATTTTTAAGAAAGAGAGACAGAGCCGAGTAGGGGAGAAACAGAGAGAGAGGGAGACACAGAAACCAAGGCAGGTTCCAAGTACTGAGCCATCGGCACAGAGTCCAACATGGGGCTCCCACCCAGGAACCATGAGATGATGATCTGAGTGGAAGTTGGATGCTTCACTGACGGAGCCACCTAGGCATCCCTGGGCGCACCTCGTTCTTGAAGGGCTCCTGCTTCCTGATCTAGGCTCCACAGGGTTACGTGGGAAGCAAGACTTTGTTTTTAACGTTTTGGCTTCAACCGGAGCAGCTCTCTTTTGTGTGTGTGCTTTATATACTGAGATCCTATAAAATACTTGATTTGAAGGAAAGGTTTCTGCTCTAGAAACACACATGTCTCCCACTGCTTTACGAAGGAACATCTAATTTAAAAATAGCATGTAAGTTAATTTGTTTTCTGAAAAGCAGCACACTTAAATTCTGGAAGGGAACTCATTATTTTGAGATAACCTTTTTATTCTTCTGAGAAGCAGAGTAGTTTTATGAGCTTAATGATAATTGCTATTTTTCCCCCCAAATCCAGATCTTTCTTTATGTGTTAAATTTGCCAAAAGGAGGGTATGTCTGCAGAGATACAACAGGGCAGTTATGTCTGTCTCCAACTTTCTCCCCTCTCCCAGGTCTTCATGTTTCTCTGCAGCTCTAGCCTTTGCTTATGTTTCTCTGCTTTTCTGAAATGTGACGGGCCTCCTCCGTCTTCTCACACCCACCTTTCTGCAGGGGCCGGCTAGAAATCCGCTCCTTTAATGAGTATCTCCTGCTGACAGTCCTCTTTTTTCCTGTTCTTTTTAAATTTGGTTAAACAGTGGATAGTGTGTATGTGAGCTTAAGCCCTTGTTTGTGGCTTCTAGTATATTCTGCTGTTATATATTACTCAACATCTCCACCCACACAGGGAAGAGAATGCAATGGGTCTCCGAGAGAAAGGAATGAGTCCTCAGGGAACACCTCCTCGGCTCTAGGCTGTGTGTTCAGTGCCCGCGCGTGGAGGTCCTCTATCCCAGTGCCATGGGTGTGTTTGTGGACCCTGGAGTTAGACCCTGAGTTTAAAGACTAGCTCCTTGGTTTGCTAGCTGTGTGGCTTTTGGACAAGCTTTTCTGTGTTTTAGTTGTTACTTTATCTGTAAACTGAAGCTCATAATAACCTATTGGGTTGTTGTGAGGATTAAGTTAGATTCTACATGTTAAAGACTTAGAGTACTTGGCATACCCTCAAAATATGTTAAATATTTTTACTTTTTAAAGTTTGTTTATTTATTTATTTATTTACTTACTTACTTACTTATTTACTTATTTAGAGAGAAAATGCACAGGACGGATGAGAGAGAGAACCCAAGCAGGCTCCATGCCATCAGTGCAGAGCCTGAAAAGGGGCTCGATCCCACAACTGTGAGATCATAACCTGAGCTGAAATATGAAAAGAGTCAGACATTTAACTGACTGAGCCACTCAGGTGCCCCTGGTAAATATTTTTATTAACCCAAAGAGACATCCAATGAGGTAGACATTCTCTCCATCAAGAGTTGAAAAGCCTGAGGTTGACAGACTAAAGAAATTGCCCAAATTTACATTCATCCATGGTAGGATCGACGTGGCAAACACACATCTCTTAACCCAGAGCTCTGGCTAAGATGCTAACGACATCGTCTCCTTCATATTTATATAGCGTGAACTATGCCCCATTACATCTGCACATTCCTCTTGCACTGCCTATAGCAGCTAGCTTAGCGCAGCACATTGGTAAAGGTCAGTAAATACCTGTCATTAAATGAAGTCGTGAATGTGAAAGCAGCTAGCAAAGTGCTTGAAACTTTTTCTCTCAGACACTGTTAAATGCCCTTGGTGGGAAAGGCCCACGCAAGCATAACAAACTCCAGTGCCTGGCATGCTCCTTCCAGTTATGAATACTGTGGTGGGAAAAGTGAGGAATTTTCAGAAGCACGGAATATTGAATTATAAGGGATCTAGGTAACTCAGTGGTTTTCAACTATTTTTTAGTCATGGTTTTTTCCTTTGGATTACATTAAATCTTTCCCAATAGTCCAGTTAATAACAAAATAAGCCAAGGTGAAGTTTTGTTTTTGTTTTTTTTTTGAGAGAGAGACATAGAGACAGAGCATGAGTCGGGGAGGTGCAGAGAGAAAGGGAGACACAGAATCTGAAGCAAGCTTCAGGCTCTGAGCTGTCAGCACAGAGCCCAATGTGGGACTCAAACGCATGAACCATGAGATCACTACCTGAGCCGAAGCTGGATGCTTAACCGACTGAGCCACATAGGCGCCCCCAAGGTGAAGTTCTTCTTGTTGGAGCTGAATAGAGGGACCATATCATCTCTGGCTTGGGTCGCCCCGTCCTCCTCTGAGGCACTGCCTCTGAATCACAGAGGATTTCAGGACTCAGTTTGCCCTTCGTGTTTTACTGCACAGTCAACAGGGCTGAGTGAGGCGAGGTTCCTGGCCCAAGGCAGTAAGTAATAAACCCCAAGAACTTGGTTTTTTTCATCCTCTCATTCTGCCTCAAGGAGACGTGCGGTCACCTCTTGTACTTTCCCTTGACTGGATTCCTGTGACTGTTCTTGACAGTCAGTCTAACGGAGAATGAAAGCTCCATGTCTCTTAACCCCAGTAAGAGAAGAGAAAGGCAACCACCATTCACACCTGTCAGAAAACAAGTGCCTCCTACTGTTTGCAGGCACTGAATTTCCAATGCCGGAGTTTTCAAAGGAGACCACGTGTTTCAAAGCTTTTCATTTAAATGACTATGCATTTAAAAAATAATAAAACGAATGTCTGAATTTTTTTCTTTCCAAATAACGTAACGCTTTTCAAGAATTTGAAGCGTAAGCTGGTAGGAATGATAAGGAAGGTGACTAAGACATCTCAAGTTTTAGTGGTCCAAATCTGAGGATTATACTTCATTCACTTTAATCACTTGTTTTTGAAGTCACAGTTGTAAGAAATTGAAGGATTTATAGTAACTATAAGGGAAAATACAATATAGACATACCTTGAGATACCTCAGGGTTCCAGACCGCCTCAATAAAGCAGAGATTGCAATAAAGCCAATCGAATGAATCTCTCGGTTTCCCAGTGCATATAAAAGTTACATTTACTGTAAGTTACTTAATAGACTATGTTGTAGTCTACCAAGTGTCACCAGCATTATGTCTAAAAAAGCAATACTTGATTGCTAAAAAAATTCTAACCAGCACCTGAGCTTTGAGTGAGTGACCATTTTCTTGCTGATGGAGGTCCTGCCTCAGAGTGGTGGTGGCAGAAGGTTGGGGTGGCTGAGGCACTTTCTCAGAATAAGACACTAACGTTTGCTACACGGATTGACTCCCTTTCAGGAGTGATTGCTCTATAGCAAGCAGTGCTGTTTGATAGCATTTTGCCCTCCATAGATCTTTCAAAACTGGAGTCAATCCTCTCAAACCCTGCCACTGACTTACCAGCTAAGTTGGTCATGTACTCAGTCCTCTGTTGTCATCTACAAAGAGCCTCGTGTTGGAGATTTAAAGATGAATAGAATCATGGTCCCTGCCTGGAAAGAGCCCAGTCTCAGATAATATCTGTGTTAGGCTCCAAATTTTGCTCACTGGAGATGAGGTGGAGATGCATGATTCGAGCTGACACTAGGGTGCAGGCTTTGGACAGAGAACGTGTGTGGACTTGCACAATGTTGTTGGAGGACACGGTGGAAATGTATGTGAGAAGAAGATGGGGTCTTCGATCGGGGGGCTGTGCTCATCCCTTACTTTGGGCAACAGGCCTAACTTTCCTGGGCATTACTTTCCTGGCCTGTAGAATGGGACTAATGCTAATACTATTTTTATAAGTTACTGTGGAGACTAATCCGATTATAAATAGGAAAGTGCCTTGTAAACTATTCGAATCCAGACACCAGCTGGGACTTTCTTAACCTCTCTCTTCAGCAGCCCCTCTCAGTTCCCTTCAGAGCTGCAGACTGACCCACATGTGTAATGAAATGGAAGGAAATGTCTTTGTGAATTCCTCCCCCAAAGAGTGTATCAGCACTAGCATTTCTTGTGGCCATGGAGATGGGTCAAAACACACTCTCGTCAACATCTGGCCATTTTATTGTTTTTTGTGTGTGTGTCCTGGCTTTCTTCTAGGAGCTCCAACTCCTCTGCCTTCTCGTACACAAAATAACTTTCTTCATTTTGGGAGGCATTGATGCCAAGCCAACACTAAGTTCCCCTCCCAAAAACTTTTAGTGAGTTTTTCCAACAAGACATCTTTCTTCCTCAGATGAATGCAGCTCAAACCCTGTAAAGTATTGAAACACTTTTTCGTGTCTTAGGGCATTACAGTTTTTATCGTGGCAGAAACACATACCAAAATTTACCATTTTTAAGGATACAGTTTGGCAGTGTTGAGTATCTTATTGTGAAACACATCTCCATAACTTTTCATCTTGCAGTGAAACTCTGTACCCATTAAGTTACAAGTCTTCATTTTGTCTTTATCACAGTTATTTAAAAAGATTTCAGGGGCGCTGGGGATGGTTCCAACTCTTGATCTCGGCTCAGATTATGATCTCATGGTTCATGAGATAGAGCCCCACATCAGGCACTGCAATGACAACACAGACTCTGCTTGGGATTCTCTCTTCCTCTCTCTCTGCCCTTCCCTTGCTCACACACTCTCTCTTTCTCAAAATCAATAAGTAAACTTAAAAAAAAAACACAAAAATTTTAGTACAAGAGCAACACTTGGAATTTCTTTTTAAATAAAAATGATGTGACCGAGCAGGCATGTTAAGTGAATTTGAGGAAGGTGGGAGAAGTTGTGAGGTAGTAATAGGGATGAATGAATGAGTACATAATGAAGGAAGCGTTTGATTATTTTCATTTGGGTCAGTGCTGTCCCAAGAAGAAATGGAATATGAGGCCAGATGTATTCGTTAACATAAACAATCCCAAATGCATAAATTAAACCAGAACCAAACTTCCATGTTACATCCAACTTCTAAGTGAATTATGATGGAATTTCTAGTTTCACATTAATCTTTAGAGGCACATAACCTCTCGCAGAAATCCAGTTACTTGGAATTTTGGGTGATAATTCTCTTACTTGGAAGACTATAAATTTACCCCAAAGTCTCTTAGTTATAAAAACAGAACTTGAGCATCTTGAAAGGTTTCTTCCTTGAAATAGCTTAGATGCCCTCTAAGCTATACTTTACAGGGTCCATAGGTGTATGGTCTCTGAAGGAGAGAAATTCCTTCCCAGTCCCTCTCAGTGTTCAGTAGAGAATCATCATTGCCTAGCTTGAGCCACGAGCCTACCCCCTGGGCTAATCATTATTTCCAGGAACATGGGGTACTTTGGGTGGACAGCCTGGGTCATGACTGAAGGGACAGTCTTCACTTATGGTGAGAGCACAGCATAATTGACCTTCCTGACAGGGGACGACCAGGCAGTTCCTTAAATGAAAGAGAATGAAAAAAGAGGGAAGAGGTAATAATACATAGGCAGGAACAGCAGATGTAAGATTTTTAAAAAATTTTAAAACCTTTCAATCATTTGAACGGGTTGTAGAGGATGCAGCAATGGCCTAAATCCTTGGAAATTCCACTCAAGCGCCCAGTATGCCCATGTATTCCCTGATTTGCTATGTATGTGAAGTCAGGGGCTCTGTTTCACTGATTTTTTTTTCAGGTGGTAAGGTTTGAAAGATCATACTTTTAAAGATGATGATAATGATTATCATTATTACTTATAAATATGAGTTTTATATTTCAAACACAATATCTCTGGCAATGTTTCTTTTGTTTGGGAAGCTCTGGTTCCATGGTGTCCACCAACAGAGATTTTAGTATCTAAAATGATCTCCTGAGTCATCTGCACTTAAGAGGGAGATAATACAGATTTGGAAAGGAGGATACCTTTGGTTTGTGGCTCTAGCCACATCCTGAGAAACTTTCTCTAGTATCCCCTAAGACCTCCCAAACACAGCCCAGTGTGATTCTGAGGTTCAGTAATTATTACCCCTCCCATCTACCCTAAACCCAGCAGCTTGGACACTGGGAGCTTTAGCAGGTATATTAAATTAGCCCCAATTAGGCTTTTGCCTCTCTGCTTGTTGATTGTGCCTTATATTGTCAGGTCTGGTTCTGATAACTAAATTCAGCTCTGCAGTTTTTTTGTGTTCCAGAGTGCCCATTAGAAATTCAAGATTAGTTACCTGAGGGACCAATTAATTCAATTTGGAGCTCCAAGCTGCTCAGGCCTTTTGCATGCAGTTTCATCTAAAGCGAAGTGCTTATGAGCTGCTTCTAGCTGCTTGGATACAGTCCTGGAAAAGTTAAGCTTTAGTAGGAAGACTGGCAGAGTATAGAGTATGTTTAGTGGGTAAAGGTGGGCACAAGCACACAGATACATGAACGTGGACTTTCACTGAAACATTGTTTTTGAAAGTCAAAGATTGGAAATAATTTAACAGCTTAAATTTTCAATGGTAGAGGATTGACTCAGTAAATTATAAAAGTATTGTGTTCACCCAACAAAATCATTAAAATAATTAAGTGAAAAATCAAAAATAAAGAAGTAGATGTGTGTTTAAATATATATCAGCTGAAAATATGATTTTTTCTTTTTCTTTTTTAGATATAATTTATTGTCAAGTTAGCTAACATACAGTACAGTGTGCTCTTGGCTTCGAGAATAGATTCCAATGATTCATCATTGACATACAACGCCCAGCGCTCATCCTAGCAAGCGCCCTCCTCAGTGCCCACCACCCATTTTCCTGCCCTTGCACCCCCTCATCAACCCTCAGTTTGTTCTCTCTATTCAAGAGTCTGTGATGGTTTGCCCCCTCTGTGTTTGAAGCTATTTTTTCCCTTTCCTTCCCCTTCCCCATGGTCTTCTGTTAAGTTTCTCAAGTTCCACATATGAGTGAAAACATGTGGTATCTGTCTTTCTCTGACTGACTTATTTCACTCAGCATAATATCCTCAGTTCCATCCACATTCCATCCTCCAGAATCCAGCAAGATTGCATTCTTTCTCATTGCCTGGTAGTGTTCCTTTGTATATGTATACCACATCTTCTTTATCTGTTGATGGACATTTGGGCTCTTTCCATAATTTGGCTATTGTCAATAGTGCTGCTCTAAACACTGGGGTACATGTGCCCCTATGAATTAGCACTCCTGTATCCTTTGGATAAATTCCTAATAGTGCTATTTCTGGGTCGTAGGGTAGTTCTATTTTTAATATGTTGAGGAACCTCCACACTGTTTTCCATGTGATTGAGTTATTGATCATTCATTAACATAGACAATGTGATATGTATAATACAACTTCATTTTTATGCAACTGGTTTATTTATTGAAATTGCGTATAGGTAAGAGGTGAGTATTTGGTGCTGCTGCTGATGATAGATGGTCAGGGATGCAGGAATGCCAGGTCTGTGCCATGCTGATTGCTGTGTCTTTCTCAGGTCTTATCAACAAAGCAAGTGCTACTAAAGGAGCAACAGGAGATGATATTGTTACCTAATACCCGGATAAGCATTTAGTCCACTTGAGAACTCTGTGTTAAGTCTGGCATAATAGCCGTCTTGAATTATGGCCAAAAAAATGACAAACTAGGAGATGTTTGAGTGAAAATGTATTTGGAGTTAATAAGATGGGCTGAAGATGTATTTTAATCAGAACATGCACGTACAGAAGAAGGGCTGGAACCATTCATACGAAAGACCATAGTCCTTTTGTTCTGGGTGGTAGGATTACAAATGATTGTGACATTTATAAATTAATGATTGTTTGTCCTTCCTGGGTTACATGGATTCTTTCCGTGCAACAAAAAGGCATACATAGAACTTCGGCTTTAATGTCATTTTAGGCAAATGGTCTCCCCCAACCCCGACCAAACATTCCTGTTCTAATTGGCAAGACATTTTGCCTCTAGTCATCTGGAGGTATTTTAGAGAAATAGGCTCCTTTCTTTTTCACCCTTAGGTTGCTCAATGGGTGGACTATGTTTCACACCAGGTGTGGTGAATTCTCTTGAGCTCCAATAGAATCTCTACTAAATGCACATAGCATTGGCTGCCCTGGATGTGCCTGACTTGTAAGCACATACAAGGAGATTATAGCTTGACTAGAAGCTTCAGAGAAGGAGACTGGGGGAAAGAGAACTAGTGATAATAATGATAATAAAAGTTAACACTGCACTAGGGATTGCTTTGTCCCAGGGCTTGTTTAAAACCCTTGCTTAACCCATTTGGTCCCCACAACTCCTTTTATTAGAAATTATTATAATTCTCATTTTACAGATAAAGCCCCATGAGGCCAAATGACTTGCCAAAGCTCACTCAGCTAATAGCTGGCAGAGCTGAGATCCAAACCCAGGCCGTCAGCCATGTCCAGACGTCTGCCACTTGGGAGTGTGTTGGTAGTGGCAGGTGCGGAATCTTATTCCATGGTGAACTCCTGGTATTCTTTAGGCTAGCCACAAGCCCCTCAATTCAGTTAGGGGGCTCCCAAATTTTATTCATGGTATCTCAAGCATTGTTAAATTGAGTTGTGTTATGTTTGTTTGTTTGTTTTTTAAAGCAGTCTCTTCTTTCTAGTCTGTGAGATTTTTGAAGATAAGGTCATGTGTTAGCATGGTCTCCCTGGCAAATACTACATTGTCCGACTTCTAGAAAATGTTCCATCAGTATTAGTGAATATTTAATTATCCTGGTATGGTAGACATACAAACTCTACAAAGTGCAAAGTTCCACTTAAGTTATACCCAAGGGGAAGCTTAGTTTCTTCTAGTGATGTGACTTCATAGGTGAAGTGTCCTCTTTAGGAACTGGCTCATTGAGTCGCTCATATGCATGGTCCTGGGCTTAGTTACATGGAGAAGTAATTACATGAAATATCTACTTTCTAAGAATTTATAGTCTAGAGAGCCAGATGTGAAATTGCCATCATCTGTTGTCTACAAAGCAAAAAGGAATTTTGTTCTGGATTTAATATCATGCTTGGAATTTTGTGGACTAGAGAAGGAAATTAGAGAACATGGCCCCAATGTTAAAACTAAATTATGATGATTTTTTAAGTGTTTACATATTTTGAGAGAATGGGGGGAGGGGCAGAGAGAGGGAGAGAGAGAATTCCAAGCAGACTCCATGCTGTCAGTGCAGAGCCCAATGCAGGGCTTGATCTCACAAACCATGAGATCATGACCTGAGCCAAAATCAAGAGTCAGATGCTTAACTGAGACTCAGATGCCCCAAGAAATTTTGATTATTAAGTAAAATACCCCATATATCCATTGCTTTGCTTTTTTATGTGTAATTCACTAAATCACACCAAAATAATTTTGTGATAACAATGATAATGATTATAGTTAGTATTTCTTGTCAATGGTTTTATCACTTTATTTTGTTTATTTATATTTAAGGGTATTACTTATCTTGCCTTACTTAGTCCTCATGGTAACTGAGGCAGATACTGTAATTATCCCCATGTTATAGATGTGACTCCAGAGTTTTCCAAAGAACACAATTCATTTATTTTAATGACTTTAATTGACAAAATAATAAGTTCACATGTCAGCATTTTGTAAAAAAGTATGGGATAAAGTGTCTCATTGTATTCCAAATCCATCATAGCAACATATTATTACCAGTGCTTTATTCAGTTTTTCTTTCTACAGTTAAACAGTCTGACCTTGTCGCTAAGCAATAAGAGGTTCAGAAGGGGATATTTCTTGGAGGAGATGCCTTTAAGTCAGTCCTTGAAAGATTTTTTTTTAAGGCAAGTTTAATGTTTCTTTTTTTTTAAGTTTATTTATTTATTTTTGGGAGAGACAGAGACGTCATGAGCAGGGAAGGGGAAGAGAGAGTGGGAGAGAGAGAGAATCCCAAATAGCTCTGCACTGTCAGTGCAGAGCCTGATGTGGGGCTTGAACCCATGAACCGTGAGACCATGACTTGAGCCGAAAACAAGAGTCAGACACTTAACTGATTGAACTACCCAGCTGCCCCACAAGTTTAATGTTTCTTAAAATATATTTGATTTTAAACTTTAAAAAAGTCTGTAATTGTAGCCTCCTTTATTCTTCATTGCCGACCGCAGATGGGCAAATGATTCTGTACAAGGGGACTTATTTCTACATAGGCTGTGACATTTATTATTTCCCAAGGTTGTCTTCCATCACTGACAACCAGGGCATAACTTCCACAGATATGGGACTCTCTCATGAATCTTCCCTAATTCCTGTTATTATATACCTAAATACAAAGAAAAAGTAGGTAGGAAGTTTGTATTTAGTGACTGTCATGAGGAAGAGATAGAAAAAAGAAAACATTGAAACACATACTAATTCCATTACAAGTGATCACTGGATATTCTAAGGCAATATGGTGAGGTGCTGTCCACTCCAGATTTTCCTCTAAAATATTTTTGAAGATGTACAAATTTTTCACTGCATTGGGGATCAATGGTTAGAGTATAATGTAAGTTAGCATTTAAGGCGAGTGTCTGTGAAATGAAAAACTGATTGGATTCGATTGAGAAATACTTCCGTACGTTATGCATATCCTTTGCATGAGAAGGTTTTGTCTCATTTTGTGTCTCTTCCTCTAGCTCA
Organism: Paguma larvata; assembly: GCA_030068075.1. Classification (NCBI taxonomy): domain Eukaryota; kingdom Metazoa; phylum Chordata; class Mammalia; order Carnivora; family Viverridae; genus Paguma; species Paguma larvata. Next base: position 1,042,967 of record CM057831.1, on the reverse strand, counting down.
GTACAAAAGGTAGCTCATTTTGTGTCTCTTCCTCTAGCTCAGTACAAAAGGTACTAATCAGGCAGTTTATCCCCATACTACACTGGAAGTATTTGACCATTGTCCCAGGATTTACCCTCCCTGTCTAACCCAAACAAACAAACATCTCATTCTACATCTACTGCAGCTTCCAGGACACACCAGGGGAGAGGAAGATGCACATTAATCTTTGTGTCCTGGGTTATGTATTTAATTAGCTAACATGGAGAGTCTAATAGCAAAGGAAAATATTTCAGCAGAGCCACAAGGGATAAATGCTTGCATACCCCATAAATTGGATTAGGGATATACTTATTATGTTTCTAACTTTAGATTTGAAATAAATCATCTAATGTTCCAAATGCCCAACAAAGAGACACTTGAAGACACACAGTTTACCATGTTTGTTGGCAACACTAGATTTGAACAGATCTCAGTTTGGTCAACCCTAAATATGTTAAAAAGGCAAGAAAAAAAAAGCAAAATAATTAGGTTTATGAAATATTCTGCGGCACCAAAAAAGAAATGATGTTATCCTGAAGGTTCAAAGCAGGGTAGACCTCTAAAAAATATTTCTTACAACAAATAGAAGAGTATTTATATAATCTATTTAGTGTCCTCAATAAAAGGTTTGAATGTATGACTTTTAAGAAGTATTAGCAGCTAATAATAAAGAGAAAATGATCTGAGATAAAGGACAACTTGAAATGGAAGGTAGTAGTTATGAGGAAAAGAACGCAAGGAATTTCAATACATATCAGCAGAAACAAATTATCCATAGGAAACAGAACTAACTGTCTAAAAAAATCACTGAGACCAAGAAGAACTTTCAAAGCTTGATAGACTAGAGTAGAAAAGGAAATATAAAGGGATAGAAAACAAAATAGTTAAAGTTGACAAATTGAGTGTTTAAAAAGCTTAAGTGTTTCAAAATAAGATCAAGATATATAGATCACAAACATTAATACACACCAAAAAGAGGTAGAATTTTTAGTTTTCTTTTAGACATAACTGTTTTATATGAATATTAGTGGTAATACATCTATAATGAGGCATGATAGCAGTATTTTTCAGTTTCAAGAGTAATGGGGAAAAAAAAACTCATGACCATTAAGGGGAAAATAAAATGTAAGTTTTTGCAAAAAGATCATGAAGTGGGATTACTTCATACTTTAAAATATTACATGCCATTAAAGAAAATGAGGCGACATAAATAGAAAGTACCCAGTAGAACCGCCATTTGTGATCAGATATTAAGTCAACGGTTAGATTTTCAATTCAGCCAGAGCTTTGGAATATGCCAGTTATGTAAGCTGCATGAGGAATAATTACTCAAAGGCATTCTTTGACTGAAAGATTCTTTTGATTAAGAGATGAATTATTCAAACCCAGAAATTAAATTGTAAAATCATTAGGTGAGTTTTGAAACAGTGTAAGTATAGAGGTTAGAATAAAAAACATTAAAATAGAGTAACAATGCAAATGTTTAAAATTTCTTGAAAAGAGTAACCATAGAAATAAGCAATATTGTAATACTAATCTGAAACACGAACACCTTATTATAGGAGTTTTTGGTTCTAGTCACAATGAATTATCTAGTTGGACTTAATATCCTTCAGTAAACAACTATAAAGTGGGAAGTACATGTGAAACAACATTTTTAGGCATTAAAGGGTGGACAACATGGGGTCACAGTCTTCGAGATAATAGAAGCATATAAGGTGAGATCTACATCCATTCAGGCTTTCTTTCAGGGGGAAATTTCCAAAATATAGCAGTGAGATGGAGCCCAAGCATAGAACATTAGCCTCACTGGGCAGACAAAAAAAAAAAAAAAAAAAAGATTGGAGTTTGTGGTTGCTAAAGCAGCTTATTTCAAAGGGCAGAATACCAGAGAGGAAGAAGTTGCAAATAATATTTAGAAATTTGTTGAGGGATTCCACCTGGGTTCTTGACAAATCCTACTTGTGCCTAGGTAGGACAAGACTGTTTAGGGTTAGCAGAGAACAGAAGTTTGGGTAGAAGAGAGATCATACAGTACTGAGGAGATATTGGTGCTGTGACACAGCTAGAGTAGAGAGATCTTAGTGTACATCCTGATCGCATTTAAGACTTTGGAAAGTTCCTGCTTTAGGAGTAGGTATCACAGTCTAAGAGTAAGGGTTATTTTAGTTTGGAACTTACTTAGACATCCAAGTTCCAAACTAAAATACACCAAACCTAAGAAAAACCCTAAAATTAAATACCTGTAGGAGCAAAGTGATCCACCAGTTATTTTTTTGTCTGCCAGACAAAATACAGCCTTCAGGGGCGCCTGGGTGGCTCAGTTGGTTAAGCAGCCGACTTCGGCTCAGGTCTCGCGGTCTGTGAGTTCGAGCCCCGCATCGGGCTCTGTGCTGACAGCTCAGAGCCTGGAGCCTGCTTCGGATTCTGTGTCTCCCTCTCTCTCTGCCCTTCTCCTGCTCATGCTCTGTCTCTCTCTCTCTCAAAAATAAACGTTAAAAAAAAAATACAGCCTTCACTCAAGGAAGATAACACAATCCAGAGTCTCCACAGTGTCTTATTTACAATGTCCATCATATAATACAAATCAGCAGAGATGGAAAGAGAACGAAATGGTGGCTCATAACCAACAGAAATATCAGTCAGGAAAAGAATATCCAGAGATGACCACATGTTGAAATTTGCAAAGACTTTAAAATTACCATTCTGGAAACATTATGTAAATATAATTTAAAACAAATAAGAGATATAGTTGAACAGATGTGGCATTTTAGTAGAGAAATAAAAAGTCTAAAAAGAAGTAAATGACAATTTTAGAACTAAAAAAAGTTACAATGTCCAAAATAAGCCTAAAACACAAAGCAGAGGGTCTAGGACCTGTGGCACAATATCGAGTGGTTTAATATATGTGTATTTGGAATCCTGTGAGGAGAGAAGAGATTTAATGTGGTAGAATAAATGAATATAACTTTTCTAAACTTGATAAAAGTTATCAGCCCCCAAATTCATATCCTGAGCAAAATAACTACAAAGAAGTCCACACCCATCATGATCTGGAGAAACTTCTGAAAATCAAAGATAAAGCTAAATTCTAAAAGAAGCTAGAGAAAAGGGACACAGCGTGTTTAATAAGACAACTGACTTCTAATTAAAAACAAAAAAGAAGCTAGAAGGATGGAATGTGATCTTGACAATCCTGAGAGAAAATAATAGCACCAGAAATTCTACGTCAAGTAAACATGTCCCTTAAAAATGAAGATAAAATTTTAAAATTTTCAGATAAACTGGGACAATTCGTTACTATCAGAAACAAACCACAGGAAATAGAGAAAGAATTTCTTTAGGCTGGAAAGAAATGATTCAGATGAGAGCAGAGCACCACAGGTGGTAAATATCTTCATTAAAAAGTCCATTAAAATATCAGAGATTATTGGGTGTCTGGGTAGTTCAGTCGGTTAAGTGCCGAACTCTTGATTTTGGCTCAGGTCGTGATCCCAGGGCTGTGGGACTGAGCCTTGCATGAGGCTCTGCAGTGAGCATGGATTAGGATTCTCTCTCTCTCGCTCTCTCCACCTCTCCCGCTCGCACATGCACTCTCTTCAAAACAAAAGATTGTTGACTGTTTAAAATAGAAACAATAAAAATGTATGGTAGGGGAACCTGGGTGGTTCAGTGGGTTCAGCATCTGACTCTGATTTCAACTCGGTTCATGATCTCACACTTCATGGGATTGAGCCCCCAGTTGGGCTCTGTGCTGTCAGTGGAGCTGCTTGGGATTCTCTGTTCCTCTTTCTCTGTCCATCTCCTGTTTACTCTCTCTCTCTCTCCCCCTCTCCCCCTCTCCCTCCCTCTCCCTCCCTCCCTCTCTCTTTCTCTCTCTCTCTCTCCCTCTCAAAATAAATAAAATTTTGAAAATATATGGTAGAGTTTATGCTGTGCTTAGAGGTAAAATATGTATGACAAAAGTGACACAAAGGACAAGGGATATTAAAAGGAATTTTACTGTTTCAGGTTCTTACATTTTATGTTAAGGTGGAATGACATTAATTCAATGTAAACTGTGGGCTTTATTAATTTCCCCTATTGTTTGATTTCTGTCCTTTCTTTTGATTCCATCTTCTTTCTTTGTATTTAATTGGCTGTTTTTCCTAACTTCTTGAAGTAAATCTCATCTCATATTGTGAATGTGAAAGATTCAAAACTCACATTATAATCTGTAGAGTAATTACCAAAGAAAACACAAACAGGTATAGATAAAAGACTAATGAAAAAGTTAAAATAGGTTACTAAAAAGGTTAATTAACCTACCTATATTAGTAATTACATGAAATGTGAATGGAATAACACTCTGTATAAAAGACAGATATCGTCAGACTATATATTTTTTAAACATTCAACTATTTTCTGTTTACAAGAGATGTCATCTTAAAAAGACACAGATAAGGTGAACATGAAAAAATGGTACCAATGAAAAAACATATATCATACAAATACTAATCTTAAGAATGATAATATGGCTTTATTAATTTCAGACAAAATAGATTTCAAGACAAAGTATTGCCAGATAAAAAGATGAATTCTTCATAGTGGTAATATATTAAGTTTTATCTATTTTAGATATCTTTCTTAAAATGTAGCTTCAAAATGCATGAAGAGAAAAGTGACAGAACTGAAAGAAGAAATAGACAAAAATAACTGGAGATTTTAAAACTCCTCTGTCAGTAATTATTTGAACAAGCAGACAAAGAAGAGTCTTGAGCACATAAATTTAAACACTATGAACCAGCTGATATAATTAGCAATTATAGGTAACTATATACCAAAAAAACCGCACATTATATGATCTTTTCCAGTGCACGTGGATTATTCACCATAGTATGGTCCATATGCTGGGTCATAAATAAGTTTTAACAAATGTCAAAGGGTGGAATTTATACTGCATATGGCCATAGATGATGGTGCAATTTTTTAGAAATCTATATATTAAAAGGTAACAAGAAAATCTCCAAATACTTGGAAATTTAACAGCATACATCAAAATAACCTATGGAAATCAGCAAATATTTTTGACTCTAAACATAATGTATGTACAACATTTTCAAATTTGTGGGACGTAGGTAAATTACTAGCTAGAGGAAATTTTATTGCTTTAAATTTACATATTAGAAAAGAAAGGTTTAAATTCAGTGATAGGAGATTTACTCCAAGAAGTTAGGAAGAATAGCAAATTAAATACACAGAAAGAAAAGGGAATCAAAAGAAAGGGCAGAAATCAAACATAGAGGAAATTAACAAAGCCCACAATTTCCCCTTTGAAAAGAATTATAAAAGTGAGAGAAATAGAAGAAATAGAAATCAGTAATGAAAATGAGAACATCCTTATAAATTTTACAGCCATTATAAACAAATTTTAAGCCAATAATTTTAATTCCTTAAAAGATCCAGTTTTCCCAAACAGATACAACTAGTGTAAAATATGAACACTTATAGATTTGTTGAGGAAATTGAATTTGATTGAAAATCTTCTCTAATCTGAGATTACTTTACTGCTGAATTCTCCCAAAGATTTCATAAAGATAAAATACCAATCATACAAAATTTTTCAGAGAACATGATGCAAAACACTTTGCAAAACATAGATGCAAAAACACTTAAATATTTATTTGTATATGTATGTATGTTTATATTATTCTCATTATTTATGGTAATTGTGTTCTGTTAAGTCACTGTAAGCTTCGACCTAGCCAAAATGCTGTCATTGTTCCCAGAAGACATACAGAAATAGATTCCTGTGAGTCTCTGGTCACAATATTTTCATCAACCAATAAATATATAACTTTCTCTTTAAAATATAGGTATGGTTATGATATATATGGTTATGATATATATATGTATATTATTAACATTGCAGTAGAGCCAACAGCATTATAATTCATGCCTGAATGAAGCAAACGTATTTTGATCACTATGGATGGAACCATTTTATTTTATTTTATTTATTTTTTGTTTACATAACTTTTTTTCTTTTTCTTATATATTTCTTTTTTTCTTTTTTTCTTTTTTTTAATAATAACTTATTGTCAATTTGGTTTCCATACAACACCCAGTGCTGAACCCAAGTGCCCTCCTCTGTGCCCATTACCCACTCTTTCCCTCCCCTCAGTTTGTTCTTATTCTTTGAGAGTCTCTCATGTCATGTCTTCCTTCCTCTCTGTGGCTTTTTTTTCTTCCCTTTCCCCACATCCCCTCCCCCCTGGTTTTCTGCTAGGTCTCCCAAAGCCTACCTATGCATGGGAATATGTGGCATCTGTCTTTCTCTGCCTGACTTATTTCACTCAGCATAATATCTTCCAGTTCCATCCATGTTGCCACACATGGTCAGATTTCATTCCTTCTCATTGCTGTGTAGTATTCCATTGTATATGTATACCACATCTTCTTTATCCATTCATCAGTTGATGGACACTTAGTCTCTTTCCATGATTTGGTTATTGTTGAAAGTGCTGCTATGAACATTGAGGTACATGTGCCTCTATGCATCAGTAGTCCTGGATCTCTTGGTTAGATTCCTAACAGTGCTATTGCTGGGTCATAGGGTAAGTCTATTTTCATTTTTTTGAGGAACTTCCACACAGTTCTCCAGAGTGAGTGCACCAGTTTGCATTCCCACCAACAGTGCGAGAGGGTGCCTGTTTCTCCACATCCTCGCCAGCATCTATAGTTTCCTGACTTGTTCATTTTAGCCACTCTGACTGGTGTGAGGTGTTATCTCAGTGTGGTTTTGATTTGTATTTCCCTGATGATGAGTGACATTGAGCATCGTTTCATGTGTCTGTTTGCCATTTGAATGTCTTCTTTGGAGAAGTGTCTATTCATATCTTCTGCGATGGGGCCATTTTAAACAGAAAAATCCCTGGGTCACCTTGGTGGCTGCATTTGACTTGGGTCACGATCTCATGGTTTGTAGTTCAAGCCCCTTGTCAGGTCTTTGCTGACAGCTCAGAACCTGGAGACTGCTTCAGATTCTGTATCTCCCATTCTTTTTCTGCCCCTCTCCTGCTCACACTTTCTCTCTCTCTCTCAAAAATAAATAAACATTAAAAAACACTTTTAAATAGTAAGATCCCTGAAAAAAGTACAAAAATACAAAAAAAAGTGACACAAAATAGACCATAAAAGGGAGACTTTTTCACAGTTTAAGAACTGAAACAGGAGGACACAGCATCTCTTTCTTTGACCTCACCTGGGGGTGTACCTCTTGGCACCTTCAAATCACTTTTTCTTGTGCTCTGCACATGTCTGCAAATGACAACGAGGACACTGTGAGCATTGTTTTGAGGGTTATAAATGAATTTTAGTGAGTAGGTGCATTTGCAAATTCAGAATTCATGAATAATTAATATCTGTCTTTCTATCTATCTATCTATCATCCGTTTTTTTCTTGGCAAATCTCATCAGGAGATCAAAAGACCCTTTTACAAACATATAGAATGAAGTTCAAAAATAAACAAAATTAGGGATAAGCTCTAAGAAAGATAGAATATTAGAATTATATTACTTTATAGTGATACTTTTCATAATCTTGAAGGAAATGATCGTTTTCTGGTAAAATGTAAATCACCGAAATTGACTCAGAAGTGGAATAGCTGAATAACCATGAAATAAATTGAAACTGTTTCCAAAGGTTTACACCCCTAAAGTTTTTTAAGCAAGATGACTTTGTCTCTTTCTATTCAAAAACTTTTCGTTAAATTTAATAATCATTTCTGATTTAAAAAATAAACTCTTAGAAATAGGGCATATATTTTTCTGTGGAAAGAGATCACTAACTTCAAGCCAGTAATATGTTTAGTCATGATATATTACAGGCATTGCCATGTAGGTGAGAAGTAAACTAAGAATGCTGACTGTTACAACACATGCTAAAAATACCTTTGAACTTCTAGTTAATTTAAGATGACCTAAAACAGACTATCCATATACACGTATGAAAAGAGAAGACAGAATTATTATAATTTGCAGATAATGTTTGTATATCTTACTTGGAAATCCAAAAGAATCAACTAAGAAATTACTAAACTGAAAAAGTTTGTTGTGATAGTTATATGTAAAATAAATATTAAGACATTTCCTCAATTTCTTACACCAGAAAAATTTATAACATGTAAAGATGATGCCACAAAAATGGAATAATATAAGATAGGTATGTAAATGAAGAAAAACAAAATTTTATTGAGCGGCATACAAAAAATCCAAATCAAGTTGGAAGACTGAATATTTTAACTGTCAGTTTAATCCAAGGTAATCTAAGGGTTTGGTGCTATTGGATCTCTTTTTAACTTTCTAAATTTTCTGAAGTTCATTTTGAAGAGTAAACAAATAAGAATATCTAAAATAATGACATAAGTACTGATAGTTAACACCAGAATGAAAATTGACCGATGACTGGCTGAGATGCAATTCCTCATAGTGACTAGATGCATAGAACTTAGGGTAAAACAACCCTCACAAATCAGTGGGGAAAAGAGAAATTATTCACGAAGTGGAGCTGGGCAATCAACACTGATTTTCACCTTATACTGCATTTCATAATATGAGGTTTAGAGCCAATTTTAAAAATTAAAAAATGATAGAAGACCAGAATACAGAAAGACTACTTATAAATTAATCATGTAGCAATAAGGAAATGACCCGATTGTTTTTCAAAAATGGCAAAATATTTGAATAGACCCTTCATTATGAAGACCTATGGATGGAAAATGCGCAAAGGAAGAGATGCTCAGCTGCGTTAATTATCTGTGAATTGCAAATTTAAATGACAGGGAGAGAACTCTACCGACACACTAACAGGCCCTCAGTGGAAAGATCAGAAGGGCGGTCTGAGAACAGCATGTAAAAATCGGAGGAGAGGGAGAGTGAGGGGTTTACAGGCTGCAATGGCGGGTATGTTCAGGAAGGTAGTACATCAGTATATGCCAAGTCACAAACCAGGGTTTGGCAAGCCATGGGCCAAAGGACAAATCTATTTCACAACCTAATTTTGAGTGGCCTGCAGATCAAGAATTTTTATTACATTTTTATAGATTGCAAAAAAAATCACACATACGTAAAGAATAACATGTCAGAGATCACATGTGGCCCAGAAAGCCTACAATATTTATTACCTAGTCTTTTATTAAAAAAAAAAAAGTGTATATATTCCTACTATAAACAGTTGGAAGTAACTACAGCACTCTTTATGCTAAGATCCCTGGCAGAGAGGAAGTTGTACAAAGTAAAATCCAAATCGAGCAGAACAATAGGAACTAAAACGAAAGATGGTTTTAGATAAGATTCAAACAGGAGAACAGATTCAGCAGGTTTTTGGAAATCGTTAACTGCATATGCATTTTTCAACACTTTTGGGACAATAGGAGCAGAGAGATCTGGAACCAAGCATCCAAGAATGTCCCTCTGGCCCGCTCTCTCATATTAAGAGTGGAGGAAATTTATCACACTTAAATGTGAGACCAGAAGACCAGTGTCTTCATTACTATTTAAAGGCATAAAGTTATTACCAGACAAAAGTGAGGAACAGAATAAAATTCTTAGAGACAGTGTTCATAGAAATAAAGGAAAAATTTTCACCTAATGTTTCAAAGTAAGCTTAAAGCAATTAAGAAGTTGTGGGAAATTACATAAGAATGTGCTGCAAACTACAAAAGAATGCAAGAATACCAAAGAAAACAATAAAGCTATAAACTAAAATAACTCCAAAATGAAGACTAATCTAGAAGAAACAAAAGATAAACATGCACAATGCCTTATGTCTAAAGAGCAATATAAATTAAAAAATGGAAAATTTCTGGGGTGCCTGGGTGGCTCACTTGTTTAAGCGTGTAACTTCAGCTCAAGTCATGATCTCACACTTCATGAGTTCAAGCTCTGCATCTGGCTTTGTGCTGACAGTGCGGAGCCTGCTTCGGATTCTGTTTCCCTTTCTCTCTGCCCTTCCTCTACTTGCTCTCTATCTCTCCCTCAAAATAAATAATAAATTAAATAAACTTAAAAAAATTTTTAAATAAATTAGAAATGAAAAAGAGATACTATATGTTTGAGAGAAAGTAACGGGTAGAGAAGACAGACAAAGATGATCCAAAGCTAGAATCTAAACTCTGAAAAATCAACCAAAGGAATGAAGCAGAAAAAAAAAGTGCATATGTGATTCTAATAATCTAAGAGATTATTAGATTTTTGATTATTTTTATATGAAATAAAAGATTTTTAAAAATTAACAAAAGGAAGAAAATATAAAGCTTTATGCTTAGTCAACATTTAGAAATAGGACAAAGTTAGAAACAGTAAAGGACAATCATTGACGGGTAAAATTACAAAATCAATACGAGTATATTATGAAAATAATCTGAAAACAGAGAAATAGATAATTTTCTAAAAATATACAGCTCACAAAATCGACTCTTCCTAGAGACAGAAAGTGAAATAGGTTATTTATGCTCTAAGGTAAATGTTCTAGTGTTAACTGTCCACACACAGAAAAATATCAGGCCAGATGTTTTCATGGAGAAATTAACCAATTTTCCTGTTTTTCATGACCTTGATAGTTTTGAGGAGTCTTGGTCAGATATTTTATAGATGCATCTCTACTAGAATATGTCTCATGTTTTTCCTCATGATTAGAATAGAATTATAGGTTTTGGGGAAGAAGATCACAGAGATAGAGTGCTATTTTCGTCACTTCACATCCAGGGTTCATGGCATCAATTTAATTTACTGCTGCCCAGGTTCACCTTGACCATTACTTGTCTAAAGTAGTGTTTCTCGGGTTTCTTCACTATGAAGTTACTCTTTCCCCACCCTGCCCCCATTTCTACAGAATATTCTTTTGAACAAAATGGCTCTACACAGCCCACACTTAGGGAGTTGAGAGTTATGTTCCATTTTTTTAAAAGCAGAATATCTACATAAATCATTTGCAGTTCTTTTGCATGAGAGATTTGTCTTTTCCCTGCAATTTATTTATCTACTCTTTATATCAATATAGGTATATAGATATTTACTTTATACTTTGGGTTATAATCTAATACTTTTTTTTTTGGTCAAACTGTTCTAGCTTTGTCCATTGGGAGCTCTTTCAGTTGTGTCCCTTTGATATACTTATTACCATAAATGTTATTTTTTTTTAAATTTCATTACATTTGGGACTGTAAGTTGCTCCAGTCTCATCTTGTATATTTTCTGTTCTACTGTAGTCCTAGAATCAGCCGTTCTCCAAGGAAGCCTGGTTACTTTTATTGGACAACAGTGTTGGAAACCAAGATGTGTAGCACTAACTGGGCTCACTGTTACGGAGGTGTTCCCCTTTTAGGCTCTCACAGCTGACCTAAAAAGGAATTATATGTGTGTATCCTAACACAAGTATGTACACATATCTATAAATATTTTTATTTATTCATTAAATGTTTATTTACTTTGAGTGACAGCACACAAGAGTGGGGGAGGGACAGAGAAAGAGGAAAGAGAGAATCCCAAGCAGGCTCAGTGCTGTCAGTGAAGAGCTTGACATGGGGCTCAGTCTCAAGAACCATGAGATCATGATCTGAGCTGAAATCAAAAGTTGGACACTTAACCAACTGAGCCACCCAGGTGCCCATAAATATTTTTGATGTGACTATTTGTGTATATATATATTTATTAGGATAAATAAGAGTTTATTCTGCCATCTGCAACTCTAATCCATTACTTTGGCCTCCTCTCCCTGACGTCTGTAAATTCCTAATCCAACAGTGGGAAACCTGATTCCCATCATCTCCTCTCCATTTACTCAATTCTGGTATATATTATAACAGTATCAGAATTGTTAAGCCACATCCCCGTGGAGAGCACCCTCATCAAGTAGAAAACAGTTCCTGTGTGCAGTTACTTTTGACTTTCATCTTTTAGAATCCACTCCATTCCAAAGTTACTTAGGTCAGCATCAGTTCCACATTCAGTGAGGTGGATTTATACATTTGGTACACAGTTAGGGTCTCTAGTCACTGTCTGCATTCCTTTCTAGGATCCTCTGACTTCCTAAATGATTTTAAATATTTTGCTTACCTTAAGGTTGAAGTTCTTTATGCTGTAAAGTTTTATGGGTTTGACAAATACATATCACATATCCCCCATTTACTGATAATTGGTAGGAAAACAAGGGGAGAATACTACATATCATATCATCTCTAAACAGACAGTTTTAATTTTTCTTATCTGTATGTAGGAAACATTGAGAATAAAAATATTTTTCCCAGAAATGGCAGGAGCCATCTTTGCCATACTTACCGGTTGTGGTTTCCTTTGGCTTTGTTGTATGCTGTTCCCTTCCCTTTCCTGTGTCCCAAAAGCTTCAAATAGGAGATTTTTGTTTTGTTTCGTTTTTTAGTATAAAGTAGCTTTGTTACAAAAGAAGACCATTTGGAACAATAAAACTCTTTTTTTAGGTCCAATATTTAAGAAGGGGAAAAAAACCCCTTAAATCCTATCTCTTAGTTGAATAATAGATATAATGCAATCCTGTGATGAAATTTGGGATTTCGTGAGAAATTGGCTAGTGTCATTGACGATTAATATACCACAGCAAGAGGGCACAGTCACCATAAACAGGGTGTTTGTCTTTTACGAATTCAAGGATCAGTGAGTACATGATTCTGAGTTTGTAAAGGGTGTTCTATTTCAGATGTTTTGCCCATACAGAAGAGCAAAGAAGAGAACTTCCTACCCAGGCAGAGCTTGCATTTGTCAGATGTGATTTATGGCTATTTATTTTAGTTGGTATATGAGTAATCAATTTTTTCCCTTGACAGTCTATTCTCCTCTTTGGTTTTGCCAAGTTTTTAATAATGAAAAGAACGAGATTTGAAAATTGAAATGCCTCCAGCTGTATGTGTGAATGTGCCTGGAAAGATATAAAGGAGAGGAAGGGAGTTCCCTGGAGGAGGCAGTTGTGTCTGTTTTGACTTTCTATTTCCCTTGAGGCATAATAAGTGCTGAGAAAATGCCATTGGATAGGTGAAAGAGTACATTACTTGGTGTCATTTTGCAGAATGCTACTAGGAATGGAGGTGGACCAACACATACCCATTGCACTTATTTGATAATTCAGAAATGGGATCAATGAAGGTCTGACAACATTTTTACCCCTATAGTAGCTCTTCTCTCTGCAAACTCAGGGTTCTTTGGTTCTAAGAGGCAGGAACATGTTTATTGTAGGCAAGAAAGTAGATTACTTACTGCTATGGACTGAATGTGTGTCCCCCAAATTTGTATGTTAAAGCCATTAAACTCAGTGGGACTGTATATAGAGATAGAGCTTTTGTAAAATTAATTAACTCATAACGGTAGGGCTCCGATCTGAGAGGATGAGTGTCCTTATAAGAAGAGGAACAAAGACCAGAGCTCACTGTCTTTGCACGCATGGAGGAAAGACCATGTAAACACACAGCAAGCAGGCAGCTCTCTGCTGCAAGCTGGGAAGAGAGATCTCACCAGAACCAGACTGGCCAGTATCTTGATCTTAGATTTCCAGTCTCTAGAGCTGTGGAAAATAAATTTCTGTTGTTTTCAAGACTCTCGGTCTATGGCACTATGTTATAGCAGCCCAAGCAGATGAATACAGTCACACTCATCTGATAGAAAAGATAATAGCAATAACTCACAGGCTTAAGGGAAGAGATGTAGGAAGTCTTGCCTCCAGGAAAGCCATCAACACTTGTTCACTCATGCTCTCCCTCTTTTGTGCATGCTTTTGTCTGCTCGACTGGTTTGAAACACTCTTCCTATTGAAAGACCCTTCCATGTGGCAGGAAAAAACCCGCTCACACTCAGATTTACATTCTCCTATTGCAGCAACCCAAACAGGAAGTTCTCTTTTTCATGTCTGAAAGTCAGACCTGGAGAAGGAGTCTGATTGGCCCTGTTTAGAACACAGGCTCACACCTTAGGATAAATATCTCTTGTTGGGAAGATAGTTATCATTGACAAGGTCACATGCCCAATACTGTCATTGTGAAGAAGGGCCAAGTGCCATCCCATCAAAACCACACTTAATGGATTAATGGTGATTCTTTAAAGGAGAGGATGAGGGAGGGGGGAGAGGGGGTGACGGGCATTAAAGAGGGCACGTGTTGGGATGAACACTGGGTGTTACATGTAAACCAATTTGAAAATAAACTATTATAATGAAAAAAAAATAAAGGAGAGGATGCCCTAAAATGAAGGACAGATGGTCACCTGATAGAGGCTGGGCAGCCATGTCTGTGATTTGAGGAAATTGAAGCATCTCCAAATTAATGCTCAGGGATTCAGAATCAAACCATATTTTGACTAGTACAGTTCTGATGGTAATAAAATGGTGTTTCTCATTTTCAGAAATTAGGCTTCTTTCTAGTTCCTGAGACCAAGTTGTTGCCCAATACTTGAGTTCTGAGTATTTTAACACTGTTTTGTCCCCATTTCCATAGGCTATGCCATGATCACATCTCCAGTATTCCTAGTTCCTCTTGACCTGAAATTAGTCAGGAAGTAGATAATTCCATGGTTGGATGTACTCCTTTGAGATCAATTTTCTGCCTTTTTGATTCCGGAACACCATTTGCTTCTGGATTTTATATTGCCATGCTATGTCTACAATATGTTTATTATAAAAACCATTTTCCTCATGTTAGACTCTGTGATGTTGATTTATATCCTGGAGTAATACTTACTACCTATATCTGACCAGGCTAGAGGAGGACTGTAGAAATTTTCAGGCCAGTGGTTGTCCTACTGGTCTCCTTACAGACCACCATTAGTAGGTGCACCAATGACAGTTTCTTTCCCTGTGATAGATTTACCTGAGAGAGAAGGTATACCGTTTACAAATTTTACATCATGTATACCATAGCTTTTGATACTCACATATTATTTAGTTTCCTATGGCATTAATTCTGGCCTTTGGCCAATGAGACATGAGCAAACATGATACAAGCAGAGGCTTGAAAATCACTTGCATACTGGGGTATTATAGCCCTGGAATGTTCAATATTGGATTCCTGAGGCACTAAGTAAAGATATCTTGCTGCACTATTGGAGAGACCATGTGGAGAGAGAGAAAGGGGTGGGGAGAGAAAGAGGGAGAGATATGCTAGGACAATTGGAACAGCCCCAGTGGTTCCATCCTTCCGAACTAAGGTACCATACAGGTGAAAGAAGTTATCTTGGATAATCCAGACCCATTAGAAGAAAAGCCAATTAAAGTCTACCTAGACTGCAAAATTGTGAGAAATAATGAAGCATTGTTGTTTTAAGCTACTAAGTCTTGCCAATAGTTTGTCATACACAATAGATAATGACACATGCTGTTTTTTGTCAATCTTGGAGATGCCACCAATCTTTAGTCCTTGCACAGCCTTGCTTCCATTCCAGAAGTGAGTGCTCAGTTATCAACAGATGTTCCTGCCCTATTTCTGGTGCAGTAAGAAGGCAGCATGTCAATGTATCAAGAACCTTGACTCTGCAGTGGAGCCGGGAAAATCCAAGTCTATTTTCTCTCCAATGGTGGTGATGTCTGCATGATTTTTTTTGCAAGCTGTGAGGTGTTGGCTCTTACATCTTTAGTTCTTTCATATGGTGGTTGAAAGAATTTAATGCAATGATGTATATAGAGCATCAGGCCAAGACTTGATAATCTATCCTTAGCGGCTGTCATGCTTATCAACCTTACTTCTTTCTTCTCAGGTTTCATAGACTCTTGCATTTTCTTGGTGGCCTACAGAATGCAGATACCTGACAAGGGGTTTGCAGTTGGAATGAGGCTCCGTCTCCATTTAACTGACTGGAAATTTCAGTCTTCTGTGTCTAACTTTGAGGGCCAACATTTCTAGGTTTTGTCAGGGAAGGTGTTTTCTTTTTCCCACCTAATTTCTGTCCACACTTCTGAAACCACTCTCCCAGTGTGTTCTCATGGATACACTCTTCCCTTAGGCTTCCACTGCCTGTTCTGTAATCAAAGTGAGTCCCTGATTCCCATGTCTGGACTTCATCTTTTATTAGCCAACAAATCATTACCATGTGGATTTGGCTATTTTCCCAGCTTTACTTGTTTAGCTAGGGCTGTGACAATTAGCCCTGTGACAAGCTACCCATGGAAATTGATTATGTCATTCAATGGCCTCACTCTCATCCAAAATACAATTTTTGACAGATCCACCCATAGCTCTGAAATATGTTGTGGAGAGATAATTGGCTAATGCCCACGTAATAGCTATCTCTTCTTTGGGAATTAGACATTGGGAATATTTTAAAGAAATGAGCTGGCTAATGCACAGTATTATTAAACTTTTCTCCAAAGGTTATACTAGTTGAATATGCAGACTCAAATAGTATTTAATTAAAAGTTAGAGTTTCTAGTCCATGGTTTTCAGAGGAGCAGAATTTTTAATTAAACTCATCTTTGCTCTTGTATATTTTCTTTTTTTTAAAGTTCATTTATTTTGAGAAGGCGGGGAATAGAGTGAGTGCACCGAAGTGGGGAAGGGGCAGAGAGAGAATCTCAAGTACGCTCTATGCTATCAACGTGGAGCCTGAAGTGGGACTTAATGTGGGGCTTGAATCCATGAACTGTGAGATCATGACCTGAGCCAAAATCAAAAGTTGGCCTCTCAATTCCCCCAGAAGCCCCTGCACTGGTATAACTCAAGGAATATTAACCAACAATACATTTTTTAAAAACCCAATTTTTCAATCAAGATGCTAATCCACCTTGTGCCTTTAAATAAGTCATTTAACTTCCCTGGGCTTCAGTCTGATCACTTACAAAAGAATAGGTTACGTATACCGATACATTTGAATAAAATTCTAAAAAATTAAAACTTAAAAAAAAAGCCTTAATACTTTTATGAACATTACATTCATCCGCTGGGGCTTCTATAGCAAATTACCATAGACTGGGTTGTTTAAACAACAGAAATTAATGTTCTCAACATTCTGGAAATTGGGAAGTCCGTGTTCAAAGTGCTGCACAATTTGGTTCCCAGGAAGAATTCTGCCTGGCTTGCAGATAGCAGTTTTCCCACTGTATTTTAACATGACACACAAAAAAGGTAGCTGTCTAGTAGCTCCTACAAGAACACATCCTCAGGATGACAGTTCCCCCCTTATGACATCATTTAACCCTGATTACTTTCTTACTCCAGGTACAGGCACACTGGTGGCTAGTCTTTTCAACATATACATTTGAGGCAGACATAATTCATTCCATAGCAATTATTAAATAAATCACTAAGACCTTTTTATTAAGAAAATACAAAGAAAATATAGTTTCTGTGAAACTTTAAATGGAAATATAATTTTAAACTTACAGAAGGCTCTTTCGGAGTCTAGAAAAAGAGTGAACATTTCCCAAATCATTTTATGCAGCTAAATAGAATCTTGGTTGCAGAACCAAGTGAGGACAACCTGAGCAAGAAAATTACCTGCAAATCTCCCTTGTGAATATAAATGTATAAATTGCAAAAGAACATTATTAGCGAACCAAATCCAGCACTGTATGATCATAAACAAGTTTGGTCTAATACAGAAATCCAAGAATGGTTTAGTATCAGAAAATCTACAAATGTTATTTATCTCATTAACAGATGAAAGTAGAAAGATACTATATAATCTTCTGAAAAGAGGGAGAAAACTTATTTTTTTAAAAGGTCATCTTTTCATGAGAAACCCTCTTAGTGAAATATGACTATAAAGAAACTTTGTTAATAAAATATATCCAACAAAATTCAGTGCCAACATCCTTCTTCATTGAAAATTATTTGAAGCATTTATTTTAAAATTAGGAATAAGATGCAAATGCCCACATCACCTTTTCTGGAGGGCCTAGCTAGAATAACAAAATCCATTGGACAAAATACCTAAGAATTGGAACTAACAAATCTGTCAATATACAGAGTTGCTATGATTGAAGACATAGAAAATGCAAAAGAATCTACAGTGAAATTATTAAAAGTAATACAGGTGTTTATCTAAAAGTGGAATCTGAGAAAGGGACTAGGATGCATGGCTTTTATTTGAGAGGTGACTTCAGGGAAGCAGGAGTGAGGTGGCTGGAAGAGTGGGACAGAGAGTAAGAAAAGCCAACCCATCATGTGTTACTGAATTTGTTACTGCTATGGGCAACTGTAGTTTAATACCACTGGTGACTTTCTGAAGGTCTGTGTGGATAGAATGTGGCTTAGAACTGTCCCTCCAAACATGGGACTCTGGGGAAGAGACACCAAAGTATATGTTTGAGGTAGGACCCTGGCAGTATGTACATGAAACTGCCCACCACTGTTGTGCTAAAATTGGAAGTAGGTGATGAAATGTACTGCAGGACACCCTAGCATCTTCTGCGGTGACTGGATATAAGACCACTATAAACAAAAACTGAATTCTATATACCAGAAATAAACAGAAAACATTTAAAATATGTGCTAGACATGTATAGAGAAAGTTATAAAAATTATACACTTCCTTGGAAGTCACCATATATGGCTGAATAAGTGGAAAGATTTACCATTGTCATGGAAAATAAGTCAACGTATTGTAAACATGTAAATTCTCCCCATATTTATTCATAGGAGTGAAATCCTATTAATATTGTCTTCGAGTTTTTCTAAAAATACTTCATAGGGATTTTTCTTATCTTCCCAAAAATAATGAATTATAAGCAATTTATATCAAAGCACCATGATAAGAGGAAGGAACATGCACTTTGGAGTAAAACTAAACATTATTTTGAATGCTTTTTCCAGAAAATACTTACCCTCAGAGAAATCATGTCTTTAATTTTATGAAAGAAGTGGTAATGCCTAAACTCAAAGAATTATGAGGACTAAATGAAAAAAAAAAACAAGTAAGAATATAAAGAAAGTGTCTGGCACATAGTAGGCATGCAGGAAACGTTCCTTCTCTTTTTTTCTCCTTGAAGACAGGCTCCCACTTTTAAAGATTTTAGTATTCCCATTCTGTGATCAATGAACTAAAAAAAGAATAGAATTTTATCAGCTCTTAAACTTTTGGAGAAAAAAGAAATACATATCAAATGAAGGAGCATTAATTTGAAATATCAGTATTCCCTTGGTAAGTGGACCTCTTTTTCCTCTTTTACTACCACCTAAATCACTGCTGTTCATCACTTTCTTCATGATGTCCTTTTAGACATTCTTGATTTTAAAGTAACCAATTCTAGCAATCTTTTTCTTTTTTTTAAATTTTTAAAGTATTTGCTTATTTGTGGGTGCGGGGGAAAGAGAGAGAGAGAGAGAGAATGAGAGCATGAGCGGGGGGACAGGCAGAGAGAGAATCTCAAGCAGGCTCCAGGCAGTCAGCACAGAGCCAACTCGTGAACTGTGACAAGATGACCTGAGCCAAAGTCAGATGCTTAACAAACTGAGGCACCCAGGTGCCCCTCTAACAATCTTTTTCTTATGCTTAGTGCCTTTTTGGTTCTTATTCAATAAAAATATTAATTTTATAGCTTTATATATAACAAATCTAGATGTCTAGGAGAACAAGTCTCCTGTATTATTCCTTTCAAATGCTATTGGGTCTTGGCTCTTTCCTGCTAATTTTAGAATCAGTCTGGGAAGTTTCTCAACAAAGTATGTCGAGATTTTGATCGATATCAGATTATTCTGTAGATTGAGTTGAATTTACATTTTTTAGAACATTGAGCTTTCCTGTGAATACAGAACATATCTAATTTATTCAGTCTTATTTAACTTTTTTTTAAGTTTTATTTTTTTTAAAGTTGAGTGTTGAGTCTGTGGGTGTGAATTCAGGATTATGCTTCATAACTTAAGTATATGCATTATGTGTGTGTGTGTGTATATATGTGTATATATATATGTATATATATATATATATATATAATATAACATAATCTTTTTAAAAATGTGGAAATATTCTTTAAGTGCATGTAGCCATTAAGAGTGATGGTAAAGTTATTGATATGGAAAGATCCACAGCACCTTAATAAGTGAGAAATGTCTTTTTCGTAATACCATATGTTTTAGGTAAATGCCATTCATTTAAATGCATGTGAATTTAAGAGTGTAGAATAAAGAGAGAGATTTGAAAATCTACTAAAAATGCAGAATTGAATACAAGAGTCAGATAGAGGAGCACTTCTGGGATGGTGGAGTAAGAACCTTTGAAAATCCCCTCCTCCTTCCAGAAAAGCAACAAGAACACTGACAAAAAAATGTCAAAATTAAAATGTTCAGAAGTCTGGAAATTACAGGATTGCATCATTTGAGGAGCATCTGTTCAAGAAAGTCAGCTGGATCATGGTAGGAACGTTGAGCTTTGTGGTGTCTTAAGTTGCTGTCATCTCTTGCTCTTTTTTTAGATCTATAGTCACTTGGAAAACTGGCACTTTGACAATTACAGTAGCTGTAATAACCAGCTAACTAGTGGCTGTTGGAGGACATGGTATGGGTTTGTAGCTCTCTAAAATCCCATTACCCAGAATTGTGACATTATTTGACCTGTCTGGTAGCTCACTAAAGATTTCCATTCCCAGGGCTTGTCTTTATTTAACTTTAGAACTCTCTCTATGTCAGTAGCCTATCCCTGGAGAATTTGTCAAAAATAATTAGCGGCAATTGTTTAACCCTTTCGAACATAGAAAGGGCTAAAAAAGGCAGACTACAACACTTAAAAGGAAAAAACTAGGAATGAGATATCTACATCTCATTGGAGCTTTCAAAGCTCCAGCATATCCCAGGAATCTAGAAGGCCACATGCATGTATATGGATTTGTGCATGCCTAGGAAAGGCCTGAAAAGGCTCTGAACTCTCTGTGACCTTGAGGCTGTTGTAAGCAGGACCTGAAGGCTAAGGAAGAGCTGTAAATGGTCTGCCAGAGCATTGAACGTGTGTCCCAATACATGCACAAAGCCTCTCAGCAAAGTCTGAGACAGTCACTGGTTTAAGGAATTTACAGAAATCTCTGTACAGTCTTTAGCCGATCACTAAATTGATCAAGGAGAGACTTCAGGGGCCACATACAACAAAGAATACAGACTTAACAGTATTAATTCATAGAAGTCACTAAACAACAACATCAACAAACCTTGGGCAGAGAGAATCAGAATTTTATAAAATTAAGTAAGTATATCATTTAAAATATCTTGTTTTTAATGAAAATTAAGAGACATGATAGAAATAAGGAAGCATGATCTATAAGCAGAAAAAAATGCAGTCACTAGACACTACCCCTAGAAAAACCACACATACTTACTATACAAAAAAATTTAAATAAGCTGTTTTAAATGTGTTCAAAGAGCCTAAGGGACGAATGAGAATGATGTCTTGGCAAATAGCGAATATCAATAGAGGGAGAGAAAGTATCAAAAGGAACCAGATAGAAATTCTGCAGTTGAAAAGTAAAATAAATGAAATGTTAAATTCACTGGAGGGCTTCCATAGTATATTGAATAGGAAAAGAACGAAGCAGAGAACTTGAAGATAGATGGGTAGAGATTATGCAGTCTGAGCAACAGAAAGTACAAAAGAATGAAGAAAAATGAACAGAGCTTCACAGGTGTGTGTGACACCACCATATGCATAAAGGAAGCCCCCAAAAGAGAGGAGAGAGAAACTGGAGAAGAAAGAATTTTTGGAGAAACAGTGATTAAAAACTGTCAAGCTGCTGAAATTCAAAAAAAAACCAGAGAACCCTGAAAACATTAAGAGAAAAGTGACTCATCACGTATGAAGGATTATCAGTAATATCAGCTGACTTTTCTCATCAGAAAATATGGACACCAGAAAGCAGTGAAATGACATATTTAAGTCCTGAAAGAAAAAAGACTGTTAACCAAGACTTCAATATCCAGCAAAACCATGATTCAAAAATGAAGGATAAATTAAGACCTTTACAGATAAACAAAAGCTGAAAGAATGTGTTGCTAGTAGATCTCTCCTATAAGAAATACTAAAAGGTGTACATCAGACTGAAACAAAAACATAATAGATTGTACTGTGAATTAACAAGAAGATGTAAAGAATACTAGTAAAGATAACTATGTAGATAAATATAAAAGACAGTATAAGTGTATTTGTAATTCCTTTTCTTCTCTTATTGGATTTGAAGAAGAATGGCATAAATCAATAATAATTACAATATTGTGTTGATAGGTTTATAATGCATAGTTGTTGTGTGTCAATAGCAGCACAAAGGAGGTGAGGTAAAAGTTGTATTGCAGCAAAGCTTTTGTATACTATGGAAATTAAGTTATGCTTATCTAACTAGAAACTTTTAAGTTAAGATGTTAATTTTAGTACTCCAGGTTACCTACCCACTAATGTCACTCAAAAAAGTCATAAAAGAAACAATAGAATTGAAATGGGATACTAGAAAAATTTCTGTTAAACAAAATAGAAGCAGTGATGATGGAAAAAAAGACAGAGACTTATAGGAAACAAATAGCAAAATGACAGAAATATATCTTGCCTTATCAATAAGTATATTAAATGTAAACGGACTAAACAATCAAAATCACAGGTTGGCAGAAATGAATAAAAATATAATCCTGTTGTCTTTTCTGTATGAAAGGCACACTTTGGACATCAGTATCAAATAGGTTGCAAATAAGAGGATAAGAAAAGGTGTCATGCAAACAGTACCCAAAATGTAGCTGAAGGAGCTATGCTAATATCAGCAAATAGATTTTAACAACAGAAAAATGCGACTAGAGAAAACAAGTTTGTCTCATTACCCTTTATGAGAGGGACAGTCCAAACTAAAATTATTGGAGTTTAGGAAAATCAGTGCTTATCTAAATTTATAGGTTTGTATATAAATTTATAGCTAAAAGCTAATAAATGAGTCACCAAGGTGTCAGGGTAGAATATTAGCATAGAAAAAGCAACGATATTTCTATACACTAGCAATGAATAATTCAAAATGAAACTAAGAAAAGCAATGAAGATATTAAGAAAATGAAGAAAACCCCATTTACAATGGAATAAAAAAGAATAAAATACCTAGGAATAAATTTAACAAAACTATAAGATTTAAAAATATATTTTTTCTTTTTTCTTTTTTTTGTCACTGTATGAGATGATGAATGTTATCTAAACTTAGTATGGTCATCATTTCACAATGTATGTTAGTCCAATGATTACACCGTATACCTTATCCCTATACAGTGCTATATGTCCATTTTATTTCAGTAAAACTAGAAAAAAGCAGTCTAACACGTATACACTGAAAACTGAAAGTACTGTTATTAGAAGTATCGGTGAGAATGTGGAGAAATTGCAGTCCTCGTACATTGAAAAATAGTTTGTAGTTCCTCAAAAAGTTAAACACAAAATTACCATCTGACTTAGCAATCCCACTTCTAAGTATACATCCAAGAGCACTGAAACATTAATCTGTACATAGTTGTACACAAATGTTCATACCTGTGTTTTAACACTAAAAACATGGAAACAATTCCTGTGAATGGAGGAACACAATGTTTTATATTCATACAACGGAATATTATTCAGCTGTAAAAACAAAGTACTGATACTATGTGGATAAGCCTTGAAGACATTATGGTCAGTGAAAAAAAAAAAAAGCTAGTCACAAATGCATGTTACATTGTATAGCATTGGTTAGTCCCCATTTATATGAAATGTCCAGAATATGCAAATTCCTAGAGCAGAAGTTACATTAGTCATTTCCATGGGCTGGAAAGATGGAACACAAGGAATGGCTGAGAGGTATGGGGTTTCTTTTGGGGTTGGTGAAAATTTTCTTGAATTAGGTGGTGATGGTTTCAGGACTCTATGGATGTACTAAAAACCACTGACTTGTACATATTAAAAATTTGAATTTTATGTGATGTAAATTTTGTCTTAAATCTGTGATTAAGAAAGAAAAAATGCATTCCAAGGTCCTTTTCAGTTCTGATACTTTCTTCTAACCATACAACCCAAACATAACAGTTAGTGCTAGCAAATCTAAATAATCACAGACACATCCCTGGAAGGACGATTTTTCCTTAGTGCTGTACCCACAGAGAATTCCTTGCAAATATTTTACCTGTACAAAACTTGTTTGAAAGTTGCTCTATGGGAAGTCCCCAGCTGCCAAACCACACCAAGGGAGTGACCACAGTTGGTGGGCCTGACTCAATGCATGTTTCCAGAATTAAAAAATCACCTTCTCTGCCTGCTAGAAGAGAGAGTTCTGCCTAGTTTTTTAAAAAATGAACAGATTCCATATCCCTCAATATGCTGAGGTTCACTTCTGCTCAACTGGGCAGCTTCCTGTGCTTGCATCTGGCACCTCTAGGGGGCCCGGTCACTGAAGAGGGGCCAGTTCTTAAAGGAAAGCATCAGAAACTTAAATGATGCAATATGGAAATGTACAGTCTTTTAATACAACAATTTATTAGGGGGTACCTCGGTGTCTCAGTCGGTAAAGCATGGCACTCTTGATTTTGGCTCAGGTCATGATCTCATAGTTCCTATGTTTGAACGTTTCATTGGGCTCTTCACTGACAGCATGGAGCCGACTTGGGATTCTCTCCCTCTCTCTTCTCCGCTCACCCTTTCTCTCTTTCTCTCAAAATCAAATAATAAACATTAAAAAAAATCTATTATGTTGAAAATAATATGTGTATTTTTTTAAATGTTTATTCAGTTTTCGAGGAAGAGAGAGAGAAGGGCAGAGGGGAGAGCAGAGACATAGGAAGACACAGAATCCCAAGCAGGCTCCAGGCTCTGAGCTGTCAGCACAGAGCCAGATGCAGGGCTTGAACCCATGAATGGTGAGATCATGACCTGAGCCAAAGTCAGGCTCCACCGACTGAGGCACCCAGGCACACCAATATTTCTGCTTTTAAGAATATTTGACAAGTTCAGAAGAAGAGTCTTCCTCTGTCACTAAACCCCCATCTCACTCCCAAGAGGTAACTGCAGTGAAGGAGCTAGGATGTCCTTCTACCAGTAATTTGCCTATTTGCCCTCAGATCCTGCCTCTCTTCTGTCCTGTGTTGCCGAGAACTCACTTCCCATCCTCCGCTTTATCCTCGGGTTTCCAGGAAGTTTCGGCTGATGGAATACACTGGTGGCAGACTGAATGCTACGGTGGCATTTCTAAAGCAAGTGTATCTTCTCTGTGGCTCCGTCTCCCTCTTGGGGTCCCATCATGGTTCCTGCTTCTCTTGGGTGGCTCCAGCACCTGGGATTTGGTGACCCTGCCTTCCCTGTGTTTCTCCAGCCAAGGGGTCCTAGTGACTTCCTATTTTTACTTAACTCTGCGGGCGTCTGACCCTACAGCGTTCTGTGCCTCAGCTTTTTCTTATCTGCTCCACAGCTATGTTGAGTTCTCCATTTGAAATATCCAGGATAGTTTGTTCTGTCTGGACACTGATAAGCGACATTCTTCCAGAAATTTTCTATGAGTATATATTCATATACATAAATATTTCTTCTTTATGTAAATGAGATCATAATATTTATATGTTGCTTTTCTATTTTATGATGTAGCCAAGAAATCTTTCCTATTAGCCTGTGTAGATTGACAGCTGTATGTTAAATAGCCGTATATTATTCCATTCTAGGGACATACTATGGTGTATTTGTTAACGAGTGTTCTATTGGTGGAAATTGAAGTTGCCTCCAGTTTTATTTATTAATAACACTGACACATAGATACATCATTGTACATATGGGAACATTTGGAAAGTTGAGAGAAATTGCCAGATTGGTTTTTGAATGGATTATCCAAATTTCTCCTCCATGCCAATGTATATACGTACTTGTTTCCTCATATTCTTACTCATTCTGTGTATTATCAAACCTTCAATTCTTTCCAATGTGATAGAGGCAGAAAAGGCAATATCTCATTGTTTAAGGGCAGTTTTCAAATAGTGGATGTGATTAAGGGGACCTGTGTCCTTCTGTAGAAAAGCTCCAGGGCATGACCTGAAAATCAGAGATTGAACAAAGTAGGAGACTGTGATAGCCTGCATAAAAGTGGAAAGCCAGAGCCAGGGCCTGTGCAGAGGATGGAGATACTCTTTCTTCAGTCTGGGTCTGGA
This sequence comes from Paguma larvata, assembly GCA_030068075.1. Taxonomy (NCBI): domain Eukaryota; kingdom Metazoa; phylum Chordata; class Mammalia; order Carnivora; family Viverridae; genus Paguma; species Paguma larvata. The sequence continues at coordinate 1,016,850 of CM057831.1, read as the reverse complement.
GCAAACTGATTCTTGGGACAAATACCTGTCTTATAGAGGGGTGATATGGGGTGTGTGTGTGCTTCCATTGTATGTGATTTAATGTTTATTCCCTAGAACATGAGGCAGAGCCTTCATTTGGCAGCTCAGACTGATGTGCATGGTTAAAGCCCACCCTAGACCCTCTTGCTGAAGATTTTCTGTGGATTCAGCCTTAAGTAGTTTAGATTTCTAGAAGAATCAACTGCTGAAGATTAACTCCTAGAACAACAATGGCCCTTAAATGAGACTGTGGTTTTTAGGGACCAAATCATTAGGGTTTTTCTTTATGGGGTTGAGAGCCCCCCACTGAACACTTGATGAAGGAGTTACTGTCTCAAAGGAGAGCAGATGGCAGGAAAGGAGACCAAGACTTAGACGGGACTTATGGCCTAAGAGTTCCAGGTCGTGCCTGGTAATGAAGTGGGCAGTGGAGGGTGGCTGTAGGGGTAGAGGAGCTTGGAATGCAGGGAAGAAGCTTCCAGAAGGACAACCCAGAAGTAGTTGTTGGGGAAAGAATCTACTTCAGGGAAGCTGATCTATGCTGTCCCAAAATCCATGTTCACTGGGGACATGCCCACAGGTAGATTGGCCAGAGGAGGGAGAGAACAATCAGCTAAAGATGGGAGAGTGATTTTCTGAAGGTTACAGTTGCCCAGTTCATAGATTTACTCTTGATGCTGTCCCAGGACCCTTCAAAAGCTACAGATTTAGTGTTGCTCCATTTTAGTTTTTTTTTTAATGTCTTAGCACAGAGCTCATTCTTTGCCTTATAGGTGGTCTTCCAGATAGCTTAAATGGGAGGGGCAGGCAGGAAGGGGGAAGAGACTGGAAAAAAGAAAAGATGTGGCAGAAGAGGAAAGAGGAAGGAGAGGAAGAAGAGGAGGAGGAGCTAATGCCCTCAGTGGGTCTCTTACTTAAGGCTAACCCCTTTTTAATTATTTTTGAAATCTCTTTCCCTGTCAGTTTAAAGTCATGTAGACGGGGTTTCTTTTATTCCTCAGCTACTGTTCATCCTCAGCTGTCTCTGATTTTGAGCAAAATTCTTTCCTTCCTGGGTGTTGAAAGTGGAATTGCTCCTTTGTTGTCTAAATAGATAAAACTCTTCCTGAATATCTAAAATCTTTTCAGTCAGAGCGAAACTGCTACTTTCCCAAGCACTCCCTCCCCCTTATGGAATTAACTAACCATGAAAACTGCCCAGCTTTTCAAGAGGTGCCCACGGGTCTTAGACTTTCCATTGACCTCAGAGCCTTGGAAGCTGGAGGTAAACAGCCCCTCCTCATCACCTTTACTCCACAAAGATCACCCAGGATGGAAGAATTCATGGCCTGCTAAATGGAACAGGCTAAATCTGGAAAGGAAATAAATGGTATTTTCCTGCTTCTAGGAGCTTATTACAAAAATAGAAGCTGAAAGTTAAAAAAAAAGAAAAAAGAAGAAAAATTCTCAGCTGTACTGTGATGCACAGAATTGAAATTTCCCTGAAGAATTTTGGTTTGAGGAAAACCATTCTTGCAACTTTTCACAACATCCTAAGTGTGGGATATTAAGATCCTTAGTAAACATCATTGTTAGTTCAGGACAGCTGAGTTAACAAATGTGACTGGCACTCATGGTTTCCTCCTCCTTGCCATCTTGTGAGTAAGAGGAATTTTTAGTGAGGCACCCTGAAAATGGGGGCAGTTGCTTTGGCCTTAGCTAGACATTGCCTGGCTGGAGAGCATGCCATTTCAAATATTTTGCATACATGCCTACGAGTTAATCACAAATAAAAGCAATCAAACAAACCAACCTATGACCCCTGCTCTTGCTAGGAGAAAACACAGCTGCTGTGGGAAGCACACAAATTTCTATCTATACCATTTTCACGGACGCATGAAACAGCGGATTTCCCTGCTGGAGCTGGGACCAGTCAGACACAAGGAGGTTTGACTGTCAGGGATTCAGAGGTAATAGGATGGCTGAGAAGCAGGGACACACTCCTCGTGCCAGGGGACTGTGTGCAGCAGGGGTTAACACACATCAGATGATATGTCACACTTTTGGGAGCACTGGAGAGGCATTTAACTCAGGCCAGATCTCTGCTGTTTGAGCTCCCTTTCTCCAGTTGGCGTGCTGTGTGTAAGAGCTGAATTTATAAAACACCACAGTGAGGCTGGCAGGCTGACAGCCAGTGGGAATTAGAAAGAGAAGAGGTGAGATTGTCTGTGTTATTGGGACCTGGTGGATGTGAGGTTGGCTTCATCTTCCCATTGCATTAAGGTAATGTGTTAGGACAGAGGTCCTCAGGACTCTGATTACTCAGTGTTGCCTGTATGCAGAGAGGGTCCTGTGGCTGGTTCTGAGCAAAATATAGAATACAAAGATTCTAAAAGGCTAGATATCCCTGGGTGCCATGTTTTAACAGTGGACTCGCAAAGGTATTCTTTATAGGTTTGCTGCCCAGGCTGGAAAGTGACACATAGTGGAGATTTCAGGCAAGAAAAGACAGGATACTATATTCATGCGGAGAGAAATAATTGAGCAGCCCCCCAGTTTTGTCAGTCTTGTGACATCCATTGCTTTCTGTAGGTTAATCACTTATTACTTGCCTTGAGTATCACAATAACCATTAACCTTGGTCCTGTCTCAGGTTTTTCCCTATTCTATGCTTCCTGCTGCGTGTGCCACACACAGTACTCTGTTCTGGGGATACATATAGAGCTGCAGTCTCTTCCTTTAAGGGTTTATGGTGTGTGGGGAAACAACCAGGCAAGAGACCAATTAACTGCAATTCTAGAAGAATTGCCAAAGACAAAGGTCTGGGAGAGTGTCCAATTTTTTTTTCTGGAAAGCTCCTTAAGGTTATTAACTGTTGATTTTAAATCTAGAAAGATAGCTCCTTTCTCTGCAAATAGCCAATTAGAGTCTTTTGGTAGGAGAAGTGGGGTTTATGGTCACCCATAGGCAGTGAGATAAAGAAAAATAGTCTTCTCCAATTTATAAACTGGAAGGAAGGCATTTAAGTCCGTGCATCAAAAAAAAATCATAAATGTATAAGCGTATGTCACTCATCATAAGCAAATAGATTTTCAGAGCTTAAGAGGAATTTTAACTTAAGATTTCTATTAAACCTCTCTACTTAGATTAATGCGATAACTCAAGACAACTCTTGCCTTATTCTCGTGGTTCCCTTAAATTTAACACATATCTACTAACTATGTATGAGGTGCAAATTTTCACTCCAGGTACCAGCAGCAAATTGAAGAGGGAGAGGGAACAGGCCAGGAGGACCCGTGGCTGCTTAGCTGTGGCTAGGAAGCCAGAGCTTCAGTTTTGATGTTAGTCGATTCTCATTCTAGCCTTTCTATTAGGATCTGGTGAATCCTTTAAATGCATTTTTCATCAGACACTCAGATAACCAGAAGACATATGGTGGTAACGTTTCGCTGGCATTTATGAACAGAAGCAGCTGGTAAGCAGATTGGAAAATTTTTAAAAAAGGAACAAGTGAGCCTAAGGGGATCAAAATTGTTATCAATCAGCCCTGTGTTCTTCAGCTTTCACACATGTCTTGAACTAGCCAAAAGGGGTTGAAAGAGCACACAGAACTGGCTTTGCTTTGAAGAGTCTGGCTGGGAATGTGTCACCTGTGACAGGAACAGACATAATCCTCTTTGGGCCATGGGCCTCTGTCATGACAAGAGATATGAACAGATCCTGTTTCTAGAGCCATAGAGCTGTCCAGGAGGCTCCAGGGAAGATATTGTCTGTATGGATTCTGGGAGGGGATGGTGGAGGCTGGTAGGGATTGGTCAGACTGCCCTTGTGTTGTTTTCTTAGTCCTCATTTTGTAAATTAAAACCACAATGACTAAACCTTTGAACAAGCTCAGTCAACCAGCTGGAATGATTCACATTCTCATTAAGAATTCATTTTTTTTTCTCAACCAACTAACTTCAAATTATTAGGCTCCGTTTCTGTACCTTATTTTCCTCCCATATTAGGGCAAATTTCCAAAGACGTCTGGGACCATCTCTGTTTCATTTGAAGCCCATATTATGATAAACATATTGGTTATTGAATGTTGAGCATGTACCAATTGTTGCACTGGCTGTTGGCATTCACTGTCCATCCAATCTGAGTTTTGGAAAGAACATACTGCCCTTCTAGAGATAAGGAAAGTAAGACTCAGAGGAGGTAAACAATATGCCTGAAGGTTTGCTGAGCCAACAGGTAGCAGAACCAGGATTTTAATCCCCATTTCTCTCCTCCAAAGCCATTCTCTGACTCTTGCCACTCAGTATTGGAGAAGTCTTAGTTGCTAAGGTCTTTCCATGACCCCAATGTGATGATAGACAAAGATCACTGAACGTTGTGTTTTCAAATTCTGAAAAGGAAGAGGATGAATTCTATAAAGGATTACATAACCCTCAAAGGATTCAGTGTGAACATCGTTCTGAATTTTGCGTCTTTGACAGTGGGGAGTCAGGGTAACGCTGGCTTAGGTCTCCTGAAAGTTTGGCTGCAGGGAATGAGGGCACAGAGACCAAGGTTTGCTTGGAGTACGTTCTTTGACATCAGTTCTCCAACTAAATGAAGAAACTTACTGCCAAAACTCCATGTCCTCCATGCTCTGGAAAATGTTTCATTCTCCTCCAAAGCTAGGTTTTAAACATGAGGTGAGTGGTCCTAAAGAGGAGTATACAGCTATCTTTATTTTGAAAGGAATGAAGATTTCCATATCCAGTGACAAAAATGTGCTCCATTAAGCAGCTGACATAAATAAAACTCTCAGCTGACTTCTTTATAAATTATCCAAGACAGCGCTGCCGTCTTGGTGCTCTTCATCTAAAGGTCCAGACGAGCAACTCTACTTCATTTCCTAGTATTTCCCAGGAGGAGGAGAGACTACCAGGCGTGATACCCAACAGTGGCAGGGAAAGGAGTCCCACTCTCTAAGCCTCATCTTTACAAGTGCAGGTTTAGCTCTATAGTCTCTGCATTTTCTGCTACTTGACTTTGAGAACAAGTCACCCTGCTGACAATGTCTGACACACTTTGTCCTTTCATGCAAGTGATCACAGGGCTTTGTTCTTGCTGAGGTCCAGTTTCCTGCAATGACTCACGTCTCACCCCTTCATGCTTCCATGTCTCTGAATGCTTCCAAGCACACTATCTCATTAATTCCTCACATTTACTCCACAGGGTAGATGTTATTATCCTCAGATGCTGAAACTGAGGCTCACGGTCACAGAGCTTGTAAGAGGCAGAGCTGGAATGCAAACTCAGGACTGTCTGACCCCAAAACCTGTGTTTCTTAACCATGACGCCGCACTTGTCTCTTACAGACATGGGAATGACGGCTTGGAAAGGTGTGGCAGCCTGTTTGGCACAGAACCAGTAATAGGACTCACAATCAATTCTTGTTTTTCATTACAACTCTCTGCCTTAAAAAAGAAGGTGATATTTGTATTTATTTATTTATTTATTCATTCCTTTAAAAATAACCTTGGTTTTTATAAAAGTTCTGGATATACAGAAAAATTACGAAGATGATATAGAGAGTTCCCAAATACCTGTCCCCCAGTTTCCACCATTATTAACATTTTACATGAATATGGCACTTTTGTTACCACTGGTGAGCAGCTATTGACCCATTAGCATTAACTAATGTCTACATTTTATTCAGGTTTCGTTAGTTTTTACCTAATGTCCTTTTTTCTATCTCAGGATCTCATCCAAGATGCCACATTACCTTCACTTATCATGACTCTATAGGCTCCTCTTGGCTGTGATGATTTCCTACACGTTACTTGGTTTTGATGACCATGATGCTTTTGAGGAATGCTGGTCAGGTATGTTGTAGGATGTCTTTCTATTGGGCTATGTCTGATGTTTTCCTCAGACTAGGCTGTTAGGGGTTTTTGGAAGAAAGACCACCAAAATAACATGTCATTTTCATCACATTGTATCAGGATAGATACTATCAGTATAAATTATTGCTGTGGATATTGATTTTTATCACCTGGCTGAGGTGGTTTATGTTAGGTTTCTCCACTGTAAAGTAATTCTCCCCCCCCCCCCCCCGACTTACTGTACTCTTTGGAAAGAAGTCACTGCACAGCCCATGTTTAAAGGGCTGAGGAGTTAAGTTCCATTTCTTTGAAGGTGAAATATCTAGACAAATAATTTGACATTTTTCTGTACAGGGAATTTGTCTCCCCACCCCCATTTATTTATTTATTTATTTATTTATTTATTTATTTATTCAATCATTTATTTATATCAGTATAGATCTATGGATAGGTATTTATTTTTGACCTTAAAGTTTATCTAGTCTACTGCAGCAATAAGAAAACTTAGGACAGCCCCTCTTGCCGTAGTTAAATAGTAAAAGTTTCTGCTTCTTCTGATGAGGTAGTGGTGTATCTGGAGGGCATAGTCTATCTGTAGGCTGTTTATTGACTCTTAAAATGTTGGTGCTGGGAAGTATCATTGGTATCCTTTATTTACTGATCAGGAATTGTCCTTTAGCTACTATGACACCAGTGGCCCAGTTCATTTCTCACCCTACTCCATCTCTCCCCATTACCCCCACCTGGCCAGATCCCAAGGGAGCCTAGTAGCTTCTCTTTGACTCAGAGAGCTGTGTCCATTCCTGACCTCAGTTAAGACAGAGCAGTTTACACCTCACAGCACCCACCCCAATGAGGATGCTCTCAACTTTGCAACATATTGAGGACAAGCAAGCCATCATCTTTCCTTTTCAAGCACAGAGGAAAGAACTAGGTAATCTTTGATGTTCTGAATCTCCTTGAGGAATGAGAAGGATATGGTATTTTGTTTTCCCTTAAGTACCTATTGTGTTGTGTGTGGCCCATTTGGGTAAAAGGAGCCAGATGTATCTGGGCAGTAAACTTTAGTGTGATTTGTGCAAATTTTCAAATTGAAATGATAAAACCTTGGGATTTGCACCAGTCCACTATGAGAGAAACCAATTAGTAAACCTTGGCAGCTAGAGTGAACTCTTATCCACCTACCCATGATGTCCAATATTAATCATCTCTACCTATACTGTCAAGAACGAAGGCTGGCTGACACTTGCCAGCACAGGGTGGAGTGGAACACTTCCCTTCCCTGTCTCCCGAGTTTTTAGTAGAGAATAGTAGCTTGCCTGAAGAAACAGAGAAAGGCTGCCTCTCCTTTGGAAAATCTCCATATTTATGTAATTCTTACAAGAATCGTCTTGGCTTTCAAACACCATCATTTGGGTTAGCTCACTCTGCTGATCTGGAACTTCCCCAGGGTTTCAGAGATTACAACTGTATTTCCTTTCTTGCCTGGTGTGCTCCAAGAGTGAAATTGTTTTGTATCTTTAAATGACATACTCTACCTTTTTGGGACACATAAAGTATAGCCTGGTCCAGTGATACAAACAGTCCTATAGAAGCAGAAAGCTGGCAAATAATACTTCATCTCTTGGTGGACGGCTGACCTTCAAAGAATGACCTGGGGCTACCTCAGTCAACCTGCACATGGGGAGTGGATGGCAGCGTAGACTAGTGGGGAACCACTGACATATAAATAAGAGAGATTTGAGTTGCAATCTTGCTCTTTCCCTTATGATTTTGAACAGTTACTTAACCTCTGAGAACTTCTGTTTTGAAATGCCTACTTTGTGTGATTTCTGTATGGATTACATGAGACCAGGTATATCAAGTGCCTGAAGCATAGTAGGGGATCCAGTATTTGATAATTGTTGTCATTGTCATCATCAAACGGTGGATGCTATATTCTCTATGATTACAATTCCAAGAATCTGAAGTCTACGTGGTATATTCCAACTCCTCTCACTTCAGGCTTGACTTTAATAAGAATTTCACAAAAGAAAATGTCTCTTCTGACCCACTGTCACTACAGCATCATTTTGAATTATTTTCCTCGATAGGCTTATTTGTTCAGACACATTCTCTTTCCCTCTCTCCCTCCCTCCCTCTTTCTCTCTCCTTCTCTCTTTCTCTCTTCGTATTTTATTTATGTTCGGCAATGAACATTTATAAAATCACTGGCCCCTGGGTGTGATGTATTCAGAGCTCAAATAAAGAAATGGATATTGGTACCAGGGATTGAAACCAGGACTGTGACTTCACAACTTGGAGCACAGCTAAATGATCGCAGCAGGTATTGGCTCATGCTGGCAGAATGCCTCTGAGCCCACAGAAGGTTCACTTACTTTCACACTTTGGTGTGCTTCCCTTTTCCTTTATTTCTCCATAAACAAAACAAACTCTCATTTTTTTACTGATGTATACTTTCTACTGGACAGAGGTTAAAACTGCTTGAAGTTCTTAGCTGATACATAACCACAGACTCTCAAGGCTAGTGGAGAGCACACTAGTACTTCAGTCCTAACTGGCCCTAATATAATTTGGGGATCACATGTGGACAGCTGAGTATGTTTTTACTTTTCTGCCATAAAAGTGGTTCTTTTTTAATTTTTAAAATCTTTATTTATTTGAGAAAGAGAGAGACAGACAGACAGAGTGTGAGTGGGGGAGGAACAGAGAGAGAGGGAGACACAGATTCCAAAGCAGGTTCCAGGCTCTGAGCTGTCAGCCCACAGCCTGACATGGGGCGCGAACCTACAAACCACGATTTCATGACTTGAGATAGGGCTAGTGGTCATGAGAATGAGGTCTCCACTGCTCCACTTCAACTAACTGGACCATCTTTGTTCTTCTGTTTGGTATGTGGGACCTCCAAGTGTGATTTCATTTTTCTCAAGAGTTATGATGTTGAAAAAGTGTTTGGGAACCTCTGAGTTATGCTGAGCTAGTTAGTAAACTGAGATAGTTCCTTCTACTCTTCTTGACTTTTAAATTTCCATTGTTGTTGCTAGGACTCACAAACAAATGCCTAAAGGGGCCAGGTGGAAATGTAAATGAGTAAAATTCCCCGAATCTAAGGCAAAAGAGAGGAGTGGCAATTGTGATGTCCTGAAGATAACATAACCATAACTAAAGTCCTTTAAGCAAAAACTTAACCCAAAGTAGGAGCCATAAAATCCTTATCTGTAAGTACCACTTTCCCAGGGGTTATACATTTGCAAACTTTGCATAGCATTAGTATCCTAGTTACCCAGCCAGGACATTTTGAAGAAGTTTCGTCCTTCCCTTCCCCACCTCCCCTCCCCCACCTTCCTTAGTTTTCTTTTTGTCATTTCATTCATGACCAAATGTAAGACTTCTTCTCTCTTAGTAGCTTCCTCTTTTTTTGTCTGTTTTCATCTTATTCTTATTGATTTTGGTTTAGACTCCTTATCATACTGTTCATGGACTATTTCTTTGCTCCTCCCTCTGAGATCTTCTGCACCTTCTGTTCAAAATGTGTCCCACTGTCTATGGTGAGAAGCCAAATACTTCAGCTTGGTTTTGAGGCCATTTACCTTTCTGCCTTATCTTTGCCTTTCCACAGAACCCAGTTCCAGTCATCCTCTGACTTTCGCTAATTTCTATATCTTCTGTCTTATACTATAGTTATTTATATATATGCTTCATTTATCCTGCTAATTGTGAACTTTTATGATTTATTTAATGTAGGCATGCATTCTTTAGTAACTACTGTGTCAAACAGGTACTGTTTTAGGTGCTTTGGAAACAGTCTTTATCCTCAAAGAGGTCATAGATGAGGCATGAAGACAGTCATGCAAACAAATAATTAAAACATGAAATAATTAAGGCATATGGTAAAGATCTGTCCAAAATGTTATGGGAATGCAGAAAGCGGACTAATTAATTCTGAAGGGGTCGTAGGCTGAGTGAAGGATCACAGAGGGTGACACACGTGTAGGACTTAGAACAAGGTCTCCTTGGTATAGGAGCCACCAGAATGGAGGAAAGAGAAGGAAAATGACTATAGACACTCCAGATGGCTGAAACAGAATCTTGGAAGTAATGTAATATAAGGAAATGTGGGAGGTATTAGGGCAGTTTGTCTGGAGAACATATGAAGAGACAATGGAGTCTTCCCTAGGAAATAATATGAACTAATATGTGGGATTTATAGAAAGAAATTTTGGATTCAATGTGATAAAGATCTTTTCTGTAACTGGAGACTCTGACCTCTGGCACGAGTTTGTCCCAGAGTACACTGTGTCAGGTAGAGGCTGCATCAGCGTCAGAAACTATAGAAGGATAGATGACAAAATGGAAAGTATATCACGATATACTTCTAAATAATTTTTAACAGTGTTTTTGAATCAGTCAATGTGACTATTTTGACCAAATTGATTAGAGCATTATTAGATGAATTGAATGTCTTGGTTCTGTCTGTACTACTCAGCACAGGAAAAGCTCTCTATAAATGCAGAATCAAATCCAAGTGGATGAATAAACTATCTGCGATCAATAGACTGGCTTCTAAATGGGAGCTTTGTAGAATATTTGCAGTGACTCTGCTTTCAAAAACTTTCTGCAGACCATTGGGAAATGGCACTTTTATCCTCGGCTGGTAGGGTAGAAATATCAATTAGTACCACCTTTCTGCAGGGTAGTTTAGTATGAAGAGTTTCAGCACACTCCTATCTTTTGACCTAATATTTCCATGTGAAATATCTCCTCCTAAGGCAATTAGTATAGATTGTCAAAGTTTTAGCTATAAAAATGCTTATCACAGAAGTACTAATAATAGGAAAAATTGGAAATAACCTAAATATGCCTCACTACATAATTGGTTAAATAAATTATGGTACAATCTATACAATGAAATATTATTTAGCCACTAAAAATAACATTACAAAAGGACTCTTACCAACAAGGGCAACACCTTCATAACCATTTGTTAACTTTTTAAAAATGTATTATTATTATTATTTTTATTTTATAGAGAAAGAGAGAGCAGGGGGGAAAAGGGACAGAGAGAGAGAGAGAAAGAATCCCAAGCAGACTCCATGCTCAGTGTGGAGGCCAACATGGAGCTTGATCCCACAACCTTGGGATCATGATCTGAGCTGAATTCAAGAGTTGGATGCTCAACCAAGCGACACACCCAGCTGTCCTCTTTTTCTTAACTTTGAAAAGCAAATTTCCAAAGTACTATAATTCTACTTGTATCTTCCATATACATTGATTTCCGAGCTGTGCAGTTACGGTAGATTTTATTTTTTTCTGCTTATTTGTAGTAAACATTTTTCTACAATAAACATATACTTTTGTAATAATTTAAAAGGGTATTTTTCTTCAGAGGAAGAGAGAGTGTGAGCAGGGGAGGGGCAGAGAGAGAGAGAGAGAGAGAGAGAGAGAGAGAGAATCCCAAGCAGGTTCCATGCCCAGTGCAGAGCCTGACACAGAGCTCAAATTCATAACCATGAGATCATGACCTGAGCTGAAATCAAGAGTCTGAGGCTTCAGTGACTGGGCCACCCAGGCACTCCTAAAATGGTATTTTAAAAAAGCCCTCAAACCTGTCTGCATGGCTTTCCTTGCTCCCTTGGGGTCAGAACCATCACACCTACAATATGGAAGCCACAGGGGTGCAAAACCCAGAAACCAGGCCAAGCTAGAGGGACAGAGGGGTCCTGAAGTTGGGTTCAGTCTCTCTAGCCAGGAGGGTGGATACCTCCCTCTTTAGCATCAAAGGCTGTCTTTTTTTTTCTGCATTGTATTGGCCACAAGTTCAAACGAGGAATTGTCCTTTGTTTCAACTTTCCCCTCTATAGACTCAGCTCATTTGCACTTCCTAAAGCCTTTCTGTGCTTTCCCTCTTTTGCCTTTCACACAAGTCCTGGTTGTCTCACTGTGTCCAAAGGTTAGTGCTAGGCAATAAACGAATGAATAATTAAAGAAGGTGCTTTTATGGAATAAATGTAAAGAATAACCCATCTGCTCTCTTGGGGGTCAGGACCTGAGCTTCTGTAGTGAGCCTCCTGGCTTCCAGACCTTTGCTGCCTGCTCTCTCATGGATGTAGGAAGGGACAGGCATGTCATACAGGAAAAAAGTTCTTGATGTGAGGAGCTGAATTGAACCTCCATTTGCCTCCATGACAAGGTGACAAGGACATAGAGGCCTGCCAGGACAAGCTAAGGTGGCTTCATTCTTTTCCTGGTGGCTGAGATTTGGACAATGTTACTTCCCTGCCCTGAGTTTATGTGATTTCCTGGTGCTTATTTTCTTTTGTCCCTTACTAGAAACAGAAGTCACAGTCAATATAAACCAGTCTATTTTAACTTTAACATTACATTCAGGGAGAAACTCTCAGTTGTGGGATCACATTACTTTATTTTGTTTATTTTTTATTTTAAACATGAACCACACAATGGGCTGTAGTGTCATGCTAGGGCAGCAGCAGCAAAGAGCCTCATAGCTTACAGGAAAGATGCTGTGTAGCAACTATTCCTACATTTATTCAACAAAAATGTACACAGGCACTTTTGAGCCGTGGACAGACAACGAAGATGGAGTCATAATTTCTGCCTGTAAGTAAAGGAAATAGACCTTTCTAGATGATTCAGGATTCTTACAGTCTGTGTGAAATGCAGGGGCAGAGGAATGCATACAGCTTGCAGGGGTGTGAGGCATTACTCCTTGGTGCTGGTGCAGGAGGAAGGGTAGGATTTGGGGATGAAGTGAGACCCGAACTGATCATACAGGATGAAAGGAAGTAGGCAAAGACAGAGAAACACGGGAGAAGACATTCCAGACAGAAAGCCACGTGAACAAAGGAACGAGGTGTGAAAGTGCATAATGTGTTCAGGAACTAGAATGTGACATGATGCAGGCTTTGGGAAGGAACTAGGTCTCCAGAGCTGGGTTTAACCAGGTCTTGGAGGACCTTGTGTGCTTTATTTGTGAGCCTGGACTTATCTTGTAGGCAGTGGGGAACCGTTACTGGTTTTGAGCAAGGAAGCTCCATAATTGTATTTGAGCTTGAAAAAGCTCATTTGGTTAAACTGGTGTTGAGTGGAAGGAGGGGATTCGGGGGCCACTTAGGAAGTAGTTGCTATACCTCAGGAAGGAATGGAAAAGAAAAGCTTTAATGTAGGCAAAGGTGGCTAATAGTTTGGAGATATATTGAGGAGATAAAACTAACAGGATTTGGAAATTAATTGGATGTAGGTGCATGATAGCACAAAATTGGGAATCAAAGAAAAGACCTGTATTTCAGGTGACCATTGCTGTGTGGAATGAGAGTCACATGCTTCTGTGGGTTCCATTTTACAACGGGCAGTTATTCCAGTCAAAGTCTGTCTGGGTGTCCGTCTGTTGGGCTCAACATTAGGATAGAATGATCGACGGCATTTTCTTCTTAAAATAATATGAAGCAAGCTTTTTTCATCTGAATTTTTTCTTTTCTTTTTTAAATGAAGATTGGTGGAAAATAAAAAAGAAGAAAAAGAGTCCCTAATTTTTTATGAAAAGAGATACATTAAAAAGTTTTTTTAATAGAATTATAGTCTCCTTGGCATCAAAGTATTAGGGATTAATGGTCCAGATCAGTTTTAATTTTGGATGTGAAGAATTAAATGTTGGCAAGCAAAATATCTGTTACTAAAGGAGTAATTTGAATGCCTAAGTAGGTAAAACCCAAGGTAGTTAATTAGACTAAGTACTGCTGGGGACGGATTTCCTTCAGAGTATTGCCAGGAAGGATGATTAAGGATTTAGAAGAATTAATTTTGTATCCAGGGAAAGGTGAAAGACACCCAATGATTCATCCAGTGGCTGTTAAGGACAATTTGGCATCTGAGCTATAAAACAAAACACTGTCTTTGTGTGAATTATGTTTCCCTAGTGCTTCCCTGGTTGATGCTGCTATGCCCAGGGCTTACCTTTCTGTCCACGTATTCTTTCAGTGTGGGGGTGGACGGCATATGGGGGGAGGATTACAGATCAATGAGAAAGGACTGGGGAAGCTGTACTTATTTTAGGGATATCTTTGGAGGGTGACACCCCTTTTCTCCTTAATGGTACTTTACATTATCATGAGATCGTGTTCCTATCTATTCATTTTTCTCCTTTTTCCTTTCTCTTCTTTCCTCTCCCTACTCTCCTCTATCTCCTCGCCTCCAACCTCTTTCCCCTCTTTTTTCATAAACTCAAATACTAAGAAACTCAACACATTGAACAGTACAAAAACCAATTTATTGTACAAGTATGCAAAGTAGAGGGGCATAATCAGGCAATTTTGGGCTCAGGAGCCCAGTGTACTTAGCTATGCACCTTTCAGCAAGGTAATTTTTTCTCTTAAATTCAGGGAATACTGACAATAGTTTTTTGCAACTAAAGTCGAATGTCTATGTTGTTATGCTTCTTATATGTTAACTTTACAAATATATTGAAAAGAACTCTAGGGAGTAAACTCACATTGATAACTTCTGACTGTGAAAGTAGATAGAATGTTTACCTATTTCAAGTTCTCACGATTTTGGAGTCATTTTTCTAAGCAAATGCAATTAGAACATGATAGTAATATATCAACAGGACAATAGGTCTTTGAGTTCAGAAAAACTGCAACACTATGACGGTGTCAGTGTTCAGTTCAGAAACACGTTTCCCACGGCTCTGAATGCCAATTAGTATGATGTAGGAATTGGTGACGCGTATGAGGGGTGTAAATGTCAACATCATTAATTACCTCTAGTTGTTAATTACCCAGTAGATGCATTACTAGAAAAACTCAGAATGCCCTAAATCTGTTAAATGGATGTTAAATAAGCTTTCATGTCCCCATTTTGATTTAGCAATGGAATTCATCAGCAAAAAGACACAATGGTACAAAGGGACAGAAATTTTATTATTTTTTTCACTATGGATCCAATTAGTCATTTTCTTATTTTGGTTGACTAATATCCATTTCCCTTACCTAAAAGCATCCTAATTTACTTTTAGAAAATAACCTCATTTTCATTGGGTGTAATTTGATTGTAATGGTAAACTTGTGCCTTGACCTTTCTATCCAGAAAGCTAGGCATTTGACATTTAGGTCTGTGATCCATTTTGAGTTAATTATCGTGAAGCGGGAAAGAATGTCTGCATGCAGATGTCCAGTTGTTCCTGCACCATTTGTTGAAGAGACGATCTTTTCTCCATTGTATTGCCTTAATCTTTTGTCAAAGATTGGTTGACTCTATTTGTGTGGGTCTACTTCTGAGCTCTCTGGTCTCCTCCATTGATTTATTCATCTATTCTTTCACCAGTATCCCACTGTCTTGATTGCTGTAGCTTTACAGTAAGTCTTTTAAAATTTTTATTTATTTTTGATGGGGTGCCTGGGTTGCTCAGATGGTTAAGTGTCCAACTTCGGCTCAGGTCATGATCTCGTAGTTTGTGAGTTCAAGCCCCGCATTGGGCTCTGTCCTAACAGCTCAGAGCTTGGATCCTGCTTTGGATTCTGTGTCTCATTCTCTCTCTTTACTTTCCTGCTAATACTCTGTCTCTCTTTCAAAAATAAAATAAGCATTAAAAAAATAAATAAATAAAAATTTATTTATTTTTGTGAGAGATGAATGGGGGAGGGGCAGAGACAGCATGAGAGAGAATCCCAGGCAGGCTCTGCACTGTCAGTGGTGCAGCCTGATGTGGGGCTTGATCTCATGAACCATGAGATCGTGACTAGAGGCCAAAATCGAGTCTTACTTTACCGACTGAGCCAATCAGGCAACTCTATAGCAGGTCTTAAAGTTGAGTAGTGTCAATCTTCCAACTTTTTTCTTCTCCTTCAATATTGTGTTTGCTACTCTGGGTCTTTTGTCACCCCCACCTAAAGTCCCTCAAGTCTTATCCCACCACAGCAACAACTTTTATTACATTTTATTACACTGATTCTCAGTTGTCCGGTTTAAGCCGCCATCATTTCTTGTCTGCATTATTGCCATATCTCCTTACTGGGTTCTCCACTTCTGCCCTTACACCTGTGAAGTTCATCCAGCACACAGCATCCAGAATGGTCTTTTAAAAATGTTCAATCAGATCGCATCTCAGAATTCTCCGCTGGTTCCCTGTCTCACTCTCTAAATAATTATAATTTGTGTAACTCTCTGCTTACCACAATATTTGGCTCCTGTTACCACTGTGACCTCCTTTCCTCTCCTCTCACTCTCCCCCTTCAGTCCTGCTGGTCTCCTGGTTGTTCTGTAGCATTCTGTGAACACTTGTGTGCTTGGATGTATAGGGCAAGGAGGACGAACAGAGCCTCTGGTATAGGCTAGACTGCACTAGCTTGTATCTCTGGCCATTGCCACATCTTCAGAGAGTTTGTCCTTGACCATCCTGTACAAATTAACCCATGTCCCAGTTGCCCTTTTCCCCATTAGCTAGTTTTGCTTTTCTTCTTTATTGCGTTTACTACTACATGATTTTATCTCATGTAATTCTGTCTGTTTTCTCCCTCCACTTCCTCCCTCCCTCCCTCCCTTCCTTCTTTCCTTCCTTCTCTATTTTCCCCTCCCTCCCTCTTTCTCTCCTCCTTCTTCTTTACTCTCCCTCCCTCCCACCTGGCATTACAGGCATCTAGAATAAAACCTGGCACATAAAAGGCACTCAATAACTATTTGTTGCATGAATACATGTGCATTATGTGATGTAATTCTACAATTATTTACTTACAGTTACATATCTGCTGATACATATTTAGTCTTTTGCCATTAACATCCTTGTTCATTTATCTTGGCACAAATGTGCAAACCTGATGTTGGGCACAATTCTTAAGGAATATGTGCATTGGAAATTATAAAAGATACTACCAAATTTTCTTCATAGAGCTTGCAATAATTATACCCCCCTAATAATACATGAAAATACTCAGTTTCCCATACTTTACATAGAATGATCTTTACAACTGATAGGTAAAAAATTATTATTTTAGTTTATCCTTCTTTAATTACAGATAAGGTTGGAGACATCTTCATGTGCATATACTCTCAAGTCATTTTGACTTATTTTTCTGTGTGGGGTTTTTGGCATTTTATTTTTCATTTATTTAGCAAAGGCTTTTGAGAGTGTTATGTTCTACGTACTTTTTGAAGTGCTAAAACTATAGCAGAGAAAAAAATAGACCAAAAATTTGCCCTCACAAAGCTTGCATTCTAGTAGGGAGAAGCAGATATATAAGTAAAATATATGCCAGGTGAAGAAAAAGGAGAGAAGAAAGACAGGAGGTACTGGGAGTAGGGTATGTTTGTGATTTTAAATAAGAATAATCAGAGGAGGGCTTACTGAACAGGTATTTGAACAGAAGCCTTAAGAAGGTGAGAGCACAATCCATAAAGTCTTTTGAGAGACAGAACACCAGGCAGGGATGGCAAGTGCAAAGGTGATATGTGCTGGTCAAGTTCAAGACCAGCAATAGACCAATGTGGCTAGAGCAGAGTGAGTAAGGGAAGTAGGAGATATGGAAGCCATATCATAAACATTTGAGTTTAGGGACACAAAACATTGTCTTTTTATTCTGAAAAAAGATAGGAAAACCATTTGAATGAGAAGCCTTTGGAGACTTGTGAGCAGAAGAGTGAGTTGACATAGTTGTAACTGGATCACATCAGTTCCTGTTTGAGAATAGTTTGAAAGGAAGCAAAGGCAGAGAGAGAGACACCAGCTTGGGGGCTGTTGCAGTCATCCGGGTGAGATATGATGGTGACAGGATGTGGGTAGCACCATGGAGGTGTTGAGAAATGCACAGATGTCACTGTATGTTGGAAGTAGAGTCAACAGGGTTTGGTAACCACATTTGATGTAGAACTTGAAAGTTATTTCTGTGATAATAAAATCAAGTCTTTGTCAAATGTGTTGGGTATTTTTATAGTATGTTAGTATATATTTCTTATTTTTCACCGTTAACACATTTTTAATTTTTATATAGTCCATCTGATCCATTCTTTCATTTGTGATTTTGGGTTGTGTGTGCTTTCTGTAAAAGCTACCCTCTTTTTCAAATCACACAAATTATCCACTCTTTTTCTTCCATCTGGGATTTATTATAGTGTTGGGAATGAATAGTCTATTTTGTAATTCCTCCTTAAATGGTCATCCCAACCATCGATTGAACAGTCATACATTCACCCAATTAGATGTGATTGCCTAATTACAATTTTATTTTTTTGTTGAGATTGCATTAAATTTGTAGATAAATTCAGGCATATTTTACATCTTTTGCTATTTCCAAGAACAAGTCATATCTCTGTCTCTTTATTCATCTAAGTCTTAGCTAGTTTCTCTCAAAAAATACTACCTTTATGTTTTTAGGTATTCTATTTTTCACCTGATACAGTAAGTGGGATCTTTATCAACATATATTTTAGCAGTTTTATTAAAGTACAACTATAACATTAAACATAAAATGTATTAATTGTAAGTATACAGTTTGATGATTTTTAATACATGTGCAGTCATGACCCCAGAAAGTTCCCTCATGCCCATTGTCCGTCAATTCCTGTGCCCACATCCAGTTCGAGAATAATTGGTATGCTGTCTCTATACTTTTGCCTTCTCTAAAAATGTCTTACAAATGGAATGATATTATATGTAATCTTTTGTTATTATTTATTTACATTTTTATTTATTAATATATTTAGTACTTATTTTACTACTTTTAAGACACAGATCTGGTGTTTACATGTGTTATATATAGTAGATGTCATATACAATCCATTAATCATTTATTTGTATTAATTACTTCCCTTTTCATTGGCCTGTTTTTTTGTTGTTACACTCCTAATTTTTAGGGAAACTACATATTTATTTATCATTTTAATATCTTAGTAATTAAGCATTTCGGGATATGAATATCTCTCAAATTCTTTTAAGTTGTGTTCCATACGTTCTGATGTGTACATTGTTACCATTTTACTTTCTAAACTTTCTGCAAGATCGTTTAGATATTTCTCTTTACCTCACATTGCTTGAGAGACGGTTTTAAATTTTCAACTGGTCAAGATGTAACTTTGTAAAGAGATGTAATTTCTCTTTTAAAAACATTAATTTCTAGCTTTTCTATTTTTTTAACTCTCGAAAAAAGTTTTTTGATCTCACGGTAGTTTCCGGTCAGTTTTTGTAAATATTTTATGGAAGCACTTCTGACATTTATAAAAAAATTCATTTGATTATAAATTGTATATTCTATTTAACAAATATACATATTAGTCTAAGGCTATATGCTGGAGTAGGGTCTTGGAATATATTCTATTTTATAAGACTCCTGGCAGTTTGCGGCACGTGATCCTTAGATCATACTCTGAGAAAATTTTCTCCATATTGTTACTTATTTATATTATGTGCTTAATTTTTTATGAACTGAGAGAGGTGGATGAAAATTTCCTTAATATTATTCTACTTTTTGTTATTGTTGTTTTGGTTGGCACTTTGAATGATGATACTATACTATTTGTTGTAACAGAATTCGTAAAAGTTTATGCTTATTTTTATCAGTTACCCTTCTTTTTTTTTTAATTTTTTTTAATGTTTATTTTCAAGAGAGAGAGAGAGTGAGCGGAGGAGGGGCAGAGAGAGAGAGAGACATACAGAATCCGAAGCAGGCTCCAGGCTCTGAGCTGGCAGCACAGAGCCCCATGCGAGGCTTGAACTCACGGACCGTGAGATCATGACCTGAGCCAAAGTCCGACGCTCAACCGACTGAGCCACCCAGGCCTCCTCTCAGTTACCCTTCTTTATTCATTTTTTAACTCTGTCTGATTAAAACATCTGACTTATCCAGCATTAATATCCAGTTTCCTTGTGTGCTTGTGTGCTAGTGTGTGTGAGTGTGTGTATGTATGTGTGTGTTTTCCTAGTAATATTCTGCCCATTTTTTTAAAACTTATAATCTTTCTAAATGACTTTGCTGCAAATGCATTTTTTTTAGTTAATGATTTATTTTTAAATTTACGTCCAAGTTAGTTAGCATATGGTGCAACAGTGATTTCAGGAGTAGATCCCTTAATGCCCCTTGCCCATTTAACACCCTCCCACAACCCCTCCAGCAACCCTCTCTTTCTTCTCTATATTTAAGAGTCTCTTATGTTTTGTCCCCCTCTCTGTTTTTATATTAGTTTTGCTTCCCTTCCTTCATGTTCATCTGTTTTGTACCTTAAAGTCCGCATATAAGTGAAGGTATATGATATTTGTCTTTCTCCGACTAATTTCGCTTAGCATAATACTCTCTAGTTTGATCCGTGTAGTTGCACATGGCAAGATTTCATTCTTTTCGATTGCCAAGTAATACTCCATTGTATATATATACACCGCATCTTCTTTCTCCACTCATCTATCGATGGACATTTGAGCTCTTTCCATACTTTGGCTGTTGTTGATAGTGCTGCTATAAACATTGGGGTGAATGTGCCCCTTCGAAACAGCACACCTGTATCCCTTGGATAAATACCTAGTAGTGCAATTGCTGGGTTGTAGGGTAGATCTCTTTTTAACTGCAAATGTATTTCTTACGGATAGAAAATATTGGACTTTCTGGGGACCTAGTCTTGCCAGTGTTTTCCCTTTAGTAGTTGAGTTTTTCTCATTTTCATTATGACATATATGTGATCTTGGGCTGTCGTATTTTGGAAAAATGAGAATATGTGTTGGCTTTAGATTTAGAAATTGTCAGAAGTGCTTCTTTTTAATTCAGCCTGTCATAAATAGCAGCAGCAGAGATCACTAATTATAAAACTTTTCTCAACCACCAGAAGTTACTCTGAATTTTTCTAGGCATGTCAAACAGGGATTAATCTAAAGCAAAAAGAGAGGTGAGGAAAAGAAAGACAATTTGCAATGAATTCTCTTGCATTTGACATGATCAACCATACACATAGTAAAGAGTTATCAAAATATTATATTTAGCTAAGTTTATAAAATTATCTAAAACATGTTTCACGAACCTTGAAAGCCATATACCCAGCATACCACTTCCCTTCTCTGATTTATAGAGGCATGTTATTCCAGTAAAGTACATCTATTTAAAGCATATAATTTGATAAATTGTGACATATGATATATACCTGAAACCATAGCCACAATCAAGTTAATGAATATATTCATTGCCCCTAAAATTACCTCAAGCCTTTTTATAAATTCTTTTATAAATTCTTCTTTATGCCTGCCCCCACACTCCTGTCCCAGCATCTGCAATCAACTACTCATCTGCTTCCTGGCACTATAAATTACTTTGCATTTTTTGGAATTTTAAATAAATTAAACCATTCAGTAGATACCCATGTCTATTTTCCGTCATTCAACACATAATTATCTGAGATTCATTTATGTACATAGTTTCGGTGTGTAAGTTTTACATGTCTTTGGAAGATTTATTCATAAATGTTTATATTTTGGATGCTTTTTAAGTGAGCTTATTCATTTAATATTAATTTCTGATTTTTTATTGCTAGTATATAGAAATACCTTAGATGCTTGTATATTTATCTTATATCCTGAAACTTTCCTAAAGTCACTTATTAATTATATAGCTTCTTATTTATTTATTATTTGTACTTTTCTTTTTTTGAGTTAATCTTTTTTAAAAATTTTGTTTAAATCCAATTTAGTTAACATACAGTGTAATAATGGTTTCAGGAGTAGAGTCCAGTGATTAATCACTCACATACCACACCCAGTGCTCATCCTAACAAGTGCCCTCCTTAATGCGCATCACCTGTTTAACCCATCGCCGCACCCAACACCCCTTCCTCAGTTTGTTCTCTGTATTTAAGAGGCTCTTATGGTTTGCCTCCCTCTCTGATTTTATCTTACTTTTCTTTCCTTTCCCATATGTTCATCTGTTTTGTTTCTTAAATTCCACATACGAATGAGATCATATGATATTTATCTTTCTCTGCCTGAGTTATTTTGCTTAGCATAATGCATTCTCGTTCCATCCATGTTGTTACAAGTGGCAAGATTTCATTCTTTTTGTTCACCGAGTAATATTCCATTATAAATATACCACATCTTTATCTATTTGTCAGTCGGTGGACATTTGTCCTCTTTCCATAATTTGACTATTGTTGATAGTGCTGCTGTAAACATTGAGGTGCATATGACTCTTCAAATCAGCATTTTCGTAGCATTTGGATAAATACTTAGTAGTGTAATTGCTGGGTCATAGGGTAGCTCTATTTTTAAATTTTTTGAGGAAACATTCCATGTTGTTTTCCAGACTGGCTGAACCAGTTTTCATTCCCACCAGCGGTGCAAAAGGGTTCCCCTTTCCCTGCATCCTTGCCAATATCTGTTGTTTCCTGTGTTGTTAATTTTAGCTATTCTGACAGGTGTGAGGTGGCATCTCCATGTGGTTTTGCCTTGTATTTCCCTGATGATGAGACATGTTGAGCATTTTTTCATGTGTCTGTTAGCCATCTGGATATCTTCTTTGGAGAAGTATCTGTCCATGCCTTTTGCTCATTTCTTCACTGGATTATTTGTTTTTTTTGGGGTGTTAAGTTTGATAAGTTCTTTATAGATTTTGGATACTAACCCTTTATCTGATATGTCATTTGCAAATATCTTCTCCCATTCCGTAGATTGCCTTTTAGTTTTGTTGATTGTTTCCTTCATTATGCAGAAGCTTTTTATTTTGATGCTTTTGTTTCCCTTGCCTCTGAAGACATGTCTAGTAAGAAGTTGCTGCAGCTGACGTCTAAGAGGCTGTTGCCTGTTTTCTCCTCTCAGGTTTATAATGACTTCCTGTCTTACGTTTAGATCTTTGTGTATGGTGTAAGAAAGTGGTCCAGGTTCATTCTTCTGCATGTTGCTGTCAAGTTTTCCCAGCACCATTTTCTAAAGAGACTGTATTTTTTCCAAAGGATTCTCTTTGCTGCTTTGTTAAAGATTTGTTGGCCATACATTTGTGGGTTCATTTCTGGGCTCTCTATTCTGTTCCATTGATCTATGTGTCAGTTTTTGGGCTTGTTTTATTTGATTTTATATTTTATTTTATTTTTAGAGAGAAAGAAAGAATGAGCAGAAGAGAGGGGCAGAAGGAGAGAATGAGAGAATCTTAAGCAGGTTCCCTGGTCAGCAGCATGGAGCTCAGTTTGGGGCTTGATCTTACAACCCTGGGATCATGGCCTGAGCTGAAATCAAGAGTTGGACAGCTCAACCAACTGTGCACCCATGTGCTCCTATAGCTTCTTTTTTAGATTCTGTTGAATTTTCTACATAAACATAACATGTCATCTTCAAATAAATAGTTTGCTCCTTTCTAACATGGATGCCTTTTGCTTCCCTTTCTTGATGATTGCACAACCAGAAACTCCAATATAATGTTGAATAAGAATGGTAAGATGGACATTCTTGTCCTGTTCGTGATCTCAAGGGGAAAGCATTTAATGTTTTACCATTAAGTATGATATAAGCTCTTATTTATAGATGACCTTTATCAGGTTGATGAAGTTCCTTTATATTTCTAGTTTGCTAAGAGATTCTATGAGGGATAGATATAGGATGTTCTTTTTCTCCCTCTATTGAGATGATAGTGCAGTTTTTACATTGGTTTTACATTTTACAGTTTTACATTGCATTAGTTGATTTTCTAATGTCAAACCAACCCTACATTATTTCAACATTTTGTAGAATTAGATTTGCTAAAGTTAAAAAAAAATGCAGTTTTATTCATAAGGCGTACTTGTCTAGAGTTGTTTCTTTGTTTTTGTCAATGTGTTTGATGTTGACTCAGAATGAATGAGAAATTTACTCTTTTTTTTCAACTCTCTGGAAGAGTTTATGAAAAATTAATATTCTTTAAGTGTTTGGTGTAGTTACCACTGAAATCATCTGGGCCTGGAGTTTCTTTGTGGAGATGATTTTAATTACAAATATGATTTCTTTACTAGGTATAGAGCTATTCATGTTGTCTATTTATTCTTAAGTGAGTTTTGCCTTTCAGAGAATTTGCCCATTTCATCAGGGTTTTTAAATGCTTAGTCACAGCATTCCCATATGCTTGTAATTTCTGTAGAGTCTATAGTGATGTCATTTTTCTCATTCTTGATATTGGTAGTTTGTCTTTTTTTCCTATCAGTAAGGCCAAAAGTTTATCAACTTTATTGATCTTCTCAAAGAACCAACTATGGTATTATTGATTTCTCATATAGTTTTTCTACTTTACATTTAATTAGTTATTTTACCTGCGTTATTTTCTTCTTGTTACTTTAGCTTTAATTTACTCTTCTTTTTCTACTTTCTTATGGTGGAAGCAAGAGTAATATGATACACACACACACACACACACACAGCCCTTTCATGTCTCTACCTCATTGTTTAAACATATTAAATAGAGTTATAATAATGGTTTAATGTCCTTATTTGCTACTTCTAACGTCTGTGACAGTGCCTAGTGAGTTTTGATTAATTTTTCTCATTATGGATCATGCTTTCCTGCTTTTTTGCATGCCTGGTAATACTCATTTAGAAATAAAACATGTGAATTTTATTTTGATGGTCGATGTTTTAATTCTCATAAATATTCTTGTCTTTGTCCCATGATGCAGTTAATTTACTTGGAAACAGTGTGATTCTTCTGTATCTTTTTTGAATGATGTATTTTTTAGGTCTGGGTTGGTACTCAAGCTAGGATTAATTATTCACTACTATGGAGGCAAGACCTCCCTGAGGATTCTATCTAATATCACCTTGTGAATTATGAGATTTTTTTTCTAGAATCAGGCACTGTTCTCTAATATGTTGGATAATTTTCCTGGGCTTCAGGTAGTTTCCTTACATGATTGCTCTATCAGCTTTCTGTTGAATATTAGAGAGGGACCTAGTACAGTTCTCTGGGGTTCTCTCGTTCTCTCCTCAACAATTTCTCCTTTCATTCTTTGCCCTGTGCACACCAGTTGTTTTAATCTCCTGTACCCTCAGTCCCATCTTCTCAACATAGAGCATCTCTGGCTCCATCTTTGTTCCCCATCCCTGCACAGTAACCTGGACCTTTTAGGCATTAAGGTGGGACAATTGTAGGTTTTATCTGTTTCTTTTTTTCCTCAGCGATTACTCCCCTTCATTACTTGATATCTAGTGACACGAAAGCTGTTTCATATATTTTGTCCTTTTGCTTTTCTTTTTTCTCTGAAAAGGGAGAATAAACACAACCTCTCCTGTTCTGTCTTGGACAGACATAGATGTTCCCACCAATATCTTTAAACTTGTTTCTCCATCCATCCTTCAGATGGCTGGATTTCATAATTGAATTATTTTTTTAAAGAACACCTCATCACAACATTTCTCCTGGAATATTATTGCATTTATATTTTAAAAAGGAGAAATTTGGCTTATTTTAACATAAGACTTTAAAGATATTCTTTCACAGTCTTCTTGCTTATATGTTGCTAAGAAGTCTCATCCCAATTAGGGTTGATTTTTATTTTTCTTTCTGAATAGCCTAAATATTGTATTTTAATGTTAAGGTCCAATAATTTTCTTAACTCAAAAATATCTTGCCATATACTTTTCTGTATAATATACTCCCTCCTACATTAGACATGGTATGTCCTTTCAATCAGCAGATTCAATTTTTCATTTATTTCAGAAAAGTTTCCTGCTATTGTATCCTTGAATATTTTATTTTGTCTTACATTTATTCTATTCTTGTCATCAGGAACACCCATTAGACATTTGCTGGCTTATGTATGTATTCTGTATTTATTATATTTGATTCTACTTAACTCTCTTTTAAATTTCATTTTCTTCTATTTTACAATGTTGTTCACCGTGTGTTGGACTTAACTATATCTATTCTCCTTTTTATGGCTTTCAATTTACTTTTATCTTGGTAATTATTTTCCCTTACATTTCTTTTTTTAATGTTTATTTATTTTTGAGAGAGAGAGAGGGAAGGCGGGAGAGAGACAGAGAGAGAGAGGGCACAAGCTGGGGAGGGGCAGAGAGAGAGGGAGACACTGAATCTGAAGCATGCTCCAGTCTCCAAGCTGTCAGCACAGAATCTGACACCGAACTCAAACTCATGAACTGTAAGATCATGCCCTGAACCAAAGTCATATGTTCAACAAACTGAGCCACCTAAGCGCCCCTCTCTTAAAGTTCTCTTTGACTTCATAGCATCTCACTTTGAATCTTCTTTGCTAGATTATTACTCTTCTTTGAAATCTCTTTTTTCAGAGAGATACTATTTTGTTTAATTCATGGGGAAATGGTTATTCAGAGCTTTTGTATCTTTTTAATACTTATAACTTTTGCTTATTTTTTTACCTATTTGCTTTTATTTTCTAATATTACATATATATTTCTTATACTATATATATTAAAATATATATTATTTCTTTTTCTATGTTTCAGACATCAATGATCTTTAAACAGGGGCCACTTTTTCTATGCCTGATATTTAAAGAAGAATAATGTAAGGGAAGGGTTAAGGGAACAAGCTGGAGCAGAAGGCAACTTTAATTATTAAGTGCATTGGTGTTGAGGTCTCTCAGTTACATCTCTGCTCTGAGTGACCAGATCTGCCTGGCTAATGGTGAAACTATGCATCTCATCAGCCTTTAATATATCAGACAGTTGGGCACTGCCTTCTCTGTTCATTGCAGGACTGGTTGCCCCTCACTTCTCTTCAACTCTGTCTCACTAATGGCGTATTTCTTTGAAAGAAGACAGGTCTGAATGAATCTTCTTTGTGCCTTGTATCTTCTACTGAATGGCTCAGGAACCTTCCATGTTCTTAGGCTCTTAGATCTTGGTACTTCAAGCAGTGGATCATTGATTTTTACATCATTTTCCCCACCCGCTTTGGATGGATTTGGGGGTACTAACAGAGTTGTACAGAGACATTTCCATTCTCAGCATCTTTCCTGGATTTGGCTGAAATTGTACTGTAAGTAGAATGTTTACCATTCTTCATTGATTGTGACTTGGAGCTGTAGCTTTTTCTAGTTGTATCAGATATGGAGCAGGTTTTTTTGTTTTTTTGTTTGTTTGGGTTTAACTTTTCCCTTTTTTTTCCTTCTCATTATTTTTACTACTTTTGGTTTGTAGAAGGAACATTGTTAAAAGACAAAGACCAGTAAATAAAACCTTTATTAGTTAACTTCAAGATGTTGAAACCATCTTTCCCTCTTCCTGCCTGTGTCAGTGTGTGTTTGAGGAGAGATAGGAGAGCACAGATATAGGGAAGAGACTTTGCCATGAAGAATTTGGCAGGAATGTCTGTTCTACCTGGAGGGACTTTCTTTATGTGGATCCCTGCAAAAATCATCAAACACTATGTCTTCTCAAACAGTTGGTCTCTAAGCCAGCTGAGATAATAAGGACTATAAATTCCCAAGAAAGATAGACTCACAAACTTACAGTTGACTCACTGGTTTCCAGGAACCCTCCTTATTGAAGGTATATAATACACTAGTGTCCATCGTCCATTTAGTGTAGGCATTTCTGGCCCTCATTCTTCAAGTCTTGGTATGGATCTGGTATGCATTTGCTTCCCAGCACTCCACCTGAGCACAAGCAATTTTTTTTATATACAGTGTGAAGAAACTGAAGTTCCGAGAGTTTAAGTGACATTTTCAAAGACATTAATCAGACATTTCAGAGCTAAGATTAAAACCCATCTTTTCAGACCCCAGGTGCTTTTATTTTATTTTAAAAATCATATCTCTAATAACTGTCCTAGTAGGATTTTATTATTTCTGCAGGAACTGCATCAGAGAATATAAGTTGCTTGCCCTGGGCCATGGAGATGATAATGGGAGAGCTGAGCTGGGACTCAGATCTTCTGACCTAAATCAGGGTACTTTCCACTGCAAAAGCTTGTGGTCTGATTATGCTGGTTAATCAGTGTTTTCTTCTTCTGTCAATACAACAGCTCCAAGCCCACTTCCCTGGCTCTATCACTGTATTTTAAAGTCTTGTATATGCTATATGGAATCCTCTAATAATTTCTTGAATTAGTCAAGGTGGAGTAGTTCCATTTTTTTCCTCTATTATGTCCCCAGGTTCTGGAATACTGTGCCTGCTGCCAGTGAATATTGAAAACTTTTTCCTTTCTGCTCATACTAAGGCAGTTTCAGACTGTGAATGAAGCCAATGGGGGAAATCCGTGCTTATTTATAAATGCTTTATTGGTACTGCTCTAAAAAGTCGTCAAGGAATAGAGATTTGGAAAGTTCCCACTGTAACCAAGATATGTTAATTATCCAGCTGTGAGGTACTGAGTTAGAGGCTCTGGAAGTTAATAGTCTTGTGTTGCAAAGGCTGCAGTTTGAGTTTAATTTTTTTAACTTGTTTCAATTTTCGCCCTACGTTGAGAAAGACCAGTACTACTGAGATGGTAAAATATACATGAATTATCGGAAGTACTATGCTATGTCTGGTAGGTAGGGAGATTATTCCCTGGAGATCTTTCAAAGGTATCTTTGAAAGATGTCCACCTGCATTTGGAGATATTAATAAGATATTTCATTAATAATGAAATATTTCATGAAATTCAGCTGATTTTAGGTCAGTAGATGGGACAGATACCAGACTGTACTAGAGAATATAGGGCTGAGGGTTTTAAATAAATTCTTGAAGCAAATTCTACCAAATTTAGTTACATAAATCTTGAATCATTCCTATCCAAAGCATCTTAATTTGTTATTTTTACATTTGAATTACTCTCAGCCTTAAAGGAAGTATTATTGTTTTTTAATTTCACTTAGAGTTATCTGATTGCAATGCCATTTGAAAATAATATTATCTTTTTGCTTTTAAAAATGGAGCGTACAAAGACTAAGAACAATCTGAGGGTGAGGGAGGTAAGGGAGGTGAGGGAGGGGGGAGAGGGGGTGACGGATATTAAAGAGGGCACGTGTTGGGATGAACACTGGGTGTTATATGTAAACCAATTTGAAAATAAACTATTATAATAAAAAAAATGGAGTGTATATGTGTATAGTAACTAGTGAGTTTAAAATCTGTAACACGTGAATGGTGGATGCAATTTGGCTAAATGTGCTCTTTCTCTTCCTGTCTAAACAAGACTCATTTCCAAAAGGGTCTACACTAATCGCAAGCCAAAGCATTAAGATTCATATCAGGTTTTGCCTTTTTGTTTTGTCAAAGCACCAATACCTCATTTAAGTGTATTTCTGGCCTTTCACTATTCTAGATTTATCATGAAGCCTTTCTGTAACTTCTAGTCTAGTACTGTTTAAAGAGCTTTAGCTATCTCTCTAAAACTGAGCACATATAAATGATAAACCAGTTGCTTGTGAATGGTATTTGCCACAAGGTCTGATATCTGATTGTGTCAGATTTTTTTCATTTTGTTTTTCATACTGGACAATGCATAGAATTACAATTGTTTGCCTTGTCACAATCCCTTTTTGAAAAAATAACCCCAGATAGTTGCTTGTTAAGAAATTGTTAGACTTTGGGGCAAAAGATCCTGTTATCTTGGCCATAACACATTTATTGGGGGATCTCTGCCTTAATCAAAGTAAACATCTGGGTAATTCCTAGCCTGAGGTCTGAAAATGGATTTCAGGGACATTTGTGCAAATTTCTTTGAAAGTATCTATAGTTTTATTGCATTCTTGAAGGCTGAATTTCTTTTCTTTTTTTAAAATTTTTTTCCAATGTTTATTTAGTTTTGAGAGAGATGGAGTGTGAGTGGGGGAGGGGCAGAGAGTGAGAGGGAGACACAGAATCTGAAGTAGGCTCCAGGCTTCAAGCTGTCAGTACAGAGCCTGATGTGGGGCTCGAAGTCAGGAGCCAAGAGATCATGACCTGAGCCGAAGTTGGATGCTTAACCAACTGACCCACCCAGGTGCTCCTGAATTTCTTATAATGTAGCTAACGTACAACTCAAAATCCTTGTAAAACTATGGAATATTCAACAGGCTCTTGGCAATTTTAGAAAAAAATTCATACAAATAAATTATACATGTGAAATGTGAGATTGATCATATTTGCAGAGAAATACATTATTCTTTATTTAATCATTTATGTCCTTAGAGGCACTGAATGATTTAGGACTGCATTCATCAGTCTTTTTAAGTATTCAATAATCAAGTTGAAGTTGAAAATGGCTAACCTATTTTTATATCATTTGTATACTTTTGTTGTGTCTGCTGAATTTACCTTTATGCTACTATATTATATGAATCGCATTATATAAGCAATTCACAAAAGATAAATCTGTATCTGAAAATAACAGTAATTAAATTTTACAACTTTAAAGGAAATTCCAAATGTACAAAGTGAACAAGTTTCTCCTGCCAATATGGAATGTGAAGGTTTATGAGCTTGAATAACAGAATATAAAGTATGATAACTTTCTTAAGGATTAGAAAAAGAAAAGAGTAAAAATAAGGGATTGTCTGAAAGCAGCTACCTATCTTACAAAAATTCAAAAAGGTATGAACCTTGAGAGGTTTTCATGTCATTTTCAAAGAAAGAACAGTGACCTCTCCAGTAAAATCAGTTTTTTCTAAAATAAGAATAACATATTGCTTCCAATATGAAATTGATACATTTTGATATTAAAGGCAGAGAAGAGGGGTGCTTGGGTGTCTCAGTCATTTAAGTGTCCGACTTCAGTTCAGGTCATGATCTTGCAATTCATGAGTTCGAGTCCCGCGTCGGGTCTGTGCTAACAGCTTGGAGCCTGAATCCTGCTTTGGATTCTGTGTGTGTGTGTGTGTGTGTGTCTCTCTCTGCCTCTAACCCACTCACATTCTGTCTCTGTCTCTCTCAAAAATAAATAAACATTAAAAAATGTTTTTAAAAAAGGCAGAGAAGAAACCGAAACAAACAATAGATCAGAAATGAAGTTATACTCTGCATTTCTTGAAAAAGGATACATGTTTTGGTATGGCCAAGCTACAAATGTGAGATGATTTTCCCGACACAGCAGACTGAAGCCATAGCCCATTTTATGGGAGTATCAAGTAACTCCAGGTTTTGAAAAGTAAGTTGGAAAAAAACTCTCAGCACACCATCCTTGGAAGTTGAAGTGTAGACATGTTTTTATTCACCTTCTCAAGAATCCAATAAGTGTAGAAAAAACTCGCTCTTAAGAAACCCTTTCAGGGCGCCTGGGTGGCTCAGTTGGTTAAGTGGCCGACTTCGGCTCAGGTCATGATCTCGCGGTCTGTGAGTCTGAGCCCCGCATCGGGCTCTGTGCTGACAGCTCAGAGCCTGGAGCCTACTTCTGATTTTGTGTCTCCCTCTCTCTCTGCCCTTCCCCTGCTCACCCTATATCTCTGTGTCTCTCAAAAATAAATGAATGTAAAAAAAAAATTAAAAAAAAAAAAAAGAAACCCTTGCTACCCCATGGAAGGCACAGGTATAAGTTTATATTTAATTATTCATAATGCAAGTATTCCAAATTGAGAAGTAATCAACATAAAACTACTCTGAGAAGCTTTCTTCATTTGGCGAAGATGGAGTAACTAGGATGAGATTTATGCTGAAACCTCTGAAAATAGCATATCAGATCAAAGATTTTTAGGACATTGGGCATCAGGCAGTTAAGAATATTGATCTTTAAATATGAGAAAGAAATTAAGTGAGGCCTATGATTGCCCTAGCTTATTGCCTGGATAAGGCTCAGAGAGGGGAGCCTTCTCCTTGAGTTGAGAAGACAGATGTGGAATTTGAAAAGGCTAAGACAGCTAGAGTTTACAGGACAGAATAACATAGAGAAGAAAACTGCACAGAGGCAAAACTTCAGAAATCAGGAGAGACACTCTTTCAAATATGCAATACAGTACTGATCAGTACATGCATGTGAGGAAATTACCCAAAGTGTGGGGAAGAAATACTCTAAATGAGGGAACAGTTACTAGAAGTCACGCATGACTGGAAATCGTGTTTATTGCCAACAATCAGAGTGAAAAACATAGTAACTGATGATATCAGTAGTGGGAAAAATTAACTCTAGAAACATTGCTTTGTCCCCATATAGCAAAGTATAAAAGTCAGACCTAAAAGGATCAAGCGGTTTTTGAATCACTTATTTATGTTCCAGAACAAAGGTCAAAAATATTTATAGAAATACAAAAGTACTAGCACCCAACAAGGCATAAAAAATGTCTAGCATCCAAGTAAAATTACCAGACATACAAAGAAATAGGAAAATGCAACCCTTAATGAGGAGAAAAATCAATCAATGAAAATAAAACCAGAAATGTCACAAATGGTAAATTTAGTAAAAAGGACATTAAAAAGTTAATTATGATCATATTTTATATGTTCAAAAAGCTAGAGGAAAGACTGAGCAAATCAAACTTCAACTGATAAAAATTATGATTTCTGAGATACACTGGTTAGGATTACTAGAATATTACATAATGAAGCACAAAATATGTATTAATAAACTTGGAGATATAGCCATAGAAGTATCCATAATGAAGAACAGAAAAAAAAAAACCTTAAAAATGAAAAAGCATCAGTGACATGTAAGACAAAATTAAGCAACTAACTATACAAATATTTAGAGTCCCCTAATAGTATACTATTTGATCCAAAAACAGATAGAATGGAATAGAGGGCTTGGAACCCATCCACATACTAATTAAAACTGGTTATATGGAAGGTGGCATCTTCAGAGCGATATCTGTGCATTTAAATTACATGTAAGCACAGAGGCTATCTAGGAAGAAGCAAAGTGAAATGGGTCTGTATTTCTAGTCTTCAGTAACAAGTCAGGAACCGGATAAGTAGAAGGTGTCAAAAGCCCTTCTGAACCTGATATGGTTCAGAGAAGCAGAGACAGGGCTACACAGAGAACCATACAGGCAAGCTAGGTCTGTAGGAAATGGTCTGATATTTTACCTCTGTCTGTAGTGTTAATATCAACCTCCATGCGTATTAAAGTTGGGAAGTATTTGTCATATTGTCCTTATATTATTCTATATTTATAATATTAAAACAAAATCAAACAACCCCAACATTAATGATCATTATTATATTCGAAAGGAAAGCCAGATGAAGTACTGGTGAAATTCTCTCACATTGGCACCAGGATCAAACAGCAGTAAGTGGTGTGTTTGCAAACTAGGGTATCTTTCAATTTAGAGTTGATCGAATCCCAGAGGGCTCAGATTATAAATTAGATATGGATATATAGAGCATGCTTATATAAGAAGTAGCAATGATTTTGGTTGTTATTCTGTTCTCTATGAAAATGTATGCTTTGGGGTGCCGGGGTCCAGCCTCGGTGAGTCCAGGGGTCCCTGAAAGATGGATGGTCAGGCGAAAGGAATGAGAGAGCCACGAGATGTGGTCTGATGACCAAGCAGGCAGTTCTGGCTATTCTGGCATCTCCGCCCTGCTGGTCTCAGTGTCTTTATTTTTAAACTTAGTAGTGACATTATATCAATGAGTGACATTCCATAGTTTGATATCTTTAACAATAATGTGTTTTTACCAGCAAGGTGGCAACTTCCTCAATCCTGTATGTTGGTTTCAGGTTAATTAACATATAAATTTAGGGCGGGGGGTGGGGTGGAGAGAACAAAGTGTTTCCTTGAGGCCTTTTCTTCCAACTACAATGGGGGAGGTGCAACCCATCTGGCAAGGGTGGAATTCCCAATGAGTACATTTACATAGTCTCCTTCAGATGTTATCCATCAATGTATCACATTCCAAGTTCCCTTTTTTATTTGAGAGCATTACCTCCCTTGAGGTCAAAGAGGACAGCTCAAGACAACCAGGCCTGAAAGGTTATTTGAAGGAGGTGGTATTGGGGGCTTTTTGGCTGGCAGGAGCTTTGCTTCAACTGCCTTTCCACACAGGGAGGTGTCTCAACCTGTGAACCCAAGATGGCTCCCAACACCGGGGGAAGAGGTTTTAGTTGGGATGAACAAATACATGAGCCATTAATTAAGACTAAAGAAAAAGGTGTGCCTGGGCGACTCAGTCGGTTAAGTGTCCGACTTCGGCTCAGGTCATGATCTCATGGTTTGTGAGTTTGAGACCTGCGTAAGGCTCTGTGGTGACAGCTCAGAGCCTGGAGCCTACTTCAGGTTCTGTGTCTCCCTCTCTCTGCCCCTTCCCCACTTGTGCTCTGTCTCTGTGTATCAAAAATAAACGTTAAAAAAATATAAGAGCCATATATGAAGTGAGATTGGATTTGCTATGCAAATAAGAGTTTGTAGCTGAATGTGTATCTATACACAGCTTTTTCATTCAAAGAATAATTGGTGTCTATACTGTATCTCTTAATGTTGGTTCACTGTTGATAGGGAAAGCAAATGATACACCTCCGGGAATGTGCCTGAGTTTTTACTATCTTATGTAATGTCAAATCCAGATATTGTGGAACCTAAAGCTTATACAGTTTAGGAACCATATTGTAATAACACAATACCCTCTTGTAAGTAATATGAAATTATAAATGCAAAGTTAGGCATGAAACTTTAATGTTTTTCTCTTCTGTTTTCATATTCATTATCTAAATATTCTTAGATATTGTGATTCTTTCTTTTTCCCAAGCTTCATGATTTTGACTATCAGAGATTTTAATTTTTATTTAAAATTACATAAAGCATTTATAACATTTTGAAGCTTCTGCCTGCCTACAGATCGTCACTGATAATATAATATTGGGCATATATTAAAATAAAATCACATTCACATGCTGTAATAGAGCATGAAGAGAAATTTTTCAGAACTGAATGCAGCCAAAGAAATCCAATTACTTCCACTTCCAAAGTAGGAATATTCAGTCTTCTGGAATATGAACACTGTTTTATTTTTTATTTTTTTTAAAAAAATTTAATGTTTATTTATTTATTATTTATTTATTTTTTAATAGTTTATTTTCTTTTTTCTTTTTTTTTTTTTAGGAACTAGCTTATTTATTTATTTATTTTATTTTATAATAGTTTATTTTCAAATTGGTTTACATATACCACCCAGTGTTCATCCCAACACGTGCCCTCTTTAATGCCCGTCACCCCCTCTCCCTCCTCTCTTACCCCCTCCACCCTCAGTTTGTTCTTAGTCTTTGTGAGTCTCTTATGTTTTATTTCCCTCCCTCTCTGTGGCTTTTTTTCCTTTCCCCTCTTCCCCTCCCCCTGATTTTTGCTTAGTCTCACAAAGTCCACCTATTCGTGGGAACATATGGTATCTGTCTTTTTCTGACTGACTTATTTCACTTAACATAATACCCTCCAGTTCCATCCATGTTGCTATACATGGCCAGATTTCACTTTTTCTCATTGCCACGTAGTAGTCCATTGTATATATGTACCACAACTTCTTTATCCATTCGTCAGTTGATGGGCACTTGGTCTGTTTCCATGATTTGGCTATTGTCGAATGTGCTGCTATGAACATTGGGGTACACGTGCCCCTATGCATCAGCATTCCTGTGTCTCTTGGGTAGATTCCTAGCAGTGCTATTGCTGGGTCATAGGGTAGCTCTATTTTCATTTTTTTGAGGAACCTCCACACCGTTTTCCAGAGTGGCTGCACCAGTTTGCATTCCCACCAACAGTTCAAGAGGGTGCCTGCTTCTCCACATCCCTGCCAGCATCTATAGTTTCCTGATTTATTCATTTTAGCCACTTGAACCGGTGTAAGATGGTATCTCAGTGTGGTTTTGATTTGTGTTTCCCTGATGATGAGTGACTTTGAGCATCGTTTCATGTGTCTGTTGGCTATCTGAATGTCCTCTTTGGAGAAGTGTCTATTCATATCTTCTGCCCATTTCTTCACTGGATTATTTGTTTTTCGGGTGTGGAGTTTGATAAGTTCTTTATAGATTTTAGATACTAGTCCTTTATCTGATATGTCATTAGCAATTATCTTTTCCCATTCCTTCGGTTGTCTATTAGTTTTGTTGGTCGTTTCCTTTGCCGTGCAGAAGCTTTTTATCTTGATGAGATAGTTGATTTTTGCTTTAAATTCCCTCACCTTTGGAGATGTGTCGCATAGGAAATTGCTGCGGCTCAGGTCAAAGAGGCTTTTTCCTGCTTTCTCCTCTAGGATTTTGATGGTTTCCTGTCTCACATTCAGGTCCTTCATCCATTTAGAGTTTATTTTTGTGAGTGGTGTAAGGAAGTGGTCTAGTTTCATTCTTCTGCATGTGGCTGTCCAGTTCTCCCAGCACCATTTGTTAAAGAGGCTGTCTTTTTTTCCATTGGATACTCTTTCCTGCTTTGTCAAAGATTCATTGGCCATATGCTTGTGGGTCCATTTCTGGGTTCTCTATTCTATTCCATTGGTCTATGTGTCTGTTCTTGTGCCAATATCATGCTGTCTTGATGACTACCGCTTTGTAGTAGAGGCTAAAATCTGGGATTGTGATGCCTCCCGCTTTGGTTTTATTCCCCAGTATTGCTTTGGCTATTTGGGGTCTTTTGTGGTTCCATACAAATTTTAGGATTGTTTGCTCTAACTTTGAGAAGAATGCTGGTGCAATTTTGATTGGGATTGCATTGAATGTGTAGATTGCTTTGGGTAGTATTACCATTTTAACAATATTTATTCTTCCGATCCATGAGCATGGGATGTTTTTCCATTTCCTTGTGTCTTCCTCAATTTCCTTCATGAGTTTTTTATAGTTTTCCACGTAAAGGTCTTTTACATCTTTGGTTAGGTTTATTCCTAGGTATTTGATGGTTTTTGGTGCAGTTGTGAATGGGATTCGCTTCTTTATTTCTCTTTCTATTGCTTCATTGTTGGTGTAAAGGAATGCAACCGATTTCTGTACACTGATTTTGTATCCTGCAAATTTGCCAAATTCATGGATCAGTTCTAGTAGGCTTTTGGTGGATTCTGTCGGGTTTTCCATGTAAAGAATCATTTCGTCTGCAAAAAGTGATAGTTTAACTTCATCCTTGCCTATCCTGATGCCTTTTATTTTGCTTTCTTGTCTGATTGCTGATGCTAGGACCGCCAACACTATGTCAAATAGCAGTGGTGAGAGTGGACATCCCTGTCGTGTTCCTGATCTCCGGGGGAAGGCTTTCAGTTTTTCCCCATTGAGGATGATATTAGCTGTGGGCTTTTCATAAATGTCTTTTATGATGCCTAAGTATGTTCCTTCTATCCCAAGTTTTTATGAAGAAGGGATGCTGTATTTTGTCAAATGCTTTCTCTGCATCAGTTGACAGGATCATATGGTTCTTATCTTTTCTTTTGTTAATGTGATGTATCACATTGATTGATTGAACCATCCCTGCAACCCCCGGATGAATCCTACTTGATTGTGGTGAATAATTCTTTTTATATGCTGTTGGATTCTATTTGCTAGTATCTCATTAAGAATTTTTGCATCCATGTTTATCTAGGATATCGGCCTGTAGTTCTCTTTTTTTGCTGGGTCTCTATCTGGTTTGGGAATCAAAGTGATGCTGGCTTCATAGAATGAGTCCGGGAGTTTTCCTTCCATCTCAATTTTTTGGAACAGCTTGAGGAGGATAGGTATTAACTCTCTTTTAAATGTCTGGTAAAATTCCACAGGGAAGCCATCTGGCCTGGACTTTTATTTGCTGAGAGATTTTTGATAACTGATTCAATTTCTTCCCTAGTTGTGGGTCTGTTCAAGTTTTCTATTTCTTCCCATTTGAGTTTTGGTAGTGTGTGGCTGTTTAGGAATTTGTCTATATCTTCCAGGTTGTTCAATTTGACGACATCGAGTTTTTCATAATATTCTCTGATGATTGCTTGTATTTCTGAGGGATTGGTTGTAATCACTCCATTTTCATTGGTGATTTTATTGATTTGGGTTCTCTCTCTTTTCTTTTTGAGGAGGCTGGCTAAAGGTTTATCGATTTTATTTTTTCAAAGTACCAGCTCTTGGTTTCATTGATCTGTTCCACTACTGTTTCTGTTTCCATATGATTAATTTGTGCCCTAATCTTTGTTATTTCTCTCTTTCTGCTAGGTTTGGGCTGTCTTAGCTGTTCTGCTTCTAGTTCCTTTAGGCGTGTTTTTATTTATTTTTGAGAGAGTGAGAGACAGAGAATGAGCAGGAGAGGGACAGAGAGAGAGGGAGACACAGAATCTGAAGTAGGCTCCAGGCTCTGAGCTGTCAACACAGAGCCCAACACGGGACTTGAACCCACAAACTGCCAGATCATGACCTGAGCCAAAGTCAGACACTTAACTGACTGAGCCACTCAAGAACCCCAACATCATTTAAAAAATCAATTTAATATCTTCTGGAATCCATAGTTTCTGAGTCCACATTTCATTTTAAGAGACAAAATTATCTGGAAAAAAGACAGTACACATTTACTGCTACTCCCAGTCTTATTTGGAGTTTATATTTTTAAATTTTGTAGAAGTAAAAATTAAGAAAAGAAACTTACTAGATAAGAAACAACCCATGGTTCAAGCTCTCAGTGGTCTGTATAAAAACATATTATCTTACCTTTTATTTAAACTAATATTGTTAGTATCACGACATTAATATATAAAAGGTTATGCTTTTATTATTTAAATGTATTATGAGTCTCATAAATTTTTTACCTAAAATTGTTATTGGAGGCGTATATGCAAATGTCCATCTAACGACCCAATTATATTACTATTCCGAGAAACATTCTTTAGGTTTCTTGTGACCCTTGAGAGAGTAAGATCCACTCAACTGAAGATCCACTCAACTGAAGGTCTGTAGGGTGTCTTGATGGAAGAATTGTCCTCAATAGGGTGTGTCATCATGGATGAAGACATTCTTACCCACTACAATTCTGTTCTTGGGGAAGATGAAATCCACACAGAGGAAAAGCACTGAGCAGTGTCAGATGCCGGGATATAAGGCAGTAGAAGTGAGCACACACACAGAGAAAAATAAAACTGTGACACAGAGCAGAAATACCAGGATATGAAATAACAGCATATTTCTCACAAATCATTCGTTCACTGGAGCAGAGCTCTGTAGACTCTGGAATGACCTAGGTGTTCTGAGGGATATTGTACGATGTTCTCTTCCCACTGCCCGACCCCGCCTCCCCCCGCAGTCTGGGAGCCTGAGGCTTCTTGTCTTATGGTTGTGACTCTGTTAAATTTACATCTGTTAAGTAGAGCCCCAGTGTCTCAGATGGATTTAACAAGGCACCACAAGGGAATTAAAATAGGGAAGTTTATTACTCCCAAGTCCTGGAGGAGGTACAGGGTGTGCTTGGAGGGATCACATGGGGAAGTCGAGGCAACACGCAGGCTGTGAGAACCCAGCAGAATCTGGGGTCATATGCCTTAGTTACAGTCCAAGAGTGAAGGAAGGGCTTTTGGGTTCCTTGGCTGAGATCAGATTGGTCAATACAAACCAAAAAGTGCTGGGTTTTGGTGAGAGATTTGCAGGGATCTTCTCTATTTGGTGCACCAAGGGAAGGCCCTAGGAGACAGGGAGAAATCTTTTCTCAAGGGCCCGATGGGCAGTCACTTCAGGAGATCACATTTGCTTGTGATTCTATGGGCTGTTGCCTAGGGCATGCTCTGGGGTCGGAGAGCAGCTGGTGTCAGTTCTGCGGGCCCCTTGCCCACACAGAATTGAGGTCAAGCAGCAATGGGTATGGAGTCCTCAGCATTCGATTCACCCTTTAACATCCCAGTATTCCCATTACTTAAGAGTGGCTGCTCATTGCAGTTAAATAGAGCGTATTTAATACGGAATAACGCTGGCGATTAAAGTAGTCCTCTTAAAATCATCATCTTGTGATAAATCACATTTTTGCAACCTTCATTTTCTCCTCATTTTTTCTTTCCTCATTAATAACGTTCAGAATTTTGCTTTTCTCCAGTAAAATCAGTTGTCATTCTAGTGAGCTACAGAAGTGCTGAATTTATCTAAAATTACAGATTGGAGTTTAAGTGAACAGCTAAGAACCTGAATCAAAAGGAGATTTTGTACAGAGCAGTGCTATGAATTAGTCGGTGTCAGATTAACTGCATTCCTATGTAAAATGGCCCAGGGCAGGAGATGGACTGAAAACATCATGAGCTAACATTGCCATTTATAAAAATAAGTGAATATATTATGTCTAGTTCGCTGTAGAAGGAATTTTAGAGCAAGGTGCTGTTATCAGAATTGGTCTTTGATCACGACGTGAAAGCTAAAAGCAATTACTAAAAGCTACTTACTGCCATCCTTTCCCTTTGTGAACTCAGCTTGGAGATAACTCACAGACACATGACAAGGTAAACAATACATGAAAGGTCCCGTTCCAGGGTAATGTGAGTTTCAGAGGAGAAATATTTTCTTTTTCCCAATATGAATGTCAGAAATACTGGAAGCACAACAAAGCTACCCATGACACTTCGATGCTCTCCGCAGATCGGGCTGTTTTGGGAAGAAGTAACACGATGTCTTCTCACGGAAGCACAAGTCAAACATTTCTGACACATGTTCACGTAGTCGCCTCCTGGCCTTCCCATCACAGAGAAACACTTAGGGAAACCCCCACCCTGGACAAGAAGAACATCGGAGATAAATGGATCAGTGCACAGGAACAACTCTGGGTAACACGGAGCACTTTATTAGAGGGGTCTTATTTCACAAGAAATATAAAGAGAATGAAACCATCAGGCAAAACGTGTGTTTACCAAAGACATGGGAGAAGATGTTGTAGGTTTGTAAGAATTTAAGACACGTCTTCAGGAAAGGGAGAAGGGAACTTAACATCTCTTGGGTACTTGCTATGTGTGAGATGCTTTCTGTATCCTATCACATTTAACATCCAGGGTCCCTGTTTTCTATATGACGACAGGGGACGATTTTGGCTTATCTGCCCTAAGGAAATTTTGTCTTCACAAAGCATCAGACTCACTACTAATCACTAATGATTTTGCTCATAACCATTTACTTGCCCATCTCCTGGGCTACACTGTTAGCTCTTTTATGGTCAGAGCCATGATTTGTTTCCACTGTGGTATTCAAGAATTTTCCAAGTTGTCTGACACAAAGTATTAATTCAGTAAATGTATGCCGAAAGACTGAACCTACGGGAAAGCAGTCAGACTGTCCCAGGATTGGGCTGCCCCAGGTGGTGATGGTATATTATCAACCTGTTGAATTATCCATACGAGGATTTCTCCCTTGGTGGAATATTTGGGGTCTACTATCAGAGAAAACCAGATCACTACCCCAACCTATGAAATGGTTATTATTACCCATCTTTTGTAGATGAGGAAACCCACCTCAGAAGGGGAAAGACATTTTCCCAAGGTAACTTAATTCCTAGTAAGCGATTGAGGTGGGATTCGATACTGAGATCTGACACCAAAGCCTTCCCACACTCCCCTTCCATACTAAATTCCCAGGGAGGCTTCCATTGTATTCTTTGGCTTCTTGAAGTTTGAACTGCTAGAGCCTCTCAGGGAACCGTTTTCCAAATTGCAGGTAGGGTGTGAGGTCACAGGCAGTGAGTGGTGTTTCTGTTGTGTGTAGGGATAAACACCACCCATATCTTTGGTAATTTTACTGCCCTCTGGAAGCCTAAAACCTCTCTGAGTTATTTCGTTAATATCAGCCTTTGATCCAGTTACAAGTTCTCTTTGGCATTCTCTGCAGTTCTCATTTGCTAAAAGAGAATACTCCAGAAATTGCACTGTGGGATTCAGAATTTGTTTTTCAAATTGCGTTGTTTTGCCACTGCCTTCAGCTTCAGAGTCCTAGTGTAATGCCGGCTCCTCTCAACCTCTACTCTAAGAGGTAGGTCACCGAAGGCCAGCATTTCCAAGTTGCATTCTCCTCCACAGCTGACTTCAAGCACAGGTTTCCTCCCGTCCAACTGCTTTCATTTCAGGAGTGTGAGAAGCAATACGGAGGATTGTTCTCATGGTTCGCACAATTCCAGCTTCTTCCCTTTATTTCCCAGTCATGCAGGAGCTACATTCTGCATTTGCACACCTCCAGGATATCTTTACTCACTCTCTGCCTTTCCACTTCTTCAGCGCCTAACTGATAATTCTCTACATAAGATTCTCTCTGCTGAAGTAACTAGTGTGGGTTTTGTCATATGACAGAATACTGACTGATAAAAGGATTCAGCGGCAGGAGATTATGAACCTCCCTCTTTTTCATCTAGAGGAGAGCTATCACAGTTAATCAGAAACTTTGTGACCCTACATTTTATTTTTTCAAGTGTTTGATGTGTGTCAGAGGTCTACTCTGGGATCAGTCAACTTTGGTAAATGGGAAAGAATCAGGTAGTTAAAACATGTTTCACTGAGGGGGGTGCCTGGTTGGCTCAGTTGGTTAAGCCTCTAACTCTTGATTTCAGCTCAGGTCGTGATCTCACAGTTATTAGTTCGAGCCCCATTTTGGGTTCTGACACTGATGGTGGGGAGCCTGCTTGGTATTTTCTCTCTCCCTCTCTCTCTGCCCATCCTCTGGTCATGTGCGCACTCTCTCTCTCTCTCTCGTTCTCCCTGAAAATAAATAAACATTAAAAAATAAATCTTTAAAAAACATGTTTCACTGGGACCAGAGAAGGAGGAATTATACAAAAGGCATCTACTGTATAATTATCATTTGTGGTAATTTAACAGTCCTAAGGGACTCAGAGGCCTTCTGAATCACGAAAGGGAGATAGCAGTATTTTCTGCTGATTTAGTGTTACTTATATTTCACCATGGTCTAGTTTTTAAATTGATAATATATGTAAGAACATAATTTAACTTGTCATTAGTGTCATTAGTGAAACATTGACAGGAAGAAATAAGAAAGAGAAAGCGAGACAGAAGGGGATGGGAGGACAAAGGAAGAAAGAGAGAGAGAGAATATGAAGAACAATTTAGTTAAGAGTAATTTGGTTTTTATGTTTTGGTTTGCATATTTTCAGAATGTAAAGAAACTATGAGTAACTCATGGATTCTACTCACAATTATCTCTGCAGTGCTCAGGCCC
The DNA here is from genome assembly GCA_030068075.1 of Paguma larvata. Classification (NCBI taxonomy): domain Eukaryota; kingdom Metazoa; phylum Chordata; class Mammalia; order Carnivora; family Viverridae; genus Paguma; species Paguma larvata. The sequence goes on along the minus strand of CM057831.1, from coordinate 974,066 downwards.
AGAAATGTAGTCATACTGCTACCTAGTGAGTTCTGTGAAGGGAAAACTTACAGGAAGTCTTGGAATTCATTAGTCCAAAGTCGTAGAACTTGAGAGCTGGAAAGAATCTTATGATTTAGGTCAATTCCTTCATTTGGAAAATGGGAAAACTGTTATTTGAAAAAGTTAGATAGCTTGCTTAAGATCATCCAATTTGCTGGTGGAGGTGAGAGACTACATAGAATCTCATCAAAGTAAGCTGAACATTTGGTAAATATTTGTTTTGCCTTGTGCTGTATCTATTTATTAAAAAACATTAATGATATTTCAAAACATACGTAAAAGCAGAGAAAATAACATATTGAACACTTATGTGCCTATCACCAACCTCCAATAATACATGCTCATTATAATTCATAAATAAGTCCTTTATTCCTTCTTGAGTGACCTTTGGGTTGGTATATTTCAAGGAATTTATCTTTTTTTTTTTTCTCTTAATGTTCTTTGAATAGATGGAAGATCCATAGTGATGTATCTCTCTCATTCCTGATATTGGTAATGTGTGAATTCTCTCTCTCTCTCTCTCTTTTTCTGTATTGATCTAACTAGAGATTTATTTGTTTTTACTGATCTTTTCAAAGCATGAGTCCTCCAACTTTGTTCTTTTTCGATACTGTTTGGCTATCTTGTGTCCCATGCATTTCCATATAAATTTTAGGATAAGCATTTTTGTTTTATGCCAGCTGGGCAACTGATTTCTTTATGTCGATTTTATATCCTGCAGCTTTACTGAATTTGTTGATTAGTTCTGACAGTTTTTGGTAGAGCCTTTAGGATTTTGTGTATATAAGATCATATCATCTGCAAATAAAGACAGTCTTGATTGTAGCTTTCTGATCTGGATGTCTTTTATTTCTTTTTCTTTCCTGATGGCTCTGGCTGGGACTTCCAGTACTGTGTCAAACAGGAGTGGTAAGAGTGGACACCCTTGTTTTGTTTCTGATCTTAGAGGAAAAGCTCTCCATCTTTTACCGTTAAATATGTTATCTGTGAACTTGTCATATGTGGCCTTTGTTATGTTGAGATACATTCTTTCTACACACAATTTGTTGAGAGTTTTTATCGTGAAAGAGTATTGTATTTTGTCAAATTCTTTTTCTGCATTCATTGAGTTGGTCATATGGTTTTTATCTTTTCTTCTATTAATGTTTCGAATCACATTTATTGATTTATGTATGTTAAACATTCTTGCATCCCAGTGATAAATCATGCTTGATTATGGTGATGACCCACTTAACGTGTTGAATTCATTTTGTTCATACTTTGCTGAAAATTTTTGCATCTGTAGTCATCAGAGACATTGGCCTGTACTTTTCTTTTCATGTAGTGTCCTTATCTGTTTTTGTGATTTAAGTAATGATGGCCTCGAAAAAAGTTTGTAAGTATTCTCTCCTCTTAAAGATTTTGGAAGAGTTGGAGAAGGATTGGAGCTAATTCTTTATTTTTAAAAAAATTCTTATTTATTTATTTTGCTAGAGAAAGATAGACCATGAGCCAGCAGGGGCAGACAGAGTGAGGGAGACAGAGTGCCCCGAGCAGACTCTGTGCCTTCATCACAGAGTTCAATGCGGAACCTGAACCCATGAACCATGAGATCATGATCTAAGCCAAAATCAAGAGTCTGATGCTTAATTGACTGAGCCACCCAGGTACCCAGTGCTAATTCTTTAAATGTTAGGAACAAAAATTTTTAACAGTGGGAAGAAGCTTGGAGTACTAATTAGAAACAATCTTATAAGAGGGCCTGTGCTTGTAACTGACCTTGGACCTTGCAGAGGCAGTGAGAGCGAGTATTAACCCCAAGGTGAAAGGGGATGGGGGACCAAAGGGAGTTGGTACAAAGGGATTTTGTGGGTGTCTCTTCACTAACCATATCTGTGTAATTCCCTGCTCCATATTGTCCCAGTTTCACCTTTTGTCTTGAATTCGATTCTATCAACCCTTTATTTTTACCACTGTGTGCAAGTATGTTCTAATTTTCTCTTCCATATGCCTTCTCCACCCTATCTTTGTCCCAGAATGCTGACCCATAGCAACAGGCTTCTTATTCCTCAAACTTCAAGCTGGACTTGGCTGATGGAGAATTGCAGGAGTTGGAGGGGTGGTGAAGTCATGGTGTTTATTTCCCTGGTTTCCCTTCTTCAGAGTCACCTTGTGCTTGTTGCTTCCTCCTTGAATGATGAAAGGCCATAGTAACTTCCACATGACCCCCTCCACACAGTTTTCTTTCTAGGTTCTAGCTACATCTCCATCCCTCACCATCGTCATTCTGCGTGATTTCCCTGATGCCTGCTCAAACCTTTGTACATGGCCTCTTTGTTAAACCCTCCTCAGATTCTCCTATGTGAGCATGCGGACTGTTTCCTGCTGGGACCCTGAGTAATCATCTTGCTCACCATCTTGCTGTCTTTGTCATTCTATTATCCATTCTTTATTTGAAGGAAACAAAAGATGAGTGCCTTTACCTTGCAACAGTATATGTTTCAGTTAAAATTTTTTTATTGGTTGGTTTTTAGGTTTCAAGGAGCTGAGACACACTCATGCTACCTTAAATAATATGAGTTTATTATGAGAAATTAACAGAAATAAATAAGATAGCAATTTCTATCACAAAATTAGACTTTAAGAAGAGCTGATATTGCCCAAAGCTAGATCTTAAGGCAACTAGAAGACAGTCCAATTTCTTTTAAGTCAAAATCCTGGCAGAGCAAAAGGGAGTTCTATACATAATTTTCTAGGTTCTCTTTGGATCTGAACTCTCTTTGGGAGGTCCAGGGATCATACTCATATCCTTTGGAACCAGTAAATTCAAGGCCATATGCTTAGTGGCTAGGTGTTGTGGATCTAGCATCTGGCATCTCTGGCTTGAAGTTTGACTTTACTAACTGGCTTGTGCCTTGGAGCAAGCTACTTCATATTTCCTTAGGTTCAGTTAGGCCCTGTGTAAAATGGGAATAATGATCAATCTTCATTTGATTCTTGGGAAAAATTCAATCTGAAGAAAGATGGGCTGAGTAAAATATAAGTGCTCCATGAATGTACGGTCCTGTTACTCTCATTTTCAGTAGAAGAAAATCCTTTTGGCAGTGACTCAGGGCAAAAGAAATCTCTGAACCTCTAGGGGAGCTGTCAGCCCAAGGCGATAGACAAACCTCTGGTGCTTGCATGATGCTATCAAAGGAGTTGTGTGGATAAGGACTGTGTACAAATTTTCTGATATGGGCATAACCAGGGTCAAGATCAGTGATTGTTAGGATGCCTTGGGAGACTGGTACGGCATCTGCTGAACAGTGAACACTGGTAAACCTTAAATCTCAGTGCTAGCAGGAGCTCATTCTCTCCTCCATGGAGTTGGTTTGGAATAGTCTTTCATTTCTAGGGAGCAGACATTCTCATTCATCTCTCAAGGGAGGGATTCTCTGTTCCCTCCTTTAGTGTGATAGAAGCCTCTCACTTTGTCTCTGCTATATTCTGGGCATTGTAGTTTAGCTTCTGGGTCTTCAAATCTGAATGTCTCATGATTAGATGCTCTTGGACAAATATATGATCAGTACAGGTGGTCACAATCCTCTCTACTGGGAAAAAGCTTCCTCTTAACTCATCTCATGGCCCCAGGGATACCTGTGGAGTAGCTACCTTTGGGTCTGGAGTCCATTCCTTATTATATTAGTTAATTCATAATTTGTGGCGTAATATGGCAATAGCATGTTGGCTTGTGCGATAGTAGTTAAGGAGGAGCCCTTAGACAGGAGTCCCCCAGGAAGGAGCTTTGCATGTAATATGTGCTTCAGAGATTTGGCCCACCTAGTAAAGAATATAAATTCTACCACCCTGATGAATTTTATGGCATGTAAATTATACCCGAATAAAGCTGTTTGATGGGAATGGTGCAGAAAATACAAATGATGCTGAGTGACGTATGTGTAATGACTGCTCACGGCGTCATCAATACCAAATATTTGTTGACATGTACTATGTGTCAACTACCATACTAGCTGTTGAATATAAATTTAAACAGATATATTCCCTGCCCTTGTTGAAATAATACTTGGGTGTTATACTAGGGTATTAAGCCTATATTTCACTTTTTGGTTGAAGTACAGTATAGACGGCACTGTAGTATAGATTTTGTTTCTCTGGGCATTTGATAAAAAGCCCTGTTTCTATATCTTGTTTGTTAAGTACAAAAATATTTATGAAGTGACACAGAGTGTGTTATGGAAAATTATGTTTCTGATCAGGCAAACTTTTTCTCTGAGCTATCAATTCACATATTGAGTAGAATTATAATTTTGGTAACTCAATATCTAACTGACAATATGAAACTAACCATACATATTTTTTCATTTTGTAGAGATGTCAAAAAATAGTTCTTGCCCTCATGACAATGAAAATAATTTGAAAGCTGCTATTGCCGTAGGTATATAACATAATTATTTTCATGGTCTTGAAACAATCCGTCTAGCCTGTCATTCTCCATGTTTCTTTCCTTCCTCCCCTTCCCTCCCTTTCTCCCTCCCTCCCTCCCTTCTATTTTTTCTTCCCTCTCTCTTTCCTTCCCTTCCTTCAGAAATGAGCAGAAAATGGTTTAGAGACTATATAAGAAATGACTGTTTGGTTTTCCGAAAGGAGAATTTCCAGCTCCCACTGTCAAGCAAAGATAGTCATTATCTCTTTTTCTTTATACAGGTGTACATAAATGATTCTCTACCATATTTACATATTGCTTAACATTAATTCACGTATCTGCTCGGCAAACATATTTTTGGTACTTTCTTTGTATCAGGCTATGGTCTTGCTACTGGATATAAAAATGCAAAATATGGTCTTTTACAAGAAGAAATGACTGGGGCACCTGGGTGGATCAGTTTTTAAGCGTCTGACCGGCTCAGGTCATGATCTCACGGTTTGTGAGTTGGAGCCTGGAGCCTGCTTCAGATTCTGTGTCTCCCTCTCTCTCTGCCCGCCCCAACTCATGCTCTGTCCCTTTCTGGCTCAAAAACAAGCAAAAACAAAAAGAAATGACTGTCCGTTGAGTGGCAGATAGTGTCCTGAAAGTGGTTTCCCTTTAAATGTTGTCAATACCTATGTGTCACAGTGTTTCAAAACAGGGAAGTAAAAATATAACTCACAAAATCAGTCAGGACCTTATCATTTCACAAACAGTGTTCGCTGTCCTAGTAAACATAGGACTGCTTGAGTTTATAATGTCCCAGACTCAGCTACTGGCTCACTGTGGTACTTTAGATCCAGAATCTCAGGGACAAAAAGTATCAGAGTTAAATTTTGATAGGTTATATCAAATTGCCCCCAAAGCTATTGTAATAATTTGTTTTCTTCCTTACAATGTGCACTTCTCAAAAACTTGCCAATCCTGGGTATTATCAATTTTGCGCGACATTTTAAGGTAAGCCCAGTGCATACAACAGATGAAGGCTAATCGGTAGCTGAAATGAGAGCCCAGCTGGGGAGGGCCACAGCCCTGTCTAGTTGGCTTCCCCCTCCCTGCCCTGGGGGCCCTAAGCAGGATCTCTCAGGAATCCCAGAACTCCATTAAACGTGGTTTGAAAACCATGGTTTATGAGTTTGCCTTCCTGGCCCTAATTGGTCGGTTTCTCATGAGTAATAGTAATATATGTTTTCTGGCATTTGAAGTGGAGGTATCTGGCTTTCAGATTAACAGTGTGTTTATTTTGTTGTTAATCTTTGAGTTATAGTAGTATTTAAATATTATTTCTAGTTCTCCAGACACAAAATAAAAAGTCATTACATGCTTGTTCATTGTTTTAAAAGACGACTAACCAAGATCTCAGTAGGATGCCAATATAAAGAGCTTTATTATCATCAGTGCTCAAGTGGTACGCTCATTACAAGTTAGGCCATGTATGTCACACTCACTCTTTTAGGTCACAAGAGAAACATTTAGCAAACTCCAAGTGTAACATCTCTAAATTTAATACATTAGTGTATTCCACTGTGGCCTGAAAGACTTTCCAAAGGATTGAACTAATGTCTTTGGAAATATTCAGGCTTAGGTTGGAAGGCTTGTAAATACCAGGACAGTCCATGGAATGCACAGGCTTCTAACTACGGTGCAGTAGCTTGGCCGATGGTGGAATTTGGAAAGACATACTGGTGACAATGGATCCTTTGGATCCTGCTCCCCACTTTGCTTTGCCGTGAAGGCATGCCCTGAAACTGCATTTAAGCATGCATTGGCTATAAACCTGGTCGGAAGCACTGGGATGTATTTATTGGATGTAAACTCTGCTAAAATGGGGTGAGTTTCCATTTCCTCCACACATGGAAGAAAAATAGAGGAGAGAGCCATGGGGTCCTGCCAATTCGGGAACTCAGCAGAGCGGCTCCCATCACAGGAGTCAGCTAGCCTTGTTTTTCAGACGTCAGTGACTGTGTCCGTGACTATGTGGGAGGTAGCCCCCCCGTGACTGCCACTTCCAGATGCTTACACCCCTGTCTCATTCCCCCTCAGTGACTGAGGGACTTAGTTCTAATGAACAGAGTATGGAAGATTGAGAGCTGTCTTCTGCGAGATGAGGTTCTAAAGACTGTACTTTTACCTTGGGTTCTTTGTCTGTCTGTCTGTCTCTGTCTCTCAGATTGCTCGTCCTGGGGAATGGCCGTCACGGTGGTAGACCAAGCCTTCCCAACGATTAGGTGAATGGGATTGGAAGTGGACTCACTCATTCATTTTCCCATCAAACCTTCAGATGAGACCACAGCTTCAGGTTACTGTTTGAGAGACTCTGGGACAGAGGCCCCCCAGCTAAACTCTTCCTGGATTTCCCAGCCCAAAGAAATTGCTTCGTTGTTGCTATTTTAAGATTTTAGATTTTGGGCTTCATTTTTACGCAGCAATAGATAAACAGATGGATGGTTTAAAAAATACAGGTCCATTCTACAATAGCTTGAACAGGGCAAAGGCAAAGAAAGGTCTGTGCAAAGTGGTCCTCTGTTAGTAAAACTTCAGGAACCTTATGTTTGACAATAACTCATCCAACAGAGAGCCATTCACTTGGTCAATGACATTGTTAGCCCACATTTCAGTATAGCCACTACCGCTGCTAATTTTATAAATATTTAACTGATACTGCCCTAAAATGTATTTAAGACCAGGGTCCTGGAAGGTCACCTAGAGATTTGCAACTTTCTCTCATTTAGAGTTTAGAGGTTGGTAGCACCATACTAGGGATGTCCTACATACTAGCCTATTTAATCTTCACAAGAACAGTGCGAAATAAGTCTCCTCATCATTATTTTAAAGATGTGGAGACAAATTCAGAGATGTTAATAGGCCGATCAAGCGATCACAGGTAGGAAACACTGTAGAGAGAGATTTGGGGTTCAGGGCTGCCTGGTTCCAAAGCCAGAGCACTTTCCACTTTGTTATTCCTCCCACACATGCTGGTTTGAAGCCTAAGGTGAGCAGGATGAACACGGTTATTCCTGGTGTGGAGGACCTTGAAGAGGTATGCAGATTTGAGATAACGTGTCGTGCGGGGACCCACCTGTGGGGATGGAAACATGCACTTCAAGAGAGACAGGACGGAGCACTGGGAATTCATAGGTCCAGCTAAGACTGGAAGGAAATCAACCTTATCCATTGCTCACGTGCTCTGACACAGCTCGGCCAATTCCAAGATAAAATGAACTGTCTCCTATGCTCAGGTGGCTTCTTACTATTCCTAATTTACTGTCCCTAAGGAGGGAGGCTGCCAGGCAGAAAGTTGTCACAAATCTTAAAAATGCAGATTTTTATGGAAAACCCTTCATTTACACTAAATGCACTTGTATACAGGCTGCAGCCCATTCTAGTTTGTTGCATTTTGTGAGCCAGAATTATCAGTGACAGTTCTCATAATTATTTTCCTTTTTTTTCCCCCAAGCAGTTACAATCTTTATGAAATTGAATTTAAATAATTACATCCTTCTGGGATTTCTTTTTTAAAAAGCCTTGTGTGTAAGGCTAAATTTGGGTTGCTTCATTTAACATTGCTGAAAGAAAGAACAGATACTAAAATATTTTGAGCTGGAACTTTGCATAGACAAAGAGAAACTTCAAATACTGATTACTAATGACATTCGTATTTTGCAACCAAAAAAGCAGGAGGAGTTGCAAATACATTTGACAAGATTCAGACTGTGGCAGTAACTCCCTTGTGGAATTTTTTAAATTTGAAGCTGATTGGGGGGCGGGATGGGTGGTAAGAGTACCAGCAAGTGAATCCCAATCCGAGTGGCCCCCTCAGGAGTGCTGGGAAAATAGGGGGGCCTACTAAGAGTTCTGTTTACATGAGGACACACAGCGATGGGACCGATAGGCTGTAAAACACTGGGGCTGAGGCTTTTAAATGAAGTGGCATCGGGGGTGGGAGGATTTGCTGCGGCTGCCCAAGCAGTCAAGTCCACAGAGTTGCAGTTCCCAAGCTTCCTCCTGGCCCCTTGGACTTCACTATGGCTTGGCGTTGTTTCTTTTACTTATTTTTTATTTTTTAAGATTTTTTAAATGTTTATATTTATTTTTGAGAGAGAGAGAGACAGACAGACAGATAGAGCATGAGTGGGGGAGGGGCAGAGAGAGAGGGAGACAGAATCTAAAACAGGCTCCAGGCTCTCAGTTGTCAGCACAGGGTCTGATATTGGGCTTGAACCCAAAAACTATGGGATCATGACCTGAGCCCAAGTTAGACACCCAACTGACTGAGCCCCCCAGGTGCCCCTAAAAGAAATCTTTATTTATTTATTTTGAGAGAGGAAGAGAGAGAGAGAGAGAGCACAAGTGGGGAGGGGCAGAGAGAGGTAGAGAAAATCCTAAGCAGGCTCTGCACTGCCTGCCCAGAGCCTGACGCGGGGCTCAAGCCCACGAACCCGTGAGACAGTGACCTGAGCCGAAGTCATTTGCCCGACTGACTGACCCACCCAGGCGCCCCAGCATTATTTCCTTTGAATGGTCGTGACTTCAGCTTAGTCCGAAGTGCTATGAAATTTAAGGGCCAGGCTCCCCTTTTGGAAGCTCGTGGAAAAATCCCGTCCCTCTCTTCTGTCTGAGATCTGGTCACAGTGGTTGACACAGAGAGGACGGAGTCAGCGTACAGTCTTGATGGCAATTGGATGTGTCTGATTTGATATCACGGATATTTCGCGATCTTAAAACCAGCTTCAGCTTTCAGCTCGTGGTGTCACTGAGTGCCCGCAGATGCTCACACTGTCATTCCATGCAGACCCTTCTGCCACTTCTGCCCCTGACACCACCGTGGATAGCCTGTCTTTGACTTTCACTCCAGTCTCAGGGCATCGTTCCTATCTCCCAGCAGGAGGGACGGGTCCCTTTTACATGTAGTACTTTCTATTAAAAAAAAACAAAAACAAATCCAAACTGTAATTGCTTATTTCTTAGGGTCAAGTTAAAATGTAAAAATGTGACTGTGTCACGCTGGCTTGTGAGAACATCATGTATCTGCAGCTGCTAAGAAAAGGCTCTCATGTGTCAGAGCACAGGTGCCCAGGCAGCACCGAGAAAGCCAAACGGTTTCCCAGGGAGAGTGAGTCACTGATTGTCACCTCTTCCCCCACCTTCCCTCACTCCCTCCTCCATACCCCTCATCACTGCATGAGGTTGGTGTGGGAGTTGTGCTGGTTGGTCCCTTGTGGAGGCTTGGGGTGAAGAGAGAGAGTCTGGAAGGGGCTAAGATTCATCGAACATGGAATGTATGAAGGTGCACGTGCAGTTGCTTTTCGAGTCCTGCTTAATCCTCACAAGTCCCTACCCATTCCATTGGCACTCGCCTCATTTGGAAAGATCAGAATGGAGGGAGAGAGACTAAATGATTCTGTAATTATTGTTTGAGCCTGGTTTAAACTTGGGTTCGTCCAACTCTTGCTTACCGTCTCAAGAATTTGTGAAGAGGTATGACTGTCCCCTGGAAATGTCTTGGCAACCCGGAGTTCCAGGAATTACTTTCTTGCAGGCTACCTTTTTTTTTTTTTTTTAAGTTTCTATTTATTTATTTAGAAAGAGAGAAAGCACGAGCAGGGGAGGGGCAGAGAGAGAGGAGGGAGAGAGGATCCCAAGCAGGCTCCTCACCGTCAGCACAGAGCCTGACGTGGGGCTTGAACCCACGAACCATGAAATCATGACTTAGGTCGAGGTCGACTCTTAACCAAGTGAGCCACCCTTGTGGCCACCCAAAGATTCCGCTTGTAGGCTACCTTTTATTCTGTGTGTGTGTGTGTGTGTGTGTGTGTGTGTGTGTGTGTGTGTTTGAATGCACATGTGTGTGTAATAGGTTTGATAAATGGAGTCCAGGGTATTGTAGGAGGCTGGGTTCTTTAATATGATCGTGGCAGATATGTGGCTAAATCTTTACTGATTTGTAGTCTATTCTGGCTGAGCAGTTAAAAATAAAATCGATGCACATTAACTTAGTTATCACAACTTAAGGGGTAATTGACACTGTATTTAACTGTGGTTTCTGATTTCTGACTTGAGAAAGTCCTGCCGTAAGTCAGGAATGCTTCTTTGAAGACTGTTTGCAAGGTATTATTTTTCAGTCAAATGCAGTAAGGGGCAGTGATTAGAATGGAGGAGAATTATAGTTTGGGGCAGATCATAAAGATTAGTTAGCTGAACTAAATTTAAAGGCCAAGCCAAAAGGAAAACTGGAAGCTTTGTCACTGTTGTTCGTGCGCAGCAAGAATGCGAAACAACAGCATGAAGGGAGGAGAGGAGGCGATCCGGAAACAACTTCTGGAAACAAATTCTAATAGTTGCTTATTTTGAGCTGTCTCTTCTTTCCTGACACATCATTAAGCTTTTCATTATTAATGGTCATTCATGCAGTTTTCAAAATGTGTCCTTAGTAGGGTAAACGTATTTCTAAGTTTATTAGGATTCTCCTGTTTATACTTGTGAGTGTGGAAAAAATTTTAATCCCCCCCCCTTCTTTCTCACAAGTGTCCTTGCTTGGATGATCAGTTGCATGGTTACTCTGTGGAACGCCCACCATGTGCTAGGCTCTGGAGAGAGACACAGAAGTGAACAAAACAAACATGATTCTCTGTTTTCAAGGAGCTTATGTTCTAGTGGAAGGGCCATCCCACCCTTCCAAAAACAACAACAACAACAACAAAAAACCAAAAACAAAAAAACAAAACAGAGTCACAGAAAAAGTAAGCAAAAACTTTACAGAGTAATATAAAGGAATCAAACCAGGACCTGAGATAAGAATTGCAAATGAGGGGCCATCTTTAGAGAAACTAGAAAAAGAACTTCGGAAGAGGTGCCATTTAGCCCAAGACCTAAGGGATGAAGAGTTAGCCGTACAAAGTCGGGCAGAATATCTCTGGCAGATGCAAAGGCCCTGAGGCTCTGTACTGTGGGATATTTGAGAAATTGAAAGAATATAGTGAGGATGTTGTTAGTATCAGGAAGAGTAGTAGACAAGGCTCAGGTCATGCAGTATCTAGGATTCAGACTATGATAAGAACCCCGGATCACATTCTAGATATTATGGAGAGCCATCGAAGTCACTTTAAAATGATTTCAGTTTTTTTAATTGTCACTTTTAAGCCTCGATTTTCTTTTTAAATTGTATAGCATTTAGTTGTTTGTGTTTTAATACATGTAAATGCCAAAATCAAATCGTTCCATCTTCTTGCCCAGGTAGCCTAATATTTTGGTTAAAAGGAAAAGTTTTTTTTAAATTCGAAAAAAAAATTTAATGTTTATTTTTGAAAGAGATAGAGACAGAGTATGAACAGGGGAGGGACAGAGAGAGAGGAAGACACAGAATCTGAAGCAGGCTGCAGGCTCTGAGCTGCCAGCACAGAGCCCGATGCAGTTCGAAACCGCAAACCGTGAGATCATGCCCTTAGCTGAAGTCGGACACTTAACAGACAGCCACCCAGGTGCCCCAAGAGTTTTGTTTACATACACACGCATGTATGTTTCTCTCTCTTACTCTGATGCTCTTGCCGTTTCCTCAGGAATAGTCACTATTAAAGTGTCCTGTGTTCCCTTCAAAATTTTATTCAAATACCTGAATATTTGTATGTGTAAAAAACAAATGGAATCATGCTTATATTATGTTCTGTACTTTTCACTGAATGATATATAGACACCTAGAAAACCTTATTCTTAAAAAAAGCTGCATTGTATTCTGGCTTAGGGATTCATGATCTTTTTTTAACCAATTACCTATTAATAGATATTTTTGTAGCTTTCCTTTGTTTTTTGTTTTGTCATAGCAAACAATACTGCCCCCAAAATCTTTGATCATAAATCTTGGGGCTCTTTTGCAAGTTTAATTATTGACTAACATTACTGTTTGCTTTTAAACTTTTAAAAGATGTTGCTGAATGTCCTTCCAGAATGATTTCACCAATTTGAAACAGCTCCCTTCAAATGTATGCGTGTGCCTGTTTTCCTACATCTTCCTGAACACTAGATAACATTAAATTCAAAAATTTTTTTTTCACGTTTATCTATTTATTTTGAGGGAGACAGAGTGCGAGCCATGGAGGGGCAGGGAGGGGGGGAGAGAGAGAGAGAATCCCAAGGAGGCTCCACACCATCAGTGCAGAGCTCACCTTAAATTACAAGTCATGAGATCATGACCTGAGCTGAAATCAAGAGTCAAATGCTCAACCGACTGAGTCACCCAGGCACTACTATCGTTAAATATTTTTATTTTAATTTTTGCCTAGGAAATGGTATCTCCATGTCTTTTGAAATGACAATTTTTGAATCATGAACAGGGTTGAGTTTTTCTTGTGTCTCTAAGTTTTCCATGTTTGTATCTTTTCATACATATTAATCACTGTTCTGCTGGGTCCTTCTTTTCATTATGGATTTATGAGTTCCTGATGAAATAATTAATTTGTAATTGAGGAAAGTATGCCTGGTGATACTGTAACAAATACATTTTCCTAGCTTGATATTTTGCAATCCAGAGTTTTGATTTTTTTCTTTTTTTTTTCTTTTTTTAAATGTTTATTTACTTTTGACAGAGAGACAGAGTATGAGCAGGGGAGGGGAAGAGAAAGAGGGAGACACAGAATCTGAAGCAGGCTCCAGGCTCTGAGTTGTCGGCACAGAACCTGACGTGGGGCTCGAACCCACAAACTGTGAGAACATGACCCGAGCTGAAGTTGGTGCTTAACCGACTGAGCCACCCAGGTGCCCCTGATTTTTTAAGTAGTAAAATTTATCAAGTTGTTCTTTATGGTGCCTACATTTACAAACTATGATTAAAAGACTTTTCTGCTTCCACATCATAAATACATTACAAATAAACTCAACTGTATTTTCATTTGGAACTATCATTTTGAATAGTTTCAAGCAGGGGGATGATGTATTTTGATTTGTATTTTATTTTTAATTTTTATTTATTTATTTATTTATTTTTAAAGTTTATTTATTTTGAGAGAGAGAGAGACAGTGAGCGAGCAGGAGAGGGAGAGAGAGAATCCCAAGCAGGTTCCGTGCTGTCAGTGCAGAACCCAACGTGGGGCTCAAACTCATGAACTCTGAGATATGACCTGAGCTGAAATCAGGAGTTGGATGCTTAACTGACTGAGCCACCCAGACACCCCTTGATTTGTATTTTAAAAGCTCATTTTTGATGATGCGTGTTGTGTGGATGAAAGGAGAGCAGGGGTGGGTATGGAGAGAGGAGCCAGTGGCAGTTGAGTGGAAGATGATGGTGAGGGCTGGCTTAACGGGGTAGCGGGGGAGCTCTAGGGAAGAGGAACAGCAAGATGATTTTGGAGACTGTGTTGATAGGACCTAATTATGTACTGGATATGGGCACTGCAATATAGGGAAGAATCTGGACCAGTTTCTAGGATTTTTGACTTTTATATTTGGTTGGATATCATGTTACTCACTGAAACAAAGACAATTGGTGTTCGTATAAGGGGCATTCTGTAAGAGAAAAGTCTCATTTTAGTTTAGAAATAGAAAGTTTGACATCTTTGAGTCATGTCTGAACAACGCCCAGCTGTAGCTGTTGACGGTCAGGTGGGTAACTGATCTGTCGGAAGCTCAGAGGTAAGGTGTTGCTCAGATAGTGTTTCAGTCACTGAGATCCAGCAGGGATGAATCAGAGAAGCTCTGACTTGTGTCAGGATAAAGGATAAAGAACTAGCAAAGGAGTCTAGGAAGGAATGGCTGTAAAGAGAAGGGAAAATCCTGGAAGGAATGATATTGCTGAAGCCAAGACAAGGGTTCTTTGAGGGAGGGAGAAGTCAAGTCTACAAATCTCTAGTGAGAGCAGGCAGAGGCAGACTGGATTTGGCCCATGGGTATCACTGGCCATCTTCAGGGAAACTCCCAGCAGGATTTGGGGTGGAAGCCAGATTGGATGGATTAAATTGAAAGGTGAGTATATACTGATTGTATGCCCACCGTCCTGCCTTCCCCGTGTGATCACAGCACTCTGTGCTCTGCATGTAGGAGAAGAACCTCCTCGTGAGGACTATCCATGTTACATCTCTGTTAGGGCCCCGGTTCCCTGTTGCGTTCTTATTCCCATACTCAGATTCTCATAACCACCTGTGCATCTCCGACTATGCTCTTTTCTCCTGCCCCCTCACCTCCTTCCACTGCACCCTCTGGAAATCACGGTCTGTTGTCGGCAGACGTTTCTGTATCTTAGTCCTTTCTCTGAACACCCCTCTTTGCTTACTGCTCTCATTGTCATCTGGCCTCTCCAAGGGTCCCGCTTTCCCTACAACAGTCCCCAGTGACAGTTGCTTTCGCAGCCCTACCAGCCTGGAGATGGGAGGGGAGCCCTGTTTGCCCCCCACTGTTGTTTGAAGACCACACTCACTCTTCCCTTTCTACAGATGTCCATCTTGAACTCTCGCAATATTGGATGATTTTACCCACCACCACTTATGGTTTCTTTTCTCTTCCTTCTCCTGAAGCATTTCCCTTACATTTCCAATCATTTTAGCTCCTACCTAACTGGAACTGTCTCTTATGGCTCATCATAAATCTTGTGGGGTTTTTTTTTGTTCAGTATTTTTAAAATATCTGCACACTCATTCCTTGAAGTTATCTTCTCCAAGGCCCTGGCCCCCATAGTGAGCAGTGTGTTTCTCAGGCGCATGACCCGGAGCTCATGAACAGCAGTTTCTGCAACTCCTCCCTGATCTCTCTTTCCACTTCACTGTTGTTAGTACTCCAAATGCAACAATTTGTTAGTCCCACTAAGATCTCCAATATATTGCTTGATTTTTACCTCCGTTTCATTAATCTTCACCCCCCACCTTATTATTTTTTTTTTTTTTTGAGAGAGAGAGAGAGAGCATGAGCACGAGAGGAGCAGAGTGGGGGGAGAGAGAGAGACACACACACAGAGAGAGAGAGAATCATATGCAGACTCCATGCTCAGCTTGGAGCCCGATGTGGGGCTACAGGATCATGACCTGAGCCAAAATCAAGAGTCAGACGCTCAACCAACTCAGCCACCCAAGTGCTCCTGTCTTCACTCCCTTAATGTCCTCTTTTCTCCTACTTCCCAAGCTTATGCTTTACGGTCACTTGTTATAATCACTCCCTTGGTGTGCTCTTTGACTCTCTCAGTCCTCTTGAAAACCCACATCCAAGAACCCCAAGGATTCCCTTAGACAGGACCTTACCCTAAGTCCCATTCCCACATTTATCCCCATTCCTAAACCTGCATCCACATTTTCTGCTCTCTGCGTTGTTACCATCCACGACCTAGCCATAGTCTTATTTAAAATCGATCTTGTCATTTGTTGACTGCTGTCCTCTGTCACTCCTCTCACCTACTCAGAGATACTGCTCAGCAACTCCCCGTCTCTTCTACACAATAAAATTTTCCCCTGCCCTGGAACATTCTCATCAGCATGCAAACATATTGTTATTTCTTCTTTCCTAAAAACACAGGAAAGGAAATAAAACAGAACTCCCCTTGAGACTTATTTATTTACATCCCCTTTGCACTAACTCCTCACAATATTTTTTTGTACTCACAACTTCCACTCTTTCTTTTTTTCTTTTTTTAATGTATATTTACTTTTGAAGGAGAGACAGAAATAGATCATGAGTCAGGGAGGGGCAGAGAGAGGGAGACACAGAATCTAAAGCAGGCTGCAGGATCTGAGCTGTCAGCACAGAGCCTGACACGGAGCTCGAACTCCTGAACCATGAAATCATGACTTGAGTCAAAGTTGGATGCTTAACTGACTGGGCCACCGAGGCGCCCCAATTTCCTCTCTTTCCAGTTATTCTCTTTGTCTCTTAAACCAGTTCCAATTATTCCTTCACCTTCACTACTTTGCCTCAATTGCTTTTGTAGGTGTCACCAACAACCTTCATGTTGCTGATTTCAGTGGCTCATTCTCAGTCCTCATTTTAGCTGAATTTTCATCAGCATTTGGAATTGTTCACTCTCTTCTGTTTTGTATACTTTCTTCATTTGGCCAGTAGAACAATGCACTATCCTGGTTTTCTTTCTACCTCGTAAGTCACTCTTTTTTTTTTAATGTTTATTTATTTTTGAGAGAGAGACAGAGTGCAAGCAGGGGAGGGGCAGGGAGAGAAGGGGAAACACAGAATCTGAGGCATGCTTCGGGCTCTGAGCTTTCAGCACAGAGCCTGATGCAGGACTTGAACTCATGAACCATGAGATCATGACTTGAACTGAAGTCAGATGTTTAACCAACTGAGCTACACAGGTGCCCCTGCAAGTCTCTCCTTTATAGTCTTTGTGGAATCGTCCTTTCCTTCTTCACCTCTTAATGTCGGACTCTGTCATGGCTCATGTCCTCTTTATTTTCCTGTATGCACTGACTCCTTTGGTGATCACTTCATGATAATGATTTCCAACTGTGTACCTCCAATCTAGGCTCCTCCCAAACTCCAGATGAATGTATCCAAATACCTTAGAGACCTCCAATTCAGGGTGACCCTAAACCGAACTCTGTCCTCCTGAACCTGCTCCACTTTGAAGATTTCCCTTTTCAACTGGTGGCAACATTATTTTTCTCATGCAGCTATTGAAGCCAGATGGAGTTATTCATGATTCTTTTCTTTCTCTTAATCCCTATATCCAATCTCTCAGATAATCTTTTTGATTCTACCTTCAAAATACATTCAAGATTAGACTGTATCGTCCTATCCCTAGTGCTATTACTTTTGTGTTTCTACAGATTATTGAAATAGCCTCCTAACAGATCTGTTTCCATCCTTCCCAGCCCCTCCCCCAGTCTATTCTTTCCTTTCTTAAAACAGAAACCAAGGTAACTCTTCCCACCATTAGTCAGATTATGTCACTCCTTTGCTAAAAAGCATACGTTGAGCCTTTCTGTCCCCATTTTACCCAGATAGAACTCATAATGTCTTCCAAGACCCTACAGCAACTGCATACTCAACTATACCCTTTACCTTTTTGTCATCCTTTCCTTACTACTTGGCACTGAGCTCACACTAACCAGAATGGTTTCCGTGTTGTTCCTTGAACTTCCAACACGGCTAAATCTCTCACCTCCTTTATGTTTTTGTTCGAATGTCAATAAAGCCTACCCAACCACTCTTTTAAAATGACAACTCCTCATCCTACTCTGTATTTCCTCTCCCCATTACACTCACCACATTCTTTTTTTTTTTTAATAATTTATTGTCAAATTGGTTTCCATACAACACCCAGTGCTCATCCCAATAAGTGCCCTCCTCTGTGCCCATCACCCACTCTCCCCCCTCCCCCACCCTCTCACCCCTCAGTTTTTTCCTAGTCTTTGAGAATCTCTTATGTTTTGTCTTCCTCCCTCTCTGTGTCTTTTTCCCTTCCCCTCTTCCCCTCCCCCCTGCTTTTCTGTTAAGTCTCTCAAAATCCACCTATGCGACATCACCACATTCTAACTTGCCATGGATAGTTACTTTTCTCTTTAACTATTGTTTATTTTCTCTTACTGTTAGAATATAAGCTCCAAAAGGATTTTAGTTCTTTACTGGATCCCAAGCACATAAATGGTGCCTAGAACATTATCAGTACTCAGTAAATATTTTTGAATGGTTGAATAACATGTTCGAGTGACTGAATAAATAGTTCCAAAGTTACGAGTCAGTTGGCAGAGTCAGTGTCCCATTCTGGCAGGCAGGTACTGTATAGGCTGAACTCTTTCTTAATCAGCCAGTTTCACTTTCTTTCAAAGCCTGTATGAGACTGAGTAGATGTTGCATGTACACAGGCAAAGGAAATTGGCCCAGACACTTATTAGTCTGTAAGACATGACCAAATGGGCTTACTTACCATTCATAAAATCTCTAAAATCTATTAGGCTCTCTAGGGTCTGTTTACTGAAATCAATACGACAAACCACATTATTAAAGAATTATGATGGCAAAATTGAGTGCTTGAGTGCTTTTGGTATACAGCCAAAGATATAGGCAAACGAAGCCAAAAGAATACTCACTGTCTGCTTTTAATCTTTATGATTGGTTAAGTGTGATCAGGGAATGTGAGTTCTTCCTGAAAAATTTTTTAACTAGGAAGGGAGAAAAATGCATGGTATCCAACACTGTGAATCTGTGATTGAACTAACCCAAATGGTTCTGGAAGGTTATGTAGACTAGATGATACTCTTTTCTACTCCCCTTTCAAGAGGCAATGATGATGATGGTGACAATGACAGTGACAACTATATTAATAGCTATGAAGGAATAATCCAATTCTACTTTTTAGTTAAGTATCTAGATACAGTGGAGTATTTAACTATTTATCATTGCCAAGGAAGACTGTTTTCTTTCCACACTGTCCTTGTAGATTAGACAGTGATTTGTTATTGTAGAAACAAATTTGACCACATTTGAGAAATGGAAAACTTTTTCAAGTTCCTTCCTAAGGTTCTAATCCCTCTTCTTCTAACAACGTGGGTGTGTATTTCTGTGTGTGATGGAGGATGTGGCATATGGGTGGGTGGTGTTCGTTGATTGTCGAATACACTTGCTATCATCCCTTTTCCAAAATGCCTCATGATCCACTAATTTATATTTATGAATTCATACGCTTCTCTGTGTGTAAATTTTTTGCATTTTTTCACAGTATACTTGCCTTCACTGAGATATTCACCTAGCTGGAGGTCTGTGTGTGTGTGTGTGTCTGCGCGCACGCACTCATGTGTCTGTTGGGGAAGAGATGTTGAAGATCATATTTGGCACTTAAAACACTTGAGGGAGAAGAAATCTGGATGAAGCTCAAAAATAGGTCTTTAAAATCACCCTAAGATTAGCTGGTGGTAGTGGTGGAGTGCCTGTGATAGAAGGTTTAGAGTTTTGGATGTGGGAAAGGAAGAAAGAAAAGATGTTTAATAAATATGTGTTGAATAAATAGATAGTTTGTATATTGATAAAAGAATGAGTGATTGGATGTTCTCTGAGTCCAGAGGTGATAATAAAAATTATCTGACACATTTCACAGGACATTTATGGGTGTTTCCGAGATCACTGGTGATCAAAGAGTCTCTCTTTGGGAGTGAACAGTGCATTTTCAAAAAAAGTAGTTGTGCCTCTATTCTTGACCCTCAAATCTAACAGAAACCATTTTGCTTGTTATAATGGCTTTTCCCTGAAGAGAATTTCTCTTTGATAAAATTTTCAAACTTTTCCTTCTTCCTGACTTGTGAATCAGAAAGATCAGATGGCCGAGACCTAGTAATTTCAAGTTGACCTTCCTTGCAGGCAGTAGAGAGGAAAGATGACTTTAAGGCCCCTCCCTCTCTCTCTAGGTTTTAAAAACTCATTCCTTGTCTTTACCAAAGGTGACTTGATGCTTTGAGGCTCAATATAGAACCAATTTAGTGTTTATTTCTTTCTTGATATGGAAATTTTAAAACGATGCTTCTAGTTAATGTTTATGCTGGTATTGTGGGTTTTCTCTCTCTCTCTTGCTCTCTCTCTTGCTCTCTCTCTGTCTCTCTCTCTCTCTCAAATTGAGAACCAAATATACTTGTTACCATCCCTTTTCTAAAATACCTCATAATCCACTAACTAATATTTAAGAATTCACATATGTATGTGTGTGTGTATGTTTAAAAAATGTATATTTAACCTCTGGTATTCCATTGGGATAGGGAATGGGGATAAATTCTTAAGGTTTGTTCCTGAAGAAAGCAAAGGGCAGGGCTTACTCAATTTGTTGCTTTGAACAGTTCCCAAAGCTGAGATTTATCTTAGAATATTTATGGGCTAGTGTCTGCTTAGAACACTTCATTTGAAATATTTTGAGGGTCTTGCTATGGGCAAAATGAAATGGAAGCCTGGAACTTGAATAGAACTCCATCAAATCCTGAAAAATCTACCATGGTTCTTTTTCAGAGTTGACTATTGATGCATCCAAAATCTTACGGACTCTAGAACTGCGACTTTAGATTTCCATCTTAGTTACTAATGCTCCTGCTTCTTCAGTAAGGCAGGTTTGAGTTTACATTTGAGGAAGCTTCAATCTGTTTGACAAAGCATCTTTACGGAAGGGTGTATTAGTCCAGGTTTTCCAGAGAAACGGAACCAGTAGTGTGTGCACATATATTTTTACATACATAAAGAGATTTGTTTTAAAGAAGTAGCTCGTGTAATTATGGAGGCTGACAAATTACAAGATGCACATTTGGCAAGCTGGAGACTCAGGACAGCTGACGGTATAATTCCGGTCTGAAAGTGGGCAGGTTGGAGACACAGGAGGAGCAGATGTTACATTTCAAGTCTGAAGGCAGGAAAAGAAAAAAAAAAGTGTCCCAGCTTGAAGGCAGTCAGGCAAGAGGAATTTCCCTTTCTTTTTGGGGGTCAGCTTTTTGTTCTCTTCAGGCCTTCACCTGAGCGGATGAGGCCCACCTACATTAGGAAAGGCAATCTGCAACCTCAGTTCACCAAATTACATGTTAAACTCATCCAAAAGCATCATTAGAGAATCATTCAGAATAATGTTTGATCAAATATCTGGACATTCAGCAGCCCCATTTTGGCACTCAAAAACCTTTCCTTAAACCATACTTAATCTCCAGGCAAAGATAATAGCAAGGTCATAATTCTGCCTAACACAATACAACTGTCCTGCATAAGGGTGAAATGTTATGGACTGAATCCACATGTTAAATCCCCATCTCCAGCTTGGCTGTATTTGACAGTGGGGCTTCTAGGGAAGTAATTAAGGTTAAATGAGTGCTAAGAGTGGTGCCCTGATCCAACAGGATTAGTGTCCTTAGAGGAAGAGGCTCGAGATTGCTCTCTTAAGTGGTGTCTCTCTCTGAGTGCACACACCAAGGAAAGGCTATGCAAGCAGATAGCAAGAAGGCAGCCAACCACAAGCCAGGAAACAGCCCTCACTAGAAACCAAATGGGCCAGCACCTTGATCTTGAACTGTCAGCCTCTACAGCTGTAAGACAATCAATTTCTGTTGTTTAATTTACCTGGTCTTTGGTATTTTGTTATGGCAGCCTGAGCATGCTAGGGCAGAGAGAAACTTGTGGACAGAGTAAGTCTATTCTTCAGGCTTCTTGATATCAGGGATTTTTTTTTTAAGAGAACATTCTCTACTGGGTTTCTGATGCATTAGGAAATGATGAAAGTCATTACAGCACAGCAATGAGGAATCAAGAAATCCTTTTTGAGCAAGTGTTGCTGCTCTACTTTGAACAAAATAGTAAGTTGTAAACATTTCTCGGATAAATGAGCGAGTTATCTAAAATGAATATTGAGCATTTATAAATAAAATAATTCACATGAAAGCATCAGAAGTATATTCACATACACATTTCTTACATTAATCTAAATAAAGATATAGCAGAAACAACTTTAATTCTCTACCAAGAGGGGAGTTCCATCTTTTATGGCTCATCTACTAAGTGGAATCTCATATGATAATCAAATATAATCATTGTGAATCCCACTTGGGAAAATGGTTATCATAGGTGTTAATGAAAAATAGAAAACACATTCTATATTACACTTAAAATTATGCATGGATATCGACAAGACCTCTCTTTTGTTTGTTTTATAGTAATTTTATATTACTGCTGCTTTTACAATATTGTTTAAAAGGACGAATATTTACTTAATGACAGAAGTGCCCCAAGCTGCACAGAAACTTCATGCTGTGCAGCCTTTCTCGTCTCTGCATGGATTAGATATCCTTTTGCTCACGAGCCAGATGGCACGCAGACAGCAGAGAGAACAGAGCTCGACATCCATTTGAGTCACACTGAATGTATGTTTGGGTGCATGTTTTTCTTTCTGGAAGGCATTTGGATTAAGTATTTGCTCCAAAGAGCCTGGCTTTCCTTTTTCGCTCTGTAGAATGACAAGTTCTGTTGAAGGAGGAGGATTGAAGACTAAAATGGTTCAGGTATTCAGGTGGGAGAAAACTTTGAAAAGTTGAAACTATATTTGGAATCATAATCCTTATTGTTAGAGACTGTTGTTGTCAACTTTAGCATTAGATTGTTGCTTCTTAGCAAACAGTTCCCTCACACTGCCCTTCTTCCTGACTCATGCAGATTCTTTCAAGGGGTTGTAAATGGCTCACCAAGTTCTTGGCGTTTGTAGACTGCAATATTTAAAAGGGACTGATGTATCTTTTATGGCCATTCCAGACCCTTCTCATAGGCCTTTTTTTAATGTTTATTTATTTTTGAGAGAGAGAGAGGGAGAGAGCGCGCACAAGAAAATGAGTGGGAGAGGGGCAGAGAGAGAGGGAAACACAGAATATGAAGCAGGCTTCAGGCTCTGCACTGTCAGCACAGAGCCCGATGCAGGGCTGGAACTCACGAAGTGTGAGATCAAGACCTGAGCCGAAGTCTGATGCTCAGGCAACAGCCACCTACACGCCCCTTCTCACATACTTTTGTGACTATCTCAAGTAGGAGGTGACTTGGTGCCTGACATTGGTTTCAGTCCACTGTTGCCACAGTGATCTTTAGGATAAAGTTGGAGGATGTGTGCAGGTCTGACTGGACCTGGAGCTTCGGTTGGAGGGTTAGAGGACATGACTCTACAGGTAACAGGAACTCAGATTGTGAATGTGCCAAGTGCACATTAATCTTATGGTCTTTAATATTTGTTTTATGTAACCAGAAAATATTCTGTATGCCTAAGAGTGAAGCTGAAAAATTCCTGAAGGAAAAGGTCAAGAATTTTTGGCTTCACTGCTCAGAATTTTCATAATTTCTATAACATATTGGTCATCAAACCAATGAAGGTTTCCGACCTATTGTTTTTGTTTGTTTGATTGTTTTGTTTTTTGTGGGTTTTTTTTTTTTTTTTTGGCAAATTCCCTCATCAGGAACGTTCTCTTTCAGATATTTTGATTTTTCTCCATTGGACATTCATTCAAGTGATCATTCAGAGTGTTCAGTGAAGATCCCATAATGACAGTTGCCAGGTACAAATCGAGGCCTGGAAAGAATAGATAAAAACCCCTCTTTGCAGAACATATATGTTTTAGTGGATTACATAGATAATTTAATCCTCAGAACAGATATATTAAGTCATCATTAGTATCTACATTTTATAAAGAGGGAACCAAGGCCATGAGAGATTAAGTACTCTACAGCAAGGCCATGTAGTTGGAAGAGTCAAGATTCAGTCCTCAGTCTGAGTGTGGCGTCCTTTCTACCCTTGGCCTGCACAAGAGTTTTCAGTCCCTGAAATGGTGAAAACTTGTACGGGCCTTTTCAAAAGCAGCTAATACAGTGAACAAAGGTCAATGAGCTCATGCATCAATGCAACCGATGTCTAATAAAGTTCTGTTGTGTTCCAGGCACCGCTCATCTCTGGGGACACAGAGATGAGCATGTCTGATAAGACTAGATTGCAGAGGTGGGGGTGGGGGAATGCAAACCATAAACAAATGGACACGTGTGTTTTGATATAACGTGATATAATATGTGACGTAATTTTGTGTAGTGATGAAGACTATAAAAGTTAAGTAAGGTACAGGGACTTTCACAGACATGGTGGGAGGTGTTTTTATGTGGATGCAAACAGAAGACGTCTCTAAAAAGGATATATTTGGGCAGTGACCTGGAAAAAGTATAAAATCAGATAGGAAATTGCACGGGCAGAGGAAGTGCACTGGGTAAAGGGGACAAAGCTCTGAGGGGTGAGCAAACTTTCCATGGCTAAGGACGAGCAAAGAGGCCAGAGTTGCTTGAGTGGAATGAGTGGGGATATGGGAAGGAAGGACAGTGGAAGATAAGGTTAGGGATTGTCTCTATCTCAGATCTATCCTGTCCTGTGCATTAGAAGCTTTGAGTTTCATTTTAAGTATAATATAAATAGGGCTTTAAGCAGAGGAGTCATGTTACTGATATTTTGCAGAGAGATCCTCTAATAAAGGGATTTTTCATCAGGAAACCCTGACCAGTTCCAACTAGATCCTTGCTAGACAACTGAGTCCTTTCCCAAAATGCTTCCTACAATAATTTGGAGGTATCCAATCTCAAAAGCGTTTCCAGGGTTTAATAGAAGAAAACATGACCAAAGGATTGAACAATAAACTTTCTTGAGAGGAAGGTTTGAAGACTTTTTTCCTGCTTTATTGAGACCCTTATCCTTGTGTAAGTGTAAGGTGTACACTGTGTTTATTTGACACGCTTATATATTGCAAAATGTTTACCGCTGGGGCATTAGCTAGCATCTCCATCATACTACATCATTACTAGTTCTTTGTTGGGATGAGAACATTTAAGATTTACCTCTTAGCAGCTTTCAAGTATGTGACATGCTATTATTAACTATAATTGCCGTGCTGTGCAATCGATCCCCAGAACCTTGTAACGGGTAGTTGGTACCCTTCGGCTAATACCTTCCCCATTTCCTTCACCCCCAGCCACTGGTAACCACCATGCTACTCTTTCTGTATAAGTTTGGATTGTTTAGATTCCACACAGAAATGGTATCATATAGTATTTTTTTCTCTGACTTATTTCACTTGGCATTGTCCTCAGGGACCACTTATGTTCTTGCACATGGCAGGATTTCCTTGTTTCTTGTGGCTTTCCCACACCACATCTTCTTTATCCATTCATGGACATTTAGGGTATTTGCATAAACATCGGGGAATAATGCTGCAAAGGTTTGAATTTTTTATTTCCTCATAAAAATGGGAGGAAGTTTCTGCAGGGGCATCTGTGGCTAGGCATGGTGGGAAGCCAGAATGGAATCTATCCCTCTGCACGCTCTGCTTGGCCCAATGGTCAGATTCTATGGAGCAAGAGCTCCAGGCAGATGCTACAGAAGCTCTTTAGCAAAGGGATTGAAATGTGGGGATAGAAGCCGTGCTTCTGGCCAGACGGGCGGCATTGGTGCCTAGCTCTGGAGAATGCACCAAACTCAAGTGTGAACACCCTTGGGGCACTTTCCAGGGGTATCACCAAACTTGGTTGGGACAGCCTGTCATGATGATGATTATTGTTGATGTGCTTTCCTCTGGAGGCAGACAGGTGGATGAGACCCGGAAACAATTCAACCTAAGTCAGATACTTCCTCAATTTCACCTTAATTGTAAGGTATAACTCTTACTTAACAACAGCTGCTGCCAGGGTGTTAGGAAGGGGCAAGTTCGCACTGCCGTATTAGATGTCCACACCAATTTTAAGGATACCCTGATTTCAGAAACTTAAAGATCTGGAGGAAACACTGTTTCTGAGAGCCAAGCCGATGAGGCATAGAAGACGGTGTATGTTATAATGCGGTAGACCAGATATAATGGCCTATTTCGCTGCACTCAGATCAGTTCAATCACTTTGCAGCAGAAGTCTTGGAGTCAAAGAAACCTGGCTTTCTATCTTGGCTCTTCAACTGCTGTGAGTTACTTGAGCATTTGGTCAAGCTCCCTGCACCTCACTTTGCTTTTTGGTAAACTGAGATAATAATGATTGAACATCCTAAGGGATCATTTTTGTAAAGCACTTAGCACACTGAATGGCACACGTAAGGGCTCTATACTGTTGTGATTTATAATAAGAAATATATCTGTGGTCTTTATTTCTGGCACAGAGCTCTTAAAACCTTTGGCATTTCCTAAGTAATGAAAGTCATAAGGGTGTCTTTTGTTAACTGGGTGACTTTTGGATCCCCCTTAAGAATGGGACTGGTTTCCAGGAAAACCAAGCTCTTCCGTGATTAAAGGGTTGGGACTTTCAGCCTCATGCCCACCTCCCACCTCCAGAGAGGAGAGAGGCTGGAGGTCGAATCATTTGGCAATGGCCAGTGAGTTAATCAACCATACCTATGCAACAACACCTCCATAAAAACCCAAAAGGTCTGTGTTTAGACCGTTCCTGGGTTGATGAACTTGCAGAGATTTGCAAGGAAGTGGTGTTCCTGGGGAGGGCATGGTAGATCGTCTCCCTTTCTCCATGCCTTGCCTTATGCATCTTTTATGTCTGAGTGCCCCTGGGGTATATTCTTTTATAGTAAACTGGTGATCCAGTATGTCAGTAAAATGTTTCTCTGAATTCTGGGAGCTGCTTTAGCAAATTAAGTGAACTGAAGGAGGGGGTCCTGAGAACCTCTTGTTTATAGCCAGTCTGCCAGGTAACAACATAGATTTGCAGCTGGCATCTATCTGGTGGGGGGTTGCTGGAGCCAGGTGGTCAGATGCACGAGTGACAGCCTGGGCTTGTGACAGGTGTCTGAAGTCGAGGAGGGCAGTCTTGTAGGAGTGAGCCCTTCCCACGCGGATCCTGCTTGCTCTCTGCAGGTGGATACTGTCAGAATTGAGTTGAATTCTCCTTGAACACCTTCTGGTGTCCCTGAACCATTTGTTGGTGTGATGGGAACCTTGCCTCCCCCCACCTTCCAACATTAAAATTGAGTCCAGGTACCCAAAAGAGCCTCAGAAATGGTGGTTATTATTATTGTGTTATTTTTGTATAGCAGAGAAGTAAAGTTTTACTGAATACCAAATCACAATTTAAAAGAAACATTAATGTTTGTAGAAAGATAGCCAGGCGAAGGACCTATTAACCAAATAAGACAAATAATTGTTGAGACAGTGGAATAATTTGCTGTGAATTAAACAGGAAGTGGACTGGTAAAGAAAAAAGGCATAACTGTTAGCTGCAAAGGTGAAGAGTTGTCATGTATGTCAAATGGGGAACAGGTCTGAGGTGGAAAAATCTAGATGTTTAGAAGATAAGCGCTCTTGGGGCACTTGGTGGCTCAGTCGGCTAAGCATCCGACTTCAGCTCAGGTCATGATCTCACGGTTTGAGTTCAAGCCCCACGTCGGGCTCTGTGGCGACAACTTAGAGTGTGGAGCCTGCTTCAGATTCTGTGTCTCCCCCTCTCTCTGCCCCTCCCATGCTCATGCTCTGTCTCTCAGTAATAAATAAACGTTAAAAAAAAAAGAAGATAAGCACTCTTGTGCATTAATGACTGGGAATTATAAATACGTACAAACCTTTGTACATTCTTACCCAGACCAGGCCCTGTTGGCTTGGGTCTGGTCACCACTGCCTTTTCGGATGGAACACACACTGCTCCTCTTTGTTCTTGCTCATCTTCAGCTTTGGTCTGAATCGCTTGGGGCAATAGTAAGGCCATCAGAGGTCAGTGCCTTAGACATTTGAAACTGTCATAAGGGCAGAGTGATTAGAGCCTTGGTCCTTTCACCAGCGACTTTTGTATCGGGTCTTCTATGTAGCGATGGTTTGGCAGGAGGTCCAGCGTGACTCGGGAAGACAGCACTGAGTGGTGGTCAAGAGGCTGGCTGAGTTTTCGTTCTCATGTTCACCACGAATAGAAGCTGAGAAAATTCCCTCTATTCTCTCACGCTCCAAGCTCCTTGTCTGTAGAAAGAAATGAAGAAAATGCAGGGGTCTCCTGTGAAAGAGCTGTTTTCATATAAGTCTTATGAGTTCACCTTATGTTCCTATGAGTAGCCGTGAAGGAGGAGAGCCTGGACCTCAAGTATGAATGTGCTGGTGCCAAGATTACCGGTGTCCTTAACGTGGCCCTCAGTGTAGTGTTATCACTTGTGATGGGGTGATGGACCATGAACACTGAATCTTATTCTTCAAATGCAAACCATGGGCCTGCCCATGCTCTATGGCCAGCCTGCTTCTTTCATAAGCCTGGCCCAAATGCGGCATTAATAAAGCACTCTGTGCGAAACTGACCAGGAGTCATTTCCTGGTAGTCGGGGGGCCCCCGATCACGTTAACCACTACACTCAACCAGTAAGCTGGTATGTAGGTATTGCATTCCTGTGTTGGGAACAGGTGCAGGTTCAAGGAGCTTGCAGAACAAAAACAAAGGCAAACACAAAAGCGAGAGAAGCATTACCAACCTCGAGCCTGGGGCTGGGAAGCCTCACTGTCAAATCCACGGCTTCTGTGTTTTTGGCCAAGTGAGTTTCATTGCTACAGGCAAGTAGCTAGATCAGTCTGCGGTCGGTGTGTGTGTCATTGCTGACCTGTCACGTTCGTGGGAGTGCAAGGGTGCAGAATGTGGATGAGGGGCTGACGGTGATTTTACACGTGCCAGATGGGAGCCTGTGATATGGTCTCCCCTGACGGTGGAAGCCACTGGCTTAGAATGTTGTTGAGCTGCAAAAGCATCTCCTCATTACTGTGTACAATTAATTACATGCCACCAGCTTATTGTTCGCTATAAATAGCCACACATTTGTCTTCATTTACATTTTAGAAGGCTTACTCTTTGCCCAACAAAGCCTCATTTTTCACAGGAGTGTGTTGGAGAGATCTCTAAGGGAGATATGTTAAAACCATGGTGAGTCTCTGGTATTTTAAAAACAGTAACTCCAGAGGGGCACCTGGGTGGCTCAGTTGGTTAAACCGCCGACTTCGGCTCAGGTCATGATCTCACAGTTTGTGGGTTCACGCCCCTCATCAGGCCCTGTGCTGACAGCCTGCTTCAGATTCAATCTCCCTCCTTCTCTACCCCTCCCGAATTCATGCTCTGTCTCTGTCTCTCTCTCTCAAAAATAAAAACATTAAAAAACCCAGTAATTTGATTATAAAGGGTTTCTTCTATTAAAAAAATTTTTTTAATGTTTATTTACTTTTGAGCGACAGAGAGAGAGAGAGACAGAGTGCGAGCTGGAGAGGGGCAGAGAGAGAGGGAGACACGGAATCTGAAGCCGGCTTCAGGCTCTGAGCTGTGGGCTCCAACCCACAAGCCGTGAGCTCATGACCTGAGCCAAATTTGGCACTTAACTGATTGAGCCACCCAGCTGCTCTGGGTTTCTTCTATTTTTAATTATTAGGAATCTCTTTTATTTCTTGTCTCCATCAAGCATACCATGTTTTGAAAAGTATTCTCTATCAAACACTTTATTCCCATTTTAATTAATAACAGCAGCCACAATTCGTAAGTTCTAATCAGGTAATAAACTTGTAGTTAAGAAAGAAAAAAAGAGTGATGTTTTAGTTAGGCTTTTGCTGAATTTTTTAAAAAACTTTTTTTAATGTACATTTATTTTTGAGACGAGAGACAGAGCAGGAGCAGGGGAGGGGCAGAGAGAGAGGGAGACACAGAATCCGAAGCAGGCTCCAGGCTCTGAGCTGTTAGCAGAGAGCCCGATGTGGGGCTCGAACCCGCAAACCGTGAGATCATGACCTGAGCCGAAGTCAGACGCTTAACTGACGGAGCCACCCAGGCGCCCCTTTTGTTGACTTTTTAAAGATGGTAAGTGTAATTTGCATTAATTCTTCTTTTAAAAAAATGAAAAACAACTCTCCAGCTTTTATTAATGGCTTCCTGGGCACAGGAGTCCAGGCACCTTAGACCAGGCAACTCTGAATTGTCATAATTCTAGCATTACATAGATGTTATTTAATAATGATGTTCATTACACTTATAATTTATATTTTTATATAAGAATTTTCTTCTGTTATCTTATTTAAATCATCAGAGTAATTCCCTCGGGTAACTTTTTAAAAATTTTGTGTGTTTGTTTATTTAGAGAGTGTAAATGGGGTAAGGGAGGAGAGAGAGGGAGGGAGATAATCCCATGCAGGTTCCACGCTGTCAACACAGAGCCCAATGTAGGGCTCAAACTCACAAACTGTGAGATCATGGCCTGAGCGGAGATCAAGAGTAGGCCACTTAACGGACTGAGCCACCCAGGTGCCCCAAAGAAAGGAATGAAAAACAGAGAAGAGAGATGCAGGAAAAGAAAGAATCGGAAGCTGGATAAGGAGACAAGAGAGTGGACCCTAGGGGCCAGGGGAGAGGAAGAGGGATTTTACTATACATTTAGGGAGGAGGGAAATGTGGAAGAATCAGACCTACCAGCAAAATGGAAGTCAGTGGGAATGCACGCGCGCGCACACACACACACACACACACATATACACACATACACACACACATACACATATACACACACACACACACATACACACACTTCAAAAGCGCCTAAAATGTATACATCAAAATTCTCATTTTTTAAAAAACAGAAAGCCTTACTTTGTATTGCTTCATTGAATACGTCACACACTATACAATTCACTTAAAGTCTACCGTTCGGTCCTCAAAGACCTCTTACCCACAAGTGCTTAGTCCCATTGCCCTCCCTGCCCCAGCACTAATCTACTTTCTCTCTACATTTGCCTATTCTGGACGCTTCCTCTGAATGCATTCACACAGTACATGGTATTCTGTGATGCACTTCTTTTTTTTCCCTTCCACTTTACTGACATGCATATACATTGTAAAATGATTACCACAATCAAGATCAAGTTTATTAGCATATCTACCACCTCACAGAGTTAAGGGGTGTGTGTGTGTGTGTGTGTGTGTGTGTGTGTGTGTATGGCGGGAACATTTAAATCAACTCTTGTAGCACATGTCAAGTATATGATACCGTATTATTAACTATAGTTACCACACTCTTCATTAGATTTCCAGAACAACCCTTAGTTGATAAATCAATGGAAGCGATTGTCCAATAGTATCATTAGGGATAAAATTTCGTGATGAGAAGATTATGGGAATTATATCATCCAGTGGAAAAGAAGTGTTAGATATTTGTCTTTCTCTGACTGACAAATATCATGTAACTTCACTCATATGTGGAATTTAAGATACAAAACAGGTGAACATAAGGCAAGGGAAGCAAAAATAATATAAAAACAAGGAGCAGGACGAAAACGTAACAGACTCAAATATGGAGAACAAACAGGGTTACTGGAGAGGTGGTGGGAGGCGGGATGGGCTAAGTGGGTAAGGGGCATTAAGGAATCTACTCTTAAAATCCTCGTTGCACTATATGCTAACTAACTTGGATGTAAATTTTAAAAAATCAAATAAAATTTTTAAAAAAAGTGTTAGAAGCTGTGCAACTCTGTGTTTATGATTTGTCTTGTTTTAAGAAATCCTACCAAGGAAAATGAAATGTGTCAAGCTGGTAGAGTAAGAAGAATCTTTATATTCCAAAATTATTCTTTTTTCAGCAAAGTATGTTTGGTGGGTATCTTTTAAAGTATGCATGCTTAGTAAATTTCCGTGTGAACCGTGATCAATCAGAAATAAGACATCTGTGAGAATGTGTGATTAAGTAATGTCATTCAGTACAGAGGTATTACCCAACATACAAAGTAATTGGGTGTGTTTTAGGAATCTATTTTATCACGTTAAAGAAAAGTATCTCTGCTTTTCCCAAGTTGTGTCATTTACAGTTAGCAACATATGTTTCCTTTCAAAGTTAAATCAAGTGGTACTATATGAGATGGGCTCTTGGACTGTGTGGTGTTATATCCTATCAGTGGTGCAGGAAATCAAGTCTGGGCAATATTACTTAAAGTATATTCCTAACTCACACTATCTTCATGCTCAAATTTGCAGGCCTCTTCAACACAGATCCAAATATAAATATTTTTGTAAATGACTGAAGTACCTAATTCAATCACATTCAATTACATGGTCATGTATGAGTAATTCTCATTCTGATAATTATATATGAGTAATCATGATATTCAGAATCATAGTGTGGTTAACTATCTAAATTAGATAGAAAGAAATGTCTATTTTGGAGGGCGTAGAACAAGTTTCATTTAGCACGGAAAGGTCAGGCTGAAGAAATTTTAAATGGCACCTCCAAAAACTGCTTTTATTGCCAAAAGACAGCAAAAAATGCATTTCTCCATGTACTTTTGAATGTGAAAAAGGAAATCAAAGAAGCAAATTTCAGTTTCATCTTTTATCTTTTAGCTGAATGTCGCTGATCAGCACGAGTCTTTGCCAAAATGTCTTCATTAATAGCTTTGTAAACTGTCACTTATTCCAAAGTTAGCATGGTTGTCGAGATGGTAGAATGATATGTTTACTTTCTTTTTGAATGGTTTCACTTTCCCTGTCTAGTTCCCAGAGATGCCTTTTGAGATTTCTGCCTTTTGTTTTGCTGAGCTAGAAAACAAAAAGTCACCTGAAGACTTGTTTTGAGATTGGTCTTCTGTGCAAACAGTTACAACTGTGAGAAGTGGTTTGTTCAAGGAGTCCACAGTAGTTCACAGACACCTGTGAATGTCTTATCTCGTAGCTAAGTAGAGAAGGAAACCCAGGAAACCCTTCATTCACTGGCCGTGTCGGTCTTTTTAGCCTAGTTTCTTTCGGCCTGAACAGAACTAGGAATAGTATCATTTATGCCTACGGTTTCAAAAACACAATAGGACAGGGAGAGCCTGTAGCCACAGTTTGCTAGACTACCACAAGATGGGGCTAAATTGTAAGTAAGCCGGCTAATTTGGGGCTCTATGGGAGCCAGGAGTTACCTAGTCTTATTTTTGCCCTTGTTGGAGCTGTTGGGAAGGGGGAATGAGTTTGTAACGATGTAATGCTTACAAATTTTAACTAGCAACGGAAATATTTTAAAACAACTCTGGAAGAAGTATTTCTTCTTCCTAAGTGATCTTCATTTTGGTGGATGCCTATAATTTTTCTCTTGCCAAGTAGTGAGTTTGAGTTCTTACAGTTACCATATAGATGCCCTGAATTATCGTACTGACTGTGTATCTTCATGTATAACCTAAAGTGTTGCTTCCGGAGAGAGTTTTACAGCATTCCTTAACCTACAGGAACTCTTCCTAGCCTTGGTTTCTTTCCCCAGTCCTGCTCCTTCGCTTTCCTCCCGCTCCTTTCCCATCCCTCCTCCTCCTCCTCCTCCTTCTTTTCTGTCTCCTTTTCCATCTGTCTCCCATTTTTACCAGATGACTAATATGCTAAGGATGTTTTTTCATTTCCTATATCTCCTCCCACCACTGTGAATGAGAAGCCTAAGCTACCCATGCTTAGACAGAACTGAAGGGATTTTCTGGATTGCAAAGAGCATGTATCCAAAGGATTTGGGGTCTGCTCTTATGTGTCCAATGTCGATGAAAATCAAATTATATGGATAATCATTCATTAATCAACTACCCATCGAACACCAACTCTGAACTAGGTATTATCCTGTGTATTAACTATCACTAGTTATTAAGTGTTCAGTATATATTATTTAATTATAGCTATTAAGTATACATTAAGTTAATAAGACAGACCTGAATTCTTTTATAATCAAGTTTTTGTAAATGTACAGATACATTTTCAGTTTGATGACTTCTGATGACTGTATTTACCTATAGGACCAACATTCAAGTCCAGATATAAGACATTTCATCACCCTAGAAAGTCTCCTCATGTCCCTTCTATCGATTTCAAGGCAGTTCCCCCTGAGCACCCCCTACCTGCAACACCCATCCTGATTTCTATCTCTATAGATTAATCTGGCTTCTTCCGGAACTCCATACGAATAGAATGCGCTTTTTTTTTTTTAATGTGTGACTTGTTTCACTCAGCGTAGCGTTTTCGAAGTTTATCCATGTTGTTGGGTGAGTCAATAATGTGATTTTTTCATTGTGAGTAATATTCTATTGTATAAATATACCTCAAATTGCTTGTCCATTTTACTATTGATGGATACTTCAGTTGCTTATCTTTGACTACCATGAATAAGGATGCTCTAACCATTCTTGTACACATTTTTTGCAGACATAGACTTTCATTTCTTTTGGATATATACCTAAAAATGGAATTGCTGGGTATATTTTTAACTCTACAAGAAATTGCCAAATAGCTTTCCAAGGTGTTTATACCATTTTACACTCCCGACAATAATAGAAGTTTCCAGTTACTCCACATCTCCAGCAACATTTAGTATAGCCAGTTGTAATTCGAAGCATGCTAGGGGTATGAAGTAGTATTTCATCGTGAAGATGTGCCCCTGCCTCAATTGTTAACAATGCTACCTTAGCCCTGGAGGGCATTGTGGGAAAACTTGGGAGGTCAGATGTGAAAAGAGGAATCTTGGAGAGAAAAAACAAAGTGGCATCGAGAAGAGACTTATGTGCTAAGAGGGGATAGGTGATCAGAGGCTTTCATTTTAAGCAGCTAAGTAAGTGAGATAAGAGCCATTTAAAAGTGCAAGTGGGGGGCGCCTGAGTGGCTCCGTCGGTTAAACACCCAACTTCAGCTCAGGTCATGATCTCGCCATCTGTGAGTTCAAGCCCCACATCAGGCTCTGTGCTGACAGCTCAGAGCCTGGAGTCTGTTGGGAGCCATTTTGGGCTCACAGGTTGAGACCCCTACCTGTGTGGAAAAGGTGGTTGAAGCAGTTATGAGCTGGCTGAATATTGGTGTGATTTGTGTAAATGTTAGGCTCCTATTATGTAAATTCACTCATTCACAAGCAAAGGACAAGCATTGGGAATTCTGTCCTTGCCGGATGGGTTGCCCTCCCCCATTGTAGTTGGAAGAATAGGTGGCATGACTCCTGACCTGTTTATAGATAATTAACACAGGCAGGCCTAGGTAACACCCTGTTCTCTCCCCTTGCCTTAAATTTGTATGCTAATTAACTTGAAAACAACTTGCAAGATTGAGGAAATCGCTGCTTTACTGATAAAAACACATTATTGTTCAAACTATGCTTACTGATGGGATGTCACTCATTGCTGTAATGTAACTCACTACTTTTAAATAAAGACACTGAGACCGGCAGGGGGGAGATGCGAGAATTGCCAGGGCTGCCTGCTTGGTCATCAGACTACATCTCTCTCGTGGCTCTCTCATTCCTTTCGCCTGACTGTCCATCCTTTGGGGACCCCTAGATTCGCCGGAATTGGACCCCGGCAGGAGTCAGTCTTCGGATTCTGTGTCTCCCTCTCTCTCTACCCCTCCCCCGCTCATGCTCTGACTTTCTCTCTCTCTCTCTCTCTCAAAAACAAATAAACATTAAAAAATTTTTTAAAAAGTGCAGTTGGGACCCTATACCTCAGGTATGTGGTGCATTTAGCTCTTTGCAGCCCAACTGGTAGTTTAAATTTTATGAAGTGTCCAAACGATGGTGGAATATTGGAATTACAAGAACCCAGAGCCTCTTCTTGGTCTTATTCTTATGGTACCTTAACCTGCTGCTCATACTCTGTTACAGTAATTCAACCCCCTTGTAGAAGACACGTCATCCTGAAGAGTTTCCTAATATTAAATACACTCTTCATACTTTGCCCTTTATCATTTATGGATGGGATGTTGTTTTGCAATCATCTTTAATCATAGCTGGGAAGGGGGCTCTCTGTAGATCATCTCATAGTAAGATAAATATAATGTATACTTAAAGGAGAATATAGAATTTATTGCTACTGTAGGTCATCAGAACATTTTGATGGACTTTTATTGGTCATAGATATGATGTAGCTAATATATTTAGATCTTGGCATTAAAAATATCACTCATCACGGTACTTACATTTCACGATCTCAGATGTTAAATTCTGAGTTTTAAAATGTGCCAACCAACTTTATAAAAAATAAACATTTATTTTGGGATAATTTTAGATTTATAGAAAAGTTATAAAGATAACACAAGGGTCCCATATACCTTTCGCCCGTATTTCCCTAATGTTAACAACTTACATAATCATGGTGCATTTGTTAAAACTAAGAGATTAACACTAATACATTACTGCTAATGAACTTCACCAGTTTTTCTACTAATGTTCTCTTTTTTTTGTTCCAGGATCCAATTCAGGATAATATATTGTACTTAGTTGTCATGTATCCCTAGATCCGTGACAGTTTCTTAATCTTTTCTTATTTTTCATGATCTTGATAACTTTGAAAAGTCCTGGTCAAATATTCTATAGAATGTTCCTCAATTTGGGTTGTCTGATGCTTTTCACATGATTATATAGGGGTTATGGTTTGAGGTTATAAATAACAACAGAGGTAGAGTGTCCTTATTGTATCTTTTCAGAGATAGATGACATCAACATGATTGATCACTGGTGATGTTGAGCTTGGTCACTAGAACGAGGTGGTATCTGTCATATTTCCGCATGTGAAGTTATTGTTTCTCCTTTATCATTCTCTGGTCTTTGGAAGTGAGTCATTGAACTCAGTCCACGCTCAAGACATGTGTGCCTATGGTAGTGGTTGGGAGAGGATGGAGATAGTTTTGTCTCCTGAAGAGAGGGAATATCTACTTATGTTATTTGGAATTTTTCTGTAAAGAGATGTATTTTCTCTCTCTCTCTCTCTCTCTCTCTCTCTGTATCCATCCGTACATCCATGGGCTAAAGGATATTTATTTTATACTTTGAGTTATAGTCTACTAATACATTTTTTTTTCAAACGCATCTAGTATTGACCACTGGGAGCTATTTTAGGGTGGCTCTGGTGTTCTTTTGACATACATACCCACTATTTATTTATTTATTTATTTATTTATTTATTTATTTTTTATTTCCTTTTCAGTGGTTCTGTATTTTTTGGCACTGGAAGATAACTCTAGAGTCGTCTTGTTTTTTCCTTGCACCAGCCCTAGAATCAGCCCTTTCTCCAAGGATCTCTAGTTCCTTTATTGGATAGTTGTATTTAGAACACCAAGATCTGAGCAGTGAATGTACTTAGTGATACTGGGGTGTCATGACCTCCAGGCTCTATCTGAGGACAGAGCTAGGAAATATGTGCAAAGATACTAAAAAATGTATAAACACCTATCCATAATCAATCTATCATCTGTCTATTTTATCTATCTATCCATCCATCCATCCATCCATCCATCCATCCACCCACCCGTACATCCATCCATCTGACCATCAAAAACATGAGTTCATACTTAATGTCTCTGACTCTAATCAAGTGCCACAGAGTTTAGCCTAGACTCCTCCCCTTGCTATTTGTAATTTCTTTTTCTGA
The DNA here is from genome assembly GCA_030068075.1 of Paguma larvata. Taxonomy (NCBI): domain Eukaryota; kingdom Metazoa; phylum Chordata; class Mammalia; order Carnivora; family Viverridae; genus Paguma; species Paguma larvata. The sequence goes on along the minus strand of CM057831.1, from coordinate 936,782 downwards.
TAGTAAGAAACCTAGATCCTATTTATCTAGCATTTATTCACTTAATTTTTTCAATCCTAGTGGACATGTAAAGTAGTTTCAGAATGTTAACTGATACTCCTATTGGAAGCAAATTTACTAACTGGCATACTGTGTTTTTGCACAGTTCTTTTTGTTTTTAGTCTGATTTTCAGTAAAAACACTATTTTATTGTTATTTAGGTAAACACCTTTTACCCGTACTACCTTCAGTGAGGTCATTCATGCATTTTTATTATAAATAAATTCATTATGCCGATCATCTTTGTACCAAAAATGCTTATTCCTTTCTCTGTTGCTATTCTTTTGTTTAGTACTGTAAGTGTTATGGTAGATAGGAAACTTTTATATTTTCAAGAGATTTTAGTAGAGTAGCTGGATATGAATTTGAGGACTGACTCACATACTTAAAATTCTCTGTGAAATTTAGGTTGTAATACGGACTTTTTCTTCACAGAAGCAGAATGTTTCACAATGACTTGGGAAATACCTTGGATTGAATTACAGTAGGAAATGCCAATGTTATGAAAGTCTTGAGATGGATGGAAAATATATACCCTTTGTCAGATATTCCTCCTGTAGTATTTCTTTTGAAGGACCTGGGTTCTATGGACTTGACAAATCATTGATAGAGCATCGGACTAATTTTTCAAATAACAATTATATTTTGATGTTTACCTTTTCAAAATAGAATTTATTATTTTAAACATTTTTAATGTTTTCTTTATTTATTTTTTTTATTTTTGAGAGAGAGATCATGTGCAGGGGAGGGACAGAGAGAGAGGGAAGCAGAAGATCTGAGTGGGCTCCATACTGACAGCACAGAGTCCCATGTGGGTCTTGAACTCAGGAATTGTGAGATCATGACTTGAGCTGATGTTTGGATGCTCAAACAACTGAGCCACCCCGGTGCCCCAGAATTTATTACTTTTAATTTTGCTTCTCCTTTAAGATTTTAATCTGAAAACTACCCCTACCACAGTACTGGTTCCACTAATGCTTTAGACTATTCCTTTGATTATTTGCCATCTTTTATCTTTTTTTAGTGTTTCCGTATTAGACTATTTTTTCTTTAATAAGTCCTAATATTTTCACCACTAAAAAAATCTCGTAGAATAAAGCTATAAATGGAACCTGACTTTCATACTCCAATCTATTTTCCACTTTCCACCAACTACCAGTCTAGCTGGTTAAACCAGATTATAGTTTCCTGATCTTGCCCCAGCAATGCCTGCTTTCCTCCAGTTCTTTTTACTAATGTTGAGGTCTTTGAGACCTGTGTTTATTTTTTCTTCTCCTTTAATCATTAATTCTGAGTATCGGGGTGGGGGAGGTGTCTTATATCCTATCAGTTATTTTTTGTTGTTGTTGCTGCTTAATGTCTTATTTTTTCCTATGCGTTTCTCTATACTGTAGGGCTTTGTTCTTGTTTTTTGTTTTTTTCTCTTTCTTCTACAGATTCTTATCCTGCACACGTCCAATATCCTCTGCCATCCTGTGGTATTTAACTGGATACCCAAGACCTTTGTTTGTTGAATATCGCTTGTCAGAGTAGTTGGGGGATACACATTTGACCGTATAAAAAAGTTAGTAGTAGACCCCGCTGCCATGGTTAGCTATATCATCCTCCATTCCTAAAATTCTTTGACTTGACATTCTCCTAATTCTTTCTGGTCCTTTTTTGATCAGTTTTCCTCTTTCTTGTCTGAGAGCTGTTCTTAGAATTTGGTGTTGCTCAAATATTTTTGTTTCCATTTTCATGATAGTCTTTCTGTGTGTGCTATTGCTGATGTAACAAATTAACTACAAATGTAGTGCCTTAAACAGCAAAAATTCATTCTCTTGCAGTTCTGGAGGTCAGAAATCCAAAGTCAGTTTCCCTGGACTAAAGTCTAGGTATCATGAGGGCTTGTTCCTTCTGGGAGCTTTTAGGGAAAAACCCCTAAAAGAAACCTTGTCTCTTTCATCTTCCAGTTGCTACCTGTGTTCTTCAGCTTGTAGCCTCTTTCTCCGTTTTCAAAGTCTGGGTCACTCAAATCTGTGCTCCTGTCAGCACTTTGCTTTCTTTCCTAACTCTGATTCCTTCTACATTCTTACAAGAACCCTGTGATCGCATTGCATTTACCCAGATAATCCAGAATAATCGCCCCATCTCAAATTCCTTATCTTAATCACATCTACAAATTCCTTTTTGCCATTTAAAGTAACATAGTCATAAATTCCAGGAATTAGGCTATGGAGGTCATTGAACGGGACATTATTCAACATATCACACTTTTATCAATCTCCTTTATTCTTTGTTGTTTTTTTTTTAAGTTCGTTCGTTTTCGGTTCTTTTATTTTCTTTTTGAGAGAAAGAGAGAGATAGACAGAGAGAGAGAGAGAGATTGAGTCCCAAGCAGGCTTGATGCTGTCAGTGCAGAGCCTGATGTGGGGTCGATCTCACCAGCAGTGAGATCATGACCTGAGCCAAAATCAAGAATTGATTCTTAACCACCCAGGTGCCCCAAGTCTTCTTTATTCTTAGGGTTTTGACTAAACCCAAACGCTAATGATTTCCGTATCGGCATGTCCTACCCAGTTCCTTCTGCATTTAAGGTCCATATGTCGCACTGCTTGCTAGACATTTTCATCTGAATCTATTTCCAATTCAATTATAAGAAAGAGACCTTATCATCTTCACCAGACCGTGTCCTTTTCCTGTGTTCTTTATATCAGTTCATAGTCTCCAGAACTGTAACATGGGGTCATTCTTAAATCTCAGCCCTCTCTCAGTTCCTGTATTAAATCAGCTGCTGTGTCCTCCTACTTAGCTTCTCTACATTTGTCTAATCTTTCCCCTTTAATTCATCTTTATTTTCAATTATCATTTTCCTCATTTGCAAAATGGAGTGATAGTGTGTAATTCCTGTAAGCATTATTATGCCAACTTTACAGATAAAGAAATTGAAGCGTAGGGAGAGGAGGGCCTCTATGTATGGCTACCTAGTGAGAGAGTTGGGATTTAACCACGGATCCACTGTGAAACTCAGTTTAGACATCTTCATCTCCAAGAAAGATTTTAGACGTCCTTTTCTTCTAAGTTGTATTCGGTACTTCGTTGTATATCCTGTGTGATCTCTATTACTAAACCTACCAGTAAGAAATGTTTATCAGTTTGTGTATCTGTGTCTTCCAAAACCATATTGCTGGATCCTTGAAGAAAAATACTATGTTTTATACTCCTTTTTCTTTACAACAGCAAGTACAGCCCCTGACACAAAATATTACTCAATAAACGCTTGCAGATGAAGAAAAGAATTAGCAAATATACATTGGTTTTATTATTTTTCTCAATAAAACCAGAAACATTGTGCTTTCTGCATGAAGCCATTATCTCTAAGTCTTCAAGTAATAATCATAGCAGAGGTAATTACCACGCTGGATAAAAGACAACTTAATTCCATCCTCAATATGGATTCCTGTTTGTGTAAGGAATTGCTTTATACAAGATAATAAAAAGACAAATCATGAAATTAATGTTAAATACAAGAATGCTTTCATTACCCTTAAGAAAGTGTTTTCTACTTTTTTTCCTGGTTTAAGTAAGTTGCAAGTATAACGCAGAGCAAATGTAAAGAACCTGTATTCACATAATTTAAATTCCTCAGATCTAACTGATAGTAAAAGTGAAATCCTTTTCCCGTTTGTATCGATATCCATTCAAGCATGAATGCATCTATAGCTTGTTCCAAATTATCAATTTACATAACAGGAATATGTCTCTTTTGTAGCTCATGACTGGGTAGCAATACCTGACAAAAAAAGATTATTTTTCTTTGTGAAAAAAATGCATAGCTTTACTTTAGAACGTTGGAACTTGCCACAGTAGAATATCAACTTGTCACTGATGGCTGTATTCCAGTGCATTTGAGTGACAGTCCAACTTTGCCAGTGCTGAGGTTTACCGTGTGAAGAATATTATGATCTATTTTATAAATTGACACTATTGTTTTAGTGATTAATATTGACTTCCCTTTAAATCTGGCCAGAATGCACAGAAATTATGTCATTTTGTATAATAAGAAAAAGATACATATATATATTTTTTTGCTAATGGAAAACTACCAACAGAAAGCAAACAGCAAAAAGCAAAGGTGTTCATTTTTGAAATAGGACACCAAATAGAGCAGGAACAACTGAGGAAGAAATTCTGCTAAGATAACTGGAAATCAAGGACACTGAGAATCTATGACCTCATCGGTCTGGAGACAATTAATTTTATTATGCTCATTACATAACCTCCTGAAGAAACAACCACCATGTAAACTAAGACAAATGAAGGAGCCGTTGAGAGCTACGGATAGAGAACAAGTTGAACATTTTCCTTTGGTAGCTTTAATGCTATTTTGGCTTTGCAGATACTTTAGTTATCCTGTGAAAAGCACATTTTAGAAGCAATTAAGTGTGATATTTGGATGGGACATTTGCATTTAAACTCTAATGAAATCTTTGAGACACTTGTGAACAAAGTTGCAAACGGTGGTTATGGCCTTATAAAAATGGACAGTGTTTATGGGAAATTTGGGGGATGGCTCTTGTTTTCTTGTACAAAGTAGTGAACATGCTCAGTTCTGCTGTCTCTGAGTAAAGACCCTATTTGTTCATTAATGGGGCACCTGGGTGGCTCAGTCATTTCAGCATCTGACTCTTGATTTCGTCTCAGGTCATGATCTCAAGGTCATGGGATGGAGCCCTGCATCAGCCTCTGTGCTGAGTGTGGAGACTGTTTGAGATTCTCTCTCTCTAAAAAAAAAGGTCTGGTCATTTCAGATACCATATATTCACTCCTTTGTGGCCAATATTTGTTGTAGAATTGCATTTACGCTGATCCCACGATATCTGCCACCCCTCCCGTCAGTTATCCTGTAGTCATCTCAACTGATCAGTATTCACACAGCCATCCTCCTCTCTCTCTCCTCCTCCTCCCTGCCTCTAGAATGTCCAGGACCTGGCTGGTGGTGCTTCCAAAGTATAATTTGCACTGGCTCACCAACTGACAAGAAATTCCTGGAAGCCAATCTTTTCAGTTTGCGTGGATGAACATTCTCTTTTAGCTGATGATATCAAAGGCAGCTAGCTTGCAATGTTTCTCTGATAGAAAAGGGAAATGTATTAGATTGAATGCAAGAGCACAATGTATTTAGTATGAGTCAAGGTGGGATGATTTTCTTGACCATTCTGGCTTAGGATCCTTTTCACTGAGTCAAATGCATGACTGTCTTAGGGACACCAAGGGAAGGATTTTTGTGTCTGTCTGTTAAGTATAAGATATAACACTGACCCTAACACAGACATGGTAATTATTTGGTCTTTGGAGGGGTTCCATTTTTTTAAACAAGTGGTTTCTGTACAAGGTAACTATTCCTCCTACTGGTTTATTTATTTATTTATTTATTTATTTAAAAAAATTTTTTTAACGTTTATTTATTTTTGAGAGACATAGAGACAGAGTATGAGCAGGGGAAGGTCAAAGAGAGAGGGAGATACAGAATGTGAAGTAGGTTCCAGGCTCTGAGCCATCAGCACAGAGCCTGACGTGGGGGTCGAACTCACAGACCGTGAGATCATGACCTGAGCTGAAGTCGGCTGTTTAACCGACTGAGCCACCCAGGCACCCCCCTACTGGTTTATTAATGCCTGATGTGCTTTGAAAATTGGTCCTTTTAGACAATAGGAAAGCTGAAATGGGAAGGTGATGTACTTTATGGATTTGGATTATATTTTTGGATAACATCATAGGCAGATAATAAATAACAAGTGTGCCCCCAATTTGAATGAAATAAAAAATGGTTATGTGTGTGTGTGTGTGTGTGTGTGTGTGTGTGTGTGTGTGTACGGGGAAAGATCATGAAAAGACGACATATTATAGTTTTAATCATATGCAGTCAATTTCTTGGACACTGAGGCCGTTTTGCTGATTTATGTTCTTGGAAATAATGGGTTGTAGAGATGAATGGGTAGTTTTTCTTCACGTGTCTCACACAGTTTTAATGTCACTTGCCATGTCAAAAAATTAAAATAATTTTTTTTCAATGCTTGCCAGAGCAATTGGGATAGTAAGGCCTATCTCAATCTGGTCTTTGTTTTCTTATTACAATTCCCACAATCCCTCAGTATTTATTTGCTGACCCTGTTTGGGTCATGTGCACAGTATTTCTGAACACAACAAACCCTCTCCTATGTCCAGTTCATTCATTTACATCTTTTCATATATCACCCATTTTTGAAAGGCCCATTTGTCTCATTCCCTTCATGCTGAAGCAGAGTTCACCTTTCTTTTTTTCCCTAAAATATTATAACTTATTTTCCATAAAACAGCTAATCTGGTACTATTTTGTAGGGCCATTTAGGTATTGATAATATTTAAGTTTTCCTTAAGCTTTTTAGAGCATACATTCTCCAAAGGTGGGGACCATATTTTGTCTTCACAATGTCCACTGGCTTTGGCTTAATAATATACTTTTCAAATATGCATTGAGATGAAGGGACATGGATGAATTAACTTAGCTGTAATGGTCATGTTTAACTGGGTAAATGCGAGTCTATCATTACCACCTGAGAAAACAACCAAATAATATTCTTTACAAATAATGAGATAGACTTTTTTTTCCTTCCCCAAGGGAGTCTTTCTTCAAAACAGTCTTCGACTATAGAACTATGAAATTAGATTTTGCAGTGCTAAGAGCTCTCCCTGTGATTAACTATGTGCCATTGGACCATGGACAGGTCCCTCAATCTCTGAACGCCTTTGTTTCTCTCAACAAATGCCATTAAGTTCTTTCTTTCCCCTGCTTGGCGGTAGACGTCATAGGGAATAATGAACCCTACCTTTGCCTTCCCTTGTCTTATCAACAAAGACTATTTACCAAGACTTCAGGGTCAGTTTTTAAAGGAAAAAAACATTTAAAAATCTTTAAAAAGTTACTTTGTGAGATAATATTGTTCCCCTAAACTATTAGCATATACAACCTTTGGTAAAAAAGATTATATGTGTAAGAAATACCTAAAGCAAATATTTTATGTGTCTTTGCAAATTATTTTATTTCTTACTAGGTATTCAAAGCATTAGTTGATAGACAATGAGTTAGACTATTAAACATTTTTAAATCACAGAATAATGTACTGCATATTAATCATACTTAAGGTAATATTCTGTACGCAAATTTATTACATTAGAACATGACATTAAAATGCACAATTTTCATTTTACACTTGTAAGCTCTTAATGTCTATTTACTCAGTTAGAGTCTGTAATCAAGATAAAAGGCAAGCTTTTTGGAGAACTTTGGAAGGGCTGAGCAACCACGGCCATAGTTCCCAAGCTGCGCAGCAACAGATTCCTGGGATGCTGTCGTGAATGCACAGGGGAGCGGAGAGAGAGTTTAAAAACCCGACGGAAATACGCTTATATTTAAGATCTCTTGAAAACGGACCAGACTATTAGCTTGAAGTAGTTTATGGTCTTAATACTGGATTGCGCTACGTTAGTTAGATCACTTCATACATTTGTGAAGCTGGGTTTTTGGGAAGTTGCTTCCTTAAAAAAGCGAAAGCACAGGAAAATCGGTGTGGGACAGGGCACGAAGGCGGCATCATCGTCTCATCGCCGGGTTTGAGAAGCTGTGCGGCACTCCATCTCATTTATTAGTTAGTTTAAATAATTAATTAAATAATTACAATTACCTAAGAAGTATTTTTTGTTCGTGTTACATGTTTTAAGTGCTACCAAGTTAAGATGTGAATGCTTATTAAGTTGTTTGGGTGCAGCTACCTTATAAGTTGAATTCTTGGGTATTTATTTTGGTCTAGGGCACTATTAAAATGACTTAGAAAACCTGAAAACCAAGAAAATTTGAGACTTTTATTCTCTGAGATAAAAGTGCAAAGACTTTTGGATTGAGCAGGGAAAATGTCCAGGTTTTGTCTGTATAAACTGGACAGGGATACAGAGTCACTTGTGGGGGTCTTAGGGCAGAGGGGGTATGCTTTGGAATTACTGTCTACACAGTTATGTGGTGCTTGTTTGGAAACAAAGATTTCTCTGTATTTGGCCGTGATAAGACCTTATTGTGAATTAGAGAAATGGGACATTTTCTAGTTCACCGTGGTGGAATGGATCCCCGTCTGCTTTGGTCCACCAAAAAGAGGAATTAATGCGTATTTTGCTCACCTAAGGAGAACTGCCAGGAATGAGTAAATATATGTTTTATTTAAAAAGTTTCACATCTTTTGGTGGGGAAATGTTTTAGTATTATTTTAACACTATTTTTTATGCTTGAAGTCATCTGTTCATTGCTGAGGTCACTCATTTAAAAATCAACCTTGAAATGTCCTCCAGAAATGAGTATAAATTGTGATTTCTTAATTTCTTAAACAGTTTGTTCCTATTAATTATTTTAAAAGATCTAAGTACATTGCCCTTGCCATTTAACCATTGATAGTGATATTTTGCAACTATTTACTTTATATCTTGTGACAAGGGCACAGCATTTCATTCTTCATGCTGACACTTTTAAGAATTCTGATATTTATATAAAAATTGGATTTTAAAAGAATAGATTCTTTGTTTTAAGATAATGATTAAATAACATTGCATAATCATGACAAATAGGGCATATTTAAGTAAATGTCTATTAACATTAACGAGGTTATATCAAGATACTCTTACTGATAATTCATACTTATTATTGCTAGCTGTCAAGCTTAATAAGTTGCAGACAGGAAGATATGATTCCTTTCTATAATATAATAAAGGAGACCGAAGAATTAGCTTATGGAAAGACAGGGAGATGGTGAGCGTCTAACCAAATACAATTGAGATGAAATTTTTTTTTTATCCACTTAATCCTGTGGACCGTGTTCACTGCAGCTTTGGAGAAGGAGAAGATCTTAGGCATTTATGGAAGGAATTGGCAGAGGAATTGCATTCTCAGAATGGATATGGTGGGGAGGAAGAAGAGAAGATGACCTTACGATGTGTGAGGGGAAAGTTTTCGAGGCATAGGATGTGTCTGGAGTGAAAGTGAGTAACTACACAAGTAGAAACATTATCAAAGGGGGTTGATCATAGCCTGGAGATTCTAATTGAGACGTGAGGGGTCTGGCCCCAGAGAGGTTAAGTGAACTTGCTTGTGGTCACACGGCTAGTTCTTAGCAGAGCAGCTTCTAGAATGTGGAGTTGCTGCACCCATTGGTGGTTTTCCATGACATTTTGTGCCAGGGAATAATTCCAACATGTTAATTGTGTATGCAGTATTTATTTGTAATGCAATAAACCACTCACATTCTGACTTTAATGCATCAGATTTGTTTTTCTCTGTGTTTTTAGGACATTTGAGGACAGTTACTAGAGACAGTCAGGAAACGTGTTTCAGTGGCGAAAGCACAGGCTTAGGAGTCAGGGCTGGAATTATGACTAATATTTACCAGCTCCGTGACCCTGGGGAAGACATTTAAAGTCTCCGTGCAAGAATTTTCATATCTGGGAGCGCCTGGGTGGCTCAGTCGTTTAAGTGTCCAGCTCTTGGTTTTGGCTCAGGTCATGATCTCGTGGTTTGTGAATTTGGGTCCCGCATCGGGCTTTGCCCTGGCAGTGCAGAGCCTGCTTGGGATTCTGTCTCTCTTCTCCCGTCCTTTGATCAGGTTCTGTCTCTCTCTCTCTCTCAAAATAAACTAAAAAAAAAAAAAAGAATTTTTATTTTTGTAAAATTGTGATAATACGTCCTAGCGTGACCCTGAAAAAAATTAAATGAAGCTAATGAACAGATTCTGAGCCTTGATAGGTTCTCAACAAATGTTAATTCACCTTTGCTTACATGGATCTGGAAAGCAAAGGTTTGGAAATAATTTGGAAGGTAGAGGTATGGGTACAAGATGGGAAGAGAGATTTAGGAAAATTATTAAAGATTACAGTGGACCACAATAGAATCATTAAAGAGAAAATATTGTTCTTATTAGACCTATAAGGACAATATTGTGGTCTACAGAAACATGTAGGCAAGGGCACGATAATTTTAAAATATAGTCTTCGCTTAGTATCTGACAAACAATCCCAACTAAAGTAAAGTGTGCAGAGAGCTAATAATGCTGAAGACACAGAGGCTTGGAGTTAGAGGAGGTGTTGGCTTACAGGGTCTTTCCTTAGCAGAGGACAGATTTCTGCAGTGCATGATGGAGAACGCAGAACTACTTAGCCGGTTAGGAAAGAGAGCGTTGTCTGCCAGAGGCACCAGAAGACTCGGGTTTCTTTCCCCTTTCTTGCTTGCTTGGATATGGTAGCATCAAATAGAAGCATCCATCCCAGTCATAACTCATGAGTACCTTTCTGGTACAAATTCTACCAAGTGTTGCCTTAATTTTTTATTTGCCTTCTACCTCCCCAGCCCTCACCCCTCACCCTGGCTTTTCTTGTTTTGAGTAGCAAGTGCTTTATCCCTTTGGGATGGTTTCATGATGAAACAGAACTCTAGGATGATGGATTGCACTGTCTTCTGTGTGTCTGTATATGAACAATGCAGATGGTTCTTCTCAATTCGATATTATCCTTAATATTTAGTTTTACTTATAAAACTACACAAAACTATGAAGCATAGTATCTCCACTCTTACTTGTTCACAAACTTGCACCAAGAAAGTATGTTTGCCCTCTTTTAACAAGGAGAATATAAGAAAATGGGAGGTACAGACAGATCTCATTCAGGGAGATCTGTACCTAGGGTTAAAACTATAGGGAAAGGAGTGTGTGTGTGTGTGTGTGTGTGTGTGTGTGTGTGTGTGTGTGTATAATTTTCTAGGTTAGGGATCAGAAAAGCTTGCCCTAGTTAAAAATTCACGAGCGACTATATTTCATTAGAGAACTTGCTTTAATGTTACATGTACAGTTCCTGTGAGATGCCAGATTTATGTAAAGACCGACTCCAGGAAGAGATTTCCTCAGACTTCTGATATCAGGCAAGAGGCCTGCTCCAGGGAACACTTATGCAGATGTTACAGGTTTTCTTGCTGGAGACTTAGCTGGATGGAAAGAAATTAGGAAAGACTTTGAAGTTCTGAAATGCAAAGAATTTGGGGAGTGAGGGCTGATTGTAGTTTTTATTTGAATTTGACAGATGTGACTTAAAATTTTTTTAAATGTTTATTCATTTTTTTTGAGAGAGAGAGAGAGAGAGAGAGGGAGAGAGCGAGCGCACCAGTGGGGGAGGGACAGAGAGAGCGGGATACACTGAATCTGAAACAGGCTCTAGGCTCTGAGCTGTCGGCACAGAGCCCGACACAGAGCTTGAATTCAGAACCGTAAGGTCATGACCTGAGCAGTAGTCTTACGCTTATCTGCTTAACCAACTGAGCCATCCAGGCGCCCCCAGATGTGACTTTTTAACACTACTTGTCTGGGAAGGATTAACATCAAATTAAGTGCAAACTGTAAGTGAAAGGAGTTTATAAACAGCGATGTTGTATTTGAAGGTAAGGCATACACAATAGTTTTATGTTTAAAGGGGGAAGGGTCACTGTCTTAATTAAGGTGGAGAATCTGCTTGCTTTTAAAAAATATTTTGGAGCATTCCTTCTTTTTTTAGATTGCGGTACAATTGGTATATAACCTTTTTTGTTTCAGGGGTGCAGGCTAATAATTTGATTTTTGTGTGTGCTACAAAGTGATCAGCAGAATACATCTAGTTACCATCCATCACCATGCGACTGACCCCTTCACCCTTTTTATCCACTTCCACCCGCCTCCCTCTCTGATAACCTCCAATCTGTCCTCTGTATCTATGAGATTTGTCTTGTTTTTCCTTTGTTTTGTGTTTTAGATTTCATGTATAAGTGGAATGATAGAGTATTTCTCTTTCTCTGTTGGAATTATATCACTTGGCATAATATCATCAAGGGCCATCCATGTTGTTGCAAATGGCAAGATTTCATTACTTTTTATGGCTGAGTAATATTCAACTATATATCTGTCTATATCTATATCTGCATATCACATATTCTTTATCCACTCATCCTTTATTGGACACTTGGGTAGCTTCCATATCTTGGCCATTGTAAACAACACTGCAATGAACATAGGGGTGTATGTATTTTTTGTTGTTGTTGGATAAATAGCCAGAAGTGGGTTAGCTGGATCATATGGTAGTTCTACTTCTGGTTTTTTTGAGGAACCTCCATACCTTTTTCCACAGTGGCTGCGCCATTTTGCATTGCCACCACCAGTGTACAAGGGTTCTCTTTCTCCACATCCTCCCCAACACCTGTTGTTTCTTGTCTTCTTTGATAATAGTTGTCCACAATAACAGGTGTGAGGAGATAACTCACTGTGGTTTTGATTTGCATTTTCATGATGATGAGTAATGTTGAGCCTCTTTCAGGTGTCTGTTGCCTATCTTGATGCCTTCTTTGGGAAAATGTTTCTTTAGGTCCTCCACCCATTGTTTAAATGGATTTTTTGGGGGGGTATTAGATATTAATCCCTTAGTAGATATATAATTTACAGATTTTTTTTCCCATTTAGTAGGTTGCCTTTTCATTTTGTTGATGGCTGTCCAGTTTTCCCAAAACCATTTAAGTGTCCATTCCCCATTGTGTATTCTTGGCTTTTCTGTCATAAATTAATTGACCAAGAGAATCTGCTTTCTTAAGCAGTGTCTTCCAATGCTTGATCAATCCGAAATGAGTCCTCAGGTGCCCTCACCAGCCTCATAAACAAACCAAGTATATTCTTGTATTTTCCTTTTCCAATGGGAAACGATGATTTAAGGAATTTATTGAAGCATGGTATATCTGGCAAGACTGGATTTGTGGGCTTGAGTGTGTGCAAGTTTCTTTTCTTAAAATCAGAGCACAAACTCTCATTTTCAGTGGACTACTTTTCTGAAGTGTTTGGTTTCCTTATACTAGGCCTAAGCCTTATAATTTTTTTTATGAGAATAGGTTCTGTTTCCCGCAAAAATGTTAATTCAGCTGCAGAACACAGCATTCTTCCTATTGAAAGTTTTTGAACCCTACTCCTGAACAGAAATACAAAGGAAACTGTTGAAAGTCATGGAGATGATCTATTGTCTATATTTAGGCTTCCATTTGTTTATAGTTTAAAGATGAGTGGGAAAATCATGATGAAAGGCAGGGTAATTTATACAGAGAATCCTAAGACCACTTCATCTGGCTGGGTTCTGTAAAGAGTCTTTGATTCACACGGTTCACAGAAAGCGGAAGTGTTCCAGTGGTTCAGAGTTCTTTCTGGCAATGAACTTTTAGTGTAAACAGGAAGGCTTTTTAGGCCTCTTGTGCATTTTAGAAACAGATGATACTCGTTGCTTTGCCCCCAGTCATTTTCACTTGGAGACAGGAGTTGCAATGTTTAGTAAAAGTTCTGGTTTTGAGTTCAGTGAACAGGTATTGCCCTTACTGTTAAAAACCTCGAGTATGTGCCTGCGCTCGCTCAAAACAGTACGTCGTTAAAAGAGTGAAGAGCATAGCTATTTAGCATCCTTAACGGAAGCTCTAAGATCCTGTGACTCTGAAGAACTGGCCAATTATATCATTACTACTAAAGAATTAAGAACCACAACTTGGCCTACACAGCAAGATGAGTAAAAAGTTTATCCAAAGTTGGAATAATGTAGTTTTCAAAGGCATCATCTGCTGTATTTCAGGGGTAAAACTAGGGCCAGAGAAACTTTGTAGCTAAACTGATGACTATTCTTTATGATAAAAAGAATAATTTGTGTCTCATTTCCAGTGGAAACAAATATACATAGAATTAAATGAAGTGAAAGGAAAATCAACATGATCAAATTAAAAATAGTAATAATAATAATTATAATTATATATAATAATTATAATACCCATTTTTTTAAGTTTTAAAATTTATATTTATTTTGAGAGAGAGAGCATTCTAGGCAGGAGGAGCAGAGAGAGAGAGAGAGAGAGAGAGAGAGAGAGAATCCCAAGCAGGCTCCAAACTGTCAGTGCAGAGCCCAGTGCAGGGCTTGATCTCACGATTTCACCAACCTTGAGATCGTGCCCTGTGCAGAAATCAAGAGTCAGAGGCCTAACTGACTGAGCCACCCAGGCCACGTATTATTCTTTTAAAAGAGTGGCCTGAATTTCCTGTACTAAGAGAACCTATGCAGTTAGCAACTTATTCAGCAGGTTGAGAAAGAATACATATATTTTTGAAGGTAGCATGTTGAGAGTAAGCACTTTTTATAACTTTAACGTCCATTTAAAATCTGAGAATAAGGGATGTCTCTGAGTTAACTGAGTGGGTTTTTCCAAAATATAAAAGGAGACCTCAAACAGCATTTATATTTATTTAGATCCTCATAAACAACTGAGAAGATTTAGAGTTAAAAGCAAATTGGGGTTGGGCATATAGCAAAGGTGTTTTGTTTTGTTTTGTCGTGTGTGTGTGTGTGTGTGTGTGTGTGTGTGTGTGTGTGTTTCAGTCCACACATAGCCCACAAATTCATCTGACTTCACCTTGGAAGGACCAGTCCTTTAAAAAAAACACCACCACCAAAAGTGCTTTAGCATGTGTGTCCTTGAGGAGCTAAAGCTAGAGCCCCTGAACTTTTCTTTCCAGGGGAGTGGAGAAGAAGGTGGGGAGCGTGCTCACCTGCTCTGCCCTACGGAGAAGCACAGCCCGGGTCCCCTCTTTTGGTGACACTCTTTTTTGCCTTTTCTTCCCATCCCTTCCCGAATGTCCGACCAAGTCTGAGGCTTTTCAGGAGCTAATAAGCAGGCGTCGTGGGGCCATGCGCTGAGGCCGGCCGCTGGCTTGCCACGAGGCTAGCTTTGGAACTAAGCAGCTCCACCGCAAACTCGCGGCAAGAGATGTGCTTGCGCCCTGGCGGGTCTGTTCTTGGGCTTTGAAAGGCCTTTCTCCCCATCCTCAGCTTTCGAGCAGCATGCCAAGTGCACACAGGTCGCAGGTTTGGCGCAAAGAGCAGGGAGACTGCAGGGCCTGGAACCACTCTCTGGTGTCCCCCCCCCGGTCGGGTCCTAGGTAGTGGAGTGTGCAGAGGAACTGTCCCCCGGTGCGCGACGCTGGCCCGCGCGGCGGCAGGTGGCAGGCGGAGCTGTCCAGCACTAGTGCGGAGCGGGCAGGAGCCCGGAGCCCCGCGCGCGCAGCCCCGCGGACGCGCAGCAACAGGGCTCTCGGCTGGCAGACGCTGTCCTCGTTCGCTGCCTCCCGGCCCTGGGCTTGGTCCGAGACCCCGCGGCCTCGACCGAGGCGAGCACTCCACCCCTCGAGCTGCCCTAGAGGGCCGGGTGCCAGCACGTTGCCCCTTCCCTCCCTTTAGAAGCGTCTCCTCTGGAGCTGGCGGGCGGCGCCGATCGGCCTTTCCGCTTTGGCTCAGAACTTGAATAAACTCGGAGGAAGGCAGGGAAAGGACGCCTCTGGACCCCCCGCACCCCCACTTGCCGCTCGCAGGCTGCCCTAGGTGCCTCGACAGGGACGTCTCCCGCGCTCGGCCCCGCGCCCCTCTCCCGCTCCGCGCCCCGCGTGGCCGGTCAGCTCCAGGGCTGGCTCCCCCGGGGAAGAGGGCCGGGGGCGCTGGGGGTCGGGGCCCCGCGGTCAGATCCGGGCCGCCAAGCGCTCCTCCTTGGAGGAGGGGAGGGTGGGAGCGGGGAGGGCGCACAGAGGACAGCGACCAAGTGTCCTCGTTGCTCCTGAAACGTGGCGGCGGGCGAGGCAGGGACTCGCAACGAGTATGATGGCGACACGTGATACCGGCGGAGGGAGCGCACGGGGGAGGGGGGGTGATAAAGGGAGAAGGAGGGAGGCGGGCGGCGAGAGGCGGGCGGAGAGAGGGGAAGGGGGGCGCGATCGGCGCGCGGGCGGCAGAAGCGCAGCCTCCCGGACCGCTCGGGGCCGCAGCCCCGCCGCCCCGCCGCCCGCCGCCCGCTCTCTCGCAGCCTCCCAGCGAGCGGGAGCGGGAGCGCGGCGCACCGCCAGGCGGCCGGGAGAGCGCAGAGGCGGCGCGGCGCGAGCAGCGGCGGAGGCGGCGGCGGCCCCCTAGCGCAGCCCGGCGTCTCCGCCGCGCCCGGGCCCCAAGTTCCCGCCATGAGCGGCCGCCCGCGCGGGCTCCGCGGCTCCGGGGACTCCCGCCCGGCCGGGCGCGCCCGCACGGCCCCGCGGCCCCGACGCGCCTAACGCCGCCGCCCGCCGGTCCCGCCGCCGCCGCCGCCACCGCGGCCGCCGCCCGCGTCCCCGCCGCCGCCTCGGCCGCTGCAGCGCCTCCCGCAGCATGTCTCGGAGGAAGATCTCGTCCGAGTCCTTCAGCTCCCTGGGCTCCGACTACCTGGAGACCAGCCCCGAGGACGAGGGCGAGTGCCCCCTGTCCCGGCTCTGCTGGAACGGCAGCCGGAGCCCGCCCGGGCCGCCCGAGCCCCGCGCGGCCGCCGCCGTCGCCCCGGCCCCGGCCGCCGCCTCCTCCTCCTCCTCCTCCTCCGCCGCCGCCGCCGCCGCTGCCACGGCCGGGGCCCGGAGGGCGCAGCGCCGGAGGCGGGTCAACCTGGACTCGCTGGGCGAGAGCATCAGCCGCCTGACGGCGCCCTCGGTGAGCTGGGGGCGGAGGACCCGGGTCGGGAAAGTTGGCTCCGGGAGAGCGGGGGCGTGCGCGCCGAGCCCGGCCGCTGGGGGGCGAGCCGGCCGCCGTCCCCGGGCCTCCCGGGACCCCTGCGCCCGGCCGGAGGGGGGCGCCAGCGCGCGCGGCGGCGGGGACAGGCTTCGCCCCTGGGGTGTCCGGGTTGTGGCGGGGGGAGGGGCTGGCCGGGACGCCCACTCCGAGCCCTGCACCCCTGCTCGGTCTCGGTCACCCCGGCGCCCCTTTCACACCCACCTGTTCTTCCCCCAAACTTTCCCAGGCCGCGTGTCGTGCAGCTCCCCTTTCCCGGTCTTCCCTCGCCGTTCCCCACGATCCCAAAGGAGCCCCTGCCTCTTCCAGGAAACTCTTCCTCTCTCTTTTCCCACACTCTCTTGGTTTCAGCGTGACCTTCTCTGACTCTCTGAATTCCACAGGCTTTCTGCCTTCTGGGT
Source organism: Paguma larvata (assembly GCA_030068075.1). Taxonomy (NCBI): domain Eukaryota; kingdom Metazoa; phylum Chordata; class Mammalia; order Carnivora; family Viverridae; genus Paguma; species Paguma larvata. Next base: position 919,680 of record CM057831.1, on the reverse strand, counting down.
CGCATCCCTTTTCTCAAGAATTTCAGGAACTGGCTGTCAAGATAGTTTTCTGTATTGCCTTCTAATGACCTCTTGTTTTCTCCCCACCCTCCGCCTTTTTCTTTTTCTTTTCTTCTTATTCCTCGAGCATTTACTGGCTCAACTTTATTCTCCGGGGGAGCCTGGTGTCTGCTTTTCTAAACCTCTCTGGTGTTTCTTGCACCCCTACCTCATCCTTCACTCCCTCTTCCCTGGAGTCTTCAGTGCTTTCTCTCTCATTTGGTCGTCGCTACCCTTTACACTGATCTGTTGAGTTAATAAATGCCTTCCTAGCCGTCTCTAAACTTAGGCTCACCCGAGATGTCTGTATCAGCAGTTCTAGGCATGCTCCGGACTCCTCCACGTTTTAGACATTTGTCCAGCGCCCTTCTGCCTCATTCCTGCTCAGGCTGTTCAGCTACCGTTGACTTTTACCGACCGCAGGAGTGCCAGACCTCTGTTTAAGCTTTGCTGTAACAGATGAGCTCTGTTTTGAAGGAATCCGCTCTACTGCAGCCGGAATCCTAGGGAGATTCAGTGTCAAACCTCCTGAGAAACCTTTTATTGTCATCTTGGTCTTGGGTACAGGGGCTTCCACTCGGGACAGAACTTTAACCTTTGCACCCCTGGGACTCTTCTTCCTTTTCTCAAAATATCTGAAATGAATCCGAACACCCATCTTACTTGACTGCTCTAGAATCTCCCTTGTGAAAGTCCTCTTGCAGGTGAGGATAGGAGGCACCTGTGAAGGAGTGGGATCAGCAGGGACAGGGTTAATACCAGGCGGTCCTACAAATATTCCTCTGGCCCTTGCATTAGTGAAGAAGGACCTTCTTTTATTTGAGCAATAAAACTCTCTGACACTACTCTTCAGTCATCTTCCTTTTCTTGTGTATTTTCCCTTCAATTTCCCTTTTGTCCACATCTTTCATTCCTAACCACAAACAAAACTCAGAATCGGTTGGCTACTGTTTGCTATTCTTTCCTGCAAATATTTTCCAAGATGCAGAACCTTAGGAAATATTTGATGTTGCACATTGTTGAACTTATAAGCCTTTATGAAAGGAGGCCGGTAGTCCCGTAGGTCTGTAGTTTTGTGTTAGTATCTAAAGCAACATTTGTGCCATGTAGCAATCAGTACGACAGATTCATATGTGATGCAGTGATTTTACTAAAGGAAATGACTAGTTTTGGGGAGTCGTTTTTCTAATCTTGGAGTTTTCTTTTTGCCTTCGAATCAGAATTTACAAATCTCTAAAAAGTCATGAGTGGTGCCTCCGGTAATGCCGATTTACCCGAAGGCTGTTCTCGACCACTTAGGTGAGAGGTACATAAAATAAACCGAACTCAAGTATTTACTGCCAGAACAAGAGGGAGGGAAGGAAGAGCTTCTGATTTTTACCTTTATAAGTCATATTTGAATGATGCTAACTTTTTGATGGATAAAAAGCATGTTCCCAAATGATAGTTTTCAGGATAAGAAACTTGAAAGTCATTGCAATTTTCAAATATAGGTAACAGCTCTATCTGTTAGCCAGAATGCTGACAGCATACAGGTGAGTATGGTATAAATATTTTCAACATCATAAGGCACAGAGGAGCAAATTTTCGTTGGCTAACCATATCACCTATAGACTTGGTAAAACAAACACAACAGATAGATATTTTTTCAGAGCAGTGACTTATTTCTGAGTTCTCTACCTCCATTTTTTTTTGTTTTTTTGTTTTTTGCAATCTAGTACTGTACTTTGCTTTAAGAAGTTTCTGTAGATTCATTTTCTTATGTTGTCAGCATTCTAAATTTCTCGGAAAACACTTAGGGAGACAAATTATGTCTTCTCCATTTTCTTTCATTAGAGCTGAGTGACTATTTTTAAGATAAGTAATTTAATAAAGAGTAGTTATAACCAGAGCATTCTTAGGTGGGAATTTCCAGCTGTTTTGTGTTGGGAACCTTTTTTTTTTTTTCATTCCGTCATAGTGTACCTCGGGAGAAACTGTCTTTGCTGTGGAAGTTTCTGCCTTCTTCGTGGCCTCACCACGGAGTGTTGTGTCAGTCACTGCAGACTGGTTCTTCATTCAGAATAATTTGCAAGTAGGAAATGAATTTAATAAACACAAGGATATAGCCGAGTGACGAAGCTAGCTGTTGGATCACTGGGGTAGTCAAACTCAGGTTTTTGACATTTTGATTGGCATTGTTAGAAGCATTGATGTTGGCTGTAAATATTATAAAACTTGACACTGTTTTAATGATAAAAGTAAACCGAATTGGTGAAATTGAAAAAAATTCCAGAATTCAGGAGACCTGGTTCTCGTTCACTGGGTCTTGGACAAATAACAACTTATCTCTCCCTGTGCACGCTACTCTAATCCTCTGGGAGCTCCCTGGTCTGTAAGGTGTGATACTTAGGATTCCCAGGATCCTTCCCTGTTTCTTGCAATCTATGAAGACACATTTCAAGCTTTTGATCAACTCCTATAAAGGCATATCAAAGAAAAGCAGGCATCTATAAGTTTGAAAACTTGGAAGAAAGTAGATTACTTTCTTAAGTAGGGACATCAAGGTCCTATTTATTCTGTGCAATTATTATAAAATATTTCAAATATTTGTGGCTCTAGTGTGTGGCAAGTATTATGCAAAGTACTGGCAATACATATTCCAAACAAAACATTCCCAGTCTTTGACCTCATGAAACTTCTTTAATTATAGCTTTTATTTTAACGAAGCTGTGTGGAAGGAAAACATAAGAACCCTGATGGTCCTGGAGCTGTCTAGGGGAAGTTGATTCGCCATTCACTTTGGATAGTTTTGTTCATCGTGAATCTCTGGGGCACAGCCACAGCAATAAAAAGAATCCTAGGGGCGCCTGGGTGGCTCAGTCGGTTAAGCGGCCGACTTCGGCTCAGGTCATGATCTCACGGTCTGTGAGTTCGAGCCCCGCGTCGGGCTCTGTGCTGACGGCTCAAAGCCTGGAGCCTGCTTCCGATTCTGTGTCTCCCTCTCTCTCTGCCCTTCCCCTGCTCATGCTCTGTCTCTATGTCTCTCAAAAATAAACATTAAAAAAAAATTAAAAAAAAATAAAAAGAATCCTAAAGACCTGGCGAAGATGCATAAATCACTTATTACACTATTGATTTTGAAATAATTTACTTGAGAACACAATAATTGAAATAATTTACTTGAGAAAGAGCTGGGGATTTTACATTAAGAGTGAATTTAGTAACTCGTGCATTTCTACTATGTTCTTATAAGGAAGTCGCTGAGAACCCTATCACTTAGAACCCTATCACTTACCGGGCTTGAGTTTGCTAATGTCAGCCTGTCAGTGAAGATATTCCAGAAGACCGGTTTAAGGTCTTGGCTTTGCTGGTTTTCTTGTCAGAGAACTGTTGGCTGTCACAGCCTTGCAGGTGGCTCTGGAGACCCCGGAAGCTTTGGAGAGCTGAAGGGCAGGAAGAAAAGTAACTGGAAGGGTGGCCAATAAGAGGAGGAAAGCTACTGGCCGAGAATAGTCCAAGAAACTGAGAGAACAGTGAAGAAAGAAAATAGAAGGGAAGCCAAAAAAAAAAAAAAAAGAGCAAAAACTATTTCATTATTTGTGGAAAGAAATGATATTGATGCATGTCTTGGAAAAAGTGGAAGAACATGAAAAAATACATATTTAGCCTCATCTGGTATTAAATAAAATGACCTCTCTGCCTTGTGTAAACCCTTAAAAAAAAACAACCCTTAGAATATGATGGTGTTACTAATATGGAAATAATGAAAAATAAATACGGTATATTTGTGAGAGAGGATACTTCATCAATTTATGTATCTGATTGAAGATTTCAAAATTCGGGGGCTCCATTTGGCTAATAAAGTGCTGAGCAACACATCCATTAAAATTAAAAAGTTAGACAAAAGGTATTCTAGTAGATCCATGTTTCATATCTGTAACAATGAGAGGCTGGAATCTGAAATCAGAATTCGATGGCCATGTATCGTGTTTCCCTGCCTCATCCCTAATCATTGGGAAGCATCATGGCCGAGCTGAAGGAAGGTGGATTTGGAATCTGACAACTGTGAGTTTGAGTAACTCCTGCTGAACCCCTTACTAAGTGTGAGACCCTGGAAAGGTGACCCCTTCCTTCTCAGAGCCTTGGTTTTCTATTTTGTGAAATAGGAATAATAACTACCTTGTGGATTTGCTGTGATAGAGAAGCACCCCTTCAACTCACTAAAACACGAGTTTCAGACTGAGATCCACTAATTTCAACTGAATTCAAATGTCTCCAAGTGATCTAAAAGTTTTCTACGTAAATTGTTTTTTACTTTTTTTTCCTTTGGCAATAATTTACTTGCTAGTTAGCTTATTGAAAAGAGTTTATAGGTTAACTGATGTCATGTCCTCAGAAAAAAAGGTGATAAGAAGGAGTTAATTTTGTTGCCATCGCCCAGCCAATCCATTAAAAAAATTAAAACTGGAGTCCATTGTTGGCTCCCTGGCTAGGACTCCTGTGTGCATAGGCCTATGTAATCATTGCAGATTGAAACATTTCCAGCGAACTGCTGAATGCTATGTGGCAATATGGAAACCAGTCTTGTAAGTTCTCTAAAAATACAAGGGTATGTATATTTGGTAGAATGTGGGTATTTCCCAATAAGTCAGTTTTAGTTAGAAAGACAATTAGAGAGGTGACAGAGAAACTGCTTATTTTATTTGCCTGAGAATTTCAAGCTTTCCTCATCTATTGTATTCAAACTAATTTGTCCCTGTGTTCAAGGACTTACTTAGGCCGTGAGGTCTAGTAGTTACTCAGCTAACAGCATTTATGTTTCGTGTACAGCACTGTATGCTTGGTCAGCTACAGTCTCAGTTGTTGAGTCTTTATTTTGAAACTGACTTTTGACAATGAGAAATGCCATTAGTGATTCTTAGTTTGGAGGCAGAAGTGGTAAGTGATTATATATTCCTTTTTCGTATGCAGTTTATCTGCCTCGAAATACTCTGGGGTGTGTGGGGAGAGTACTTGAGTACTGTTTCATGGTTTCCCTCTACGTCATCATTGCTCTTTTCATCACCTTTTTTCTTTCTTTTTTGGGGGCGTCTTGTTCCCTCTTTCATATAAAGCTTAAAGTAGAAATTGAAACGGACACATATTTCATTGCATATGATAGTAAAGTAAGTGCATTGATTGTATCTAGGTATATATATCCTTCACTGTGAGCAAGAAGACAGAACGATCCTTTTTGGAATTTCACACACATCTAGGAAGAAAAAAAAATCAGCCGACATTAGCAGGGAGAATATTTGCTAGGGCAGTTGGTGACTAGGTTTCTTTGCAGGCTCTTATTTGATGCATGCGCTAGTGATTTAGCTCAAAATTTAAAGTTCCTCTGTTTAAATTCTGACTCTTACCTTGATACCCCTATTTGATCTCATATTTAGCACAGTACCTGGTACCTGATGGATGTTCAGTAAAATGCTCAGAATAAATGAATGGATGTTCTTCATTCAGTTGCCCAATTCCATTATTTTTTCTGTGTTTGGTGTTTCTTATATTAGGTTTGCTTCAAACAAAATATTTAGATTTTGTACCCAGCCTGTGAGAGATACTTTCAAATATGGAAACCTGTTTGAATTTTACTTACACTTGACATTTAAAAAACTTTTCTTCTTTAAAAAAATTTTTTTTACCGTTTATTTATTTTTCAGAGACATAGAGACAGAACATGAGAAGGGGAAGGGCAGAGAGAGAGGGAGACACAGAATCTCAAGCAGGCTCCAGGCTCTGAGACATCAGCACAGAGCCCTACGCGAGGCTCGAACTCCTAGACCATGAGATCGTGACCTGAGCCGAAGTCGGCCGCTTAACCAACTGAGCCACCCAGGCGCCCCTAAAAAACTTTTCTTAAGTTTTTGAGAGAGAGAGAGAGACAGAGAGAGAGAGAGAGAGGGTAGAAACAATCCCAAGCAGACTCCACACTATCAGCACAGAGCCCGATGCGGGGATTGAACCCACAAACCATGCGATTGTGACCTGAGCTGAAACCAAGATTCGGATGCTTAACTGACTGAGCCACCCAGGCACCGCTTACACCTGCCATTTAAAGCAAAACTTCAGAATGCAGTTGTGTTCGAGAGAGCAGATGGACCAGTTTCCTCCTCCTGGGAACTTACTGAGTGGCCCGTTTGTATTTTAAGAAGATAGGTAAATGTGATGACTCTCCTCCAGTTTCCTTGCATTTTCTGCTTAGATTTTTTTTGTACAATTCCCTCCCAAATGAGAGAAATATGTTTGTCAGCAAGTGGGCTCCTGCTGCCAAAAACGCACTCCTGAGATTGGGCATGACATAATCCTGCTCTTCAAATATCACTTCAGGACGGGATCCGAAGACCTAGAATTATGTGCTGTAAACTCAGAGTAGCTCATAAAATTGACAATTCCAGACGAGAGTGATTTAGGAAGTAGGGGAGCTAGAAATATCTCTGAAGGCTGGAGATCTGTTGAGCTGTGGTGGGGAATTGAGAAAGAGCGAACATTCTTATAAATAGAACAGTGAGAAGTCACTTTCTGTACAGGCTTCATCTGAGGCGTCTTAAACAGATCTTCCTTTAAGCTAGTGGCTTATCAGACCTCGGTGAACATAAGAAATACCTGAAGAAAGGTGTGAAAAGGCAGATTCTTGGGCCTCTTCCTCAGAAGTCTAGTCTGTAGCCCTAGGGAGGCTCTTGGGCTCTAAATTTTAAGCCATACTCCAGGCGATTGCTGGGCACATCGAAGGGGAATGAATTCCATCCAGGCGCAGTGAGCTCTGCAGACTGATGTTTGGGACAAAATGAATCTGGAAGTGAGTCCTTTGGGGGTGAATACATGCCAGGCAATTATCGACCTAACAGGGACAGAATAAAGATGGTGACTTGGAGCCACGTCCTGTGTGGAACACTTTGGGTTCAAAATAACCTGGTTGGTTGTGTGGTAGAAGGTCGCTGAGGTTTCACTCTTTGTGGCTTCATTGGTTTATGATCCCATTTTTCCTGAGGATTCCTTGTTTGCGTCCCAAAGTTTATGTTCAGTAGGTCACATGTCATTGTCATCAGTGTTCTGTGGCCTCTTGGCTCAGAATCAAGAAACAGCTATTCAAAAAATGTTGGGGAGAGTAGAGGAGTAGAGGAGAGGAGAAGGTAGAAGGGTTGTTGTGAGGGTCCACTTGGCATTGCATTCCGAATTTGGTTTTCAGAATGAGACTGACATGGCATTTCTCAAATGTTCCTTCTACTAGTTCCTTTTGGAGCAATGACTTGTTTGTATGCCAATACATTTTTTTTTTAAGGTGAAGGGAGAAAGAAACATCTGGATGCCAGAAAAAAATGATTTTCATAAAAAAGAAGCAATAGTACATTCAGAGAGCAAACATGTAGAACCAGCCTTCAAACCCTACCAAAACATGACAAATACAATACTGGTTGCTACCATCTACATCTGTAGCCAATTAGTCTTTCTCTCATTCAGTGGCTGAGTTGGGTTGGAGTCCAGTTGAACTGTCCAGATAAATGGCGATTCAACATTTAAAGAAATTTGCATTTTCAGTGAAGTCTAGAACCATCCTGTCATGAGAGGAGGCTGTCCGTGTGGAAATTCTGATGTTATCTGAACTGTAAGTCCTTGAAGTCACCTTTGACTCCTTTTCCTTTCACTGTACTCTGTTATGTGTTGAGTCTGCTGTGCCCAGTGGAAGAAATGAAAAGGTTCTAAAACTTACTTCCATTTCCTGTTGCTTTATGCCTACGCTTCTTCATGCATGAACCCCGCAACTTAGTACTGGGAGAGAATGGTTTTTCTAATTAGTATTGTGCACAAACAACTACAGACAGACAGACAGACAAACACACACATACACACACATCCATCCATCTTGTTTCTTGTCACGGCATAATTGTCCCTATGGAATACTATGTTATCTCTCACATTTCTAGTATAGTACTTACTGTGTCGTAAGGTGATTTTGGTTTATTCTGCCTCCTTAAGGCAGAGATCTATGTATGTTCATGCCTCGTAGAAAATCGTTTACTTGTTTATTTATTTATTGACTTATTTATTTTAAAGTTTATTTATTTATTTTAGGAGAGACAAAGATAGTGCAAGTGGGGGAGGGGCAGAGAGTGAGGGAGAGAGAGAATCCCAAGCAGGCTCCACACTGCCAGCCCAAGCCCAACATGGGGCTCGAACCCAGGAAACAGGGAGATCATGACCTGAGCCAAAACCAGGAGTCAGACGCTTAATTGACTGAGCCACAAAGGCGCGTCTAGAAAGTCTGATTTATTAAGACAATAAATGTTAGGAGAATGAATAAATGTTGAATAAATCCTTGTGTAGATTGTGGTGTATCTGGTAATACTTGTAGGCTCCTGTGATTCTGTGCTGCCATATTTCAGTTATGTTTCGTTAACTGTTCTGTGTGTAGCTTTTGCTCAATCACAAATAGCAATAAATATAGCTATAACATATTTTACAGTGCTTTAAAATTTCCAAAACACTCTGTATTGGGTATTTTATTGTAGCTTCAAAATAATCTATAGATTTTATGCCAATTATCGTAAATGCCTAGAGACACAGTAACTTGGGGAGCATATGTGCCCTCACTTAGAGGTGTTTGTATATTCTCTCCGAAAGGGAGGAGGATGTCTCTAAGATGTAGAGATGATATCCTGCTATGCTCTTTTATTCATTGTTATCTCAATGTATAAGAAATCCTGTGGTATCAAACATTCTACTAAACAAAATCTTCACAAACCAGCACATCCACAGTGACCACTATAGACATAATAATGGTGCCGGAGGGGTAGAGTCTTCAGGAAAGTGGTAAAGTTAGAAATTATTGAAGGAATGGAGAAGAAAACTGACCAAAAATAGGTAGCTGTGTTATTGGGTAATTTTTGAGGGCCCAGCTTAGGTTGGAGATAATGAATTTGTAGCCTAAACTGAGAAGGTGATTATGAGTAGGAGAGACAGAAAGTTGTGCGAGTATGCCTTGTGTGTTGAAAGGCCTGTATGTCAGATTGAGTTTGAGGTGTTTGAGGGCAATCCATTGAAGTAGAGGATTTTGCCTTGGGGAATAAGGAGAATGAATGTCACATGGGGCAGATGTAATATTCAAAGGCATTTCTCGTCATCCTGTATTGGCCACAGATCTGATGTTAAGCTTATTTAATTTATATCTCGGTCTTATTCTTTCACCATTGAAATCATTCTCTCAGAATAGTCTATTCCCCAAAGTGGTCTTTCCTCTCCACTATGCCATCCCCAAACCAGATTTGGTAACTCATAACTAGTTAGTGTGAGAAACTCAGTTCTATCTGCTCCATTAGTGTTTACATGATGTTTTCAAAGTTAGAATTAATCCTTGAAAAAGATAAGAACATTCAGTTACATTATTCATTGCACTATTTATGGGTCCTAGTTGTTACACATGAGGTTTCCTTGGCTCAGACTTGATGCACTGCTTCTTGAATATGAGATCCTGTGGAGTTAAGGTAATGGTGGCTACAAACCCATTTCCTATTGTATTGGAGATACCCAATTCTTTCTTTCTCTTTTCCTTCCTTCCTTCCTTCCTTCCTTCCTTCCTTCCTTCCTTCCTTCCTTCCTTCCTTCCTTCCTTCCCCTTCCTTCCCCTTCCTTCCTTCTCTCCTTCCTTCCTTCCTTCCTTCTCTCTTTCTTTCCCCCCTTCCTTCTCTCTTTCTTTCCCCTTTCTTCCTTCCTTTCTTCCTTCCATCCTTCTGTCCTTCTTTCCCCTTCCTTCCTTCCTTCTTTCCTTCTTTCTTTCTTTCCTTCTCTGTCTTTCTTTCCCCTTCCTTCCTTCCCCTTCTTTCCTTCTCTCCTTCATTCCTTCCTTCCTTCTCTCTTTCCCCTTCCTTCCTTCCTTCTGTCCTTCTTTCTTTCTTTCCTTCTTTCTCCCCTTCCTTCCTTCTTTCCTTCCTTCCTTCCCTGTCTTTCTTTCCCCTTCCTTCCTCCTTCCTTCCTTCCTTCCTTCCTTCCTTCCTTCCTTCCTTCCTTCCTTCTCTCCTTCATTCCTTCCTTCCTTCTCTCTTTCTTTCCCCTGTCTTCCTTCCTTCTGTCCTTCTTTCTTTCTTTCCTTCTTTCTCCCCTTCCTTCCTTCTTTCCTTCCTTCCTTCTCTGTCTTTCTTTCCCCTTCCTTTTCCTTCCTTCCTGCCTGCCTTCCTTCTTCCTTCCTTCCTTCCTTCCTGCCTTCCTGCCTTCCTTTTTCCCCAGCAGATATTTTCTTACCTCAAAAGATAAGCAAATAGTTTTGGTGAACCAAACATTCTAAGTAAACTGTTACATATGCAATATCAATTTGCGAGTAGATGAAATTCAATACAACACACTTGAGGGTTAAGCAATGTCCATTGTGTTAATCAGTCTTTGATAATCCCAGAGACTGGTGTGTGCGTTTCATTGCCTCAGTGTCATCACTATGCAGCATAATTACCACTGTGCTATAGGTGTGTGGGCATTCTAATAAATAGGTAATCAGATGCTTATGAACAGCACATTTCTTCTAAATGGAAACACTGAAGAACTCTAAGGTTCTTGTGGCCTCAGAGAGTTAGTATGCATGTACCCAGTTTCTCACACTCCAGCAGGAGGCAAGTTAGGAGTGGATTTTAAAGGAAGTTTTGGGGTCACCTGGGTGGCTCAGTCAGTTCGGCGTCCGACTTCAGCTCAGGTCATGATCTCACGGTTTGTGAGTTCGAGCTCTGTGTCAGGCTCTGTGCTGATGGCTCAGAGCCTGGAGTCTGCTTTGGATTCTCTCCCTCTCTGTCTCTCTGCCCTGCCCCTGCTCATACTCTGTCTCTGTCTCTCTCTTTCTCAAAAATAAATAAACATTAAAAAAACTCAAAGGAAGTTTTAACTTTTAGAGTTCTCTGTATAATTTGGCTAATGTTGCTTGTCTTGTTTTCTTGAAAAATGCCCTTGTGTGTGTGTGTGTGTGTGTGTGTGCGCGCGCGCGTGTGCATGTGTGTTTGTGCAGAAGCTACAATTCAGTAAATGCTGCGTCCTGATTTTTGTTGTTTTAATTTGACTTTGGGGAAATAACTTCTGTCTGTTTCCTCATCTCTGAAATCATATATAATAATACAAATCTCTTACTTAAGGGTAAATATGTAATAAAACGTGAATGGTGAATTGAAGACACTGTATTTCACTCTGATGAATTACTTCATTGTGCTGCTATGCTGATTTTTTGAGGAACAAGGCTTTGGTTCAGATTCTTTTACCCTCTGCATTCTGGGAAGAGAGCAGGTTGTAGAATCAGACACTGACTCTTGCCATTATTTTGTGTGTTCTCGGATAAGACTCTTTGAAGCTCTGTGGGTTTGAGCCTGGTGCTGATAAGAGGAAGGTAATAACTTTAGGATCATGAAGATCAAAAGTTTAATGACAGCATAGTATTTTGAATCCACTAAATCACTATTTCTGCCTCTGTCCAACCCCTTCCTGGTGGCCATTTTACCAATCTGCATATTGTTAATCCCATCTCCTGATACCTTCCCTCCCCTCCAGCCACAAGTTTCGGCAAAACCTGGAGATTCTCCCCTTTGTTAGACCTGGTATCTTGTTCAGCCTTCTTGCGCTTTTTATGGTAAACACTTCCATCGTTTTCTGGGTATGCAACCTTTCAGGGTTATGGATGCTTCCAGAAATTCTGTCCTAGAAATCTAAAAACCAAATATGATCTCTCTGGTCTCTTGTTCATGTGTGCACTCCCCTACCTCTCGCTTTCGTTCATTCAGAGAGCATTTGTTTAGCAAATGAGGACTTAGTGATTCATTCAGCATGCACTCCATGTGCTTGAGACAACATGACTGAAGTAGGACATTCAGATAGAAATGGGATGTGGTCCTTTCGGATTTAAAAAACATAAAACTGCCTTAAAAAATTTACTTAGTAACGTACATGACAGCTACTTCTACCCCTCCTTCTGTCTTTCTCCTTCATCCTACCCCAATGTTTCCTTGTTTGGCATGATACTGAAGACAGAAGGACAGTATGTAAAAAGACCATTTGAAATTATAATGATGATGATGATAGTAATAATATTGGTGTTGATTTATCAAGCACTCACCATGCATCAGGCATCCTGCTAAGTGCTGTACACATTTTATTTAATGAGATACTCCTAACAGTAATGCGGGAGTGATCCCTTACTATGGTCTACAAGACATCAAAGAGCCTATCTTTCTGACCTCACCTCAGGAGGTCTAACCTACACTCATGGTTCTATAGTAGCTCCCTGAACACTCCAGGCGAGGACCATCTTGCCTCTGGATTTTGTCCTCAGCCGCAGGTCAGAAATGCCCCCCTGGCTCCAGTTGTCCACACTACTGGCTCTTTCTTGGTTTTCAGATTTCAGCTGAGTGACACCTTATTGTCAAAAACCCACCTCGGTGTGAAGACAGAGCCTGGGGATAAAGAGGAAAAATACCTTTTTTTGCTTTGGGGGACAAAGGAGGCTGCAGGAGGCTCAGCTCTCCCAAACTGCAAGCCCACCCAGAGGAAGCGGCTGTAGGGTTTTAGAGGAGAAACAGGAGCTCATGGGTTTTGGGACAGGGAGTGTGTATGTGCTGCCTTAGTTATGTTTTTAGGGTGGTTCCAGGTTCCTGAAAGAAAGGACTAAGGAAGGAGGAGGGAAGGTTTGCAGACAAGACAGGAAAGGGGCTACCTGGTTTAATATCCACCTCTCTGGAGCATCAGGGCAGCCATTTTGTTTTCGCTCAGCCTTCTATTCTCAGGGGGTTTCAGCCTCAGCAACCGGCAGCCCTTTGTCAGCAGCCCCTGTCACCTGGCCGTTTACTGTCATCACAGCCCATCCCATCACAAGTTACCCTGTTTATCTACTTGTTTGCCTTTATATTCTCTGTCTTCCCTGCTGTACTTCCAGCTCCTCCAGAGCAGAAGTGTTGTCTGGGGGAATATGGTCGTCTTCACGGTGCCCAGAGCAGGACTGGCTGGTGCGGCGCTCGGCGCATCTTCATTGATTCAATGAGCAAGTGTCATTTCGAAAGAAGTCACAGCATTTGGAAAAGAAAGAGTATAGTTCTAAACAACAACAACAATAGCAACGACAACAACTTATAGGGTGGGAGAAGGCAGTATAAGGCATTTAAGTGTTTCCTAATATGTGTCTGTGACTTTAAAAATAATCTTATCAGAGATTCAGACAAGTTGAGTAACTTGCCTGTGATCACAGTTAATGCTGAGAGAGAGGAGATTAGAATTTTGGTGTGTTCAGCTCCAAGAGCTGTATTCCTTCCACCGCGTGGTATATTTTGACCCTCACTGTGCATGGTGGATGTTGCGGTGCAGCGTCTAGATGCCCCTTTAGAAATGAAGGGCTCATTTCCCTGGGTGCTAGCCGTGATGCTGACAGTCACCCTCCATTGACAGTCCCTTGGATGCTTTGCTGGACTGAAGGGAGCTGCCTTGCCCAAGGTCTTCCCCCTTCCAATGACCAGTGAGCATGGGGCTATGAAGGCTTGGTCTTCTTGCCCTCATTTAGCCACCTCTGAAAGGAGAACTCCGTGTAGGGTAAACTGAGGCCTCCCCCGAGACCACATCACACTCCATCTCCTCCTTCCTTCCTGTTCTGCCTCCTTCTATATTGTTCCATGCGTATTGATCCCAAGAGCACCCCCTAATAAGCTTTCTGCATGCTGATCTTCTCAGAGTGTGTTCCCCAGGGAGCCCAGCCTGTGCCAGTGGGTTTGAAAACAGTGAAAGCATTAATAAAAGTGCTGCAGTCAGCAATGGGGAGATGGCATTTGGGAGAAAGATAATGATAATCTTGTTTGCATTTGGATTAAAAATTTTTTTTAATGTTTACTGGTTTTTGAGAGAGAGAGAGACAGAGACAGAGAGCAGGGAAAGGGCAGAGAGAAGGAGACACAGAATCGGAAGCAGGCTCCGGGTTCTGAGCTGTCAGCACAGAGCTGGATGTGGGGCTCGAACTCATGGACTGCAAGATCATGACGTGAGCCGAAGTCAGATGCTCAAATGGCTGAACCACTCAGGTGTCCCTTTAAAAAATTTTTTTTTAATGTTTGTTTATTTATTTATTTATTTATTTATTTATTTATTTATTTATTTTTTGAGAGAGAGGGAGAGAGTGTGCATGCAGGGGAAGGGGCAGAGAGAAAGAGACAAAGAATTCAAAGCAGTGGATGTTTTGAATTTAGGTGCAAATGGTTGGCTGTGTCATGTGCGTTCTTTGAGGGCTTGGCATTGCTGGATCACCGGCCTCGGCACAGTGAATGCCTGTCCCATTGTAGGCACTGTACTCAATAAACAAACAGTTAGAGATTTAGGATTGGGTTTTGACACAGCTCCTGGAGGTAGTAGCTAGTATCTTGAAAAGGGATGAGCTCTCTGTGTGAAAGCGAGAGAGACAATAATAGAACATCGAGATGTACTATACAGAGAGGACCTGCAGAATGTGTAGGTGCTGGGATGCTGTTTAGTTTGTCTGCTTGTGGGTATGGGAGGTGTTTGGGAGCATCTGGGAGCCAGGGCTGTGGTGGTTGACGTTTGCCAAATGACCCTTCGTGAAATGACAGGAATTTAAGGGCACTGCCCAGTGTGAATGAGGCGGCCGGGGGCCTTAGAAAAGTGGTGTCAATACTGCTTTGGAGATAGAAACCTATTTACAGAGGGAATTCGCGATGAGTAAACAAAGGATATTATATGCGTCAATTTCTCATCCAAGACATTTGGCAATAAAAGTAAAAAGCGAGAAAGTGTTGGCAGGGCCTGTGAGGCCAAATCGAAGTTTATTAAAGAAGTGGAGACTAGTGTTTGAAGGCAACAGTCAAAGAAAATTGGAGATGGATGAGATACATAGGCTTCAGAGAGAATGGGGTCGATCTAGAGACAGCCTGAGCCCCTTGGCCACACGTGAGGATGTTTTCTCTCTGCCCGAGGGGAAAGCAATATGGCGCCCTAGGGGTGCAGAGCAAAGGCAGCTGGCGGAGTTTGGTTTTATTTACACCAGTTTTATTATGATCTCATCCTGATTTTATAACTCCGTGATGGGTCAGTAATTTGTATACCTAACGAGTGTTACATTTAAGTTGTGCTCTTTGCAGTTCCCAAGATCTCGTTCAACTATGGCAGCTGCACTGACCGTGGGATGTTAGTTGAGGCCAGAAATGTCACTAATGCATCCTTCCGAAATTTTATACTCAAATCAGAAAGTACATTTTTCTTTTTTTTTTAACCTTTTTAATGTTTATTTATTTTTAAGAGAGAGAGAGAGAGAGACAGTGTGAGTGGGAGAGGGGCAGAGAGAGAGAGACACACACAGAATCTGAAGCAGGCTCCAGGCCCCCAGCTGTCAGCACAGAGCCCCATGCGGGGTTCAAACTCATGAACTGCGAGATCATGATGAGAGCCGAAGTCGAATGCTTAACCGAGCGCGCCACCCAGGCGCCCCAGAAAGTACGTTTTCATTTGTATATTATACTGCATATAACTTTTGGATTGTTTTTATCAATCCAGAAACTTCAGATTTTATTTTTTTATCCTTCTAAAGATAAAATTTGGTAAGCCTAATAGCATGTGGTGGGAACTATGTTTTGATTTGTGCTTGTATTAGTGTCCTCTCTTTCAGTTTTAAAGGTAATTCGAGATACATATTTTATATATATAACCCCTGTTCTGACCCTCGCCATGTCTGATATAACTGTTTAGTGTTAGAGCTCTTTTTGACCCTGCTGGAAAGGTCGCTAATGGAAGGAACTCTCCAGGGATTAGGGGCCAAGTGCATAGGACTCTACTTTGTTGTTATATTGAATGCATTTCACACGGTTGAAAGGCGGTGCGGAAGGTCAGATAAGGCCAGTCAGGGCATGCACAATCAAAAGTAGCTTATCGGTCCTCTCTTTTTCCATTTCTGGATAGATTTTTGCTCCATTTCAACAAGCAAGGATTTTTCTCTCTTTTGTATACTGCCAAATCCCAAGTTTTCCAAGTGCCTGGCACATAGTAGATGGTCAATAAATTTTTGTTAAATGAATAAATTTAGAGTGGATATAAGAATGTTTATTTTCACTGTACCATACAAATGTGCTGTAAGAAAGAAAATGAATTGATAAGTACTAATGTACTTTAGGGTTAAAATCGGTAACAATAACCAAAAAATAAACAGAATATATAGATTTAAGTAGTTACTATATCCTGTTAGTTTTATTCCTTCGTCATATGTTTACTATATGCCCGCTGTGCATGCTTGACTTTGTGTCATGAGCCAAAACACAAGATCTATGGACGAGAAAAAGTGTTTATCATAACCTGCCGAGTTAAAAACCAAAGTGTTGGGTTTTCCTTAAATACTCTTGTAATCTTCTATAGCAGTCAACCTACATTATGTACAAGGAGGAAAAAATAAGTTTTTGCTATGTGATCAAACCATATATTTTTTAAAAAAGTCAACTCTAGTTCATTAAACAGATATTTGTTGTTGGCTTTTTCTGTGCCAGAAATTGGCGATGTCTTAGTTATATGGGAAAAGTACTTACAATCCTTCCCCACTCCGTCCTCTTTTTTCTTATGATTCTGTTGCAAACATTTCAGGATTAAAGCATCAAGAAGATTTTCTCTTTCTTCCACCTATTTCTTGTATAAAGTCTTCCCAAGGGAAAGCAAGAACTTTTGGAAGAAAAACTCATATCACCCCAACAGCAAATTTAAGGAGAACCTGCCGCAGCCCTGGCAAGAAACCTGTCATCCTAATTCAGTAAACTTCTGGAGATTTCAACGAAAGAAAAAGTGTCTTGTTTAAATGCCGTTGACCTGATTCTCCCAGTGCAGGGTCCCTCTGTCTTCCAGTTTCACGTTTCACGTGTGATTGTTTTAATTTGTGTATGAGAGATGTCTCGATATCTTTTTCTTTATAAAAGTTTTTATTTATTTATTTTGATAGAGGGAGAAATAGCAGGGGAGGGATAGAGAGAGGGAGAGAGAGAATCCCAACCAGGCACAGAGCCAGATGCAGGGCTCCAGCCCCCCAAAATGTGAGATCAGGACCTGAACCGAAATCAAGAGTCGGACCCTAACTGACCGAGCCAGCCAGGTGCCTCAAGATGTCTTGATTTTCAAATGTTGTCTCATGAAATATTTGATTTTTAACTTTAGGAATTTTTCTTTATTTGTTTTTCACTAAAAAGGGTGCAGAGATCATTACAAATTGTGTTTTCATCACGGTATTTACATATATATACATGAGTTTATTTTAATAGCATTTTTGATATTTGCCTATTTCTACGTATATGTCACTAATGTGTGTATGTATGCATGTATTTGTCTTTCTATTTACTATTGATTATGTAGGGCAGAAAGGAAATGACTCTGTCATTGGATTCTGAATTTAAAAATGCCACTCAATAGAAATCTGGAGTAGGTATAATTACTCTCATTGTATTTTTGAAAATAATTTGCCACAAATAGTGAAAATGTCTTTTCCTTAACAAAAGAATCTGCCTCTACAGGCATTTATTGTAAGGAGTGATGGCAACGAGGTAATTGTGTTGTAATGGAAATGGAACGAAGACGGGGGAAAGAGTACTTTGTAGCTACTGACTATTGTGATTCCCTCTGAAGCTTCAGACAGGTATGAGGGAGTTTCTAGCAGGGATGCTGGAGAAGAGCGGTTTATTGTTTCCTCCTGATACAGCCATCAATAAACACTTTGCGGACCTGACAGTGTTTGCAAGCTAGAAAGTCTCCTTCCACCGCGCCTCCCTCTAGTGTAAACTTACTGCCATTATAAACACTGGTTTTCAAAGAAAACCAGTCTTTCCTTTTGTTCTGAATGAAATTCTTTCCCCAAGAATTTGCTTGCAAAGTACGAACCAAGACTTTGTGCTGAAGGAGAATGGGTGGGATTTACCCACAGCTTCCTAGGAGCTAGCTGGGTGAAGTCTGGCATAGGAGGCTGCTGCCTGCTGGTATTTTAAGGACTTGGTCAGTTCACTCCTGATTCAGCTACATTCTAGGGATGGTAGTAGGGGGACAATGGAGGAAATCAAATACTAAAATTGTTAAGTGTAATTTTCCACCATTAGTCTTGCATTCTTGACTGTTGAGAAAAGTCTAGGTCTCAGATATCTAGTTAACACAGATATCCAATTATTTTGATTATAGCAGTGGGATATATCGTCTTAATCAATGGCGTTCATGACGACAGTAATGATAGAAATTACCAATTCCAATGGGTATATAATCGGAAAAAGCATTTTACTACAAGTTACCCCAAGAGACGTAATAGTTTTTCAAAGAATACATATTGAGTAAGACACTTTCAAGTACAGGTCAATAAAAATGTTACCATTGTAGAACTATAACACAAGCCAAAAATGTGAATCTAAAAATAAGATCTGACCAATAGTTCTTGGTCATTAAATAAGGTATTCAGCTACTTTCTGTGGTTTATAAATCAAATCAAGATATGCCTGCCTGGAAACATCTTAAAAACCTAAAGTAACAAAATTTATTATTCTCGTCTTCCAGAGTCACTAACAGGAATGAAAGCAAGGGCATATCATACATGCTTTAAGCATATCAAAAGTTCTGCCTTGGTGTTAGTTTAAACTCTCCTATGTTACGAGTTAAGGTTGAAAAAAAGTTGCGAAGTAGGGGACATTTACTTCTGGTTGTCCCTGTTCTCTCTCTCTCTCTCTCTCTCTCTCTCTCTTTCATTCTCTTTCTCACTGCTATCCCTCTTTCTCTACTATCAAAACCTCATGCCGCAAGGATCCGCCCTGAGTCTCTCCCCTCAGACAAATCGGGCTTCTGTGAAATTACTGGTTGAAAAGTACCTGCCTCGGTTTTAAGCGCCTTAAAGGAGTGGAAAGTAAGTTTTGGGCGGGAATGAACGGGACGGAGGCGCTCTCGGTGCTCCTAGAAATCCCAGAACAAAACTTGGTGTTGGTTCCCACAAAGCTCTGACATACATTGATGGCTATAGAAGTGGGTATGTCTGGCTGACTCTCAGGCAGCCTTGTGGAGCCCTCTGGAGCTACAGTCAACTAATGTTCTTGGTCTGTAGGAATCAAGTATGTACGTATGTATGTATCTGTCTATCTCCCATCATATATATGAGGGAATTTATATGCTATATGGAAGATATAAGATAGGATAATATGTATTCCTTGGTCTGTAGGAATCAAGTATCTATCTATCTGTCTGTCTGTCTATCTATCTGTCTATCTATCTATCTATCTATACCTCATCATATGTATGAGGGAATATATATAATATATGAGAGACATGGGATAATATATCTTCCTTGGTCTGTAAGAACCAAGCATATACAGATATATATAAAATATATGGGAGATATAATATGGGATAATATATAATATATGGGAGATTATATATAATATATATACATCTATCTAAAACCTTGATTATGTGGTGTTATACTTATTAATTTTGTATCATAAACTTTTAGCTTTTATTTTAAAAAGCTATTACTGCTACTTTGGGGTTCATTTGAAATAAGGCTCACAGGACTGATGTTGTCCTTATGTTTTATAACGCTTAGAGATTCTGGAGATTTGGCTATGGAAATGAATAAATTATGGGTTAATACGTATTATACCATTTATGGATGCCCCTGCACTGGGTTTGCCTTGGAAATTCCAGTTAAGAGCCCTTGTGCATGCAAGGAAATTAAAGAGTTTTTAAAGCTGGAAAGTACTGAATGATATCCTGTTAGTGTCTTGTTCCCAGGCATCATATCATAATTCTCTGTTGTTTGGAGTAAGTGTGTATATATGACTTGTGTGGGTCAACATTTGAATGACATTTGTAAAGGTGAATGGCAGAGTCAGGTATTTAAAACTCATGTAGTATTCTAGGAAGAATGTGAAAAAATAATACTGCCAGAAACATTTCTCCTTTTCGGTAGGCAGCTGTTCCCAGTATCCCTTTCTGAGTCACATGCTTTTACCCCCGCCCCTTTTCCCAGTTACTAATTTTCCATTAGGTAATGAAGCAAGCAAATGGCTAAGAATTACCACATTTAAAGGTCTGGTTCTCATGTGAGCAAGATTTGATGGCTTTTGTTGGAATTCTTCTAAACTGACCATAGTAATTCTTATTATCATGCCCAGTTTGGTGATAAATGGCTTATTTTGATTAGTTTTTAGCGTTAGCTGATTTGAAGAGGCGTTTGAAAAATCAAAGGCTTTTGCCGACTGCAATGTTGCTTTTTTTTTTTTTAACACTCAAGAACACAAAGTGTTCGTGACCTTTTATTTCCTTCTTAATGTAACCCCCTTCATGACTGTGAGGGAATGACGTGCCGACCTACACTTTCCAGCCAGAAGAGCCACTAGCAGTGAGTGCCATCATTGGGGTTTACAAGGCATGTCTTGTGCAGGACATGTAAGAGGTAGGCAGGGCAATGGTTAGTCTTAACTCCAGTTGAAGGAAGAGGAAACCAAACCTCAGAGAAGAACAGTATCTTGCCCAAAGTGAAGACGCCAGCAACCACCCCATTTTAGTGTCCAGTCTCCCGTTTCCGACCCTGACTGTTTGCATCATGATGTGGACATCTGTCTACACGGCCATGAATTGTTTCATCCTCAACATACAGTGTAGACTCCCTGTTTCCTCTCTCATATGTTTCCTCGCTGTGACTCGCTGTGGGATGGCTGGTAGCAATTTCCTGTTGGTTGTCCTGAAGCTGATCGCCCCTTGCCAGTTGTGTCATTCCTGACTGTGCTCAGAGTCCCCCATTGACCTGTGCTAGAAACCACAAGGGCTCTTTCTTCATCAGGGCTCTGCCTCCAGACTGACCTAGTTTGCCTGTCCACTGTCATGTCTGTGTGCTCTGGGCTCCCATGGGCAAGGCAGCTGTGAACAGAGTGGCAAAAGCCATCATCACTGCCGGTAGCTTAGCTTATGCCGCAGTCTGGGGAGAGCAGTGACGTTACTTGTAGTTTGATTTCTGAATGTAAAGGAAGTCCTGATTATCATAGCAAGAGTTACATAAGCGAGGGTTTCTATCTCTCTTCATAGGTTGCATGTAACTGTGCATACTCAGACATAACATGGATTTTGGTGTAATTAAACGCTTATAGGAAGGAATGGGGAAGCAATGTAGTAAAGGAGTGATCCCTAGATTAAAACAATGGGCTCATGTAGAGTGAAATGAAGGAAAGTAAGGCTTCTCACGTCATGCAGTATTAGCGTTCTCTTTGCCTGCATGCTTTTTCCAGGATGAAGTGCGATGATTCCGTGTCTCCGCTTAGGATCGTGATGCATCATAAGCACTGATGCCTAGTGAGCGTGCTTCAATCTGTTTGGATCATCGTATTGAAGTTAACTCTAGATAGGACTATATTTAGGTCCTCCTTGAGTTTTATCTTCCAAGAGAGGTGGAAGCTGCAGAGCCGGGCGGAACCCTGCGTAGGGTTTGGATGCTTGTGCTTGCTTTAGCGTCTGAGGCTTTTAAACTCCAAAGACCTGTTTTTGTCAGTGTCCTCAAGTCATCAGATCCTCAGCCTCTGACTGACTGAACAAAACACCTGTGTCACTTTGGTCATGGCATCTGCGTGACAGTTTACTTACTGGCAGTGCAGGAAGTGTGAAATGAGGCTTATTACCCGAAGTCTGTGTGGTCAGCACTTTTCTTACCTGTTCAGGCTACATGACAAGCCAAGTCATAATTAAAAGTTTGCTTTAGGGGCACCTGGGTAGCTCAGTTGGTTAGGCGTCCGACTTCAGCTCAAGTCATGATCTCACGGTTTGTGGGTTTGAGCCCCGGGTTGGGCTCTGGGCTGACAGCTCAGAGCCCGGAGCCTGCTTCCGGTTCTGTGTCTTCCTCTCTCTCTCTCTCTCTGCCCCTCCCCCAGCTTGTGCTCTGTCTCTGTCTCCCTCTCAAAAATAAATAAACATTAACAAATTTTTTTTGCAAAGTTTGTTTTAATCCACTTGGAGTCAAAGCAAAGTGAAATTTCATGCCAAATTCTTCAATCCGGTTTAAGGAGCTGTCTGGTCTTGCTGATGAGACCGATGCTATATTGCTGTTCATAAGGATCCCTTCTGGTTAAGGTGGTTGGACAGTTTTTTGTTTAGGAATAATCTTTCTCCATGCCACGGAGGGCAGGATACCCCTGCACAGTGTTAGATGTCATGTTTCCTAAACCGTTCCCCTCCTCTGCCCTGTGGGTTGCCCTCCGTTAACTTGACCTTCCATCCCCGTGCCCTGCTTGCGTCCTCTTTACCTATGTTGTATCTGTGGCTCATGGACCATTTTGTCTGGAGCCGCATTTTGGGCAGGATGATTGCAGATAATTCTCTGTTACCCATTTACAAATTATTGAGGCTGGTGCATTTCGGGTTGACAAAACATTTCCCTATTTTGTGGGTTAATTTTGCAATTTAACCGTCAGGCAGGAAATATTACTTCCCTTATTTCCAGGCTCCTGTTGGGAAAACACCTCCCCGTGGCTTCCAAGTACTAGAAACAATAGAGAATTCTTTGGGAATGCTCAAGTGCAGGCTGCAAAGAAAAGTAAGGGACTAGAAATTATTTCCTGACATGAGGGCCATTGCTATCCAGCAGGGTATTCAGGAGTTGAAATGGCACTAATTAGCTTTGCAGCATCTAATTGGCGTCTTTGGGCTATGAGGCATGTCTGGCAACAGTCCTAGAAGTTAGACATGGTCAGTTTAGTTCAATTTAACAATTTTTTTACTAATTCCTCATCAAGAGACTTTTTTTTATAGAATCATCATACAACATGTATACGTATCATATTTCATAGTTTCACTTCATTTTGACCTCATGACAACCCTGAGAAATAACTCTGCTAGAAATTTCTCTATGTTATAAAAAAGGAAACGGTTCAGAAAAATAAAATGCTGTATTCTAAATCACACAGTCTAGCCAAGAGGTAATTCCTTTCTTTTTATTATTTGTTTATTTATTAAAAAGTTTTTAAATGATTTTTTTATTGTCAAATTGGTTTCCATACAACAACACCCAGTGCTCACCCCAACCCGTGCCCTGCTCAGTGCCCATCACCCACTCTCTCCCCTCCCATACTAAGTTTTTTCTTAGTACTTAAGAGTCTCTTATGTTTTGTCTCCTTTCCTCTATGTGTCTTTTTTTCCTTCCCCTCTTCCCCTTCCCCATGGTTTTCTGCTAAGTCTTGCAAAGTCCACCTATGCATGGAAACGTATGGTATCTATCTTTCTCTGACTGACTTCTTTCACTCAGCATAATACCCTCCAGTTCCATCCGTGTTGCCATACGTGGCCAGATTTCATTCTTTCTCATTGCTGTGTAGTATTCCATTGTATATATGTACCACATTATCCTTATCCATTCGTCAGTTGATGGACACTTAGTCTCTTTCCATGATTTGGCTATTGTTGAAAGTGCTTCTATAAACATCGGGGTACACGTGTCCCTGTGCATCAGCACTCCTGTATCTCTTGGGTAGAGTTCTAGCAGTGCTATTGCTAGGTCATAGGGTAGTTCTGTTTTCTTTTTTTTTTTAATTTTTTAAACGTTTATTTATTTTTGAGAGACATAGAGACAGAGCGTGAGCAGGGGAGGGTCAGAGAGAGAGGGAGACACAGAATCCGAAGCAGGCTCCATGCTCTGAGACATCAGCACAGAGCCTGATGCGGGGCCCGAACTCACAGACCGCGAGATCATGACCTGAGCCGAAGTCGGCCGCTCAACCGACAGAGCCACCCAGGCACCCCTGTTTTCATTTTTTTGAGGAACCTCCACACAGTTCTCCAGAGTGGCTGCACCAGTTTGCATTCCCACCAACAGTGCAAGAGGGTGCCTGCTTCTCCACATCCCCGCCAGCATCTGTAGTTTCCTGATTTGTTCATTTTAGCCACTCTGACTGGTGTGAGTTGGTATCTCAGTGTGGTTTTGATTTGTATTTCCCTGATGATGAGTGACGTTGAGCATTGTTTCATGTGTCTGTTAGCCATTTGGATGTCTTCTTTGTTTCATTTTGAGAGAAAGAGAGAGTGTGAACAAGGGAGGGGAAGGCAGAGAGAGGGAGACACAGAATCTGAGCAGGCTCCAGGCTCTGAGCTGTCAGCACAGAGCCGGATGCAGGGTTAGAACCCATGAACTGGGAGATCAGGACCTGAGCTGAAGCCATATGCTTCATCAACTTAGCCACCCAGGTGCCCCCAAAGCTAATTCCTTTCAACCGTAGCCTTTTCTGCCTTGAAGATTGAAGAATGTGTTTCAGTTTAGAAAAGCAAATTAAAAGCTTGGCCATTGGAGGTGGTCACATGTAAATGAGACACATATGTAGGCTTTAACACTTACTACCTACATGACTTTGGGCAAGTTTTTTAACGTGTCCGGGATTAGTTTTCACATTTATGAAGTAGGGTAATACTTCTTCCTCTCCTCTAGGATCTCTGTGAGGAGTAAATGAGTTGCTCGCTGTAACGTTTGACCCAACAATGTGTTGACTGCTATTACAGTGTTTAATCAGGAAAGCTTAGCATTATTTTACTTCGTAGACTAAGTCAGCCTTGTGCCGTCTGTGAGATTCTCTTTGGTTGAAGTGTTCAGGATTGGAGTCATATCCTCTGAAGGTCTGTAGTGCAGCATGATCCATTGTCCTGAGAAAGTGTCTAGAACCAGCACCAGCCTGTCTCAGCATTTTTATTTGGACAGCATTTAAAAAAATTTTTTTAATGTTTATTTATTTTTGACAGCAAGAGAAAGAGAGAGCATGAGCTAGGGAGAAGCAGAGAGAGAGAGAGAGAGAGAGAGAGAGAGAGGATCAGAAGCAGGCTCCAGGCTCTGAGCTGTCAGCACAGAGCCCTCTGTGGGACTCGAACCCACGAACCATGAGATCACAACCTCAATCGAAGTGGGATGCTCAACTGACTGAGCCACTCAGGCGCCCCTCTTTGGATAACATTTTTGTTCAGACAGCCAAGTTGGCCACAGTGGTGCCCGGTGAAGCACGTTTCTCCTAAAGCTTCCCAAATTAGAAGTTAACAATCACCCCAGAACTATATAAATAACAATAGCAACTTTTATGAATTTGGGGAAGCGATTTTACAACACTGTTTTCATAGCCATTAAAAGCAAATAAAAGGAAATAAGGGATTTCAGACGCATGGAAGGATATTTCAATAGTCAACAGAGTGAAAGCAGATGTGGGAGAAAAATTGTAGGAGACCTAAGTCCTTGTCTTGTTGGTGGCTCTTTCCACCTGGGTAGCTGAGGCAAAGCTGCTGGACCTCTCTGGATCTGATGTTTTCAGTGTACAATGTGGATAATTATATCTGAGACTCACAAGGTTGTTGTGAATGTCTAATGAGTCGAAAGCAAAGAAAGTGGTTGGTAAACTGTGAAGTGTTACACAAATTGAAGGTGGTGTTGGTATTCTCCAGAGTTTGTTGGAAACATCCAAAATTCTTGGATAACTTAAATGTGCTCTTGTCTGAATGAAGGACAGGACTAATTAAATCACTTCTCGAATCTCTTTCAGGTTAAGGAACCGTGTTTTCAGCCTAAATTGATATCGTTGCTATTAGGTCTTGTATCAAATCGAAACTCAAAGGGTATGTTTGGAAGGGCATTAAAATGAAACAACAGAGGGAAATGCTTGGAAAGGAAACGTACTTTGTATAGGAAAACTTAATTATACTGTTGATTACGTGGTAAGTATATTCAGTTATGATCAATAATTACAATGATGAGAAACAGTATGCTTTGCTAATTAGAGCGTATTTCTAATAAGGCCGAGGTGATCTGTTTGAATCCCAGTATGGGTCAGTTAGCTTAATGTCTGCCTTCACCCTAAGCGGTCATGGGCTCGCTCAGGTGTGTTCACAAGGAGAATAAAATAGAGATTTGATGAAATCATGCAGATCTTCAACCATTAGGGTAGAAGACCTCTACCTTCGAATGCATTTCTAGATTTTATTCTTTTTTTTTTTAGCACACTTACCGCTTTTGCTTTTTGTGATTATCTGGACTACCACGGTTTTGTTGAGCAAATTCCTGGCGCCATTCACTTGCAATGGTGCTGCGGAGCTTCCTGAGGGATGGTGGATCTCCAGTCTCATCTGACCTTCTGTTTTTAAGTGCTTAACTTTGCAATGCTTTACTTCAAATGACCCTGAGAACTACGAACTTCTAGCAAGTGTTTTTCGGATGGGAAAATGGAAGCATTTTTTTCCCAAGGTTTCCTACTCCCAGGTGAAGAGATGTTGGCTAATTTTATAAAAAGGTCAGTAGCACAGCTGGGCTTGAAATACAGAGGTCCTGACTCAAACTTCTATATTTAATTCGCCATCTATTTTTTCTCTCTTGCTCTCTCTCTCCCCTCCCCCCTTTTTTGGTGTATATGTAGTAAGTTTAGTCAGAGGCTGGGAAAGTGAGTATTTTGTCTGCATATTTAGCGAGATTGTTGATTCCTGCAATCACGTATCTTTCGGAACACTTAAGCTGGTTGTCGGAAATGACTTATTGTTTTGATTTATTGCTTTAACTAGTTTTATTAATAATACTAATCATATCACTTGATCCATTGGTGTCTACACGCTTAGCAGTAAAGATAGGGTATCTCACATTATGATTTTGGTCACGTTAAATGATGAAATTTGGCATATCGTGTCCTAATACGTGAAATAATCTTGTGGAGAACGTGGAGTGTGATTTGTGTGAACTGTGGTGTGTGATTTGGAGGACGAGAAGTGGTCTCTGCCCCCAGTTCATCTCTCACCGATAACCCTATTTACCACAACCCCACTGTGAGTGGTTCAGACCATGTTTTATAATGTAGGGAAGCTCATTTTTATTGTCCTCTCCCTTAGTCAGGACCAAGGATCGAGTTTGTGGGGAAATGGAGGTGTGACTCCATCTGAGCACCCCCTGAGATGAGAGTGCCAAAGGGATTTAAAATTTTGATGAGAAAGGAAGGAGGATGTGCAGTGATGATTTCTGGAGACCTGTTTTGGGAGTTTAGGTGATGATGGTAGCAATCGGGGCCATCAGAATGCAGCATGAATATACTAGATGCCCAGAGGTAGGGAGGGGCTGAGCCAGGGAGGAGAAAGAGCTGAGAGAGCAGTGGAAAAGTGTGTCCAAGGCAAGACTTTATTCCTGATTTTGCCTATGGCTTTGTTTGTCTATACAGGTTTGGTGTCAGGAATGTTAGATGTGCTCTCAAGAAGCAGACAATTAATTTGAATCTATGTGATTCTTTAATTGCATGTTGACATTAAAAACTTCTTTCTTGCTGGACACAGTTTCCTAAGGGGAGAGATGCCCGTTTTGTAAAAGAGGACTTATAACGTCTCTAACTTTGGTTCTTTGTCAGTCAAATGGTGATAATAGCACCAGCCTGACTATTTCATTGGAGGTCCCTGTGACTGGTGGGAGATCCACTGGGATCGCACGTGTTAAAAAACGTGAACTGTAAAGTGCGCAGCCAGATCGAAAGTCTCTCCTGTTCCAGGCAGCGTAGAGTGGAGGTTATGCGTGTGGATTCTGGAGCAGATTACTCGCTCTTCAGTGCTGGCTTTGCCTCTTTTTTCCTGTGTGACATCGGGTGAGTTCAACTTTGGGTGTCTTGGTTCTCTTGTCTGTTAAATAATAACACCTCGGTCTGTGTCATGATGTTGATGTGAAGAGCAAAGAAGTTCACGTGCAGTGTCATAGAGGGAGTGTCATAGCGGCTGTTCTGTTGTATGTGCATGTCCCAGCAATGCCGACAGAGTGCATGGGAGTGAGTTACACGGAAATTTTAAAAATCCTTTATTTATGCCTCAAGCAATATAGCTCTCTGTTTATCTAAGAACTTCATATTAATTCTAAGCCATTAGTGACAGTTAATAAAGGGAACCACGTTGAACTTGGCAGATACGTATGAACACCTCCTAGAAGCTTACTTCTCTTGATATTTGAATAGAGAAACTGTTCTCTGAGGCCGGCTTATTCAGTTCAGGTAAGGTTTATAGCGTATTATTGGTCTTGATCATCATGTTTATACCTTAAATGAAAGGTTTGCAACCCATGACTGCACATTAGAAACAACTGGGTGTCCCAGACCAGTTGAACTGGAAAATTTGAAGGTGAAACTCAGCCACTGGTATTTTCTAAAACCTTTCCAAGGTAATTTTAATGTACAGACAGAATAGAAAGTCACTGGCCTAGACCATGAGTAATTAAACGTATATCTCTATCATTGAATTGCTGGCATTGACTTGTAATTTTCTCATATTTAAGTAAATAAAATGACATGGCTATTTATAGTTATTTCTTTTTTTTTTTAAACGTTTATTTATTTTTGAGAGACACAGAGACAGAGTGTGAGCAGGGGAAGGGCAGAGACAGAGGGAGATACAGAATCTGAAGCAGGCTCCAGGCTCCGAGCCATCAGCACAGAGCCCAGTGCGGGGCTCGAACTCACAGACCGTGAGATCATGACCTGAGCCGAAGTCGGCCGCTTAACCGACCGAGCCGCCCAGGCGCCCCTATAGTTATTTCTTTAAAGGAGGACCTGGAGTTTCCATTAATTCTATAGCCTATGGGTGTGTGCGGTAAAGCAGAAATGAGAAGTTTGTTTTAAAAGTATCAGGGGCGCCTGGGTGGCTCAGTCACTTAAGCGTCCAACTTCGGCTCAGGTCATGGTCTCACCGTTTGTGGGTTGAGCCCCGTGTTGGACTATGTGCTGACAGTTCAGAGCCTGGAGCCTGCTTCAGATTTTGTCTCTGCCTCTCTTTGTCGCTCCCCCACTCATGCTCTCTCTCTCTCTCTGAAAAATAAACATTAAAAAAATTAAAGTTAGGAAGTTTTGTTTGTTTTTGGCAGGATGAAGTGCTGTCAATATTAAAAAACAATATAGAAATCCCAGAATGTTAAAGGTGAGAGGGACCCTCAAGGCATCTCATAGAAAGAGGGGTACACTTCGAAGCCAGTCCTGGCTTGCGATGGCTTATTCACTTCCTAGCTTTGTGATCTTGGGTTATTTACTTCACCAATCTGAGCCTCAACTTCTTCATCTCTAAAATTGAGGGGAGCATGTGCTTTATAAGATGATGAGTGTGTTTCATGGGCATACACGCTCATGTCTTGCTTCCCTGCCTCCTGCCTGGTCCCCAGGTCCATCTGGTGTGGATGTCCAGGGCAGGGACTGTGTCGGAGCCGCTGCAGGGCCAGCTGCTGGGAACCGCTTCCTCCCAGTCCTCGGGGACCACTTCTCTGTCTCTGTTGGGACTCTTTCGTGGCCGGCTGTTTGGATCTCATGACCTTCTGTGGGCATAACATTTGGTCTGCGGGGGTCAGTCCTTCCTGCTGGCTAGGCAGAGTGAAGCTGTTCATGAGACAGGAGGTGTTGTGGCCACGTGAGGGCAGCTTTTGAGTCCTTTCTGTCTGAGCCGCAGATGATCTGTGTGCAGGACCGGATGGCTGCCTTGTCTCTCCAGCTGTCTTCTTAGCCATCGCTTCTTGGTGTTGAGCAGGAATAACGGGAGGCCCCTGTCTCTCTCTTAGTTTGGGGTAAGCAGAGAAAAATCACAAAACTCTTTCATTTTTTTTTTTTATGATAGGAACAGTGGATTTTGTCTTTTTCTCCACCCTTGCCTCTCAGATCCTTCAACATTTGGCTATAAAACTATTAGGCCCCTTGGTTCTCCTCTTGCACATTCTTTGTGTCCTAGGAAGGAGATTCATGGTTTCTCATTCCTTGTAAAACTTAATGCCTCAGATCTTGATCTCAGCGATGGTGCGCCAGTGTCCTTCCCACTTGTAAGCCTGCTTTCTAGGACTATCCTCTATCTTAAATTTCAGAATTCTGCTTCTATCACCATCTCTGAACTGATCCGAAGTTTTCATTGGAAATATTTATACATTCTACTGCCATTTTTCTGTTGTTTCCTTTGTCTACTGGAATCAACACCCTCTTATAATCAACAGTAATAGGAGCTGTGTTGAATTTTTAGGTGGTAAGGATCTAGAAGCATTACACATGTAGGCTGGGCCGTCCGACTTAAATCTTGTGCTCCTCTGCTAGATTATGAGACTCTTGAGGGTAGGAGCCATGTTTTACAGCTGAATATCATCATAACTATCATTTATTATGTATCTACTATGCGCCAGAGACTTTGCTTTATTTCAATTAATTTCCATAAAAATACACATAAGGAATCTTATCTCAGAGAGCTTAGGTCAACTGCCCAAGGTCATGTGGCTAGTGAGTCACAGAGATGGATTTTTTTTAACTCACTTTAATATTAAACCCTGTGTTCTAAAATCATGTTTCTACATTCCTTCTGAAAGGAAGGAGCAGATACAGATAAGAGGAATGGGATCTTGGCCCGTAGTAGGTTGGATGATCTCTTGAGTCAGGGACAGGTATGGAGGTGTATTCTTTTTTTTTTTTTAATTTTTTTAAATGTTTACTCATTTTTGAGACAGAGAGAGACAGAGCATGAGTGGGGGAGGGGCAGAGAGAGAGGGAGACATAGAATGTGAAGTAGGCTCCAGGCTCTGAGCCATCAGCACAAAGCCCGATGCGGGGCTCGAACTCACAGACCTCGAGATCATGACCTGAGCCCAAATCGGACGCTCAACCAACTGAGCCACCCAGGTGCCCCTGGAGGTGTATTCTTAAAGAGGAGGAGAGAAGGTCCGCATATCTTCAAAGCCCCTTTTTTCCCCACGAATATACTAAGCGCATCACTGACCTACATGGACACAAAGAACGGACCCTGTGACTCTCAAGGCAGAAGTCACCCCTGTGGATGGCTTTTTTATTCAGGTCAAGAGAGACCCCGAGATTACGCGAAGAGCTTGGAGTTTAGACCATAAGAACATGCCTACCAGCCCTGGCGAGCGACAGGAAGTATATAAATGCTTTCTGGCGTTGGAACTCTGTTGGATATTTCCAGAGAAAGTTTCCCTTTTAATGTATTTGGAAACTATAAATTTAACTCCTGCTGGTGGGGAAAAAAAAGTAAAGGCTTCACAAAAGGAAAAAGTCAGCTCTTTAAAAGGCCTAACTCCTCTCACAAACATGTACTTTTTAGTGACTGGGAAATTCCTGTTACAAGGAAGAAATGTCCTTTTGTACAAATGAGGTCATTCTGCTCTTGACTGGCCCTCTGCACTCTAGTTCCTACACTGTGTTGCATGTTTTGTGGCCAGAGGTTATTGGTAGGATAATCCCTGTGTGCATAGTCCCTGCTTTTAGGGCATGTTGCCAAAGAGAAAGTTATCTTAGCTCACAAGCTGCCAAGCCAGTGCAAGAGGCCCAACTCCCAGAGGACTGGGGCCAGTGACTGATAATGACTTGGTTTAGGTTGGCCGTGGGTCGAGTTTTTAAAGCACACTTTTCTTGTGCCCTGGGATTTTTGTGTCTGCTGCTGCTGCGTTAGATTTCTCAACAGCTCCATTGTTTCTTGGTTCAGGAGTGATTTTTTCTTGCTTAGGCACATTCTACTGTGTTTTGATTCAATCCCAAAGAGCAGAAACATCTGTGCCGGATTGAGGCCTCCTGTTCATCTTCTTAACACGGTGTGAATGAAAACCAGCTGTTGAAGGCACTCGCCCTGTACCCATTTCCTCGCACGCTGGGAGGGTGATTCCTCCAAAAATTAATTTCTGACTTGTTTCTTATCCCAACTTGTTAATTAATAAAATCTATGTTTGGGGAATCTTCATAGCTCCCTGGGCCCAGGCTGTTGCCTAAATAAGCTGGGAGTAAGACACCGTCTTCAGCTCTCCTGGAGAAGTGTGGATAATCCAGTTCGGTCGGAAACTCCTTAGGTATTTGATGAAGACCCATTTTCTTGCCCAGAACACCTGTGGTCCCTCTTGTTGGCCTCGAAACCCTTGCTTGAAATCTCTCGGGTCCTGAAGAGCTGAGGGTTGAGCAGGGCATGGCCCTTGTTTCTTGAGTCCACTTCTCCTCCACTGCCCTCAAGGCCTTGGTTTGTTGTAGACGACACAATAAATATTGAGCATTATATTGAACCTAAGGGCTGGTGCAAAAGAATTGGAAAAACTATTTGCTAGGAAATGCTTTCGCACTTGAAACGCTGGGAACTTCGGGGTAATTGCTGAGTGCCTCATATTAGTTCTGTGGGGAAAATACGTGGCAAAATGTATCCTGGGTTAATATTATAAAGCAAAAACTCGTAGGAGATAAATCAGCAGCCACGTATCTTCTCTGATGCTCAGAAGAGGAAAGGCACTGATTTGCTGATAGTATATATTTCTTCTTTTTCTTCTTCTCCAGCCTCAGACGATACAGCAGACTCTCCAGAAGACACTTCAGTATTACGAGCACCAAGTTATTGGGTAAGTAAAATAGATTTTGGTTATTATTGGTGGCAAATTAAAGATAATTCCTCAATCACAGCCGTTGAGTGTGTGCTTTCCTACCACCCAGTTCCGTCTTCTTTCCCAGCGGCTGTGGGGTGGGGGCTCCTCGAGACCCCGTGGACTGATTTCCTGTGGTTTATTTTTATTTAATCCTTTTAAGTGGAATTCCCTTTTGGTGTCGCCTTTCTTTTTTTTAACTTTTTTTCTTCTTGTGTTCTTTCCCTCTTCTCCTCCTGCACCCAATCTCCTAATTGTGCCTTAGTAACACAGGCAGGTTTAATGAGACCAACTGAGAGGCCTTATGTGGGATTTTAGAATCCTTAGGAAAGTCGACTCACAGTCATTACAAGCCTAATACAGTTCATGGAGAGGTATTTGTTTAGTTAGAGTCCCATGTTCCATAATTTTCCTAAATCTTCCATTTCTTAACATTGTTGGGATATGGTGGAAGGTGAGAAGACAAAATTAAGAACAGGAACTCAAGGCCTCACCAGCACAGAGAACTTTAAAGTTACTTTAATCTATTTTGTAAGGGAGGATGATGATGGTCAGAGCTAATTGAAGATTAGCTTTTCAGTGGGAATCAGTGGGATTCCCATTTCAGTGGGAGTGTTCTGTAAATAGAAAACTCCCGATAAGTGTAAGGTATATTTACGACGGGCTAGGGCAGAAAGCACTTGGAAACACAGAAGTTGTTCTGTATTTCTGAGGCAGTGTAGCTTAAAATGAAGGAGTTAAACTCATTGACATGAGAGGCAGTGCGTATTTTTAATTCACATAGTTAATGTTGTCTCTGAGCTCCCGTGATTTATTTGTGTAAGATTGTGAGCGTTTTTCAGGAGCCGAGATTCAAATCTTGGTACCTTCTGAAATGCCAATGAGCATCATCTAACATTCGGGGCTAATAGTCATTGCTTTGGGGACTGAGACTATATTTGGGGCTAGTAGGATGCCCTGTGATTATTGTTTGTAAACAAAAACAGAAGAAAAGAAGATTTAGTGAAAAATAGTCTCGGTACCTAGTACAATGCCATATACTTCAAGTGCTGGGTAATTACGTGAATTGTCATTTCAAGGGGAATTGCTTTGAAACCTTGTCACATCAGTCCTCAGAAGTGTGGTACTAGGAGGAGCCTATTATTTAAACTCATGAGATGGCTTTTAGTTTGAGACCTTTAGTGATTTTAAATGGTTTATCGTAATGGAGGCAAATGATGTCAGGTTAATCTCTCCCCACATTTTCTCAAATAAAACTTAATCATTCTCATTGGTTTTGCTGCTTCCCAAGTACGGTATTTAGATGAGATTAGTCAATATTCTTGGAACACTTTCTTGTGTGGTGAGTGCTATATACCTGTTTGCTCTTGTGTTTATCGTCATTATTATTTTTAATATTTTGTTTTTTAAAAAGTTTTTTTTTTTTGAGAGAGAGAGAGAGAGAGAAAAAGAGTATGAAAGGGGCAGAGAGAGAGGGAGACACAGAATCTGAAGCAGGTTCCAGGCTCTGAGCTGTCAGCAGAGAGCCCAACATGAGACTCAAACCCACGAACTGTGAGATCATGACCTGAGCCAAAGTCGGATGGTTAACCGACTGAGCCACCCAGGCGCCCCTGAGGGAGTTCTCTTTTATCTCAACCACGGTCTCAACTCTCCTGCTCCTTCTGTCCTCGTAGACAGAGCCTGTGGTGATCCTTGGCCTCCAAATGGTCTTTTCTAGTTATGCTTCTCGCAGACACAGGGTAAGGAAAACTGTGCATGTGACTCCCATAAAGAGGCGTCCTGATGTCCAGCTGCTCCAAAGATACCCGTTAACACCTTTTCACCTGAGCAGGGGCTGCCTTCTGATGACTTGGAAGTACCGGTGCGCACTGCTGCCTTTATTGTGCACGTGCTGACGGACAGGAGACGTTGGCAGCAGTACTGGGACATTGGCCTTTCTGGACCTCTCTTCCCTCAGCCCCGGCGTCCGCGCCCATCTCTCTTTCTTTCTTCCTATTTCTCTTTAATACTGAGAAAGGAGAGTCTCTATTATGACTCACACTCGAATTCAGTATTCACACCTGTGTGTTGTTCCTCTTACGAAGACACAATTAAAGGCTTTTTATCTCCAACTGAAAAGGAATGTGTTTCTTTCCAGCTAAAGGGATCTCAGGCAATTGGTAAAAAGTGCTGAGTATCAGTTTACATGTTTCTGGTGGAGGGTGGAAGAGAGATGGTTTTCCCAAATCTCTAAAATAGGGCTTTGGCCCAGGTTTGTCTTAAAGGAATTCAGCTTTGAGGTGCCTTGAGTTGGGAGGATTAATCAAGACGAATGGTAAGGAGTATGAGCTAGCCCTTCTGGGTTTTTTTTATTTGTTTTAAATTTTTTCAAAATAGTAATTGCGGCGCGGTGAACAGAATGTTTGTCTCTTTTTTTTTTTCCCTTTTACTCCTTTGTTTTGTTTCTTAAATCCCACATATGAGTGACATCATATGGTATCTGTCTTTCTCTGAGTAATTTTACTTAGCATCACTCTCTAGCTCCATCCATGTCCAGAAGGGTACCAGCCCTTCTGCTGTGAATTTCCTAAGTCTGCGCTAACCACTGGCCTCCCAGCCTCCCTTTTCTGTCCTTTAAAACTGCCCTTGGACCTGCTTTATTTATCAGAACTTAAGGATTGCCTGCTGCTCCCTGATGAATTCTTACAAGTAGTTCACAGAAACTCTCTGAGGCTTTTTTAGTCCCCGAGATGTAGACTTGAATGCAGGGAGCAGCTGTTGAAAGGCTCACACAGATGGAGGATGGGAGGGAGGAGCCCGCGAGCCTCTGTCGGGGAGTGAGACAGCCTCTCTGCGCCCCAGGAACTTTTTCTTCAAACATTTGTTCTAGTCCTCAACTTGTCCATTCTCTGGTTCACGCAGTTATCCACAGAGACCATTCGGGCTGAGAAAATGAGGGTGACAGTTATTTATTCGTACAGTGTGGAAAAATCCTCTCCATCCCCGCTGTCACCGAGGTGGATTCTCGCTGGGACATTTACTCCTGTGCCTCAACGTTGTGTCCACTACGGCAATGTGACTAATCAGATTAGATCATGCCCCTTTCTCACTTCGGACCAATGGTTCTCCGATGTTAACGTGCATCAGAATCACCTTTGGGCTTGTTAAAACCCAGGGGGCTGGACCCCACCCCCAGCGCTCTGACCCTGTGTGTCCTGTGTACTCCTAGGGCAATTCTAGTGAGTTTCCAGATAATGCTGCTAACGCTGCTGGGCTCGGTATTACACTGTGAAATCCTTGCTCGACACCATTTAATGGTTTCCTGTGATAGAGTAAAATCTTAGCTGTGCCTGTGATCTGGCCTCTGCTCACCTCTCTGATTCCATCTTCTTCCACTTCCCCTTTTTACTCCCTGCTGGGCGTCTGTGGGCTCCTCAACTCCTGCTTGGCCTCAGGACCATTGCGCATACCATCCCACTTTCCTGGAATGGCCTGTCCCCAGATACGTACATGGATTACTTTTTTTTTTTTTTAAGATCAGGTCTCTTTTTAAACATTGTTATCTTCAGAAAACCACGCCATGGCCTCCCAATCCAGAGAAGCCCTCTCTCCCTGCCTTCCGTCTCCAACCTGGATCATTTTATATTCTATTCTTCTCTATTCCTTTTTGTAGAACCTAACATAGCTGATGTTATCTTGCTTATCTAAATTATTTTCTTCTATAGTCCTCTGCCTTTGTAATTGCTTGGTACATAGGAGGGACTAACGTGTTTTTGTTTTTTGTTTTTTGTTTTTTGGGCATGGGGAAGTGTGAATAAATTTAAAAAATTTCACCCTGGAGGTACGTACATAGAGGTATGTGTCTGGTGGGTAAAAGAGTAGATTATGCTTGGAAGGGGGCATAAAATGAGGGGTAGAAATCATGTCCAGGGTCCATTCCAGTTGTAGTATCCAAGACCCTTTCCCGCATAGCATAAATTTTACTGATTTATTTGCTTAGTTTTTCCGTTACGCTTAATGTTCTGCCACTGTGCGTCAGGATGACTTTGTGGTGAGTTTCTTATTTTTAAACATTTTTATATAAACTCTGCACAGTCATGCTCACCTGTTCATACAGTGCAGTCTTCTTCCCTCAATACGAGGAAAAGGGACACTGAACGTATGTCTCTGTGTGAGTCTTTCTGTAACTCAACCTTCTAGGGGCTGGGCTCGCTTTTTGGACAGTGTGGCGGAAAGAACAGTCAGAACCAGAAGCAGTAAGTAGGAGACAGCCTGGGTTCACCATCAGAATTGAAAGGCACCCTGGATTGAGCAAAGTCTGCTTTGTGATGACTTTTTCCCTCCGATGTTACTTTTGCCGTTACGTTGTGTTCTTCCTGGTCTCTGAGCAGAAGGCTGAGAAAACGCTTTGGGGGGAGACCTATCACGTACCAGATTTACTAGATTTAAGGTCTGGTTCTGACTTGGAATGGTTTCGGGCACATGACGTAACCGACACGAGCCTTACTTTTCTCATTGTCAAAGTGGTAATAACATACAGACGTCCAGGGTGCCGCCCCCAGCTGCTCCCCTCGCGTTTGCACCTCCTGAGTCCTCCTGGTTTGTAGCTCACCAAAGTGGATTACCACGACAGTGCAGACAAAGCAGAGATTTCTTTAAAACCATGATTGAAAAACACATGATGATCCGTCTTCCTGAGATGGAATGTTCAGTCGTTATTTATTTTAAAAACTGAAGCCTGAAGAAATGTAGATCAGATCCCTGCCACTCATTTCATGCCTTTTTGCCAGAAGAAGCATCCTTGTGCTAATAGCGCCGGTGGGGCCGCTGCCAAGTCCTTTTATTAGTTTGGGACAACTTTTCTTATAGTCATCTAAAATTAAATTCTCTTATTCCACTTAGGACTGCAGGGCCCCATGTTTGTTTTGTACAGCCAACCTTCTTTGGTTCTGTGGACATTCGAATGGGGATTAATAAGCTAGAATAATTTCCATAGAACGTTAGAAGTGGGTGAACCTTGGTTATTCAGGGACACAGATCTTAATGTTCTTACTTAGGCTGTCGTGGTCAGATTTTGTGGCTATCCGTTATTTTATCTGAAAGGTGGTAGAGCTTCCTTTTCATATATTTACATAGAATATGTGAATGGATAAACACAATGTTAGATAAAAGCTATTATCTTTTCGCGTGTGCCAGTGACTGAGTGAGTTAAGCATCCGACTCTTGATTTCAGTTCAGGTTATGATCTCACAGTTTGTGAGTTCAAGCCCCGAGTTGGGGTCTGCACCAACAGTGTGGAGAGTCTTCTTGGAATTGTCTCTCCTCTCCCTCTGCCCCTGTCCTGCTCTCTCACACACACTCTCTCTCAAAATAAATAAACTTAAAAAATTAAAAAATTAAATAAAAGCTATTATCTGTTAATTGATTGCTCTTTTTGAGGCAATGCACTTATATCTCTTATTTTATGGGGTATTGACCATCTGTTTCCTAAGATTATTGTATAAATCTCGTTTAGCTGATAAGGACATTGAGACTATGAGAAAAACTATTTTGTCTAGGCTCAGTCCAATTAAAGTGATAGAGCCGCATTTTATAAACAGCCCCATTTTTTTGTCTGTTTTTAATGACCGTGTTCCCCGTTCCACCTTTTCCTGAGTGATTCCTGCGTCCTGGAAACTGTAATAAGCCTTTTGCCAAGCTGGTGTATTGGGATCTGATCTCAGGGGAGAGTGCAAGCGTGAGGCCATCTTATTTTTTTCTCTCAGTTGCTTCAAACGTGTAGGGATGGGTCCCCTGTGGAATTGGGCGCATTGCCCCGACTACCAAGAACTTCTAGGGGTCTAAAGTCCCCTCCAGATGAGTTCACATATCCATCCCATAGCTATTTCCCCGTCCCATCCCTCTCTGCCTGTGTCAGAGTGCAAGTAGAGGGGGATCTTGGGGCATTTCACTCCCGTGGTCCGGGCCTACCCTTCCTGGGTCCCTTTCTCTTCTGATGTAGTGTATCAGGCAGGAATAAAATAGAAGACAGCAGCGGCGTCACTGATGGTTGTAACATTTCTGTCTTTGCTGGGAGACCCTCAGGAAGGTGCTTCAGATGCCCCGCTCTTGCCCCTGCAGACGGAAGCTCCTAGTTTTTGCCTTGCCAAATGAAGGTAGGGTAGGGTGCCCCCATTTTGCCTCTCTTGCTTTTCCCTGTTAATAACTCTTTCTGGAACCTTCTCCTTCGACTCAGGCACTACGGGATGATCAGGAATTAGATCACCTCAGCAGATGTTCACAGTTGAATGCGGTATCCAGCACCCAAACTTGACCGGGGCGGACCCCTTTCTCCCCATCTGGGCTTCTCAGAAAGGCTGTCCTTTCTCTTTTTCTTGTAGGACAGGGGAAGAATGACAACAGCGTTCTCCTCCCAGGCCAGTTACTTTCTCTTCCAAGGATTTCCTTTCAATTTCTTTTTTTATTCCTTTGCTTCTGTAAGCTGGCGATGCCAGAGGCTCCAGTCGTTTCTTAAGTTCTGAAGGGAATGGCTACTCTGGTAGAATGTGGGAGCATCAGGCCCCTAGTGTCTTCAGCTCTGGTGCCTTAGCTCTAATCCAGAGGTAACTGGAGAAGGTCCAGGCATCACCTGATTCCAAAGGCATTTCGTCATTCTGTCCTCACAAGAACTTGGGGGGGGGTGGACCTCCATTTTACGAGGGGGTAAGTTAGACCCACAGACATGAGGTTAGTTGCCCAAAGTCTCACAGATAGAAAATGGTAAGACCATGATTCAAATTCTGTCAGACTCCAAAAGATGCGTTAGCTAAGTTGTTATCTGTGCACCCACTGCTGCGTCCTGGACTGTGACAGAGGATAGGATGTGTTGACTTTTAAGAAAGTACCAACACACGAAGTAAGTACCATTAATTAGTATTTTTTTTTTTGCCAATCCTCTTCCTCACAGAAACATTACCAGCAGCTATGAAGTAGTCAGATGAGGAAACCGCTAGTGACGCAAACTGACAGATGCTGTGGTTCTCATTTATTTTTTTCACACACAGCTTTCTTATTAACGGTGGCTTCTAGTCCCTAGTCCACCTGGCTCGTGCTGATGTTAATGGTGGGTTATGCCAGAAATGGTATCTGAAAGCCTGAGTTATTTTAAAAGGCAGTTATTTTTAAAAGCACAGAGTACGTGTGCTCGTGTGCACGTAATATGAATGCATTTGCAGATGGTTTAAAAATTTTCTCTGTATGCTAATTTTGTTTTCTTCTTAGTTACAGGGATGCAGAAAGGAATTTCCACAATATCTCTAACAGATGCTCCTATGCAGACCATTCCAACAAAGAGGAAATTGAAGCTGTCTCAGGAATCCTCCAGTGCGCTGCTAATATACTCGGTATATTAACTATATGTTTGTATGGGTGAGAGGGAATGAGGGGACAGGGGAAAGTAAGGTATAAATGTCTCCTTTTCTACTAATGGGAGGTTTGGAGACTAAGGCAAATGAAGAGTAAGACCTTGTCTTCAGGTGATTTAATTTCCACACTCCTGGAGACGTTTAAGTGCAAATTACATGTGTGCCATTTCCTTGGAGGTTGAAAAACATGATAAGAATACTCACGTGACAGGGAAACCCAGAATTTGTATGTTGGTCTTAGCCTTCTGTCATCCGTATTTTTCTGGTTCTTCACTTCGACTGAAGTGGAGGGTCTTCCTGTCCAAGCCCACACTGTTACTGTCATCACTCTGGTATGGGTGAGAGGCCTTGGTTGGAGCTGAGGGTGGCTCACATGTACCCATAGGGGACTCTACAACTCAGAGGTGGTGAGGCAGGTCATCTATTGAGGTCTTTTTCTGTGTGTGTGTGTGTGTGTGTGTGTGTGTGTGTGTGTGTGTGTGTCCACCTTGAAGATACTAGTATTAGGACAGCGGGACTGTTTTTGCAGAGGGATTGCTGTAAAGTGCATTGAGTCATGCCGCCTTAAGGCACCATAAGTGAGCTGTGCTCTCTTACTATGTGGTGTTCTTGGTGTGTGAGAGCTACCTTGTATTATATGCATAGTAGATTTCTCATAAGAGAAACATTTTTTTCCCTAATGTCTTACATAGAATTTTAGTAAAAAAAATTAGCTCTTTCAGTTTTTTTTAATCCTCCTTTTTCTTTATTACTCAGGGATCCATAGAGCCTTGGGGAGGGATGGTAGGGAACAGCAAATCCTAGTGACTGACTCCATTAGAACCCAGAATCCCCTCTCCCTCAGGATCAGATGGATGAAGACCAGGGCAAACTTGTTTGCCTGACTTTCTTTCCCATTAGAGTGAGTGTTTTCTCTGGAGACAGAGGAGTCTCTTCTACAGACAGATTCCAGGTGACCTCACACCATGACTCTACCAGATTTTTCTAAACATATCTGACCCCCAGAGTGGGTCTGGCTTGTACACTCAAGATGTGATGCCGTCTACCCATGATAAGATTTTCATCCTAGGTAAACCAAGTATCACATTAAGAACATGGACCTTTTTGTGAGGGATGATTTGTCTGCTATGCATGCAAGAGAGTGATGGACTTTGAGAAGGAAGCCCAAGGACTGACGGACCTCAGTGTTAGTACAGGTGCAGGGATGTCCTACTACTCCAGCAAAAGTTATTCCAGAAGAGGAAGGATGAGAATAAATGGGAAGAGGGGCCAGCCATAACCCCAAACCAAACCGTCTTCTGATTTTTTTATTTTCAAGAATTATCCATCAGTTAAAAAAAAAACCCACATAAAGTTGCCTAACTTGGCCAAGTAAGGATTTGTGAAAGTGATCATGTTTTAACGCCACCATTGCGTAAAAGAAGGGACGTTTTAACTCTCTCCAAAATAGGCAAGTCTAACCTCCAATAAAAGATGGGCATTTAAATGGAATAAATTTAGCTGGATGACCAAAAAAAAAAAAAAAATCCAACTCCATCTGTAACATTTATTTCTCTGAGACCTTGTGATTTTCCAAGGGTGGAGTGAGATGATGCCCCAATAAGGGAGTATTAGAGTCTTGGCAAGGGACGTTTATGATTTTGAACGCGATTATTTACTTAGTTTCTAAAGATTTCACTGCCCTTCGCATCACCTTGTCTTCTGCTCCCCGCCTTGCCCATCGTGGAGTGAGAGCAGGGAGGAAGTGTTGAGGATAATCCTATGGGTGTTCAAGGCATCTCAACAGACTTGCAAGTAAGTGGGTGTACCCAAGTCCTACACACTTGAGGTCAGACAGTTTGGCAGGGTAACCACTAGGGGGCACTGTTGGCCCAACACAGCTTAGTTGCTCTTTTGGCATTGCTTTGCCTTGCCGCTAAAGGAGGGCGTGAAAAGAGCTGTCGGCAGGGTGTTGCCTGACGATATCAGGGACAGAGTGGTTTTCAGTGAGGTGCTTATGATTTAGAAGGTGACCGTTCAACAGGATTTGGGTTTCATAAATACGAAATTTTTCTAGGCACAAGATAATAGATTCCCCCCCCCCTAAAAATGGGAACAATGGTTCTTAAAATCTAAAAAGCACAATCTTAGAAAATTTAAATGTCTGAAGAATAAAACGAAATGAAATTCCTGCCCTCTTTTGACCAAATATTGGCATGGCTCCAACAGGTGATTATGTGTTAAAGATATAGCTGTTCTCTTTTGAGTAATGTCTTTTCATAACTCTTGAAATAGAGACTATCCGAGGACAAAGTAACACCTTTACTGATCAGAGTCATGAGAGCTTTGTTTGCAACAAGTCACTGCACTATGACTAATGTTCGCTTGTTTAGATTTCCTCTTTGTAAGTTACATTTAAATTCTCCAGTGCAATCATTTATGAGATTGTAAGAATTGGTCAGCTCCTTGAACAGAAACACTCTATGAGAAAGGAAGCCATCTTTTGGGTGAGGGAGTTTGGCCTGAGATTGGAGAGTCTCAACCAGGTTCAGAGGAATTTTGATTGCTGGATCCTTCTTGAATCCTACCAGAGGGAGATTTTCCAACAGTTTGATTTATGTTCAATTGCTTTTGGGGATCATGGTTAGAATATGGGTGGATTGGGATGGGGAACACCTACTTTTCTCACCTTCTTAACCAACAAGGATGTTGTGGTAGAGACAAGAAATGTGTTTGTTTGCTCATCTGTAGGCTACTTACACTTGACCTATTCTCAAGAATGATTTAAAGTCCTAGGTCAGGGGGCACCTTGGGTGGCTCAGTCGGTTGAGCGTCCAACTTTGGCTAAGATTATGATCTCACAGTTCATGGGTTCAAGCCCCACATTGAGCTCTGTGCTAACAGCTCAGAGCCTGGAGCCTGCTTCGGATTCTGTGTCTCCCTCTCTCTGCCCCTCCCCCACTCATGCTCTGTGTGTCTCTCTCTTTTAAAAATATTAAACATTACAAAAATGAATTAAAAAAATAAAGTCTTATGTCAGAAAATAGGACTCGAGAAGCCAGTTTTTCTCCTTTCAAAATGACCCTACCTATCAGCTTAGCATGTACTCCTTTGGATGGTTTAATAATTTGCTGGCTTTTTAGGTTGAAGTTTGAGTTGAGTGGTTGACCTGCAGTAAAAAGACGGAACTGAAGTCTTGGTGCAGAAATCCAGTTTGGCCTCTGTCATGCATTTGTTTCGACCCTGCTTCCCAAGGACTCCCTGGCAATGCACGTGCATCACAGAGTGGTCTGCACCCCTGCTAGTGTTGGGACAGAACTATTTCCCGATTAACATTTTCCCGCTTAGTTCTCTTCTGTCGGCTTTGAAACTGCTTGTTGCTGTTTTTTGTCTCATCATGTACAAATTGGGAATATTAAGTACACGCTGCTCATTGTCATCCGTTGCCTCTTCCTGGTGCTCTGGCCGTCCCTGTGCTAATGCAGGACAGCACCCCAAAGAGGCTTTTAAACTCTGAGAAAGGCTATCCAAAAAAGATAGTTGTGAACTATGCCCTCCCTGCTGGAGGCTTTTTGCGTTAAATTTACTGCTTTATTTGGAATGTCTTTTGCTCACCAAAATGATCTAATTTTAGTTGTCTGAAAAATTATGGCTTTTCCAGCCCTAATCTGCAAAGCCCATTTTTAGCTCCAATTAAGTAGTAAAATGTGTTGATATTCTTAGGTGCGGCCTTGAGTATTTACTCAGAAGTCGTAATGCTTGAACGATACAAAGGAGTATCTATGATAAAGGCCTGGAGGGTCTATCTCCTGTTTGTTGCTGAATTGTTAGCACCTGGCCCTGTGGCTTGGCCTTAGGTAATGTGGGGGGATGGAGACAGAGTAGGGAGCGTTAAGGGAGAAGCCATCTCAATGGCGTAGCTTCCTTACATAAGGCAGTGTAAGATAAATGAGGGTTATGGCTGTTGGAATTGTTGTTATTCTTTTGTCTTTTCCTTATCAACCCAAGCAGAGCCTAGGATATTCTGGCTACCCTTAACAACAGAAGGGACTGACAGCCAAACTAATTCTGTGTGCTCGATTGTTTCCTTACAACAAAGTTACCCTCCCTGTTCAGAAGGG
The DNA here is from genome assembly GCA_030068075.1 of Paguma larvata. NCBI lineage: Eukaryota > Metazoa > Chordata > Mammalia > Carnivora > Viverridae > Paguma > Paguma larvata. The sequence goes on along the minus strand of CM057831.1, from coordinate 875,794 downwards.
CATCAATGATGTATCTCCCGAAATATGCAGGCTGACTTGTCTTTAATCAACCCAGAGGGGCCCCTTCCCCACAGCTCCGTTTTAGCTTTGCACATAGACAAACGATGTTAACGTGGCATTAAGTTTCATCCTGTGCTTCGGTGTGGCTGTTGCAGCTCCGACGAGGTTTAATTCTGTTGGAGAGATTGAGGTGTGTTGGTCACAGAGCACCTAGGGCCCTGAGCTGGAGGAGACAGTGGCGTCGGAAAAAGTCCTTGCACAGTGGGATAGAAATCAGAGTTGGTCGCTCTAGGTAATTCACTTCCCGATGGTCTAGAGCACCCTCGAGGTTGCTGTTTCAGTGTTCACAAAGTATAGTTTCATGCTGCCTTTGCTCAGTGCATTTTCTCTGAAAATAATCACAAGGACGTGAACAGTGAAAGAATATTCATTAAAGTCGTCTCTCTTTTTAAAGGTCATCTGTTACAGTAGAGCTTTATCGTCTTCCAAAAACTTAGCACATGTAAGGTCAGAATCTGAGTGAGGTCGTGAGGATATTTGTCCGGAAGGAGGTAATGAGGAGGATGGGGGAGAATGGCCTTTGGGGCTTACACGTCACAGCTTCTTCCTGGTCTCAGGGACCTTGAAATACTCTCAATACAGAGCTCACTACAGTGCCCCCCATTCCAGAATCATTAGCCCATATGGAGCCTTTGCTTTTTACAAGCAATAATTTGTTGTTTATATATTAACTTTTCCATTGCTTTTATCATGATTCAAAATGTGCATTGTAGCAGCCTTCTAATGGACCATAAAACTGTGAAGGATTAGTTAGTCTTACTGAGAGTTAAGATTGCCTTGGGGGTTTTCTTGGAATAACTCTTACTCCAATTCACTGAACAATTCTATGATTAACATATTTGGAATCTTGGAGAACTCATTGGTGCAATAACCACTTAACATTTTTATTGTTGAATTAAGATCGATAGTGATAGATAAATTCTACTAATATAGTTCTTGTTACTGTCACTTAGTAATTGATAATTTTTCTCTTTCATTAAGTAAATCATGTCAGTATTTAAAGAAATGAATTAGAATGAAGGTGGTTGGAGGAGACTTGATTTATTAATTGTCTTAATAATGGTATTCTAATATACTAATGGTTTAGGGCAAAAATGAGCCAGACTACTTGGGTTGAACATGCACCTTAGCTACTTAGTGGCTATATGTGCTGGAATGAGTTACTCACCCTTTCCGTACTTATATTTTTCATTGTGTAAAGTGGCAGTAATATAACCATGTATCTCCTACAGTTGTTAGGAAGAGTAAATAAGTTAATTTATATAAAAGACTTAAAGCAGCCTGATAGATGACAAGTGCTACACAAGTACTCACAAAATAAAGCTTGCGTCAGACCTGGGAGACTCCGTTGCTCAGTCTTGTAGGCGAGGAAATGGATACTTGCAGATATTAACTTGTCAGGTTCCTTTGTCAGGGATGAGAAGCCACAGAAGCAGGATTTAAACCCAGGTCAGTCTGATTCAAACCCCGTGTTCTTTCCAGGGCTTTGTGTGGCCTTCCAGAGTCACTGGACTCAAATGACTTTATATCACTTCTCTGTCACTAATTGCACAAGTCTTTCTGAATTGTGTGCATTGTCCTTAGTTCATTGCTTTTTGATATGTGCTTGCCCGTGACGGGTAGTATCCACAACGTTCCCCATTGGTGTTCAGAGTGCAGCGTCTTTGTAAGTTAGACACGGTCAGTTTAGAAACAGTATTTGTCTTTAGATTTCAGGTGTTGACCATGCAAAAGAAGTCTGATATGTTGCTCCTCAAGACACAGACAAGGTCTCACAGTTAATCTGTAGTAAATGATACACCAGTGCTGTTGGCTGCAAGAGTTCAAGCTGATCTTGGTTTTTTAGGTGGCTTAACTTCATATGTTAGACATCACTGGTGGGGCACAAAGCCTCTAAAAGGTTGTGTTTCTTAGGCCATTGATTTTGTTTTAATGGATGCTCTCTATTAAAGTTTAGAAACATGGTCCTAGTATCTTATTAGGAAAGTTGTTACATTATCTCATTTAATAACATGAATTAACATGATTTTTAAAAAGTAAAATTTTTTTATCATTTATTTTTGGGAGAGAGAGACACACAGCACAAGCAGGGGAAGGTCAGAGAGAGAGGGAGACACAGAATACGAAGTAGGCTCTGCTGACAGCTCAGAGCCTGATGCGGGGTTTGGACCCACGAACCGTGAGATGATGACCTGAGCTGAAGTCAGGGCGCTTAACTGACTGAGCCGCCCATGAGCCCCTAAAATATTTTTTTTAATGTTTATTCATTTTTTGAAAGCGAGAGAGAGCGCAAGTAAGAGAGGGACAGAGAGAGAAAGACACAGACTCTGAAGCAGGCTCTAGGCTCTGAGCTGTAAGCACAGAGCCCGACATGGGGCTCGAACTCACAAACTGTTTTTTTTTTTTTTTTTAATTTTTTTAAAACACATTTAAAAAAATGTTTATTTTTGAGAGGAGGAGACAGTGCAAGCAGGGGAGGGGCAGAGAGAGAGGGGGAGCGAGAATCCCAAGCAGGCTCCTCACGGTCAGCACAGGGATCAACACAAGGCCATCTCCTGAACCCCGAGATCTTGACCTGGGCCAAAGCAACAGCTGGATGCTTACCCGACGGAGCTACCAGGCGCCCCAAGTTAATAACACTGATTAATTCCTAACAGAGATCTTGAATAAGGGGTCTATATAAATCAGAAAGAACCTGTGTTTTCCACTCTCAGCTTTCATACTTGACGTGAAGTAATGAGCTGCGGCAGGTAGGTCTGAAAAGGAATAAAGCCACTGTGGGTGGGCGCTGGCGCTTGTGTGTAAAATAAACACTAATAAAAACAACCTTCAATTGTGCACGTCAGTTGTAGAAGATGCGGGTGTATCCACGGAGACGGGGAATGCCTTCTCTCTTCCCGGAGATCATCTTTTTTATTTTAGGAACATTTTCTTCCGTATCTTATAACCGCCTTTTCCCATGGTCCTGCCGGATTTCTCCACACTTAGGCTCTCTTCCCTACTGGAAAAACATGACCGTCATTTTTCTTCCCCCCTTTTCTGGGTCTTCTTTGTTTTTCTCTATTCCATTGTCTCCCTGTCTCTGCCAGCTTTCCGTCTGGCACTTCTTTGTATGGGAGGGCAACTTCTCAGTCGTGGATTCCTCCGACTATTGTCCTTTTTCCTGAAATTTTCAGTAGGTAGGCCTTTTTTTTTTTTCTCTTTAAAGTTTTAAAAATACTTAATTTCAGTATAGTTTGAGATTTGTAGAGAAGTTATCACAGCTTCCAAGCTTCTCTCTTCTTTTGCTGATGTCTTATATTCATATGGTACCTTGGTCCCAATTAAGGAGCTGGTATTCGTACATTATTACTGACTAAATTCCACACTTTATTCAGAGATGCTTGGCTTTTACCTGTTCTCTGTTCCAGACTCCCATGTAAGATACCATATTATGCTTAGTTGTTGTTTCTCTTTAGGCTCCTCTTCTCTGTGACAGTTTCTCATATTTTCCTTGTTTTTGATGATTTTTGACAGTTTTGAGGAGTCCTACTCAGGTCTTGGAATTGTCTGCCATGTACTTGTCCATATGCCCATCGTTGTGTGTGTGTGTGTGTGTGTGTGTGCATGTGTGTGTATGTGTTGAACACTGCCTCGCCGTATAGCACTACAAGCTGCTCCAGGCCCATCGTGTGTATTCGCTGCCTCGGGCCTAGAATCAGCTGTTTATCCGAGGAGTCCTTTGATTGGAGAATGGTGTTAGAAACGCAAATCCGGGCACTCAGAGTACTTACTGCTATTGGCATATTCTTGCTTCCAGGCCCCCTCAGCTGACAGAGCAGGAAAATATACATGTGTATACTAACTCCTGTATAGATGCCTCTCTGTCAATATTTCTGTGTGTGTCATCTCTGTATTACGCTAAATGTGAGTCCCCAGTCATCCAACCACATGAAATGTTCTAGCTCGTTCCTCCTCGCTGGTCTGTAACCTCTTCCTGCAACAGCGGGAGACTTGGCTCTCCTTAGGCATCCCATCCACTTAATTGTTCACTTGCAGCGTACATGTACAGTTGTTTCAGAATTGTTAATACACACTCGTGTGGGGAAAACCGTTTATCAACCAGAGTATAGCGGTGTGCATTTTTGGGGTATGAGCTCAGGTATGCAGTTTTAGAGTCTACTCGTTTCCCGTGTTACTTAGGTCAGCACCTCAACCGCTACCATCTCCAGTGAGGGGTTTTTTCCCATTTGTAATACAGCTACATTCTTTTATCACAGTCTTAATTTTGTCCTGTGATTCTTGGATCTGTGTGTGTGTGTATGTTTGTATTTCCAAATTTGCATACATTAAAGTTCCCTTTTTGTGCTGGAAAAGCCTATGAGTGTTGATAAATGCGAACTGTCGCGTATCCACCATCCACCATTACGGTATCTTAGGGGATACTTTAACTCTCCTTAAAAAAAATCCCCTATAGTTCACCCAATTCAGCGCTGCCCTCCTGCTTGCACCAAATCCCTGGCAAATACTGATCTGTTGGTCTCTCTGTTTCATCTTTTTTAGGATGTCTTTGAAGTGGAATCACACAAAACTTAACCTTTTTACATTGGCTTTTTTTTTTTGCTTAGCAGTATGCATTTAGGATTAATAGATGTCTTTGCGTGCCTTGAGAGTTCATTCCTTTTTGATCTCTGAAGAGTATTTCGTCCTGCGTGTAGAGACCACAGGTGGCCTCACTGTTCATCTCTTGAAGGACAGCTTGGTTGATTCCGTTTTTGGAAATCATGAGCAAGCCTGCTACAGACATTCAATCACAGGTATTTGTGGAGACTCAAGTTTTCAAACGAGTTAGGTAAATACCTAGGAGTGTGATTTCTGCACCTCGTTTAGCTTTTAAGAAACTGATAAGATGTCTTCCGCAGTGGCTGTACCATTCGCTACGCATCCTATACAGAAATTGGTATTTTTGGGTTTTTGGGTTTTTTTATTTTAGTCCTAGTTGATGTGCCGTTTCCCTTGAAGTTTTATTTTTATTTTATAAAAATATTTATTTATTTTGAGAGAGAAAGAGTGAGAGAGCACATGAGCAGGGAAGAGAAGAGAGAGAGGGAGAGAGAGAATCCCAAGCAGGCTCTGCCCTGTCAGCACAGAGCCTGATGCAAGGATCCATCTCATGAAATTTGAGATCATGACCTGAGCCAAGATCAAGAGTCAGATGCCCCAATGACGAGCCATCCAGGCGTCCCTCCCTTGAAGCTTTAATAAACAAAACCGCCCCTGCTTACAATTTTAACATCTACAGAAGAGTTAAGAATTTTGCCTTCCTGTTTTGTCATCCCAAGTGCTTTTTCAAGACTTTATGACTGAATGGAGAAACTGCTTGGAAAATTCTCAATCATAGCAAAAATTTCCCCTGGTACTAACAGGTAGACTCTTTATCTTTGCTTTGGTAAAACATAAGTCCCTAAAATGGAGTTAGCCGGCATTACACAGTGGGAAATGAAATGAAATTAGGAATTTGAGTGTAAATTTAAGTGACATCACTCGTAATCCTATTCATTGAAGGTGTTCAAATTTGAAGATGCCCACAAGCAGTCTTGGTCCATGTCCTCATGCGTCCCCAGCCCCCAGAGGGCTCTAATTTGAATTCCTTTCAACACAGTCATGGCCAGTGAGTCATTTACTTCACTAAACCTGTTATGACTCCAGTCATTCTCCTGAGCAGGTTTCTCAAGCCTCTTTGACAACCTCCCATCACTCTTCTCAGGAGATGGTATCACTTACTATCGGCAACATTCAAGAAAGAAGGAAAGAAGCTAGGTTTGACTTAGCACAGAAGGAATAACGCAGATAGGCCAGGCTGCTTGCAGAGGCTCACACATAAGCTCGGGGGGACGTCAGGAAGACGCTGAGAGGAAAGAGCCATGAGTGAGAGTCTCTTGCTTTGTTATTGACCCCTCGACTGCCTCTATTTCAAAAGAGTAATGGCTAGTTTTTTTTTTTTTCTCTGAGTTAGAAAGAAGCTGATTCTTTCCTTACTATGTGAGAAAGAGGCGTGTGAGCCCATATCATTTCATATGTCAGACTTGGAGCTCACTTTTGTTGCCATCCATGAAGCAAGTTCATTGTGATTTGGCATATTTCCTTTTTTAATGTAAATACTATTTTTTGAATGTTGTATTTTTATTTATTTTTAAATGTTTATTTATTTTTGATAGAGAGCATGAGAGAGGGAGGGGAAGACAGAAAAGGGGACAGAGAATCTGAAGCAGGTCCCATGCTGGGAACAGTAAACCTGATGCAGGATTTGAACTTAGGAACTGAGATCATGAGGTGAGCAGAAGTCAGATGCTCAACTGACTGAGCCACCCAGGTGTCCCTATTCTTTGAATCTTTTAAACTCAAATGAACACACCACCTCCCCTTCTCCCCTCGCTTTTTCCTTTTTATTCGATGACTTTTTTTTGTCAGATGAATCATTTCTACCTTTAGATCTCCTTTTTCTTTTTTATTTCATGCCTTTTTCCTCTGTTTTCCTTGCTCTTTGATACGGAACTCTGACTTCAACTCAACTGTGCATTTTTATAACGTGCAATTTAATTATCTTGAAAATTAATGAAAATTGAGTAAGATTAGAATTAAATTCAAACATCCTAGGTTCTATGCTAGATGAGTTGTTCTTTTGCCTTGAGTTCAGATTTTCAGTCCTTTTTAAGTGTTTTTGACAGCATTTCTCTCAGCTGTTTAAATTAATTTGGGGAGTAGAGTTTTATGAGTCACAATAAAAATGTTACTCAAATTAGGGCTTTTTATGTGTGGTACATTCCTTTTATTATCTCGCTGTGAGTCTATATTTAAAAAGCACAAATATTAGTCCCTTGTTTTTCATGAGCCTGCTCAGCTACAGATTGCCATATGCTCAATTTCCATGCGGGATCTGGGGAGGTTTCTGTATCCTGGATGGGTTTTATAGATGCTTTGGAATCCTATCTCCCTGTTTCCGTTACCCCTAATGATAGGTAGTGTGTGAGAGAGGAGATTCATTTCAGATGTAGCATGACTGAACCCCAAATTCCAATTTTTTTTTACCTATCATGGTTTTTTTCCTAGATTTCCACCAACTCTGGTTTTAAGTTTGATACAAGAAACGGTAATTTCCAGGGATGCTTGGGTGGCTCAGCTGAGTGCATGTTGACTTCGGTTCAGGTTGTGATCTTATGGTTCGTGGGTTCGAGTCCTGCATCGGGCTCTCTGCTGTCAGCCCAGAGCCTGCTTGGGATTCTCTTTCCCCCTCATTCTGCCCCTTCCCCACTCATCTGTGATCTCTCTCTCTCTCTGTCTCTCAAAAATAAACATTAAAAGAAATGATAAATTCTCTGTGTGAATAGGGAAGATGTCGATCTGGAAATACTAGCGCCCAGTGATATAAATGAATTTAATTGTAATCTTCGTAGGCAGCTTGTACACTGTTGCCCACCATTGTACCATCTGGATCTGGTTGGGTAGGTCATTGGGAGAGAGAGTGGTTGGGGACATGAAAGATCGGGCTTCACTTACCTAAACACAGAAAATGGGAGTCCGAAGAACCACAGCAGTGAGTCCCCCAAATAAGAGGCGTGTCATGGATAGTTTGGGTAGAACGTTATTTCAGGTAAGGGACGTATTGGTAAAAGATGCAAAAAGGAACTGATGGAGGCCTGACGGCTGGCAGTTGAAGAAGAGGCAGATGGGATTTTCACATGCAAGGGCGCCGAGGTAATTCCTGCCTCAGACACACTGGTCAAGGTGGAACATTGTCCAGAGCCAGAGGAGGCAAAAAAGAGGAAAAGCCCACTCTAAAAATCCCTATTTTTATTTTAACGTTTGTGAATTTATGCTTTTGCCTTTGCTAGGGAGATGTGTTTTGCGTTATTGATTTGAATCCTAATCCCAGAAGTGATTATTTCTATTCCAGAGTCTGAAACCCTGGATTCCTCTAGTGATGGTTCAGTAGGGTCATCTGGAAACATCAACAACAACAACAAAAAAAAGAGAATAAAGCCAAACCAAGAAACCAGCCTGTAGACACTATATATCGTGTAAACTAGTTACTCTGTCAACAACAGATCCTCTGATTCATCCTGTCGAGGACGTGGACCAGGAATTTGTTTAAAAATCAGCTCCTGAGAGAGCTCTGGTGTGCAGGCATGTCTTGATACTTGAATTCCAAGGCTAACCCTGCTTTTGGGCAGGTGTGTTTAGGATACTTAGTTGAATTCATAGGGAATATGGTACCAAGCTACAATTCTGCTACTCGAAGCTCTAGAATCTGGGATTCTCTTTCTGTCTTCTTTCTGAGAGTGGGTTGCCGTCTTGGACTCCTTTCAGTTCTTTTGACTTATTCTACTTTTCTCCCGGGACTTTCAACTCTACTTTTGGAGCTAGATGCTCCCTGCTCCATTCAGGCTTTCTTTGCCAGATCTCTTCGATGCTGAGCACTGCTGACTTCGTCCCATCTTCATCATACATGTATAATACCATGTTTTTTTCCCCCGATTTTCTTCCATCTCTGCATAAATGGGCTTATGAGTTATGGGTTAGTTCTCTCTGTCTTTATTCTATGTCATTAAATTTGCAAAGACGTGGTAGGTGGTTCATCCAATATTGGAAATTGTTGGTCATAGTTTTAGTAAAATGCTGGCCATCGTAACATTTTTATCCCCCGTAATACCAGGGCTGGAATGCTAGTAATCACCAGAGGACGGAGTTAGCCCAGGGGGACATTAAGTGGGCAAGAGAGTGAGTTTGTGACTGCCATGGGAAAGAGAAGCTGATACTTGTCTGTGAGCGTTCATAGAGCAGAGTCATTTCGGGGTCTTTACAAAGGCGAGACCAAGAGGGATTTCAGCCTGAGGCCATGCTGAGTACTGACAAATGATCCTGATTGTTAGCAGTTCTTGTACTGAGTGACTACTGCCAGAAACATTTTGACTGAAAATAGCCCCGGTTGCCATCAGTCTTCTACTTGTCGTTCTGTTTCTGCTCATTGTGTGTACTTCCTGCCACATCTGACGCTGCTGACTCCTTCACTCACGTCCCGGGCTTCATTCTCTTGTTCATTTATCTTTATGCTTTCATACCCTTTTCTTTTTCACCGTTCTGACTCTCAGTCCTACATATCAGTGAAAAGGAACAAGGCACATCTGCATTTAAAAACTGGCTTCTTTTAAACTGTCGTTACTTCCTGCTTTCATGCCATGTAGAAGCTTCTTCTTTCAGATGGCAGATTTATTTATCAGAAGACCCTAACTACTTGTTGCAAATCTATGAAACTTCTTTAGCTTAAGGATCTACATGATCATTGGGGTTTTGGTTGTATTAACTACAGGAAAGGTTTATTAATCCAACGATGTGTGCATATAATATATATTATATATTATACATATAATAATGTAGAAATTGTTTGTCTTATAAAAGAAAGAATTTTCAAGTACTTTGTTCCATCAATACAAATATTTACCAAATATCTACTCTCTTTAGGTACCGTTCTAGGTGCTGGTGATGAGTAGGCAGATAAAGTGGGAAGACAGACAACAAAAAAATCACAAAAAACAAAAATAGTAACTTGCGAGTGATAGGTGCTGAGAAGAAAAATAAGACCATGGAATGTAAAAGAAGGTGGGGAGGGCTTAACTAATTAATTGTGTTAATGATAATAGTTTTTAATTCATTTAAACAATTCTCATAAAATTTCTCATGACTATAGTGTTTCAATGGTATTTCTGGATTAAAAGTTTCAGGAATGAACTCCCTAACTCACTCACTCCCTCCCTCCCTTCCTTCCTTCCTTCCTTCCTTCCTTCCTTCCTTCCTTCCTTCCTTCCTTCCTTCCTATCATTTACCCTAATATGGAGGAGGTTGATAAAAGTTCAGGTTTCTTCGCTCATGTCTCAGTAGCAATGGCCTCAAGAGGGAGGCAGTGATGCTGTGTCGTGGTATTTTGGACAAGAAGAGGTCCCAACTGGTGTTCCCCATACCACAGGTATTTGGTGAGTACCCACAACGTGTCAGACCTGTGCTGGTTCTAGAGGTTTGACAGTGAGTAAGGCAAACATGATCTCTGCTGTCCTGGCATTGCCAGTCTTAAGAAGCTCATGGGAAGACCACATGACATGAGGACTAGAACTTCTCTACTTAATGAGAAGACTGGGAAGCTGCTTGTGTGTGGCTGCTGGAAGACAACCATTTTAAGAGAAGTGGGACCACTACCCCCAAATAGGCTGACAAATTTGGGATTCAGAATTTCTTTCTGTGGTAATAGGGAGAACCCTGTTAAAAAAATCCTAAATCAAATGCATCCTTAGGGTTTCTCCCTCTCATTTTCATGCTCTCTGTCTCTACATGCACACACATACATATACACACCTATGTACATAAGTACATCTGTAGACATATATATAGACACACATCTATAAATTACAGTGCTTTACTCTGTATAAAAACTTTCACGTATATTATTTTGTACTTGGTTAAACTTTAAACTCTATAGTTAACTATTATCATTCCAGCTTTATGGATGAACCCATTAAAACCCACATTGTGACTTACCTGAGATCCCTTAGCTAATAAATGATTGAGTTTGTATTTGAATATAGATTTTCTGACTATAGAAAAAGAAACATAGTTCTTTTTACCAGGTCACATTTTTTGTTTCTGAAAATAGTAATTTTAACACATCCTCTCTGTAAAAGAGCCATCCCTGTTTCTTAAAAAAGAAAAGAAAGACTAACTTGGTGTGTGCAGGTATTACTGTAAACTACTATATGTGTGTGTGTTTATGTATATATATATATATAATGTATGTATATATACTGTATTGTATACCTATAATACCCCCTTATTCAAAGGGGGTATTATTACACACACACACACACACACATAACTTTGGCCAACTCATTTAACTAAAAGATGTTTATAAATCACCTTTGCTAATGATGATTCTGGTTATGGAAGTATTTTCCTATGAAGATAGAAAAAAGTAAGGATCTAGAGAGCCAGGGTTTTAAACTGATAAAAATGGGAACCCAGCTTATCCCTCTATTGTAGCACATTTCAGTTCATGACGTGCTTTCCGACCATCTACAGGGCTTTCTCTCCACCTTGACTGTGGGTACCTAGTAGTTAGGTGCCGTATTCATCCTTGGTACACACCAGCAAGGTGGGGGGTCTGGAAAGGGTAAGTGTCTGAGAAGTATTGTTTGAAAGACCAAGGCCAAGGAACTGTTCCAGAGGAAGGAAAGCTAAAGACACAAGACAGATGCAGTGAATAACCCTGCACTGGATCCTGTGTTAGGACGGAGCTATGAAGAACATTATTGAGCCAATAAAAGAAATTGGAATATGGACTGTGGATTAGATAATATTGTTCCAAAGTTAAATTTCCTAATCGTCAAAACTACTGTGGTTATGTAAGGGAACATTATTGTTCTTAGGGAATATGCACTGAAATATTTAGGGATAAATATTTAACTCTCAAATGGTGTGTGTGTGTGTGTGTGTGTGTGTGTCTGAGAGAGACAGAGAATGAGAACAAAACAGATGGGATAATTTGTTAACAAATTGGTGAATCTTTATAAAAGAAAACGGAAGTTTTTGGTACAATTCTTTCAACTTTCCTCTAAGTTTGAAATTATATCAAAATCAAATATTTCTAAAAGCTGTTGAATAAAATTATAATTAAGATACATAAGCCCCAAAGGATTTTCTATCTCTACTTGGTTGTAGCCCCAATTAAAAAAAAGTTCCAAACCTTAACTAAAACACATGAATAAGAGCTTGTAGTCTAGTTTTATACTGAAGTGTGTTTTTTTCCCTTAACATCACTCATGAAAGCACCAGATTTTATACGTGTAAGCAGCATCCAGAGTAGAGTCCATCTGTGGGGTGTATTTCCTCCCGTCGTGTGGTCTTTGGTTATTAACCTGATGGAGTGTTAAGGACCTTGAAGATGAAATGAGAATAATGTCTGAACATAATCCCACTCTATTTATCTAATACTGCAGGGAATTGATCTCAGAACAGGTGATTCATGACTCTAGGTTCCAGATCATCTTACTGTTTTCTATGGGGAAAAATATTCAAGAATGAGAGCTCACCTTTCTGTACCATGAAAACGATAAAACTGCTGACTCCTCATATTTCTTTTTACTTTCCTGATGCTCTTGTGAATGACGGGTACAGTCGACATACTCCTTCCTTCCTCGTGATCCTTTTACTCTTATGAGAGTTTTGGACTTCCCAAATACTTTCATGGAGTTCAAAAGCCTCATCAATCATTGACATAATCTCTCCTGTAGCCGGTGATTTTTTTGATTGCTTCCCTGACATTTTTAAATACCAGGGTAAATGACTTTTCACAGTCTGTCATCAGTCATTAGATAGTATTGCAATGTGCTATAACAGTGTTCCTATGGTTAGTAACAGTCTCTCTATAGCAGCGTGTACAGTGAGTTAAACAGAATCTTTACCTTAAGCAGGACATCACGCTAAGTAGCTGTTTAGTGTTTCAACTGAGCTAATAGGAGTTTAAAGCAAACCATTTAAAGGTGGTAAAAACCCTGTGATTACAACTATATGTGGTTATAATGACCCCGGCTCACTGGTTGCAATTCATACTGGGTCAGAGCATCCGGGACATGGTAGATACTCATTTTCTTTCTTGTTGGACAGATGGAATACTTTTCAAGAAGCATAGCCATTTTTTAATGTTTATTTTATTTTTGAGAGGGAGGAGAGAGAGCACGTGAGCAGGGGAGGGGAAGAGAGAGGGAGACACAGAATCTGAAACAGGCTCCAGGCTTCGAGCTTTCAGCACAGAGCCCGATGTGTGGCTTGAACATACGAACTATGAGATCATGACCTGAGCCTAAGTTGGACACTTAACTGACTGAGCCACCCAGGTGCCCTAAGAACCATATCCATTTTAAAAACATACTTAGGTAATTCTTTAAACCCTTAATTGTTGTATAGAAATAATGGGATTTAAATGAATTATATTCAAATTTCAAACTTGTTTAGCATCGAAGCCAACATACAAGGCAGATAAATGTCATTTCATGTCTCCTTAGGTATTCTTAACACCTCCCCCCCTCCAATCTGATGTCCACACATGCGTTTTCATGCTGTTGCATACCTGACAATCTTGATTCTTAGGGGGCACAATTTTTAATTCAATGGTGGGCTGAATCTAGTTGCTGAGGGGAGGCAGAAATCTAAGTAACAGTGGTATTCACAAAGCAGTGTTGCTGCCTCCGCTTTAGTATAGAAGGAAAAGAGGGATTTGGAGGATAGAGTACATCTTAGTACTCCTGTTACCACAGATGGGCTTGGCTGCTTTTGGCTTCATTCTTGTTTTATTCATCTATGTATTTGGATAGTTCCAATGAGCGAAACAGGGATGTTAGTAAGCTTTCCTATTGGCTGGGTTCTGTAGACAACAGAAATATAGTTTATTGGTTCACTGTTTTTAAAAGAAGATCTACCACATTGCAAGGTTTGCACTTGGAACAAGGTTACCATGGTCACAAAGTGAAAAAAAAAATCTATCTCTTTGCCTTCTAGGGCGCCAGGCCAACCCCTTCATTGTCACTGGGATAGAAAAAGCAAACTCTGTTGACCGTTGACATCCTTCTGGAAACTAGAAAGGAAGTAGCAATATTCTGGCAAGTCCTGGGAATGGACTGAGGAGAGAAAAGCAGTTCTTTTATTTTTTTACTTTTAATTATGACTTTTTCTACAGCGCAGAAAAGAATGTGCAGCATCTTTTGTTGACTGAAAATTCAAGCTCTTATGGCTCTATAACATCTTTTCCTGTCGAGTACTAGATTTGGTTGACCTTTGAATAATGCTTTTTTGTTTGCTTTCAAATATTAAGAAAGATTTCTCATAGAACCTTTTGTTTTCTTTAGGAGTTAAGGAGTGGAAGGGCAGGGATAAACGTTTATAGGAAAAGAAGAGCTCTGAATCCAGACATTTTTGTTTTACATCTCCTTTGGGCCAAGCGGCCCCAAAACCGACCTATTAAGCTATCTATAAGAAGAAACTAAGCCTTTGGTGCTGTTTTCTTCCTTTTGCATCTTCTGTGTTCTGTAGTTTTTCTTCCCTCCCCTCTGTAACGAGTAGAGTGTCCCTTTCTTTGTCTTCCTCTGCTCTGTTGTCATGACCCCAGAGGAGGGTCTGAGTCACAGGACACAGGTTGGGTAGTAGGGTGTGTTCACAAGGAACTGATGAGGCAGCCTGATTTGAGAAATGATTCTTGTTGGACATTTTAAGAGACAAGAACAGGAGATGATTCTTAGGCCATGTCTCCACGATCTGCAAATGTGTCTCAGAGGTAGACTGTGCTCAGCCCCAAATTTAACGATGGGAGTTTTCACCAAAATCGTCAGTCTCTGGATTCCTTTGCATGAATTTGTGGTATGTGTCCTATTGTGATAATGACAAACCTGGCTTACTGGTTTTTGGTCGACTGAGTGTTTTTGTTAGTTATTACTTTATTTTATTCCTCCTTAAGTTTTCCTCTTTGGTCCCTCTGCTAAGTTGTGCATAAAAGTGGACCTAACACGTACCCATGTGGGCTATCACTGTTAACGCCACCATCACGTTTGCTTTGGAAAGGGAACAATTTAAGAACTTAAAGCCACGGACTTCTTAGTGTCCAGTCCATATTTTCTGCATTATCTACATTTCTATATTAATGAGCCCCCTCATGTTTCAGTTAAAAATTAAAGCAACCTAAATATTCATTTATTCATTTGCACATCTACGTAACAAAGATTTATTGTACACTGTTTACCTCATGTAGCTTTGATGTACTCAGCCAAGTAGAGTAGAATGCTACACAAGTTCATTATAGACCATTCTGTTTTCTTTTTCCCTTTGGGCCTCTGAAGCATCCTGTTCCGAGCCTTGAGTCAAAGACTTTATAATGCAGAAAATAATCCGCCCCTATTACATAGTATATCTTTCTCTTAGACTTAGCTGTGCAATATTACAACCTGTAAACCTTTAGTGTTAGTAGACTTAAACCTTCCCAGCCTCTTCGTAATGGCCCACACTTGAGATTCTTTTAAAGAAATAATTCAAAACAAGAAGAAACTTTAAATAATGGCTCGGTGGTGTTTATTGAATGCTCATTATAATGACAAAATATCGGTAACAACTAACTGTCTTACTGTGAGGAAATGGTCAATTAAAATATGATAGATCTCCTTCCAATGAGAACGGTGTGGCGAGATGACGCTGTGGCATGGGAGAGCATGTATGATGTTGTCATAGCCTGGTTTCCCCAGGAAATAGACTGGGATGAAGATTAGTGCTCAGGAACCCTTAGGGTCAGTGACGCAACCAGACAAACCCCTGTAGGTTTCAAGTCCTGAGAATAATGTTTTGTGGCCCCCAACTCCACCCTCCAGTCATCCCTTTTTCTGAAAGTTACTTAGCACGTGTCTGCAGCTTTATAGTTTCACCAGACTACTTCTTTGTGAGGATGTGAAGAAAGGAGAGGTGCCGGGGGGTTCCTGTGCTGTCACAGTAAAGGACTCCGCTCAGCTTTTCACAGTGGCCCTCCGTGGAGACCAGGAAGCCTCATCTTTGCATTACAGCACACGTCTTTGGATGCAGGCTGCCCAGGGGAGCGGCAGGACGTTGGGCCAGGTCGCTGCCTTCTACTGAAGGCACATTCCAGAGAAAGACTCTGGTGAACGCTGACAGCTACAAATACCCCCAGGAACTACTAGAGATAAATGATTACACACACACACACACACACACACACACACAAACTAGACAGAAACTAAGTGTTTTATGCCCATTGTGAATCCAGCTTTGTAAAATACGTGTGTGTATGTACAAAACCCGGAAGGGGACACACAAAAAAAGGTGAACACAGCTATGTCACAAAAGCGAAAGAAAGCATAAGGACATAACCCTTTCACCAAAGAAACTACGAATCCAAACAGATTGTAGGTTTCTTTACAATAACAGAAGAGTTCAGATGGGTATGGTCTCCTCTCCTGATTTAAAAAGATGGCTATTTTTGTTAATTCCTGTATATACGTCTCAGGCTTTGCCGTATATTCTATTTGTGGAATATGTCCGGATGTGGTGTGATGAACTTAGCTCAGCGTTCTTGTCAGATTCACGGGGAAATGGTGACACACGTGAACAGTCTGTGTTCATCCGTTCCTATCCGGGATGCAGAAGACACAGTGGGTATGCACTCAGTCCCTGCATGTGCCATCGATACTGTTTTTCCATGGTCTTCCCCTGCTTCCCTACCTGGCCTAGCATCTTCCGGATGGGAAGGAACGGAATGGAGTATGAAAACTGTGGATGGAGCAGGGAAGATAAATAGGATACTGAAAATCAGTTTGAAGCGTACACTCTAGTGGGGAGAAATAAATACATCTATTTTCCCAGGTTAGAGCACATACACACACAGGGCTGAACCCTGGCATCTCCGCGCCTCACGTCAGCTCCTCTTATCTGAAATAGACCTCTTCTGTCTCTGCCGCTTTCTCGTTCCCTCCCCCGCTGCAGCTTGTAATGTCCTTCCAAATCACACCTGCTCCGTATCTTTCTTCTCATGTACTTTTGCCTTTCACATCTATTTAAGATCATTCTTCTGAGCTGCCTTTAATGCATTTTGAATTAGTTCTTTGAAAACAAGATGAGAAGACAAAGGAGAGTCTGTGAGCTATTTTCAGGCACTTTAAAGAGTTTTTGTGGGGAGAGCAGGGAGTATAATAGAACCAATGGGCTCAAGTGATGGAAATAGATAGTGCCTCCGTGGAAGATGGAAGCAACTTTGCGATCTCTAGAGATATTATTGGGAGAGCCTGCTTCAGGAGCTCCTCATCATGGGTGGTGCGGAAGTGGATGAAGGAAGACTATGAGGACTACCGTATTTTTCTTTAAAGATTATTTATTTTGAGACAGAGAGAGAGAGAGAGAGTACAAGCAGGGGAGGAAAGGAGAGAGGGAGGGAGAGAATCCCAAGCAGGCTCCACACTGTCTGTGCAGAGCCTGATGCAGGGCTTGGACCCATGAACCATGAGATCATGTCTTGAGCTGAAATCATTAGTTGGACTCTCAACTAACTGAGCCACCCAGGCGCCCCGAGGACTGTACTTTGATGGAGGTTAGACTGGTTACTGCTAACCAATGACTTCGTGCCATCGATCTTGTATGAAACAGTATAGCCACAAATGCTCTTTTAAATTAACATCTACATAGTCTCATGCTGCTGTCCTCCAGAAGTACAAAAGTACTAGAATTGCTTCATTGTGAATGCTGTAAAGGTACTATTGCTACTGTGATAGCCACAGTGTGGACGTATGATGGCTAATGTCTGTCACTCTTAAAATCTGATGCTATTTGGCAAAGGAAACACATAGTTTTAGCCTCTGGCTAACTATTTTTTACCTAATTCATTTGGAAAATCATAAACATTTTCAGATTCCCCTCAATTTTATTTCTTTATTACAACACAACTTTCATACTAAAACCTAATCATTGCTGTACAAATTGGTCAGATGCGTAGCTCCCAAGACTGGGTTGCAGCAGTTCAGGAGGGTCAGTCACAGCTGAACAATTGTAGAAGGCGTAGCAATTAAAGAGGCATTAGCAGTGATTAATGGCTCTGAGTAAGCCCTCTGAGGATCCATCCTTGTGGAAATTAAAGTCTCCTGCCATTGCTGCCGTGGCCTCCAATTTGAACAGGGCCAGTTGTCATCAATGGAAACCGGAGTCCACACGTTTTTGCACGGTGATTCCCTCTCCTGCCTTCTTAGCCACCAGGTGAAAGGTTGGGAGAAGTACAGGCATGAGAAATGATGAGAGCAGGTCTCTTTGAGGGAAATTCCAAAGCCTGTGAGCCATTGCCCTATTTTTGTGATGCAACAATGCAGATTTTTAGGTACAGGGCTGAGGCAGGTGCTTGGCCAGCTCCTCTTTGTAGTTAGCTTGTGTGTGTGTGTATATGTGTGTGTATTCTTTGAATCTGAAGCATACTGCTGCTGGGCTTTTGGCTTAGTGTCTTCCAGCAGCATGTCAGGGTGCTGGGAAGGAAGGCTGGAAAATGCGAGGAGCCCTTTGTCACTAGACAGGTGGCCAGCTCCTGACAGCAGACGTGGCACAGAGCTCTGATACGGCCACTTCATGATCCATGTGCTGCCCTAAGTCTGTCCATTTCTCAGTTCTCCCTGTGGCTCTTCTTTGGCAAAGGAACAAGAATTCATCACATAAGCGTTCACACCGATTAAACCAGTCATTTAGTAGAACTATTCCGTGCTTGTGTAAAAAGGCCCGCCAGCAAGTACTGAAGGGTCTGAAAAACAGTAAGGGAAAAATTATACATCAACAACATAGTACAGTATACTTACTGTATATATTATATAATACATACATCACATACATTAGATATGGAAGTTACAGCTGTATTTGTTAATTTATTATTGATTCTTCTATTAGCCCAGAAAATCCACGATGGGCAAGCCAGTGTGCCAGTGACTAGGCCATGGCACAGCCATGGTCTTAGCTTCTCTAAAACTCCTTGTTTCTCTTCCAAGACCTTTACATAATGTTCTTTCCGTCTGGAATGGTTTTCTTTCTGTCTCTTCCTTCTTGGCTGCTTAGATGACTGGTATTTATCCTGCGCTTTTTAAAGGACGCTTTCTTTGACCCAGTAGATTGTATTAGGTCCCTGTTCCATGCCCTCAAGCACTGTGCCCCTTAACATCGTAACGGTATCATCATATGTCTTCTTTAGGATTATTGTTGGATTGCGTGTTCAGTTAGTGGATTATTCAGCCTTTCCTGTCGTTCAGTAAGGGTAAGAGCCATGTCTCTTCTCATCACTAGAGTTTTGCCAGTGCTCAGTACGAGACTCCTCCAGAGCAGCTGTTCTTTCCTTTTCTTTAATACATAGAAAGCAATGAATAATGTTGAGTTAAGACTTGTCTTCAAAGAGGTCAAGTCTGGTTGAGGGGGTGCACAAACCAGCAAGTGTCATGTGATAAATGCTAGGGGATAACCCCAATGTGCGTGAGGAGCCGAAAGAGCAGAGGCAGGTCCCTCAGCCTGAGTGTCAGGGAAAAGCATTCGGAGGGATTTTGGTGTGCGGATCTGCAAGATGAGTCTAAGCAGACGACTAGCTGGGTGGGTCAGGAGAACAGAATGGCACTAAAGCAACACAATAGAACAAAACAGAAAGCTAGCACATGCAGAAGCCTGTACACGAGGGAGAGGTTGTTGAATATGTTCGGGAAACTCCCAAGTGGTTCCTCCTGGCTCGTGCAGAGATAGGACACTGGGAAATTGGCAAAGGTGAAGATGGGCCCAAAGGGAAGGCTGGATCAAACTTCGCTGAGTTTGTATTTTATTCTAAAGGCAGTGGACAGTCATGGGGGGCAGAGGGGGCTTTAAGCTGAGACATGATTTGGAAGATTGGTGATTTCAAAGAGTGCATACAAAATGGATTGCAGAGAGACTGGAAAGCAGAAAAGTTAGAAGGTTGTTGAAATAATTCTAGACTGTCAATTGTGATGGCCTAGACAAGGTGATATTTAGGACAGAGAGACAGGCAGACTTTTGGGAGGTATAGCACGCCCATGCACACAGACACATGAACACACACTTGAATTCTTATGAAAATAAAATTGTACTATATGTATTATTCTGACAGTTGTATTTATTTTAATTTTTAAAAATTTTATTTATTTAAATATTTAGCTTTGTCTCTTACAAACTCACTTACGTCTTAATATCTTTTTCTATGTTGGTTTGCCACTTTTGTTAATTATTTTTTAACATTTATTTATTTTTTGAGAGACATAAAGACAGAGCGTGAGCAGGGGAAGGGCAAGAGAGAGGGAGACACAGAATCTGAAGCAGGCTCCAGGCTCTGAGCCGTCAGCACAGAGCCCGACACGGGGCTCGAACTCACAGACCTGAGCTGAAGTCGGCCGCTTAACTGACTGACCCACCCAGACGCCCCTGGTGTGCCACACACTTTTGACTAAGAGATACATGTACTCCCCTAGATTTTTTTCGACAATATTTCTTTTGTCTTTTACATTTTAAGGCTCTAATTGATCTAAAATTTGATTTTGTGTGTGATCTGAGATGGACCTAATTTTGTTTTCCACATGGCTAGTACCATTTATTAGGTAAGCCATTCTCTCCCCCCCTGAAGTAAAACACTATTTTGTGCTGCATTAAAACTTCTCATCTACACAGATTTACTTCTGAATTCTACTTCTGAATTCTCTATTTTGACTCACTGATCTCTTCGTTCCCATGCAAGTAACAAATCTAATTGTAGTCTTTGTCATTTATTCTAGTGTCTGGTTGTTCTGCAGTCTTTCTATTCAAGCATTCTGGAGCTATTCTAGACACTTATTCTTACACATGAATCTTAAAATTACTATACTGGCAAGAAGCCCCGTTGAAACTATAACTGGAAATGTATTAAACTTCTACATTAATTTTGGGAGAATTGATAGTTTTATAATAGTAGGTCTTGATATTCTCAAATATAGAGTGTTTTTCCATTTGTTAGATTTTCTTTGCTGTGTTAAAATTTTATACTTTTTAAGTACACGTTCTATGCCTTTCTCCTTAAGTATGTGACTTTACAGTTTTTTATTTCTACTTAGAATTCTTTCCCATTTCTACTTCTAGATTCTTATTGCTAATACAGAGAAAAGCCATTGATTCTAAACTTCTTTTATATTCAGCTACTTTACCACAGTTTTAAAATTCTAGTCATTTTTTTCTACAAAATATATGTTGTAAGGAAAGCTAGTAAGCAAGAAAGAGCCCCCAAATCAGAAGACTTTGTAAGTTTTCTAAATGGACAGTCTTCTTCATTAGCGAAAAGGTAATTTTACTCTTCTTTCTAGTGTATATACCCAGTATCTCCTAGCACCTGCTGGAAAGTCCAACCTAACCTTGAATAACAATGATGATAACAAGCACCCTCATCTAATCTCTGACTTTAGTTGAAATGTTTTTAGTGTTTCATCCTTTAAAGAAGGGCTTTGCTTCTGGTTTCTGGGTGGCAGCATTTAATTGTGTTTGAGCAGTGTCTTTATATCCCGATTTTACTCAAAATTTTATTAAGGCTATTACATTTCAGACTTTTCAGAAACTACTGATAGAGTTTTATTATTTTCTCAATTTTATGAATGGATGGTAATTTTTGCTGATAGATTTTCTGCTGTTGATCTACCTTTTACTTTCTGAATATAAATACTATTTGGTCAGTATGTATTATTCTATAAAGTTATAGGTTCTGTTTGCTACTCTTAGTAAATATAAGAGAAATTGGTTTTAGTATACTATGTCAAGTTTTGGCATTAAAGTTATGTGGTCTTAATAAAAATAATTGAGTGATTTTAATTTTTTTCTATGGCCTGAAAATAAATAACTGGAATTATATATTTTAAAGACTAGCCAAAAGTCAGATTGCCAATTTCTTGGTAAATTTCAGTTATTTCTATTTTGCTGTAAAATTACCTTTTTAACATTACATTTACACATTTGGTGGCAAACATTGCAGTTGTTTTGATTCCTCTATTTCTTCTTAATATGTGCCTGTGTCTTCTTTCTCTTTCCTAATTTAGTATATTTTTTTCTCTTAATTTCAGCTTTTACATATTAATTTTTTAAAAGCTCAACAGTTTTCTTTTTTCTAGAGTTTTTATTTGCTTACTTTTTGCTGGAAACATTGGTGACTTTTTTTTTTGAGTACAGTTTTTGCTGTGCCTCAGGATTTGTATGCAGCAGTCTTCTTTTCATTGATTTCTAGAAGTTATAATTCCAATTTTGATTTTCTTTTTAATTCAAGAGAGTATTGGTTAACTTCTAAATAGATAGGACTTCTGGTCATCTTTTTGTTATTTATAAATACTTATTATTTTTATTAGTGTTAGAAAATGTGGCCTGTGAAATCTTTATTTAAAGGTATATTATGGGAATTTTCTGGCCAAGTATTTGAGGAATTATTATAATTCTTCTATGTATGCAAACACATATTTGAAAGTACATGCATGTGTATGCATATATTATGTGTGTGTGTGTGTGTGTGTTGTACTTATGCATATATGTGTTTGGACTTTTGCTTGTCTTATTTTAATTTCATTTTTCCTCTGACCTTTTTGATCAATTTTTGTTTTTTATTGTTGTTCTGTATTTAATTAATCAATGACTTTGCTTTTTTAATCTTTTATCTTTTTGGTTCTGAAAAAGGCACATTAAAGTTTTCCACTATAATTTTATGTTTATTAAGTTTATTTGTTGTTATGTTGTATATGTTTTTATTGAATTTCTCTATGATTTTGCTTTTCTATTAGAGCTTTATGATCCTGAGAGATGTGTATTAAAGTTTTCCCACAATAATTGTATAGGGTTCTTTCATTCTTAATTTTTAAATTTATGAGCTTTATTGAAATATAACTCACATACCTTATAATTTAAACTTTCTCATTTCAAGTATACTCTTCAGGATTTTTAGTATATTCAAAGTTGTACAGTGATCAATGGTACAACTAAATTTAGTTGTACAACTAAATCAATTTTAGAACATACTTATCACTCCATAAAAAAAAAATATATCCATTAGTAATCACCTTCTAATTGTTTTTGCTTTATGTATTTAACTGCAATGTTGATTGGTTTACATCTCTTTGTATTTTGTGATTTTGTTATATAATGTCTCTCTTTATCCTAATTCACATTTTTAACTTAAATTCTGCCTTGTTTGATATTAATCCTGGTCTTTGCTTATTTTTCTTGTAGTTTCTTGGAATTCTTTGCCTACTGTCTACCTTTTATTTTTTAAATCATAAATGCATAATTTGCCTGATTTTTTTTCTTCCTTCTTGATTTTTGATTATTTTCCATCCTCTTTCCTTGTTATTTTCTGTATTGATCAAGTTGAATCAATATATGTACAGGGGTGCAGGGTGGCTCAGTAGGTTGAATGTCTGACTCTTGATTCAGTTCAGGTCATAACCTCATGGTTTGTGAGTTTGAACCCTGCATGGGGCTCTGCACTGACAGCTTAGAGCCTGCTTGGGATTCTCTCTCTCTCTCTCTCTCTCTCTCTCTCTGCCCTTCTCCTGCTGGCGCGCATGCTTACTCTCTCTCTTTCTCAAAATAAATAAATAAACTTAAAAGAAATACACACAGACACACACACACACCTTTTTACCTTCATAAATTGAAAAGTCTACTCTGCTTGCCCATTACAGATTACCTTCCATTGCTGTTACTCAAATTAGACCCACATTTTTCCCCATGGCTTTAAAACAAATTATTACTTGTTTTCCTACTAAGACTATTTTTCTCTTCTCACCCCAGTTCCATTGAGAAGAGACTTTCAGTGTTCTGATAATGCCTTCCTTCCCATGGGGCCTCCCGACTCCTGGATTTTACTGCGATTGCTTAGCTCCAGATTATGGATAAAATGCATCTTGGAGGAGTCAACAGTTTCTCTTTCCCTTTATTTCATAAATTTTTATTTAAAATTTAGATTATCAATTTGCAGATAATCTGTCATTGTTCCATATCCCATTATCCCTTTAGTGTGAGTGAGTGTGTGTGTGAGAGAGCATTAGAGTGTGTGTGTGTGTGAGTGTGCGTGTGTGTGTGCCCTTATCAAATCTGGCTAGAACTTGTGCCTTTCCGTCTGAAAATTCAGGATTTTCTACGACTCAGGGGGAATTCTATTTTTGGTTTATATTTATTCCTCCATTGGTTTTTTTCTTTTTTTTCATTCTAGATCACACTGTGTTTAGAGGTTAAACTTTTCATGAATTGTCCTACTTTATAGTCCACAGAGGAATTCAGACAAATATGTATAATACAAGGGAGTATCTGGTATTTTAAAAGAAAGGCACACAGAGAGGCTTTGCTGTTGGAGAGGAAAGAGGAACAACAGATAATACTGGAGTGTAATTTTATGATGCTCGATATTTTTAAACAGATTAATCACTTACATATTAAAATTTTCCACTCATACAACATTCGACACCCAGTTATCCCTACTTCATCGTTTCTATAGGATGTTCTGCTTTTTAGATGTAGTTTCTTATTGAAAAATGTATCCCAGACTATAAACGTATCCCAGATTATAAAGAGTCTGGCATCACCTCCATTATGCCATATTTTTCACTATTAGAATTTATATCCTATGCATATTTTAAAGCATCTATTGGCATATTCTCAAAATTAAAAACTCTAAACTTAACCATCACAAATGTCCCTGAAGCACTTAATATGCTTTCGATAATACCTATTCCTTTGAGTGTTCAGTAATTATTCTTAAATATATGAGAGGGCTCCCCTGTTGTTAGCAAATTCTTTGTTAGCTCAAAGATATTCAAACCCTGTTTTTTAAGAATGTGAATGTATGTTCTGTTTTCTTTAAGTGTATCATAAAATTTGAAGCTATTAATTAATTTTGGGTCATTTGTATTTAAAAATAAACATATGTCATAGTTGTGTCCTTTTTGGAGAAGCGCAGAGATGCCACAAAGGCAGTAAAAGGAGAATTATTTTCCTCTAAAATTGTAGAAACTCATTGTTTAACTCTTCATAGATTAAGACCAAAATTGGTAAGGATCTTTCTTTTCTTATCCCAATGCTGTTACTTAACTATAGAATCTCCTGAAACTACAAAGGCTTTATATCACCCCAACAGAGATTCAGATGAAACTGTATTGATAGATCAGATTGCAAACAGTTTTCTTTAAAATTACAATTCGGGCAGTGGCCTTTCTTTTGAGCCTTTCTCCTTTGTTATTCCTTGCACTTATCCATATAATATTGACCATTAGGTCTCCCCTGGGAGGCCGAGACCGTCTTCAATCATTTCTTTGTAGACTGGCAGGACACTAGAATAATACTTTTATTAAGGTGTCATCTGGGTTTCAAACTAGCTGACAAAAACCTTAGAGCCTTGCTAGACCTGGACACATACTGTATGTATCACTTCTATGTGGAATCTAAAAAATGCCCAGCTCATCGAATGGTGGTTCCCAGGACTGGGAGGTGGGGGAGAGTCGGGGAGGTGTTAGTCTCAGGGTCCAGACTTCCAGTTAGAAGATAAACGCGTTCTTGGGATCTGTTGCACAGTCTTGTGATCACTGTTGACAGTGATGTATTAGACACTCGCATGTTGTTAGTGACGTAGATCTTAAATGTTCTCACTACCAAAAAAAAAAAAAGGGTAGTTATGTGGCACAGTGAAAGTGTTAGCTAACACTGTGGGGGGGGGGTTGTCATTTTGCAATATACAGATGTATCAAAAGAACACTTTGAAACACTTTGAACACCTTAAAGCTGTACAATGTTGTATGTCAGTTATAGCCGAGGAAGGAAAGCTGAAAAAATGGTTTCTCTAAAAAGATCATTATCTCCTTAAACTATTGAGATCTCTTTCGAGTTTGAGCTTGAGATATAGTTGTGCCTGAGTTATATTACTTAGATGCGGATTTGATGGAGACTAAATAATTGAAAGATAATTATGGGATATCTGTAGCTCACAGAAGTGATTGGCTGGTGGATATTCAGCGCCTCAGTTGAAATTTAGGCCACACAGGGGTCCACTTACCGCTTTCATGTTTTCCCTTGTGAGTGGAGACCAGTGCCTTTGCTGGGTGACAAGAATGACCTCTGGATCTGAAAAACACACCAATTTCACTCTTTTATCGATCTTCCTGCCCCGAGAGGATCCAGGACCCCACATGTACGATGCTGTATGCGTGGTGCTCTCTCTCTCTAATTCCTTGGTTCTCAATGAAGGTAATATTTCTTTTTCCATGTACGGAGGTCAGTTTTGTTACAGTTTTATAAAGTAAGTAATTTTAGCTCTTCAAAAATAATATTCATGCAGCCGAAAGCTATTTGTTTCTTTGCCTGTCACACACTACGCCGTTACCGCAGTAGCCTGCCCCAACCCCTCCACCGAAATTGCCGCCGAAGGTCCCCAAAGTGCTGACCAATCCGTTTTACCGTTTTCCGTCCTTGTATGACTTTGTCTTATTTGACTTTGCTGTGACATTTGATAGTTGTTGACTACCCCTTATAACTCCTTTCTGTTGACTTCAGTGATACATTAATTCGTTGAACATCCAGCTAATACTTACTAAGCACCTACTAAACGTCAGGCAGAACGCTGGGCATCGATTACATAACAGTGAGCAAGACGCACATTTTTCCTCTCGCGCAGATGTTTTACTCTTTCGATACTGTTGTTTTTTTCACAAGATGTGGTGTCAGACTTCAACTTGAGACCTAGCTTTGTACCTGTAGTCCTGTGAACTTGGGCAAATTTTTTAACAGTTTTCACCTGTAAAATGAGGACAATTAAAAATGCCTGCTTGAAAAGAGTTTTTTTTTTAAATTTTTTTAACATTTATTTATTTTTGAGAGACATAGAGACAGAGCATGAGCAGGGGAGGGCCAGAGAGAGAGGGAGATACAGAATCTGAAGCAGGCTCCAGGCTCTGAGCCGTCAGCACGGAGCCAACGCGGGGCTTGAACTCACAGACTGGGAGATCATGACCTGAGCCGAAGTCGGCTGCTCAACCGACTGAGCCACCCAGGCGCCCTGAAAAGAGTTTTTAAAAGTGTGAAGTGATCTATGAAAATATTTGGCACATTGCTTAACTGGGACTTCTCTCATTCACTCAGTGTAGTCTTTTAAAGACTTGATAGCATCTCTCTGGCTGGTGTCTTTGACTCTGGTCTTGGCACTCAAAAGTCCAGCCTCTATGTTACCCATCAGTTAACAACTCACCCCCTCACTCCTGCCCCCAGATGTTACCCACCTGCTACTTGCCTGCTCCTGGCCATGCTGGGCTCTCCCACTTCCCTGATTCATCCGTATCCCGTTACTGTCCACCCGTCAGCATGATTGTGTCTTCCTTGTAGGATTTTTGAACACCGACTTTTATTCACTTGTCCCTTCAGACATTATGACAGTGTGATTAAGCTCTAAGAGAGGGAAACAGGAAAACCGGTAGAGGAGAGAGTCTCACATTCTTTTCTCCATTGTCACATAGGTATTCCTGTTTGCCTCTGTCACAGCCTGATCACACTGCGACTTAATTATCTGTAGAGGCTCATATCAGAAAAGAACGCGTCTAGGTGTCTAGGTCCCCTTAAATGTGGCACAACTGTGGTTTTAAGGATACTTTAAAAATTTTTCTTTAATTTATTTTTTATATGTTCATTTTTCAAAGGGGAAGAGACAGAGGGAGGGAAGGAGGGAGGAGGGTCAAAGAGAGAGGAAGACAGAGGATCTGAAGCAGGCTCCATGGTGACAGCAGAGAGCCCCAATGTGGGGCTCAAAGTGGAGACTTAACTGACTGAGCCACCCAGGTGCCCTGGCCCAACTGTAGCTTTAAATCTTGTTTATGTTTACCGAACGCATACTTAGATGGAAGCTTAGTTGTTGTTTTTTTTAATTTTCATTTATTTATTTTTAATGTTTTTATTTATTTGAGACGGGGGGGGGGGGCAGAGTGCAAGCGGGGGAGGGGCAGAGAGAGAGGGAGACACAGAATCCGAAGCAGGCTCTAGGCTCTGAGCTGTCAGCACAGAGCCCAATGTGAGGCTCCGACTCACAGACCGTGAGATCATGACCCGAGTCGAAGTCGGAGGCTTAACCCACTGAGCTGCCCAGGCGCCCCAACAGTAATTTAAAATTCTAACTTACTTGTTACTGAGCACGTATTTATTTTAAGTTTAGCCTCTAGAGGAACGTCTTCTTACAGACCCAAAGGGCAAGCTGTCAGAGCATCTTCTGCTAGGAACACGTGAGCATGGTCTATATGTTTCAAGTGATTTACTGCACATAGGGGATTTGGATCCTCGCAGGTGCAATATCGGAAGTAAGAACTGTACCACGTGTCTGAGCCGAACTACTTTCTCTGTGCTCTCTGAATTCTGAGATCAGATTTAAAATGGAACTATTTGTAAAAGTTACAGTGATCTTTCCCAAGTTTTACATGTTTCCACCTTGAATAACTTTTTTTTCCTTTTATGATCCTGTACAGTTTAATAATTGTGAGAACAAAAGTCTCTTTTCTTAAATGTTTATTTATTTTGAGAGAGAGAGAGAGAGGGTGCGAGAGTGGGGGAGGGGCAGAGAGGGAGAGAATCCCAAGCAGGCTCCTTCCTGTCAGCACCGATGTGGGGCTGGAACCCACAAACCATGAGATCATGGTGTGAGCTAAAATGAGGAGTTGGATGCTTAACTGGCTGAGCCACCCAGGTACCCCCAACAATCTTTACTAGTTAATCGAGTATTGTGATTTTATAGAATGACCATGTACAGTATTTGGGCATAGTAGCAAAAATATTCTAGGTTTTCTTTATTGGTAAAAGTCACTCTAGCATCCTGCCGGGCCTCGGTGTCACTATTTGGGAATTAAAAACCCTTGTACCCTAAAGGACAGAAGCGTTTTGTAGACAGCAGGGTTCCCTAGCAGATGGAATGCCATACTCACAGAGCAGTACTTATTTTGTGCTCCTGGTGAATTTACTTGTGACTTTCTGGATGATTTTTTGGGATACAGGCAATGGAAATAGAACATAAGCTTGGTATATTATGTTTAATCTCCGTTCTTAATAACTCTGAGGGCATTTTAAATGTTATGGAAAAAGCAAGTTAGAAGAAATTCTCTTTTTCTTTTCTGTGCGTAAAGACTCCGAGTCCTTTTAAGATAGAACTCTTCATTGTATAGAAGGAATTCATGCGATATTTAAAATTTTTTTTTAACGTTTGTTTATTTTTGAGAGACATAGAGACAGAGCGTGAGCAGGGGAAGGGCAGAGAGAGAGGGAGATACAGAAACTGAAGCAGGCTCCAGGCTCTGAGCCGTCAGCACAGAGCCTGATGCAGGGCTCGAACTCACAGACCGTGAGATCATGACCTGAGCCGAAGTCGGCCGCTCAACCAACTGAGCCACCCAGGCGCCCCCATGCAATATTTTAGAGACACATGGAATTTTGTAGTTCAGGGAATATAATCAGCTTAAAGGAATTTTTATTTAGTTTGAATTTAGTTTGATTACAGTTTTGTAATTGAAAAACTTAATAGCAACCAAGAACATTGTCTCTGAGAGGATATACATTTAATTTGCGTTAGGACTTTTTAGTTACATAGCTAGAGATGGTGATAGAGGGATTTGGTCTAGGAAGACATTTTAGTGAGGGAGTTTGCAGACAGCCAGTAATCAAACCAAGAGGGTAGGTTGTTAGAAGCCAAGAGAGAAGGGAGATGAGGAGGATGAGATGATCAGAACAGTCAAATTAAAAGAAAAACAACAAACCAGGCTAACTAACGTAGAGATAAACAGTACGCATTGGCGTAAGCAACTGCAAAAGTAGTTTCAGTGGAGCAGTTGGAACAGGAGCCGAATCATAGTGAGTGTCGTCCCCCTTGGTTTTTTCCTTCCGCACTAGATAACTGGGCAGATGAATGCTGCTATTGTCAGTCGGGCTGGCCTTTGGAGTGTCATTGCAGCCTTTGTTGAAGGGCAATCTTGTACCATGACCACGTAAGATGCGTGCTCATGTTTTGATCTTGGTAGGTGACTTTGTCAGCTTGGCTCGAATGTCAAACCTATGCATCTAAAATTAATGGGAAATTCTTCTTAATAAAAGGACTCTTTTTCACTTAGGGGTTCTACTTTTTTTTCGTTTCACATTGATTTTAAGAACTTTTTTTGTCCAACTGACTTCTTCACTTGACTGTCACAAAGTTTATATGCTCTGGTGCTCTCTCAAAAAATATTCGATGTGTCTTGACTGTGTTTTTCACAGACGGCTCTGCCCTTGAACAGGACACTAACAGAGTGACCTGTTTTTTTTTTTTCCCCAGTCTACCTTGTCTTCAGGACCTCCTTACAAGATGGAATAGACGAGGCAAGAAAATAGGAACATGTGAACTTACATATGTTGATTTTAGCCAGAGTCAAAGAAGATGCAATAGACTGAATCTGCATAGAAGTTTCCTTTAGCGTACGCACTCAGCTCAAACATTGGTGTTGTATCCTTCCTCTTTGGACCATAAATTACCTCCACGTTTTCCCTCAGATCATCCTTAAGGGTGGATCTAACTAGATCACATGTGACTTTAGTTCTGATTTCTACATAATGCATTGTGCTGTATGTATGTACGCATGTATTTTTCATTATATCTCCATTACTATAAGAGTTCCTCTTGCCACGGCAGGTGGAAGTGAGTGTGAACTGGGAAGGTGAGGACTTTTAACTCTTTGGTGAGATTCCAGACTCTTGGTGACTCTCAGTTTTGTGGATGACAGAATGCAAATTAGTCCACAGTTCTGCCATTTTTAGCTTCTTGTTTTGTCCCTCTCTCCCTGGGTCTAACTTGATTCCTTCTGTTGACACTAGATAATCTGGTATCTTTCTCCACTCAAGGTCCCATAAATTCTGGCTCCGGTTGGCATTTCCCATTTAATAGAATTTTGATAAGTCACACAGTACTAGTGGATGGGCATGATAGAGAAACAACTTGATGGCTGCTGCTAAAAGTTTCTTTACTGATGAGGGAAACTATTAAGAAAAAGATCTTATTTATCCTAATTATAGCAAATGGAGTAGGGTATTGAAAAGAAAAGTGAGCAGCTAAAGTAACAGCATTTAGAGTGTTTGTGCTACAGGGGTTTGAGCTGAGTGGGGAGGTGTGACAGGCAGCAAAACTACTCTGTATAGTGCTGTAATGGTGGATACATATCCTTACACATTTGTCCAAGCCTCAGGACAAACAACACCAAGAGCGAATCCTACTGTGAACTCCCAACTCTGAGTGATGGCGTTGTGTCATTGTAGTTCATTGATTGTAACAGATAGACCACTGTAGTGGATGGCTCATTGTGTGTGTGTGTGGGGAGGGATGTTATGTGTTTGTGGGAAGACAGTTCTATGGAAAATATCTGTACTTCCTGCTCAGTTTTGCATTGATGCTCAAACTGCTCTAAAAAATGAAGTCTATTTAAAAACAAAAGCAAACAAACATAAAGTTTCAAGGATGCTTATGCTCATCAACCCCAGGAGATGTATCGAAATTTTCTTTCTCCGATTCAGCGTGACTCAATCTCTCTGAGAATCTGTAAGCTCAAGGGAAATACCTCTCTCGCTTCACTCACTAGGTCTCTCATTGGATGAGCATTCAAAACAAGCTGGAAATTCAATTATTGTATTGCACTCGACTAATGTTTGCTTCCTGTTTACGTCTAGGTTTGAAGTTTGAGGAAATTCAAGAAAGGTTTGGTGAGGAGTTCTTTAATATCTGCTTTGATGAGAACGAGAGAGTCCTTCGAGCCGTGGGTGGCACGCTGCAGGACTTTTTTAATGGCTTCGATGCTCTCTTGGAACACATTAGAACTTCTTTTGGGAAACAGGCCACGCTGGAGTCCCCGTCGTTCCTATGCAAGGAGCTCCCGGAAAGCGCTCTCCTGCTTCACTACTTCCGTCCTCACCACGTCGTGGGCTTTGCCATGCTGGGCATGATCAAGGCTGCAGGAAAGAAGATCTACCGGCTGGACGTGGACGTGGAGCAGGTGGCCAGTGAGAAACTGTGCTCCGATGGTTCGAACCCAGGCAACTGTAGCTGTCTTACCTTCCTCATCAAAGAATGTGACAATACTAACGCCACGAAGAACCTTCCCCGGGGAGCCTCCCGCGTCCCTGCAGACCTCAGAATCAGCATCAGCACCTTCTGCAGGGCCTTCCCTTTCCACTTGATGTTCGACGCCCACATGTCCGTCCTGCAGCTGGGGGAAGGCCTGCGGAAACAGCTGCGGTGCGACACCCACAAAGTGCTCAAGTTTGAGGACTGCTTCGAGATCGTCTCTCCAAAGGTCGGTGCCGCCTTCGAGAGGGTCCTGCTGCGACTGTCCACCCCGTTTGTGATCAGGACCAAGCCTGAGGCTTCGGGCACTGAAAATAAAGACAAGGTGAGTGGCCATGGGCTTGAGATGGGTGATGGCGACTGAAAGAGTGCATAATTATTTTCGTAAATTACACGCTGGCGGTACTTGTAATTATTTAGGCGAGGGAGCTTAAAGTGTCATTTAGAAAATTACTGGTCCCTGGATGTATGTAAAAAGATTTGGCCTTATTCCCAGCCATTTTGCATAGTGTCTGCCTCTTCCATTAATTTATTTCAGCCTATAAAAAGAAGACACTTATTAATACCAGCCACAGTAATTACAAAAATGATAGGACTCACTAAGAACCTGATCCTATAAACCCATGAATATTTCCACCGATCGAAGGCAAACTAGGAGAGAAATGGGAAGATGGATTCCGGTGTTGTGTGGCCTGCTTGCCTTCTCCTTGAATAACTATGGGTGGAAAGCTCGCTCCACTTTGAATATGCTCTGTTCTGAATGTCATAATCCAGGAACGTCTGGGTTACATCCTATTTTTGTCTCAGTACGCAGAGTAATGGATTTTCTAAAAGTTGTAAGTTGAGTGGCTACCTCAAGACTACTTTTCTCAGTAGGTTGTAGCATTGACACAGAGACTCATTCCTTGAGGAATGGAGGAATTCACTGCTTGGAGAAGAGCATCAATACTAGGAATTACTATCGATTTCTTCGAATTCCTTTTTGGAAAATCTGAGTTATTAAGAAATGAAAAGATAAAAGAAGAATCTCAAAATAGTTGCCACAAATATGTGCCCTTGGGTAAAGCTTTTTTTTTTTTCTTTAGAGGAAGTCAACATTAAAATAGAAATGTGAAGAAAAATTAGTCATTATTCTTTTAAATACCAAAATAAATGATATAAACGATACTCTTCTGCAGTAGACCTTTGTATGTATCAACTTCCAGTAGAGCTTTTTGGTATTTTGTGTCAAGAAAAGTATGGAGCGCCTGGGTAGCTCAGTCGGTTAAGCTCTCACTTCTACTCAGGTCATGATCTCACAGTGCATGGATCTGAGCCCTGTGTGGGGCTCTGTGCTGACAGCTCAGAGCCTGGAGCCTGCTTCAGGTTCTATGTCTCCCTTGCTCTCTGCCCCTCCCCCTCTCATGCTCTGTCTCTCAAAAATAAATAAAATGGAAAAAAAAAAAAAAGTTCTCCTAGGTGATTCAGCTTGTTCGCAAGCATTTTAGGGAAAGCTGTTGACTTTCGCAAAGGAAAAGGCTGCTGTGGGCTCAAGGAAAGATGAGTTGTAGAGATGATTGAAAACTCAATGAATGAGTACTCAAGTATTCTGGCATGGCTGCCATGATAAATAAATGAGAGACTAGCCCCCTGAGAGCAGAGCCAAAGACATTTTTGAGATTCTCTGTAGCATTCGTTTTAGAACTGCTTTTTATAATTTTGAAATTCAATGTAAACACTTTAAATGAAATACTTGAGAAATAGGGAATGATACCCATTTATTCAGGATGACTGGGTCCCGTGATTTAGGAACCTCATATACTGTGTTTTCATTATTTAGATTCAGTGATGCGAAACCAACTAAGGATAAACCCGGAAATTCCACCTTGGCACAATTGGATATTTTAGTCTGAATGAATTGTTAGTATTTCTGTTTGAGTACACATGGAGTTTTAAATAATAATTTTCACATATATATTATATGTATTTATATGTTCAACGATTGCTCTGCCTTCTTGAAGCTCTTTGCAAAAAAGGGAACTTGTTTAGTGTATGTTCTTGTCCGTATTTGTAGTTGATTTAAAAGTGGAATTATTCTGTGCTTTTAATTTAGAGAATATTAAAACTGTCGGTTCTGTTTTCCAGAAGTGAAGTGTTTGGCTCGAAGGGTGTGAGCGGTTTTGGCCTTTAAAATTGAAGTTAATATTTTTGCAAATGTGCCTGAAGTAGAATATATTATTCCCAAAGTTAAGTGCTTTATATATTTTGTAGATTTGAGAAAAACTAATTCAATTTATAGTTATGGCTTCAGATTTCCCCCCTCTATTTCGTCTGGCTTGTATTTCTGTTTAATTTGGATACGGGGTGAAGAATAGGCATAATGAAATGATGACTCACATGTCAAGGCCCCCTGCCAATTCCAGTAATAGGAAAATGTGCTCATTGAGAAGATGCCATTATAACTTAAACATGGCAGTGATGGCTTAAAAATAAAGCAATAGGCAGGATTTTTACTTAGGCTAGGACATCAGTCCTCTCATCCTTAGGCTTCCGTTTCTGGTTATTCACCTGGGTTTGCCAGCAAGGGACATTTAGGAAGCTCTCTTTGGCCTCAATTGGAACTGGGGTCAGTGACGTTATGGCCTGGAGTCTTAACCAGATGAATAACATTTTTGAATTACTATGTTTCCAAATCCCAGAATTGTATTTTCTTAACACATGGAAAGAAGAAAGAAAATGAAAGTTAAAAATTAGGGTTCTTTTGATAAATATGACCTTGTTTTTCTTTATTTTCCTCGTAATAGTTGTGCTTATCAGGGAACAGCTTCATGTTGTCTGAAGTTTCTAATTTTTTACAAGGCTTTGATAAGAAAGTGCTTTTTAAATTTTTATTTATTTTAAAAATATGTTTTTAATGTTTTACTTACTCTTGAGAGAGAGAGACAGAATATGAGCTGGGGAGGGACAGAGCGAGAGAGGGACACAGAATCTGAAGCAGACCCCAGGCTCTGAGCTGTCAGCACGAAGCCTGATGTGGGGCTCGAACTCACAAGCCGTGAGATCATGACCTGAGCCGAAGTCGGATGCTTAACCCACTGAGCCCCCCAGGTGCCCCAAGAAAGTGCAATTTTTACATAATTTAGGATATTCCTTGGTCCAACCATGAAGGCTTTCATGATAATTTAATTGTTTTGGCTCTGCACTTAATACCTGCCATCCAAAAATAACCCAAAACAAAACGCCAGAAAGCCAAGAAACAAAAACCAGGAGCTAATCGTGTCGCCGAATGACAGTAAGTCATTTGCAGAATGAACTCTAACGCTTCTGCTGAACAGGATCTGTGTCACTTTGTGTTGTCGGTCACTGGTTAACTGTGTGATTGGGTGCTTGTCTAATCACATGCTTGTGAGCAGTTTGCTCAAGTACTAATGGAACACAAAGCCATCATCCTAGTTCCAGAGAGCTTGCCTCTTGATCGTGCAGTGATGAGTTACTGGGACCAGAACGGAGAATGTCACGGACAGGCATTGTATGCAGTAATCAGTGGCGGGCTTCAATTCAGTAGACTTTAGAGGTCAGGAGGGACTCTTCCAGGTGAACTGACCAAACTTTGAGTCCCTTTATTTGGCTCCATCTGCATATTCTATTTGATTACCAATGCTTTTACTTAGTCTCCTCTTGTCTTTTCTTTTCCTTGCATGTGACATTCCTGTGTTTTTATCTTTCCTTCACGTTCACCTTCTTTTCCTCATGTTTCTTTATCAGATGTCGGACATTAAATATAAATGAACTAGTTCATTATTTAAAAAAGAACAGATTCAGCATTGGGAATTAACGGTGAATTATGGATATCTTTACATTTGTGCATGCATCTTTAGGTCATTCAGATCTCACTATTGTTCGGAGAATTTGGAAGTTTGTCACATCAGTGTTTAGAGGCATTGTGGTGAGTTTTTGTGGAAATTTGTTGCAGTACAATGTGCGTCTTGGGGGGGTTACATCCAGTCCTATAAACCTTATGTATTGACATAGATTCCAAAGCCTTTTTGTATGGAGGGGGCCATATGTATAAATAGAGCTGTTAGAAACTAGAGGAATGGCCCATGGCTTCATTATCCACGTCATAGGGTGATGGTGTGTGGGGAAGTAGAGGTAGCCTGGGGGGAGGCATCTCTGAAGACCGTGGTTTTAGTAAATCCCTATACTTTGAACCTCAGGTTAATTCATCTGGAAATTAAGAAATCCAGGTGACTAATTAGCATTTGTACTCCTTTATAAGTCATCTTTAACATGTGTAAAATTATAGGAAGTCATTTGGTCATAAAACTTGCTATCATCCCTTTGATTCAATGAATTCAGGCAATTTCAAAGAGAAGCAAAGAGGAATCTGACTTTTCAACCATGAAGAGTCATCCTATTATCAGGACTGAGTACAGTAATTCTCTGACAGCTTAGGTTGCCTACCTCATATACTTTTTTTGTAAGGATTAAATGACAATCCATGTAAAATTTTTCTATTTTCCGCGTCAGTGTGAGCCACGATTATGATTTTTGTTCTTCACACTTGTAACCTCCCTCCTATCCATTCTCCTCCTCACTTACGGCCTTAGAAAAGAAAGTACTGGACATCGGTAGGTTTAGTAATTTTGGAGAAATATCAAGCCTACCGGTATAACATCGCCCTAAAATATGACTTTGGTGTTATGCCCAGAATTCGGGGACCCCAAAAACCACCAGGGAGCCGAGTCCCATGCAAGAACAAAGAGCCTTTATTGGAGCTAGCTGGAGCTCAATCTCCTACCACACCGACGCAGCGGTGGGTCGAGAGAGAGGGCCCTTTCCAAAAACACAATCGTTTTAAAGGGGTCTAGGGGCAGTGGGGGGGTGATGGTCGTGACCCTAGCCAATTGGCTGAGGAAGGGTCAAGGGTCCTCTTCCGTAGGTCACTGGGCGTGGTTCTTTTGGCACCGGGAAGTTGCAGGTTTTAAGCTTTTGCGCAGGCACTGGGGACTCAGGGTGGAGGACACGGAAACACAATGGAGGCAGTCCCAGTTTGCCCTTAAGCAAAATGGAATCAGTCCCGACTTGCCCTTACAGGGGATCTGCTTTTTTCTTTACAGACTGTCCTTGTTTTAAAATCCCTAGTCTCCTTTTCAGATTCACTAAAGTTTGGAAAAGAGTTTTTACTCCCTGTGTCTGCTCATATCTTTTATGTACACACCCTGCAGTGCTCTGCCGTGCCAGCGGTTTCCAAGATAAAACCGACTGGTTAGCTTAGGCACAACCTGAAATACCAGTGGATTTGAGAAACAATAAATAACATGAGTTCTTTTGACATTTTTTTCTTAGTAGCAACGCTTCAAAGAACTTTAATAATATTGTGAAAGGAGTCCAGCTTTTGAAATACATCATTCCTACAACAGGGCAATGGCATTGTTACTCACTTTCACTTGCGTTCTCAGACTTGGAACTGGGGAAAAGCATGAACAACAACACATCGCTTTTTCAGTCCCTGGAAATATTCTCATATTTGTGTTATTAATTAGAAGCCACAAAACAAATGCTGGGAAATAGTTTTTAAAGAGTAAAGAATTAACCTCTGATTTTCTGTGGTCAGATAAGGTTTCCAGTCTCCTTAATCTTTCCTGGACATGTGCCCATTTTCTTCTGACATGATGACTGAAAAGTTGAAAATATATTTCTTAATCTACCATGCCGTAATGACACCGTTGAAAGACAAATTTCACCGGCTGTCAAGAATACATTGTTTGACTTCAACTTCAATTCAGTTTAGTGTGGGAAAATATGAGCATTTTTTTCTCTCTTCAGATTGAAACATTCTGTTAGAGAATTTCAAATATTGAACAATAATTTTAGTGATGGACAAAATGTCATTGGGGCTTTCTCTATAAATTAGGATTATATAATATAGACATAACATGAGTCACAATTATCTGGAGTTTGCTTTGCTCTTGTAGTTATAAATGAGATCTTTAATTTTTGCGGATGTTTTTGTTTGTCTGTCTGTCTGTCTTTTCTCCGGAACTGCTTCCTGACTGTAAACAGCCTTTTTTTTTTTTTTTTTTTTTATTATAATAGTTTCTTTTCAAATTGGTTATGTAGGCTGGACAAATTTGGATTCCGACTCCGGTACTGCTGAGGCTCTTTCTGGTTCTTTCAATCTTTAAATGCCTATGATGTTAAAATCCCTGCAGAGTGGATAGTAGAGAGGACAAGGTGTTTGTTACATGGTGAATTATATATTCACGACAGTGACCTCTGTGCTTCAAGTGCCCATTTTACCACATTTTTATTTTTGTTAGCAGGAAAGATTGCACCAGGAACTTAACAAACGAGGTGTCTCCTACCAGGAATCAGACATCAATGACTGCTGGAGTGGCACCTTCTCAGAGGGGAGGGGAGATTGGCCCTTTGAGTTGCAAATTGTTCAGATCCTTTCTTTAATTGCTCCTTTTGTTTTAGCTGGTTGCTTTCAGCCTCCGTTAAACTAAAAGTGAAGCACTGTTTGAAATTCATTGCCTACCTCCTCAGTTTTAATGATGCTTTTAATTCATATTAACATTTTTCATAAGTATACAGCGCAATGATTTTTAGTAAGTGTATATAAGTGTGCAACTATCAGAACAGTAGAGTTTTAGAACACTCTATCGCACCCCTCCCCCGCCGCTCCCCCCAAGTTTCCTGTGGCCATTTGTGGTCAATCCTTGCTCCTAGTCCTGACCCCAGGCACTGGGCTACTTACATGTGTATAGATTTGTCTTTTCTAGACCTTTCTTAAAAATGTGATCATTTTTTGGTAGTCTTTTTTGGTCTGGCACAATGTTTTTGAGGTTTATCCATGAGTAATTTGTTCATTTTTAGTACAATGTTCCATTGCACATGTATACTGTGGTTTTTGTTTTGTTTTGTTTTTTACCCATTTACCAGTTGACGGACAGTGGAATGTTTTCAGATTTGGGGTGTTGTGACTAGTGTTAGAAAGAACGTCTGCATATAAGTGATCGTGTTGGATATATTTCCAGTTTTCCTTGGTAGATTCCTAGCAGAGGAATTGCTGTGTCATATACTAAGTGTATGTTAAACTTTTTAAAGAATTGCCAAGCTGTTGAATGAAGAGACTATGCCATTTCCCATTTGACCAACAATGAGGGTTCATACTTCTTCATGTTCTCAACAACACTGGTTGTTGGCACTCTTTTTGATCATGACCATCCTGGTAGATGTCAAGTAGCTGTTATGCCCAGAATTCGGGGACCCCAAAAACCACCAGGGAGCCGAGTCCCATGCAAGAACAAAGAGCCTTTATTCGATCTAGCTCGAGCTCAATCTCCTACCGCACCGACACAGCAGTGGGTCGAGAGAGAGGGCCCTTTCCACAAACACAATAGTTTTAAAGGGGTCTAGGGGCAGTGGGGGGGGGGGTGATGGTCGTGACCCTAGCCGATTGGCTGAGGAAGGGTCAAAGGTCCTGTTCCATAGGCCACTGGGCGTGTTTCTTTTGGAACCGGGAAGTTGCAGGTTTTGACCAGGCTCTGGGGACTCAGGGTGGAGGACAGGGAACACAATGGAGTCAGTCCCAGTTTGCCCTTAAGCAAAATGGAATCAGTCCCGATTTGCCCTTACAGTAGCATCTTGGGTTTTAGTTCACATCTCCCCAATGACTAATGATGTTAAGCATCTTCTCTTGTGCATATCAGCCATTGGTATAATTTCTTTGGTTAAATGTCTAAACAAAAGTTTTGTCCATATCTGTGTTGTTTGTCTTCCTACTGAATTTTTTTTTTAAATATACATTCGTGATATTGAGTTCAAAATTTACTGTCTTTTGAAGCACCATCTATGGGGATGGTACCATTATTTTCTTTTAGGAAGCTTGCTTTTGGTGTGGTATCTCACAAATCTTTATATGACTCAAGGCCACAGATTTTCTCCTTTGTTTTCTTCTAGATGGTTTCTTCTATGGTTTTAACTCTTACATTTAGATGTGTGATTCATTTTGAGGTATATTTTATGTATGCCATGTGGGCCCAAGTGTTTGTTTTTATTTTTCATTTTTTTGCACAGAGACTTCCAGTTGTCTCAGCTCAGTTTCGAATGCCTTTGCAACAAAAATCAATTGACTATTCATTTTTTCTCGCCTTTCTGGTTTTTTTTCTTTTCATTTTTTAAAAATACCTAACCATATGGTGATAACACAGTGTTTTGATTACTGTATCAAAATAAGTTTTGCCATTGGGTATTTTAAGTCCTTCAAGTTTGCTCTTTTTCAAAGTTGTGTGGGCAATTCTTGGTCCTTTGTATTTCCACATAAAGTTTAGGATACCCTTGTCAATTTCTCAAATAGCTTCTAGTATTTTGGTAGAGATTTCACTGAATCTGTAGGTTTATGTAGAAAGAATAGCTGTCTTAAAATATTGAGTCTTCCATTCCCTGAAGATATCTCTCTCAGGTAATTTAGTCTTCTTTAATTTTTGTCTGCAAAGGTTTTATAGTTTGCAGTGGGGAGGTCATGCACTTTTTTGCTTTTTTGTTTGTTTCTGGATACAACAAAGTCAATGTTTTTAAATACTATTTCTATATAGAAATATAAATCATTTTTGTATATTGATATTGAGTCCTATGGTCTTACTAAACTCATATTAGAATAGTTTAATATTACAGGATAGAAAATATGCTACTTTTGGGGTGAGGATAGTGTTTAGGATTTTTTACATAGCAGGTCATGCAGTCTGAGAGTTAAGATAGTTGTCCTTCTTCCTTTATAATTAGTCTTTCTTTATCTATCTGCCTCCTTGTATCTCTCCCTCCCTCCTTCTCTCTTTCTCCTTACCTTTGCCCCGGCTAGAACCTTCTGTACGGTGTTGGATAGAAGTGGTGATAGTGGATATCCTTGCCTTTCTCTGAGCTTAGAAAGGAAAGCGTTGAGTCTTTTACCTGACGAATGATGTTAGCTGTAGTTACTTATGTTCCTAATCAGATGGAGAAAATTCCTTTCTGTTCCTAGTTTATTGAGACTTTTATCATGAATAGGTGTTAGATTGTGTCCAGTCTGTTTCTTTGTCTATTGAAACGATCATGCGGTTTTGCCTTTTTTCTTAATATGAGATACTAACGATTTCCAGATGTTGAACCCAAAATCTTGAGATAAATCCCAGTTGGTTGTGTTTATATGTTATAAACCTTTTTATAAGTTGCTAAATTTGGTTTGCTGATATTTTGCTAAGGATTTTTACATCTTTGTTCATGAGAGATAATGGTCTGTAGAATTTTTCATTTTCTTTAAAATTTTTTTTTTTTTTTTTGCAATGTCTTTGGCCTCAGAGAAGGAGTTGGGAAGCGTTTGTTTTTATTCATTTTCTGAAAGACTTTGTGTAGGATTGTTACTATTTTTTTCTTTGAATGTTTGAAAAATAGATACTGTTTGCATGATGTATTTTTTTTTTTTATCTTTTCACTTTCAAACTGTGTTTGTCTTTGAATCTGAAGGGTGTTTCTTACAGATAAAGTTGGTTTTCACTTTTTAAATACACCCTGGTAATCTCTGCCTTTTGATTGTATTATATTCACATTTAATGTAATCGTCGACTTGTTTGGAATTACGTCTACTGTTTTGTTTTCCCTGTGTCTCATGTTTATTTGTTCCCATGTTCCTCTTTCAAAAATAATTCTTTTGTATTAAATGGATATTTTTAGCATGATACTTTAATTCCTTATTGGTTTTACAAATATAGTTTAAAGTTATTTATTAGTGGATGCTCTAGAGATTACAGTGCATAATTTAGCTTGTTACACATTCTTTCAAATTAATACCGCAGACAGTTCTGTTTTTACGTAGTTCCATTCCTCCTCTCCCATCCCCTTTTGTGGTGCAGTTTACATGTTATAAACCTAGCTATATGTAATAATTGTGATCATTATGTATAAGATAATAATTACATAGAATAATTGTAAGTTTATATTTGTTTTTTTAAAGGAATTCGGAAAAGAAAGCAAAGATATATTCCAGTGTATTATATACTCTCTGTTTTTTAAACATCTAATTTAAATTCCAGTTCACATATAGTATAATATTAGCATTAAGTATACAATTTAGTGATTCAACACTTCCATGCATCACC
Source organism: Paguma larvata (assembly GCA_030068075.1). NCBI lineage: Eukaryota > Metazoa > Chordata > Mammalia > Carnivora > Viverridae > Paguma > Paguma larvata. The sequence continues at coordinate 833,926 of CM057831.1, read as the reverse complement.
CACTGCTCATCACAGACAGTGCTCTCCCTCATCCCCGTCACCTGTTTTACCCTTGCTGTACCCACCTCCCCTCTAGTAACCATCTGTTTGTTCTCTATAATTAAGAGTATGTTTCTTGGTTTGTCTCTTTATTTTCCTGAATGCTCATTTTTTTGTTTCTTAAATTCCGTATGTGAGTGAAATCATATGTTATTTGTTCTTTCTCTGACTCTTATTTAACTACCATAATACACTCTGGCTTCATCCATGTCATTGCAAATGGCAAGATTTCATTCTTTTTATGCCTGAGTAATATTCCATTTTATATATACACCATATCTTCTTATCCATTCACCTGTTGATGGACACTGGGCTCTCTCCATGGTTTGGCTATTGTCGATAATGCTGCTATTAACATTGGGGCATTTAGTCTAATTTCTTTCTGTCTTTTTCTTTTTTAAAAAATTTTTAACATTTTAATTTATTATTGAGAGACAGAGAGAGATTGAGCATGAGCATAGAAGGGGCAGAGAGAGGGGGAGGCTCCAGGCTCTGAGCTGTCAGCACAGAACCCAATGTGGGGCTCGAACTCACAAACTGCGAGATCATGCCCTGAGCTGAAGTTGGATGCTTAACTGACTGAGCCATCCAAGCACCTATCTTTCTTTATTTTTAATGAATAAAACTGCATATTTTTTTTGGATACTGAAGATTTTTGGTCATATTTTTTCAGTCTGTTACTAGAATCTTTTTATTAAGTTTTTTATTAAGAGGTAATTTATACTTTGTACAAAATGTAGAACATCATGAAAAAATCTATTATTAGTAGTAGTACTTTGAAATATCCGGTGATAACATTTTGGTATACTTATTTTTACTTTTTCCTATAAATCTCTTTTTTATATAGTTGTAGATAATTGGATTTAAAAATTGTTTCTCTGATAAAAGAGTAACATATGCCAATTTAGTCTATAGGTTTTTTTTTTTTTCAGTTTTTCTTTAGTAGTGCAGTTACTTTTTGTGTGTCATTTTCTGGTTACTCAGTAACAGTCTAACATACTTCTGTGCATCTACTAACTCTATTCCTGTTAGTTCTCCTGTAATTGTCTTGTGTGATTTTTCGTTTACTCTCCTGTAAACAATAGCTACGGAGAGGGGCGCCTGGGTCGGTCAGTTGGTTAAGTGTCTGATTTCAGGTCAGGTCATGATATCATGGTTTGTGGATTCAAGCCCCACATCAAACAGTTCCATGCTGACAGCTTGGAGTCCGAAACCTGCTTCAGATTCTGTGTCTCCCTCTCTCTCTGCCCCTCCCGCACTCACACTCTGTCTCTCTCAAAAATAAATAGACATTAAAAAATAAAAATAAAATAAAATAAAGCTATGGAGAAACTTCTGCCCAGGAACTCATGTTCTGTACAAATATAAGTCTAGTCCGTATCAGTCAACACTGTTTGCATATTTCAGTATCTCCTTCTCTTATACTTTGTCCTTTTTATAAATAGCATTGGTTGCAATGACAGGTGTATCTCTGGGTATATATTTTTTTTATGTGCCTGTGTGGAAACCCAGCAAATGCGGTTGAATCACAAGGCTAGTATGTAGCTTTAGACATTCTTTTTTTTTTCCCTCTGAGCAGCAACTGAACTTGGAAGTCTACTGAATATTCCAAGATCATTAGACAAACATTGTTGACATGTCAGTGTTGTTATGACATCCACAAGATGTGTCTCCTAAGAGGACACACATCAGTTGTTGTGGCAAGCTTCACCCTGCATTCATCAAAAGAGGACCCCAGAGCCTGCCATTTTCTGTGTTACCTGTGCAAAGGGAAGGCAGTTTAGGTGGTCTTGTCTTCCTCAAGATCTCAGAAGCATGAAAACAATATAATAGATTTTCTTTTCTCCTTGATTCACATTATGTCTTTGCCCTTCAAGGGTTCCGAGAGTTGTTATAATTGAGTTCCAGAACACTGATGATGACTTATTTCTTGACTGTGGAAGCAACTTGTAAGTCATTCTTTAAAGTATATCTTCGTTCTTTTTTCAAGTGGATTTTGTGATAGTGCGTAATGATTCTGACTCTGATTGAAACAGTTAGCTCTCTATGTGTCTTGGTTGGCATCCTCCTCAAGCAAGCGCAGAAGGGGTGTCGAGAGGCAGTATTGTGTGTGATTAAGAATGTCGTCTCTGGAGCAGAACTTCCCAGGTTCAAACTGTCTCTGTCACTGACTAGCTGGATGATCTTGAGCGATTTAACTTTTAAAAACTTGTTTTTCTTGAGGTGTCCGGGTGGCTCATTCAGTTGGGCGTCCAACTTTGGCTCAGGTCATGATCTCACGGTTTGTGGGTTCCGTTCCCTTGTTGGCCTCTATGCTGACAGCTCGGAGCCTGGGTCCTGCTTCAATTTCTGTGTCTCCCTCTCTCTGTGCCCCTCCTCTGCTTGCACTCTGTTTCTCTCTCTCTCAAAATAAATGAACATTAAAAAAATTTTAAAAAATGTTGTTTTTCTTGCCAACCTTATGGCTGGTGGGCCTTTCTTGTCTCCTCCCATTTTCCCTGCATAATTATCACATTTTTCTGATGTCTACAAATATATTTGCTACTTACTACTGTTTTACCAATAAACTTATGTAACATTTCCTTGGTGGCTTCCCATATTTGCAATTCTTGGTTTTGACTAAGCCCTGTTCTTTTTCTTAAATTTGAGTGTTATTCATTCTTAATGTGGTTTAATATTTAAATATTAAATATAGTATTATATATATTCATTCATTCATGCAAAGCACTCAAAACAGTACCTGGGGTATTGAAAGATATTAAGTGCCTTGCATGGAAATATTCATAAGAAAGATGTGGAAACTACCTTCAAATATTTGAATAGTTATTGAATAGAAGAAAGATACTATTTATTCCGCTTAAGGGAGTTGATTTGGTTTAGGATTAAGAGGAACTTTCCAACCATCAGGTACACTTAACATGGAGTGTGCTGCTGTGTGAAATACTCAGCTACACTACACTTGGGAATTCAAAAATATATGAAATGACATTCTTTTAGAGATATTTTATTGAAGATTGAGGGAGGGAACCCCAAAATCTCCAGAAATAAATAATACCACATTGTTTTTAAAATGCTATTTTATGGAATATGAGTAGTACCTATATTTTTCTTTTCATCTGACAGTAACACCAGCTGACATTTGTTGCACATACCATTTGTTGGTGGCTCTGTGCTAAGGTTTTTTTCTTTAATTCTTTTGAGTACAGTTGACACATAATATGGGGTTAGTTTCAGGTGCACAGTGTGGTGATGTGACAAGTTGGAACATGTCCCTAGCTCACCACAGGTGCAGCTACCATCTGATTGGAACACTGCTTCGCCCCATGCCCTCCACCCATGTTGCCTACTCCCCTCCCTTCTGGGGACAGGCAGTTTGTACTCTCCCCCCCCACTGGCCTCCCGGGAACAGGGTTTACGGGTCTGTTCCTGCTTTATGTTTGTTGATTTACTTGTTTTGTTTCTTGAGATTCCACATATAAGTGGAATCATACAGTAGCTTAGTCTGACTTATGTCACTTAGCAAGAGTACTCCATATCTTACAGACTTTCTGTGGTTTTATGAGGAGACGCTTTGATATTATTTTATTTTCATTGTAGGTATGGTTTAACCTGAACAACTGATGAATTTGTGAAATAGATATTTTTGTAAAAGCTGTAATTCTATTTTTAGTTTTTGTTTTATTTTTTTAGGATTATTTATTTATTTTGAGGAAGAGAGAGAGAAAAAGTGTGTGAATTGGTGAGGGACAAAGAGAGAGAATCCCAAGCAGACTCTGCTGTCAGCACGGAGCCCGATGTGGGACTCAAACTCGGGAAGCTTGAGCTCATGACCTGAGCCAAAATTATGAGTCAAATGCTTAACTGAGCTGCGCCATCCATGTGCCCCAACAATCCTTGTCTTTTGTAATGTAGTCTCCGGTGTCCTCCAAACTTCGACTCACTAAACTGTCTTTGAAACACCGCCCCTATATTTGGGCTCCAGGTTTAGCTGCCCGTTTCCACTCCTCAAAATGCAATGAAAATTTGATTTGTATAAGCTATTATGAATAGTAAAACATAGTAAATGTTTTACTAAAACATACATTTTTAGCTTACAGGAGTACTGTATAAGGAAGTATTTATTTATGCTTTTTAGTATCCAAATTGAACCTCTAGGAAATCCTGAAATAGTAAATAATGCATTAGGCTATGAGTCTTTAGTAAGTTTTATGGAGGCTTTTTAGTTATTAGAAAATAACAATTTTCATTTTCTAGTATATCGGTGGTTAAAGATTCCCATTTCTTATTAGGTTGATCTTTTTCTGTCATACTTAAAAAATATGAACTAGAGGCCTTGGTCATGTTTAATAGTGTTTCCCTATTTTGTGAGAGAATGAGTAGAGTTCACCACATTGTGTTTTTCTGAAAAGAATCACAGTATTTATATTTGAATCACATGATTGTGTTGGTTCGTTTTTAGTTTTCCTTAAAGACAGTGTGCATGTTTTTCATGGAGGCTCAGGGAGTCCAAATCTGATTTGAATGCCAGAGATAAGCAGGTGAAGAGAATTCGTCTCCCAAGTCTGCACCTTTGAATGAGAGGTCTAGAACTGTATTTCTTGTCAGAACAGACTAATCTGTGATGTTGTTTGTCACACACTATGAATCTCGAGTTCTCTCTTGTCCAGAAAGAGAATGGACACAGAATTGAATACAAGAGAGGTAATGTCCAGGAGGAGATGAGAGCCCTGAACAGGGGTTTCATTTTTTTGAGCTCACAAGATATTACCCACGTGGTGAACGTGAAGAAAACAAGATCTTACACGTGTGAAGATGAAGAAAACAATCAGACGGTAATCATTAATTTGTGTGTGTAAGAAGCAAAGGTTCTGGGGAACAAGTGGAGTTTGCGATCAAGGTACATTGGCGCCAGATGGAAAGTAATGTCCTGCAGGTGATATAACAGGTTCCTCGTGATCCCCGTACAACATCTCGCTAGTTCATGGGGGGGGGGGGGGCGGTTCACCAGGTGGTGGCAGCTTTGAACTCTAAGCTTTTTTCTAACCCATTTATGTAAGTAGAACCTATTTCCCCACAGTTGTTGATGGTTGATATTGAGAATGCTTATGGTAACATGTACAATTCCTTAAAAGGATGGAGACTTTAAGTTTTATGTCTCAAAATTATGAGTGAATGAATGGAATAATTCTCTATGGAGTGTTGAACACCAGCTTTACTTTAGTAAAGATGTCATGGAATCTCTCTCTCTACAGGTACGGAGAAATTATACTATGATTCTAGTACCTTGCATTTACATATTTTCTAATTTAGATGATACTAGAAATGCAATAAATGTACCTCTAATACTAGAATTTCAGTAAATAAGAGTAAGGAAGAAACTTCTGCAAGTATTTTACATTAAAAGGATTCTGTGCTATTCTGATGCATTTCCTAGTTAGGTTATACATTATTCTATTTTTAAGGTCTTTCTGAGGCTAGTTATGACAACTACTTTTCAGTGTTTAATTACCATTCAACTCTGGTCTCTAGTTTTTTCCATATTATGAGTTTATTGTTCTGGGAAATAATTTGCATGTTATCTTACACATAATATGTAAATTTTTATTTATATAAACTCAAAAGGACAACGTTTTATGAAGTTAGAGTCCTTATTTGTTCCCTCTCAATTTATAGATAGAAATAATATCTAATAAATTATTGGTAGGTTCTGTTTTCATTTCTCTGTAGTCATTTTGATGTTACGGGATTATGTATTTCATAGATTTTACATTGCACCCTGTCGGCTTTTCCATTCATAAGTAGATACTTTTTTAAAAATTTTATTGTGGTCGGAACACTTAACGTAAGATCAACTCTCTAACAGATTTTTAAGCGTACAATATAATATTGTTAACCACAGGGCAGATCTCTAGAACTTACTGCTCTTGTATTACGGAAACCTTATTCCCATGGCTATGCCTTTTTAAACTTGAGCCCATATTTCTAAATTACAGAAGAGAATGAATAATTTCATCTCTATATGAGAAAAAGGATTCCAGTGTTCTGTTCCTGATAGGGATCATTGGGCACTATAAAAATGTGTATGATTTTCTTAAAGAACATTATCCTGAAGACATTACATATAGTTTGGTATCTTTAGCTTTCCCCAGACATTTCTCTGAAGAGATCAGCTGTTCTGTAGTGTGAGCTTGTGAGCGCTGCCAATATTCAATTTATAGGCTTCTTACCCCATCATATAACAATTTAAAGTAATTTAATTAAAAAAATGTGTTCTCAGAGTCGTCTCTAAGTCTAAATATAGAGTATATGTACATCTGCTTTGTTTCCCGTAATCATTAATTTGATAATTCCAAGGGGAAGAAATTATTAAGTGGGTCTGGTATGAAATGTTCTTAATAATTTGAACAAGGGTCTGATCTCATGTTTCCTGGAGGAAAAAATTTCTCGTAAATTTTGAAATGGCTTTGTTATGTGCGCACGAATCGACTTCAGCACTTTATTATTTTCCTGTTTTTACCCTTAATTATCCTTGAATCATAATACCTAAATTACATTCGCTTTGACCTATCTTAGTATCAAAGGTGTAAAGATTTTGTGGGTTAACTTTTGGAGATTTTCCCTTCACTCCATCTTTTATTTTAATTAAAAAAAACTTTTTTAAATTTTTTAATGTTTAGTTTTGAGAGAGAGACAGATTGTGAATGGGAGAAGGGCAGAGAGAGAGAGGGAAACATAGAAGCCAAAGTAGGCTCCAGGCTCTGAGCCGTCAGCAAGGGAGCCCAACGTGGGGCTTGAACCCACAAACCGAACCGTAGGATCATGACCTGAGCTGAAGCCGGTTGCATAACCAACTGAGACACCCTGGTACCCTTCCCTTCACTCTATCTTAATAGTAATTGCTATCACGAACATTTATGGTTTATTTAAAACTTTTCAATTTATTTTTTTTTTTTTGATATACTCCGTTCCCCAGTTTGGTCTGTCTCCTTTCTCATTGTTGGTTTTCAATGTTTGAGTTGATTTTCTTGGTTTGGCATAGTTGGGTTGTGAACTATTACGTACCATGTAGTGTAGATGTTTCTTTTTATTTTTCGTGTAAAATGTCAAAAATCATTCCAGTCACCCTGTTAAAAACTGGGGTGGACAATTATTTAGTTATTTATTTCATTTAGTTTCTCAGTTAATCAAGACATTAAAAAATCTATTTGTGTATAACTTAAAGTGAGGCCTAGAATTGCTTATATTATTTACCATTTCAGAACTAAGGATTGTTTACAACAGGTTTCATACCACCTGGTATAGAATTGGTCCATAGTAGGAGAGACAAGAGAGTAGTCTAAAATTCTACCACTGATGATACAGATATAAACCAGGTTTTGTGTGGCAGTTATGGTGAAGGATTCATGAAGTTCATTGAAGTTTAAAACTAACATGAATTTCTTTAAAATTAGTGACTTCCAGTTTCTGGTAAAACATCTTAGTATATTAAAAAAAAAAGACGATCTTTGGAACTAAACCTTTTGGAAACTTCGTCAGGATTTTAATGTGCTTTGGGAAAATAGCTTGTAATAGCCTCATGGTTTACGTAATAATTTCTTACTACTCTTTCGAAGACGATGATTATGATGGTAGTGATGATAGGGCATATTGAGGCCCTCTTCTAAACATTTTTTGTCTCTGATCCTGTTTAGTTCCCTTAACAGCTCTGTGAGATGTAGGTACCATTACTAAGGACCACTTCACAGATAAGGAAAGTGAAGTAAAAGACGTTAAAACTTTCTAAGGTTCTAGACCTAGTCCTTGCCAAAGCTAATATGTGAACCCAAACAGTCCGGCTCCAGAGTCTCTCCTACAATATACAGCTTGGAATGAACTTCATCAGCATATTCTGCTGAAGGAATATCAAAGAGTGTATATTTTTTGAGCAAGTATTGCAAAAGGGGCTTTACAGGTACTCAAAAGGCTCGTGTTCTCACAGATTACCTCACAGGAAAATAAGATAAATATTTGCAAAGGTCATAATTAATAAAAAAGATACAAAGAAGTTCTTCAATAACTTAACATCACTCTGAACTTATAATACTTTCTTTGAGAAGAGCTAGCTTTGTTTTTAAATATCACATTTAGGTAATCTTTTGATCGTCCTAGGATTATAACTGTAGATGATAACGAAGTAATTGTATTATTATTTTTATTTTTGAGTGGTATGAGCAAACTGTGCTAATTTAAGTTTCTCTTTCATCTTTTATAAACTCATCTAAAATCGAATGCTATCTTGATGGCTTTACATCATATCCTTCAAGTCTTAAGTCTATCATCCCCCTCCCTGATTTAGTCAGTAGAGTTCTGATATATTGTTACCATCCATTTCATATTTTAATAGTTGCTAAAATCAAAATTTAAAAAAAATGTTGCTTCCCAGTGCATCTTTTTGTCCTCAGTTTTTTAGAAAGTTTCTAAAAGTTTTTGTTTTCTGCCCATAGTTAATGTCCTCTTGACATTGGCGTGTTTAGGCGAATGTGGCTTTGGGGCTTTGAAAGTGTTGGCCTGAGACTCCATCTGAGGCAGTCACATGAGTATGACTGGGCAACATGCCTTGTCCTTTCCCTTCACGTGTGAGTCAGACATGTTGGCTTCCATTCATTACTCCGTCCCCAGCCTTGAGCCTCTGTCTGGCATGCCGCAGGTGCTCAGGAAATGTTTGCTGAGGAAGTGACTGAACAATTTTGCAATTCACTCTGTTTTGTTAAGGCCAAAGTGTAAGGAAATGTGGGATGGCATTTTGTAAAGTACTCTTGAATTGGGAGGTATTATTAGATAAAATCAACTCACTCCTTAATTAATGGTCATATTTAAACTTTCACTGTTAATATAAAATAATTTGATTACGTAGACAATAGTGCTCTAATTTACTTGCCATCCCAATCTGCTGGGCATAAAATGAAAGGGAAAAAAAAAAAAGGACTACAAGTAAAATCCTAATAAATTAATTTTCGGTTAATGGGCCCCCATTTATGGATTATTAGTCCAGTTTCAATCATTGCCTAAAAGATAAATAATTCAAGCCTATTATATATTACTCCTTCTTTGTCTAACATGTTTCTACAATGGGTATTCAGAATTTTGACCTTAAGTCCCTCATTATTTTTCTTTCCCTTCTTGCCTTTCCATTACTGCCTGCATCTCTTCAGTCATGGTTCAGCGCAAGACCATCCAGTGAACACTTACTTCATTTCAAGCCTGTGGGAGTACATATCTGAATAGGACACATTTCCAGCCCTTAAGGACTCTCTTATCACTCAGTACGCATACTACATATTTTTTTTAATTGTTTTTCGTTTCCGTGTGTGTCTCTCTCTTGTTAAATTATGAGTTTAAGAACACAAAGTCTATCTCACACACCCGGTTTTCTTTAGAACCCTGTACAGTGCCTCGCCGCAAATAGGTCCTCGATCGTTGATCAAGTCAGTAAGCTCACAGAGAGTTCATCCTTTATTAGGAAGGCACATGCAAGACCATTTCGTGCCTAAACCTCAATTCACATTCTTCTTTCAGCTAACCATCTTACAATCAGAGGGCAGGTCTTTGTTATCCCTGTTTTATAGTTGAATAAACAGAAGAGCAGATGATAGAAATGATGTACCACATGCTGTGCTAATCCCAGAATCGTTTTCATGAGGAAAGCAAGCTATGCAAAAGCTAATTGATAAGAACGTGGAGAGTTCAGCACTTTTTAGACTTTTATGGAATAAATATGCTTTTGGAGATGCATTGATGGACACCCGATGACAAGATTCTAACCGAAAAAAGAAGCGAGCGTCTTTCTTAAATTCAGTAACTTCCTTAATTCTTGAGATTGTACTTTGTACCAATCAGCTGGTTGTGCTTGACATTAAGGACACAGTGATGAATAAGCCGCCTGTGGTTAATGAGTTTCCACCCCTGGAGAAGGGCAAGACCAAATTGTAGACGTGGTACCCAAAAAATTGTGGTAATCCTTAAATGGAATGGGTAGATGTGGTACCCAATACGTTGTGGTACCCAATACATTGTACATGTGGTACCCAATCAAGACCAAATTGTAGATGCGGTTCCCAATACATTGTGGTAATCCTTAAATGGAAGGGGTTGATTTGTTCTCAGCTTATCTCCTTGGTTACTGTTTATCAATATCTTACCATGAGCAAGGCCTTGGTCTAAACACTTTTAGACCATTTAATTGTTCCAACAGTTCCAACCATGATTCCCATTTTACAGGTAAGAAAATTGATCGTGTGAATATTATTTTGTAAGCTCATCAAAGACAGGACAATACTAGAAGAATTAGAGAAGGAAATTGGGAGTAGAAGGATGACATGATTATACTGGTCAAGAAAGACCCCTGCAAGTTACTGAAGGCATATTCTTATTTAATAAAAGAGTGGCAGTTTTACACCAGAATTGCTCTAGTCTTTTAATCATCTTTGAAGCCATGCTTGGATCACATTTTGTCTTGAGGATCACATTTCTGGCACGAATCCCTGGGAATATGAGGAAAGGCCATCTTAGAATGTTCCAGTTGGCTGGAAATGTGGAAACATCTGAGGGATTTTTCTGGTCAGGTCCAGTAGGAACAGAAGTCATACTGCAAGTTCTGGTCTTGGAGTATTTCAGGATATGGGAAATTGAGCTCAGTGAACATGGAAATAATGATGAGAAATCCATAAACAAGATTTAAAAATAGGTGACTTCCATGCCCTGTCCCTGGTTTTTCCCATGGTGTCACATAATCACATTGCATGGCACGTGGACTATGTAAGGCAGGGCATATTACAGTTGGCCTTATAACCTGACACTTACTGGCTTTGGGACATATGACATGTATTGAATCGATTATAAAATATGAAAAGAAAAATCAAAGCTACGTTCATCATAGGATTCTGAATATAACATACATTTCAGAAAGGTAGAGGCTCCATTATTTTTTGTTCCTGAAATGTCATTGTGTTCAGTCATTAATGAAGCACTGAAGTGTCATATTTGAGCGTAATTGCAATAAGGACAGTCTGAATAAGGAAACTCAAGAAATAGAGATAATTTTTAAAAAGAATAGATTTTCTTATGCTCAACTTATTTGGTGTTGTGAAAGAAACAACCAGGTTAGTGTTCTGCTAGTGAGAGGCAGCTTGCAGGACTGTTGGGGTAGTTATAAAAGAGTCCTGTGTAATTCTACACATGGCAAACAATTGGAAATGTTTAAGCCATTAAACAGAGTTGAATTCTTTTAATAGATTAAAATTGCCCTGAAATAGTAATCCTGCTTACACTTTTAATGAGATTTAATAAACTTACACTTCACCCACAGTCAGGGATATATATTTAAAATTTTGAATTGGTGGAACGTGGTTTAATGATTTTTCATTTTACTTCCAGTGATAGAAACATAACTTGTTAGTCTGCATTTTTCCCTGCTAATTAATCCAGTTCCACTCTAATCCTGGGGAGATTTTTCTGTTTTGAGTTTCTCGTCTTATCCTGGGTAAATATGGAAGAACCTGACCTATTCTCAAGTTACTTGTTGAAAGATTGTGAAAATAGATGTAACTGTGTCACTTTTGGGGGGAGACTAAGAATTGTTGATTTTTTAAGCTCTTGCTTGTGTGATAAGATTTTAAGAAGTTGCATCCTCCAGCCTGCTCACCAATGGCTCTCATTTTGCCACTTGGTCCTTAAATGAATGCCATGGTCTAGATGTGGTCTAGCCTGGACGGATAGGGAGTATTTGAGGTGGAAATAAGGCTTCGTCCATTAACGCAAGTAGGGTTTTTTTCTTTCTCCTCTCCCTCACCCTGTCCCAGGAAACATATCCTTTGGATTGATAGTCACTTTCTATGCCCAGATCATTTTGTAGTAAACAGTTAAATCAGGTCTTCCATCTGCCTTTGAATTTTGTCTTTGTGTAAATTATTTATCCCTGTTTAATTTCATCACCTTAGTTTTAGCTCATTGCTCTAGTTACTGGAATATTTGTGAATACTGATTCTGTCATTAGTGTAGTGGAAATTCCTTCTGGACGGCTGTGTTTTAACATATCTTCAAGAAGGGAAGGGAAATGGGGGAAGATATAATAGGGAAATCCTGTCAAAATCCTATCAAGTGATGACATCGTAAAGTTTTAACAGTAATTATTGGTATTTTGTAGTGTTTGCTTACCATTTCCAACATGGTAAAAATCTCCATTCATATTTGCATGTGCTTTAAGAGGTAATTACTAACAACAATGCATCATAATTACATGATACATCTCTTCGGAACACATGCAATATCTTTGCTAAATATTTTTTCTTTCTACCAGGATAACATACTTTCCTTGCTTCACTTATTTATAAATATTTTAAGTGAATTTAGTAAATGCATTTATGTGGTTGTAACCATGATTGACAGTTGAAAGCTCTTTTCTATAATTATATTAGCGATGGATTTCACAGTCCTTTTAGTTTTCTTCACAAAATGCTCATAAATTGTCAGTATTAAGCAAGAGATTACCTTTTTCTCTATAGTCTCTATATACTCTTTGATTATTACTATTTATTATTATTACTGTCTCCTGTAATTTAGTTCCTAGGGCTTTAATGTCTGTTTTTGTGGTCTGTGAGGTTCCAGGAAAGAGTTTAAACAAAGAAACTGCATTGGATTATCCTCTACCTCCTCCAACCACATAGTGGTGAACTGCTAGCTATTTTTCGATATTCAGTAGTTGCCTCCTCTCTGAAGCTTTTCCTGACTCAGGTAAAACTAAACAACCACTTCATCTTTAAAACTCCATATTTCTTTTCTTTTTTTTTTATTGTTATAGTAGTTTATTTTCAAATTGGTTTACATATAACACCCAGTGTTCATCCCAACACGTGCCCTTTTTAATGCCCGTCACCCCCCTCTCCCCCCTCCCTCACCCCCCTCGCCCTCAGTTTGTTCTTAGTCTTTGAGACTCTCTTATGTTTTATCTCCCTCCCTCTCTGTGTCTTTTTTTCCTTTCCCCTCTTCGCCTCCCCCTGGTTTTTGCTTAGTTTCACAAAGTCCACCTATTCGTGGAAACATATGGTATCTGTCTTTTTCTGACTGACTTATTTCACTTAACGTAATACCCTCCAGTTCCATCCATGTTGCTACACATGGCCAGATTTCATTTTTTCTCATTGCCACGTAGTAGTCCATTGTATATATGTACCACATCTTTTTTATCCACTCGTCCGTTGATGGGCACTTGGTCTCTTTCCATGATTTGTCTATTGTCGAAAGTGCTGCTATGAACATTGGGGTACACGTGCCCCTATGCATCAGCATTCTTGTGTCTCTTGGGCAGATTCCCAGCAGTGCTATTGCTGGGTCATAGGTTAGCTCTATTTTCATTTTTTTGAGGAACCTCCACACTGTTTTCCAGAGTGGCTGCACCAGTTTGCATTCCCACCAACAGTGTAGGAGGGTGCCTGCTTCTCCACATCCCTGCCAGCATCTATAGTTTCCTGATTTATTCATTTTAGCCACTCTAACCGATGTAAGGTGGTATCTCAGTGTGGTTTTGATGTGTGTTTCCCTGATGATGAGTGACTTTGAGCATCATTTCATGTGTCTGTTGGCCACCTGGCTGTCCTCTTTGGAGAAGTGTCTATTCATATCTTCCGCCCATTTCTTCACTGGATTATTTGTTTTTCGGGTGTGGAGTAAAACTCCATATTTCTTACAGAGTACCAATATAATACTCAATTACATTCCTTAAGTATTCTTGTTATATAGCAGAGTGTAAACATTCTCACCTCTCTTCATGTATAGATTGTCCAGTGTCCCTTGACTGAGGGATGAGTTATGCCATAGTCTTCTTTTTATGCCAGTACGAAGCCCAGTATCGGGTGCAGCATAAACACTTAATAAATGTCATCGAATGGAAGACATGAGTGAATGAAACCTGCCATTTGTCCTTCCCCTGCTCTCCAGTCTCTGTTCTAGAGCCCTGCTCACTTTGACTTAGTCCTGGTCTGCAAGTTTCCCATGTTTCACCCTCTTTAATTCAAATTTACCTCATTTTCCAATAGAAAAAAAATGTATTCTTGATTTTTCTTGATAAATGTGAATCAAAAGGAATAAAGTAATTCTTGGACTACTGTATATATATTTTTGGTAAGAAACATGTTTTTTCATTTTTTCTTGAGAAGTTTACACTTGCTTTAAAATGTTACTGGATCATTAAAGTTGGCTAAGAGGTATTTGTGGACCTGTGTATACCAGGTGCCCCTCGATGGGTCATTTCTCTAGACCTGTTTCTTTGTAGCCAGGATGGTTGGTTGTGGAAAGTATTTTTTTAATACTTAATCATGGAAATTTTCACCTTTAAAATAATATAAATCTCATAAACTTTAAAAAATCAGCATACCCTACACTTGCTGTCTTAAGGAAGGGTTTTACAGTGTTCAGGAGAAAATAGGGACTTTTCAGGAGTGAACAGAATAGGGGGGAACAGAATAGCCAGCGGGCAGAATGCACATGGTGAGGAATGGTGTGAGTGACTTTCTAAGGCACACATTTGCCCAGACAGGCCCTCGGCTGGGAGAAATGATCCCCAACGTGTAGCACATTTTAGCAAATAGATCTAAACGTGGTATTTGCCCAAGTTTGGCAGCCTGTGGTGAGCAGGTGCAGGGAGCCGTGAAGACTCGGCCTGAGGCATGGTGGAAGTGGTCACCAGGGGAGGTTCATGAGTGACCAGTGAAAGTGCGAGCCTTCTCTTTTGCCCCGGACAAGCAGCAGCCGTTTGTTTGAATCAGCTTTGTAATAAGAGGTAGGTAAGTGGGAGGATGTGGCATAAATAGGAAAGGGATGGAGGGAGTGAAATCCCTTTAAGGGACCGTCCCCTGCCAGGTCTTTAATTCATTCACTATGTACTCAATAAATCCTCTGGGTCAAGAAATGGTAGCTATACAAAATGTGACTAATTTAATTCTTGAAACATTGGTATGAGGTTTGAAGTTTTTTTCTTGGTTGACCAAGGAAATTGGAGCTCCAGAAATTAACTTCCTTTCCTCGGGCTTCTGAAGACAGTAAGCTGTAGAATTAGACATTAGGGCTCTCGTGCTGAATCCCTCACTCAAAATTGCAGAAGGATTGGGGTGCCTGGGTGGCTCAGTCGGTTAAGCATCCAACTGATTCAGATCATGATCTTGCAGTTTGTGAGTTTGAGCCCCGTGTTGGGCTCTGTACTGACAGCACAGAGCCTGGAGCCTGCTGCAGATTCTGTGTCTCTTTCTCTCTCTGCCCCTCCCATGCTCATGCTTTGTCTCTCTCTGTCTCTCAATAATAAATAAAAACGTTAAAAATTTTTTTTTAATTGCAGGAGGATTTACAAGCACTAACACTTATAAGGAGTCCTTTTCTAAACTCTGGATGGAAGAGGCATTAGCAATGTGTATGCTTTACTTTTGAGAGCAGGGAGGCAGCCAGGCGTGGTCCTGGCTTGGAGACTCAGGAGTGCTCATGTTCTTCATGAGATCCATCACTATCACCAGACTGCTGATAATTTCTAATAATTCAAGGGAAACAAATGGTAGATACGGAAAAAAGGACCCCCAATACATTGAAGCTACTGTCGTTCTTGTGTGAGTGGAAGGTAAATCCCTGACAAAGCAAAAGGAAGCACGAGGAGAAAAGTCACGTATAACTAATGGTACTAAGTCCAGGACTATGTGCTGCACACTGTGGCTGATGACATCAGGGATTGCTGCTGTAGGGAGGCGTTGAGTACAGATCACAGAGACCTCAAGGAGTTTGTAGCCCACTCACTGACCTAACCAAGAGGTCTTGTAATTGAAATTTAAGGTGACAATTAATATGAAGCTTAGACAAGTTTTGGAAAACTGGATGTCAAATGGCATAGAAATAAAAAATGCCTTTGTATAATAATAGACAGGAAAAAGCAGCAGGGAAGAAGAGTCAAGGGCAATGATTATAGTTTCCGATGGGTACCCAGTGATACACATTTGATGGGTAATAATAAGTTGAAATAGGAAGTGAAATACATGACTAGCGTCACTGATAGTAGCAGCATTGTAACTCAGCCCAAAACTAAACTTTGTTTTAGAAAATAGATCTAAGAGAAACAGATTAGCCAAGAGATAGAGCCCTGTGTAAACCAATCAGTGCATTAAAGGTACAATTAAAAAGAGGTAAGTTGAAATGATGGTTTGATGGGAATATACTCTAAACGGAAGGTGGCCAGAAAATGTGACCAAGGATCCCTGAACAGAAATTGCTAAACTAACATCCAGTTAAGACACACGGAGGTACCTCCATTTTGACAGTCCCTTGGCAACATGGCTGAAAGCAGAGCACATGGTCCAAGTTGTTTGACTTACTTTGGTCAAAATTCCATCATTTAGAACATAAGTAAGAAATTAGGGAAATGGATGGGTCATTTCTTTTTTTTTTAATGTTTATTTACTTTTGAGAGACAGAGCATGAATGGGGGAGGGGCAGAGAGAGAGGGAGACACAGAATCTGAAGCAGCCTCCAGGTTCTGAGCTGTCAGCACAGAGCCTGACCCAAGCCTTGATGCCATGAACTATGTGATCATGACCTGAGTCGAAGTCAACGCTTAACCGACTGAGCCACCCAGGTGCCTCTGGATGGGTCATTCCTCTAGACCTATTTCTTTGTAGCAAGGATGGTTGGTTACGGAAATGAGAGTAATAGAAATCTCAGAATCAGATCATCCTAGAGTTCATGATAGCCAACAAAAGAACACTGGTAGTAGAGTTGAAAAGTAGAAACCAGAAGTTCTAGAAAAGATGAAAGTGTTATTTCATGAAGTAAGATTCTAAAATACTACTCACTGGAAGACAGTTTCTCTCTTTCTTCTTCTGTCTGTCTGGTTTCACACACCCAGACGCGTTCTCCCCACTCTTAGTATTTAGGAAGACTTTACTTAAAGGAAACACTAAATAGTGAATAAAAAGAAAGAGTGATCAAAAATCATTTGAATAGTATATATACACATTTTATTGTAACTGAAGTTCAGCCATTACTTTTTCCTGTATCCATTCATAAATTATAGAGCACCTATTATGTGCCAGGCATATAAAAATTAAGATGTTCAACTTTTAAAAGTATTTGTTAATAAATTATGAATTGCTTATAATCTAGTCCTTTCAGTTTCCCCCAAGTATTGTTATTTTGAAACCTAAGGAGTCAAATTTAAAAACATACCTTAAAATTTATTAAGTCTTAATAGTTACTAACATACTGTCTTTAAACTGAAGAATTATTTGAGAACTTTGAATTAATTTCCTTTATTTGTGTAAGGATTTGCCCTTGGTCTAGAAGTGGGAATCACTAGATTGATTTTGTAAAATTCCCCCAGCTTTAAAATACTTCGTATCATTTCATTGTTAAATTTGGACTAGATTGACCAAAATTTTCAGTGTGAGGGATAGATTTTCCCTGAACACAATTAAATGCCACTGGAAGTTTTCGTTTTCTCTTTTTTATGTAGTAATTATTTATTAAATGATATTTTATACAGACAGAAGAATATAATGCATGTATAACATTAACACAAATTGTGAAGAATAAATATAAAATAATAACCTGTGAATCCACTCCTTAATGTGACAATTAGAACGTTTCTCATTTTTTACTGGGCAACTTGCTGAATCTCTTTGCCCCACTGTCTTATCCCATATTACTCTGCCTTCTAGGAGATGTTCATCCTGCATTCAGTGTTGTCATTCCTGTGTTCTTTGGTTTGGTTTGGTTTTTAATGGCCTTATAATAATAGTGTGTGTGTGTGTGTGTGTGTGTGTGTGTGTGTGTGTGTGTGTTTGAAGTTGTTAAGATTTAATTTTTGCTAAACAAATATTTTTCCCTGCAAAATTAAAATGGATAATAAACAGGATTGATATAACAGCTGCTGTCATTTATGATTTATGAAGTAGTCTAAATTTAATACTTAACTTAAAAAGCAATTTGTATGTTTGACTAAGCTGTCAGGTGAATCTTTTGTCTTCTAAGCTTTAATGAAAGGAATACTTCTTGTGACCAGTGATTAGAAAGCTGATTTCAAAAACATAGTCATAGCTTAATGTGTTAATCTTGGCATATTTTGATCTTGTTCTTTATATATTTTATTTTCCTGAGTGCTTTTATTCCCCTTTATGTACTTTTGCAGTGAGAGTGGTGTTAACCACGATAGATAAAAAATGCTGTGTGTGTAGAAGCCCCTCTATTTCAGGTTAGGTTCCAGATGGCTGTTTTTTGTTGTCCAGTTGATGAGTCCAGTGTGACTAAAGGGATTTCAGCTTGTAGTGCTCAAATGTATTTCACACAAACAGGTGTGAGATTTAAAATGTACAGCTTTGTAATACGGCTTAAAGTCCAGAACTGTGATGCCTCCAGTTTTGGTTTTCTTTCTCAACATCACTTTGGCTCTTCAGGGTCTTTTCTGGTTCCATACAAATTTTAGGATTGTTTGTTCTAGCTCGGCGAGCAATGCTGGTGTTATTTTGATAGGGATTGCATTGAATGGGTAGATTGCTTTGGGTAGTATTGACATTTTAACAATATTTGTTCTACCAATCCATGAGCAGGTTTTTCCCTTTCTTTGTGTCTTCTTCAGTTTCTTTTATAAGCTTTCTATAGTTTTCAGCCTACAGATCTTTGACTTCTTTGGTTAAGTTTATTCCTAGGTATTTTATGGTTTTTGGTTCAGTTATAAATGGCATCTATTCCTTGATTTCTCTTTCTGCTGCTTCATTATTGATGTCTAGAAATGCAACCAATTTCTGTTTGTTAGTTTTTATATCTGCAACTTTGCTGAATTCACTTATCAGTTCTAGCAATTTTTTAGTGGAGTCTTAGCAAGACAGTATGGTATTGGCACAAAAACAGATGCATAGATCAATGGAATAGAATAGAGAACCCAGAAATGTATGGCCAAGTAATCTTTGACAAAGGCAGAAAGAGTGTCCAATGAAGAAAGGACAGTCTCTTCAACAAATGGTGCTGGGAGAACTGGACAGCAACATGCAAAAGAATGAAACTGGCCCTCTTTCTTACACCATACACAAGAGTAGATTCAAAATGGATTAAAGACGTAAGTGTGAGACAGGAAAACATCAAAATTCTATAGGAGGAAACAGGCAGCAACTTTTTAATTGACATTTCTCTAGAGGCAAGGGAAACAAAAGAAAACATGAACTATTGGGAGCTCATCAAGATAAAAACTCTTCACTGCAAAGGAAACAATCAAAAAAACTAAAGGGCAACTGAAGGAATAGGAGAAGATATTTGCAAATGACATATCAGATAAAGGGTTAGTATCCAAAATCTATAAAGAACTTCACAGACTCAACACCCAAAAAAACAAATAATCCAGTGAAGAAATGAGCAAAAGATATGAACAGACACTTTACCAAAGAAGACATCCAGATGGGTAACAGACACATGAAAAGATGCTCAACATCACTCATCATCAGGGAAATAGAAATCAAAACCACAACCTCACACCTGTCAGAGTGGTTAAAATGAACAACTCAGAAAATAACAGATGTTGGCAAGGAAGTGGAGAAAGGGGAACACTTTTACACTATTAGTGAAAATGCAAACTGGTGCAGCCACTCTGGAAAACAGTATGGAAGTTTCATAAAAAATTAAAAACAGAACTACCCTTTGAGCCAGCAATTGCACTACTAGGAGTATATCCAAAGGATATGGAAATTTTGACTGAAAGGAGCACACGTACCCCAATGTTCTAGCAGCAATATCAACAACAGCCAAAGTATGGAAAGAGCCCAAATGTCCATTGACTGATGAATAGATAAAGATGTGGTACATATGTGTGTACACACAATGGGATATTACTCAGCTGTGGAAAGGAATGAAGTCTTGCCATTTGCAAAAACGTGGATTCAACTAGAGTGTATTATGATAAGCAAAATAAGTCAGGCAGAGAAAGACAGTATCATCTGATTTCACTCATATGTGGAATTTAAGAAACAAAACAGACAAACATAGGGGAAGGGCAGGAAAAATAAAATAAAACCAGAGAAGGAGCAAACCATAAGAGACTCTTAAATACAGAGAACAAACTGAGAATTGATGGAGGGGAGGTGGGTGGGGGATGGGCTAAACGGGTGATGGGCATTAAGCAGGGAACTTGTTGGGATGACCACTGGGTGTTTTATGTAAGGGATGAATCACTGGGTTCTACTCCTGAAACCAATACTACACTGTATGTTAACTAACTTGAATTTATTAAAAAAAATTTTTAAATGTCTGTTTATTTTTGAGTGAGACAGAGAGACTGGGCACGAGCTGCGGAGGGGCAAGGGCAGAGAGAGGGGAGACACATAATTCAAAGCAGGCTCTAGTCTCCAAGCTGTCAGCACAGAGCCCAACATGGGTCTTGAACTCACAAACTGTGAGATAATGACCTAGCTGAAGTCGGATGCTTAACGATTGAGCCACCCAGGCACCCCATAACTTGAATTAAAAAAAATAAATGTAAAAATCATAATAAAAGAAAAAATGTACAAATATTATGAAATCTTAAAATCAGGCATGATTTTTTTTTTTTTTACTTGGTTTAGCTGGTTTATCTGTATTGGAATTGAGTTGAATCAAGAAGTCCCCTTCGTGGTGCTCTCCAGAAGTGACTTAGAAATGCTTCAGTAACTACTGAATCCCTAGCAAGACTGTTCACCTATTTCCTTCATGTTCATAAGTAAGCGTTTACCTTACCCAGGGTTAACATTAGGCCCCTCAGAATGCAATGTTTAGTCACATTTCTAAAAGTTTTTTTTATTACAAATTGTTGATTACACAGACTTTGCCCTTTCACATTTGTTGTGACTTCATCTTAGTGGTTGCTTTAGAGTTTGCAATATGTGTTTAACCTTAAGTTTGGTTTCAAATGATGCTATATACTCCTACGCGGTAGCATGGATACCTTAGAGGAGAGAATGTCCCATTCCTTCCTCCCCATCACTGTAGCACTGTAGTCCTGTAGTCATTCATTGTACTTATCCATGTGCTATATTCAGACACTGCACTGTTACTGGTTTTCTAAGTGTATGTTTACTTTTGAGAGAGAAAGAGAGCGCGCGCATGCCGTGCATGCGCGCGGAAGTGGGGAAGGGACAGAGAAAGGGAGACAGAGGATCTGAGGCAGGCTCCACACTGAGAGCAGAGTGCACAATGCAGGGCTCGAACTCATGAACCATGAGATCATGAGCTGAGCTGATGTTGGGTGCCCCACTATTACTGTTTGAATACAATTAACTCTTAGATCAATTAAGAAGAAGAGAAATTATTTTACCTTTATTTATTCTTTCTCCAGCACTCTTACTTTCTTCATTCAGATCTGAATTCTGACCTATATCATTTTCCTCCTGTATGAAGAACTTCTATTAACATTTCCCTGTAGGGCAGGCTTGCTGGCAGTAAACTCCCTCAGTTTGTTTTTTTTTTTTTTTTTTGCCAGTCTTATTATCTCCTTTACTTTGAAGTATTGCTGGACAGAGAATTCTAGGTTGATTATTTTGATTATTTTTAAAAATTTTGACAGTAAGTATCATTTGCATTCTTCGATCCAGGAAAAGTTGTTGATTTTCGGTTTGTTCAGCTCTTTTTACCTGTTGGAAGATGCGATGGTAACTTCCAGACTCTTCACATTCTGTGCTGAAACTGGAAGTCCCTTTTTGACTTCCTCTTTGTCCTTCAAAATACTTCTTACTGTTGGAAAAATCCAGATCTCATACAATAGTCTTGGTTTTCTCAGAATTCCAATTTTTAAAGTGCTATTGTCTTTAATCTCCCTTGTATTTATTTCTCTTTTTATTAGCACCTTTAATATTGTCACTTTATTTGTACTTAATAGACATGTCATGGCTGGTAATATTTTCAAAATACCTCTAAATCAAACACAGAAATGCCTGCCACATCAGTGGAAGACTGTTTATTACATGGCAAGACAACTAAACATGAGCCCCGCGTATCTGTTGTCACCATTTGCTGATGGCATCAGAGTCATTCTGCAGCTAAATTTTATCTCTATAAAAATTTTGAGTCAGTTTCCCATTAATTATGTCAATCATAGTGAAGCCGTGGATGGATATTTGCTGAGAATAGATATGAGGTGCTATGATCTAGAAAGTTCCAGGGCATGTCTCTGGAAGCAAACATGTATAGCCGCTGATGCCCTCACAGTAAGTTAAGAGCCCCTACTCTCTGCTTCTGTAGCGTTTGACAGATACTTCCTGCTCTGTTTGTTTGTTTTAATTGCCTGTCTCCTGCTCTGACAGCTTTTTGGCCGTTTATGCATATCTGATACAAATCAAAAATTTGACAAATACAAGTATTCTTCTAGCCTTTACCCAAATTTTACACAATGGGCAGTAGTGAATCAGGTTTAGTACTCTTTCTACATTGTGGCTAAGGAATATTTTGGCCATCGAGAGTAGGGTACTTTCCCTTACAGAAAATCTTTTTGAAATTTAATAATAATTTTGTGAGGGGCACCTGGGTGACTCATTCTGTTGAGTGTCCGACTCTTGATGTCACCTCAGGTCATGATCTCACAGTTTGTGAGTTTGAGCCCCACATCAGGCTCTGCACTAACAGCATGGAGCCTGCTTGGGATTCTCTCTGTCTCCTCTCTCTGCCCCCCCCCTACTCATGTGCACTTGCTCTCTCAAAATCAGTAAATAAATTTAAAAGTATTTTAGTGGAATAAACTTCAGTATTTTATTTAAATAATTTTGAGACAAAGCAAGTCATGCCTCGGAGTTTATATAGTACATTAAGTCTACACCTCTCTAGCCTCACATGGCTACTGGATTTGTATTTTGAAGACCTGTATTTTGATGTATGTGTTTCGTAGATTATACAAGTTGTATTGAAACATTTGCTTTTAATTATGTTAACATTGAAAAATGATTCCAAGTTATAAGCTAGGCATCAATTTACTTGTGTAATTGTGTGTAGAATGCTGTGTCTACAGCCAACATGTTTCCCTAGGTTTGGCAAACATCTTCAGAGTAGGTTTGCCAAACACATATAGATCGTGTCTATATGATGCAAAAATATTTGATGATTATGAGAAATGTAATGGTAGAAGTCAGTGTAAGGAAGCAGGCACACCTGACTCCTACTTGATTGACTGTATTTTTCAGTGTTCAGCTGGTTGTTCTAACTTCCTTCAAGCAGGGAAACCACAGGCATCATTAGTGGACACAGTTAACAATTTTCTTTTTGCTTTTTCTCTTCATTGGTTGGTGTTTGATATGCATCATTTTAGTATCCAGGGGCTGTTAGGGCTTGCAGAAATCATTTAATCTATTCCACTGGCAGTATTGCACTGAGCTACTTCCCAAGCCTTCATTATGATTGAATAGAGAGAATCACAGAGTCAAACCTCATCTTACTGCAAATCGAAGAGGAAAGTTGAGTGCGTGTAGGTAGAAAATACTCCAGAATAGACATTTACGTTGTTCACTTCCTTCACAGCTGTTGGAGAGAATATTCTTTTAGATGCAAAGAATATCTGGGTTGAGGTAAAGGCCTAAATTTAAATGAAATTTTGGCCTTCCCTCCATCAGTGTGTTTTCAAAATGGTGGGAAGATTCATGGACCAGTGAATAGGTCAAATATTTTTTAATTTTTTTTTAAGTGGAGGGCAGCATTATAGACTATGATGAGAATCGTTTTTGAGAAAATTTTATCTTAGTGTTTTTGAGATGGATTTGCATTGAAAGCTGGTTGTGAAAAAAGGTGGGAGCTGGTGTCGAATTTAGGTATGAATTAAGAACCGGTGAGTCGATGTGAGTTACAGTGTATATAGAAAGCATTCACATGACTTACAGTATAAAACTTGTATTTTTATTTTTTCCAGCAGCTGGTTTGCTGGAGAACAAAGAAATTAGAATAGACAATGACTATAGAATACAAGTTTCCCATAATTTTAGATTTCTACTTACACTAATTTTTATCACTAAAGTGGTCACTTCTTTTAAATACATACAGTATATGGATTCAGTATTTAGAGCAACTAATTCAGTGCATGTGATGAAGTATCAGAAATATTAGAACATTTGGTTATTTTGTCATCTCAAACATAATCTCAGAAACTATCAGAAATATTAAAATATTTGGTTATTTTGTCATCTAAAACATAGTCTCAGTAAAACTTAAAATTTTATTTTAGAAACCTCTAACTTCTCAAGCTAATTTTATGCATTTAATTATGCATAGCTTTTAATAGTTTGCTTTAAAAGGAACATTTTAAAAATACTTTCAAAGCATAGTTCGTGTTTACACAGATAAAAGTCTTCTTGATGGTAAGCAAAAATAATAAATGCCGTGCACACAAATTGGTAGCATTTTATGAAACGCTTAGTCCTTTATACCCTTAGGGATTTTCACATTGTAATTTACATCCAAAATCAATGTTTGCACATATAAGGGATGATTATCAAATCTGAGGATTATCTAAATCCTGTGCTTTAACTTTTGCTTCCATTTATTATTTATTTGCTAATTGGAATCTTCTCTGAGGAAGAGGGAGGAAAAAATAGAACCTGCAATACAAATTAGTCAGTTTTATGACTGATGGTTAGTTTTTGGAGAAAGAGTTTAAACAGAGTGGTTAAACTGGCTTCCACATGATCTGTCTTGCTTTAATTTTCCTGGATACTAAAGAATTTGCTTTTACTTTGGGTTTCGTTTCTTAGTTTTTAGTAGAAGTGGCATTTGTGGGATCTGGAAGCATTTTAAATGTACTTTTATCTTTAGGATATATATTGAGATTCCCCTGGAGAAACATTTATTAAATTGTGCTGTTTTCATTCAGTCTGCTAACTCCTTTCCTGAGTGTGCATTTTCCTTCTTCAAGTGCCTTTTTTACCCTTTATTCCTTCCCTACCTTCATTCCTTACTTTTTTCTTCCACTCTTCCTACTTTCCCATAACAAATAATTACTGAATGTCATCTGTATGTCAGCTGTGTATGTCTGCATTTGGTGGACCTCCTGGAGAAAAAAAAATTTTTTTCCTGGAAAATCAAGGACACAATCAGATATCTGTCTCTGAATATAACTAACTGACTGGCTTCAAAGCAAGTAAAGCTCTCTTCCTTCCAAGACATTGTATTGGTTAGGGAAAGCTACATTGCTGTAACAACTATCACCAGTATATAATAGCTCAAGAAAAGTTGAAATCTTTCTCAAACAACGGTCCCTGGCAAATGTTCCAAATCAGAGATTGGGGATCTGCTTATCATAGTCCCTGAAGGACCCAGGCTGATGCCTGGCTTTTAGGTATTTGCCATTTGAGCCCATGTAAGGGGGAAGAAAGCATGGAAGGGTTGTGCCGGATAGGTTTAGGGAGCAGACCTGGGACAGTATATGTAAGTTCTATTCACATTTCGTAGTCACATATTCACAGTAAGTACAAGAAAAACAGAAACGCAGTCTAATTTTGAACGTAGAAAGAAGTGATGAATGGATTTTGATCTACAGTTAATGGTCATGGATCACAGCCATGGGTGGCCACCTTGAGCCAGAACTAATCAGTAGCTTTCACATTGATACACTCTACAATAATTAGTTCTCAATTTAAAAACCTTTTAAAGGTTAAATTAAAAAATAATTTCTGGCCTTTTTATTTCCTGCTCCTGTGCTTTGTAGGAAATTTGCTTTTTATATAAACTATTCAGAAGAATGCTAAATCTGTCTCTAGTCCTGTAGCTCAGAGAAACTTATAATACTGTTGTATTTCCTTCTCAACTTTTATATACATTTAAAAATATGATTGGGATTATACTACACATGGTTTAGGATTTACATTTTCAATTTAAAATTCACATTTTGAATTTTTCTCATGACATTAAAAGTACTTGAAAATATTATTTGTTATGGCTCTTTAGATTATTATCATAAGAATGAACTATAATTTATTTAAGTATTCTCCTATTGATGGAGTTGAGGATATTTTTATTTTTTATTGTAAATATGTCTTTAGTGAATAACTTTTATACATAAATCCGTGCCTGCATTTCTAATTATTCTCATAGTATACTGGTGACTCAAAGAGTAGGTATATAATTAAGGTCTTTAGTTATTGTTAATTTTTTAACAGCTTTTTTAAGTTTATTTATTTGAGAGAGAGAGAAAGAGTGTGGTTGTGTGCCCAGCAGTGCGAGAGGGGCAGAGGGAAAGGGAGAAAGAGAATCCCAAGCAGGCTCTATGCTGTCAGTGCAAGACTGGCTAGATGTGGGAGTCAAATCCATGAACCATGAGATCATGAGCTGAGCCAAAGTCAAGAGTTGGATGCTTCACCGAATGAGCCACCAAGGCACCCCAAATGCATGTTAATTTTATTTTCAAAGAATGATACCAATTTAACTTCTCAAGATCCATAGTAACTGTGCCCATAGGATGCATGCGATTACCAGACGGCCCATCAGTTGTACTCTTGGGTATTATCCCAGAGAAAAAAGAACTTACGTTCATGCAAAAACCTATGTAGGAATTGTCATAGGAGCGTAATTCATAAGAGCTAAAAACTGGAAACAACCCAGATGTCCTTCAACACTCGAAAGGCTGAATAACCCATGGTGCATCCATATCACCGAATACTACTCAGCAGTAAAAAGGATGGAGCTGAATGAGTACAGTCAGAACGAAGACGAATCTCCACAGAATTATACGGAACGGACAAAAAAAACAGTCTCAGAAGATAAAGTGCTCTGTGATTCCTTTTATACTCATCTCTGAAATAAAAAAAATAAAGAACAGGTGAGTAGTTTCCATGGGTTAAGGGTGGAGAGACAGGCACGGGACTGACTGCAGTTGTAGAGGAACACCACAGGCAGTCTTTGTGGGGATGGAACTGTTCTGTATCTTGCTTCGTGACACATACGCAAACCTACACATGCAGTACAAATGCATAAAATTACATAGACGCACACACACACAGAAACACACACACACAGTTGAGTACAAGGGGGAGATCAGAAAAAGATCAGTGGCGGACTGTATTAATGTCAATATTCAGTCTGTGATATTGTTTGAAAGTTTTGCAAGATGCTGTCATTGAGGAAACTGGGTCGAAGGCATAGGAGATCGCTAGTATTTCTTACAATTACATATTAATCTATAGTCATCTCAAAAAAAGTTTTTTTAAAAACAATACACCGACAATTTATCCTGAGGCTTTAGTGCTTCCGATATAATAAAAGCCCTGTTGTTTGATGTTTGTAAGTTTTTCTGTAAATAGGAAATTGTCCCTTTCTCCCTCATGCCCTGTTCTTTCTAGCTGGTAGTTAACCATTCAAACTACAGGTGAGTTCTTTTATTGTTTCTTGCTCCTATATTCTTCTTTTACGTTTTAGCATTTCTCCCCCAATATAATTGCAATTCTAAAAAGTATTCCTTCATCTTCCAGCCCTTTTGTTCAGACATATGATCATAAAGTTTTCGCTGATGTGTATTTAGGGTAGCTCCAACCATAGACTGATGTTTAAGCTTGTGTTTTTATGTTCTTTAGATTCAGAGTAATTGCCAAGCGACTTCTGCAATGGCACGGGTTGTCTTTGTGTATAACGACCCGACTGTACCTACTTGTATGCTCTTCGTCAATAAGTAATGCCGTTAAAGGTGTTCTTTTTGTTTTATCGAAGTAGAATCTGATTGCATTCCCTTTTTTATTTTGAAAACTGCTCTGAACAGGAGAACTGAGTTAATGATATTCCTGATGTCCTCAGCTGATAACACTTTTCTGTTATCGCTGTGTGCCAAGCCCTTTTTTCTCGACTTGATTAATTTGCTTATTTGCCATTTCTTTATCACTGGCTCTCACTTCCAGGCTCCCCACCCCACAGTCACTTGTCTGTTTTACATGTGAATGGTTTCTTGTAAAACCTGTAGCGTTTTGTTTCACATTTACAGAAATTTTATTGTGCTTTTGACTTATATCTGTTTAAATAAGAGAGTTAGGGGCTCCTGGGTGGTTCAGTCAGTTAGGCGGCTGACTGCAGCTCAGGTCATGATCTCGTGGCCCATGAGTTCGAATCCTGCATCAGGCTCTGTGCCGACAGCTCGCTGCCTGGAGCCTGCTTCACTTTCTGTGTCTCCCTCTGTCTCTGTGCCCCTCCCCCCCTCACACTCTGTCTGTTTCTCTCTCAAAATAAACATTTAAAAGATAAATGATAGAATTATTTCTGGATCTCGTTTATGTCCTATATCTTTGAGTAAATTTATTGAGTTCTTTAAAATATCTAGAATTTTGGTTAGGAGTGTACTGTATTTTTAGATTAATTTGAGCAAAATTGAGTTTACCACTATATTTAGTACATGCCTCATAAAGGAAGGTCTAAATGGTGGAGAATACACTTGATAGTGTCTGTTTCTTTTTTAACAAGGGAGCCCTAGTGTCATTTGCCTAATGTCTTTTTGATGATGCTGTTTCTATCCAAGCTTGAATTCTTTTTACTGCATTCTTGGTGCATATAGCTATTCCTGAACTAACATTTAGGTAATTATCATAACACTAACACATAGGTTTCTTTTAAAACGCTTGTAAATGTTCCCTTACGGCTTTTTTTAAAAATAAATTTTAATTATAGTAGTCTGTCAAAAGGATTTGAAACTCGATTTAAACTTTCTTGAAATTGTGTGGATAAACTTACTTGCATAAAGGTAAAATTTTACGGTATTTTAAAGATAAAATTGCTCTGTCTTAACTGTAGCTAGAACAGTCCCAGACAAATGGATCTTGGCTTATCTGGACTTCTTGTTTGCTCATGATGTGTGGTGGTCTCAATTCTCTATGTGCTATGGACTGAATTATGATCCCCTCAAGTTCGTAAGTTGAAGACCTGCCCCAAGACCCCCTCCGCACCCCTCACCCTGTAACTGTGTTGTGGAGAGAGAGCCTTTAAGCAGGTGATGGATGAAGTTCCTAGGGTGGAGTCCTGGTCCTGTGTAACAGGGTCAGCTGGAAGAACCAGACAACAGAGGTCTCTCTGCCATGTGAGCACACAGAGGGGAGGCAGTTCTCTCTAGGCCAGAGGAGAGCTCTCACCAGCCCTCACCAGCAACTGCCCACGCTGGTGCCTGGATTGCAGACTTCCAGTCTCCAGAACTGGAAAAAATAGATTTCTCTTGTTTAAGCCCCCCAGTCTTTGGTATTTTGCTGCGGCAGCTTGAGCTAACACACTAAGTCTGACATCATAATGATTGCCATATTAATTAATGCTCTGGCAAATGGAGTAATGAGTCAGCTTTCCGTTAGAAATCATTTTATTGTAGTCTGTTTTTGTCCCAGCATGTTTAGGCATTAAAGAAAATAAATGAGGCGTTGGTTCTATCTGTCCGTGTTTGCTGACTCCTCACCAGCTACGTGAAGTGGCAATGACATTTCCGAGCCGTCTTAGGGCCTTATAATATGTCGAGGCTTAATGTGCCATTTCCTGTCTTTTCTGACACTCCAGCTATGAGATGATCTTGCCTTCTAATTCAGGTCACTTGAGACACACTTAGTAACCTAGGCTTCTGAAATGCAAAATAATATTGCTTCTACATTTATTTTTTCAGAGCAGGTCCATTTCAAGAGTCAGAACCACCAAGAAAATTAGATAATTGCACTTATATTGTTTTTGATATCTGTTGATATTATACATACTTTTCTGCAAGGGTATATGTCATAACAATCTGACATTTTTCTCATCGATTTCTGAGGTCTCATTCTCATCTTGCGTACATTAAATTTGTAGTAGATTTTGGATTAAATAAAGCATGGGCTTCATCGTAAGTATGGTAAAGAAATTTTGTCTTGATTTTACTTTGACATCTTCGGAACTTGAAATGCGTCAGGACAATGGGTGCATAGTTATTTGTTATGCATATAAAACAGCTGAAAAAACTCTTCATATCAAATTTAATCCACATGAGAATTTGCAGCATTCTGACTTTAGAGTGCTCTTCAAAGAATAATAATTATGGCAACTTCTGTAAAGAGGTTTGTGTAAACTTGTGGGTTACTGGAGTAGAGATGTTTACCAATGGAATAATCGATAATTACATATTCTAAACATTTAATCAATGGAATGCGGACTTGAGGCAACATTACAGGAATTCAATGGGCGGTCAAGAAGCAGATAAGGGGGGCGCCTGGGTGGCTCAGTCGGTTAAGCAGCCGACTTCGGCTCAGGTCATGATATTGCAGTCTGTGAGTTCGAGCCCTGCGTCAGGCTCTCTGCTGACAGCTCAGAGCCTGGAGCCTGCTTTGAATTCTGTGTCTCCCTCTCTCTCTCTCTGCCTTTCTCCTGCTCACACTCTGTCTCTATGTCTCAAAAATAAATAAATGTTAAAAAAAAAAAAAGAAGCAGGTAAGGAAGCCCCTGTTAAGAACAGTTTTAGGACGGGACTCACCTGTTTTGGATGCCACACAGGAACACGCCTTCAGAGCTGTCCTTTGCATTGCAGAAAGTGGCCCGCAATGCTTTTGCCCTGATGAAAGCACACAGGCAAGTGGGGAATAGTGTGTTTAGCTTGTTTGTTTGAGACTAGTAACGTCAGTAACTCTGGCTTTGTCTCGCTGGCAAGTTAAGTTTGATTGCTTAGAAAGAAACTTTGGGTTAAATAAACTATGAATAACTATGAGTGACTTCAGAGTTTTTCTGTTTGGCGAAGAGCATAATTCTGGTTACTGAAGTTTCCTTTGTGTAGCCACGGTTTGTGATGCAGAAAAGGGCTTAGGACCTGGATGGAACAATTCTTCTTATCTGGTAAGAAAACGTTCTGCAATATCCATTCCGTTTTTGTATTATTCTCTGGGAATTATGGGATGCTGCGCTGTATTCCTACACGAAGCCTTGCAAGCAGTTAATAGACCATTTTACACAAGTGCGACCGTGCTATAGTTTGATGGTTAATTAGAAGAGAGGTATTACGTCACAGAAACCCCTTCGTCTTTTCCTGGCATCTTCCCTGCACTTGGGGATTTTGTTTCCTTTGCTACTCAGTTGATGATAGATTTCAGAATTTTTATTTAAAAAAAATCTACTCTCATTCTTTGCTTGTGGGAATGCAAAATGGTATATGATCCTTTGGTTTCTTGCAAAACTAAATGCGTTCCTACCATCGAGTTATCTAGCAATCACACTCCTTGCTATTTACTCAAAGGAGCTGAGAACTTATGGCCACACAAAAGCTTGCACAGGGATGTTTATAGCAGTTTATTCTTAGTTTCCCAAATTTGGCAGCAGCTAAGATGTCCTTCAACAGGTGAATGGATGAATGAACTTTGGTACATCCAGACAGTGGAATATTCTTCAGTAGTAAAAAGAAATGAGCTCTCAAGCCATGGCAAGACATGGAGGAATCTTTAGGCCTATGACTAAGTGAAAGGAACCAATCTCGAAAACCTGTATATTGTATAATTCTAACTATAGGAAATTTTGAAAAAAGCAAAACTATGGAGACACTAAAAAGAGCAGTGGTTTCCAGGGGTTCCGGGAGAGAGGAGGGAAGAATAGGGGGAGCATGGAGGATCATTAGGGCGGTGAAACTACTCTGTATGACACCATTAATGATGGATACATGTCATGCATTTGTCAAAACCCATAGAACAGATAGCAAAAAGAATGAATTATGATGTAAACTGACTTTGGATGATTATGATGTGTCGTTGTAGGTTAGTTATAATGGATGCACCACTTTGGTGGGGCGGGGCATTAATAATGGGAGAGGCTATTCACGTGTGAGGGCAAGGTGTATGGAAATCTCTGTACTTTCCGCTTAATTTTGCTGTGACCCTAAAACTGCCCTTAAAAAAGTCTAAAAAAAAATCATGGATCTACATTGAGTGGTATCTAGTAATACCAAATAGGTAGCAAAGTCCTAAAAACCTTTGGGTTGATTAGCTACAGATTCCATCAGGGCCTGAGGACTACGAATATTTAAAATGGACCCCGACCAGAGATTCATGGTTTTGTCTGAAAAAGAAGTTTGGTTCTGGTTAAGTTGAAATTGGTCATGGGAAATTTATAGAAAACAAATACTTCTTTGGTGTGGTATACTGAAATTTACCAGTCTCCAGGGGAAATGCTGTAAGATTAGTAGTGGCTTTGCTTTTATGTTGTGGTGCAATATAATGCCATCATGGGTCATGCAAAGATGAAATGTAATAACAAAGAAATTCTATATCATTGTTTCTTTAGAGACAGTTCAGTAAAGGTCAAAGTTAGATTGAATCAAGATAGGGAAGCAGTGTATTTAAACTGATAAAATTGGATATGGCCAGACAACAGTGGAAAGAAATTGAGTTTGACTGTAAAAAGCTTCAGAACTTGATAATGAAATATTTTTAAAATAATATCAATAGTTGTAATAGTTGTTAAATATATTTATTTAAGACTCCCCTGTGTGTGGGGATTTGGTGCCGTCTATTTAACGTTCTACATATTCATTTTTTGTCCTTTGAAAGTTGATATTCAAAGAATGAAATTAGAGTTTGAGGACAGAATACATCACTGGATACGTGTTTGAGGTTGTGTTAAAGTTTTTATATCGGAACAGTCTTTGTGGGATACACCTTTGCAGTCAAAGATACATGTGAGTGCTTTCATGACTCTAATGGAAAACTGGCACTCCTGGACAGGTGGTACTGTTTGAGGCCACTGCCTTGATTCGTGTTAAGGTGACAGCAGTTTCATCCATCATTGTTTTTGCACTACCCATGAAAGTGTCAACACAGTGAAGAAGGCAAATCATGTCTTGGTTTTCCTTTGAAAACAATTTTTCTCTTGTGGATTCTCTGAAATTATTTCTAAATATTCTGGAGGTCTGAGAACCACATTTTAAGTATGGAAGTTCTAGATTTAGGATCTCCAAGGAGGAGAGAAGGCATATTGTTTACTCGTAGCTATTCCTTCTGTTTGGTCTTGAAAGTACAACCCTCTTATTTGAAAAGCTCTCAAATTCCACAGCATCAGGAATGTTTATTTTCTATAATGCTTTAAATTTCTAGTTTTTTCCTTCAGAAGAATTGTAATAGCTTTGTGGAAAAATAATACTTGTACAGTGTTTTGATTAAGTATAAGACTAAACAATGTTTTATATTTTTTGGTGATGAAAATAAGTTTCATATATTTTCTTAAAATGTATTGTATTTTACATTTATGTAGGCATCCCATGGGAGATTATAGAATAACTGGAAATACAGAGTTGTTTTTTTTAAAAAAAGAGAAGCTTATCCTTATAAATACCAATATTTTTCTTCAGATTTACTCTAGGTATGTGTGTTTATTTCAGTACAAACACATTAGGTTTTTTTTTTTTTATTCGTTTGGGCCATACGATTATGGCTAATGGATTCATAACTATGTTTGTTTGTTTGTTTTTTTAAACATGCTATTGGTTACCACATGCCATACATTGATGGACTACATATATCATCGGTTCTCAATCAAGGACATAAAAAATGTATTTCAGGGGATCCTGAATTATTAACCTGCAAAATTGGGCACATGACAACTTTTTATGAGGTGAAGGTCTTCCAATTTTTGAGAAGTTTTCTTAGAAATAAATACTCCTGGCTATTTGATATTGAAGGAAGTGAATACAAATACTTTATTTTAATTCTTTGGGGAAGAAAATAAGATTTTTACCAGAGAATAGATTAAACAACTGGTTGCTTAAATTTTCTCTCTGTAACTGTTGTTCGGTATTACATAGACAAAGTGCAAGTCCTTTAATTGTGTCTGAATTAATTTACAATACATGAAATTCACCCACACTTGTTCTGTTTATTGCTCCATGGAAACAGCGTGCTTTGGGCAGCTAGTAAATTTCCCACATGCAGGACATTTCCACTTTCATATTTAAAAATGAATTCTAGGTTATATTGTTTCATTTAAACTATTTCTGGAGGTGCAGTAAAGCTTAATTATCTTCTAAAAAATGCATTTTGAATGACTCAGCTTTTCATCGTATGGATTGATTTCCTTGTCATAACATATTCCAGTAATTTTTGCTCTTGTGATATTTCTTGGTATCTTCTTGCAAAAAAGTTCTCATGTGGAGGGTCAAAGGCTCTGCATCTGGAATTCTCTCTCGTCCAGCAAGAGAGCTGATGCAGGCTTGAAATGCTAGAGAGACTAATGTCTGGGGGAGACAAGCCCTGAGTAAGGGCTCCTCCTCGCTCTCTTTTTATTAGGATCAGAAGGCTTACAAGCCTGAAGTGCATGCGCAAAGAGACAATGTAACTCATGGGTGTGGGGGAAAGCGGGTTTTGAAGATACACTGTGTTAGTGCTTCTGGTCAGTACAAAACAGAATCCTGGGGCCAGGCATATGGTTGTTTACAGCAGGCATGAGGCGCCACCTTTGTTTGCCTAAACTTGCCTAGGGGACAAGAAAGACAGAGTGTGCTACCCCAGGGTCAACAGGGTACTTTTCTTTTGCTGATTAGCTCCACTCCAGGCAACTTCACCCGCTGTGGTCTATAGCCCTATTTACCTGTTTACCTATTTTGGTCCTTCCTGTGAAAGCAACTTTCTGCTATTTTACTAAATTGGGGAGTGCTTCTGCCCTGAATACCTAATCTTGTTTATGTAATCTTGGATGTTTTCATCCTGAGATTTCCTCCTCCTATACCTTTGCCTTAATCTGGGGGCCTTTGGCCTGGTTACCTAATCTCATTCTCCTCATTTGGATGTCTACATTTTGTGACTTTCTATTTCTTTATGCCTTGTTAATCTCTCAGTGCAAGCTCAGGGAATTCATAAGCTTATTCCCCACAGTGGGTGACTTCATTAAAAGTGTTTTCTGTGTACATATTCCATGATGTATTTTTATTTTTGCTCAAGTATAACTTCCATACAGCAAAATGCCTAAATTTTAAACACGTGGCTTTATGTATTAATTTAATAGCGTGTTTTTGAGAGCAGTTTTAGGCTCACAGCAAAATCAAGTGGAAGTTAGAGGTATTCCCCATATATCCTTTGCCCCTACACCTGCCTAGCCTTTTCCATTAACTGGGTCCCCACCAAACTGGTATTTGTTATAAATGATGAACCTACATTGATACATCATAGTCACCAAAGTCCCTAGATTACATTACCATTCACTCTTGGTATTGTACATGCTATAGGTTTTAAACAAATGTGTAATAACATATATCCCCCATTAGGACATCATACAGAGGAGTTTCACTGCCCTAAAAATTGTCTGTGCTTGGCTTATTCGTCTCTCCATCTCCCCTCTTTCCTCAGCACCCACTTATCTTTTTATGTCTCCTTAGTTTTGCCCTTTATGGAATGTAATACAGTTGGAATTATAGAATATGTAGCTCTAAGTTTCCTCCATGGCTTGTTATGGCTCGGTAGCTCATTTATTTTATAGCAGTGAGTAATATTCCATAGTCTGGATGTAGCAGAGTTTCTTTATCCATTCACCTACTGAAGGACATCTTGATTGCTTCCAAATTTGTCAACTGTGGATAAAGCTGCTGTTTGTGTGCAAGCTTTTGTGTGGATGTAAGTTTTCAGCTCCTTTGAGTAAATACCAAGGGGTGTGATTGCTGGGTCAATAATATGGTAAGATTACATTTCGATTGGTAAAAAAACACTGAACTGTCTTCCAAAGAGACTATGCCATTTGCTTTACCACCAGCAATGAATGAGAGTTTTTGTTATGCAACGTCCTTGCCTGCATTTGCAGTTGTCAGAGTTCTGGATTCCGGCTATGCTAATAGATATGTGGTATCTCACTGTCGTAATTTGCAGTTCTCTGATGATATATGGTGTGGATCATCTTTTCATATGCTTGTTTGCTCTCTGTATATCTTCTTTGGTGAGATGTCCCTTAAGGTCTTGGCCTGCGTTTAATCAGGTTGTGTTCTTATTGTCAAGTTATAAGTCATCTTTGTATATTTTATATAACAGCCATTATCAGATACGTCTTTAGAAGTATTTTCACTGAGGCTTGACGGTGTCTTTTGTGGGGTAGAAATTTATTATTTAAAATTTTTTAACGTTTACTTATTTTTGAGAGAGAGAGAGACAGAGTGTGAGCAGGGGAGGGCAGAGAGGGGAGACACAGAATCTGAAGCAGACAGCACAGAGCCTGATGTGGGTCTCGAACTCATGAACCATGAGATCATAACCTGAGCCGAAGTTGGACACGTAACCAACTAAGCTACCCAGGTGCCCCAAAATTTCTTATTTTGATGAAGTCTAGCTTATTCTCTCTTTCATGGATCATGCCTTTCATGTTGTGTCTATGGAGTCATCACCAAACACATGGTAATCTAGCTAGTCTCCTGTTACCTTCCAAGAGTTTTATAGATTTGCATGTTACATTTAGCTCAAATCTATTTTGTTAATTTTTTAAAGGGTATAATATGTGTGTCTATTTTATTTTTTGCATGTCCAGTTGCTCCAACACCATTTGTTGAAAAGATGTTCTTTTCACCATTTATTTCCTTTGTTTCTTTGTCAAAGATCAGTTGATTGTATTTATGAAAGTGTGTTCCTGAGCTCTTATTCTGTTCCATTGCTTTTTGTCTGTTTTTCTAACACCACGCTGGCTTGATTACTGTAACCTTAT
This sequence comes from Paguma larvata, assembly GCA_030068075.1. Lineage (NCBI taxonomy): Eukaryota > Metazoa > Chordata > Mammalia > Carnivora > Viverridae > Paguma > Paguma larvata. The sequence goes on along the minus strand of CM057831.1, from coordinate 797,257 downwards.
AATAAGTCTTGAAAGTTGGACAGTGTCAGTCCTCCAACTTTATTGTCTCCTACAATATTATATTGTCTAGTTTGAGTCTTTTGCTTCTCCGTATAAACTTTAGAATTAATTTTTCAGTATTCACAAAATAACTGGCTGGGACTTTGATTGGGAATGCATCGAATCTCAAATTGGGAAGAACTAACATGTTGACATTAATGGGTCTTCCTATTCATGAACATGGAATATCTCTCCATTTATTTCTTTGAATTCTTTCATCAAAGATTTTTAGTTTTCCTCATACAGCTCTTATATATATTTGTTAGATGTGTACCTAAGTATTTATTTTTTTTGGTGCTAATATAAGTGATATTGTGTTTTTAGTCAAATTCCACTTGTTTGTTGCTGGTATATTGGAAGGTGATTGAATTTTGTGTATTAACATTATATCTTGCCACTTTGCTATCATTGCTTATTAGTTCCAGGAGTATCCTTTGGATTCCTTGAGATTTTCTGCATGAACAATCATGTCATTTGTGAACACAGACAGTTTTACTTCTTCCTTTTATTCCCTTTTCCTTTCTACTTTCATTAAGTAGGACTTTCACTACAGTGTTGGGAAGGAGTGGTTAGGCGGACATCCTTTCCTTGTTCCTGATCTTCATAGGAAAGCTTCTAATTTTTCACTATTGAGTATGATATTTTTTTTAACTTTTGTTTTTTTGTTTTAAGTAGTCTCCATGCCCAGTGTAGAGCTTGAACTCACAGCCCTGAAATTGAGTTGCCTCTCTACTGACCGAGCCAGGCAGGTACCCCTAGTATGATGTTAACTGTAGGATTTTTTAAGGTAATCTTTGTTAAGGAAGTTTCTCTCATAGTTTACTAAGAGTTTTTATTAAGAAGAGGTGTTTGATTTTATCAGCTGATTTTTCTGCATCTATTGATGATTGTGTTATTTTTTCTTTTCAACCTGATGATGATGGATTACATTAATTAATTTTTGAATGTTGAACCACGTTGTGTACCAGGGATAAATCCCACTTATTGTGGTGCTTAATTTTTATTATACATTGTTTTATTTGATTTTTTAATATTTTGTTTAGAATTCTTGCATGAGAGATACTTGTAATGTTTTTTATGGTTTTAATATTAGGTATTCAAGTACTGAAGCTTCATATAATGACTTTGGAATTCCCTTTGCTTCTGTCTTCTGAAAGATATTGTAAGAAATGGTATAATTTCTAGTTTAAATGTTTGGTGGATTCATCAATGAACCCTTCTGGGCCTGGTGGTTTCTGTTTTGGAAGGTTATTAATTATTTATTCAATTTCTTTAATAAATGTAGGCATTCAGATCATGTATTTCTTCTTGTTTGAGTTGTGTCTTTCAAGGAATTGGCCCATTTATATTATCAAATTTGTGAGCACAGAATTTTTCATAGTATTCCTGTATTATTCTTTTAATGTCCATGAATCTATAGTGATGTCCCCTTTCTCATTTTTGATATTAGTAATTTGTATCGTCTATTTTTCTTAGTAAGCTTGGCTAGAGACTTATTTATTTTGTTTATTTTCTCAAAGAACCTACTTTTGGTTTTGTTAATTTTCTCTATTAATTTCCTGTTTTCCATTTCATTATTACTGTAAAAAACATATTTCTCTAATTTTTATTTTTCATTTCTTTTCCTTACTATGGATTTAATTTGCTCTTTTTTTCTCTAGTTTTCTAATGTGGAAGCCAGAACTATTGGTTTTAGATCTTTTTAATGTGAATGCGTTCAATGTTATATATCTTTTCCATGCACTGCTTTCACTGTATCCCAAAATTTTGTTGTGTTTTCCTGTTCATATAACTCAAAATATTTAAAAAATTCTCTGTTTTTTTTTAGAAGTATTTTTGTTAAATCTCCCAAGTATTTTGAGATTTCCTGGTTATCTTTCTATTATTGATTTCTACTTTAATCACATTTGTTCTGAGAGATTACATCATTGATTTCTGTTCTTTTTTTTTAAATTTTTTTAACGTTTATTCATTTTTGAGAGACAGAGAGAGACAGAGCATGAGTTGGGGAGGGGCAGAGAGAGAATGAGACACAGAATCCGAAGCAGGTGCCAGGCTCTGAGCTGTCAGCACACAGTCCGATGCGGGGATCGAACTCACAAACTGTTGAGATCATGACCTGAGTCGAAGTTGGACGGTTAACCGACTGAGCCACCCAGGCGCCCCTGATTTCTGTTCTTTTAAATTTGTTAAAGTTTATTCTCTGGTTTCAGAATGTGGCCTATGTTGGTTAATGTTCCATGTGAACTTGAGAAGAATATGTATCCTGCTGTTGGATGATGTAGTCTATAGATGTCAATATATCCAGTTGATTGATAGTGTTGTTAAGTTCAACTGTGTCCTGCTAATCCTGCCTGTTGAATAAATCCGTTTCTGATAGAGGGATGTTGAAATCTCCAAGTATAATAGTGGATTCATGTCTTTATCTTCCTAATTCTATCAAATTTTGACTCTTGTATTTTGACAGTCTGTTGTTGGGCGCTTACACATTAAAGATTGTTATGTCTTTTGGAGAATCGATCCATTTATACTGTAATAATGCCCCTCTTTATCTCTGACAATTTTGTTGGATATGAAATCTCTTCTTTCTGAAATCAATATAGCTACTCCTGCTTTCTTTTGATTAATGCTAATATGAAATATGTTTTTCCACCCATTTATTTTTAATCTGTTTCTTTGTATTTAAAGTGGGTTTCTTGTAGACAACATATGGTTCAGTCTTGTTTTTTTAATCCAGTCTGCCAATGTCTGTTTAATTGGTGCATTTAAACACTTGATATTCAAAATGATTATTAATATAGTTGGATTAATATTTATTATATCTGTTACTGTTTTTTACTTGTTCCTCTTGTTATTTGCCTCTGTTTTTCTTCCAGTCTTTTTCTCCCTTTTCTGGTTTTAATTATTTCATAAGATTTCATTTTTTCTCCCTTCTTGGTAAATTAGTTATTCTATTCTATTATTTTATTTTATTATTTAGAGGTTGTTCGAGAGTTTGCAATATATTTTTATAAGTCTAAATCCACTTTCAGGTAACATTATATTATTTCAAAGGGTAATATGAGCTCCTTATAATATCAAAATATTTTTAATTCCTCCCTCTCATCTCTCGTATTATTGTTGTTGTTCATTTCACTTATATGTAAGCCAACATAATCAGACGCATTGTTCCTAATATTACTTTGAACAAACTGCTATATGTTACATATCATGTATGTATGTATGCATTTATTTATATCTTAAGTATAATTTATTATGAAGTTAGCTAATATACAGTGTATACACTGTGCTCTTGGCCTTGGGAGTAGATTCCCATGATTCATCGCTTACATACAACACTCAGTACTTTCCCCTCTGGTTTTTAATCTTTCAGACTTTTACACGTGATCCTCCAGTAGTTCGTCAGTTACAGGTCAGATTCTCCTACCCCAGTGCTGGTTCTTAGGGAGCTTTCTCTGCTATGGTTTGTTGTATTTCTCTGTTTTCACCTGTACATCTCTTGAATTTCGTGAGCAGAATTTTTCCCTGTGTTCTTCTCTTACGGATCTAAGAAGAGTTGAATTTTCAGTTTGTTCAGCATTTTACTTTATGTCAGGGTAGGGTAGCAACTTCTAGACAGCTTATATGCTGGCCCAGAAAGCATAAGTCACCACCTTATATATTAAAAAAATGTTTAATGTTTATTTTATTTTTGAGACAGAGACAGGGCATGAGCAGTGGAGGGGCATTGAGAGAGGGAGACACAGAATCCGAAGCAGGCTCCAGGCTCTGAGCTTTGTGAGCACACAACCTGACACAGGGCTCGAACTCACAAATGCTGAAATCATGATGTGAGTCAAAGTCATACAGTTAACCAGCTGAACCACCCAGATGCCCCCCCACCACATATTTTTAAAGTTATGTTTCTCATGTCATAATTTACAGTTTCGTATGTCTTTACTTTCTTTTTTTTTTAATTTTAGAGAGAGTGCCGATTGGGTAGAAGGGTATAGGGAGAGAGAAAATGAGAGAGAGAGAGAGAGAGAGAAGAGAGAGAGAGAGAGAGAATCTTAAGCAGGCTCCATGCTCAGCATGGAGCCCAACGCAGGACTTGATCTCAAAACCATGAGATCATGACTTGAACCAAAATCAGGAGTTGGACACTCAACTGACTAAGCCACCCACAGGCCCTGGTTTTGAATTTCAGTATACATTCTTTACATTTGGCTTGGAGCTTAGGGCTATGATATGATGTAAATAATAGAACAAAAAGAATTGGTTGGAAAATTTCTTCCCCCAGATATTGAAGAAGTATTTTTTTTGACCACCAAATACTTCGTCTTTTACTCTGTGAGAGTTTATATATTTTGTCTGAGTTTAGCCAAATGCCTTTAGCCAGCATACTTTTGATTCAGCATTTATGAATAAATACATGGTGCTTTCCACAGTCAAATTCCTTTCTGGCTTTGTCTAGAATTGTGTCATTCATGTGGTGCTAGCCCCCTGGGACTACAGAAAACTTCAGGAATGATCTTTAAAGATTATTTATCAGGTTTTCATTTGTATACTTGAAATGTCAAAAAGAACAAATCATTTTAAAGGGACCCTTAAATATTTCCCCTGATATCTTCTAGAGAAGAAGCCTCTGTTAAGTAAGTATCCTTGGGAGCACAAACCCATAACAATTAAATAAGAAAAAATAATGATTTTGCTATCATTTCAGTGCCTAGCTGGCAATCCTGAAAGCAAGAGATGTTTGGAAATTCTTCATTATCATCTGGCTAGGATGATGAATGCAAATATATTACCATCCTAGAATATGAAAGATTTGAAAATGAGAGGTCCTTTCGTCATGGGGAAATGTCCAGATATTTGTAGTTATTATTTACTGTGTCACCATGGACAAGTGTATGTGCTACCAGCAAACCATTGGAAAATGCAATAAATAACTATAAATAATTTTTAACCTACTAATACGTAATATCTAGGAAATACCTCAGATACCTAGGTGTCTGGCATAACCTAGGACAGAAATGCCTAGGGAAAAATTAATCAAAGATGTACAAGTTCTCTGCGCTCAAAACTGTAACATTTTGCCAAGAGAAACTAAGAAAGACTTAAATGGTGAAATACGCTGTATTCATGATTGGAAAGGTATTACTAAAATGTCATCCTCTATGCATTGATCTATAGGTTCAGGGCATGTCAGTCAAAATACAGTTAATTTTTTTGTAGAAGTAGATGATGCTAAAATTTATATGAAAATGCAAAATGTTTGGAATAGCTAAGATAGTTTTGAAGGAAAGGAATAGTTGGAGAACATGCCAGACTCAAGACTTAATACAAAGCGGCAATAATTATCACAGTGTGGTACTTGCACTATAATAGGTAAATAAATAAAAAGAACAAAACTGAGACGTGAGAAATGGACCAAACATACATATGATTTTTGACAATGAGGAGCAGAAGAACTTTCACTGAAGTGGTGGACCAAATATTTTATATGGGAAAAAATGAATCTTCACCTCGCTCTCAGATGTAAGCAAAAATTAACCCAAGAGAGAGCATAAGTATAAATGTAAATGTAAACATTATAAAAGTCTAGAACAAACCACAAAGTATTTTCATGATCTTAGGGAAGGTGAAGATTTCTTAAGGGCATAGTAAGCACCAGCAATAATGGAAAACAATATAAATAGGATTTCATCAAAGTTAAAAGCATTTATCATCAGAAGGCAGAAAGTGAAAAGGCCATCCGTAGACTGGGAATGCATAGGTATGACAACGGACTTGTATCTTCAATATATAAATAATTCATATATTTCAGTAACAGACAAGTCAGAGAAAACATGAGCAAAAGTCTTGCTCAAACATTTTTATAAGTTGAGAAAAAAGCATAGAAAAAGATACTTAAAATTATTGTCTTCAAGGAAGTATAAACTGAAACCACAATAATATGCCGTTACAGAATGAGTCATAATAGAAAGACCAACAGTACTGAATGCTGGCAAGGACAAGGAGATAATAGAACTCTGTACATAAAATAGGAAATGTAATTGGCTCTAGCACTTTCCAAAATTGTTGGCAATGGCTAATAGTATCCAACATATTTCTACCGTTTGACCTAACAATTTCATTACTGGGAATATACCCAAAGGAAATAAGTACAATGTTCATGAAAGTATTTGCACAAGAATATTGCTAGTAGCTTTCTTAATAACTGCCCAAACCTGGAAATGGCAGATATGTTCATTAATACATTGTAACATTATAATGTTCTCTTTCTGTAGTTTGTCCTACTCTGCTATATGATGGAATTTCAGTGTTTTCTCTAGCCTCAAACTTTTTTTTTAATTTTCTTTAACATTTATTTTATTATTTTTGAGAGACATAGAGACATAGCACAAGCAGGGAAAGGGCAGAGAGAGAGGGAGACACAGAACCTGAAGCAGGCTCTAGGCTCTGATGAGCCATCAGCACAGAGCCCAATGCGGGGCTCGAACTCACAGACATGAGATCATGACCTGAGCTGAAGTCGGGCGCTTAACCAACTGAGCCACCCAGGTGCCCCTCTCTAGCCTTAAACTTAAAGAGCTATCTTGATCAGAAGTCTAATGTTCTTTAAATGGTGTTTGTTCGTTTCAATGTTTATGCAGTACAGAGAGCTTGAAGACTACAGTTTCATGCTTGGTGGTGTTGCACGTGACTTCACTAGATGAAATTTTGTGTACTGTATGATTGGATAGCATATTCTCTGAGTGGTGCTGTTCTGTGGTCAGCAAAAATATAATCCTCAGGTGTGGGAGGTTAAGGTCATCAACCATTACCTGTAGAGGAAATCAGAATCTTGAACTTCCTAGAATAGAGAAACAGTGTAATGATGGCCATACCCTCAGCCTTTTAGAAGACTCAAGCTTTCAGTGGAAGGAGTGAAGAGGAGTTAGCCAAAGAGCAAGAACCAGCATGCTGAAGAATATCAGCAGGACAAGAGAGGGTTGTGTTACTGGTATTCTCTTGGTGTTTTTATTATTAGGTAGTACGACTGAGAAGCACAATAAAGAATCACAGGATTTAGTGAAGCTAGGTCGCTGGCTATACAGATATGAATGCATTTAAGACTAGTAAAATGCCTAGTGGAAGGTTGGGTTTTAACGGAATAGATTTATTGGGTATAGATAATAAATTAATAAATTTTGTCCTTAAAGACAGAAAAAAGAAACAGTGGCAGATTTAATGGCAAGAAACATCCACCGACAATTTATGATTACTTGATTGGGATGGTTAAACTTAGAAAAGACAGCCTAGGGCAGGTGAGGTTGATTAATTAGAAGATGATATTAAAGTATACAATAGAAACAGTATTGGCATATAATTGGAGATGCATCATTTTAGGAATGTGAGGATCTGAGAGACTGATACATTTACTTATATAAGATGTGCTCTCAATTTGAAATTTCTCCGAGCTTACATTCTTCGATAACTGCTTTTCTGTTATAAGTAAAAAATCCTCAGTAAGAATCCTCTGAAGATGAGACATTGCATGATGCTAAAAATTATTATGCTTTGTCATGCTGAAGAAGCTTTGGTTGTAACATGGGTTTCTGTTTCTTTGAACACTTTTCAGCAAGTAATACAGAGCTGCATGTACCAGATGTCATTGACTGATACCGTGAAATGATGAAATTTTATTGGACAACAGGATGTAAAGCAGCCAAGACAGACAAAGAGAGCTTGAAATTAAAAAAAAAATAGCACTTGAGTAAAATAAAATCATATGTTTCATCTTTGCTCTAAAATTTCTTCAGGTTTCAAAGGTCTTGTAATAAATTATGTCATTGCTGCATTATTCCTTGCTGCAGGAGTGAACTGTGAGACCATAGACATAGATTTTGAAATGCTTTAGACTCAAGAGGTTGGAGCTCGCCTTATGGACTGGATTTAGGCAGATCTGAGATTAGAAAGCCAAGGTTCTGCATCTCTTCAGAAGTTGATAAGAATCTATTACATGACCAACTCATTTATTTCCTGCCATTTGACTTTCTAACAGATTTGTTCTTCTTTGAGCTTCTTTCTGAACCTTTTGAAATGTGTGGGACCTCATCCTGGAGACAACAAAACAAAACAAAAAAGATACCAAAAACACAATTCCTAACGCTTTGTAAAATGTATAATGTGAGAGACAAGAGTTAAAGTACATTTTATCTGGGAAATATTGTTAAATGACTTTAAATTATCAAGAAAAATAAGGAATAGAAAATGCAAAGCCAGAGGTATGGCAATGAAAAGACATTCATTCACGGGACCCATTTTTCATTTAATTTATGTGTATTATGTGAAGAAGAGATATAGTGCTTTGCAAATAATTGCGTTTTAGCTGATGTACAATTTGAGAGTCCTTTTTTTTTTTAAAAGAAAGAGTGCTGGATTAAAATACAACCTTATATGTTCTACCTTTGAAGAGAGATTTTCTCGCTGTCTTCAGTAGCCATTTTATACTATCTATAGCTCTTGCCGCTCTTGCTGTCCTCAATAAATCTTAAAAGAATTGGTTGTTCTAAAGTAGGGAATGGGCCAAAGTAGGAGGATACATCAAGATGCCAAATTGGAAAGGAAATCAATTGCTTTTCCCATGATCAAAGAGAATATAGCACCAAAGAAATGAACTTTTCTCACTGTTCTTATGGCACAAGCAAAAGATTGCCGTAACCATGGTATCCAGCAACCAGAAGTGATGGATTAGATATTTACTAAATCATTATCCTTATTGAGGCACAAACACCTGTTGGCTATAAAGGAAATGTATCGCCCTTAAACAAAAGCAAAAGGCAAGGGAAATAAAAACAATTGTGTTACTCTGCCAACAGCATGGGGTGATGAATGTCCTGTTTAAAACTTGTGAGCTAAGAATAGTTTACTCATTCAGAATCTGCTCTAGGTCTCAGTATCTTTTAAAGACTTTTTTTGGACAGCTTACCCTTAGAACATATTAGTTAGGTAAGGTGACTATTCTTTTTTTTTTTTTTTTTCTTCAGAGAAAGACTTTCTCATGCAACTTCTATTTTTTAATTTTTTAATGTTTTATTTTATTTTTTGAGACAGAGCAACAGCAGGGAAGGGGTAGAGAGAGATGGAAACACAGAATATGAAGCTGGCTCCAGGCTCTGAGTTGCTAGCACAGAGCTTGATGCGGGGCTCGAACCCATGACCTGTGAGATCATGACCTCAGCCAAAGTTGGATGCTTTAACCGACTGAGCCACCCAGGCACCCCTCAGGCAACTTTTTTAGTGTTTTATCTGGAATCACTGTGGTAATACCTTGAGAGGCTGATGAAGAACTAGGTAGGACCATGGCCCTACTGGGCAAAGATGAAGATGATACTATAAACTGTGGCAGCTGACAGTCTCTAGTGGAATAATGGGAATATAAGACTAGTATTACTTCTGAATTGAATGACTTAATTCTATGGATTTTACTCAATGTAAAGATCTTAGGATAGCTTAGAAAGGAGAAATGACCTGCTTTAGTTTTGATGCCTGTCACTTAACCTAAAAATCTTTCTCTGTCACCAGCTACCTTTTCTTATTCCAGTCACACCTAGCATTGTAAACAAATGATTAATTTGAGCCAGGCATAATGATCAGGTAGGTGCGACACAACCCTGAGAGGAATGAGGGAATAAAAATATAGGGGAAAGTGATTAAAATGGTTGGCATCGGGTCCAAGCTGGGCAGGGAAGGAGGTGAAGCAGGTGGGGTTTCATGACTGGAGACAGCATGAAGTCCAGGGATTGGCTGCTTCACTGTCTGTTCAGTGGCCAAAAGATAAGTAAGACAGCTTTCAGATTTTGAGATTTAAGATACCTTGGCCTCCGGATGATCCTGTCTAAATTGAGGCCGTGTAAGTGGAGAAAGGAAGGTCATCGAAATAAGTGAAGTCACTGAACTATGACAGGGAATGGATGGGTCATCCAGCTGAAGAGTGAGTAAAGCAGACTTCCAATAATTAATTAGTTAATCGCTGAACATCTGTAAGGGGCATTAACCTTGAAAGGAATTGGAAAATGGACTATTTATAATTTCTAAGACTGGGGTAACAGATTAGAAAATCCATTACAATAGGGGCACCTGGGTGGCTCAGTCGGTTGGGCGGCCGACTTCAGCTCAGGTCATGATCTTGCGGTCTATGAGTTTGAGCCCCGCGTCGGGGTCTGTGCTGATGTCTCAGAGCCTGGAGCCTGCTTCCGATTCTGTGTCTCCCTCTCTCTCTGTCCCTCCCCTGCTCACGCTCTATCTCTGTGTCTCTCAAAAATAAATAAACGTTAAAAAAATTAAAAAAAAAAAGAAAATCCATTACAATAGACTTGATGGTTACAGTAAAGATAGATAGTACCTGCTGCTCAGTAGATACTTAAAATTTTGTTGAAAAAATAAGCATATGCATGAAGTCTTAAGGGAACAGGAAGAAACTAACCCGGCAAGGACAACAGGGGAATGGCTTTGGAGGAGTGTCACAGAAAGACATCTAGTGGAGATAAGCTTTGAACTCAAATCTGAAGGATTGTTTAGCCATCTGCCAGCTAGGTGTTGAGGCTGGGGTAGGGAATCCCAAACATGGAAAATGCCTTTCTATGTAAAAGCAGAGAGGCAAGGTGAGGATGAAACAGGCGGCCTGCAGGAGACAACGAGAGGGCTTCCTTAGGAAGGTCCTGGATGCCTGATTTATGTTATTGGACTTTATCTTGAAGGAAATGGAGAGCCATTGGAGGATTTCAAGATGCGACGTGATAAAATCACATTTGGAATCTGAATTTCTAAGGACACTTTTACTGGCTGTGTAGAGATTACTGGAGAGGTTAATGCTGTAGACCTTTTGGGGCATTCCACGTTTGAAGTGTCTGTTCTACTAGACAGTTGAATAGACATAGTCTTTGGGTTTTGTTTTATATTAAGCGTGCACAGATATATGTGTACGTATATATATAAATATTTGTGCTTGCGTTTATGCATAGCCGTGCCTATAGATAGAGATGACATAAGTAGACACTAGCATACACAGCATGCAGATAGGATGAGATATGCCTGTGAATAGCTGACGACCCAAAATACCAAAAAATTATTTCTCTTTCGTGTAACAAATGTGTAGCCATCTAGAGTTGGTGTTTGTGTATCAGGAACCGAGACAACTTTTCTTTTTTTGTTCCATTTCCCTCAGCGTCTAGGCTCTTCTTTGTGGCCTAGTTGTCAGCATCATATAAACATTCCAAGTAACAGGAAGGAAGAAGGGATGGAAGAAACAGATAACCTTTGCTGTAAGAACCCTTTTACTCTAAGGGGACATTAAACATGATGTTTCAACTTACATCCCATTGACCAGGATTTAGCCTAACAGCCTCACTTGGCTGCAAGAGAGGCTATAAAATATTATCTGTTCTGGATGGCAATATGCCCGGTTAACAGTGATGGTTCCCCTATGAGGAAGTAGGGGGAGAAAGAATACAGATGAGAACTAGCAGGCCCTGCCACATTAAGTCCTTCGTTTCTTCCCCCTCCAGACAATTCTCTCTAGACAATAAGTGAGTGTGTGGATATGAAGTTGGCATGTTCTTAGGAGTTCTCCCATTTGGAGAAACCTAAAATCATGGCACTAATAACATTTTGCAAGTATAGGCATTTTTCAAAACGATCGTGTTTATGTCGTTGGCTTAGTGTATACAACATATGATTGTAGTAAATTGTGTTTGTTAAAGATTTTTCAAAATTTTTACAAAGTACATTCACACCTCATATAATCTCTCGAGCATTTCTAAAGTAAATAGGGTGTTTGCACTATCCCCATTTTATTACTGGAGAAATGGAAATAACAGAGGGTAATTAGAAAATAGTTGATATATTAGTTCGGATGAACGTATTCCAGTAATGGGCATGGCATGCTTATCATTTGAGAACTTAGCATTCAAGAAATCTATTTTTTGGGACACCTGGGTGGCTCAGTCAGTTAAGCATCCGATTTCGGCTCAGGTCATGATCTCGCGGTTTGTGAGTTCAAGTCCCGCGTCAGGCTCTGTGCAGACAGCTTGGAGTCTGGAGCCTGCTTTAGATTCTGTGTCTCCCTCTCTCTCTGCTCCTCCCCAGCTCACGCTGTGTCTCTCTCTCTCTCCTTCAAAAATAAATAAACATTAAAAAAAATAAAAGAAATCTATTTTTCCACTCACATGAGCAGTGGTACCTTGACCATAGTCAGAGCATTGCATTTTCTCATAACTGTAACTGTTTCCTTTTCCTGCCAGGATACGTCAACTCTTGGGCGTTGCTCGTTAACATAAACATCCTTCATTGCCCTGCCAGTATAACACACAAAATTGTTCTACATGTTAATTATTTTTTGACGTAGTCGCTGTACAAAATAACCAGAGAATTCAACTATGTTCATTTTACTACAGTATTAAAACAGTGTCCTGGTACGTGTTATCACCATAGATGTAAAGTGAGGCAAACACCGAATAAATAACTGGCCCAAATCTATGTGTTTTGAGCTGATGACATATATTGCTTAGTAGGACATAGTTTATAATTTCTTGTCCAATGGTCCCTCCAGTTAATGCAACGTATGTATTTTTAGCCTATTAACTGCAGGAGTAAACTTTCTGAGGATACCTTTCTTAAAATTAGCAAAGGAAAATGCAAACAATTGAGTCACTGACTGGGCCAGGAGTTGAGCCCCGTTTTTGGAAAAGACTGAATTTTTAGTTAAAAACCTAAGTGACATAGTTTAAATTTTAAACTCTCACTTGGTAAGAAGCTGACAACTAATCAAGGGCCAAAACAAGACAATCTGGCATGAAGCTCCTTCATCTGTTTTTAAGAAGGTTATATATGGTAGAAACTAGTAATACAGTTCTTTACGAACAGTCACAATCTCCAAGAACACTTTTCATTCCTCATCACACCTCTCTGTGTCGTAACATCAACTAGCACTGAATTCCCTCTACATCTTGAGACACTTGTTTCTTTTGGTTTCTGTAACTTTACCTTCTTCTTCTTTTTCTCTTTCCAAAGACTTACTTGTTCCTTCTTGGTTTACTTTGCGGGCTCGTCCGTGTCCCCCCAGACATTGGAGGGGACTCGTTCCAAGCTGTTCATCCCTTTCCCTTCCCAACTCCCTTTTCTCTCTTCTCTTCCTCCCCTCAGAGCATCTGTACCTGCCATGCTCTTTGCCTGAAATATTCATCTCCCCAGTATTCACCTGGTTATTTGCAATTACTCTTTTAGATTTAAATTTAACCAAGGCTTGTTCAGGGAAGCCTTCCTTGAACCGATGAGTAAAAATTCCTGTTACAGGTGTCATGGCATCACTCAGCTCTTCCAGATGTAACAGAGTGACACGTCCCTGGAGACACAATCCATGCTCTTTTGCTCACGACTTAACCCCCATGTCTGCAATCTTCGTTACACACTGGTGCTCAATAAATATTTGTTGGTGAATGAATGAGTACATCTTTTTGGACATATGCTACCAATTATGAAAACATCCTTTGTGTAAATTACACATGTGGAGATAAGTATATCCAGAAGTCTCCTCACTTGTTGGCTGAGTTGAAATGGATATGTGGTCAAAAAATGAAAGGTAGTCATCAAATTATCAGGTTCCAGAGTGAGACGTATGCTTATTCCAAGTGTCGTAGGGATTAAAACATTGTAGGCACAGAACAGAATGAGTATAAATGGCTAGATAGTGTCACTTTAACCGTCCTCAATAGAGATCTGCTTTCTCCAGACACCTTTCATATGTAATGTCAAAGGCAAACTTCATTTTTCCTTTTCCCAAGCAGGCTTATATGCAGAGAAGACAACACAGAGATACTAAGAAGCCTGCCAGTTACCTAAATGGTGACCCTTAGATACTGCGTGTTCACGTGTATCTCTGGTAAGAGTCTCAGGGATTGAACGAGGGACAGTCATGGGTCAGCTTTGTAGTTTTACATCAGAACGGATACAGTCTTAACATCACATCTCCAGTCAACATGTGAGACTGCCATGCATATGATGTTCTTTCCCCTTGCGACAAATTTTATTCTTTTGGGGGTAAATTTCAGTGGCAAAAATGCATATTTTTCATAAGCGTAATTTTCTGTGAAATGATAGTGGCAAAATTGCAGATTCTGTCAAATGAGAATGAACTTCGATGCTCAGCCATAGGTCCAAGATAGTTTCTCCTGTAGATTAGCTTTATGAACTCCTAAGGGATTACTTTGTGCCTGTTTTCACTAAATATTTTAAATCTTAAAATACACTTTCGTCTTCACCTAGCCACTGGGAAACTTAGTAATTTAGTTATTGTTTGACAATCCTTTCCCTTCTTCCCCTCAAACTCCCACCTCGTTTTAAGCTGCTTGTTATACATGACTACACTGTTAAATTCTTTTTTTATTGTTGTTAATGTTTATTTACTTTTGAGAGAGAGAAAGAGCATGAGTAGGGGAAAGGCAGAGAGGTGGGAGCCACAGATTTCAAAGCAGGCTCCACGCTCTGAGCCGTCAGCACAGAGCCCAATGTGGGGCTCGAACTCACGAACCATGAGATCATGACCTGAGCCGAAGTCAGACAGTTACCTGACTGAGCCACCCAGGGGTCCCATGACCTTGTTAAACTCTTACAAGAGTATTTTGAAAACTAGAGCCATTACAGAAAAGGGAAATGCACAGTTGGCAAATCGTCTGAATAATTTGATTCATGTAAAATTCCCTTTTGAACAAGGCAGGTCTGTCCCACTCACTGTCTTCACTTCAGCATCTCCACCGATTACGTAATAACCTTGAGTAAGTTCTTTGGCCCCTTGGATGATGGTGATGAATCTACAGACCTCCCACCTCCACGTATTATGTGCTGAGATCAGGTGTGAAGAGCAGAGCCAACTTTTATTTTCTTTTGGCAAATAAATATGAAAAATGAAGAAAGAAAGAGAGGGAGGGAGGGAGAGGGAAAGAGAGAAAAGTGCTTGGCAGAAATTTCCAGTGGAGGGAAGTGACTCATCATGCTTTGCCATTGATAGATCGAGGTAAAGTCTGGGATGTTATGAAGGAGCTTCCGACAGATGCGCTTCTCATATGTTGTGATGACATTTGTATCATTCCTCACTCATTTTCAGGTAACTTATATAACAGTATGTAGCAGATACACCCTTATTAGTGATTAACATTACAAGAATACTGTGAAACAAAAATGTGTGTTCATGCAGAGAACATTTAAATGAATAAACTTGATAGATCAGAAATTATCCTGGTCAAGTCTGTCGAACTGGTTGTGGTAGTATTCCTTTTAGAGCTTTCCACATTGATTTCTGTGTTGTACTTATTATAAAGTACCATAGATTTCCTCAGGAGGAGAGGGTGAAGGTAGTAGGGGAGAGGAGTCCTAAGGGGCTTCATCTATATTGTCAATATTTTATTCCTTTAGATGGATGATGGGTAAATGGGTATTTGTAGTCTTATCCCTTTTCATATGTAATAAATTTTTAATAAGAATACTACATTTTAAGGCAGACTCAATAGATCCTAGTTTTGTGACTTTGAGCAAACAAATTGTGTAATCATTCTGGATTGTATTGGACAGTATGTTAAAAAAAATACAATAAACATAATTTGTGAGGTCAGATCGACTGAGGTATATCCATCTTTTAAGAATGACTGCAGTTTTAAAATCAAAAGTTGATGCCTTAAGTAACTGTGTTTTCTATGTACATAGAGTTATTATTAGACTTCCAACATTTAAAAGGGAGATGACTTGGGGTGCCTGGGTGGCTCAGTCGGCTGAGCATCCAGCTTTGGCTCAGGTCATGAACTCGCGGTCTGTGAGTTCGAGCCCCGCGTTGGGCTCTGTGCTGATGTCTCAGAGCCTGGAGTCTGCTTCAGATTCTGTGTTTCCCTCTTTCTCTGCACCTCTCCCCCTCATGTTCTGTCTCTCTCACTCACTCACTCTCACTCTTAAAAATAAACATTAAAAAAAATAAAATGAAGTTGACTTTTCTAGAATCACGTGTAATTGAAAATGAACGTTGTTCATTGTCTGAACACAGTCCAAACCACTGGACAATTAGATTAATTCTGGGAAAATAGAATCATAAAAGGTTCTCTGGAAGGGACCTCAGGGATGATCTAATTTCCCCCTTTAATTATAGATGGGGAAGTGATGACAGTCCACGGAAGCCTTAGTCAGCTAGCTATGTAGTAGAAGAACTAGTATTAACATTCAGATTTCAGGGCTTCCTTACTCTATTGCTGTGTCTCAAACCGTCATCTCCAAAATTGTTCATATGAATGTAACTAACACAAAAAAACAAAACTAACAGACAGCAACAATAAAACTAGGATTTTGTGGTAGTGTCACTTTTTGACATATTACATCGTATATCTCCCTCTCCACTTTGTGGATTTACCGCACACTTTAGTGTAGTAAGGACTCTGAGAAGTTCTGGAGTAAAGGATTCTATAATTGTTAAATCCACTCTTGCCCACATTTTTTCGCAACCGAACCCTTAGTGTAAGAAGCAGTGCACTTTGAGGAAATTTGACATAAAATTAGTCAAATTGCTTTTTCTTATGCAGTCTAATCACATGATAGATCAGTTTTTAACCTTAGGAGAACTGATATGAAGCATCTGAATCCACCTTAACATACACAGACATTCTCCCAGTAACGAGGTCAGTGTTCCCTAAGTGCTTGTAAGAGTTTTCATTCACGGCTTAGTGAAGGGAATGAGGGGAGAGAGAATTAAAGTCCTCTCTAACGAAAACCGCACATGCTAATGAACGTGGTAGTAATTGTGGTGTAAATATCGGTGTTAGGCTTTGGCAGTGGAACTAGACAGAAGAGAAAGAGAGAGGAGAGGAATCAGAACCATTTCAGAGTGAGAGGTTTCTTAGCCCTGTCCTTTGCTCACTGGGGTGATCCTCAAACCAAATAAAAATACCAGAAGGTGTCATGAGGAGGATGATTCGTTTGAGGGAAGTAGGTAGGAAGAAAGGACATCGGACGTAGGCGTGCTAAAGGTAAGTAGAACACTGTGCCACTTCCTCCGTGAGGTTGTTTTTGAATCCTACAAGAAACCCCTTCCATGTGTCAAGTCCTGAAACATTTCCTTCTTAACTCCGTAAAGTTACTCAGCCTGTTCTGGATTCTCATTTCGTGGCTGGGGTATATGTTTTATCCCTCCCTAGACACCATTCTAAAGGACAGGGACAGTAGTTGTTCTTTTTACTAAGTCCCACAGGTACTGGCACATTACTTTGTGTGAATAATACTCTCAGTGAATGTTGGCTGACTGACTACAGGACAGGACCCACAAGTGTGTATTGCACACACAGTGCACAACTACAGTTGAGTACGCGACGCATTAGCCCTGGGAATCCCTTCTGTCCACAGGTTTAGCGTTTACTCAAGACAGCACACGGAAAAAGAAAAAAACATTTTGTATTTAAAGCCTTAATATAGGACATGTCCATAAAAGAGGTCAGAGAAGGCTTCATAAAGAATATAGTGTTGAAAATTATCATTTAGTGAAGGTATAAATTATTATTTAGTGAAACTGGATATATTAGTTTCTGGTTGCTGTTATAACAAATTATCACGAACTCAAGTATCTTAAAATAACACCTAGTTAATAGCTTGCAGTTCTAGAGGTCAGTCTTATGGAGCTAAAATTATTGGTCTGGCTGCATTCTTCTGGAGGCTCTGAGGAGAGAATCCATTCCTTAGCTTTTCTAGCTTCAAGAGTCTGCTTGCATCCTTTGGCTTGTGGCCTTTTACTGTGTTTTTATATTTTATTTTTTATTTTATTTTATTTTTTAACGTTTTATTTATTTTTGAGAGACATAGAGACAGAGTATGAGCAGGGGAAGGGCAGAGAGAGAGAGGGAGATACAGAATCTGAAGCAGGGTCCAGGCTCTGAGCCATCAGCACAGAGCCCAATGCAGGGCTGGAACTCGCAGACGGTGAGATCATGACCTGAGCTGAAGTCAGACACCCAACCGACTGAGCCACCCAGGTGCCCCTTTTACTTTGTTTTTAATGCACATTATTGCAACCTCTGCTTCAGCCTTAGGACCCTCCTGACTCCTTCCTATAAGAACCCTGTGATTATATTGTCCCAACTCTTTCTTTTAAGATCCTTTTCATTTTAAGATTCTTTAGATATCTGCACAGTCCCTTTTGTCACATAAGGTAACATATTCACAGTTTCCAGGGATAGGAAATGGAAGTCTTTGTGGAGACATTATTCTTCCTACCACAGTAGGGAATCAACATGAGCAAAGTTTTGGAGGTAGACGAAAGCATGGAGTGATAGCCGAACAATCAAATGATCAGAAGATGTGGAGTACATGTTAAGGAGTGCGGCAAATAGTCTGGCTCGTGGGCAGGTTACAAAGGGCTTTAAAATTGAGAAAAGAAGATTGAGTTTTGATGCCATTAATACCAGGGAACCATTTCACATTTTTGCAAAATGGCTAGTGTTGTGAAAATAGCATTTGTAAGACATTAGTTAGGATTTGTAGAAGAACCTGGTGGAGAGGGAGTTGGAAGCAATGATTCCACCAGATGTAGAAATGAATGTGTTTCCTTTCCTGTTTTTTTACATATATTGACATGTAAGACATCTATAGATTATTTGATCTAATTCTTTGTTTTTAAATGTTTATTTTTGAGAGAGAGAGAGCATGGGCACAAGCAAGGGAGGGACAGAGGGAGAGGGAAACAGGATCTGAAGCAGGCTCTGTGCTAGCAGCAGAGAACCTGATGCAGGGCTCGAACTCACAAACTGCGGTATCATGACCTAAACCAAAGGTGGATACTTACCCAACTGAGCCACTCTGGTGCCCTATTTGATCAAATGCTTGAATTCGAGTGGCACTTGTTAGACTTTTCACAAATAAGTGATTCAATCAGATCGTATCTGTGTTTGGACTGTAGTCATGGTTCTTTCCGGACCGTGATGGTCTATGAAGCCAGGCTCTAACTCAGTTGCGGCTCAGTGTTTTTTTCTTGTGTTCTCTCTGTCTTGTGTTTCCCCCCTTAGCATTGGTATTGCGATGGCTTTTCTGAAGGGGTTCCTTTTCTCAATTGGAGAAATCTCCTTTATTCCTGTGGAAGTTACTTCATGTAAAGAGTGATCAACTACTTCTTTTGATATTGCCATAAATTTTCATCAGTTTTTAGCTTTGTAATATTGACTCATTCTCCATAGATGGTAGGTACTTGTATAGACTGGATATTTAAATACATCTTAAGTGAAGTTTTTATTGCTTTTAACTGGAAAAGATCAAGAGTTAATTCGCTAAGGATTAATCCTTCTAATTATAATAGAATATCTTCTGTGATTTTTTTGTTTGTTGTTGTGTTTTTATTTTTGTTTTTGCATTGTTACAAAGCGATGGAACCCAAAATGTATTTAATATGAGTACGAAGAGCCACGTTTGCCTTGGCACCAGAAGGGAAAGGACTACATGTATAATAAATATTTATTGTTTTTGCTTACCTAATATGTGTAGGTTCTCCCATCCTTTTCCTATTACAGTCCATGAGCCTTGCCCTTTCCCTAACCCCACTCTTGATTGCCACTTATATCAGATTCATGAGTTCTGTGGTTGGCTTTTAATGTAATTTGAGTCAGTGACGGATAGATCTGAGACTTTGACTAGACCTACTGAGAATGAGACACCCACTGTCTCTACTGGGGTGGGTCAGCCGATAGGAGCTAAGTCTCCAAAATTGCCTTTAGAGAGAGCATCTCTTATAATAAAGCCGATACAGTGGAAAGCAAAGCTAGTTTAAAAAAAAAAAAAGAAAGCCTTGGTCCTGGTGATACTATTTGAGCTCTTGATCCAAACATGAATGAAGCTGAAATTTTTCCTTGCATATTTGGTTTATAAAGGAGCATATTTTCTTTATTATTTAATCTGATTTTAGTCGCATATCTCTCAGTTTTAGTCAGGATTCCACTCTAATACCATATAACTACAACACCCAGAATTTCACCGGGGGTCCATATTCTCATCAGAGTCCTTCTCTGGAGTGTTGACCACGGTCTTCAGCGTGTTCGCCATGCCTGCTTACTTTGTACTCTCAGCAGGAGTGACCTGGACTTCCTCAGTATAATTCTCAGTCATAAAAGTCAAACTATCAATAGTAGTACCAATAAAAGTCATTTTGAAAGTAGAATTTCATTGTCTTCATGAGGACAGGAGCCTGGTTAATGAATCCTCTTGTATTTTTCCTGTTTACAGAATTAGAATAGGCACCTATATCTGTGTTCAATTCAGTTAATTTAAATTTAAATATAACACCAATCTAGCACAATCATGTATACAGGTGTTTAAATATTCATTTTGTTTTTCTATATTATTAACCCTTTGTTTTGAATCATTTGTGAGTTAGACATCCTTTCACATGAATTTTTGATACAAATAGACAATTTCAAAGCATGTATTATAGCATCCTGCAGCAAAGCACTGTAGACCACCTGTCAAGGTTGATAATATGCAAAATAGGCTATATGCAATATTTGGGGGATTTGGCTAATCAGTTCTGAATTCAGGAGAATAGAGATAATGATTATGTTAAATGCTTTTTTAAATCAAAGTACACTATGTCTTTGACATTATCCAGATCAAGCAGTGTAATAACCTTAAAGCAAATGGAAATATGGTCGGTTTGGCACCGTTTTTTTCTTGATGAACATATGTTAAGTCTCAGAAATCTCCATTTCATTTTCCATGTGAATGTGACCTTATTTGGAAATTGGGTCTTTGCAGTTGTAATCAAGTTAAGATAAGTCATTAGAGCGAGCCCTAATCCAGCACAACCCATGTCCTTATTATAAAAGGAGAAGAGATGCACACAGAAAGAATGCCACGTGTCAGTGTCGGCAGAGATTTTGCGATGTGTCTATAAACCCAGGAATGCCAAAGATTGCCAGTAACGTCAGAAGCGAAGAGGAAGACCTGAAACGGATCCCCCCACTTCCCCAAGCCTTTAGAGAGAGCGTGGCTCTGTCACAACCTTGATTTAGAGCTGCTGCTTGCTTTCAGAACTGTGAGAGAAAAAACTTCTATGGTTTTAGACCACTTAGTTTGGGGTACTTGTTATGGAAGCCCTTGAAAACTAATACATGTAGGCGTGTGTGTAAGGGTCCAGAATTCACTTGTACCCCTTTTTGACCTTAGACCATTATATGCTCATCTTAATTCCTTTGGCGATGTTTTAGTTCTCTGTAATTCTCCAAAGGTTATTGACGATGGATTAATAATGACATTTTCAAGATATTTTAATCCTCTAGGATATGGTATCTCTGGGTGTACATACATTTCAAGTAGTTAGATCTTCATTGCCTCACTATTCACTCGTTTAAAACTATCTGTGGATCCCTAACTATGTATTTGGGAACCAGTTAGGCCCTGGAAATAGAGACATTTTCTTGGACTTGAAGAGGTTATGGATAAATAAGAGTGTTATTTATCCATAACAGTTAAAACATCAGTACAATATGGAGCATTTGAAAAAGAAATACCAATAATCCCAGGAGAAAGCACGGAAAATAGGCCTCCCTGGGACCACTTACCATAGATTTGAAATTGAGTTTGAATACAATATGATGTGTGGCAGTAGCCTAAGCCAAAAATGCATAAATATCTAGGTAGATAAATATATTTATTAATTAATTAAAAATAAGCCAGAGGAATTGTAAAAGCATTAGATAGCATGGAGAGATGAGAGAACAAGAAGCCTTCTGGTAATTTAGATAAGTAGATATGTTTGGAATGCAGGGTCAGTGTCAGGAAAGAGAGGTTGCTGGAGAATGACCTAGTTCATGATAGCTCTTGGATTTCTTCCTGAAGATACTACGCAGTCATGAAAATGACTGTCAACCTCTCCAAACTTCAATACTAAGCCAAATCTTTCAAAGGAAACAAATGACAATGAAAAACCAAAACAGCTTTTTGTTAATCTCCAGTTTTGACCTAAATTATTTTTGTTTGAACTACAGTTAGTTATGCATAAACATAAAAATGCCTAGTTTTTGTGCATATAATTCATATACAATGAAAGTATATTTATAAACAGAGTAGCAAAACCCCATAAAACTCTATTTCACATTAGAAATATTAAGTTATGTGAAAATAAATGATTTTCTGAAGCTCAATTGCACCTGCTATGCTATAATTTTTTTTAAATTTTTGAATTAGTGTTTTTATGTGAGTAATATCTCTTATCCTGTCTGTGTGGCATTGATAAAATCAGCATTTTCTTGTGAACATTTGGATGAAAATTTGGATGTTTCCCCTCTGAGATTTTCCATTCTACCAAGAGTCAAGAGCGTATTTAGCAATTTTATACAATTTCATGAAAATCTATGACAGAAGTACATTTCTTTTGTATTAAAACATTCGTAATGGGACAAGAAGGAATAAAAGCTAACACTGTCCAAGACAGAGTCTTGACTATTTTACAGGAAGATGTAGAAAAACCTAAAATTCAACCAGAGTCATAGCTTTTATTTCAACCTGTAGCCAAACTAGAAGTACATTGTTAGCTTGATGGTAGGTTTTATCACTATTTCCTGCGCCAGATTTTTCTCTTTGAGCCACTGTGAAGCCTTCACCATCACGTCCTTTCCGACACCTTCTGCTTTCACTTAGCAGAAATGTGATCTCTTTTCTTTCTTATTAACCTATGACAATAAAAAGTGTGCTTAGAGCTAACGATATCAAAAATTCAAATACAAAACCCTTGAAATTGTTTAATAATTATTTAAAAAAATTTTTTTAAATGTTTACTTATTTTTGAGAGAGAGAGAGAGAGTGTGTGAGCAAGGGAGAGGCAGAGAGAGAGGGAGACACAGAATCTGAATCAGACTCTGGGCTCTGTGCTGACCGCTCAGAGCCCAAAGCGGGGGTCAAAGTCACAAGCGGTGAGATCATGACCTGAGCCGAAGTCGGATGCTTAACCAACTGATCCACCTAGGCACCCCAAAATTTTTAATAATTATTAATTATAACTGAAAGTATGGTTATACTAAATGTATTCTATAACATGACATATCATTTTGTTAAAGATACTATTTGTCAGTCGCCTTCTTGACAAATACTGTATTGCAGCATTTTAAGGCAAGAGATTTCAAAGCTGCATTTTAAACTGGTCTTGCCTGCTTGCTATCAAGTTTGTTCTCTTCTTTACAGTTTGAAGATTATCCCCATAGGCGAAAACAGTAAAATAGGTGCCAAACAGGAGCAGTTTTTCTTTTCCCTTTTAGCCATTATATATTCCTTCACTTATATAGCAATTACTCAGGCATTCTGACAATTACCAAGGATACAGTGGTGGGTTAAAAATACCAGTGGTGAGTTAAAAATTCCTAAAGTTTAAGTCTTTATAGGTAATGAGTCAATCACTTTCAGGGCTGAGCTCAGCTATTATATTTGGAGAGCAGAATTAACATACTTATATAATAAATTATATAAATTTTCAGTGTCGAGAACTGCACCATCCTATATAGTAACTACCAGCCTCATGGAGCTATTTAATTTTAAATTAATTAAAACAATGTAAAATTTAAAATTCGGCTCCTCAGTTAAACAAGCCATATCTCACGTGCTCAGTAGCCACACGTGGCTGGTGGCTCTTGTACTGGATAGCGGTGATATAGACATGATAAAACATTATGAACTTGTAACTGGATAAAATACTTTCGTGTCAACTAAAGATGAATTTTACTTGAAAGTAAACTATATTATGTACTCATGTTATTGTAAAGTGTACTGTTTATTTTTTTGAGGTTTAACTATTTCAAACATACAATCTTTGCACATACAGTAGCTATCCAGATACGAAATCAGAAGGGATTCACCTATAAAAGCATTTATTTTAACGCAATCTTTCTTGAACAGTATTAATATAATAAAATCATTACATTATAGGAGCTGCATTAGAAAACTCTTATTTAGAGATTCTTCTTTAGCGAACCTCAATAATCTAGACTGTATAAATAACATAGGATGTTCCTGAAGCAATATTGGAACTGTGGAATTTTTAAAAAATTCTTTTTAAAATGTAAAAAATATTTTGCTTTAACTCCCTTTGTCTACTTGGAATCACATACTTCTCAATGAGCTTTATGTCCCTTAATTAAATATTTACAATAAGTATAAAGATGTTCTAAAACCCACCTGTTGATTCTATGCTGTGTTCACACAGAATCTTAAGGACTGTGTGTATGGTCATCACATGCATCTTGCAAAGTCACTGTGTTCCCCGGGGGGACCTCTACTGAGGGTCAAGCAGGCAGTATATACGATGAAAACTGCATTGCTTGTAAGGTGACGTATGTGAGATATATTTTTGCTTAATTGTAAATCATTTACTGTGATTACTATGAATCACTTAAAAAAATTTTTTTAATGTTTATTTACTTTTGACTGAGAGACAGAGTGTGAGTAGGGGAAGGGCAGAGATAGGAGAAGACACAGAATCCGAAGGAGGCTCCAGGCTCTGAGCTGTCTGCACAGAACCTGACATGGGGCTCCAACTCACGAACCTGTGAGATCATGACCTGAGCCAAAGTTAGGCTCTTCACCGACTGAGCCACCCAGGCACCCCTGAGTCACTTTACCCACAGTCTTGCCTTTTCCAAATACCGGCACGACCTTGTAGCTACCGGTTTTTAGATTATGTCCCCTGGCCTGGATTTTGTCCAGTTTTATCCGCTATTTTATGGACCTCATGAAATAAGTGTATATTTGCGACTCACCTAAGGGACAGAGAGAACTTCCAGGATTTACATTTTTTTAAAATTTTTTTAATGGTTATTATTTTTGAGACAGAGACAAAGCATGAGTCGGGGAGGGGCAGAGAGAGAGGGAGACACAGAATCCGAAGCAGGCTCCAGGCTCTGAGCTGTCAGCACAGAGCCCGACGCAGGGCTAGAACTCACGGACTGCGAGATCATGACCTGAGCCAAAGTCGGACGCTCAACCGACTGAGCCACCCAGGTTCCCCTGCTTTTTTTTTTTTTTTAATGTTTTGTTTGTTTCTGAGAGCAAGCGAGAGAGAGAGAGAGAGAGAGAGAGAGAGAGAGAGAGACAGACCACTGCGCACGCACATGCGCGAGTGGGGGAGGGGCAGAGAGAGAGAGAGAAGAGAACTGAGGATTCCAAACGGGCTCTGCACTGACAAGCCCAGTGTTGGTCTGGAACCCATAAACCCCAAGATCCTGACCTGAACTGAAGTCCGACCTCAATTGACTGAGCTGCGCAGGCGCCCCAGGATTTCCTTTAATTTGCTTTGGGGAATCTGTAGCCAGACCAGGGAAAGGGGGGTGGGGAGGACAGGGGTGATGGTGGCAGAAGATAATTCTTATATAGATTCAGGAAAGAATTGGGCATTCATATTATTCCAGTCGCAGACGGGTTAATCAGTAATCGTGCTCACCAGCAGGGAGCTACCGTAGGATCGGCCGTAAAAACATTTAATCCCTCTCCAGTGCTCTCCTTTCTCTTGTGTTCTGAATGCTTCACAAATTAGAAAAGACAGGATTTAGATGTGGCGGTGAAACCAATGCATTGATCTGTTAGTCTTTGATATAAAATCGGCCTTATTTATAGTGCTTTACGTTAAAAATTCATTTGGTTTAACTCTGTTTTGGATCTTTCAACTTACTCTGTTTCTATTTAACTTGAATCTTCCTTGTAGTGTTACAACGACCCTTAGCATTCACTTTGGGACCTTGAACTGAGATTTAATTTGTTCCATTTTAAGTTAAATATGGTATAAGACGCTGGTTACGTATTTTGAATCCTGAGTAACACAGTAGTAAAAATTAGTCAATCTGAATAAATTTTACCTCTAGAGGACTGTGTACACATCAAGAAATTGAAATGACTTCTCAACCGATCTCATCTAGAAAGTGATTATGTTCTAGTGTGTTTTGTACGTAGTATGTTTAAGCATGAGCGTTCTCTTCCTAACTGGGGGGCCTCTATTGCTCATAGTTTATGTTAGTGCCTGATATATGTGTGTGTCTCCCAGATCTTGCAGGGTCTTGACGCTAGAGGGTGGTAACAAATACGATAGAGACTGTGACTGTAGACTAATAGCTACCTTTGTTTCTTTCATTTTGTCTATAGTGTTTACCACCAACCATCCTTTGGATGATGTTTCAAAAACAAAACATACATTTTTATAGTAAACCCACTCTTGTGCTCATCGATAATTGCCTCCTTCTGAGAACAATCAGATATCTTAGCTTCCTAAAGGAGAGAGCACAGTTAGCACTTTATTTTTAATTAATTAGTTAACTAGTTCATTAGTTTGGGGCGGATACTCAAGTTATGTGTTGACGTGCATTGGATGTAGTTTTAAAAGATACGGGTTAACATTTGAGTTTAAGGGAAGGCAGTATTTAGGGCCTGTGGAAATTTAGCGGACAGATACGATCTAGGCTGTCTTTTAAAATAAATTTCATGTATTGAAAAAGGTTTTACTACTATCAGCTAGTAGCAACATAATTGATTGCTGGAGGTTGTTACTGCAAGATAAGAGTCTTGTTATCTGCATTTCAGGAAAGACTCTCGTGCTTGGTCCGTGGTGCGCTGGATAGCCACTCTGAGCAATTGGGAGTGCACATTCCTAATGCTGTGCATTTTAACGGACTGGTTTGGCTCTTCACCTTACAGCTCGCTGGATGTTCAGGTGTGAAAAAATAAAGAGAGCCGTGTCATTGTTATCACAGGCCAAATAAAGGTAAAGTACAGATGTGCTAACTCAACATAGCAGGACCAACTTGCAGAATGACGTTGGAAATCGGCCATTTTTCAGGGGCTCCTCCGCATTCTCTTTCTTGCATCTGGCTGGGATAGAAAAATTCATTCTTGGTCCAAATCCTTTGTAATTCACCAAAATTTGTCTTTAAACAGTAACAGCGACTTTCCCATTCTTCGAAGCCCTTAACTGACAGGTATGCTTCCTTAGGGAATTTTCTGTGACTGAATTTTCTCTGATAGAAGCACCTTTTCTTTCCTTTCTTCCTGCCTACTTCCTTCCTTCCTTCCTTCTTTCCTTCCTTCTCTCTCTCTTTTTCTGCCCTCCCTCCCTCCCTCCCTTTCTCTTTCATTTTAGAACTCAAAGTTGAATTAGGGATAATCCAAGTCAACTTTGTAAATTTGAGGTAACTAGGGCCTAGATAGGTTCAGCAGTTAGAACTAGGTCCTAAATTTTTCTCATCTAGGTCTCTTTGTGTCACACAGGTTGTCTCCTTGTAATGTACATGATATAAGAGCAAACGCGTAAGTCTTAACATGTGTATCAGCACTCAGTGTTTGTACGCTGCTATCCGCAATGTGGGGGCGGAGGACACACAGGCTCTTTCCTCCAGCAGTTTGTGTTCTATCAGGCGAAATAGTCCCATGTATGTGATAATCACCTTTTTTTTTTTTTTAATCTTAAGTAAGAAGGATTTAATCTAGGGTCACCTCTTACTCTCTTCTGTTTTTGTGTCTTTCATTACAAGCTTACCCGGAGCCCCAGGCAGAGAGTGTGGGCGGGCAGAGTCAGGGCCAGACACATCCATCTCAGACCCCGGCCGTAGACGATTCGTCAGCGTTCCACTGTTGGAAAAATCCCTCTTCCCTTTAGTTTACACAGTAGAGCATTTTTCCAAGAAGTCTTCCCTAGAAGTCTAAATAAAAGAGAGAAATCACAAAAGCATAGAAACAAAGAAGAGTTTACACTGACCAAGTTTCTCATCCTCATATCCGAACATCCAGGCAGAGATGTATTTGAGGGCCCCCTCCACACCTTCCTTCTCTGAAATCCAAACCCTCAGAAAGGAACCAGAGAGCTTCCTGCCCCAGTTCCAGCCTCATCCCAAATTATGCTCAAGGAAAGGACTGGAACAGAATTTCCAACCCAAACCGTATAGAGCTTTAAAATTCAGTGGGAGAAAGGCATGACTGTCCTTCTCTGGAAATTCCCTAGGAGGCAAACAGGTCTTAGTTATTTCCTCAGTCCGTCAGTGAGGAACTGCTTCGCCCAGTTTTCACAGTAGCGTCTCTGTCTGTAAATAGTTGCAGGACATTCAAGAGATGTTCAGAGGAGAGCGAGATGCTCCTGGCGGGCGTCACGCACTAACATCGTCACCAGCTACTACTTCCTCTCCTTGCGGGCCCCAGGAACGAATCCATTGTCTGTATTTTCTCTACCGTCCTTAATCCTCACAACACTTCTATAAAAGTAGTGCTTTAATTTCCATTTTACAAATGAGAGTTACATGACTTCTCTGAGGTCAATAGGTAATAGTTCTTAGATTCAAACACATGTCTTCTCTGACCTCAAAGCCCATCCGCGCCTACTCTTTGTACTACTAGCATCGCTCCTCTTGGAAAAGAAAACATTCGAAATCTCTCGATGGGCTGGATGGAGCACCCGTCCCTCTGCATGGCTCGCTTAGTGCACTTGAGGATGCGTGTGTCCACCGTTACAACAGCTCACTTCCTTTGAGGAGGAAGAAAGAGGCCAACTATATAATTTCTCAATTTTGGCTTATTGTGTCTTTAAGCACAGATTTTTCTCCAGTGCTCAGGGAGGAGGAAATCCAAATAGGGTACCTCACAACTGCTTTTAGAAATTTTCCTCTTTTCTCTGTTAGTTTGTCAGAGATTTATTTTATTGAAAGTTTCGTGTAAGAAAATGCTTTTCTGTACATACAAGTGGTGATTTTTACTATATGCGAATTATCCTTCAACTTTTAAAAGTTGAATAAAAGCTAATTTTAGATAATGACAAGCACTGTGAAGAGAAGAAAATGGGAAAATGAGGTGGGGAAATGAGAGAACTTAAAAAAAAAAGCTTGGGAGATTTCCCTATATTTGTTTTTGAGCATTTATTTTTAAAATAGCTTGTTGAGTCAAGAAAAAATTTGCAGTGATCAGTACTTAAGCTTGAATATACAGAATATAAAAGGAAACCCCAATTTTAAATGCTCTTTTTTCACACACATCTCTGCCTTCAGAATTAGCGATGTGTTATCCCACGAACATGCCTGCAACTTGCTAATGATAGCTACGACAACAGTGCACAGATGAGGTAGCACACACTTGTATCTGAAGTTGGGTGCTTTGGGGAGGGGAATGATCTCAGGACTGAAAATTGATGGAGTTAAGGAGACAAATAACAAGTTAGTGGGTAAGCAATATGCGCTACCAACAAAAAGACACCCATCCACGTCAATAAGGGGTATAAAAGAAAATGAGTTCATTAACTGAGTGAACACAGCTGAGTACATGCATATAGGTAGCCTACAAAAACCAGGAAGTCCGGTGACATTTCCTACAAATTATACAGCAAAGTAGGGGAAAATACAAAAATGTCTCTTATTTTCTCTCTTCCATCTCAAGACAGGCTCCTAGATTCACTCTGGAAGTAAATTTCCTTTTCAAGGGGTATTGAGGTCCCAACCTTGGCAACACGTTTGTATTATAAAACTAGAGGTCGGAATTATCTAATCCCTGGAGAGGTCCATTTTCATTCCCTAGATTAGAGCAAGGACTCAAGTTCCCTTTGCTTTCCAGGAGACCTTTTCAAGAGCGGGCGAGAAGGCACCTGCCCCCGTTCCCTTAATATCCAAAGAATATTTTTCTTCACTTTTCTTCTCCTCCTTCCCCCATCTTCTTCCTCCCGCTCCCTTCTCCTACTCTTTATTCTGCTTCATAAATTTGTCTTCACAATAGGAGGGAGGGATGGAGCTTTTCTTTTCTGGTCTATGACCCATCCCTTGGACTAGAGTCAAACCAAAATGAGGGTTGGCATGGTTATTTTTTATTTAAGCTCTTCACAATGGCATTATACATCCAGCAGTTGTTAGAAAATGCACCTTTTAATATTTGTGGGTTAATTCAGCCATTGTAACCATAAGTGAAAGTATAGACATGAAGATTTTATTATTTATTAAAAATTTTTTTTTGATGTTTGTTTATTTCTGAGAGAGAAGGAGGGGGAGAAACACAGAATCCGAAGCAGGCTCCAGACTCTGAGCTGTCTGCACAGAGCCCGACACAGGGCTCAAACTCATGAACTGTGAGATCATGATCTGAGCCAAAGTCAGATGCTTAACCCGTTGAGCCACCCAAGTGCCCCTAGATGTTAACACTTTACCTGGAGCTGCAGTGTCTGACAACCTCTAGTTTTCTGAATTTATCGCCGTATGAGAAAGGGCAAGTAGCTCTGAGAAGCCAAGATACAGGCCACATCTCTTACTTACTTTATTAGAGCCCATTTAGCTTTCAATCAGTCTCTGTGTATATAGTGTAACATATTTGGTCATCTGGGTACTTAATCTACAGCAGATTAGATATAATATGTTGAAATGCACCGTGATGGTGGAACTGTTGGTAATAACAGCAAGTAAGACCATGGAAAATCTATGTCAGTGGAACTATAATAGAAATGACCTATAATCTGGAAGACAGGAACTCTGATGGTAGGAACATTAAAACATGAATGTCGTATGGACATAATATATAAAGTACTGGGTAAATACTAGATGCTTAATTCATGTTCTCTTCCCCCCCAAAAAAACATTATTATATTGCATCACAAAAATCAGTGCTTATAATGTTGCCTTGGGTTTTGAGGGAAGATTTATGATCGAGGTATCCTGTATAAAATAGCAGTGCAGTATCTGAGTATCTGATAAGCTCATTTTATCCTGAAATGTTATCATTGAAACATATTTTGGTATTTAAAATTAGGATCTTCAGTAATTCATAAAATTCAGACATGCTGAACAGTAATAGTAGCTTCTTTTATTGAAAGCTATTTTAGGCAGTTGGCATGTATTAACACGTGTTATTTATTTATCATATTTATTCCGAATCAGATGAAAGTCTTCTTCTCCCCTCAGAGCTAGATTGTATCATTCTCTATCTTATATTGTTATTAACGACTAATAGCTGAGTTTTTTTATCACACTTTTGTGCATAATAGAAGCTTAATAAATTGTATGGGTTTAATAATTAATTAAAGCCACTGTAAAATTTCATTGGGCACTCTGTGTCCTTTCTTGTAATTTATTTTTTAACAGGCCAGGGATAATATATGTATGAGATTTAGCAGAACAAATACATAAATTAGGCATGGATGGCTAGCTCGAGTTAAGTATGAGACAATATTTATTAGCCTCTGGTGGTTATAAATTACTACTTTTTAGGGAAGTTTAAATATTCATACAAGAGAAAAATAGGCCTTTAAAACAAGACTTAATTCAGATTTAAAGCTTTCAATTCAGAACAACGTTGATTAACAATTTTGTGTCTGATAATCTAATTTTAGGTGTTAGCACATTTATAATTACTGCAATCTTACTGTTCATTTTAATCTGAATTTGTTAATTAATTTTACATAATGTCAGTAGTAGGTCAAATTATCATAACAATAATCTGATACCAGTCAAGTTTGTCTGAGGAGTGGTTTTACCTTTCTGCATTCCATCTTCATCTGTTTAGAAGTCCTAGTGCTCTGATCTTTAGCATTTAGGTGGCTATGGCTGGTCACCATAGATGTTTAGAAATCTGATTTTGAGTTCAGATAGACCTCAGATTAAATTCCGGGTCTACCTCTTGGCAATGTCCTTAGACAAATTTCTTAATCTCCCTTTGTCTCACTTTTCCCACCTAAAAAATGAAAATAATTGTACCTATTTCGTAGGGTTGTCAAGAGGGTTAAATGGAGTAACTCACTTGGAAATGTGCCTCGCACATACTGAGTGTGTGATAATTGTTACCATTAGAGTGCCCTTAGTCCTTTTCTATGGAATCCTGCCAAATGTTTTCAGCTTTACAAATTGCTCCTCATTTTAAATGATCTTAATCTACCTTTTGTTTCCTGCCAAATAAAATTATTCATTCTTTCAGTATAATGGATAGAGCCATAACCCTTCAAGAATTATTTGTGTTTTAAGAAGAGATTTCTTACTTTCTTTGATATAATTAATTTGAAGATGTAAACAAGTAGATAGATTGAAGTATAGGCTGTAGACAATATTGGGAAAAGGTACTTTTGTGGCATATTGCCCTTCAGGCTCCTTGGCACTGCTCGGAAGATTATCAGAAATTTCAGCAATCAGAAATTTAAGCTTTTTGTTGATTTTTTTTCTTTATTCCTTTGAAAGTATACATTCTTCAAAAACTATGACTTCTTTGCCAGCTGCAATGAGACCTACCATGGAGGGAAGGGTTGGGAACGTAGGATATGAGAGGCAGTGATGGCTGATTTTATGTAGTCGCATGTAAATAGGGGACTAACTTTATTCTCAAGGTTAGAGAAATAAACACATTAATTCACTTAATGCTGGGTTTGGACGTACAGGTAGATAATGTATAGCAGCGCCTTTGGTAATTCACTAGGTAGGAAATAGTCCATTTTAGGGGAAAAAAAATACCAGTTATTTGGAGATTGCCTTTGTTTCCTTAACAGTTAAAAACATTACGGGGATTAGTCTTTACGGATGGGTTTAAGGGAAAAAAATAAATGTCCAGGTAATAGGTGATTTTCTCATAAAGACAATTTTATTGAGGAGTAGGGAACTTGGCACATCTCTACTTCCACTTTTGGCAGGATAAGATTTGGAAGAAGCATAGTAGGAACAGAAAGAAGCCAGGTAGTACAGTGCCACAGGTACTTACTTCAGTACAGTGTACATTGTGGTTGTCATATTTACCCCAGGGAGATAGATGAAGGTGCCGACCTTGCTTTTCAAATGCTTAATGAAAATTTCAACTTTCCACAGATAGAATTTTCCACAGTAGAGCCAAGAAATCCTAAACAGAATAGGATATAGCAGAATGGCACTCTGTGGTTACAGAAAGCTTTTACAACTATCATTTCACTTCATCTTCAAAAATAATCCTTGAAAATAGATAGAATGGATAGTCGTACCTCTAAAACACAAACATGGAAAATAAGATTGCCCCAAGTCCTACTTTCTCAGTAGCAGAATCAAGGGACAAAACACAGATCTTCTTTATTCCCTATGGTTCTTTCTATTATCTTATTATTTTTACATAAAGACAATGAAACAAAGCAATGCCTAGACTTCACTGGTGAATTCTACAAAACATTTAAAGAAGAATTAATACCAATACTTACAAGCTCTTGTGAAAGTAGATGAGGGAAAACTGAAATATTTTATGAAGTCAGGATTATTACCTTGGTACCGAAACAAGACAGAGACATCACAATAAAAGCTCAGATTAATATCCCTTATGAATGTAGATGCAAAATCATTAGCAAAATACTAGTAAGCTGAACCTGACAACATATAAAAATGATTATACACCGTGTCCAAGTAAAATTTGTCCCAGGAATGTAGGGTCTGTTTAACACCTGAAAATCAATGTAGTACATCCAGTTAATGGAAGAAAAGATGAAAACTTCATAATCATTTTTATAAATATAGAGAAAGCTTTTGACCACCCAACATCCTTGCATGTTAGAGATATTCAGTAAGCTAGCAATATAAAGGCAGCTTCTTCAACCTGGTAAAGGAAATACTGTAAAAACTCACAGCTAATGTCATAACTAGAGTGAAAGAGTGTCTGTGTTCCCCCTAATTTCAAGAATATCTCAAGCATATCTGCCCCTGCTTTTATTCAACAGCACTTAGGAAATTCTTACTAGGGCAATTATCTGAGTAAAAGATACAGTAGACATTCACATTGGAAAAGAAAAAAGTTTAAGTATTCTATTCTTAGATGATAGGACCTCCTCTGGAGAAAAACGCTAAGGAATCCACACACACAAAGTTAGAACTTACAAACAACTTTATCAGGGTTGAAATATAGAAGATCGCTGTACAAAATTAATTGCATTTCTATACATTATATATGAACAATCTAAAAATGAAATGAAAGGATTCCACTTATTATAGCATCAAAATACATAAGATACTTCAGAAAGTGTACAACTAAACAAGTAAAAGACTGGCATATAGAAGTCTATAAAGCATTACTGAAAGAAATGAAAGATGTAAATATTGGAAAGATGTCTTTGTTAATGGATTGCAACACTTAATGTTGTTAAGATGACAATACCATGCAAAGTGGCTTACCAAATCCATATCCTCAGAATTCCAGCTGCTTTTTGGGAAGAGAGTGACAAACTCAAGCTAAAGTTCATGAAAGGCAAGGGACCTCAGGATCAAAATGCTCTTGAAATGTGAAGGACTCACATTTCCCGATTTGAAAACTTATTACAAAGCCACAGTAATCAAGACATTATGGTTCTGGCATAAGACTGGACGTATTAGACCAATGGAATAAAATTGAGCATTGAGAAACAACTCTTACATTTATGGCGAATTGATTTTTAACAAAGGTGCCAAGATAATTCAACAGTTAAAGAATAGTCTTTTTTCACTGATTAGTATGTGCATTGTAAAACAATGAGTTTGAACCCCCACCTCACACCATATAAACAAATTAACTCAAAATGGATCCTAGACTGAAATGTAGGAGCTAAACCAGTAAAATTCTTCTAGAAAACATGGTATGTGATTACATTTATGTGAAATGTCCAGAAGAGGCAAATCTATGGAGACAGGAAGTAAATTAGTAGTCGCCTGGGATGGAGGAGGGATTGAGAGAGGGGTAGGGATTGAGTGATGAGTACAAAGTTTGTTTAGGGGTTGAGGAAATGATCTGAAACTGGTTCCTGGTGATGATTGTACAACTCTGTGAAATTCACTATAAAATCTACTGAATTATACACTTTAAAAAGGGGTAAAATTTATAATACGTGGATAGTATCTCAATAAAGCAGGTAAAAATGAAGATAGTGACATCGCCTCATCTTGTAGATCATTTACTTTGTCATAGACTCTGGCTCAGGTTCTTTCTTGTCCAGCGAGAAAGCGAGATGCAGAATTGAAAATAGAGAGAGGCTAATGTCCGGGAAAAGACAAGAGCCCTGAGTAAGGTCCTTGTTTGGTTTTTATTAGGATCAGAAGGCTTACAAATGTGGCGTTGGATGTGCACAAACAGACAATGAAGTCATAAACATTAACTCATGGGCATGAGGGAAAGGGGGTTTTGAAGATATGCAGTGTTAGGGGTTTGGGTTAATACAAAACAAAATCCTGGCACTGGGTGCAAGGTTGTTTACAGCAGACATGAGGCCCCTCCTCTGTTTACCTAAACTGGCTTAGGGGACAAGAAAGACTGAGCAAGCTACCTCAGGGTCTACAAGGCACCTTTCTTTTGCTAATTAGCTCCTTAGCAACTTCACCCTGCTGTGGTCTATAGCCCTATTTACCTCTTTACCTAATTTGGTCCTTCCTTCCTGTGAAAGCAGCTTTTTGCCTTAGTACTAAGTTGGCAGGTGCTTCCGCTCTGATTACCTAATCTTGTTTACCTCATCTTGGATGTTTTCATCCTGAGATTCCCTGTTCCTATGTCTTTGTCTAGACTGGGACCTTTGCCTCTCTTTACCTATTCTTATTTACCCAAATTTACGTATGTACATCTTATGGCTTTCTAATTCTCTATGCCTTGGTTAACCCATCAATGAATTCCTAAGCTTATACCCCACAGTACTTCAGCCTGTGATTTTTTCCCCTAAATTTTCTCCAGTATTGTGCCTAGCTGAGAGTGAGGTAGATTTGGCTACAACAGGTATTTCTCAAAAGAGAGTCTTCAATGGAAGCTGCCTTTCCTTTGGAAATGATACAATTATTGTAAAAATAGTTGCAGTTATTTCATCAAAGATTTAATTTTGGAGCTGGGAAGAAGGATGATTTGGATTTTATGGCACATGTTTTTCTACTTTTTTTCTTAAAATACAGCCAATCAAATACATTGCCCCAATAGCCTTTTACTAACTTGCAAACACAATGGCTAAATTCATGAACCACACTAATTGCTATCCTTTCAGATATCTGTGCCCCCCTCACCCCAGAATTTGTCAGTTAGCATATGTGGGCTTGTATAGACTTAAATATGCATGTGTGTATTTACTTACCTGTAATACTTATTTTCTATGTATCGTATATATTCAACTACATATTAAAATTATAAGGCTGTAGAAGACAGAATTTTTTAAGTTTCTCAAACACCTGACACAGATCTCTCCAGGTGAGCTAACCAGTAAGTGTTTCCGTTAGATAGTTGATATGCCAGTCTCCATAGCAGGGAAGAGGTACTTACCCTGTGAATGGTCCTTTAGATAATTCAGAAAATTATTGAATGGATAAGATTAAGGATGCTCTCTCCCCTCTTACAGAGTTCATCATTTAGTAGCTAGATTTTTTTTTTATCCAGAAAATGGTAACTCTTTGTAAAATACGTTTGGCCTAGAAGACTTTGACTTCCTGGAATTCTAAATACAGTTTAAAATACAAATTTTCCTCCCATAAATATTTAAAAGTGAAAATCAAATGCAGACGATACTTACGTTGTATACATTTCTATACATATACAAGGTATAATGTGGCAATAAGTTGAAATTTTCAGTAAATGACCAAACATTCCAACACACATTTTTGAATAGCAGGTTCTTGTCAGGCAACACAATTTTTTCACTAATGGTGATGTTATAAAATAATTTTTGACTTTTTTCTCTTGGAATTTCTATCAAAGCCAGTGTGCACATTACATGAGTAAGCAATCTTAGTAATTTTTAATTGTATCTGATTCGTAACCAAAATTCTATTACTCAGGTCAGTGGACTACTTTATTCTAGGCTTAGCTCAAAATCCCTTTAAGGTGCTTCCAAAATTATATCCACTGTCAAAGCAGGAAGACATGCTACCAATAACAGCTTTTTAAAATGGGTTTTGAGTTCCGTGCTACAACAAACGCTTCTCTTGGTTCACTGCCAGGTCCATGCTCAGCACTTAGTGACTGAGTGACTTGTCAGCTTGAGTGACTGAGATCATGTGTGTCACCTTATAGTACTTTGGAAAGAGCATAATACTCATTTAATAATATCTGTGTATGTTTCTCAAAAATGAATTATCTCACCTTCACCGTATGTGCATACTGATTCTCCGCTTGCTCTTTGAACCCTTGTCTTTTTCTGCTCATGAAATGGCTTTCCACCTGTTTATGTTGCTGTATGTTCTATTGATTTATCTCCTTCTGCCTAATCATGAAAACAAAATATAAATAATAGCTAAAAAACTTGTTTCATATGCCTTGTAGAGCTGATGACTTCAGCTCATTTCTAAATGTTCGTGGAATGGATATCATTGGGACCAAAGATGTGAATGCATGTGATTAGTCTAAGTGAACAGCATCTGGATCCTTCCCTATTTTATTGCGGTTTCCTGCACTCTTACCACAGTGGCTGCTGTTGTGGTAATCAGACTCGACCTTCCCAGAGACACGGTTAACAGATACTGCTTAAAGTCTGTGATTTTCTAGAGTCATTTATCGTGTCCTTGCCCTCCCCATTTAATAAACCGCTGGCATTTCTCATTTTCAAAAACCGTTTATTTCTTTTTGTGTCTTTCAAAACTTGTTATTTATTGTTTTGCCTATCTTTTCCTTTAGCGTCTTATTCGATGAAAAATAGACACGTTCGCTGAAAAGGAAGAAAATAGAACAGATTTATACATCTTTCAAAGTTTTCTAGGGCTCTTCTTCCACAGACTCAAATGTTTAATTAACGGTTCATTTTTCTTGGTGCCCCTGAAATTTACGAAGGGTGTCTGGAATGAAACGTTACCTCTTCACCAGCCTGCATTGATGAGACTCAGCTTAAAGGATCTGTCCTTCCATTGGGTCCCAAGAATTCTTTTGGCCTTTTAAACATTTTACCTTTTTACAGGTACATGAGTGCAGTTCTTAGTTGTACTAAATAATAAAAAATTAACAATGACTATTGATCAAGTATTTCCTTAGAGCCAGAAACTTTATATAAAAGATCCTGTTTAATTTATAATTTTTAAATAATGGTTTTTTTTTTTTTTTTGAGAGAGAGAGGAAGAGGGAGAGAGGGCAGAAAGAGGCAGAGAGAGGGGCACCTGGGTGGCTCAGTCGGATAAGCGTCCGACTTTAGCTCAGGTCATGATCTCACAGTTCATGAGTTCGAGCCCCGCATCGGGCTCTGTGCTGACAGCTCGGAGCCTGGAGCCTGTTTCAGATTCTGTGTCTCCCTCTCTCTGCCCTTCCCCAGCTCACGCTCTGTCTCTCTCTCTCTCTCTCTCTCAAAAATAAATAAACATTAAAAAAAAAAAAAGAAAGAGGCAGAGAGAGAGGGGGACTCAGAATCTGAAGAGGGCTCCAGGCTCTGAGCTGTCAGCGTAGAGCCTGACATGGGCTCAAACTCAGGAATCACGAGATCATGACCTGAGCCGAAGTGGGACGCTTAAGCCACCCAGGCGCCCCAAGATCCTATTTAATTCTTACAGCCATCTTGTGGTAAAAGTATTATGGTCATGTTCATTTCATCTTACAT
Organism: Paguma larvata; assembly: GCA_030068075.1. Taxonomy (NCBI): domain Eukaryota; kingdom Metazoa; phylum Chordata; class Mammalia; order Carnivora; family Viverridae; genus Paguma; species Paguma larvata. The sequence continues at coordinate 758,745 of CM057831.1, read as the reverse complement.
ATATGTATATGACTGTATGTGTATGTATAAACCTAGATATTATATATAAAATTGTGATTGTATAAATATCATATATAAATATTTATATATTTTATACATTTAAATACATATTTAGAAACAGAAATTATATACAAATATGGCATTGTTGTTTTTATAAAGATGATTTCTGCCCATAATGAAAAGTCAAACACTTTATTCTGGGCAAGATAAACTTGGGGTCACATTTTTTTCTCCCAAGGAATATTTTTCTGGGCATCTGATATTTTACAGGAATGTTGGAAACAAGGCTGATTTTGATCCCTTGAAGGGATTGGCTTTTTTTTTTTTAACTGCTTGAGTCCCGGAAGAACTTTGTATTTAATTTTGAAGTTTAACAAGTTTTTCCCTTGATACATCGTCTCCCACTTCATCCGAAGATTGAATTCTCTCTTTCTTTCACAGAAAATGTCCTGTATTATGTCTTTGAATAGTTATATATTTCCTTTGTTTTATTCTCTATTTAAGGAAAATACAAAATGATTAGACACTCAGTTGGTATTGGACAGTGGAAGGAGCAAAGAGCAAGAACAGGTGTAACGTATAGAGTTCAAGATGACCATTGTTGAAGAGGTCAGAATGTCCAGGCAGCCCACCCAAAACACTTCCCCCTGAAAACCTCCTCCATGTGCATTCATCGTTGGAGAAGAGTCTTAAGGAACAGTACAAATTGAGTACTGACTTCTTTAATGGTTTTTACAATTAGTGGGGTACCTGGATGGCTCAGTTGGTGAGTCTGGCTCTTGATTTTGGCTCAGCGATCATGAGATGGAGCCCAGCACAGAGCCTGCTTAAGATTCTCTCTCTCGGGACGCCTGGGTGGCTCAGTCGGTTAAGCTGCGGACTTCAGCCCAGGTCATGATCTCGCGGTCTGTGAGTTCGAGCCCCGCCTCGGACTCTGCACTGACGGCTCAGAGCCTGGAGCCTGCTTCGGATTCTGTGTCTCCCTCTCTCTTTCTGCCCTCCTCCTGCTCACGCTCTGTCTCTATGTCTCAAAAATAAATAAAACGGTAAAAATAAATAAATAAATAAAAAGATTCTCTCTCTTTCTCTCTGCCCCTCCCCCCATCCCCCAAAATAAAATTAGTATTTTGTGGTCACTTAGTAGGAATTTATTATGTGCTAAATTTTGCAGAGACATTAGTATTCTAATTCAAAACCTGAAACTTTTCCCACAGACTTTTTATTTGAAAGTTTTAAGCTTCCTGAAAAGTTGGAAACTAGCAAAATGAGTATTTGATATCTAGGTTACTGATGGTTAACACCTCACTGTGTTTTTATGACTCGTCAGGAGAATTGATTTCCTAAAACTGTAAACCTTTGTGTCAGAGAGGCAATAATTTACATGTAGTTAGGGATTTCTCATGTAATTAGGATCATTTTTTTCCACTCTCTGGTTGACATTATAGTGTTGACATTATAGTGTTTAAAAGGTTTATTATATATCAAAATAATTCTTTTTACTTCTTGCCTTAAATATGTTTTTTATTCTACTTAAATATAATTTTTATTTTGCTTCTAGTTCCTTTTGAATTGTAGCTATGGGTATATTAGTGCTGTGCCACTAGGAGTAAAATGCAGGTTTTAAAATAAATATTATAGCTTATTGCACCCTTGAGAACAATATTTTCAGATTATTTGGAGTGTTCTATGACAGAGTTAATTTTCTGGATTTTTGTTTTTGTTTGTTTTTACATGTATAGTAGACCATTTTTTATATTTTTCCCATGTGTCTGTTTTGGGCTGACTTGACCCCCCCGCCCCCCGCCCATAATTCATATGATGAAACCCTAACCTATGGTATCTCATAATGAGACTATTTTTTGTAAGTAGGCCTTTTTATTAGTTTTTTTTAATTGTTATTTACTTATTTAAACTAAAACAAAAAGCAGCATTCAGTCATCGCTTCCGCCTCCTTGTACACCCTGTCTCTTGCAAATACCTGTCTGTTTGCTGTATTTATGAGCTTGTTTTGTTTTACAAGTCGCACAGATGCTATTTGTCTTTTTCTGACTTTTCACTTAGCAGAGTGCCTTTGAGGTCCATACATGTTATCACAAAGGGCAAGACTGCCTTCTTTATTAATGGTTGAGTTATATACATATATAACACTCATCTGATATGTATATATAATATAAAATTAGTAATGTATAATATAAATATAGTAATACATCTTTTCGAATGAGCGATTCCATTTTCTTCAGTTAAATACCCAGAATTACTAGATTATATTTTAATTTTAATTCTATTTTAATGTTTTTAAGGAAACTCTATCTTGTTTTCCATAGTGGTAGTACCACTTTTATCCCCATCGACAGTGCACAGGGTCCCTTTTTCTCCACGGCCTCCCCAACACTCGTTATTTCTTATCTCTTGGATAATAGTCTTTCTAACAGGTGTGAAGTGAGAGCTCATTGTGGTTTTGGTTCGCGTTTCCCTGATGACTAGTGATGTTGAGCATCTTTTCATGTACTTGTTGGCCCTCTGTATATCTTTGGGAAAACGTCTATTCAGATCCTCTGCCTCTTTTTAAATCAAATTGTTTTCTGTTTTGTTTTGCTCTTGGGATGTATGAGTTTCTTCACGTAGTTGGGATATTAACACCTTGTCAAATATATGATTTGCAAATATTTTCTTGGCCTTATCATTTTGTTGATGGTTTTGGTTTGGTTTTGTTTGCTGTGCACAATCTTTTTAGTTTGATAAAGCCCCACTTGTTTAATTTTGCTTTTGTTGCTTTGGCTTTTGATGTGAGATTTAAAACAGCATTGCCAAGACCTATGTCAAGGAGCTTACCTCCTATGTTTTCTTCTAGGAGTTTTAGAGTTTCAGGTCTTAAGTTCTAGCCTTAATCTATTTTGAGTTAATTTTCCTGTCTTGCGTAAGGTGACAGTCCAGTTTTATTCCTTTGCGTGTGGCTCTGCAGTTTTCCCAGCACAAATTTTAAAGAGACCCTCCTTTCTCCCATTCTGTATTCTTGGCTCCTTTGTCCTAAATTAATTGACCATGCATGCGTGGGTGTGTTTCTGGGCTCTGTATTCTCTGTTCCATTGATTTATGTGTCTGTTTTTATGCCAATACCTACTGCTTTAATTACTATAGCTTTTTTAATAGACATTTTAACAGTTTATTTGGAAGGTCATTTTAAAAACAAAAGTTAAAGACAATCAGAAAAGAATTGTACAGAATACACTCATTGAGGGGTGCCTGGGTGACTCAGTCAGTTGAGCGTCCGACTTCGGCTCAGGTCATGATCTCACGGTTCGTGAGTTCGAGCCCCGTGTCAGCTCTGTGCTGACAGCTCAGCTTCTGAGCTTCTGAGACACAGGTATCCCTCTCTCTCTGCTCTTCCCCTGCTCATGCTTTGTCTCTCTCTCTCTCTCTCTCTCTCTCTCTCTCTCTCTGAAAATAAATAAATAAATCCCCAAAAAATTAAAAAAAAAAACAAACAGAATACACTCATTGAATAAGTAGCATGCCTAAATGAAAATGAGAGAGATACGTTTGCTTCCTCAATTCTGGAAATGGGTTCTGTTGTCCTTAAGGTTCTTATACTTCCAAAAAGGAGGGATGGGCATCATGGCAGTTAAAACTGACTCATAATTATGCAAATCTACAGTAGAAACCAATTTTTTCTGTTCTTCCCAATAAGTCAGTTTTGATCTTCAAACTGTGCCTTGTTTCTGAAAAGATGTACATTGCTAGAAATTGTCTGGGATTTGGCAGTCTTTCTTCTCCAAGCCCAGGAAGTCCCTGTGACGAAATGGGCACAGCCGTCTGCTCTAGGGTAGGCACGAGTTGGCAAAATCTGGAGATCCGCTTTCTGTTTTGATGACTTTTTTGCATTAATCTTCTCATTGTCTCCTATCCTCTCGATATCATCTGTGAGACCGTGCTCAAAGTGAGGCTTTTCTGTAACCTCCATCTGTTCTTCCAGCATCTACTCTGGCTCCCTAGCAGACCCTGCAAGACACAATCCCCAGAAACTAGTCCTGGAAAACAGGAAGAACCATGAGTTACCTGGGATATTTCAACAGGAAGATGCCATAATGGAGTCTAGCCCAGCCCCAGCCCCTGCCCCTGTGCCTGCCCCTCAGCCCTGTCTGGGTGCCGGAGCATCTGGAGACATACAGGAGCATGGTGGGAGAGTCTCAAGACTGGGTGCCTGCATCTAGTCCAGAGGCTCCCTAATAGTCCCAAGAACCTAAGAGACATGGGAAAGGGGGAGAGGGAGCTGATTACCTGCGCCCAAGCTGCTAGTTCTTAAGAGCCCTTCACTGCGTCACCAACTCTTAATTACTACAGCTTTGTAATAGAGTTTGAAACCAGGGAGCGTGATGCCTCCCGCTTTGTTCTTCTTTCTCAAGATGGCTTTGGCTATTTGGGGCCTTTTTTGGTTTCATACCATTTCAAGGATTGTTTGCTTTATTTCTGTGAAAAATACCATTGGAATTTTGACAGGGATCACACTGAATTTGTATATTGCTTTGGGTAGCATGGACATTTTAACAATATTAATTCTTCTAATCTGTAAGCCCAGAATATCTTTCCATTTGTGTCCTCTTCATTTTTCTTTATTAATGTCTGGTAGTTTTTCATATTTAGGCCTTTTCCTTTCTTGGTTAAATTTATTCCTATATTTTCTATTCTTTTTAATTGCAGTTGTAAATGGGACTATTTTCTTAACTTACCCCTCTGATAAAGTGTAAAGAAATACAACAGATTTTTGTGCATTGATTTTGTATCCTGTGATTTGACTGAACTTGTTTATTCTGAGTTTTTGGATGAAATCTTTAGGGATTTGTATATATAATATCATGTCATCTGTGAATAATGAATTTGATTTCTTTAGTATTTGAAATTCAGTTCCATCACCTAATCCCTAAGATTTTAGTATGTATCTCCTAAGGACAAGATTCACCTACATGGTCATAATACCATTATCAACTCCCCCAAATTTAACTTTGAAAGTATATTACCTAAAATATAATTTACATTCAAATTTCTCCAATTGTCCCCAAAATTTTAAGTTTATTCCCCTTAGGATCCAATTGAGCATTATATGTTGTCTTTAGTTTTCCTGTTTTTTAACCACGTTTATTCTCAACAGACTCCCACTGTTAAAATCTTAACATATTTTCAGAAATTCTGTGATCCAAATTTTCTGGTTGTTTCCTCATGAATAGGATTAGGTTAAAGATTTTTTTTGTTTTGTTTTGTTAATTAAAGTGCTTTCAACATTATCTGAATACATTAAAACCACAGATGACTCTTTTTTTTCTATTTCTTTTTTTAAAATTTATTTTATTTTAATTACAGTATAGTTAATATTCAGTGTAATATTAGGTTCAGGTGTACAATATAGTGATTCAACACTTCCATACATCACACGGTGCTCATCACAGCAAGTGCATCCTTAATCCCCATCACCTGTTTCACCCATCCCCACCCACCCACCCTCTAGTAACCGTCAGTGTGTTCTCTGTAGTTAAGAGTTTTTCTGTCTGTCATTCTGTCTGTCTGTCTCTTCTTGTATAAGTTAAAGGTTTTTGGCAAGAATTTTGGATCGGCGGCAGTATTGTTTACCTTCTGTTGTATCACACCAAGAAGTACATAATACCCGTTTATTTCATTCTTTGTAATGTTAACTTAGATCACTTGGGTAAGGTTTTGGCTGCTAAAGCTCTCCATTGAAATGGTAACTTTTACTTGGTAATTAACACGTTATTTGTGGGTTGACACTCTGCACCATGTGAACATACCCTGTTCTCTAACAAACGTTCACTCACTGGATTTAATATTCATTAATGATGCTTGCCTGAATCTATAATTACATTGGCGGTGGTACAATAACTATTTTCTAATTCTGCCTCCTAGTCTTTTAAGCATAACCGTGACCTCATTAAAAACTGTCTCTGTCTGCCCCAAATCTGCTGAGCTGCTTTTTGTATCTAGTGGATTAGAATGAAATCTCCTTAATAGAAAAGACATAAGTGTTGATAGATGTCTGACAAACACCAGCAACACAGATGGAGTGTACCTACATTAACATGTTTATCTCCCTTCAAGTGAAAAGTAAAGAAAAACCCAGTTCCAAATATTAAAATCATTCCAAAAACTCAGGTGGCCCAATACCCTAAGGACTCAGAAATTGATTTGTTGCAAGAAAATGAAGAGTATTTGAGAAAATACTGGCCTCACGTTTTTTGTTGTTGTTGTTGTTTATTTTGTTTTGTTTGTTTTGTTTCTTTTGAGTAAGAAGAGAACGTTGCTTCCATGAAACATGAGCAAGTTCCTTTCTCATTTACTTGCTCTGGCGTGGACTCTGGACAGGGATACTTTAATGTGATGTTAATGTGCAGCCAAGGTGGAGAATCTTTAGGGGAAGAAGAAGTAACTCCAGGTTGAAAGATGGGTGGGATTCAGACATGTCGAGATTGAGGGCGGTCACTCCGCGTGAAGACAAGAGTATGAACAGAGGCTGACCTTGTGACAAAGATTGGCTGTTCTTTTTCCTCTCTGAAACTCTTTTTCTTGGTACATTCACCAGGAAGGTAGCTTGAAAGATGATGTAATAAATAAATAAAATTCACTCATTTGAAAGATTGAGGAATAAGCATTGCTGTGACTGTGTTATTCAGAGAAGGATAAGGCTCTGTTCTTGATGAAGTCCTGCAGCTTATCATTCGTCACACAGCAAGCCCTTTCACGTCAATCTTGGTAAGCCCATTCACAGAGGGGCGTTACACCCTTTGCTGGGTGGCAAGATATTAAGCAAAACATAGCTTATTGAAAATACGTTCTGACATAGCAGTGATATTGTAAAACAACAAAAAAGGCCAAGCTCAGTTTTCATGTTTGTGCTTTAGCCATAGGTTTGAAAAGTGGATCTCAAGCTTGTAAATACTGGTTACGAGGCACAAGAAACAGAATGTAAATATTTTGAAGGGATATTAATCAAGAGCTATGAGTCACAGATAGCAGATGAAAATCATAAAACCAACCGTGTCAAGGCTACAGCTGAGAGTTAGGTTTCAGTTTTGGTATCTGCTGAGAATGGCCAAATGGAAGATGAAAATGAGTAAATACTGACAATACAAACTATTGAATTTGTCTAGTGATAAATGTTTCTCGGGTTTTGTATATATTCCTAATGTGAAAATACATGTATTATGTGAAAAGCTGGAAAGAAGCCCTTTGAAAATGTTTTCTGTTCCTCTATTATATTTTCAGAAAAGCAAAAGATAAGCAGAATAGCAGACAGTATGGGATCCTAAAGCTAAAAATATTTCTGTCCACAAATTCCAAAATACAGAGGAAAAGTAATGTCAGCCAAATTTAAAACATAAGCGCTATTTTATCTTTGCCTTTGAAAACATTACCTGGAATAATTATCTTCATAAGAGAGTTACTTTGAGTGGACCTCCAACAGAATTACAAGATGGTGACTCAGTGTTACACCCCATTCCCTGGAATGTTCTTAGTGTCCCCAGATGGGTCTTGTCATGCAGGGACTCAGCAACCCATGTAGAAATAGATTTTTCTCACAATTTCCAAAGTAATGTGACATTCAAAAATAGAAATAAGAAAAAGAGAAGAAAAGAAATCAGAGTCGGTAAAGTGGAAAGAATAAATGGCTAAATTCTCATTGTGTCTCTGTCACCAACTAGCTATGACTTTGGGTAAATCTTCTCTCTTGATTTTACTTGCAAAGTGAGCATTAGGCTAATATTTTAGTCGTTCATAAACATTTAAAGAAATAGAGTCATTTTCCTCTTGGAACAAAATCTTATTTGGAATCATAAAATGTAAAACAGTTGAAAGTAAAGATGTAGGGGAGAAGTCCTTTCTCCCAGCCTCCCCCATACTTTTGGAGGCGTGACCACAGACACTGGGGGGTATTGACATTCAAGGGTGTGGTCTAGAAGCCTCGCACCTGGTTGGAGATGCAGAACCTAGTTAGTAATGGGCTACTTAGTTAGTAATGGGGAATCTCAAGCCCCAGCTGGACTTACTGAATCAGAGTCTACATTCTAATAGGTACCCCAGCAATATGTTTCATAGTGAAGTTTGAGAAGTCCAGCTCTAGAGATCCCTGAAACTCTTTGAAAACTAACTACTGTACTAATTAATGTTACTACAGGGATTAATGGTTCTTTTTTTGCCTTTTGATATACTGTACTGACTAGTTCTCAGCTGGGAGCCCAGTGGGCAGGAAGAGCAAGAAGTAGTGGAAGCCATACCATTTTTAGAGTCTTAGAATCAAGAATGCAAAGTAGTATTTTATTTCACAGAGAGTCCAGTGCTCTTCCTGTTCCACAACATCATTTCAAGGAGGGTCTATGTAATGCTCTCTGTATATGTTAATTTATCAGTCAAGGGCACAGCAGAAACTTAATGACACACTCAACCAAGATAGTTGACAAGCCTTCGTGAGAATTGTGGGCAGGGTTAAGAGAACCAATGAGAGACGGTGAAGTACCCAGGGACTTGCATCGACACTCCTAATTTTGATGGAGCAAGGAAAGGAAAAGTACCTTGAGGGAGAGCTTCAACTGTGAGAAGGGCCTTCTACAGGATGTCTTGCCTTAGGCGGAAGGATACAACCACTGCCAAACCCCACATCAGCATGGAGCAAACCAGAAGAATAAACAAACCACACTTTTTCTACTTTCTAATTCACCTGCTAGTGCCCAAACCCATCTGGAAACCAGAGTGCAACTGGAGATCCAGCTGATGAAGTCCAGGGAATTGTCTTCTTGGAGCACAGAGAGGTACAGAAAGTTAGAAAGTGATTCTGGGGGAGAGCACATTTAGAATAGCCAGAGCAGTAACGAAGATGGTTGGATTTGGCAATAGGACAACAGGTAACAAAGTAGAATTTTAATGGAAAGGCTTGTTTTGTTTGCATATGTATTTATACATAGATATGTGTGTGAATGAATGCATGTTATACATTGTATCACGTGTCTAACATGAAGATATATTAGATATCAAGAAGTCTTTTTTAAGAAAATGCGTAGTAGCAGAATGTATACTTTAAAGAAGTATTTTTATACTTTATTCTGCAGTGAAGAGTCAAAAAAACCCAGAATGATTATTAATTTTAATAAATTCACTTTGGTAGGTACTTTTAAAGATACTCAGGTACAAAACATGGGCCCCATCTTCAGGCTATGATATAGGTGAAAAGCAAAAAGATAAAATACATCTAGAATATACATATGGAATGGATCGATATATTCAGTTGCATTTGTTCAGCCAGTATTTACCAAGCACCTGCTGAATACCAAACAATATCTCTGTGACTAAAGTTTACAAAATAATGAGTTGAAAATGACATGGTCTGTATCCACATAGAATTTATAATCCCATTGAGAAGATAAGTAATAGTTATAGTTTGAGTGTGATGAAAGAGAAACATAGGGTTCTTTGGGACTTTATAACAGATACACCTAATTTAAATTGGAGACCCAAAATAAGCTATCTTGAGGTATTTGAGATCTGAAGTAGAGATAGAAAGTCAGGCAGCTAATGGAAGGTAGTGACCACGAAGGGCAGTTGAGGGGAGCAGTAGAGGTGAGGATAGGTATGTGTGTGGGTGCTGGAGGGAAGGCAGTGTAGGGCGCTCCAGCCAGAGCAGACCCTATGTTCAGAAGGCTAGAGATTATGCTATATTTAACAAACTAATGAGAATCTCTTATATATGGAGCAGAAAGCTAAGGAAGCATGGTACTGTCAAGCCATGTGAAGCTATTGAAATATCGTGATTAGTGAATCACCTGATCAAATGGGGAAATTATGAATGGAAAATATTGTACTTAGTATTGCCACTTCAACTAAAACTTGAATTTATTGCCTACTGAAGTTTCTCTGAAAAATAAGGATAAAAAGGCATGTGTCTCAAAACTTTCCCCAAGTTTTTATTTTTTTTTCCTTTAATGTAGGAAAATAGCTGAATTGTTCTGAACTTTCTGTCGTATTTTGCTGTATACCAACCTAATAACTTATTTTCTCAGGAAATTAATGACAGTGTTCCTTAATAGCAATCTTAGGAAGATAGAAGCATGTTTAATTGGTTATTGCTAAAAGTAGCATTAAAAAAGTATCATAGAATTGTTGACAATTAGCAAGTAAATTTCATGCCTGTGTGTGTGTGTGTGTGTGTGTGTGTGTGTGTGTGTGTGTGATGCTCGTTGAAAATTCCTAATTTTCTTTATCATTAATAGGACTTATCTTTGAGTTCCTTCACCAGCCACCTCAGGCACTTGATGCTTCTCCTATAACAATGCAATCATTTGCCTTCTGGAGAAGATAACTTATGACCAGTATGTTTTTCTCTGAATGCTAGCCAAGGGAAATTGATGTACAGAGTCTTTCTTGTGCTAGAACCATCTAAGCAGACATGATTATTTCATATACATATTTATCGTAAATATCTGCCGTGAGAGCACTGGTAGAAGTGTTGGAGATCCTGGCAGTCATCTTTTCCTCTGCCTTATTTTTCCAAGTGTTTCCTTATGTCACTAGAGTAGTCCTGCAGGATTCTAACACAGTAAAATACATAGTGCAATCAATAACACTTTAGTTCTTCCTTTACCAGTACTGCCATTCCTGGTGCATATGAGAGGTAATATATTATTTCTCAGACACATAAAACTATACATGGATGGACACTATTGAAGGAATGATTTCTTTGTTGGCATTGTCATCTTCTTCCCTCCCCCTCCTTCTCCTTCCCCTTCCCCTTCTCCTCCTTCCCCTTCCCCTTCTCCTCCTTCCCCTTCCCCTCCTTCTCCTTCCCCTTCCCCTCCTCCTCCTTCCCCTTCCCCTTCTCCTCCTTCCCCCTTCCCCTTCTCCTCCTTCCCCTTCCCCTTCTTCCCCTTCCCCTTCTCCTCCTCCCCTTCCCCTTCTCCTCCTTCCCCTTCCCCTTCTCCTCCTTCCCCCTTCCCTTCTCCTCCTTCCCCTTCCCCTTACCCCTTCTTCCCCTTCCCCTTCTTCCCCTTACCCTTCCCCTTCTCCTCCTTCCCTTCCCCTTCCTCCTCCTTCCCCTTCCCTTTCTCCTCCTTCCCCTTCTCCTCCTTCCCCTTCTCCTCCTTCCCCTCCCCCTCCTTCTCCCCCTCCTTCCCTCTTCTCCCCTTCCCCTTCCCCTTCTCCTCCTTCCCCTTCCCCTTCTCCTCCTTCCCCTTCCCCTTCCCCTTCTCCTCCTTCCCCTTCTCCTCCTTCCCCTTCCCCTTCTCCTCCTTCCCCTTCCCCTTCTCCTCCTTCCCCTTCCCCTTCTTCTCCTTCCCCTTCCCCTTCTTCTCCTTCTCCTTCTTCTCTTCTTTCTCCTCCTCCCTCACCTTTCTCCTCCTCCCTCACCTTTCTCCTCCTCCCCCACCTTTCTCCTCCTCTGCCCTCGTCACTGTCTTCCTCTGCTGCTGCTGCTGCTTCTCCTTCTCTTTCTCCTTCTTCACAATTCAGTGATTTTAACTTTATTTGCAAAACTATGACAAGCTAGCAAAATCTAGTTTTAGAATGTTCCCATCACCCCAAAAAGGCCGCTCACATTCACCAAAATCAATTCCCAATCCCACCCCAGCTCCTGGAAACCATGAATCTACTTTTCAGCACTACAGCTCTGTCTAATCTGGATAGTTCATGTAAAGGGATTTATACAATATATGGCCTTTTGTGCCTTGTTTCATTAGTCAGCTTAGTGTTTTTGAGGTTCCATTTTGTGGTGAGTACTAATGCTTCATTCCTTCTTACAGCTGAATAATATTCCACTGTATGGCTAGACCTTATTTTGTTTATCGATTCTCCAATTGGTGGACATTTGTGTTGCTTCCACTTTTTGACTATGTTTAATAATGCTGTGAACATTTGTGTACAGGTTTTTGTGTAGACATATGTGTTCATTTCTCTTGGGTATATGCCTAGAAGTAGAACTTCTGGGTTGTAAGTAACTGTACTTAACCATTTGGAAAACTGCCGAGTGGTTTTCCATGGTGGCTGCACCATCTCACATTCCCACTAGCAGCGTATGATGGTTTCAATTTCTCCACAGAAGGAATGATTTCTCAACCAGCTTACAGTGTCCTATTTTTCAAGCCTTATGGATTCAACGGCTCATTTTAAGTTATTTTAACAAAGATGTTTTTCACATCAGGAAGAGGACTGGAAAATTTTTATGTAATAGGTTCAGATCTTGCCAAATGTAGGATTTCTCTAATACATAGTTTATAATAGGTTAGACCATTTGTTCATGTTCTCTGTTTGCTTATAAAGATGGAATCTTGTTGGTCCATTAGTTATTTGTTAAATATAAATGCGAATATATAATTATAAATGTACATCTATATCATTTACAGGTGATGGATTCCTCTCAGTTTGTTCCTGAAAACTTAATTATTTCAGAGATGTTTTCCCTTTTTATTTCATTTCATTTCATTAATTTCACAAATATTGAAGCCCTACTCTATGAAAATTCCTATGCTCGTCTCTATCTTCAAAGTTTATTCTTAAACAGATCTTATTTTCAATGAGCTTTGAGTCTAGTAGTGAGATGTGAAGAGAAATTGTAAGAGCAAACGTGTTAAGTCCCCAAAGAGTGCCTCGTGCAAAGCCATTCTTCTTCTGAGGTAAGGAAGGTTATTTCTCCCTGAGAAGGCAGCGTTGGAGGTCAGGAACAATTTCATAATAGAGGTGACATTTGGAAAGAATCTCTCAGAAAGGATAGGACTGAGCCATGGGAGAATTGGAGAAAAGCACATTTCTATCTGTGAAAAGTATTAGCATAGAACATGTGCTTAGGGCAGAGGGGCTTGGTTTTGGCAGGAGCACAGTGTAAGGAAGCAAAGTGTGCAGTCAGACTGAGTCTTGAGAAGGCTTGGAATGGTGTCTAGGTTGTGTATTCTGTAACAGGCAAATGACCAAAAACTTACTATTCAACAGAAATAACAGGTACATTTCTTAGAAACTGATAATCCTCTGGGGATTATTTATTTATGTACTATTTATTTTACAACAAAGAAAGAATTACGGAGCGGCAGTGGCTAAATTTATATGCACTGACTTTTCACTGTTTTACTCATTGATAGTAATTTACCTTTTTTTCCTTCTGTATGCTTTATAAAACTTTTTCAATTACATCATTGTTTCTGAAGCTTATGCAGAAAAAAATAATCTGGGATGCTTGTAAAAAAAAGTAGCATACTACAATTTCTATAAATATTTCAAGTCCTACTTCATAGACAGAGTATTGTGTTAGATTTACCTCCTTTTTGTTCACCATCTGTTTTTCCATCGTAGCCCATCCTTCTGGATTTGTTTTCCATTTTCTTCTTTCTCCAATAATAACATTTTTGTGTGTGTTTTAGTTTATGTTGCTAAACTCTGTTGGCTTGTGTTTTTCTCTTTAGCATTTTTAAAAGGTAGCTTTTTCTGGGTGTACCATTGCAGGATGACAGGCATTATTTCTCAGCCCATTTAAAATATTACTTTATTGACTCTGGCTCTTATTATGGCTGTCTGCTGTCAGTCTGTCATCTGCAGGTGATCGTTTCTCTCTGTCTCTTCTCATAGTCTTTGTCAAAGCTGAGTACCCTGCAGGCTCATTAGAAGCGTCTAGTCCTGGACTTCCTTATATTTATTTTTCTCGGTGGATACTGTGCTTGGCGGGGTGGATTGATATTTTCCATTCGTTCAGGAAGATTCACAAGCTTTAGAGCTTCAAATATTAACCTTTCCTTCATTTTCCCTGTTCTTTCCCTCAGGTGCTCTGGTTAGAGTTAGGCTACATGTTTTCATTTTTTTTTCCTACATATCACTTGATTTGTCTTCCATATTTCCCATATTTTTATCTCTCTGTGTGACATTTCACAGTATTTTCAGATCTGCATTCTGATTGTAGTTATCAAGTTTTTTTTTGGTTGGTGGCATTAATATACTTCAACTCATCTGTCTTTTGATTTTGATTAAATTTCAACCCTCATATTTTTCATTTATAAATTTCTATTTCTATCCCCCCCCTCCTGCTTTTTAAACCTTTCTAGGCAGTCTTGGTCACTTCTCACTGTTTGCATGTTTGTGATGCTATCGTTTATTCCCATAAACATTCCATATCTGTCCTGTCACACTCAGTCTGAGACCTCAGTATCTGATGTCCTTGGTGGTCTAAAGCTATGTTTTGTTTCTTCAGAGTCTCATTTCTAGTGGTTAGTTTCCCTGTACGTTTTGGGATTGTTGCCTGTTGTCTTCTGTTTGACATTATTTTATCCTGAGGAAAATCTGGGAGCCGAAATGCATTGTGTGTTCCATATGAGAGAAGGTTCGTGTGTTTCCATGGGGACTGTGGGGGCATTGCAGACCTGGGACCACTTGAACCCCTTTGAGGGTCTCTGGTAGAAGCCAAATATCTCAGGTTTAGCTCTGCGTTCCTGCTGCTAATGGAAGACGAAGTCTCCAGTCTTGGTGCTTATTTCGGCGCTTACCTTCAAGCTACAGTATTTTTAAGTTTGCACATGTGGCTCTTGGTTAAGATTTTAGCTCAAGATGCTGATTTTATTTTTGCGTAGGCCCCTTGGAGCTTTTCTTCACCTATGTAAAGCTCAGCAATGCTATAGAAACTATGTCATGTACAGGATCTCCTTTTTTTTCTCCTCGAGGTTCTCTTTTAGAGTCTCCAAATTGGCCTGCTGCTGGCAGCCGAATGATGATAGGTTGTTGTAGCACAGTAGCAATATGGGAACTACCAAAATAGTTTGATCAGTATAAATAAGACAAGCAGGAATATTTTAGAACAAATAGACACTAATTTGGCATTTGATTTGTTCCGTGTAGTTGTCTATACCAATTTTTGCTTGCATGTGTTTTTTGAAGAAAACCCAAAATATTATATTCATGAAATATTTGAAGTGTTCCTGTTGAATAGAAGTCACCGAGCCTCTAGGAGACTACTGGTGTATAGCTCTTCTTAAACTGTCTTTTATCTGGGGCACCTGGGTGGCTCAGTCACTTGACTGTCCAACTCTTGATTTTGGCTCAGGTCATGGTCTTGGGTTATGGGATCAAGCCCTGTGTTGAGTTCTGTGCTGAGCATGGAGCCTGCTTAAGATTCTCTCCCTCTCTCTCTCTCTCTCTCTCTTTCTTCCCTCTCTCCTGCTTGTGTGTTTTCTCTCTCTTTAAAATAAAATAAATAAGTAAAATATCTATTTTCTTTAATATGCTTTATAGTCTTCAAAGGAAAGAGAAAGAGAGAATTGATCCGTTAAGAACTCAGAGACCTATGAAGTAAAGGCCAAAGGTGACATTTGCCCATTCTTGCATTAGTTAATGAAATCTTTACCCATTTAAGTATGGTTACTTTCATATAAATTTACTTAATATATTTTTTAAATATTTGTAGAATGGCCATTATAGAATGTACTTTTACATATGATAGAAAACTTAGCAAGGAACAATTAGAAATTTCTATACTTACAGATCTTGTGTTCTATTATAAAGACAGACATAAACAAAGAAGAGTAGTAAAATATCATGGTAGGACGGTAAGTGCTAGTGAGAACAATAAACATTACAAGAGGAATAAAATGTGGTGTTAAAGTAACAGATGGGCGGGTGGATTTACTGGTTCTAAGCACTTTACAAATGAGCCTTAGAATCTGGTCTGAATATGTCAGAGCTGGAACACCTCCATGGCCAGGTGAACAGACTGTTTAGGGAGTTGGTGTTATGGGTTTAATCGCATCCTCTGAAAAAAGTGTGTGAGAGACCTAGCCCCTAGTACCTCAGAATGTGACCATATTTGGAGATAGAGTCTTTACAACAGTAATTAAGTTAAAATGTAGTCATTAGAGTGGTCCTAATCCAGTATGACTGATGTCCTTATTCAAAGGGGAAAATTTGGATACAGAAATGGCATACACACAAGGAAGGGAGTACCGTGTGAAGATTAGGGTCTTGCTACTACAAGCCGAAGCACTACAAGAAGCTAGGAGAGAGGCATTTAGGGTAGAAGAGCCTTGATCTTGGACTTTTAGCTTCCAGAACTCTCAATTTCTGTTGTTTAAGCCACTCAAATTTGTGGTTCTTTGTTGCAGTAGCCATAACAAACCAATGCAATCAATAATTCATTGTAATTAAAAACAGTGTAGGACAATAGGAGATGAGAAATAAAAAGATTCTAAAACTCCTGATGGCCTATTATGAACCAGATGGTTTTTATTTAATGAATATATAATGCCTATTATATATGAGGGACTAGTCTATGTATTTTGTAAATATTAGCCAATATGTATCTTGATAGCAATCCTGCTATAGAGTTTCATCCATTATTGCCATTTAAAAAATTTTTTAGTGTTTGTTTATTTTTGAGAGAGAGAGGAGAGAGAGAGAGGGAAAGAGAGAGAGCCCATGAGTGGAGGAAGGGCAGAGAGAGAGGGAGACACAGAATCTGAAGCAGGCTCCAGGCTCTGAGCTGTCAGCACAGAGCCTGAAAAGGGGCTCTAATCCACAGACTAGGAGATCATGACATGAGATGAAGTTGGACCCTTAACCAACTGAGCCACCCAGATGAGCCCATTATTGCCATTTAAAAGATGGGGACTCCTATTTTGATAATGCCTTCTACTTCCCAAGAGAAGGAAAACATATAAACCAACAACATAATAGGACAGTACAGAGATTCTTGGACCTTGTAGAGTAGATTTTCCTGAGGATTTCCTACAATATATGTAAACACGCAGTTTTTGCAAAGTCCTCTTTTTGCTGATAGTGGAAGATGCAAGGAAAAGGTGTGACCAGGATGAGGACACTCATATTCTAGTCCCACCTGTGTGTTCCTTACTCTTGGAACCTTGGAAACACCATTTAGCTTTTTTCAATCTCTATTCTTATACTTGTTCTTACACTAACTGGATAACTGTGAAAGTAGCTCAGAGGATAAATTTAATTTTAAATTTAAATTTAAAAAAAGAAATAAAGTCTCCAATCCATTGTTTCCCTTGGACATTTTTATTTTTAGAGGAAATATATCCTCAATATCTCCCAAACAATGTATTAATTTACACACTCTTTAGATCTAAGAAATCATTTCAATTATTTACAGTATACTTGAAAAGCTTTGATATCATCTCACTGGAATGACAGATATACATGTAATCTAGTTTCAAAGAGATGGTTGATAGCAAGTTATGCTTCATGTCGGGTAAGCATAAAACTAATCATACATTAGTCCTTTACACAAAGCTTTAGATTCAGAATTATAGATTGAACTAGGTATTAGTATGAAGAGTCTCAGAACTCTTCTAATAATTCACTGATGGCATGGAACCTTAAAGTCAGAGTGATATTAACTAGAATGAGAGTGAATATAATCAGATTAGATGGGAAACACCATGATGGAGTCTTTCCTCCAAGGTCTTAGCATGGAGGTGGTATAATTCTAGACCACTTGTCAAGTGTGTGATGGATATGGGAGAAAGTGATCTTTTGCCAAGACCTGGTGCATTAACCAAGGTAAATAATGCTGGTTGCTGTGACAAACCGTCTTCAAATCTTGCTCCCTTGATATAGTGAAGATTGATTTCTTGTTCCTCTGATAGGTCTGGGAGCAAGTTAGGTATCTGTGCAGCTGGATTTCAGGAGACACTTTCAAATCCAGGTTCCTTCTTAGGCCAACACCTGGACATGTGTCCTCCATGGTTGCAGAAGAGAGGGTAGAGAGAGGACTGGAGAATCACATAGCTTAGGCATACTTTCTGGTGGTCATGACTCAGTTGTATAGCCTTGACCTGGCTAGACCCTCTGGTCAATTCCCTTTTGCTTTCTGCTGTGATCAGTCTGGACCTTCCTGAGTGCCCTCAACATCCTATGTTCTCTTTTCTCTCTGGGCCTTTGAACTTGCTTTCACTCACCTTGGAACACTTCCCTTGCCGTGTGCTAACAACTCCTGTACTTGCACTGTCAGAAACAGTCTCCAAGGCACGTTTCTTCCAATGAATGCTATGATCTTGACAATGAATTCTTATACATTGTTCATGTTCCTGGGGATGTTTACAAAGACAAAGACTGATGATGTGTGTGAGAAATTTTGCCAATGCAAAGTCACCCTTCATTGTGATATTTTAATTATGGGAGCATTTTGTATGATTTGTAAGACATTCTTTTTAATTGATGGGACATAACTCACTTAAGTAGAAATCTATTACAGACATTTGTTGACTGCCTTTTTTTTTTTTACTGTTACTGAAAATGCTACAGTGAATAAAG
The DNA here is from genome assembly GCA_030068075.1 of Paguma larvata. Classification (NCBI taxonomy): domain Eukaryota; kingdom Metazoa; phylum Chordata; class Mammalia; order Carnivora; family Viverridae; genus Paguma; species Paguma larvata. Next base: position 740,457 of record CM057831.1, on the reverse strand, counting down.
AGATGCATTTTTTTAAGTTATATTTACTTATTTTTGCTAGAGGGTGAGAGCACAAGCATGAGAAGGAGGTGGAGAGGGGGAGAGGATCCCAAGCAGGTTCTGCTCTGAGAGCACAACCTCGTAAACCGTGATATGATCTCAGCCAAAATCAAGAGTTTGACGCTCAACTGACTGAGCCGCCCAGGCACCCCAAAGGGCTGTATGATTTAACTCCTATCCCATGCCTATTCAATATAGCTTCATAAAATGCATTATGATCATAATTTATTCCACAAAATCGCATTATCATTTCTTATTCGTAGTGTGTCTGTAGCAGAGGCCGAATCTTCATTATCATTGTCATGATGCTTAATAACAAGAGTAACGATAATATAATAATAATTACTGACTGCGTGCATATGTGGGTACTAGGCTAGGCTTTTTATGTATATTACCTCATTTAAATGTCATTCTAATGCTGTTTCCTTAGAATCCTTATTATTCCAGTCTTACAGATGAGGTCGCTATGGCCCTGAGGGGCCATGTGATCTGTCTATGGTTACTCAGCCAGCCAGTGGTACAACTAGACTCTAAACTCGTATCATTTATAGTTTCAAAGCTATCACTCCTTTCCTCTATCCCTCCACACTGTGTATGGAATGTACATTGGTCAGGGCAGCCTGGCTTTTTTCTGCCTCTGTCAGGGATCCAGCTCAGCGTTTCACTTGTTTGCTTATTTGTTTCCTTTGTTTTGATTTGGTTGTTCCATTTTGTGTGCGTGTATGGAGAGTGTCCTTAGGAACCTCTACTACCTCTTAAGAGAACACCGCTGCTTCAGCAGTATGTTTGCTCTGCAGTTGAAGGGTCCCTGAGCCCTCCATAAACTGTCCATTCTTTCCTCTTCCTTTTGTTTTTAGGATATATATATTTCCTCTGTTAGAATATAAGCTTCTGGAAGGCGGAGATTGTTACCGTCTCAAACTCAGTTTTATCTTTAGTACTGAGTAAAGTTCCCACACATAATATCTCACACCTTTTATGTGACATTGTTAAAAGCAGAAACATCTCTGTGACCGCAGTACTAATTCATTTCTTACCTACAAACATTGGAGCCAGAAATTTTCCTCGGCACCATGCCATCTGATATCTTAGCTAGTAGCCATGTGTGGTTGTGTGCATTTTAGTTGAAATTAATGAAAATCAAGTAAAACTTAAAATTTAGTTCTTTGGTTATGCTATTTTCATCATTATGGAAAGATATTTTGGATAACAATCCTCTGTATAAAAGTTTGAATCTTCTATATAAAAGCTAGATTCTGCAGCTGTCCATATTTGTGTAGCCATGGTACATGCCCTAGACTGAACAAATGCCCTCTAATCCCATTAGAAAATTCCTTCTGCGTGCCAGTGTCCTTAATTCTGCTTTTCCAATGGCCGGGACTCTTAGTACGTAACATTAGGTTTTGCCAACCTGAGTCTAAGCACAAATCCTAGTTATTTCTTTTAAATGTTTAATGCAATTGAGTCAAAAAATGTTTTATTACTAAAAATAAATAGCGACTGTTAATCTTCCATCCAATCCCAAATTCACAGAAATGAAATGAAGAGGTATGAGAAAGCAAATATTTTAGCATAAATGCACACATGCCCACACACACGGCACACGTGTAAGTAACATAGAATTGAGTCATTGGAAATTAGAGTTTTTGTTTTGTTTTGAGGCCTTATCAGAACATTCTCATGATAAACTGGCTGGGTCAAAATGGCCAATATTTTTTATCATCCAAATTCTTATTTTGTACTCTTGTTACTATGAGGAAGCTTCTTCCTTCATCCATGTATAACAAGGGGTTAGTGCTTTGTGCAGGATTATTTTTTATAATATTTCCTTGAATAGAATGCAGTATTTCCTTTCTTTGTAGAATATTTTAGTGGTGGTTTCAAAACTATACTATAGAAATGTAACCAAAATCTCCCATGGGACATATGAGTGTCAATGTGGGGTCAGAGGTGCTGGCTGACTGTGGGTGGCAAAGCAAGGCAGACTTACAGGGCTGTTCCTTAAATGTGTGTGACTTGCTGCTGGTGTGAATGTGATGAAAAATACAATCGTTTGTGCTCTTTGGGGCAAAAGGGGCGTCTCTGGCATGCAAGGTATTAAACACCGCATATCAATTTAATATTCCCCCCATTGTGTGAAACTGTTCAATAAAAAATGAATAAAGAATCTAAAAGCAAACCATAAGGATTTCACATTTGGAAAAATTTGCGCAGCAGAGTATCAAAACATTTACTGAAACCCTTCTTTCAACTATGAAGTATAAACCCATTTCCTTTAAATATTATATGAATCCTGCTGTGGTTTAACAAGAAAAGTGGCATCTAATCATGGAACGCTAAATGACTTTATTATCTGGCTTACCGGCTTATCTATCAAGACAGAATCCAAATCCATTTTTAGAATGAAGTTTTGAAATTTGAAGAATAGCAATGAGGTAAATACAAGTACGCAGAAGGGGAGGGAAGCAAGCATTTCTATGCTAAGCATTCTCTTTTAAGGTGAAATGTCTGGCGGTTATGTTTTTTTTGGGGGGGCGTGGAAGTTTGCTGATCTCATCAGTAAACAGTATGAATTTTTTTGTATCTCATTTCAACAAAGGCAACATTTCAGTGTACGGAATAAGTATCATAATTAGCCTTAGATGTTATTATTCCCCCAGATATATCCACTTTGCTATTGAATTTACTGTTTAATTCATTAAAAATGCAAGGGGGTTCTGCTTAAATTCCTGCATATTTAAAGTGTGTAACATAGTAGCGATAGGTCGTAGATATTAAGTAAACATTTGTAAAATAGATGAATAAAGAAGAATGCTTTTAATTTCTTTTAAAGTATATTAGTGTACTTCACTTAAGAATTTTCATATTTTGTCTTTAAATAAGAGTATTTAATGAAGGATTCTTGTCAGAAAATCAAAACAAATTTTACAGTTTTTAAAAATTGTAGCTATTGTAAATACAGAAAGTAGGTTGAAATTTTAAAAAATGAAAAGTCCTCTGGGAGAAGACTGGTTTTATTTCAAAACACTTTATTTTTTTGGATAATTATAGTCTAAGAATCAAAACACAAACAAGTGAATGATAAAAATAAGCAAACCAGGAAAGCAAAAGCTCTATTTTATTAAATGAGCATTTTTTCACTTAGCAGAATTCCTTACACATTAATCCAAAAATGTGCTTATGTAAGAATACTGTTTATATTTACTAGACAGTATTCCTCTTTAGGTTTTTTTTTTAATATTTATTTATTTTTGAGAGACACAGAGACACAGAGCATGAGCGGGGGAGGGGCAGAGAGAGAGAGAGAGACGAATCTGAAGCAGGCTCTTGGCTGTGAGCTCTCAGAACAGAGCCCCATGTGGGGTTTGAACCCATGAACTGTGAGATCATGACCTGAGCCAAAGTTGGATGCTTAACTCACTAAGCCACCCAGGCACCCCAAAGATTGTACAAATTTAGGTTTTATCATTCATCATTGAAATATATCTGGGCTGTTTCCAGTTTTGGCTGTTATGAATACATCTCATGGTGATTGATTTCTAGTTTTATTCCATTTAGAACATATTACATACAATTCCAAGTCAAAACATTTGTCGTGTTGGGTTTTTTTATTTGGCCCAGGATCACGGCAGCACCGCACCAGAAGTGTGGATAGGCACACAGAATCTCCAGAGGGGCTGGAGGAGAATTTGTTCTCTGACTCATCTGGCTTCTGGTGGCTACTGGTGCGCCTTTGTGTCTCTAGACTTATAGTTACATTACTCCATTGTGTCTCTGCACATCATTGTGTGTACGCATGCACGCACGCATGTTCACGCATAATCTCCCTCTGCTTCTCCCTTATGAGCACGCTCGGGATGAGAGCAGATGGTGTTATAACTTTTGTTTCAATCATTACATCTAATTTAGGGAACTCAGGAGAAAGACACTCTGTGGCAAATACCCATATTCCTAGTTTTTCTGTTTGCCCCCCCCCACCCTTCTTGATACTCTAAAATTCCTTCTCTTACTATCTTCCTTTTTGAAAATTTTTCTTGGCCATTCTTTAGGGGTAGGTCCATTAGGACACAGACTTAGTTTTTCTTTGGCTGCAGATGTCTTTACTTTCCCTTCTTTCTTCAAGAATAGTTTCCCCAGGTAGGGAATTCATTGGGCACGTCTTTTCTTTCAATACTTAAAAAACTGTGCTACTTTCTTCTGGTCCCCATCATTTCAGATGAAAAATCCAACTTTTGTGCAAGTTAGTGTTGCCTGTGAGTAACGCATCCTTTCATTAGGGATACTTTCAAGGTCTTTTCTTTGAACATAGTTTTTAGAGGTTTAATTAAGGCGTATCTTACAGTGAGTTTCTTTGCGTTCATCCTGTTTGAGGTTCACATAGCTTGTCGAACCTGTGGATTTATTTTGTTCATCAAATTTTAGACATCTTCAGCCATTATTTTTCCACCTGTGTTTTCAATCCTCTTCTTTCTCCTTTCCTCGTGATAGAAAGGTCAGATGTTGTTGTTATTGTTGTTGTTCTGCATGTCCTTATGGCTCTGTTTATTTTATTTTACTTTCTAGTCTATTTTTTCTCTCTGTTAGGATTGAGTAAATTTTCTTGAACTATTCTCACATTCACTGATTCTATCCTGTGTCACTTTTTGAGCCCGCCCAGGAAATTTTCCATTTTTTGGTGCATTTTTCAGCTCTATAATCAACATTTGGTTATTTTTATATCCTCTGTTGCCTTACTAAGATTTTCAAATTTTTTGTTCCCTTCAGAGGAATTTATAATTGCTTGTTGAAACATTTTACGATGGGTTCTTTAAAATTCTTGACAGATAACTCTAATATCTGATTCATTTCAGTGCTGGCACGAATTGATGACCTTTTCTCATTCAAGATCTGATTTTCCTGTTTGTCATTATGATGCTTGGTTTCCTATTAGGCCCTGGATAGTTTGGCTATTATGTTAGAAGACACCAGACTATTTGAGTTTTTTTTTTTTTATTTTAACAAGCAGTCACTCTGTTTAGGTTTGGTGTGCAGGTCCTGGCCTACTTTTGCAGATAGTAGTTGCAATGATGGTATAATTTTCAGAGCTCACATGGTGCTATTTTCATCTATTGAATTTATTTTATGCTTTCAGAGTTCCCACTGGCCCTTGTTAATGCTGCTTGAGGGAAAAACACAAACTCCCAGAGGCGAGGTGTCCTGGTGTCTTTATGCAAAAGAGGTTTTTTTTTTGCATTCATACGGGAAATGAATACTTCCTGACTGGGCCCTTGTGGCAAGATGCCTCTTGCAGGTGCTCCAGCCAGGCAGTGCCTCAGGAAGGGGCATGAGAGAGGGAGAATCTCCATGCTCGTAAAGATAACGAAGTTTCTCAGGCTGGCCATTTGTCTCCTACTTTTGTTTTTTCCTTCTGGATCTATTTCTTCCAAGTGAACGTTACACTGTGAGAACAAAGACCCCTGTGGACACCAGGGACATATCATTTTGTCTGTGCATTCATAAGCTATATCCTAAAGATCTGAAACATCTGAAATCACATATAGGAGTGATGTTTTACTGCCCTGATTTCAGTGGATGCATGCAGCTTGCTCTCATCTATATCAAGGGCAACAACTTCTATCTTTTCTCATGTCTATCGTGACTGTCTCATCAAGGTGATTTTGCCATCACATAGGTTTACATGTAGAATTATTATTGTCCCTTCTGGCCCCGCCCAACAACCTTACCTATCATGCTGCTTCAGTGGCTAAGAGCATGTCCTCTGGAGTCTACCCAACTTGGGTTTAAATGCTGACTCTGCTGTTTATTAGCCTGTGCCTTCTTAGAAAGTCTCTCACCTTCCTAAATCTGTAAAAAAAATGAGGACAATAGTAGGGTAAGGTAAAATTTGATAACGACATGTAGAGTAAGTACTCAACACAGTACCTAGCTGATGGCAAACACTCAGCAGGTGTTTTTAGTTACCTACAGTCTCATCCCGATGAACATCATTGCCATTTCATATCTATTTTAGAGATAAACCAGAGCTTCGAAAGTATAAATAACTTCAGTTTGCCCACTTAAATGTCAAGAGAACTGGAATTCAAATCCAGTTCCAAACCTTCTTTCCTAACCATACTGTAAGCCTGCTACCAATGATAATCTCAAGAGACTTGAGTCTCCATGGGAGCATGGGTTAGTCATGTTCAGGAGATGCAGAAGTACAACAATGTGTAGCATACAGTTACATGAGCTACTCAGTTTTCAATTAATTATTGATGAGACTGGTAAATATTATTATACAGATATCTGTGCATTAAAATAAAAATGGCACAGGTAGGTTCAACAGGATCTGACTACCAAGACTTCTAAAAGGATGACTTTTAACCATTTTGCCCTGTCAAATACTCCTTTTTATTATGCTTGCCAATTTCTGAAATGTGATACACTTAAAAACTATTTTTCTTATGCCTCATTCTCTTTCGTTTATACTTCAGTATAATTTCAGGGAGCACCTGGGTGGCTCAGTCGGTTAAGCGTCTGACTTTGGCTCAGATCATGATCTCGTGGTTCATGAGTTCGAGCACCACACTGGGCTCTGTGCTGTCAGCTCGAAGCCTGCAGCTGCTTCGAATTCTGTGTCTCCCTCTCTCTCTGCCCCTCCCCTGCTCACGCTCTTTCTCTCTTTCGAAACTAAATAAATATTAAAAAAAAAAACATTAGAATAATTTGAGATTCAGTAAAAACTTAGATGTTTGCATTTTGTGCAGTTTTCCACAGATCTGCTTCTTCTGCATAAGAATGTATAGTTTCTATAATAGTTTTGCACATTTCTACATGAACGCATGAGGATCATGGTGACTTTCTGAGTTTATAATTATAACTACACAAAAACAATTCAGGGAGAATAATTTATGTTATTTACCAGTTAAAGTAAAGATACGTTTATGATAGAGACACAAATGCTCCCAGTTGCATTTGTCCATTTATTAACTAAGGGAAAAATTCACTGATAAAAAATACAAAACAAAAGAAAGTTATTTATTGTATTTGTTGAGGCTTCTTTTATGAGTTGTTATTCTGCAGCATAGAAGGGAAGCAGTTACTTTTTCTTCTCTCAGTATCTGCTGATTCAGACATTTCAAAAAATCAAGCTAATGGCCACATGTAGACCAAGAACATATATATGTTTTATATTTTTGCGATAGGAACCTAACATATTTGATTCAGCCTCTTTGCGAGTTAAACAAAATCACTATTATTTATTACATATAAAAAATAATACATAATGTTATTTGTGCATATACACAAACACTGATTCTGCATTTAAAATAAAGAGAGATTGGGACGGGCACTGGGTGTTCTATGTAAGCGATGAACCGCAGGAATCTACCTCCAAAACCAAGAGCACACTTTGCACACCGTATGTCGGTCAATTTGACAATAAATTGTATTTAAAAAAGAAAATAAAATAAAGAGATGGGGGCAAAGAAGAAAACCTGTCCATCTATGACAGGTAACGTGGCAGTCGATGCCTTGGAAGAAAAGAGAAAGAGAAAGAGAAAGAAAGATTCATTGAGGGAACCAAGGCGGGTGTAGTACAAATGAGACAGGAGACCAAGGGAAGAGATGATGTGGAGAGTAGAAGCCCAAAGAACAAAGGGGAAAAGAAGAAGAAATCAAGATGTTGAAGAAAAAGAAAATAATTAGAAAGATATGTGAGGAGAGAGAGAGAGCAGTAGAAGTCCAAATCTGTGAACATCAGAGGTTTGCTTTTACCTTAAATCTTAAGAATAAATTTAACATACTAATTTTTAAACTATCATGATGTATATTTTGTGTATCTTCCTTATTACACCTTTTTCATCCCAACGGAGGAGAAGTATATATCATTAACAACACTCCTCCCCCAGAAAACATACTAAGCAGGTATAAAACGACCTGGAAATACTTTTCAGAACAATTATTTTCTTGGTACTCAAACCATAGTCTGCAGTCTTTCGAGAGCCTACCTTACATGGGCGAACTAGAAGTATCTTGTTCATTGTGTGGGGGAACTGGAAGTGTCTTGTTCATTCTGTGGGGGAACTAGAAGTGTCTTGTTCATTATACTCCAGCCCCCTCCACCATACTGTGACAACTTTGAGAAGGGAGATCTTCTTTGACCCTTTTATGCTTATCCCCCGGAGCGGTTTGAGTAAATAGAAAACAATAAATATTTCAGTGAGTAAATGAGAGTATTATGTATAAAAGGATGAAATAGTGAGCACTAGCAGAAACTTTACACAAGATAAAGCACACATTTCGTTTCATAAAACGGCATCAAGCGAGGACTCCATTGTCTCTCCTTCCTCATACTAGATCTTGATGAGTGCCGCAGGGGGAATAAAGTAAGACATAGCCGCAGGCCTGCCGCATGTTTTTTCTACGCCTCTAGTTTCATCCACCAGCTTAACTACTTCATGCTATGAAGAGTAAAGGAAACTACATTTATTGAGCACATTCCATGGGGCCGTGGAAGGTGACACAGATTACACGGACGTGTGATCTCAGTTGGCCAACTCGTATGCTATTCTTTCTAGGTCATTATAGCCACTTTCCTCTCCAGTGTGATCAGATACCTTATTCTGACCCAAATAACTATATTCGCATTGCCACCTCCTACATCTCCTGCCTTTCCTGCCACTGCTCCTGGCCTTGCAGTGTTCTGTGGGGCACCGAGCTGAGAGAGCACAAACCTGCACTCACTGATGGGAAACATCAAACCTCTGTTCCCCACCTTCTCCAGTCCAAGAGCACAGGAAGGAGGAATGGATTTAAAGTGCCGTGCCTTTAGATTCTTTATCTTGTTGGATGCGTTCCTTCAGTGCTGTTCTGATTTGCGGGGCTTATTTTTAGGCTGTATTGAACATGCTAGTTGAGCCATAGTTTCTTCCTGGTAATACCTGACTTAATCATATTTTTGTTCGAATTTTTGTTTTTTAAGAAATGTTTATTCATTTTGAGAGAGAGTGTGTGTGTGCACCTGAGCAGGTAAGGGCAGAGAGAGAGAGAGGGGGAGAGAGAGAGAGAGAGAAAATGAGAGAATGAGAGAGAATCCAGGCAGGCTCCATGCTGTCAGTTCAGAGCCCTACGTTGGGCTTGATCTCATGTGTGACCTGAGCTAAAATTAAGAGTCATAGGCTGAGCCACCCAGGTGCCCCTGAACTTTTATTTTTAAGATCCAGTGGCTTCTTCCCTAATCCAGTCAGTGCAAGACTACACTACATATTCGGAGGTCTAAAAACTGAAAAACGACTTACATAAGACTAAACAATTATTTTGATTTATTTTAATCGTCAGGACTTTTTTTTCCGAGTCTTATTTTAATGACAGTTGAATGTTGTTATTTTGACAGATGGATTTATCCTAATTTTTTTATTAAGCAGGTTGAAAGGTTTTGAACTGACTCATGAGCCAGTTTCATGATGTGCCTGAGTGTAATTTCATTTTGAACAAAAAAATGTTTTCCTGCTTCATTTCTCATTGATCTCACTCTTCATCTCACCGTTGTCTTTGGAGAGTGGCAGAGTGGGAGATAATAACAAAGGTTTCTGTTCAGAACCATGAATTTTTACACTGGCTGCAAACCATATTCAAATATGCTTCTATGAATGCAGAAATTTGGCATAGCACCTAGTACGTTTCACGTTCCTCCTCTTCATCAGCATAATGAATACAGTTTTTTGTGAACCTACTTGCGTGAAGAGCACTGATGAAAATTGCGTGTTCATTTTGCAGGTGATGGAAGTCAAGGGACAGATGATCCATGTCCCAGAATCAAATTCCATCTTATTCTTGGGCTCTCCGTGTGTGGACAAGTTGGATGAACTCATGGGCCGAGGGCTCCATCTCTCAGACATCCCTATCCATGATGCCACCCGCGATGTCATTCTGGTTGGCGAGCAGGCCAAGGCCCAAGATGGCTTGAAGAAGAGGATGGATAAACTAAAGGCGACCTTGGAAAGAACTCACCAGGCCCTGGAAGAAGAGAAAAAGAAAACAGTGGATCTTCTGTATTCGATTTTCCCCGGTGATGTAGCTCAGCAGCTGTGGCAAGGACAGCAGGTGCAGGCCCGGAAGTTCGATGATGTCACTATGCTCTTTTCAGACATTGTTGGCTTCACAGCCATCTGTGCCCAGTGCACCCCCATGCAGGTGATCAGCATGCTGAATGAACTGTACACCAGATTTGACCACCAGTGTGGATTTTTGGATATCTATAAGGTAATGGGGCTTAATTGCTTATACACAAATACTTTTTAATAGATTAAATTTCGTGGGTACAATTTTCTTTTGCTACTTAAACTTGATAGTAAATGATGGAAATCTCTTTAATTTAGAATGTTTAGACCAGATACAGGTATATCTGTTTAACAAGTGAACTTCCATTATGAGTCAATTCATAGTATTAACATACTGTGTAAGTAACTGAATCATAATATTGCTTGGTGAGGAGAACTTCTGTAGATCTAGTTCTCTACATTCATTCTTCTTACAGAATTCACTTGATGAATTCTAGGCAACTTTTCACGACATCGTAATTAGTCTTTCTATGAGAACAGGATTCCAATACAAACTAAGAATTGTATTTTGACAGTTAAGAAGTAAGTTATGTTAAAATTTTCATTGCATTATCAGTTCCATGATGACTAATCAGTATTTTGCCCTGCATTGTCGAATAACCCTCTAATTCTAAAGGGATGCTTATAAATTTTCTAGCTATTACCAATTGACCAGTGGTTTTTAGTGGAAGCATCTTAATCTTCTAAGTTTATGATGGAAGAGCTTTGAAAACAGGTATCAGTCACTATTTTTTGGTCTGATTTGGTGAACTCCTTATTAATTTCTTACTAAAAACATGGCACTATCTTGAGCAATTCAGCCTCATATCTACCTAATGAATAACTCTGTAACTTAACATAGAATTTCACATGGATTATACAGTGTTAGGGTACATGGCTTTTTAATAGAAAGGACAGAAAGTTCTTTTAGTATAATTAATAGTAGTGAACCGTAGGCTTTTATTTTCTTCTTTACTAATCCGTCTTGACTGCTACTTTTTTTCATAGGATGATCTGCACATAAGAAGACTTGGAAAGAAACATCGTAGTTTCATATTATTATCCCAGAGGGTGTTTTCATTAAGGTGTCTCTCCTTTAGAGAAACGTGTTCTTTAGTGCCATGTACAATGTGTAGCTGGTGCTAAATATTTTAGTGAGTCTCTTTGGAGGGGTGAATTTTCAATGTTTGGTATATGTACAGGATTCACCTTGTACAAAAGGAGTTCTTATAAATTATCTTAAACTTCCTTATAATTTATTGTTATATAATTTATGGTAGAGGTAGCCAAATATCTGATCTTAAACCAAAGAGACACTGCAGTGAGTTCTCACTGTTGTATTCGGTGATTTCCAAAAGGTAGAACAGATTGGCCTGAATTTGCCAGCACAAGCCTTTCTGCAGGCTGCAGACTCTACTGCACTAATCTTAGCAACAACCAATCTCCTTCCTCTGTGAACCCCTGATTTACCATGTTAGCTTTCTCCAACCAAAGTAGGGATGTTATTTGGGCCCTATGCTCTGACAACTAAATGAAATACAAATAAATGCTAAATGAATAAATTGATTCTTCTTTGGAAAAGCAAGGGAATCCCTGATTTAAATATAAGTATCAAGAAAATAAGGAAGGTGATATTTTCTGAAAGTATTACAACAGTTTGAAGGTTTAAAAATACAGATTTCATGGGGCGCCTGGGTGGCTCAGTTGGTTAAGCGGCCGACTTCAGCTCAGGTCATGATCTCATGGTCTGTGAGTTCAAGCCCCACGTCGGGCACTGTGCTGACAGCTCAGAGCCTGGATCCTGTTTCAGATTCTGTGTCTCCCTCTCTCTCTGCCTTTCCCCTGCTCACGCTATGTCTCTATGTCTCTCAAAAATAAATAAAAATGTTAAAAAAGAGAATTAAAAAAAATACAGATTTCATGATATCAGGTTTCCTTTCCCTTGAAATAAGCCAGAATACTTCAGAAAAAATTATGGGAGTATCCTTTGTGATCCTCAAATTTTTCTGTATGTTTTTTTTAAACCATGGACAGTTCCATACAATGATGTATAATTATCAGCAAGTTTTAACTTACAAAATGGATCTACTATTTCCATGATACTCAAGACTGGGCTTTCCATCTCCTGTGTGTGTGTGTGTGTGTGTGTGTGCGTGCACGTGCGTGTACGTGTGTTTATATCTTTATCTCTCTATATATATCTGTATCTATCAGAGAGATAGAAAAATAGAAACAAAACATTCCTGGTTCAGAAATTCTCTTAAACTGATCTTGTTAAAAAAATTTCCAATGAATTATAAAGTAATATGATTTTAAGACTTGGTGTTTTTAACATGTCTTTGACGCCAGTATGCGTATGTATCTTGAATAGGTGTCTAGGGCAGCTTTAATGTTTACTCACATTTATGGGGGTTGAATTTAGGGTTTAGACAAGGAAACACATTATGTGCTGAAGGCAGAGTGATGATGGCATGGCCAGACAGAGGGAAAAATGAAATAAAGAATATTAGCCTTGTATAAGATAAAACAACATACATTGTGATAAAAGCATTAGGAATATAAGTTAGAAATCCTCTTACATACCTAATTTGAGATTTCTAATCATCATAAGCCGACCAGCTTATTTTCCAGAAAATCTATACAGTGTTGTTTTATACCATGAGCTATCTGCTGAATTTTTAATTACTATTGAAAAAATATTGCAAAGGTGATAGAGTTCTTAAAGGACCATGTACCTGCTGATTTCATAAAATTAAGAAGACTTTTTGATGCACTTAACATATGTAGAATTTTTGTGGAATAATCATACCATGAAGAAGCATGGTGGAGCCCACTTTTATGTTGGAAATGTGAAGGAAAACCAGGTGAAGTTGAATTCCAAGAAAACCCTCGAGTCTTTGCCCCACAGGGAGGCATGTGAAGGCTGCTCTTGCCCAGTGAGACTTCACTTTCCAAATTGATGGTTGTCCTTTCTTGATCATGTTATTATTTAATGGTTTCCCATCGTCAGGGAAGCTGGTGCAGTGATGGACTCCAGTTCTAGGGGCAGGACTCAGCTAAGTTAGGCCATGTTGAGAAGTAAACCTTCTGTAAAGAAGGAGGATAGGAGGTGGCCAGAGATTTTCCTGTGCACATTTCTGGCATCGAGAGAATCAAAGCCTTTACAGTGCTTGGCTGCCACGATGTCCCAGGTGTCTGAATACTTTGGAAAGCTAGGTAAATTGAAGGAAGCATGGGTTATAAGTTTGATCCTCTAATACTTAGAAGAGCAAATATTTAGTAAAAATAATGCACAATATAGTATTTTGCCCCTCAGGTTTTATAGGGCGTAGGGGATGAACAGAGCCAGGAACCCTAACTTTTTAAATCATTGGCATATAGATGATGAGGGTGGTGGTGGTGTTGGTGGTGGTGGTGATGATGATGACATTGAGTAATGAAGGGTTTGCCTTATTTTGTATTTTTAGTTCTGGCAAGCCCATTAATTAGAAATAAGGGAGATGCAAAGAGGGCGAGTGAGCCCTTTTTACTCCACATCCCACTTAGGCAAGGCTCCAGTATCCCAGTGCTGTCTTTTTTTTTTTTTTTTAATTTTTTAAATGTTTTATTTATTCTTAAGAGAGAAACAGAGCATGAGCAGGTGAGGAGCAGAGTGACAGAGGGACACAGACTCTGAAGCAGGCTCAAGGCTCTGAGCCATCAGCACAGAACCCAACATGGGGCTCAGACTCACAAGCTGTGAGATCATGACCTGAGCCGAAGTCAGACACTTAACTGACTGAGCCACCCAGGCTCCCCTCCCAGTGCTGTCTTAATGCACTTCTTAGACTTCTCATATTTACACCTGTAACCACTTTTTTAACTTCACTTTTCTCCATTTCTGTAACCTATAAAGTTAAGATACTGAGCGTATCTACCTCAGAGTTGTATTTCAACGAGCTGATGTGTGCAAAGTGCTTAGAACAGCAAGTGGCACATAGCAATGAGTGTACATGGCAGCCGCCTTTGTCTCAGACAGGTGTATCTGGACACATGGGAGTATGAGTGATGTCACTGCTTCGTATATTTTCGTGCGTGCATAACAGTAACGCACCCAGCTCTTATGACAAAAGAATAAAATATCATCTCACTGAGTCTCCAATGACTAACTTGTGGAGTTGTTTCATGATCTCCGTTTTCAGGTAAAGAAATGGAGTTTGAGAAAGGTTAAAGAATCCAGACAGTGTGACTCATAAATCAGAATATGAACCTTGGCTTATTTGATTCTAAAGCCTACAGTATTTTCCTTTCTGGGCTGTGATCTATTCAAAGATATAATAATAATAATAATAATAATAATAATAATAAAAGCAAAACTGTTTTAAAGCTATGTTACATGATCAGTAACTATAGTTAGACTGTCAGGTGATGAAGAAAAATCTATTACCACTTTGCCTGAATCTGCCTGATTCCCTTCCAGGAGTAAATAGTTCAGAGTTTTGAGAAGTTGCATTTAAAAGCTTGGGACTCTTCCATCTGCCATTCTCCTTTTTTGTCAGAAACCAGTAGCATCTTCTCTCTTAATTTTATGGATAAATTACATGCCGGGAATGGTACAGTGGGATCAATGATGCCTAGTGTAGGCAAAAGTCAATATAATCTTAAAATAATAAAATTGAAGGAAAGTTGATTTTAAAAATAGTTTTGCCCAGGCAGCCCTTAAAAAATGCCAGTAAGAAGATCCTTTCCTCTTTTGCGGTGGAGGTGGAAGGACCATGTCTATTGAAAACCCCAGACTTGGTTTGCAAATGTCAGTGAAGTTAAACGTTGAGTATCGCTGCCAGGCTCGGGGTGGGGAGAAGGCTTAGAAAGGCAAGCTCGAGCAGCCAGAAAATGGCAGGAGCAGATCTGTTAGATCAGGGAACCTGAGCTGCAAAACAACACAGAGTTCATATTGACAAGAGAATGCAAGTATTTTAAGCTCATGTGGAGAAGCTGTATAGCAAAGTAGGAAGGAACAGAAGTCCAAATTCATGGGAGAACAAGACCTTGGCACAGAGCACAAGGAGGCTGGATTTCCGGAAGTAGAAATCAGGCAGTGTGTCCAGACAGCACGTATGAAGACCGGCATCAGGCCAAACTGATAAAGAACTAGAGTCTTCCCTGACCAGGACCAGCCTCAGAGCCGCAGGATACATGGGGCCCCTTCAGTAGAGTCAACAGGTAACCAAATATGGCAACCTCATCAAGGAATGTAAAGATTTCCACTGAGCTTTTATAAATTTTTTTTAATTTATTTATTTTTGAGAGACAGAGACAGAGCATGAGCAGGGGAAGGGCAGAGAGAGAGGGAGACACAGAATCTGAAGCAGGCTCCAGGCTCTGAGCCACCAGCACAGAGCCCGACGCGGGGCTCGAACTCAGAGACCGTGAGATCATGACCTGAGTCGAAGTCGGCCGATCAACCGACTGAGCCACCCAGGCGCCCCTAAATTTTTTTTTAATTAGATAGAGAAAGTACAGGTTGGAGAGGGGCAGAGAGAGAGGGAGAGAGAGAATCCCGAGCAGGCTCTGCATTGTCAGCACGGAGCTCCATGCAGGGCTTGAACCGACAAAACCACAAGATCGTGACCTGAGCCAAAACCGGCTCATCTGACAAAGCCACCCAGGCACCCCCACTGAGTTTTCAAATGCTGAAACAGGAATTGGACCCACAGAGATACTAGAGTTAGCGAGTTAATTCTATCCATTCTTGAAAATGAATAGAACATATTTGGGGACCCTCTTCACATTAATACAATTTGAAAATTGCCGGGTAGCTTGAGTTCCTAAAAATCTCTGAAGACCAATAGAAACACTGTTGGCTTTATAACCTCTAAACTTCCATAAATACAGTACCAGTAAAAAGGGCTAGAAAGTCATTAAGGTCATATACATTTCACGTAATTTATATAGATTGTTTGGTTTGTCTATTAACTACAGGCTCCTTTTAACTGTAGCTCCTTAACTACTCTGTGGGGAAAAGCCCGTACATTCTAAAATTAATACAGGATGCAGAAGCAAACAGTGATACATATCTGCGGTAGGGAGGTTTCCGTATCCCATGGTCAGCATTCAGGTGTGAGTAGGCATGTCGTTAATACCCCAGGGAAACTGAGAGTCAGACACCCCTTCGGATCCAGACGTTATGGTGAAGACTGCCCACGCTTATCACAGATAAGCTGCCAGTTTGTAAACTGGGCAAGTACCTATACCAGACTGGCATCCCCATCTTTAACCTACTTGATAGGAGCTGAAAGCGATGTTTCTCACACGAAGTTACCAGGCCACACAACTCTCTGCTGTGAGAATTTTGATTTGTCTTGTGACACTATGGAGCTACTGAAGCCTTTGTTCCCTGGCCCTGCAGCCAGCTTTCAGAAAATGCAGCAGGAGCTCAAGGCCATCAGTCTAGCGGGAATGTGATTCTGCGGGAAAGATACACCCAAGTGCCTCCTTTTCCCCGTGTTTTGTTTTATGATAAAATAGCCTTTTAAAATACTTAAGTACTTAGGTTATTCTTGGAATTTTAGAAATACGTGTATATCATTTTACTCCATTTCCCAGCACTGAGCGCCCGTTCCATTTAGTAAAGAGTGAGTGACTGGTTCATTTTTCCCCCACCAGTTACAGATTTTCTGCTTCAGTGATCAGGCATATACTTTTGAAATTAAAGCTACGAATGCTTTATACTAGTTCTTTTCAGTGGTTTCCACCAACATGAATGCCATTTATTTTTGCTGGAAACGAAGTCACAGTGTCTTCCATTAGTTCTAGAAAAGAGGAATTTCTGAAGTAAAAACTACATATATTCACATTATTCATTCACTCATTCAATAAACATGTTTGACTCGCTCACTTGATAACAGGGTGTGACTCCCATAGAGGCCTACGAAAATGTTGTGGAAATTAGTATATATTTTTAGCCCAATTTTAATGAGTAGAGAAGAACTAATTTATATGCTTTCTAAGGTAAGGTGAAAGGCGCAGATAAGCATTCCGTTCTGATATCTTTTCTACTAGGGGGGTTGTATTGTTAGTTTCAAAACACCATAATGCCCTAGAAATTTCCTGATGAGGGTTTTGCCTTATTTAAATTTTTGCCTTTGGCGGGCACTTGGGTTGGAGATAAGGGACAAACAAGAAGGAGGTGGGGTGCTTTGTCATGTTCTGGGCATTGCAGTCCGCTAAGACGACTGAATTCCAGTGTTACTGAAAGTATGCTACCTGGAGTTCTGGCCTATCTACATTTACCCACTTAGTCAGCCGCTCTGCTTCAGTCCCACCATCTGTAAATAGACTAGTTTCATCTTCCTCATAGTTACATTTTATGAGCTTTTATTTATTTATTTAGTTAGTTAATGTTTATTTTTGAGAGAGACAGAGACAGAGTATGAACAGGGGAGGGTCAGAGAGAGAGGGAGACACAGAATCTGAAGCAGGCTCTAGGCTCTGAGCTGTCAGCACACAACCTGAGCTGGGACTCGAACTCAGGAACTGTGAGATCATGACCTGACCTAACCATCTGAGCCACCCAGATGCTCATTTTATAAGCTTTTAAATGAAATACCTGTAAGTGCTTGTCTTGTCCATGGTAGTAACTGTACATGTTAGCTGTCCTTTCTCAATAGGTGTTTCCGGGCATATATGTGGAGTAGGGGGGTGGGTGTTTGATAGGCACATGCTTGGACGTGCATGTGTTTGGATATGAATACTGTGTAGCCAGTGATTATTAGAAATAGATAAAATGCTCATTTGCTTGAGTTCATTCTTTCGGGTTATTAGAACTACATTGTGTGCCAGAGAAAGTCTATGAAGGAAGCGTATGGGGAGAGGGAAAATAAGGGCTCAGAGAGAAGCTCCCTGAAAGGCATTTTTTGAATGACCTTTCCTGGAGCCTCATGGATCCTCATTCCTGAAGATGGGCCCATAGCCTGTCTGCATTTTTATCTGAATAACTCAAGTTACAGTATGGCATCTATAAAGATGACAGTGTGTCTTTAAGTAACATTGACTTATGCAGTGTCTGTTACCAACACTATGAAACGGAATCGAAAATGTTTATTTCTTTTATGTTCTAATCTGGCACCCTGAATGATTTTCCTTCGATACTCAAACGACCTTTTCTTTTAGTGTTGTGGCAAATTCCAAAATGGAGAGAAGGCTAAAATAACTTGGATTGCCAAGCAGAAATCAAAATTGATGAAGTGTCTTGCTGGATTTATCAAACAAAGAGTTTGGGGGTTGTTCTTTTTATCCCTATTGATTTTTAGTCTCCTGAAGAGTGGAGGACTCACTAAGAGATTGATGTGTTTTACACTACCAGCTGTCATGGGCCGAGTGCTCGCGCTCTCCTTGAGTTCTTTTACTGAAACCCTAACCCCCACTTGTGATGATATTTGGAGGTGAGGCCTTTGGAAGGGTGATGGGGTGTAGATGACATGATGAGGAAGGGGCTCTGTGATGGGACTGGTGTCCTTAGAAGAAAAGGAAGAGACCAGAGGATCTTCTCTTTCCACCGAGTGAGGACACAGGGAGAAATCTCTACAAGCCAGGAGGTCCCCCTTCCCCAGTGAACCGAATCAGCCGCACCTTGGTCTTGGATTTCTGAGCCACCAAAACTGTGAGAAAGAAATTTTTGTTGTTGTTGTTGTTTTTTAATATTTTTTAAATTAATTGGAGGAAGAGAGAGAGAGAGAGAGCGAGCAGGGGAAGGGCAGAGAGAAAGGTAGAGAGAGAATCCCAAGCAGTTCTGCGCAATCAGCACAGAGCCTGATGTGGGGCTAGAACTCACAAACCACAAGATTATGACCTGAGCCAAAATCAAGATTTGGGTGCTCAACCGAGTGAGAAGCCAGGCGCCCCAAGAAATGCTTGTGTTTTAAGCCACCTAGTCTATGGTGTTTTGTTATTGGCAATCTGAGTGGATTAAGACACCAAGGAAGTTCCTATCAGTTCTAAAAATAGTCTGGAAATTTATAACAAGTCTCTAGCAAGTTTTCTTAGCATATTAACCAATGTTGCTAGAATTTCCCATATCTACAAGGGCAGATGTTACCCTGTGATACTAGTGAAAGATTTTTCACTAGCCTCTCTGGAGCTATGTTCTTACACAGTGTGTGTCTTTTATGTACTAAGCAAAAAGAAGTTAAGCTCTGAGCTCAACAGCATTTTTGTCCTTGTCCCTAACGCCTTTATTAGAACACGAGAACCTAGCTTTTAGTTTGCGTACACTTTGGAATTTTAAGTTTACCACGTAGTCAGTGAGTTACTTCAATACGTTTACTTAAAAATTTCACTCAGGGAGGCCTGGCTGGCTCAGTCCGTTGGGCATCTGACTCTTGATTTTGGCTCAGGTCATGACCTCACAGTTCATGGGTTCAAGCCCCAGGTCAGGTTCCACGCCGATAGCGTGAAGCCTGCTTGGGACTCTCTCTCTCTCTTTCTCTCTGCCCCTCTCCTGGCTTTCTCTCTTTCAAAATAAGTGAACACACTTAAAGTTTTTCACTTAAAAATATCACCTTTTCTTTATAAAATATTATTTTCATTATACTTTCATTTCTGTTTCCCTCAGGCCATTTAGCAGAAGATTTCTGGCAAGCTTTAGAATGTGAATATGTCAGTTATATTCCCATGAAGGTTTGTAATACCTGGGTACTGGATGAGTATACTAAAATGGAAACTGGTCTTCTAGATGGGACAGCCACCTCTCACTTATACAATAGGATAGCCTCAGTGAAATCTACAAATCTTATTGAATTGGATTGATTCCGTTATCTTCCTCACTAAACTTTTAATTAATGCTTGTTATGTAGCGGAAATGTAATATAATTCTTCCACCTCTTACCACTTGAATCCCAGTGATTTAAAAAGTGAAAATTTCTTAAAGCAAAGCAGAACTGAAGAAGTGGACTTCACATATACTAAATACAAGCTGTGTTCTAACACAGTGCTGAATCCCTTAATTGTGATATTTATTTTCTAGAAGAACACTGTGGCTTAGGTGTTTTTATGTCCCGTTTGAAGATGAGCTTAGTAAGTGGCAGACATGTTATTTGAATTTGGTTTTGATTCAGCTAAAAGCTCATATTGTAGAAAACAGTGCTTGAGATCATTCACATGTCAGATAACTACTGTTGCTAATTAGTTAGATGTAGAACTAGGGTCAAAGGTTGTTCTAGCTTTTAGAGATGTATTTTATAATTTGGTATCCTGCATCCAGTAACTGACAATCATGAGACAAATTTCATAGCTTTAGAATGAAGACAATGGGTCCGTTGCAAGACTGTTCAGAGAGCAAAAAGAAAGAATAGCCGAAACCCTTTCTTATGAACACAAGGCTCTAGAGATAATAGTTGGAGATTGAGTTTGAATCATTAAATTGCGATTTGAATTTTCTCCTAGAGTTAAGACTTTAACTAGGTCTCCTTTTTTTTAAGGCATTCAACAAATCTGTACTATTTTTATTTATTTTTATTAAAATTATTTTTAAAATAAATGTTTATTCATTTTTGAGCGACAGTACCAGTTGGAAAAGAGCAGAGAGAGGGGGGAACAGAGGATCTGAAGTGGGCTCCGCACTGACAGCAGCACAGAGCCCAACGCAGGGCACAAACTCACAAACCGTGAGATCATGACCTGAGCCGAAGTCAGATGCTCAACTGACTGAGCCACCCAGGTGCCCCTGTACTATTTTTTAATATGTGTTGCACTTCATAAAGACTTGTTCTCATTGATTCCAGAAGCTAAAGAGAATCTTTATGCAGAAGTTAAAAAAAATACTTTAAGCACTGGAGAAAGTCACTGTTCCTGCAAATGAAATAGATTGTCTAGACCTGTATGCTCTGGTCACCGGAGTGATTCAAGCACAGGCTGTGATCTTTTGATGGGATAGGTAGAAGAAAATCTCGAAAGGTCATGTTGTTCTACAAGATTCTAAGATTCCTAGTACTGAATGTTGATGGTATATGTCATTGGCTAGGAGAATGTTCCTAAAGTGAAAAACAACCTGCCAATTCTCTATTAGTATGCTATTCATAAATGGCAAATTTGAAATGATCTGGGTTTATTTTATTTATTTATTTTTTTTTTTTAATTTTATTTTTGAGAGACATAGAGACAGAGTGTGAGCAAGGAAAGGGCAGAGAGAGAGGGAGACACAGAATCCAAAGCAGGCTCCAGGCTCTGAGCTGTCAGCACAGAGCCCGATGCGGGGCTCGAACTCACAGACTGTGAGATCATGACCTGAGCCGAAGTCAGCCGCCGAACCGACTGAGCCACCCAGGTGCCCCTGGGTTTATTTTTGTAAGTGTTTTTTAAAGTAGAAAAATGAGAATTTAACTTTGTTCTCTTAAATTCAGGTATTTGATTATAAATGTTTGCATATCTTGATGCATTTTTCAAGCTTTGAAATTGATAAGACTTTTACTAATCTAGAAAACTATCAGAAATCAGCCAAAGCAAAACTCTTGTTGGACTTCTGATCCAACTGTGTATGTGTGTGTGTGTGTGTGTGTGTGTGTGTGTGTGTGTGTGTGTGTGTGAGCGCCCATGTGCCCAGATGTTGGAATGTATGAACGCTGCCTTTTAAGATAATGCTGTTCTTAAGACAGTCCAAAGGCAACATTTTTTAATTTCCTATTTTCTTTGAATGCTCAAAGTTTGATATGTTTTTTTAAGGTTGTTTGTTTCTTTGAAGAATGAGCAGATGTGGGGGAGCGGCACACAGGGAGGGAGAGAGAGAATCTCAAGCACATTCTGAGCTGCCAGTGCAGAGCCCAACTTGGGTCTCCATCCCACGACACTGGGATCATGACCCAAGCTGCAATCAAGAGTCAGATGCTCAACTAGCTCAGCCCCAAGGTGCCCCTCAAAGTTTAATATTGTATAGATTTTTTTAGTCTGTCATGAAAAGGAAACTTTTTGCTTCTCCATTTTCCCACTTAATCTAATTTTATTACTCATGTCACTGTCTCAAAAACAATAGGGCATATTTCAGCTGTCTGATGAAAGAAGTTTCTTTGACCATCACAGGAGGCCTGCTGAGGACTGGTGAATTTGCTCATGTGCAGTGACAATTAAGTGTAGAGGGAAGGGTATTGAACAGAAGCCTGGAAAGCTCATTTTAATTCTGTCTTTGTTACTTAATTAAGTCATGTAACCTATCTGTGCCTACCTTCTGCTTCTACAAAGTCAGAACAGTAGTACTGATAGAACATTTTGTTGCTGTTAACACATAAATTGTGCTCAGCAGATCATTGTTGTTGGGATTTTTTCTCCCCACAAAAAAGAGAGCGTTATTATTTTGAATTTTCAAAATAATAACACTATCTGCAGTAAATACCTTGTGAATTAATGAACAGTGCAAGCAGCTGATTCCACCTCCATCCAAATGAAAAAATAGCAGGGCTAGAGGGAATGTCTTGGGGAATTTGTTATGAAGGGAGGGAAGAAGAGTGTCTGAGTCCATTTGGATTGCTCTAACAAAAATACCACAGACCAGGGAGCTTATACACAACAGAAATTTATTCCTCACAGTTTGGAGTCTGGGGGGTCCACGGTCCAGGTGTTGGCAGATTCAGTGTCTAGCCAGGACCCACTTCCTCGCTCATAGATGGCTGTCTTCTTGCCATGTCCTCGCATACTGGAAGGGATAAGGACGCTCATCTTTCGTGGTCTCTTTTATAAGGACTCAGATCTCATTCATGAGGGTAAAGCCCTCTCAAAAGTCTCTAATCATCTCCTAAAGTCCTGTATCCCAATATCCTCACTAGAGCACTGAGTTTCAACATAGCAGTTGAGGTGGGGGGGGGCACAAACATTCAATCTATATTGATATTTACTGAATGCCTAATTTATCTAGGTATCATGCTAAATTCTTTTCATATGTTTATTGATTTATTTTATCTTCAGCAAATAATCACTTACTGTGTTCTATATACTAAGCTAGGCATTGGAGCACAGTAGTATGTAAGACAGGCATGGTCCATATTGCTTATAAATTGAGCATTAGGGATAGACATTAAACAAATAATTACACAGATAGTTAATAATTAATTAAAATTATGACTGTTACTAGAGAGGTATAAAATTATTTAATCTTTCAGCAGCCTTGTAAAATAAGTATTATTTGCTTTTCACAGAAGAAGAAAATGAGGCTTAAAAAGATTAAAGAATTATCTGAGGCCACAAAGCTAATAGGTGGTGGACTTAACATTTCTTAGGCTTTTTACCTTCCAGAACGCTGCTTGTGGGGGTCTCAAGACTGCATGATCTTAAGGAGTCCACAACCTGACCAATCCCTTGCACACAGTCATCCCTTAAAGGAATGTATCTTGAGCACCTACCACATGTCACCAGCACACCAAGTAGTGAGCAGAATGGACATGATACCTGCCTTCATGGAGTTTACAGTCTAATGAGGAAGACAGAGATGAATCACTTCTCAAAAAATATGTAATTATAAACTTCCATAAAATAACTGTGAAAAAATTACATGGTGTTATGAGAGCCTGTGATAGACACCCGATTTAGTCTAGGAGTTTGGGAAGGCATCCGTGAGGAGTTGGCCTTAAAATAGAGATCTGAGGGATGAGGAGGAGCTAACCAGGTAGGAAGGATGGTGGAGCAGAGGATTCTATGTGGTGGGGTCATGATCTGTAAAGGCTCTGAGTCAGAAAGGAACCTGATGAAGCTGGAACAAGTAAACGAAGATCACTGTGGTCAAACTGAAATAATGGAAGAGTAGCACGAGACAAAGGTAGTTAGGAGCTAGAACCTGGTGTTTTGGCCATTTTAGGGATTTTGGTCTTAATCATAGGAGCAAAGTGAAGTCATGGAAGGATTTTGGGTAGAAGAGTAACACAACTAGATTTGCTTCATCATAATCACTTTATCAAGTAATTCAGTGAAGAAATGGGCAGAAGACATGAATAGATACTTTTACAAAGAAGACATCCAGATGGCCTGTAGACAGACACATGAAAAAATGCTCAACAGAGAAATGCCAATCATATATACACATGTGTGTATACACACACACACATATACACACACTAAATGAAATATTACTCAGCCATCAAAAAGAATGGAATCTTGCCTTTTGTGACAATGTGGATGGAACTAGAGTGTATTATGCTAAATGAAATAAGTCAGAGAAAGACAAATATATAATTTCACTCATATGTGGAATTTAAGAAACACAACAAATGAACATAGGGGAAGGGAAGCAAAAATAAGAAATAAAAACAAAGAGGGAGGCAAACCATGAGAGATTCTTACATACAGCGAATGAACTAAGGGTTGCTGAAGGAGGCTGGGTGGGGGATGGGCTAGATGGGTGATGGGCATTAAGGAGGGTATTTGTGATGAGCAGTGGGTATCTTATTTAAGCGATGAATCACTAAATTCCATTCTTGAAATAATTAAGAAATAATGATGGTGTGGGCATAGATCTGAGGTGCAAAAGCAGAACATAAGGATATTCTTGCCGTCATTCAAGTGAGAAATGATAGTAGCATTACCTGGGCTGGTAGGTGTGTAGGAGAGGCTTGAGTCAATAATGGAACTGGAAGGAAGTGGTTAATTTTGTCTACTTAATGGAAATACTTTCATTATTCATGCAAATCACCTGCCGCTCTGAATATGTTCTTGATTTGGCATTACATAGGCTCATCATGAGTTGTTAACAATGACTTCGATTTTGAAAGGTAGTTTATATATTATCTATATTGACCCATCTCTTTTTTTTATTATTATAATAGTTTATTTTCAAATTGGTTTACATATAACACCCAGTGTTCATCCCAACACGTGCACTCTTTAATGTCCATCACCCCCTCTCACCCCTCCCTCACCTCCCTCACCTCCCTCACCTCCCTCACCTCCCTCACCTCCCTCACCTCCCTCACCCTCAGATTGTTCTTAGGGGAAGAGGGGAAAGGAAAAAAAGACACAGAGAGGGAGGGAGATAGAACATAAGAGACTCTCAAAGACCCAACTCTTTTTTTTTTTTAATTTTTTTTTTAATGTTTATTTATTTTTGAGAGACATAGAGGCACAGCATGAACAGGGGAAAGGCAGAGAGAGAGGGAGACACAGAATCGGAAGCAGGCTCCAGGCTCTGAGCCGTCAGCACAGAGCCCGACGCGGGGCTCGAACTCACAGACTGCGAGATCATGACCTGAGCTGAAGTCGGCCGCCCAACTGACTGAGCCACCCAGGTGCCCCTCAAAGACCCAACTCTTGATAGAGATGTTTATAATACAGTTTACTCACGCTTTCACCCCCCCCCCACCTACGGTGGAGGGGTGTCATGCTTGCATCTACTATGCTAGCACTCTATTAGCCCCTGTGGGACTTAAAAAGATAACTAAGATATTATCCTTGCCTTCAAAAGTAAGCGACCTAGTAATCTAGACAGGATGATAACAAAGTACAAACGCAAGTGACTGCCATGTACAATGTGCCACAGCCAAGTTTTAATTGCATTTCTTTAAGAATCAAAGATCACATTCTATTGAAGGATTTAAAGGGTCAGCAAAGATAGAGCATGAAAATGGACTTGGAAGTGTGTAACACATTTAACTCATGGAAGAGGGGTTGTGGAAGGCTTGTTTTCTAAACTATAGTTAATCTGGGAGGATAAAAGATAATAATTATATTGATACCCAAGGTTATTAGGATTTATGGAGATTAGATTGTCTCGCTTCAAGAAACAAAATTGTAATGAAACATTTTCATCTCATTTGCTTATTGGGCTTCACTATACACTTTTTAAAGAAGACTTAATATTTTTAGAGCAGTTTTAAGTTTACCAAAAAATGGAGAGTAAGGTACAGAAATTTCCCATTTACCCAGTCAACATCGCTCACCAGAAGGGTACATTTTTACCAAGGATGAATTCACATTGACATATTATAAACACCTCAAGTCCATAATTTGCCTTAGGGTCACTCTTGTATTGCACCTCTATGGGTTTGGCTAAATGTATAATGATATATGCTCATCATTGTAATACCATACAGAGTATTTTCAATGCCTTAAAAATTCTCTCTGCTCTGCCTAGTCATCCCTCTCCTCACTCACCAGTCACTTTCAATTACTAGTCTTTTTTGCTGTCTCCATGGTGTTAAATAGTTTTCCAGAGTGTCATATAGTTGAAATCATGTAGTATGGTGCCTTTTCAGATTGGCTTCTTTTACTTACTAATATGCATTTAAGTCTCCATGTCTTATCATAGTTTGATAGTTCAGTCTGTTTTAGTGCTGAATAGTATTCCATTGTTTGTATGGACCACTGTTTATTTTTTCATTTACCTAATTTATCATTTCTCTGAAGATATATGATGTGATGCATCTTTTCATATGCTTATCTGCCATCTATATATCTTTGGTGACATGTCTATTAAGGTGTTTGGCCCATTTTTTAATCGTGTCATTTTCTTATTGATGAATCTTAAGAACTCTTTATATATTTTGGATGAGAATCCTTTATCAGATGTGTCTTTTGCAAATATTTTCTCCCAGTCTTTGTCTTGTCTTCTCATTCTCTTGATACTGCCTTTTGTAGAGCAGGTTTTAATTTTAATGAAGCCCAGTGTATCAGTTATTTCTTTCATAGATCTTATGTTCAGTATTGTATCTAAAAAGGCATCACCTTATTCCAACGTCATCTAGATTTTCTTCTTCTAGAAGTTTTATAGTATTCCATTTTCAGTTAATTTTTGTAAAGGGCATAAAGTCTCTGTCTAGATTCATTCTTTTGCATGTGGTTGTCTACTCGTTGCAGTATCATTTGTTAAAGAAACTATCTTTGCTCCAGTTTGTTGCCGTTGCTACTTTTTTGTTAGTTTGTTTGATTGTTTGTGTGTGTGTGTGAGAGAGAGAGCACAGCATGCTTGGGGGAGGGGCAGAGATGGATGGACAGACCAAATCTGAAACAGGCTCCACATGATCAGCACAGAGCCCTATGTGAGCCTCAAACTCATGAGCCATGATATCATGACCTGAGCTGAAGTCAAGAGTCAGACCTGAGCTGAGAAGTCAAGAGTTGGACACTTGACCATCTGAGCCACCCAAGTGCCCAGCCCTTCCTTATATGTCAAAGAATCAGTTGACTGTATATCTGGGAATCTACATCTCGGTTCTTTGTTCTATGCCACTGATATATTTGTCTATTCCTTCACCAGTATCACAATGTCTTCATTACTGTAGCATTATTGTAAGTCTTGAAATTATTCACTTTTGTGACATCAATTCACTTTACTTAACACTCATTATGTATTTACTGAAAATATAGCAGACATTCACTGATTTTTAGGGATAGTGTTTAAAGTTCTGGCAAATCAGGAATCCCTGGAAAACTTTTTTTGAAAGCGATTGACTCAGTAATTATTTTACAAAAAGTAAATGGATGATGATTCCAAGTAGAGAAGTAACTCGGAGTATAAACACGGTGGTGGGAGATACAGGAAGTTGCGAAGAACTTCGAGTTGTTCATTCTCATTGGAGCATAGAGTAACTAAAAGTTTGGGGCACCTGGGTGGCTCAGTCAGTTAAGCTGCTGACTTCGGCTTAGGTCATGATCTCATGGTTCATGAGTTAGAGCCCGGCATCGGACTCTGTGCTGATAGCTCACAGCCTGGAGCCTGTTTCAGATTCTGTGTCTCCCTCTCTCTCTGCCCTAAATAAACGTTAAAAAATAAAATAAAATAAATAAAAGTGATAGTGGGGGACGAAAGTGGAGAGTCGGACCCCTATCCTTGACGATCCTACAGGATAGACTCCTGGACAGGAGAAAGACATTTTCAGTTGCCCGCATCTAACTTGAAGATTTAGAAAAAATTTTGACTGCATGTTTCAGTATATTTTTTTTTCATGTGACCCAGTATTCAGTAACTTTTATGGTAAATAACCTGGGATCTGACAGCAGCCTTTTCCACATGGTTGAAATTCCTGGGAAGAAAGTGGAGTTTATATTGATAGATCTACTGAGCATATTATCAGGAGAAGAGCTTTCTTTGATAGGCAGTCTTTTGGAATCCATTTTCCCTCATTTGGGAGTAGTTCCCAGGCCAAATCACTGTTCTATTTATATCCATGACCTCTTTTCCAGTGCTGTATAAGCTGAGCACTGTAGAGACATCCTTAAAAGAAGTAGTATTTGGGTCAGAAACATCAACCAAAATGAGTGTAATTAGACAGATTTTTTTAAAGAATGAAGGGTTTTTAAGTGGTTTTATCAGTAAATCCTTAAAGCCGTTTCCATTTGAATTGCTAAGCCATTATACAGCCAGTAATTCAACTCAGCAAACTTTCTTTGGATCATTGAATACCTATTGTGCCAAATGACTCTCAGCATTTTGAGTGTGTGTGTGTGTGTTTGTGGTGGTGGGGGGAGAGTCTGGAGTAGGAGTTGTAGTTTAAAGTTCTGACAAGTAAGAAATCTTTGGAGAAGTTTATTGACCTATGGATAGAGCGGAAGACAGAGAAGGAATATGTGGGAATGGCAGGAATTCAGGGTAGGAGTACTTTTTTTCTCATTCTTTTCCTTTTCTTCTCCTTTCAAGAGCTCTTTGGGTGTTAAAGAAAAGGTGAATATCTGGGTAAATATTGTAGTGTTTTTAGTTTATTTAGTATGCCAGAAGTCTTTAAACTTTGAAACTCATAAATATACCTGAGAACATGTGAAAAGGTAGATGGATGGGCCTTATATACCTACATTTTGATTTAGTAGATCTAGGTGTGGGGCCTTGAGGATCTCATTTTTAACAAGTACCCTCTGGGTGATTTTCATGTAGGTGGTCCTGAGTTTTCCATTTGAAAACTTGACAATTCCAACCTGTAGAAATGAAACACAATTTAAAACATTCAGTAAAACTCATAAAAATCGTCCTACTACTGTCTTAGGGTCCAGGCATATAAAAAGTAAAATACATATCTAGTAGGGGGAGAATATAAACACACATACATACACACACACACACACACACACACACACACACAACCTAACACCAACGTGATACCATGCTAAAGAAAGAAATTTATCCATCGGATATGTGTATACCAGTTCCAGACTCAGAAGTAGGGAAAGAAAACTTGAAAGTAAGGACTTTCTACTGAGATAGACTTTGTTTGTTAGTTTGTAGTGTTAGTAACATGCCCTCCAAGCTGTGTACCCAGTGAGGTAGAAATAGTTCTTCTTCTTTATGAGATGTCTCCTTTCAAAATAATGAGCACATCCATGCAGTTTTCAAGGCCTTTAAAAAAGAGTAAATAAACCTGGTTTCAACCCATCTGCTGATTCAGGATCTGTGAGGATAATCAGGCTGTGAATTTTAAAGTTGTAGTGGGGAAAACAGTCCATAGATAAAAATGACAGCTGACTTTAGGAGCACAAACTTTTATTTTCTTTAGACTGTGCAAAGAGTCAGTGTCTGTGTACAGAGACTCGTCTCTCTGAAGTGCCAGTTAATGATAAAGCCAAGTGAGGACTTTCAGTTCCTGTGTGACAAGAGGTAACATCCAAAGAAAGTTAGAAGAAATAGGAGGTTGCTTTAATGACCCATTACACCTTCGTTCTTATTGCCAATGAATGCACAAGGACCAGTATAGAGCACTAGCCTTTGCAACATTAACTCATTAAAACATCAAAATTATTTCCAGAATATCAGCCTTTGACATCATAAAATAGACCCCATAATGGAAGTGCTAATATTGGATTGACTACAAGGTGATATGCAAAAAATTAAAAAGGACAGGGTAATAATTTCACTTTCCGGTAATTATTGTACGGGAAGGGGATAAATATGTGGAAATGAATTCCCGACACAGTGTCTGGTGAAAATGAATGTGCTAAGGAGCAGGAGGTTGCTTTTTGACTCCCCTGTGGGAGATAGAGTCTCTTCTTGCTCAGCTGTGGTTACTGTTCTATCCTAGGAACTGGGACAAGCGCTATCCCCTCCTTTAGAGTTGGGGTGGCAGGGTGTGGCAGTATCCAGGCTGCCCCATTCTGCCAGCCATCATCTGTGAAGCGTCAGTTTTCTCCCATATCTCTGGTACTAGTGAGTGACCTACTTTCACACCCTGGTATGTGAGGTGTAGTGCCTACAGAGGTCTGGTTCACCATGTCATAGAGGTCTCAGGTGACAACTGAGGAGTGTGCCACCTTCTCAGAGGCAGCAAAAGGAAGTAGTGGATGAAAAGCCAGTGGAGAGATGGGAATCCTAGAGAAGAAAAAAGTGAATGAGGAGGTAGAGGAGAAGATGAGGAAGTGATGTTCATGGGCAAAGGATGAGAGATGGTGCAGGAGCATAAAATGGTGGAGGTGAGGAAGTGGGGAGGCCATGAGCCCTGAATGTGATCTCTTCAGGAACTTTCTTGAGTGTGGAGTTAAAGACCATGTATGCTTAGGCTAGCAGGGCCTTCCTCCACCTGGATCCCAAGTTGGGATGAATGCAGTGGCACTTGGGCGAGGGCACAAGATTCATCAACCAAACTGTACCCACATTGTGGGACCTTGCCTTTTGAACCAACCCCTACCTAACACTTAAGCGCCCTAAAGCAGATTTGCTAAGGTTTATATCAATTAGGGATGAAAGACGTCAGACATTCCAGGACAGGATACAATTTCAGAGTCTTCTTTGGAATAAACTCTTACTGCAGAAACAAGGCAACCATTAAAGAGTATGATAAGGTCAGATCTTCTGGACACGTGTTATTTCTTTGCATTCGAAACATGGGGTCAGGACCCCATGCCCACTCGTCCTTCATCTATAGGAGTAGGACATCCCCTGTAGCTTCCTTACCTTCATCACCACCTCAGACCACAGCCTCCCAGAATCTGACAGAAGTATTGTTATTACTAATGGGGAACTGTAGCCCAGTTCCTACAGAAGTAAGTACCATGTGAAGGGAAATCTGACTACTTTCAGCAGAGCAGCCCATGGAGATACTCAAGCTATTTGGGTACTAATGTGGTTAACTCCTGCCTTTCGCCATTATTCCTCCACCAGATTACCTCCCATCAGCTGTTGGACCTCTGCTTGGCCAACAGTGGTGTGCGTGTACTGGCCTCTCTGCTCCGTCAGTGCTGTCATCATCACTAATGTAGCTTTTATGGACACGGCCATCATTTTTCTAAGCCAAGACAGCACTACCTTCATCTCCTTTGCTTGAATCTTTGTCCATGTCAAGGCCTTCCTGCCTGCTTCTGATGTAGGAGTCATATTTTTTATGTTTTTTTTTTGTTGTTGTTGTTGTTGTTTATTTTTTGTTTTTTGGGGTTTTTTTTTGACAGAGAGACAGAGTGGGAGCCAGGGAGGGGCATAGAGAGAGGGAGACACAGAATCCAAAGCAGGCTCCAGGCTCTGAGCTATTAGCACAGAGCCCAACATGGGACTCAAACTCACGGACTGTAAGATCATGACCTTAGCAAAGTCAGATGCTCAACTCACTGAGCCACCCAGGTGCCCCTGATCTAGGAGTCATATTTGAAGAGGATCATTGTATCTTCAAGCAGCACAACCACAAGAACAATGAAAAGCTAGGTTCATGTTTAATGTCTGTGGCAAGTTGGTCATCTTCCAGTGCATAACTCCATGGCCCTAACTCTGCTTGGCCATCACCACTTGAATTTTCATCTTCAGCCGAGAGCCCATTTCACCCACCATGCTGAATATCTGGAAAAACAAGGACATGAACAGTAGAGAGCTGCTGAGCTTGTATGAGATAAAGGATCAAAAGTAAGGGACCTCTAAATCTACCCAAATCCAAAATTTTTCCAGGAGTTTTTTTGCTACTGATAAGTCTTTATGAAGGCCTGTGTCATGTTCTACCGTGTCTAGTCAGCCTTTTGGATAATCTGTGTCCAGAGCACCAGCAACTCCATTTTCTGGTTTCTGGGTGACAGGGACCTTCAGAACCACCTGTGGAGTCAGGCTTCTTACCAACCACTGGAAAGCTCCTCCACCTACCCTCCTTTCATCGTCACTCAGGAACCATACCTGGTGTCAGACAGGTGATAAGGCTGGCAGATGTGGCTCTATCCTCTCAACAAGGGTGAATATGGTATCCTTTCTGGGAATCATGTGTTCTTAGCCACAGTCAATGAGCCCATGAAGAATGTGGCATGTTTCTTAGCCCCCTTTTGCCTACTTGATCATGACCAGGTAACCAAGTAGTCTGTGAGATGCCAGGAGAGAAAAGACATCTCATTTGTAGACTTCATCTATCTGCCTACAACTTATTCCAACACCTCTGTTCTCCTTTCTGTACCCCTCTCACCCTTTCTCTCCTCTTTCTGTTTTTAATGATTTTGGGGACTAAAACCAGAAAGCAAAACAACTAGAAAGGAGACTTTCCAATTTGCTTCTCCTCTTGATGGTATCTAGAGGGAGAGAGGGAGGTTGTCCAGTAAAACAGGCTACCAGAGCTCTCTGACCCTGTATTCTTACCCACCTCTCCACCCTCTGCAAGCTTTATTTTACAAGTCCTAGAAAGTTCAAAAGAAGACAGACCAAGGACTGTGAGATTGAAGGACTGAGGTGGGTGAGAGTCTGTGGGACAGAGATTACTCATTGCCCTGTTATACACAGCATTCTTTGAGGCTAATCCTAGCCCAATATCACCACCACCACCCTTTCCCATGACAGACAGACAGACAGACACACACCCCCACCCCCACCCCCACTCATACTCCTTTCTCCTTACTGTGCCCAAATTTCCAAGAAACCTTATAGATATTTATTGAGCATTAGCCTGGAGGAGATGGAGAAGAATGTTACAGGAATGAGATTCTATTAGAAACTAAAATAAACTCTTTTAAATGGTTACTTTAAAAGTAAAATAATGTAAATAAAAAGGAAGAGTGCACAGCTCTGAGAAGTTTACCGACACTCCCCTTATTTCTGGGATAATGTGAGGGTTTTTACTATCAAGGGTTGAAAAGATGATATACTAAGATGGCTAAATTGTTTTAGTTTCATAAAAGCTTCTATAATAATATGTGGGGCAACAGTCATACATAATATTTTTAGTGCAGAAGCCTCCTCTTCTATGTTCAGAAAAAGATCCAAGCTCTATCTTTTCCATCTCCACGACTAGTTTAGCTATCTTTATTCTCATCTAATGTCATACAAGGACAGGTTGGAGATGCCAAAAATAAATGAGAGGCACTATTTTAGGTGGTTGTTGTATTTAAAATTGTATATAAAAAATTGAGGCCATTGTAAAGGAATTCAGAACATAGTCAGTTTTTCAGGCAGTTTTTTTTTTAGATTGTTTACAATTTCCACTTGTTTATTCGGTTTAACTCAAGGAAACCACCTTAGGAGTAAGTGTAATTGACACATTATGTTTGCACTTTTTCTGCTCCCTGTGAAGCAAACTTAACTGATGTTTTTGAAGGGAACCCATTAAAATTTGCATATATACTTAATTCTCCTAAAGTTGCATAGACCAGAATTAAATGAAGGGAGAGAAGAATAGAACTTCCATAGAAAGATGCATGACTCAGGTGGTAGCATTTCTACCAAGATTTTGAGGTAGAAAGATGCTGAATATATCCGTAAGGAAAGAAAAGTCTTCTTACAGACATATTACCCGCACTTTACAGACATCTGAGTGTTTGAAAACTTTTAAGCTATTACC
Source organism: Paguma larvata (assembly GCA_030068075.1). Classification (NCBI taxonomy): domain Eukaryota; kingdom Metazoa; phylum Chordata; class Mammalia; order Carnivora; family Viverridae; genus Paguma; species Paguma larvata. The sequence goes on along the minus strand of CM057831.1, from coordinate 706,673 downwards.
TATTCGTTCATGTACATACTAGTGCTACTCGCCAAATATCTCTGGCTCATGTCTGGGCAGAAGGGTGGTTGAATTTTCCTATCCTCTTTGCACTGATCATAGCCGTGTGACTTACTTTGGTGGGTGAATCTTGAGAAACTCTATATGTCACTTCCGGGACAAACGGCTAGTGCACTGTTTGCCAGAACCTCTTTTTCTCTGCCATGGCAACCAGCCCCAGGTGGGGAGGTTCTATTAGCCTTTGGCCTAGAGTAGAGAGACATAGCACATGTTTCCCCCGTCTCCTCCAAACCCTTAACCCACATGAATTTGTAACATGAATCAAAAACAAGCCTTTGTTATTTTTGACATTCAGATTTTAGAGTTATATTGTTATTGCAACATAATCTAGCCTAGCATGATGAAAACATCTTTTAAATTTTTTTTATATGTTGGGCGTTTATGAATAATTGTGAGAATTGCACCTCTGATACAGGCCATTTTTTTTTAAACATTTTTATTTATTTTTGAGAGACATAGAGACAGAGTGTGAGCAGGGGAAGGGCAGAGAGAGAGGGAGACACAGAATCGGAAGCAGACTCCAGGCTCTGAGCCATTAGCACAGAGCCCGACGCGGGGCTCGAACTCACAGACCGTGAGATCATGACCTGAGCTGAAGTCGGCCGCTTAACCAACTGAGCCACCGAGATGCCCCAGGCCATTGTTTTTTGATGTCTATGTCTTGCCTAGTTCTTTTTTTTAAGTTTATTTATTTATTTATTTTAAGAGAGAGAGAGAGAGAGCATGAGCAAGGGAAGGGCAGAGAAAAAGGGAGCTAGGTCTGGAGATGTTGGGAATAATTTTTAACGCATATTTTCTGAGAAGATTTTGGTGATCAAGTGATTATTTTGGCATTTCTTGTCCCATGAGCTTACCAGTTCTCATTATATTCCCTAAATAAGGACCAACAGAATTTAATGCAGTACATTTTTGATACTCTATTGTTAGAATACATTCATACAAAATCTAATTATGGCTGTTAAATCTTAACTAATAGCATATTTTGTAAGTTTTGGTAATTTATGATAGAAACATCTCCCATCGTTTAGAGGCAATTTTTTTCTATACACATCTATGTGGCGCTCATGAAATGAGCAGTGAACATGAACACACTATTAGAATAATTTATTATAATCATGATAAACATGGTTCATTTCTTTATTCATTTGGTAGATATTTATTAAGTAGTTACATTTTAGAAACCAATATAAGCATTAGGAATACAGAGATGAAGAAGACTTTGTCCCATTCTTAAAGAGTTGACATCGGAGTTGGGGATACATCTTGATTATAACCTATGATGAAAACCGTAGCAAAGAGGTGTGGGAAGTGCCGTGGAAACAGAAGAAATGGTTAGTTGTACTAAGAACCAATGAAAGGACCATGGAAGGGTTCACTGAAAACGTGATATTGGAATTGGACACATAATATAATATTTTGTCAATTTACTCTAATTAAAATGTTAGAACTATTGAGGAGTTTACTTCCATATGCTTTTTTTTTATTGGAGTATAGTTGACACATGATGTGACATTAGTTTTAGGTTGTTCAACTTAGTGACTGGACAAGTTTATACATTCTGCTGTGCTCACCATAATGTAATCACCACTTGTCCCATTACATTGCTATTACAATATCACTGACTGTACACCTTACGCTTTTGTTATTCTCTTGACATTTCATAACTGGAAGCCTCTATCTCCCTCTCCCCTTCATCTATTTTGCCAACACCTCCATCCCCCTCTCCTCTGGTAACCATCAGTTCTTTGTATTTATAGTTCTGATTCTGCTTTTTGTTTGTTTAGTAAGACTCCACGTATGAGTGGAATCATATGGTCCTTGTCTTTCTCGGACTGACCTGTCTCACTTGGCAAATACCTCCTAGGTCCATCCATGTTGTCTCAAATGGCACAATTTCACCTTTTTATGGCTTCATAATATTCCAGCGTATGTATATCCCATGTTTTCCTTATCTGTAGGTTGATGGACACGTAAGTTCCTTTTGTGTCTTGGCTATTGTAAATACTCCTGAGCATATCTTTTCTAGTTAGTGTTTTTATTTTCCTTCAGTAAATACTGAATGATGGAATGATTGGATCATATGGTATGTCTATTTTTATTTTTTGAGGACCCTCCACACTGTTTTCCACAGTGGCTACCCGAGTTTGCATTCCCACCTCCTTTTTCTCTATGTCCTCACCCATACTTGTTACTTCTCGTCTTTTTTATCTCAGCCCTGATGGGTGTAAGGTGATACTGCATCGAGGTCTTGATTTGGATTACCCTCAGTCTTAGTCATGCTGAGCATCTTTTCATGTGTCTGTGGATCATCTGTATGTCTTCTTTTGAAAAGTGTCTATTCGGGTCCTGCACTCATTTTTTAAATAGGATCATTTGGTTTCTTTAGTGTTGAGTTGTAGGAGCTCTTTATATTTTTCGGATATTGACCCCTTGCCAGATATATCATTTTCAAATTATCCAATTGCAATTCCAATCCATTTGCAGATCTCTCCAATTAGAGAACTTTCCTCTGAACATAAGTTCTTTATCATGCCATATTCTTTGGAAATTTAAAGATTTCAACCTGGGGTAAACTTAAAAGATTTAACAGAAGCAATGACTATTCAGAATGGATGCTGACAATGAAATTAGAATAGGTTCTGAAAAGACTCTGACAGTGTCTGTTAACTAACTCTTTCTTTGTAGGATTATGGATGGGTTTCGGCACATCAGTGGCTCATCTGTCAAATACTACAACGAGTACTGAAAGTTTGAAGGAGACAAGAGGGTAGCTTTGTAAAAGGTCATTATTTGAAACTTGTTCAAGCAAAATACTTGCAATTCTTTTTTGTGGAGGATGATTGTTTTGTGTTCCAGTTGTTCCCAGTTTCAGTGATCATCTATGGTGATAGCATCGATGAACAGCCCTGGAGTGAGATGTCAGTATTTAACGATGGCTGTTTGCAAACTCTGCTGTGATTATACTTTGTCGTCTAATTGCTTAATTTATTGATGTTTTGCTGACATGTTTTCAGGAACGTTTGTGATTGCAGATAACTCATCATTTCTCTTCTGGCTCATTATATGATATGTTTGCATTTGGTTTGTCTGATTGCTGCAGGTGGAAACAATAGGTGATGCATACTGTGTTGCTGCAGGGCTCCACAGGAAAAGCCTCTGCCACGCTAAGCCCATTGCTCTGATGGCCCTCAAGATGATGGAACTTTCAGAAGAGGTGCTGACACCTGATGGAAGACCAATTCAGGTAACCTTCTCTACAGTGTGGTGTGAGTAGTAGCATACCTTTAACTGAACGGAGCAAGAGGTTCCCGTCTGAATTTGCCTTAGCTGTCCTACAGATTTCGACAAGTAAGGAGGATAAGGCTCAACTAGAGAAAACTCCTAGAATCGGGAAAAGAACAAATGGAGGTCTAAAATAGAAAAAGCTATATGAAAGGCTAATTACTGTGGAGAAAACAAAGAGCTAAAGAATTAGATGAAGGAAAAGCTCATTGTCAGTAACGAACTCACCAAGCAAAGATGGTCGTGGGAATTAGGGTCTCAGACATAATCCAAAGAAGCAAGAAAATGGAGAACCTCAACAACTTCCTCTGGGTAGTGTACAGGTAGGTGTTCCTTAGAAAGCCTTAGCACTCAGGGTTACCTCTATGTATTTTTAATGTGGCAGGGCTTGAAGGTTGGAGCCTAAGAACTAAGGAAATTTAAAGGTGGTGGAAAATGTAGCTCCTGGTATTTTGTACTCCTCTTCTACTGATGGCTTTCTGCAGTCTAAGATCTAACTCTTAAGGATGGATGAGAACATCTGGCTCTAGTCTTCCCAGGACACAGGGGATCCCAGAAGTATTATTACTGTGACTTCTTAGAAACCAGAAATCTTGTATTTGGAGAAGTAACCATAAATGTAAGACAGCCCTTTTATAATAGCTCACCGACTACGAGTTCAAAATAGAGAAAAAGAAAGCCTCAAAGTGTGGTACATCCCTAATTCTGCAATTAGGGCAGATTAGATATTATGAGTGTCCCTTCTGACTAAAATTACTAAAATGCTGTGTTGAAAATATTTTAAAAATATTTAACACTCTTTAAAGTTTTTAAAAATTATTAAAAACATCACTGAACTAATAGGAAAGAAAAATTGTGCCAATTACGTTGCATTTGTAGATTGACAAAATTTAAGTGGGGAATTTAAATTAATTGCTCCATCATGAGCGCTGATAGTAGGAAACTAGGAAACATTACTTCTTTCTGGAGGAAGTCAGCTTTAATCCCTCCTTCAAAGAATATCCTTGGGTAAAGTACTCTGGGGGTGAGTGGTAAATAACAAAGTAAAACAACTCCTTACCCCTCCCCACCCCCCACCTCCCCCCCAAAAAACCTAAACCTACACGTTCACACAAGAAATCAAAGTATTATGGGTAAGAACCTGGAACAATAGATAAGAAAACAGCGAAGTATTATCACATATCAAAATTTTTCAGTCAGAATCAAAATGACAATGTTTCGTATGATTAAGGAAATAAAGAAGAAGTTTAAAAATGTGAGGCAGGAACAGTAGATTTGAAGAAGAACCAGCGAACTCCTAAGTAATCAACATAATACTGAAGGGAAAAAATGGTCAGTGGATGAATTTAAAAGCAGATTAGACATAGCTGAAGGAAAACTTAGTATACTGAAAGTTAGAACTGAAGAAATTACCCATAATCAGATCCAGAGAATGAAAAATGTGGAAATATAAATAAGATAATGTAAAATATAAAATATGTTGGAGGAATGGAGGACAGAGTAGGAAAATATATGTTCAGTCGGGGTTCCACATGGAGGTACAGAGGAAATGCAAAACAAGGAATTTTTTTTCTGGAAGGATAAAAGATATCAGTCAATTTTCAGACATAGTAATCCTAAGGGATTCTGTGAAGGCAAATCATAGGAGTTCAAAACCGAACATGTCTTAATAATTCTGTAGTGCATCGGAGAAAAGAAGGACTTGATAAATGACAAAGGTGAAATTGATATGTGGGGAAAGAATGGGTTGTTACATCAAAGGTTGGGGGACAACTGGTTATCCATGGGGACAAAAGTATTTAAACTGGATTTCTACTTCATGAAGCTGTACATAAAGTAATTCCACGTGGGTTAAATGACCTTAAATTTATAATTTGGAGTTTGTAACTCAGCATAAGAAACATTTTTTTTTTTTGTAAACTAGTCAAGTCAAAACTTACCAAATCATAAAGGAAAATAGGTATAAATTTTTCTACACTGAACCTAAAACCTTCCTGCTTATCAAATAACACCTAAAAAGAATAAACAGAGCACCACAAATGAGGAGGTTTTTTTGTAACATATTTAACCACTAAAAGTCTCTTTGGTTAACCTCATGAGTAATGGGATGACTATATATTGATAACATCTTACTATAGCGTTTCTACCTACTAGTTTGGCACAGCTTTGAAACTCTGACAGTATCTCTGTTGGTGAGGGTCTGGAGCAACAGGGAGTCACAACACAGCTGGCAGGAGTGTGCCTTCTAAATTAAGGTGTGTTGTGTGTACCTTAATTTGTACCTTCCCTACATCCCAGCAACCTCACCCCTAGATGCTTGCCCAGAGAATAACTTGTGCAGGTGTAGCAGAAGTCCCAAGATAATTTACAGCAAGGCCTTGATAAAAGTTTCAAACTGCAAATAACTCAAATTACCATATAATAGAAAGGATTGCCTGTCCTATATATATGTATATGTGTATATGTATATGTATATATATATGTATATGTATATATATATGTATATATATGTGTATATGTATATGTATTTGTATGCACACACACACACACAAACATAGCTTGATATACCATTCAGTTGGAAAAATGAATGACTTCAGCTACTGACACCAACAGGGAGGAGTGTCAAAGCCATAATCTTGAGCAGCAGAGACAAATCAGAAAAGAAGGCTGTAGCCATAGTCTTATCCACTTAATTTTAAGTCTCGAAATTGGGAAAGTGGAAAAAAAACATGTTATTTAGAAATATCTGCATTGATGGAAAAAGTGTAAAGGAAAAAAAGGGAATGGTTACTGCAAATTCAAGATGGTGCTTAACTCCACGGGAAAGGAAGCAGATGACGGGAAGGGAGGCGAGGCAGGAAGGAAAGTGCAGGTAGAGTTGTCGTACGAAATTATTCATTTTACTCCTGTTCTTTTATGTGTACATCTATGTTTACATTTGGCAGTTTCCCAAAGTGGAGAGAGAAAGGGTTTTCTAACCATTCTCATCAGCAATAAAAATAGGAAAGCCTGGAGCATTCAAAAGTACCCTCAGGACATAATTACTGAGTTATTCAACGATAGGAATGACACTTTTACCACGGCCAGGAAAACAAACAAAGTAATACTATCTCAGATCTGCTTCAAACTGCAAATATACAGTCCAGATTGAGTTCCTATCAGTTCTGAAGTTTTCAAGAGTACTAGCTGGGCAGTCTTATCACCTGGGATTGTTCTTCTATGATGGATTTTCTTTTATAGGAGATATAATGTTTGTATCGATTCAGCCTTGTCAAAGCGAACTTAAATTACCCTAGAACAAAACCAGGCAATTGTGTTTTACAGTGTGCTCATCCATATTTTTATTTGTGGTTTATAACATTACTCCGTATTATGAAGCAGATAGTTTTATTAAATCAGAAGAGGAAAAGTCTATAAAGATTTAATAAGGATCCAGAAACAGAATTCAAAATCATAAAACCACTTTAATAATTTTAGCTTCATTACTTATTCATATTATTTGCATGGTTTGGGATTGTTTTTGGCATATTAATTTGAGTTTGAATTAGCTTCTAAGTTGGTGCCATGGGAACACTTCTAAACTTATTGAAAGAATCCTTTATTAAAAATGCTTGGGTGTGCACTAGGGTTGATGTGTGATGTGTTTATTTCAAACTATATTAAGTTTTAGGCTGCTTAAATTTAAGCTATTTAAGTTGCAGTAATTGTTCAAAATAAAGTTCCCCCAAACATCTCCTATTTTGAAAAATAAATTGATAATGTTTATATGAGTTTATAAGTCTTTCAGGCACCTCTCATTACAGAAAATAGATACCTGAATTATCAATTATAATTGCTTACAAGTGACTGGTAATATCCTTGAATCATTAACTGTAAAATCGAGTTAGTTTCAACATTTTTTAAAGTAACAAAAGAATATAGTATTTCAGTTATTCAGTTGATAATACTCAAGCAAATCATTTTCTATGAGACTCAGAGAGGCTCATTCTAGATTGTAGCTACAAAGCATACACAAATACGGTCCATTTGGAAAAATAATCCCAAAGTGACTTTAATTAAGCCTGCTTCCATAGAGGGAAGCAAACCATAAGGGACTCTTAACCATAGAGAACAGACTGAGGGTTGATGGGGGGCGTTCAGTGGGGGGTGGGCGAGATGGGTGATGGGCACTAAGGAGGGCACTTGTGATGAGCACTGAGTGTTGTATGTAAGTGATGAATCACTAAATTCTGCGGAGACCAACCCTACACTATATATTAACTAATTAAAATTCAAATACAAATTCGAAACAAACAAAAGACTGCTTTTAAAATTAATGATTAGAATTTTTAATACTTTCTCAACACGATGCTTATTCTCCTGGCTGAACTTACAGAAGTGTCAGCATTATGCTTATTCCACTCCCCACGCCCAGCGGAAATCTGATTTCATCACATCTTAAACTTATCAAATTTTTATTCTTTCTCCCTTGTTTGAGCTAGCCATACTGTGGCCTCCCTGGAAAATTGTATGACTTCCTGCTATTCCTTAACCTTGTGACCCTAATCTTAGCAAAGTATTTTGAACAGGGTTTAATGCTGAAAAGCTAACTTTTGCTAATAATTTAAGCACTCTTTGATTAAAATAACAAAAAGTTTATAACTGCTTGTGCTTTATTCCTTACAAACAAAAATGTGGGTAGGAAAGAGAAGCTGCGTTGATGGACTAGAGAATGTGATAAATATATTTTGGAAAGACCAGTGGCATTTTCATGATTTAGGGCTTTTGAAGAAGATCGAGTTAGCATATCCAAGTATCTAAGTTTTACTTTTAGACTTCAGTTTTTTTGTTTTTTTTTTTTTTTTTTTTTAAATTTTTTTTAACGTTTATTTATCTTGAGAGACATAGAGACAGAGTATGAGCAGGGGAAGGGCAGAGAGAGAGAGAGGGAGACACAGAATCCGAAGCAGGCTCCAGGCTCTGAGCTGTCAGCACAGAGCCTGACGCGGGGCTCGAACTCACAGACCGTGAGATCATGACCTGAGCCGAAGTCGGCCGCCCAACCAACTGAGCCACCCAGGCGCCCCTGGACTTCAGTTTTTAAAAAATATTTGCATTGAATTTCATCACACAGGCACACAAACTCAAATTCACTTCATTAGTTTACAGAACAGTACATTTTATATAATGAGGCAATTATACAGAGATTGTGAAAGAGAGTTTAAAAAAACAATGTGTAACCATGTTGCAATACTAATGTGTTTAGCAATCTTAATTGCAAATCAGGGCAATGCTATGAATCTTTTCTAACTGCCTAGTCCAAAGGCAGGAATATTAATATACAATTTACGTATATTACAATCTGCGTGTAATACATTAAATTGTCACCCGTGTAAGCTTCAACTGAGTCTTCTAATGAGTTTACAGGATTTTTTTGAGATTATGAAATAATTATTCTCCAATTAATTTTTAAATACTTGTTATTTATAAAGGAAATCTGATGTTTGTTATTTTAGTATTTGGAGGGATTTGTTCTGTGCAAATATTACAGTATTAAATTAACCCCATGAGATTACTACCCAGGATTGTATTTAGGAAAAAGAAAAAACGAATTATTTGGTAATTTGATTCTCTGTGATTCTTTGATAATCGTTTATGTATAAAATTCTAATTTTATTTTTCACCCTGAAGTGTGTATGTATTATAGTTACCTGAAACGTTGTATCTCTAGAACTTAAACCTAAGGACAAAAACCTAAGGGTTCAGAAAGAGCTACTTAGGCATTATAGGAACTCACTAAGATACTGAGCCCATTTATTCTCACTTTCCATGTTTCTCCAGTAGACACATTTGAAATTACTTTTAATCTTTTAAGTAATGCAAATAGTCGCAGTTTTGGTAAATTACTGTTTTATTGTAGCAATAATACACAGAGTTAATATTACTGGTGAAATTTATGCCTAAAGGTATTTTCTAATACATCATTCCGTTAGCAGATTTATATGGGATTCGAAATGTGTTTCTTTAAAGAATATGTTTAAAGTTTATTTTCACTGAGAGTTTACCAGCACAGGGGGTTTCAATAGATTCTCAGTGCTTTGCTTCTGTTGAATTATTAGAACTTGAGTCTGTATATTCTCTTCACCTCTTTTAACTCACTGTTACTCCCCTCAGCTGGTTATGAAAATCATCCATTAAACCCACCCACTTGACACTTAATGTTATCAGAGCAGTTTGTAGATTTTTTTATGTTTCCATTCATGTGACAAAACTTTTCATATTGTTTTTACTTCCTTGACGGTATTACACTCCTTAAACTCTTTGCTCCGTAAATCCCTTCTCTAGAGCCTAGTGGTCTAGACATACTCCGTGCTTTCCATTACTTTTTAGTCTTGTTACTTGTCTCCTGGGTGCCTAATTCTTGTTCCTTTTTGTCTGTGTGCTGGAGATTGTGTACAATTACAGAAATCATTTGAGAAGTAGAATGATGTTCCTTCCGTAGGGAAATTTTATGTGTTCTTCTGGTGGAGGAATTGCTCGGGGCTCTAGCAGTCAGGGTCCCCTGATTTAATGCCACGTGTCCTCTTCCGGAGGGGCCAGTGTACTTCTGATTCACCTTATGTTTTCGGTATCACCCGTATACCTGTGGTGTTGACTGCTAGGGTCTCATCTCAAAGGATGGAGGGTTTACCAAGTCCTCCCCCTTGGGATTCCTCAGATTTGGGCTTTTGTCCTCATGGTTCCCGTAAGTACCATTAGAGTACCAAAAGCATTTCCCTAACCTCACTCCTCTCTGAAACCAGGAGATAGCAGACAAGCACCCTCAGATTTAGGACTCACCTCTCCTTGAGTTTTATCTTTGCCCCCTTCCTGCCATCTTGGTGTCCTATGTTTTTCATTTCCTTGTGAGCTGACCTGCAGAGGGGTGTTCAGATTATATAATCTGCTCTTCCTAGGAATAGAAGTTCAAAGTCACGTACAATTTTACAGGGGTTTTATTTTACTAATAATGATTCATCCTCACTAATCGACATTTGTGCCTATTTTCAACCCAAGGCACAGATGACATTATCTTTAAATAGAAAAGACAAAAACATCTAAGTGTGTTTAAACTAGCCACTGCGGAGTAACAATAAATAAATATCTATTGAAGCACTTAGCAGTGTGCCAGGCAGTCGCTGATCCGAGTCCTTGCCAGGTGAGAGCTCTACTGAGTCTCACGAACCGTGAAGGGCTCTACTGATATTACTTCCATTTTACAGTTGAAGACAAGAGTAAAGAAAAATTAGTTAACCTGAGCTCCTAGTTACTGCACTCTACAGAGCTTATTAAGTAGAAGTGTGGTAAATAAATTTCATATTATCATGATTTTCTTATTGTGTAAAGGTATCGGTATCTATGAAGTTAGATTTTTCATGGCTCTGGTCAAGAAAACATAAACTTCTTTTAAAAAAAAAACATAAACTTCTATTAGATGTCCTCTTTAAGAATGGAAATAAGTAATCTCTCTAAGAATTATTTGTCCAAAATGATTAATTTTTTAAACTGTGAAATGAGAGAGATGAGTTCAGCGATGTGTGCGTGGGGAGGCTCACAGTCACCAGCCAGGTTGGGGGAAGCCATTAGTCACTGTGTGTCCTTGTTTTTTCTCTGTTTATTTTCCCTTCCGTTATTGTGGATTGTGATGCAGAAGGTATATATTTTAAAATGTTATATTTACACTTTTCATATGATAGTTTGGGAATTTAAACATCATATCTTATATTCTAATGAATTATTTTTATGTTTTGAGCAAGAAATTTGTTTTGGTCATTGAATTGTACTTCGGGCCAGTGCTGCAGTTCTGAGCTATAACAGAGCACACTTTCTGCTGTACAGTCCTGCTCTAAAATGTTGGCATAATGAATTAATAGACCTCATTATTTATGCTATGTGTATGTCAGTGAGCTAGAATTCCCTTGCTGATTTGTTTTAGCCTTTGTCTTTAATCATGACTGATCCTGATATAATATAGTCCGGCTGATGATCACCTTTCCATCTGTGAAAAGAATAGTTGGTCAGGCACACACGTCTGAAAGGGCTGGTCTTACGGAAGAGTTTTTTATGATATTGTCAAACAGATTTTCCAAGCAGTCCTTTTGTGAAAGTATTTGCATATTTTTGCTGCATGCACAAAATAGCAATAATACTTGTGCGAAAGGAAAACCAAAGCCAAGCAACGAAGGGAAAACTCAATCGTTTTTGTGGGAACTGTGCACGTCCAATACAAAATTGCTTAGTCCCATTTTGTGTGCTGGTTTTTACACTTCCGCATTTTCACAGGAGAAGTGCATTCTTTAGTAGAGACACACTTTAAATGTTTTATAAAGTTACTCTGGTAAATCATACCGCTGTGGGGTAAACACTCCTCAAGAAGTTATAATCTGTTTCGTTTATCTTCACCTGTCTGCAGAGAGGGGCCCTCCCAGGAGTGTTTGTACAATGTCCTAGGAGGAGGCTAGAAATTATATGGTAAAGGGGCTCATTTTTGTTTCATTCTTGCATCATGTGCTTTAGAGCGTGAAGCCTCCAAGCAGTTAGGTCGCTCATATTTTTATTTATCTGAGTTTTGTGTAAAGAATAAGAATCTCTTGTAAAATCTCGTGGTTTCCTTGCTCCTAAAAGGACATTAAGATGTGATTTTACCAACCTCTTGTGATGGTAGGTTAGCCCCTTATATTTTAGAATATGGTCTCTTTCTCTAGCGTTATTGAACAAGAGGGCTTCTATCTCTTACTGCCAGTTTAACTTCCTCTCTTTTAAAGTTAATTGTGACCTGTGCATATGCCAAGGCCGGCGGCTTGAATCTTGTAACATCGCCCCTGATGTGAAGATAGCAAGATGGAATAATATGTAAGAGTGGAATGTGCTCTCTGCATGCTAACTGTACTGCTGGGGTTTATGTCTTTGGTTTGTATGCTGTCTGGAAATCTAATATCTCGCTCCAAATAAAACTTTAAAAATAATTTCAAAGTAACTTTATTAGTTTTCCAAAATCACAAAATATTAAATGACCTCCGAAAAATGGCACACGGAAGAAAGTCAATATCACCTATAATTTACCAACCAACCATCACCACATAGTAAATTGTGCTGTATATTGGGGCCCCTGGGTGGCTCAGTTGGTTAAGCATCCGACTTTGGTTCAGGTCATGACCTCACGGTTTGTGAGTTTGAGCCCCACGTTGGGGTCTGTGCTGAGCCTAGAGCCTGTTTCAGATTCTGTGTCTTCCTCTCTCTGATCCTCTTCTGCTCACGTCTGTCTCTCTTTATCAAAAATAAATGAACATTAAAATTTTTTTTTAAATAAGTGAATTGTGTTGTATATTCATGGAGGTTTTTTTTTTCCTGTGAATATATACATAGAATATACAGACTTGAAAAGTAGATTCTTTTTTTTTTAATTTTTTTTAATGTTTATTTATGAGAGAGAGAGAGAGAGACAGAGCACAAGCAGAGGAGGGGCAGAGAGAGAGGGAGACACAGAATCCGAAGCAGGATCCAGGCTCTGAGCTGTCAGCACAGAACCCGACGCTGGACCCAAACTCACAGACCATGAGATCATGATCTGAGCTGAAGTCAGACGCTTAACCAACTGACCCACTCAGGTACCCCGAAAAGTAGATTCTTTTAAAAATTGAGAGGACTTCATTCAACAAAGTGAAATCATGTGACACTGGGTACCATAGACATACCTAAGTAAACTGGTGAGATTTGGTAAGTCCTAGGAGGCATCTCTCATTGTTCTTAACTCACTTTGATTTGCATTTGAATTTTCGAGTCTTAGAAAGGCAACTCTTTAATCACCTGGGTTGCAAATGTGTTAGGAATAATTCAGCGTCACGGGTGCTTTTAAAATTCTGTTGCCCTTTGTGTTGATGTCATGTCAGGCATATGGTAATTGTCTGGGTCACCACTATAATATTCCGTATTTGGAACGTGGTTTCCTAGCAACTCTTGCTTTTTCCTAATGGCTGAATTGATTTCTGCACATTTGTAATGCTTCCCACAGCATCAGAAATTGTCACCCTGTGTGCAAATGTTACAAGATCAAATTTACATGTAGATCCAGTTCTAAGAAATTTTTCTGCTTGCCCGCTTGCCTTTAAAATGTGCTCATTCAAAGGTTAAACCAACCATAAAAAAAATAAATTTCATAAAAGCTGATTAATGCACATCACACTCCTTGGTGAAACATGGTAATTTTGATGACAGTGTCCTGAAACACAATGGGAGCAGTTCCTAGTGCAAGACTGTTGAAGCTGAAGAAACGGACTAATTTTGATGGTCAGATGACCAGGCAGTCAGCAGGTCGGTAGGAATACGGGCCTGGACTCTGCTTTGAGTGTCTCAGGAGACAAAAGACTTTTACTTTGGAGGCAGTCGGCAGTTTGCTGATTCTGGGTGATCCTGGCTGGAGCGTTGCCAGGAGTGACTGTTATTCATGTGTTCGGCAAATGGAATTTGAATACTCACTATTTTCTAGACAGTTGGTTAGGCACTGGGGATGTAAGGGTAATTAAACCAGATATGGCCTTGACGCTCCCAGAAATTACAGTCTGGAACCAACACCTATCAAGTGGAAAGACCCGTGGATTTTTCTCAGTACTATTTCCATGTTATTATTGAGTGAGAAACGTTTGTTAGGCTTTTGAAAAGATTTGGCAAAGACTTTCAATTCTTCTTGGAATACTCGAGATGTTGCTGTGCATTCAGGTCCGCATTATTTTGATGTCTTGGTAGATTTTGTCTATATCCAGGAAAGTGGAGCTGAGAGACACTGCAAACCAGCTATGCGCTGGCGGTTGGCTTGATAGTGTATATATCATCTCATTCAGTCTGCACAGCAATGCTATGAAGCGTACAGTTGTAGTGTTTTATATTTTAAATATCAATAAGTAAAACATCAGGGGTTAAAGAATATTTGTAAGATCATGGAGAAAGTAATATGTATATTGTATGTCTTCTCTATGTCAGACTTTGCGTCGAGTGCTGTATACACTTTATGTCTTTTAATCTTGCTCACCCCTCAAAACCCTGCAGACTAAACTTAATATTATTATTTCTTTAATCTGGTTTTACATTTAAAGAAATGGAGCTTCAGAAGTTTACATAATTTGACCAAGATCATGCAGCTAGGCAGTTGCAGAACTAAATTTGAACACAGACCTATCTGCTTGAGAAAAAAAATCTCTGAACTTCTGTTATACCAAACTGGGCAGGACCTCACCAGAATGACCAGAGTAGAATTCTAGTACCTAAATATTTAATAAGCATTGCCTTTTACCAAGCATTTATCACGTGCCTAGCATTATGGTTAAGTGTGTACATGCTCCCTTCTTCTCTCATCTGTCTGTCCGTCTGTCTATGTGCACTCATACGTACCTACACACATATATATAGTTTATTCACAGTGTATACATGTGAGTCATAAGCATGTCTTCATATTTGTGAAATATATACCGGTATTGAATGTTACCATGTAAGTCCTGCAACAATCATGGACCATGAATAAGGTGTTATCCTTATTTACAAATGAGAAGACCAGGACTCAGAGAGGTTAAGGACATATTGTCAAATAGGAGTCAGTAGGTGAATAAGAGTGGATTCCTAACTGGAGTTTAAATCTGTTTGACTTCAAAGTCCACTTCTCTAACCATTTCCCTAACAGGGCCTCCACAATATAATTAGAATGTAAGATTTCTAATCTTAGGACCAAGCTAATAACTTCACTCTTCCTTAGAAAAGAATTACTGCTTCTCTCTCTTCCTTAAGAAATATTCAGGGGCGCCTGGGTGGCTCAGTCGGTTGAGCGTCCGACTTTGGCTCAGGTCATGATCTCACCATTCCCGAGTTCGAGCCCCATGTCAGGCTCTGTGCTGACATCTCAGAGCCTGGAGCCTGTTTCAGAATCTGTGTCTCCCTCTTTGTGCCCCTCCCCCGCTCATGCGCTGTCTGTCTGTCTCTCTCTCTCTCTCTCTAAAATAAACATACATTAAAAAAATTAAAAAAAAAAGAAATATTCAGATGTAGTAGCAGTGCAATGACTTGAAGGCTCTCTAATTTGAGACAAACCCTAATGATTGTAACTGTGCACTAAAATGTGGAAATGAGGATAATTATGTCTGCATTTAATAGAGGGAGCTGAAAATTGGTAGTTTTCTAAAATTCACAATCTCTGAAGGAAAAATTAGGTTGGGGATAATATTGAAATATAAACTTCTATAATATTAGCTTCTTATGAGAAATAGAAGATGTTCTTTCTTCTTTGTGGCGATGTAATAATCCCAAACCAGGAAAACAGAGATTCAAACCACAACAGAGAATCCAAAGAAATACTGTTCTTTCATACATACTGTTCTCCAGATGGTATCAGTTGATTCTTTTGTATATTAAGTTATCCAAGATCACTTTTATATTTACAGTAACCAAAGCCCTGATGGGAAGTGGGAAAATGTAGTCAAATAGTTTGATCACTCAGCCAGCAAGCATTTACTGAATCTCTCTCATGGACAAAAACTCCATAATTGAGTTGCAGACTGAACTGCAGGAGTGCCAAATACTAATCTGCTTCTTTCTTGGCTCTCATTAAGTAAAAATTCTGTCTACACAATACCACAACATCTGGTCACTTAAATCCATTCAGTCCAAAACGCAGTCAGCTGCCCAGATTTTCAGACTCTAGGATTCCATTCAACTTGTTTGCTTTAATTATTAGTTTATCTGAAAGCTGTGTCAAATAGTCAGTAGCCTGTATTTAGTTATTTCAGCATGCTTGGCAGGCGCCTTACCTAAGGAAAGGTACAGACATGGAAGAGAGAAAACCCAAGATCTACTTCTCACAGGCCCTCAGTCAAGTGTTTGCACAGGCCCGTGTGGTGTTCTCTGTCTCCTGTTTACCTGCCCTACCCCTAGCCCACCGTACCTCCCTCCGCCCCTTACTCCCCTTTCTCTGCCAATTTCATAAAAGTGCTTATCATTTTCCTATGGGCTACCTTAGAATTATTTACACAAAATAATATTGTTATGAGTAATGCACATAACATTGTTGATACTGGTTCACTTAGGAAAAGGGGCTTTTTCTACCTTTAACCCTGAAGTTTTATATTTGTTTAAATTTTCCAAATATGTACGTGAATTACTTTACATACACCTTTTTCTTTTTTTAAGTGTATTTATTTATTTCGAGAGAGAGAGCGTGCATAGGAGGGGTAGAGAGAGAAGGCGAGAGAGACCATCTCAAGCAGGCACCATAGTGTCAGCGCAGAGCCTGGTGTTGGGGCTCAAAATCACGACCCATGAGATGACGACCTGGCCAGAATTGAGAGTCAGACACTTAACTGACTGAGCCACCCCGGGGCCCTGCATGGATCAGAAGGGGTTATACAGGGAGTGTTATTATGGACTGTTATTTTTTCCTTCTTTATAAGTATCTACAATTTTAAAAACATAAATATAGTTTTAATTTTTTTTAATTTTTTTTTAATTTATTTTTGAGAGCAGGAGAGACAAAGCATGAGTGGGGGAGGGGCAGAGAGAGAGAGGGAGACACAGAATCTGAAGCAGGCTCCAGGCTCTGAGCTGTCAGCACAGAGCCCGACGTGGGGCTCAAACTCACAGACTGTGAGATCATGACCTGAGCTGAAGTTGGACGCTTAACTGACTGAGCCACCCAGGCGCCCCTTTAAATATAGTTTTTAAAATGAAGTAAGCACAGACTTTGACCTATGTATTCAATTCATAAGGAGCGTTCAGTAAATAATGCCTAAAACTGAACGAGGTCAAAAAAACTTATTGGCTAAAAATTATTAGGACATCATATCTTCTTGGCAAAATTGGGCACTAAAGCATTTGGTCAGGAAAATGAGGGTTGGTAGAAATAATCGTCATAAAAGAAAACTACACGAGCAGAAATTAATGTAAACAAATGTCTGATTACTGAGTCACAAATCATGACTGTAAAAGTTAAATGGGAAAGAACTGACACCATTTCAAATATTTTCAGAGGAACACAACTAGAAATGTAAAATATTAGTATCAGCTTAACTGTGTTATATAGAGAATAGATCAAGGAATTAAATTTACTTAATGGGAGTTCGGAAAGTAATTCCTCACGATAAACTTCAGCATTGGTAAATTTCTGTATGCATTTGAATTCCTTTGCTGGGATCCAAATGTCTCAAACTATAACTTTTTTATTAGGTATGGTAATTTTTTGATGTTCTAGACATGTATGCTCAATAAATTGAATTAAAATTTACCAAGCGGTAGGAGAAAGGAGAGAATTTAGTTGTTATGACATTGATAGCTATCATATCTTTGATTGTATGTATATAATTCCTTCTCTCTGATCCTTCATTGTACAAGTAATATGCTTTTATATTTGCCATGTTTTTGCCATGCCATTTACCTGGTGTACCAGTAGATACACTGACTTCTGGAGTCTGTATAAATTTATAGTGGTCTCCATTTCCTTTATTTTATCTTGTCATATACTTTTTTTTTCCCTAAATTTGCATATCCCAAATCACATCTTTTGAAAATGGCTAAGTGTATCCCACTGCGAAATTTACCAGTGAAGGCAGAAATGAGTAATTGTGCTCCCAAAAATACAGTGAAGCAAAGTGGAACTTCTTCATCCTGCCAGTATTGAGAGTATATATTGTGAGGTTCGGACACAGTGCGATGGCCACGTTCTATGCAATGGGGCGTCCTGTGCTCTATTGAAATCACCTTACTCTTTATGCTGTTACAGCAAGCCAGATCTAAACATTATTGCCTATAATTTTTCTTTTCCTTTTCTTTGAAACTCTAATTTGTGAAAATGCTTATCTTATAATTAAAAAGGCATGCCCTTGGGAGGCAAGTGTAATACTGTATTTTTAAAATATGTAGTCTATTAGGAGTCTAAGCATAATACAGCTTTGTGTCTTTACTGAGCCGGAGCTAAAATCCCCTTCCTTTTTTTTTTTTTTTTTTTCTTTATTTTTCTTATAGTCTGGTTTAGACAGAACTAACCAGGGATAATAATTATATAGGAACTTAGGAAATTCACTTATATTTAATTAATTTGTATTATAATTAACAGTTGGTAATTGTTAAGGTTTTAAAAATTAGAAGATTTGGGGGAGAGTTCTCTCATTCTAATTACAATAAAACAGGTACAAAAAATTAGGTAACTTTTTAGCAATGGAGTCTCAACAGCTGAAATTTACCAAGAAACCTAAGGAAGAAGATAAGGCCAGAGAGAAGCAGGAGAAATAATTTTATAGTTTCTGTTTTTTCCCAGCAGCTGCTCATTATGATAGAAGAAATATCACTTGGGGTCCTTTTGAGGTTATTATATAAAAGAAGTAAAAAACATTCTACTTTTTTGCAAAAAGCTGTGTCAGGAAGTCCAATTATTTTGACCTCTTGAGTGTCATTTGTCTATTAATAGAATATTACCATTTTTCCTGTTTAATTTAGTTCTCATAAAAAACTATTTTCTTCTAATTCCTGAGTCTTCCTTCTGTGAGAGACCCTCATTATGATTTTGGGGGCAAATGTTCGTGTAGAACTTGGTCAAAGTTGACAAACGGGTTTCTTCTTTTAACTTTCAGCTTTTCTGTTAGGCTGGGTCAGTTGTTAGCTTGCAAAAGGGAAAACACCAAATGTTAGTACCCTTCTGAATCCCCATGCCTCTTCCATCTCATCGCTAACAACAGGTTTACTTTTGAAAACAGTAGACTCTTCTGAAGTGTCTTCAGGTGTGAACATTTTTCGTACTTCTTAGATTTGTTGTCATCTTCAAATGTGTCAAAGAAATTGATTATAGAAAAATGATTTTTATTTATACTTTGCCTAAGTATCAAGTTATAAATACTGTGAATTTATTATAAGAAGCTATTCTAAGGAAAAATTTTGACCTTCTAAAAAACGTATGCTCGCATGCATGATAGTCGTATGTTAACCTGTTGTCCGTCTGCCATTTTGTATTCTCCCATTCCCATGGTGATCCGTGACCGCAAGCCTTATCCCTTCCTAAGTGTTCAGTCCGCTGTCCTCTGGCTGTCTGCCTTCTCTGTTAGTTTGCTGTGGCTACCATAACAAAGAATGACAAACTGAGTGTCTTAAACACTAGAATTTTATTGTCTCACAGTTCTGAGGCTAGAAATCTCAGATCAAGGCATAGGCAGGCCCAGGAAGCCCCTCTGAAGGCACTAGGAAAGGGTCTGTCTGTAGTTCTTGAGCTGGGACAGCATAATTTCAAGTCTTCACCTGATGTTCTCCTTGCGTGCATATCCATCTGTGTCCAAATTTCTCCTTTTTATAAGGGTATCAGTCTTAATGGATTAGAAGCCCCCACCCACACTCCAGTATTGTTACGGAATCTGGTCTTGATCACCGGCAGAAGAACCAAGCAGCCCTCAGGGATCTTGGAAGTCAGGAGATTTATTTTATACCGGTGGGCTCAGAGGAGATCATTCTCCACAGGTCTGAGCCCAGATGGAGCAGAGACAACAATTTATAATCTGTTCTCATGGCAACTGGGGATGGGAAGGAAAACTTGGACTGGGAATATTCTGGCTGGGACTGGAATTCCCTGATCAGTCCTGTCAGCCATCTTATAACAGATTTTTCCCTATCATTCCCCCCTTTGATGCCCCTTTAAACAGATCTAGTCTGTATTAGAGAGCATCATCTTTATTTATTATAGGCTGTTTCTTTCCCTTAGTTCCCTGACTTTGGTTGTGACTATTCTCTACTGGTTTACAAAGTCTCTGAGGAAGATGCAAGTGCCCCTTTTCTCAGCAATGAGGAGGTCAAGTGCCCTCCTGCTCTGGAGGGCAACTCCTGCCAGGGAACTTATTTGGCCCTGTAGGGACACTAGGAGTCAGACATTCATTAGTCCCGTAGTAGAGCCTATGCCTCCTATGCCAGTCCCTGTCCCCGTGGCTATTTCTGTCCCTAGGAGGACGGGTACCAACACTGCTCATTTAGCCTGAACCTTTCTTGAAGTTTGAGGCACATACATCAGTACAAACACTTCCCCAAAATGGCATTGACAACCTTACTGGCAGGCAACCCAGCAGACCGAAAGAAGTTACACCACATTTAAGCTTTTAAACCCCCAGATTATTCCATTGAAGGTGCCTTGCTCTTACGAACGGGGCCCAGATTAGAGGCAATCGATACCAACAGAACATCCTATCCATAAGAGGAAGGTGAGTGCAAACAGGAACCTCTCGCTGTTGCCCCAGCTTTCTGCAGCAACCTCTGCCAATCCCATGGCAAGGAGTAAGGACAGTCTACTTATCTTATCTGACCAGCAATTCCTCAAGCTTCCGCTGTGCATAGACCAGCCAGCTTCCGGGATGTTGCTGGAGCAGGACTGAAGATCGGACTGGGTCAGTCTTCCAAGTGTGGGCCTCCTCAGGATTGGCTGTCTTGACTTTGGAATGGTGAACCCACTGTATCCAGTCCACCAGTCCACTGTGGTTCGAGGGGATCTTTTTCTAGTCTTGGACCTAAACTGAGTTCTCTGGTGAGAGGGGGTGTCCAGGGGATCCTAAAGAGATTGGGGCCTTCTCAAGAGGGGAGAAACCTCGAGTTCCTGGTGTGCACGGTCATGAAGGAGGGCCAGGGGCAACAGATCCATGGGAGGTCTGTTTCCTGACAGAACTTGGCTTTGGTTTCCCTGAGGGTGTGATTCATCTGGTCTCCTTTGCCTGAGCTTTGAGGCCTGTAAGCTGCCTGCCAGGAATGCAGGCCTGTTATCGCTGTAGGTTGTGGCTGGTGAGCCAAACCAGGAAAGAATTCCTTCTTTGAATTCCTGGTGGGGAGTCGTGGCACAGATCAGGGAGGGATCTATGTCTACCTCCTTATTAGCTGCTGTCTTGGCTGCCTTGTCTGCTAGACAGTTTCCTCGTGCTGTAGGGCTGTCTCCTTTCTGGTGTCCTTTGCAGTGTAGAACTGTAACATCTTTTGGAAGCCAGACAGCCTCTAGGATCTTTAGGATTTCCTCTTTGTGGGCTGCCCCATGTATGTATAGCAAGGACATACCGGGGTTCGGTTGAGTCGCTTGTCCTTGCTAATGGTGAGGGTTCAGATTAAGGCCTGTCACTGCATACCCTGCCTTTTGAATGCCCTCTGTGTTGAAACTGCTACCATCGCTGAACAAGGTGAGGTCTGGGTTCTGTAGGGCCTGGTCACACAGATATGGCTGGCTTGCAAATACTCTGTCAGTCACCTCAGAACCATCATGATCTGGTTTCCCTTTCTCAGAAGGTAGGAAAGTTGTAGGGTTCAGTGTCCGCACTGTTTTTTGTTTTGTTTTGTTTTTAATTATTTTATTTTATTTTTGAGAGACATAGAGTGAGCAAGGGAAGGGAAGAGAGAGAGGGAGATACAGAATCCGAAGCAGGCTCCAGGTTCTGAGCCATCAGTACAGAGCCTGACTCGGGGCCCGAACTCACAGACTGTGAGATCATGACCTGAGCCGAAGTCGGCCGCTTAACCGACTGAGCCACCTAGGCGCCCCTCCACGCTGTTTTAAGAGTGACCTGTGAATTCTCACAGAGGAGCCTGTGCTAGCCAGGAGGTGGAGAGGCATATGATGGCATGAGGGATCTTGACACTTTGTTCTTGTCCCAGGGTGAGTTTATCTGCCTCTTTAATGAGCAGAACTGTGGCTGCTAGTGCCCTAAGGCACAGTGGCCACGCTGCTGCCACTGGGTCCAGTCTCTTTGACAGGTATGCTTCTGGCCATTGCCAAGGGCCAACGGTCTGGGTGAGAACCCCGAGGGTGACCTTTTCCTTCTCATGCACAAAGAGATGAAAAGGCTTTTCTATATTTGGCAGGCCAAAGGCTGGTGCCTGCCCAAGGCAGCCTTTATCTCTAGGAAGGCGGCTTCAGCCTCCTTTCTCCAGACAGGGGGTTCTCAATCCAGCCCTAGTACTCTCTTTCCTTGGGTGAGGAGGAAGCCTAAGTATCAGACTTGCTGTTGGCAGATCTGTGCCTTTTTTCATGAGGCCCGATACCCTGAGTCCGACAGGAGTTGGAGGAGGGTCCTTGTGGCCTCTGTACAGTTCTCCCTGTACAGTTTTGCAAGGAGAAGGTCATCCACATAAGAGAGAAGGGGTAGTGTGTGGCCTGCTTTGAAAAGCCAGCGAGGTCTCTGGCCAATGCCTCCCCAAAGAGAGAAGGCGAGTTTTTCCGGTGTCCTGTATCTGGTTCAGTCCTTTTAAAGGCAAACAAGGGTTGGCTCTGGGAGGCCAAGCAGAGGCAGAAGAAGGCATCCTTGAAGTCTAGGCAGTTAAACCAGCTGGCAGAGCCTGGGACCTGGCTGAGGAGGGTGTACTGGTTCGGGACCACCGGGTACAAGGCTTGACCTGGTCACTACTCTCCTCCTGGCTGCTGGACTGGCAAGAGCGGTGTGTTCCAGGGTGATTGGCACTCAACCAGAATGCCTGCTTTCTTGGATGCCTGCCCTTGGCTCTTGTGGGAGGGGGCATTGCCGCTGTCTCTGAGGCTGACCCCCCCGGGATTAACTCTACAATGACGGGCCCAGCTGTGGGCAAGTCTGGGGGTGGGGGGTTGTCCTCAGCCCACACAGTGGGAAAGGCAGTCCTGAATTCAAGTGGGCCCGCCTTAGTTGGACCTGGACACAGAATAGTCTCCATTTGGATCCAGCTGGGGATGGTGCACCCCATTGGCTCAAAGGTTACTTGGGCCCCCAGCTTTGAGAGTATATCTTGGCCAAAGAGTTGGATAGGGCACTCAGGTAGGTAGAGGAATTCATGCTGTACTGTGTGGCCCCCGAATTCACATAAAAGTCATAGTATGGCCCCCTACTTTTATTTTGACCATGGGCTCATGGGGGCCAGTAAGAAGTAAGCCTGATTCCCCTCATTCTGAATCTATTCCTGCTAGGCCTATGAGGTCTTTTTTTGCAGGGTTCTTGTGCATATTGGCTGGGTTTCTGGAACTTTCCCAGTTGGGATGTTAATTCTTTTAATGTGCTTTGTCCTTGCAGTACGCGCATTGACCCCTTGCTAAGGAGGTTCTGGGCCTCCCCCCTTTTGGCAGCCGGACTTTCCTGTCCTTTTGTTGTGGCTCTCTTGTGCTTTGGGGTCAAACGGGGTGTAACCCTTGCATGGCTTCTCATAATAATCCCCAGGGGGTTCCCCTTGCTGCGGGGTCAGAGCTGCTCAACAGCATTGACTTCAGACTTCTTGCCTCCAGAGCTCAAATATTAGAGAATGTTGCCCTCTTGACCCTGAAATTTGCGGTGCTTTCTTCTGGCAGGCCTGGGAACTAATCACCCCAAGTGGAAACTTACATTCTGAGAAAAAGAGTAACTGAGAAACACGTGCTTTCTTTGTTACAAGTCGATTCTTGAAAGGGCTGCTTTTACAAAGTATTCTTTACAATAGTTTCAGAGAGTTTTCTTATTTGCTGTGAAATTAGTGTAAAAAGTCTTCAGGAGTCTCTGATTCTGACTGTTTTATCACATAATCTGTTGCCTTGAAATATACAACACGTGTAATTTCCTATAGAATTGTCAAACAGGCTTCACATTTTTCTTGTATGACCTGTGGACTGAAAGTGTCATAGCCTTAACTCTAACAAACCGTTCTGAGCCCTGGACAACAAAAGTGCCCACTCGCCAAGTCAGTCCTTCCAGCCTGGACACAAATAATAACATGTGGTAAAGGGACATACGGGGTCTGTGTAGGGGAGAGAGCAGCTCTGTGTGTCTCTATATGTGACCATCATCAGCTGAATGAGAAGCAAATCTTAAACCGGTGGGTTTTACTATGGTTCTGTCATGTGTTTCTTCATGGCTGAGTAATATTCCATTGTGTATATATACCCCATCTTCCTTATCCATTCATCTATTGATGGATACTTGGATTGCTTCCGTACCTTGTCTACTGTAAATAATGCTACAGTAAACATAGGAGTGCATACGTCTTTTCAAAGTTTACTTTTTTAAAATATATCACAAAATTTGTGTAATGTCTGCATGTGGTCTATTAATAACCATAGATCAGGACCTTGGGTTGTAACATGATACTACTCTTGTCATTAGTCAGATAAATTGGAAATCATGTCCTTATGTCAAGTCTGAAGATGGAACTCTCTCAGGGGTTGGGAAAGTGATGTAAGAAAGTATTGAATCACTATATCATACACCTAAAACTAATGTAATCCTGTATGTTTCCTAACTAGACTTAAACAAAAATTTTTTAAAAAGAAAAGTGAGGAGTGCCTGGGTGACTCAGTTCATTAAGCATCTTGGTTTTGGCTAAGGTCATGATCTCATAGTTCAAGAGTTCGAACCCCACATCTGCCTTTGTGCTGACAACACAGAGCCTGCCTAGGATTCTCTCTCTTCTTTTCTCTCTGCCTTGCTCCAGTTTGTGTTCTGTCTGTTTTGTACACACGCACAAAAAGAATAAATAAACTGAAAAAAAAATTTAAAAAATTTTTAAAAAGAAAAGAAAAGTGACATAATCTAATGACCAGGGGAGTGTCACTAACCAAAGAATTTCACCAACTGGGCTTAATCAAATTGATCGTGTCCAGTTCGACTGCACATTCTTTTCTGCCCAAGACTCTAGAAATAGAACAGATTCTTCCTTTTGATGTGTGTACATTTTAATGTCTTGAATCTAGAGCCTACTTCTGAAATTCCCTGAAGTTACCAAAGATTGAATAATTAGCCCTTCCTCTCATTAACTATTATTAGAGTCGTGATCAACCGTTTGCAGGGAAAGTACAAAAGGTACCAATGGTTGGGCTATTCAAACATTTTCCAGAGCAACATTAGCCTATCAGGACAGTATCCTTAGCGAGGAGACATGTGAATTAGTATGCAGTGGCACATAGAGCGAATTACCCAGACATCATCTTCTCATTTAAGGAGCACGCATATGATTAAATTTCAGAGTTAAAAATTCATCCTTAAAAGTTAAACTTTAGCAGAATAACGGATTTGATTTTAGAGCTGTCAACTTGATTGGCAAGAAGGACCCAGCAAGTATGTTTCTATTCTTGTAATTCAGGGACACCTTGGAAATATTTCCTAAGAGAAAAGAAAGAAATATATGGAGGGGGGAACAAAAAAGAAAGAAACAGCCTTTTTCTTAAGAACATACTCGAGATAAAATATAGACATTTTTCTATGTATCCACCATGGTGCTAAAACCACTAGGCTGGAAAATGCCTTAGCTGTGGGGTGACTGGTATAAATCAAATACTTCATTCTTACGTAGCAACCATTTATAGTACTGTGTAATTCATTTAATGTTTAGTAGTCTCATTCTGTATTTTTATGCAATTGGAATTGGTGCTTTATTTCATAATTGCAGGAAGGGCTTATCTTTCCTGTACAAGAATTCAGAATCTTAGCTTTGTAATAGCTTGTTGAAATACTCAATATTTTATCATGTCGTTATGATGGTACCTTTAGTGCTCAGTGTTTATACGCGGGTGTGTGTATTGGAGGTCACTTAGGCCATGCAAGTAGACATCCTTCTCATCTCCCACCTCCACAGTGAGACCGACAGATGGACGGAACTACAGCCTTTGGAGACTGTTCTGTGTGGCATTTTACGGCTTTGCTACTTCTGTCCCAGTGTGAGAAAGACTGGAACTTCTTTACTCTCTTTTTAAAATGAGATTTGATTAACACACCATAACATTCACCTTCATAAAGTGGACAGTTTGGTGCATTTTAGTATGTTTAATTAGTGTTCAAAGTTGTTTGGCCATCACTGTCTAATTCCATTTTCTTTTTCTTTCTTCTTTTTTTTAAATTTTTAACGTTTATTTATTTTTGAGAGACATAGAGACAGAGCATGAGCAGGGGAAGGGCAGAGAGAGAGGGAGATACAGAATCCGAAGCAGGCTCCAGGCTCTGAGCCGCCAGCACGGAGCCTGACATGGGGCTCGAACTCACAGACCGGGAGATCGTGACCTGAGCCGAAGTCGGCCCCTTAACCAACTGAGCCACCCAGGCGCCCCTCTAATTCCATTTTCAACACTTCAGAAGGAAACTGTGTACTCATTAGCAGTCACGTCCCATTTCGCTTCCCTCTCCTTGGTCTCTGATGGCTTCCAATCTGTCTCTGTATAGATTGGCCTAATTTGGACATTTTATATACATAGAATCATTTATATGATACCAGTAAGTGGCCTTCTGTGTCTGGCTTCTTGGGCTTAGCCTAAAGTTTTCAAGGCCCATCCATGTTGTGGTATATCTCGATACTCCGCCTGTTTTTACGGCTGGGTGATATTCCATTGTATGGATGTGCATGCCACATTTTGCTTGTCAATTCAAGTGATTACCCTTTTGGTTTCCTTTTTTTTTTTTTTTTTGCCACTATAAATACTGCTGCTTTGAGCATTCATGTACAAGCTTTGATGTGAACACGTCTTTTCAGTTCTGTTGAGTACATACCTAGGAAAACATTGCTGGCACATATGTAACTCTGTAGCTTTCTGAAGAACCGCCGTACTGTGGCCCAAAGCAGCTGTACATCTTTCATGACGGTTCCGATATTTATACATCCTCACCACTTTTTATTATTATTTCCCTCCTAAATACCAAATATATATTTTTAATGTGTATTTATTTTTGAAAGACAGAGAGAGCGAGAGCATGAGTGTGTGTGTTGGGGGTGAGGGGTGGTAGCGAGAGAAGAAGACACAGAATCCGAAGCAGGCTCCAGGCTCTGAGCTGTCAGCACAGTTTGAGCTCACGGACTGCGAGATCATGACCTGAGCCAAAGTCACATTCTAACCAATTGAGCCATGCAGGTGCCTGTTAAATACTATGTGTTAAAGGACCATGCAGCAGCATTCATCAAATATTTATCACGCAGCTTAATTTTTATGGCAATATTCTAGGAAACTCTACATTTTTGTTTTTAATTTACATCCAAGTTAGTTAGCATACAGTGCAACAATGATTTCAGGAGTGAATTCCGTAATACCTCTTACCCATTTAACTCATCCTCCCTCCCACAAGCCCTCCCGTAACCCTCTATTTGTTCTCCATATTTAAGTCTCTTATGTTTTTGTCCCCCTCCCTGTTTCTATATTATTTTTGCTTCCCTTCCCTTATGTTCATCTGCTTTGTATCTTAAAGTCCTCATATGAGTGAAGTCATGTGATATTTGTCTTTCTCTGACTGACTAATTTCGCTTAGCATGATACCCTCTAGTTTCATCCAGGTATTTGCAAATAGCAAGATTTCATTCTTTTTGATTGCTGGGTAACACTCCATTGTGTGTGTATATATACACATCACATCTTCTTTATCCATTCATACATCGATGGACATTTGGGCTCTTTCCATACTTTGACTATTGTTGATAGCGCTGCTATAAACTTTAGGGTGCATGTGTCCCTTCGAAACAGAATACCTGTATCCCTTGGATAAATACCTAATAGTCCAATTGCTGGGTCATAGGGGAAACTCTACTTTTCTATATATTATTGTCACTAATAAGCAGAAATAAGAAAAATATAAAGGAGGCTGGAAGATTTGGAAGTGAGAGGGAGTTAATGACCTTGAGGTTACCTTACCTTCAACCCATGTAAGATGGAACTAGTGGATATATGCTTTTGCCTGCCTTTCCCTAAGCAGAGAGCATTCCCTATGCCTTCTAGGAGAGAAGAAGTCCAGTCCACACGGCGCACAGGAGTGTGATCTTGAAGTGTAAACTTACACTATTGTTTCTCTTTCTCATTTTCATTCCCTATTCTCACTCCTCACCCCTGGTATCGTCTTCCAAACTAACCATCTACACCTAAGACCTTATCTCAGACTCTAGAGAAAACCAGGCAAAGACACGTATCCACTAGCTCCATCCTATATGGGTTGAAGGTTGCCCCGTGTGGGATGAAGTTTACCCCAAGGTCATTAACTCCCTCTCACTTTTTGGCAGCACTAACTCACCCCAGTACACCCCACAGCATTGGAGAAACTGCAGGGAGGAAAGTCAAACAAACACACACATGAGTATGGTTATGTATGAAGTTAGCAATGCAGAGTGAGTCTAAGAGCTTCTGGAACTGTCCAGGAAAACTATGGCTAAACTCCATGGTGGCCCAAAGGTTACACAGGAAGGACCTGGTAAGAATGGGACATGTAGCCTGACTGCTTGCACAGCACAAATGAAAACCTGACACCTGAATATCACCTAAAACAATAGATTTCAAGTATTTTTTCCTTATAAACAACAATAAGAAGAAATATATATATCATGAGTCTACTGAGCATACATACACAAAAATTTATTAAATGATACACCTTAGTGTGTACAAACCAATGTAATATTTTCTGTACTATGCTATTATTTTGTGCTTAGTTTAAAACATGCCTTTCATAACTCTCTAAATTAATTTTTGAAATTAACCCATAGTTTGGAACACACCAGCTGAAAAGATAATTAAACTGATTTACTAAGAAATTAAAAAGTAGCTTACTAGTATAATTAAAATCGTGTGGCCTGGAGGCCCCTACAAGGAAATTTTTAGATACAAAGGTCATACTCTCAAGGTCACTGGAAAGAGTAGACTGAATTCTTAAGATATTAGAAAACGGGGTTGCCTGGGTTCGTGTTCCGTGGTTCTGAATTTCATCTGTCAGTGTTTCAGAATCTATAAATGGGGAGAGAACAGCTAGCTCCATAAGCGAACGAACGGGGCGGGAGCACAGAAGGGCTGCATAATGAGGCACTGTGTCTCCTGTTTTTCCCTCAGCTGCTTTGTTTCCTGCTGTCCCAGTTCATGTGTGGACAGCGAGGAGGTGTAATGCCCGTCTTGTGCATAGGTACGTGCACACATTCACAGCCTCCTGGATGCAGGTTATCCTTAGAGCTGGCTGGTCTAGTATCTCAGGATCCTTTTGCATTTTATGTTTGTTTCAGGGTGATTGTTTTGACAGTTGTCATTTCTAAGCTTCTTTTCTCCTCTCGTAGAGGAAGAGCTTTTAGTCTCTTAAGAGCAGAGCCCTATTATCATAATCACCTTTAAGAAAAGAGAAAATTACCTGTAATTTTTATGCTCTGAAGGTGTATCATAATAATTCACCCACCCACCTTACCCTCAAAATCAAATGGTGATTTTTTTTAAAAAAAGGAACTACTTCCTTCTTTCCTATTTCTTCGTGTTCTTTGGAGGAAATGAGAGCTTGAGAATCTGGGAAATCCCACCCAGTTTCTGCGAGCTCTGGCTGCCTCTCCTTAGTGTCAGCTGTTGTGTTTAATAATATCATTGCCATGGGAATCCACAGCACAGCGGTTGTAACACATTCTAATAAAAGGGCACTGGTAGGGGGTAAACGAACAAGTAAGGGATGGGAACCCTCACATCAGCCATAACCTTTCTGTAAAGTCTTTTGCAGTTAGGAACACCACCTTTGCTGGTGTAGACAGCCCCTTCTGGGAGCTCCACACCCACCCCACCCCCAAGCACTGCAATGAATCTGTCTCATGGAAAAGATAACGCATGTGTACGTGGGCACACACAAACACACACACCACTGAATCTGCAGGTTACCAATTACAATTAGGATCTCGCAAAATCCAGTTGCAATGGACCATCTTCCAATTATTGTAGGAAAAAACACAGGGACTGTTGCATGGGAGAAGCATCTTTTGCCATCTACCCCTGGATGTCTCTGCACCTGGGTTCACAACCGTTCCTAAGAAGGGCCTAGTAGTAACTCGTAGGCAGCTGTTGCCTTCTTCACATTACAGTGGTGCTTCTAGGATAACAGACCTGAAGCTGATTTTGTGTGACGTTACATGAGTGTCCTTTGAAACTTAAATTTGGTAATGAAATAACTTGAGGAAGTGCTGTCCTACTGTGTGAGTGCTCGCAAAGCAGATTAGCATTTTTCAAGATTCTGACAAGTCTCAAGTTTAGGGAATTTAACTTTTCAAGCCCAGTATTTCCCACATCTATTAATTCATAAAAACATCTTTTGATAGCTTGAAAGACAGCGATTATTTGCATGGCTCAGTATGGAAAAGAGGGATCTAACCAGAGTGCCATTTTGTTTTTTCCTGGATGACCTTGCCATTGCTTTTTCTACGATGCTTTTTTATTCTTCTAAGTTCTCTTGGAAAATTTTGTCATCTTTTCAAACAACAAACCTTCCTTTCCTGGATCATTTCTTTATTTTACCACCATTGTCTCCTTCTGTGATATTAGCTATGAACGACAAGGTCATGGCTATTTGTATATGCAAATTTAAGAAGTCCCCATATTGATTCTTGATTCTTGTCCTTTGATTCACTTGGCATATCAGTGTGGCTCTTCATGCTCCAGAGGAGTGAACTCCTCTCTCCTTTCCTTTGCCCCTTTGCAGATTTGGATCACCATTCAAGAGTTGGAGTTGGGTGCTGAAAGGGTGATGTGTCTATACTAGGCAGGAGAAGGAAAACAGAGGATATAGATATGCATTTGGTTATTAACCTACTTCCTGATGTAATGTTCATTTTTCCATTCAAACATCATCATCATCATTTTGTTAGTAGGAGGACTAGTAGTTGGTTGAGTGCTCACTTCACGCCAAGCATATGTGAGAACATATGTCAATGTTAATTTTCTTTAGTCCTCCCGGCAACCCCATAATGTATGCCTTGCTTTTCTCACTTTACAAATAGGCTCAGATAAATGAAGTGACTTGCCCACTCACATGGTAGTAAACGGCAGAGCCAGAAATCATACGTAGGTCATTTTAGCACAGAGCTTTTGTCCCTCTCTCTGACTGCCGTTCCCCAGACCGCTGGCTCTCCTCTTACGAGCCAGGTGCTGACGTGCTCCCAGATTTCTGTAGCTTCCACTCAGGGTTCTGCTTTACCAGGACTGTGCTTGAACCTTGAGCCAAAAAGAAAACACTTTTGTTCTTGAATCTTAATCGTGGTGCTAAAGAATGGGCACTCACCATAGATTCATTTCTCTAACAGATGTTGGTGATGACTATCAAAATAATTGAAAATGTCCAATTTTGAAAACAAAGGCCTAAAAAAGGTCATAACTTGAATCTACATTAGATGGTGAACATTTCTGGGCTCAAAATAGATCGCTTTGATTGTCATTAGTATGGAACTACCATAGCCTTTAAGGAATGCTTGAGGAACTTACTTATTGGCAAGAGACAGAAATTGTTATCCAAATGCAAGACATCACAGAGACCATGAGGGGCAAAGTTGCAAGTGTAGTTTTTTCTGAGAGTAGCTGTGTTGCATATTAAGACAGTCTTTATGCATGGTTAATTATTATTTATTGAGTATCTGTTGTGCACAAATGGGCAACTTGTTAAGAAGGAAGTATCCATTAGTTCTTGTTGCTATGGAGTAAACACTGATTAACGTTTATGCCATGTCATAAAATGCATTTTAATATTAAAATCCCAATCCACTGAAATACTGACATGTAGCAACAAGGGGTAATTAAAATAAATATTTGATGGGATTTTATTGTTTAAAAATGGGATGCAACTTAATGAGGGCTATAATACACAGTGATATAATAAAATGGCTAATATATAACTACATATTTTTTGAAGAAGGCAAAAACCAATTAGACAAAACACTTCTGATTTATTTTAAAAATGTGTGCGTGTGTGTGTGTGTGCGCGTGTGTGTACAACTATCACTGCACACTACCCAAAAACTGTTGTGGAGTTTAGTAAATAAGACTCATAAGTACACATGCCATTAAATAAAAATACAAGAGGTAAATAATTTTTAATTTGAGTATTGTGCTCTGGTAACTGCTGGTCCCACTCCCGTGAACTATGTAGGATGAGCCAATCTCATCCTGTGTACGTACTCTGTTAACACATGGTGAATTTAACTTTTTTTTCCTCTCTTCTAAATCTAATCATTTTAATTTTTCTCCTTTATGAAACAGTGTTTGAGCATTTTAAATAATTTTAGACCAAGTGGTTTACACTCAGGAGCTTAACAAAAACAACAAAATATTTGGCTAGGTGACGTTTTTGGAAGTGAAAGTGGAAACATAATTTAAAATGTGGAGGTATAGGGACAAAGAAAAGTCCTTCATTATCCAGTTTTGACAACGTAAGTACTCACTAAAATATGGATTTTGATGAAGTATGTAATTAGCCTCTATAAAATGAGCTCTGTCCCTAGCTCCCACCTTCCATTCTTCGGTGACAAGTTACAGTCTTCAAATGTTGGGGAAGTTCTAGCAGCCTCTGTGTTCAGTGATACAAATTCTCATGTGCTCTTCCAGCAGCTCATAAAACAAACTCATTATATGGCACAACAAGGAAAACTCTTCTGCTCAATACCTTTTGTTGAAAGCATGTCTTTTAGAAATGTGAAAGAAAATTTAAGTGTCAAAAGATAAGGGTGGGGAAAGTGTATACAAACTAAAGTTAATTTTTCCAGGAAGGGCAACAGATCCAATAATTTTTAAAAATGTATTCATTTTGATGAACACACAGGAAGACATTTGCTAAATGAAAGTTTCCAAAGATTTTTATACCCTCCTCAATTGTTCAGTGCCCTTTCAGTTCTGAGTGAAAGCAAACTGTATTTCCTCACTTAATGCAGTAATGGATGATGGCCGGGTCTACTCATAGTTTAATAACAGTGTATATTCTACATGCAAAGTTTTCTTGGTAGTTCATTTCTGTCCTAGTTTCTAAATTAGAACGTGATTCATCTAAGATTGGGGTGGATTCTTAAACTAGGGACTTTTAAAAAAGGGAACCTTTTAGTTTTCAGAATATGATATTACACACTGGAATTTTGTATCCAACTCTGGGCATGTCGGTAGATTTAATCCATTTTGACAGACATCTACTTGTATGAAACACTCCTCTGAGGAATTAGGTCCTTGAATGGAGAAGACCCTGGCATAAATGATATGATGTGAAGAACTGAAGATTAAAAAAAAAATAATGACTTTCCCTGATCTCAGTGAGCTCACAAACCAGTGAGAGAGACAGAGGTATAAACACAGGATCCTCTGTAAGTGAAAACTTAGCATGGGGATAGTGTATGAAAGATCAGGAGGACCCAAACTCCGGCAGGAGTCAGGAAAAACACAGGTGCAATGTGAACACAGAGTGAACGCAGGGTAACCAAGGACATGAAGTGAGACGGACTGGGCAGACAGCACATCATGGACGGCTTCGCGATCAGGCTAGCGAGCGTGACTTTTTCCAGGCAGGGAGGAGACCCCTCTGGGAGCTCCCTGGCTCATGAATAGGAAGAGATAATTTGGAGAACAGAGATGAATTAGGTTATTGTAGCAGTCCTGTGAGAGACGATGAGAGTCTGAACTAAGGAAACGGTATTGGAGGAGATGAAAAAGGGTTCAAAACTACCTATGAATTGGAATTGACAGCAATTACCATTTCATGAGACAGCGCACATGTAGGAACAGAAAGACTGCTTCCAGGATCCTGGCTGGAGGGCAATACCTTAGTGATACAATGCTGTCACCTTAGAAGGAACCTATCGAAGGTTGAACGACCAGTTTTATTTGCTTTTCCTTATTATGAAACCCTAAATGAAACATTTAGGTGAACAGACAGACACCAAAGGAAACCAAAATTGGGTCTCCATGGGAAGGCAGTTCTCAAGTTCAGAACGTCTTCAACATCTCTTTCCCTATTGAGACATCCTCTCTCTGAAATTCCAGATGCCCGGTGTTTTCTCTTCACTTATTTTTTGATTTCGTTGAATGTATTTTGATAACAGCATGAACTGTGATAAAACAGCTCAAACGACACTCCATTGGAAGGCTGCAATTGCTAAGCAAGTAAGACTAAGCAGATGTAGTGGGGTCATTTCCTCTTATCAAATAATAAATCTGTTAGCCTGAGGAATGAAAAACGAGCAGGCTTCTTACATACTAAAAGGTCATAACTCTATTCAGGCTTGTCTATTTAGCCGTATGCACTATAGAGAAATGAATGCTAGCCAAATTCATGAAGCGCTTATCTAGATTAAGAACTAAAAGGATTCAGTGTACTTGTCATTTCACTTAATGGTAAAATCCATCACGTTTGTTGTAATTCCTGGTGTTTGCACAACGAGAGGTCTTGTGTATTTGTTGTCATTACCGTTGTAATTCTCTCATTGCCTTTATGTGGGTGGTGCTAGAAGAGGGACCACACTCTTGCTTAAAAGCATTACCTTTCTTCCCTTCAGGACAATTACCTAATGGTACAAAAGTTTCCACCTTTTATTTTGGTCCCTAAATCCTCCTATTTCCTGTAATTTCTCTATTTCTACTCCTGAAACACTGTATCTGATTGTTGAAAGCTCAGTTTCTCTGATTATTTTGTATTTCCTTCTTCCTTCTCCCATGAGTCACAGTGCCAACACACCTTGCCAATCTTTTCATTTGCACGGCCTTTTTCATTTGGTAAAAATGTAAGATGTGCTTCCTCCTATTCAAGCGTTAGTAGCTAGGTCTGGGGCTTCCCTGTCCAGTATTCTGGTCCTGAGCCACAGTGGCCCGTGGGCACGTTACACATAGGGAGTCAAACTGGGATGTGATGGAAGAGGAAAATATTAGATTTCAAATACTTGCTGTAAAATAAAAGGCTATAAAAATCTTAATTTTCAGTTAGATTATACTTCAAAATGGTTACATTTTGGATATATTAGTTTAAATAAAATATGTGATGACCTGTGTCTTATTTTTAATATGATTGCTAGAAAATTCTAAATTTCATATGAGGCCTACATTGTATTTCTCTTGCACGGCATGGCAATAAATGGCCCTAAACAAGTCACGCTTTCCACATGAGGGGAACTATGATACCACAAGGTGGTAAGATCCACAGAAGACTGTGAAGATGAGGGTGAGTCATCATTTCTGACAGAGAACCTGAGGAGGGGTCCACAGGAGAAGTGATATTAGACCATCCTTGGAAGAGGAGTACGTTAGCAGTGCAGTAGAGAAAGTCCTGGTCACGGGTAAAGTCCTGGTGACAAGAAAGAGGTTGCCCAAGTCATCTCCTCAAATGTTATTTAATCAGGTCACCCTAGAAACTAAACACTTGTCAGGAAAGTATTTCAAGGTGTTACCAGTGGCCCTCGGCAGCACGTGTGTCCCTTGCTCTGCCTTCCTCCAGCAAGGACGAGTCCTGTCAGTGAGGCTGGAGAGGCGGTGCCCCTCTGAGGCTGTCCGTTGGTGGGGGACCACGCAGGGCTCGCCTCAGGTTGTGGCTCCTGAGGGAGGAAAGCAAGATGTAGCTCACGTGACACCTGTGGGCACCCCTACTAGAGACTGGGAAGAGGAGGATTCCTGGGAGGGTGTCTCCTCCTGGGAGGGTGTCTCCTGAGAATTAGGACTTCTCATTGTGCACCACAAAGTGTTTCGTTCAGGAAAGTGAATGAAAGAAATGGAAAAAGGAATGAAGGAAGTGGGGGTGGAGGGGACCAGTTTCCTAAAGGAATGTTTTGTACATGGAGATAAGCCCATAAGGAGAGCAGAGAGAAGTAGGGGTTATACATGAGGTGGTGATGGATCTTTCGAGGGCTGTAATTAAGACTCTGGCATACACTGCCTCTACATTGTGGGCTAGTTGCTTAATCTTTGTGAGATTCAGTTTCCTCATCTGTAACGTGTATCACAAAGCCTTCCATGCAGACTAGTAAAAATTAGAACATGAAACATAACACCTGGTATCTTGTAGTTAGTATTCAATAAGTGTCACCTATTATGTTTGATCACTCTTGGTTAACTGATTTGTGAATATTGGTCTTATTTTGGCTGACTCCCTGGAAGGAACTGGGCTGGTTAAGTGTCTTATCCAAATCTATCACCTGTAATTTTTTTTTTAAGTTTATTTATTTTGAGAGAGAGAGAGCAAGCAGGAGAGGGGCAGAGAAAGAGAGAGAATCCCAAGCCGGCTCTGAGCCGACCCCGCAGAGCCTGACGTGGTACTCCAACTCACAAACTGCAAGATCATGACCTGAGCTGAAATCAAGAATTGGATGTTTAACCGACTGAGCCACCCAGGTGCCCCTGTCAACTATTATTTTTAAAGGGAGAGTGAAAAGATAATACAAGGAAAACGTATTTTATTTAAAGAATTTTAAAACACATAGTCTTTCCTCCCCCAGCCCCCCACCCCATTTAATTTCACTGAACCCAGGGGCTGTGTCATTAAAAAGTCAGCCAGGCTGAAGTAGTTGTTCGTGACTGTGTATGTAGACTTGTTACTTCTGGTGGCATGTGTGCACAAACACAACCCTAGATATTTCAACTTCCAAACCATCTAAGATTATTTGAAGAAAGACTATGAGACCTACTGATTGTTTGCAAACATTCCTTTGTTCATAGTTTGATAAAATCTGAACATTTCACCATTCAAACTTGTTGAAGCATGAATCTCTTGTCACAAAGCATGATTCAGATGGAAAACCACGGACAACAGTAATGGAAGTTCGAAAAATGGGTCAGAAGTGTTAGAGTTTGAACACAGGAACTGTTAGGAATAGCTTCACCAAATTATTTCGCTCATACTTGTTATGGGTGCCCAAAATGCATGTGATAAAAAATTTACATTTAGATAAGTCTAAAGAAATATTTCAGTATTTGTTAAAGGAAATTCAAAGACATATGAAAGCATTATGTTATGGTTTAATTGCTTATGTATTTTTTTCCTTTCTTAGTGGTACATAAAATAATCATGTGTCTTACAATTCATGGAGTCTTAGAGTTTATGAAATGCAGTATTTTTTCAACCTATTGTTAATGAGAATATAAGTGAACACATAAAGCCTGGAATCATCTCCTCAGATTCACTGGATATTCTCAATATGACCGAATACCGTGGCAGGCATAGGGCAAAGCCATGGCGTTAAGAAAAATCTATCTTTGGTTTTGGTTCCTTTTGTTCTTTTTCAAATGGCAAAATGGGTCAGTACAGTCAAAGGGCAAAGGATTTGACGTGCAGACTCAGGTTTTTAGTTCTTGCTTCCGTAATTGCTGGATTTGTGAACTCGTGTGGGTCATATCAGCTCTGGGTTTTCTCTGGTGATATTATTATACTTGCTTTGTGTTCTTCAGAAGGTGGTTAGTTAAAAAGCACATTGGAAAAGCACTCCAAAGTATTAGTTATCCTTTTTCTTGTTTTACAGGTAAAAAAGGAACTCAGATTTGTTTGTGTAGAGGACATGGGGTGGAGGGAGATTCATGTACTGTGACCCGTTCGTACACAGAGTCATACACTATGACTGACCAGTCACAGTCCAGAGTGTACATGCAGCTCTGTGTGTCAGTCTCCAGGAGCTGGAAGAATAATCCTGTGGGAGGCGTTGGCGAATGCATCCTCAGGAAAAGACTCATAGCATTTCTAAAAGATACTCCCTGGTGTCCTCTGCTACTCGAATTAGGGCATCCGGAGCTCCCTCCTCCTCCTGGCCCAGCATCCGTATTCTGCTTCTGGCTGGCGAGGAGTCCAGGTTCCCTGCCCCATCTCCCCTTCCTTTACAGTGAATGCTAGTCTGCTACCCCTTGGTTGTCTCTCTCATGAGGCAAACGTGGTATTTGTGCTCAGTATCTCTTATTCCCTCAGAGCCGGTCTCTTTGTGGCTTCTGTCTGTTAAATAGCTAAAATCATAAACTGGACCTTAAAGATCACCTCATTTTAATAAAAATCGTTAAGAAATTATCTTGAGGCAGACTTTTTTCAGTCTTTAAATTTTTGTTTTTAATGTCTGTTTATTTTTGAGAGAGAGAGAGGAAGGCAGAGACAGAGGGAGACACAGAATCCGGAGCAGGCTTCAGGTTCTGAGCTGTCAGCACAGAGCCCCACACGGGGCTCAAACCCATGGGCTGTGAGATCATGACCTGAGCTGAATTCAGACATTCAACCAGCTGGGTTACCCAGGCGCCCCTTTTTTTTTTAGTCTTAAAGGAGGAGCTACTGTTCAGAGAGCGTAAACTTTCAGTTGTAAGGTTGATGAATTTGGGGATCTAACGCACAGCCTGGGGATTACAGCTCACCGTCCTGCGTCACATACTGGAGTTGTCGCTAACAGAGTGGGTCTTCAATGTTCTTCGCACAGAAAAGAAATGACAACTGTGTCTCTGGAGGGAGATGGTAGCTAATACTGTGGTAGTAAATCAAATCTAGGTGTTGTACACCTTGAACTTGCAGTGTTTTGTCAGTTGTACCTCAGTAAAACTGCAGGGAGCGCTAATGGTGAGGCTTTAAGGTGTGGAGGGGAGAGAACGGCACCGTGACCAAGGTTGGGAAATTAACTTCCTGAGGAAATAGTGCTTCGCGTCCTCCGCCAACATATTACAGGCATTTAGTTTAGTTCATTTATATCTTGAGTTAATCGTGCCTGAGGGAATGTAAACATTTCCGTTAAACATTGTTAAGGCATTCATGTTCTTTAAAGTGACGGCTTTCAAATGGTCTGACTGTAACTCATAATAAATGCATTTTACACCCTGAGCCACAGCACACATATATGTTCATGTGTGTATAGAAGGTACACATAATTTAAAAAAAAAAGAAAAAGAGGGGCGCCTGGGTGGCTCAGTTGTTTGGGCGGCCGACTTTAGCTCAGGTCATGAGTTCGCGGTCTGTGAGTTCGAGCCCTGCGTCAGGCTCTGCGCTTACGCCTCAGAGCCTGGAGCCTGCTTCCGATTCTGTGTCTCCCTCTCTCTCTGCCCTTCCCCTGCTCACGCTGTGCCTCTATGTCTCTCAAAAATAAATAAACATTAAAAAAATTTTTTTTAAAATTAAAAAAAGAAGAATAAAATGACTCTTACAACTCAAAGATTGATTTGATAACTCATATTATCATATATGATTATGATATGATTATATGATTATCATATGATATGATTATCATATATGATTATGATAACTATAATAAATGCATTTTACACCTTGAGCCACAGCACACATATATGTTCATGTGTGTACAAAAGGTACACATAATTTTAAAAAAAGAAGACTAAAATGACTCTTACAACTCACTCAGAGATTGAAAATGAACCTTACAACTCACTCAAAGATTGGAACCAGCAGTTTAAAAAGCACTGATTTAGAAAGATAAGTTCTTTTGGCACGCTTTGTTGCAAGATAAGTATTTCAGAAAGCTTTTCAGTGCTAAAATGTAACAAATAATCTTAGATTACAGCCGTCTTTGACTATTCCAATTCTGAATTTTCCATTCTTACTTTACTTTTTTCTCAGGGACTAAGTTTCTACACATGATTTTGTAGCAGATAAATGACGCAGAGTAAGGATACTGTTTTTTTTTTGTTTTGTTTTAATCAAATCTAGTCTCTATCTTCTACTCTGTTTTTACCTTATCTTGGGCTTCCTTCTTAATTAGCTTTGGTTAAGAAATGATTTCTTCATCCATTTGCTTCTTCATCCATTTGCCTTGTTCTCAGATGAGTCCACTGTCTCTTACTTTCTCCAATGAGAAAAGTTGTCCATCCTGGAGTCAGAGCCTGAAGAATTTCCCGCTCCCAATATTTGTTTTTTCACTAACTCTAATCTCATTAAACATTTCACTCTTAGGGATAGGATACTTTTGCCTTTCAAGGAAATGGTTCGTCATCATTATTGCCTAAATATGTCGTTCACAGTATGGAAAGGCAATTGTCATATTTGATATTTAACATTTTTAGGTTAAAGGTTCATTAAATATTCCATTTTGCCATCATGAACAAATTCAGCAAAGGTGGATAAGTGTCTTTTGTAGCTAACTGTGTGTACATAAAATTGAAGAATGTAAATATAAAAATATATCATTTTAATTAAAGGAGTTGCTTAGCCATTGAAGGAGTGACTTTCCTTCCTTATCGCTAGAGAATAATATGCTTGGTTAAGCCATTGTAGAAAATAGACTATAATTATTCATTCATTCCATCCATTCCAGAAAGATGACTTCTGGGGATTAAAGATGTCATTGGGAACAAGAAGATTACAATATAGAATAGGAAGCAGGCTTATAAAAATAATTAAAGTACAATGTGATCAACGGACTAGTTGAAATATATAGAGCACAGTGGTACTAGATGTCATGAGAGAGAAGGGTTCAAAGATGGGTTCCTTAAGCCGGATATTGGAGGAATGTGGAGGGAAGCTTATTCCCAAGGAGCGAATAGTTGTGAGAGGCCATCGAGATGTTTTCAGCCTTCCAAGCCCTGCCGTAATTGATTGTGGTGATTTTGGCAGGTATGATTTCCTCTAAATTTACAAAAAGAGCTAGTTCGTCATTGAAAGAGTCATTTTTTTAACCCTGCTGATTTTACAATGCTTGGCTGGCTTGTGTCATTGTAGAAAATGGTCTCTCATTAAATTTTACTGACTTTCTAAAGGGCAGTTTCCACTACATGACTGCGTATTTCCCCCCCTTTGGTTTCCTCAGCTAAGTCTCTCCCTATGACAAAAGTAAGAGCTTTTTACCACTCAGTTTCCTGGCAAAGTTGCTTGTTTGCCAAGTCACACACCCAGCCCAGAGAAATGTAAAAATTATTTTAGTCGTTCAGTTGGCAATGCTATTTATATAATTAGGTTAGGAACACTACAAGGATTTGAAAGATAGCCAAAATCTGAAATTGCAAAGCTCAGAGTTTGCATTGTATAATGGCAACATTAGACGGCAAACTCTACCAATTCTTTTTTCCTAATTCCAGCTTGTATATCTAACTTTTTACCAGGCTTTTAAAAGAACAGACATGGGACATCTGGGTGGTTCAGCTGAGCATCTGACATCAGCTCAGGTCATGATCTCACAGTTCATGATTTCAAGCCACACATCGGGCTCTGTGCTGATAGCTCAGAGTCTGGAGCCTGCTTCTGATTCTGTGTCTCCCTCTCTCTCCACTGCTTGTACCCTGTTGTGTCTCTCTCTCTCAAAAATAAACATTAAATTTTTTTAAAAATAGAGGCATTTTAAAAATATGAATTTGTGGTAGTATGAGGTTTTCATTTATTTATTTACTGTATTTCCACTAGAATGCAGATGTCAAAAAAAGCAGAGACCTCATCTTATTGTATTTATTCCTGTATCTCCCATACATAGCACAGTGGGCAGCACGTATTTAGAACTCAACAAATATTTGGTCTGTGGATTAATATATGAGTGAAATCAGTACTGAATGAAGTAAATCTTTTCTTCTAACAACAATACTTTTCATAAATAGGAAGATGCAGTTGCATT
Organism: Paguma larvata; assembly: GCA_030068075.1. Taxonomy (NCBI): domain Eukaryota; kingdom Metazoa; phylum Chordata; class Mammalia; order Carnivora; family Viverridae; genus Paguma; species Paguma larvata. Next base: position 665,114 of record CM057831.1, on the reverse strand, counting down.
CTTCTCAAAACCAGGGAAGAAGGGAATGAGCATTTCGTGATTTTTTTAAACATTGCAGTTGAATTTCAGGTATCTGGTTCATTTATTCATTTAAAATTTATTGAACATTTACTATTTGTTGCACAAAGATAAACATGGTCTCTCCTCTCATAGAGCGTAGATTTAGATGAGGTGACAAATGTTTAAACAAGTAAGTGGTATCATATTGATTCTTGGCATTCATAAAATTTCCCTTCTCAGTTTGAATTGTTCACTAGTAAGTACAGCGTAGTTATACACATAAATAGTATTTTCATTGAGACATGTAGTTAAATCGTCCATGCGATAGGAGTTGGGCAGGGAGTTCGTCAGTGAGCTTAGACTGTTTTTCACTGTCTGCACCTTCACACAGCTGATGTTCTGTCTCCTTCTTTAAAAACATCTCCGGGAGAAATTTATGATGCTGTGGCACTGTGAATTTAGGGATTTCCAAAGATTTGTCTGGATTGCCAAAGAGATGCCCTCTTCATCTCTTCGGTAAAATTTTAAGAGTCTACTATTATTATTATTCATACTAAGGTAGAGGAGTGTACAAGAAAACAAGATAGCAGAGGGGATGGAATGATAGACTATGGCTGGTGAAGGGGGGAGGAGGGAGGTCAGGAAAGTGGGGAAGTCTTTATTAGGAGGGAATTTGAGATGAGTGTTGAAGATTAATAGATTGAGTAGGAATTTCTCAGGTAATTAAGATAGGGAAGACAGTCAAGCAGAAGAAATAGTATATCCAAAAGTTCAGAAACGTGAAATTATTCACTGAATTTAGAAAAATGAGAAAGCATGTGGTGTTTTAAGAGGAAAAATTATAAGGAATGTCCAATGAAATGGGGCCATTGGCAAAGAGCCAGGCCATTAAAAAATATGAATTCCTTTTAAAGGGGTCTGGATATTATTCAAGAGGAAGTCAGGAATTATTGAGAGATTGTAATTGGGGAGAAACCTTTTCAGATGAGTGTCTTAGAATATACCACCTGGCAGCTATGTATTAGAAGATTGAAGAGGAACCAAGCTGGACACAGGTAGGCAAGTTGATAGATCAGGGTTGTACTCCAGGGAAGAGAATGACAGCCCCAGCTATGGTAGGAACACTAGGAATGGAGAAGAGGAGCCAAGTCAAGATTTCTAAGTGATTTCAGTTACTAAACTAAACTAAGTCTAGTGTCTGAATATGAGTTATTTTTCTTTTTATGAGATCTGTGATTTTTTTTTTTTCAGAATTGCCACAGTATTTTTCTTCTCGTCGAATTCTTTCTAAATGACTGGGGCAAAGGAGCAATTCAAAAATGTGACCTTAGTGCTGTGTTTAGGAGATTGAAAATTCTTCTGAGGCCTAAGAAATTAAGAATGTCTGTGGTTTCCTGCCCAGATCAAGAGGCCAAGGTCATCTAATTGAGAAGCTCATGTCCTCCATTCCATGTTCTCATCTTGCACATGTGGGAAAATGCCAGTGTCTGGGTTCTGTTTGCCAGATTCTGTGAGTCAGGTTCAGGGGACTCTCTGCAGGGAAACTCTCCCGATGGGCTGCCTCTCTCAGGCCATCTCTCGAATTTGGTCTCCCATTGTGAGGATGAGCCTCTGAGTCTCTGCTTACCACAACATGGATGTCCTTTTTGCCTACTTTCTTCTTTCTCCAGAGCTTAGGCAGACTTTGACCTGACTCTTGTCCTGATGAATTTTCTTTATGATCAATGTCCCCTTTTTATCATTGCCTCGGACTTCAGCACTTGTCTCCTCGTGCATCACCTACTTCTTGATTTTGTCCTGCCATTTTGCCATGATCTACAGCTCCTACCTGTGTCTGCTCTGTTCACAATTACAGACTCTTGACTTGGATTCAGAACCTTGGTTTTCCTTCTTTTATGAGTCTTTTAAATATTTTGTTCTTCAAAATTATTCATCCAGCTGTTTTTCTTTCACTGGTCAATCTGCCAAAGACACAGCATGTAGAACCACTTCGGAGCTGATATTTCTTATTCAAATCTAACTCACATTTAACACCACCATTCAAATGTTCACCCCACCCAAAGGAATGTATTCTTTCTCCTTTTAGCCTTTATTTCAATCTGCGACACCCAGCACATTAATCCTGAGTTTTGGGCCTTCTCATAATTCTTCTTTTAACCTTACCTGCATTTGGTCACCAAGTCCCATCAGTTTGCCACCTAAATGTTCCTCTAAGAAGGCTGTCCTCTCCATCAGCATTACCACTCATATTTCAGTAAGAACTCCTTTAGCCTGCCATCTTTGCTGAACCAAAAGTCTAAAGTCATTTTCCACCCCATATCCCCATTTTCCACCCCATATCAATACTCTGAATCAAAAATATAATCTGCTAATGTACAACTTAAGTTTTGCCAGTTTACCTAATAAATATGTATCAGTCACCTATTTATAAGATAGACATAACTGAGTCTCAGCCTCTCGATAGCTTTCTGAATCACATCAAAAGTCCTTATAATGCTTAAATACCTACGGTCTCTTCTTGCCCACCTATTGAAAAAAAAATGGGACTCATACTGTGTAAAATTTGCTTTTATTTGCTCCCCCCTCCAAAAAAGAAAGTATTGCATAGTTCATGCATGGCTATATAAAAGGGACAGAAACAATCTGGTGTAAGAAGCTAGTGTCCACCTCTGTCACTGCGATAGTCACTGGAGATTCAGGCATTTAATTAGACGTGCACATGTGTGTTACCAACCACCTCTTAGGCTCATAATAAAAATTCGTATCTTACCATTTCTGATAATTTGGCTCAAGATACTCTGAAACATTTCTAACTCCTTTCAGTGAGAATATACTCTTTATTAAAATTCTGACAGAAACAAATTACATATTGAAATGTGTTACTTATACTAAAGAATGATAACCTGCCATGGCCTGATTTTTGTTCTGATCATACCCTTCCCTATTTATAATTAAAGTATATGATATAATTTTGTAATTGTCGGATGTATATGTTCTGTTCCATATGCCAAATAGATCTCACAGCTCAATATTTTAGGGGCTAGTGTCAACAAGAAATTGGGAATTGGCTTGACTTTGCTGTGTGCCTGGCTCCTGGTTCCAGCTCTCACAGATAACCCTTAGAAAGTTCCACTGGAGAGGTGCCATTGCTCAGATACAGTCACTTAACCTGACTCAGTTTCTTCTGTTTGTTCACGTGGTTCTTTTCATTTGGTGGTAGAAGAAATAAAATGAAAAGACATGGAGCAGTATCCTAGGCAAGTTTCTGGCAAATTATTCTTTACTTAAACTATATTTTAGGATTTTTTTTATGAAGAGGAAAAGTTGAAGAAAACAAAAACACATTTCAAGTATCTAATTCAGAAGGCATAGTCATATTCTGAGGTGTTTAAAGAAATGAGTTATTCACATTTCACTTCGGTATTTATTGAGTCACTACTATGTGCAGGAATGTTCTCATAGGTCCTGGGATAGAACAGTGAGCAAGACAGATGCTACCCTTGTGTCTCCAGAGATTAGCACCACACCCAGGAGATAGATAAGGAAAACAAATGAACAAAATGTAGGGCCTGTTACGGGGAAATGCAGTGACTACAATCTATGCCGGGACACCTGTCTTCCTGATGAAAGGCTATGTGGAAGAAGTGATTTATAAGCTGTGCTCTGAAAGGTGAGAGGCCATCAGATATGTCAAGGATTGGGGAGAGCAGAGAGAGCAGCTTCTGCACGGGTACAGAGCACCAATGATGGCTAAGGGGATCTCTGAAAATGTCCCCCAGGCAAATGGTAGAAGGGAGTCAAATCAGGTAAAAAGCAACAATAAAGGCCCAGGGCCGTAAAGCAGTGTGGTGGTTTTAGGAATCTGTAGGTGACCTGGCACCTTAATAAAATATATCAAAAGAACGGTGTAGATTTTAATAGTCTTATAAAGTCACACAGTAATAAACCCGAAGAATCAGAACTCCTTTTATAAATTAAAAAAAAAAAAAGGTTTGGTAAAAGCTACCGAGTTCTTACCCTACATTTCTTGTGCTCAGAAAATGGGGTCAAAACAAATCCGTACACAGTAACTGTTCTAGGAGTTCTGCGTGTGAAGAGAGTCCTTAAAATTAACATCGTGTGTGTCAGAAACACACACACACACACAGAATTGGTCTTTGATGACTACTCTGTGTACGTTCTTCATTTATCATGTTACCCTTTTGAAGAAAAAGGTTTCCTGTTCATTTTTCTCTTGCTTGCTCGGATGGCATCATCAAATGTCATGTTAATTAGAAATAAATATTACAAAGCCTTTCATTTCAAACTTCAGAGCTTTCTCTCAAAGCCCAGGTTAAAAGCAGAGCCCTAGTTAAATCAGATGACTTCTTCTAGTCCATGGGCTCATTGATTCCTGAGGATATATTATCCTTTTATTTAGCGCTGGAGAATACCATCGAAAATAAAAACATCACAGCTGGACTGAAGCGGCACTAAAAGAACAATTTTGAGATTTGAGTTCAAATTTTAGCCCCAGTTGCTAAGCTTTTTCTTTTCTTTTTGCAGCCATTATCTAGTTTCTTCTAATTCTTAGTCAGATTTGGGATGATCTAAACCTACAACTTTAAAAAGTTCTGGAATGATGTTCCTTTATCAGTTACCAGTCCGATATGACAAGCGGAGGCAGGATTGGGTATCAAACACCAATTCAAGATCCCTTGTTTAAAAGGTGTTTTTCAATCTTAGTCTGCAAATATTGATGAGAGATACATAGATAAATAAGTATCCAGTGACTTGAGTGGTAAAAAATATAATGCTGTAAGTATTTAGAGGAAGGGAGGGGGTGACATTTGTGCTCGCGTAGAATTTCCTTTCATTTATTCTTCCGATCAGTTCATTTATTCAGTCAACAAACTCTTTAAGATTGTGTACTACATACAAAATTTAGTGGTAGATGTTGAAGTTAGGGACATAGTTTGAAACTGAAAGTTATGTTAAAATAATGGTTCTCAAGTATTGGGATATCCATGGCTTCTTTGAAAATCTGATAAACATGAGGGATCCAACATATATGAACATCTTCAGGAGATGTGTAGATGCCTTGAGGTCTACCTTTGGAGCCCTTAAGATTTATGAATCCTACTTAATGATTTCTTAATTTCTAGTTTTGTTCATTGTTTGAATTTTGCCTCCTAACATAAGGTTTATTTAAACTTTGTTATGGGGTTAACTGCGTTATCAAACAATTTACCTTTAAAATTAATACTGGGGCAAATCTTCCAGAAACATCTCCCGTTGAGAGATCTATTGCTGATATTAACAAGCCAACCTGCTCAGTAAAATGAGCATGAGCGCCATCTAATGCCCAGATGGAATAAATGTCGGTAACAATAGTAATAACACAATATGCCCAGGATATGTTAACCCTTGGAAAGATTTTTCAAACATTGAAAATTTGTCCTTTTATCGGTGGAGGATCATATGATTTACATTTTAAAATAAAATTTTTAGTTTATAATAGTTTTAGATTTTTCAGAATAATTGCAAAGTTGGTACAAGGAGCTCCCAAATAGTCTACATCCGCTCTTCCCCAAACAATAGTATGGCACTATTGTTGTAATTATAAACCCACATGGATGCATTATTTGTTAACTAAAAACTATAATTTATTCAGATTTCCTTAATTTTCCCCTCCTGTCCTTTTTCTGTTCCAAGATGCCATCAAGGATAGCACATTGCACTTATTAGTCATGTCTCCTTAGGCTTAGTTATGATGATGGTTATTGTATTTGAATTTTATTGCGGCTGTGAGCTTGCAGAATATTTTTAAATTTTTTTCAGAAAACTCTTCCCTCATTTTATTCCTTTGATAATGCCATATAACAATTTAAGCAGATTTTATGGAGGTTTGTAGAAATATAAATTATCATTGTGCATTTCCATTTCTAGTAATGAAAAATAAAAGGATTAAGGAACAGAAATACCAAGATGTTAGGACGTGAGGTCGAAACCATAAGGATTAAGTTTCCATTCGGATTTTCGTCCTCACTAGCTGCGTTCTTTAGCAGGCCATTTACCCTTTGTTTTAGTTTCCATATCTGTGGAATAAGGTCTGTGAACTTGGAAATTCCCCAGCCCTGGCTCTGTGAGAAGATTAAAAGAATATTTTCCCAGTACAGGTTAATAATCCTAATGTTTCATGTTGGATACGAGCGAACACTTATTTTGTGCCATCCAAGCTGGTACGGTGTCTCTATACTATAGATAACAAGATGTAGAGAAGTAATTTCCCCAGGATCATTGAGCAAGTAAGTGATGGGTCAGATTCTGAAGTCTCTGACAACTTCCAAAGAGACAACAGCCCTTTCAGCATCCATAAGCCTATAGCGCCCTCGATCCCAGCCACCATGCTTGTCCTAGGGTTGCCCTGATGACCAACACTCCAAGATAAGGTTGTTTCTCTTGACAGTCCTATCGCCTGTAGCCATGTAGACTCTATAAAATGCTATATATGAGCCTGGGTTACCACCCACCCAAAAAACAGATGTGCTGAGGTCTCAAAGAAACCTCTGTCTCTAACCAACTGAGATACATGAAGTCTGAGGAGCATTCACAGTTCTCCCCGATTTGCTAATGTTTTAATTAAACATATATTCTTACCGTTTTCAGTAGTCTTCAGGACACATACAGGAATGTTGTCTTCTGGGAGCAAAAGGGTATATTGTGTTTCTTTCTCAAAATTGAAAGGTGTTATGTATGTGTGAATGCATATGGAAGTATTTACACAACGCTGGTTGAAAGCATTTGCTGGGAAGGGTAGAGCTATTTAGACTACTTGGCTCCTGCTGTATTGATTCTTTGTTTATATATCCATGAAACTGAAATGATGTTCTGCACTTGGTGGTTGTCAACTTTGGATGCACATTAGAAACTCTAGAGAGGGTTAAATGCCCCACCTCTAGACTCGTTAAATCAAAATCTCTGGAAGTGAGAACCAAAACAGCAATTTTAAATCTCCCCAGTTGATTCTGATGTGTGACCAAGAGTTCTACATTGTAACTCAAGAATTTAATTTTGTTACTTTATCTTCATTTGGGGAATAAACTTATAAAGAAAAAAGAAGATAATGGCTTATAAGAGAGGGTAATTATTAATGTTTAATAATCAAACTGAAAAATTTTTTTACTTACATATTTATCAAGTGCATTGTTTTCCGGGATATAGAACTTTTGAGATGTGAAATGAACTAAATTTTCTCTGAAGAAATTCAGTGGTCAGCAGTAAGCATGGACATCATTATAATATATGCCATTTTTTCATAGAGGAACTTTGTTTTAAGTAGTATCTAAGTGGAAAATCCTATATTTGCAGATTTTATTTTCAGTTTTTGTAAAATTGTCAAGTAGTAATGTTAATATCTAAAATCTTTAAGCTGATATTTATTGACCACATGTACATTTTTTCTTAAGAAATAAGGTTTCTATCTTAATTTTGTAAGATTTCAGGTTCCTCGAAGGAAGTGAATAAAGTCTTTCGGTCCTTCCTTTCTTCCACAATGGCTAGAAAGTGTTTGAGATTGACCTGCTACATAATAACCTTTGGAAGGAAAGGAGGGGAAAGGAGCCGAAGGGAAGGAGTGGGCAAAGGGCAAACGAGTTCTCACATTTTGCATTTTACATTTCTTTTGAGGGATTTTTCTGTTCTTCGAAATTGTGTGTCTCCCAGATTATTATTAAAAGGGCTCAGGTTCCAGACTATTTCTGTTGAAAGGAAAGTTATTCTATTGGTTGACTTTGGTGCTTGGTCTTGAGAATAAGTTACAAATAAATAGATAAAAATATTAAAAATATAAATAAAACAAATAAAATTTTTAGTTTAGATGGATTAATTTATAAATTGATGAACATACTTCTTACTATTAGAATTCTTTGTAAATTCCTTTATCCCATTTCTACATATTTAAGCCTTTTTTAAAATCATTTTTTCGAATTCACAATATTGTAAAGATTCATTTAGACTAGAAATATGCTCCAGGTTATCCGTCGTTAAGATCTACATTTTGACAGAAGATGGTTTTCATCAGTTAACTGAGAGAATGAGTCAGTAGCAATATTTTTCAGTGGTAGTCTCAAAACAAAAACCTCTAAGAGCTTTGACATTTTAGCAATTAACATACTTGGTCATTAAAAAGTGTCCCCATTAACAAGGAATGCCTTTGCGATATTAGTTAGAAGGAAATTTCAGGGGCGCCTGGGTGGCTCAGTCGGTTAAGCAGCCAACTTCAGCTCAGGTCATGATCTCACGGTCTGTGAGTTCGAGCCCCGTGTCGGGCTCCGTGCTGATGGCTTAGAGCCTGGAGCCTGCTTTGGAGTCTGTGTCTCCCTCTCTCTCTGCCCTTCCCCTGCTCACACTCTGTCTCTATATCTCTCAAAAATAAATTAAAAAAAAAGAAAGAAAAATAAAAAATAAAAGAAGGAAATTTCAATCTGTGCAATTAAACAATGTGGATGTATTTAGTAGAATGATTTGATAAATGTTATAGATGTGAGTCGTAAAGTAAGTATTCCGTTAGCATCGTGGGTTAGACAGCCAAAGACTGGATGTTTCTTGAGAAAAAGGTTTCTAATTCTTTTCCGCATATCAGAATGAAAAATCAAATGCTCTTAGGAAATAGTATCAATCACCTTCTTAAATTTAAAAAATATTCTTACCTTTTTTTTATTCTGCTATTAATCTTTATTATAACGAGCAGTTCATATGTGTTCAAAGTATAGCACTATGTTAATGATTTATCAATGTCCATATTTCTGGCACAAAATACTGTGTTTTTCAACTGCTAAATTATATGCTGGTTATTCCTAAATATACATATATTTGACTCAAGTATGTCAATTGCCTTAAATCTGTTTCTCCCTCTGAAAAACAGTTCTTAAAGGTAAATTTCAGATTCTACTTAGAGGCCTTAGTAATAACACTCGTTCAAGCTCAGTCATATTTAAATCTTTTATTAGCTATCCAATGTATTTAAATAATTGCGTACACGATTATCAGTGCCCTATGAGAAGGGGTGGTGAAGCTGAATCATAGTGCAGTACCCCTGATCCCCCTCATCTGCAGTGTCTGATAACATTTCCAGGGGTATCCGTTGTAGAATTCCAGGCATGCCCTCCTGATCATCTTTTGTACTGTCCCATCCTTCCCCATCAAAACACCATAAACAAGATTACGAACTCACTTTCTCCCCTAACTCTAAAGTACCAATTATTTAAAATGTCACCATTTTATTTTATAAAAGTCACCATATTTCTTGTGTCTGAAATTATATGTTACCATACCGGTGATAAGAACCACTTTTTTTTTTTTTTGTCAAGTGTTTTCTGTAAATTGAAATTTATCTATGAGTGGTACTTCTGTAATGTTCAAAGTAAACACAGGGAGACATTTTGCCCAAAGTGCTATTTGTCCAAGCATATTACTTGAGACGATGACATTTTGACACCATCAGTTGGAGGCTGAGTCCCTTGAAAGAAGGAAAAATGCCATGTATCTACACAGATGATCTCTCTCTGCTTTCCTGCACATGGGGGAAATAAGGAGAAACGGTGAAAAAACTGCAGAGGTTATATGAGTTGATTATATCTGCCTAAGAATCTACAGCTTTGAAAATTAGAGTTTAAAACATTAAGTGCTATTTTCTTATCAGGGAAATATTGGCTATTAATAAAATAACACGATAAAAATGTAAAAATCAATTTCATTTATTTCCTTTTATTAGTGAAAGGAATATTTTATGATGAAACTTATAATGCATGTTAATACTGGTAGGAGGATAAAGTACTTGTTTTCTTCCCTGTTTCCTAACAAAGCGAGTAATGATTTTAGATTCCTGGCTATTAAAACAGTTTATTAACTATTTTTAAATATTTTTTAATGTTTATTTATTGTTTGAGAGAGAGCTGTTTGTGCACAGCCTGATGTGGGCTGGAACTCACGAACCATGAGATCATGACCTGAGCTGAAGTTGTTGGACCCTTAACTGACTCATCCACCCAGGCACTCCCATATTTGTTTGTTTTTAAGTTTATTTATCTATATTTTATTTTTGAGAGAGAGAGAGAGAGAGAGAGAGAGAGAGAGAGAGAGATCTTGAACAGGCTCCAGGCTCTGAGCTGTCAGCACAGAGCCCAACGCGGTGCTCACACTCATGAACCCAAGATCATAACCTGAGCCCAAGTTGGACCCTTAATCCATTGAGCCACCCAGGGGCCCAAGTTAAAAAGCTTAAAATCCTAATTTCATGAACTTCTTAAAAGCTTAAAATCCTAACTACATGAATCTAAGAATGATACTTAAATGCAAACTCGAGTAAACAGATAACTGGCTCTTTCTGCAGAAGCTTTCTTCTTTGTTCTACTATAGACTTTCTATTTTTATTTGGAAATTCTGTCTTGCTCCAGCAGACTATTACAACACAAATCAGTATTTGATTTTAATAACTTGCTAGCTCCTAACTCCTGTTAATCATGGTTTCAGTTTGATTCCGACATTTGGGAATTAGTCCATCTATTTACTGAACTATGAGGAGTCAGTAGCATTGTCCTTGACACGTAAGCAACACAATGGGCGCCATGAGGTATGGGAAGGGAACTCCTCTTTGCACGAGCGCCCCCTGCGGGCTAATTGCTCTCTTCATTGTGCTTCTCTGGACTTGAGTTTATTTATAAAAGGAGGAGCTCAGCTAATAAAGCCATTCTGCTCTCCCAACCCAAAGATTCCTTCTTGATGAAACCAGGGAGAGTTTCGGTCAACCGAGGTCTAACCCTATAAGCCTTCTATTTTTAGGTGCCGTGAGAGAAATGTTATCTTGAAATGCACTTGTTTATATGCCTCAGCGGATGAATAATCAGTCGAATATTAGGAGAATAACTCATCTTTTGTTAAGTGGGGACTCTGATGCTTCCCAGAGCTTTGTAGTATTTCACACATTTCAGATAGACAGACAGACTGGGTAACAGGTATCCTCACCTCAGGATAGATCCAAAAGTTACTGTGTTTTCCAATAAACCCCTAGGGCGAACACTATTTTTTTTCATAAATGTTCTCTAAAAAGTGAAGTCTAGTGTTACGCATCAAAGCTTTGCTCTGATTAAAGCATTTATTATTTCGTGTGTGTGCTGGTCTACTAAGTATCTATGGAGTGCCAGAAGCCTGTGTAGGGCAGGGTTTCTCAGATTCCACACAACTGATTCTTGGGACTAGAAAATCCTCTGTTCTGGGGAGGCTGTCCTGGGCATCTCTAGCTCGACTGACTAGATGCCAGAAGCATGTCCCCTTCCAGTTGTGAAAATAAAAAATGTCTCGAGACATTGCCAGATGTTCACCAAAGGGCACAAATGTCCCCGGTTAACAACCACTGGTTTAATGCAAAGTGACCTTCTTTAGTGAGGACGTACTGGGCAGATGGATGCCAATGTTTCTGAGTGGTTAAATTATTTAAATGATGTTAAATCTTGCTGAAAGGAATCAAAATTCCTCATTGAGAGTTTAATGTATCTATTTTGTCTAACTGCTCGATGTTCCTGACATATGCTGAGAGGCAATCATTCACTTTTTTGCCATCCTTCCTAATTCCTGGGAAATCTCAGTACGTTGTCAAGAGAAATGCGGAAGAGGAGGGCCTGAGTGGCTCGGTTGGGTTAAGCAGCTGACTTTGGCCCAGGTCACGATTTCATGAATTCGAGCCCCACATCAGGATTCAGCGCTGACAGTGCGGAGGTTGCTTGGGATTCTCTCTCTCTTTTTCTCTCAAAATAAATGAGTAAACTTAAAAAAAAGAGAAAGAAAGAAATTCAAAAGAAAACAGAGTCTGATGATTCAGTTTATAAGTTCTCAATGGTATCTCCTTACTTCCAAGTTTATATAATTCTCCGAGTTTTGTTTCATTATACGGTAGAGACAGTGACAGCAAATTTGTGCTATTTGTGTGGTTATTGATATTTTTGTGCCTGTTTTGTGATATTTTGTGCATGATGTTTTGTGCCTTCTAAGAGATAATGGTTTAAATGACCATTTCTCCGTCCACCCCACTCAAGGATATCAGGGTTTTTATCGTCAGCATTTTTTAGGTTATAATAATGATCACTCTGATAATTTCATTAAAAAAACCCTCAGGTCATTGGAAAGGAGGCAGCAGTGGAATTACACAAACCTTCTGTATAGTGTGTGTGGGGCGTGTGTGGAGAGTCTTTTTTTCAAACAAAACGCACAGAATAAAGAGGCCATGAGATGTGTCTTGCCTCCTGCTTAAAAAGACCAGTACAGTGATCACAGGTCCAAACTGACAATCTTAGCATTGGAGGTGTTTTTTAGGCAAGCTTTCATTACACAAGGTAATTTAATATTAATAGACCTCATAAAAGCAAAAAGAAACCCAAAGAAATAATAATAATATAGCAAAATGTTTTCTGACTTTAGAGCAAGGTGCTTTATAATTATCTTATTTAAAAGGACTATTACCATTCAGCATTTTTTTTTTTACCTTTTTAAGTCCAAATAGACAATCACTCATCAGAACCAGGCCTGTGGAGTGCCCAGGTAGGGTAGTTTAGTCGGTTAAGCCTCTGACTCTTGATTTTGGTTCAGGTCATGATCGCATGGTTTGTAAGATGGGGCCCCATGTCAGACTCCATGCTGACAGCACAGAGCCTGCTTGGGATTCTCTGTCTCCCTCTTCCTCTGCCCTTCCCATACTTGTGTGCACGTCTCTCTCTCTTTCTCTCTCTGAAAAAAAAAGAAAAAGAAAAAGAAAGAAACAGGCCTACATTTTTCAGACTGGTTACTTAAAAAAAAAAAAAATGTATGGGGCACCTGGGTGGCTCATTCAGTTAAGTGTTCAACTTTGGCTCAGGTCATGATCTCGTGCCGACAGCTCAGAGCCTGGAACCTGCTTCAGGTTCTGTCTCCTTCTCTCTCTTCCCTCCCCCACTCAGACTCTCTCTCCTCCTCTCTCTCTCTCTCTCTCTCTCTCAGAAATGAATAACCGTTAAAAAAATTTTTTTAAGTACTATCTCATTTCTGCTTCCACTTAGTATGGAATAACACACTGGATTTATACTCCTACATTAAACAATTAAACACCTGGAGTGAGAAGTACAATAGAACAGTTTTTATGACATTGGCCACTAGACAGTAGAAAACAGTGATCCCCGAGAGATAGGAAACAAATAAGATGAGACGTAGGATTTCCCTGGAATGTTGCTTTGGGAACATCCAGGATGTGCTGCAAAGAGAAGCAAACCAGGAGGCATCCAACAGACTCCTGCAGTCAAAGAGATGGAGCTGAGTCTGGGCAGCCCAAGGAAGCTGGAGGTCACAGACAGGGTACCAGCAAGGAGAGAGTTGCACAAACACCACCAGCAGTCTTCCAAGGGGCCCCCATATGTTCTGCACAGCATTCATTATTGTTTCTTTGTGAGAAGATTCCCTGATCTCAACAGTGAGAAACACCTGGAAAGTACTAGAGTAAAATGTTTCTGGCGCTCACACAGGACTTGGAAAAAAATGCTTGTTCCTGTCAGACCTGAGAACCTCATAAATCCTGGGCACTGGGTACAGCAGTCAGGGTGTTCTCGCCTCAGGAGTGGAGAATAATTAGCCCAACATGAAATACTGCTCAAGAGCTGCCTAACAAATCTTTAAAAAGCAATACTTGAAAAAGAACAAATTGTTTCCAAGTAACTTGACTGTTTCCATAGACAGAACTCAAAAATATTTATAAGATTCTAAAAGATATCACCACTCAACAAGGTCAAATTTATCATACTTAACATTCAACCAAAAATTAGTAGCTTGTAGTAAAGCTGAAAAATATCACCATGATGATGAGAAAGACCAATTAAAACTGAAATAGATTAATGGATGTTAGAATTAGCAGACAAGACTATTAAAATAGTTATTTAAACAAAATTCCGTATGTTCAAAAGTTAATTCGATGCCTGAAAAAGAAAAATCTCAAATTGAACTTCTAGAGAGGAAAATCACAAGGTCTCAGATAAAAATTCAGTGGGTAGGGTTAACAAAAGATTAGACGTTACAAAGGAAGAGATTAGGAAATCTGAAGACATTATAATAGAAGTTATCCAAAACAAACAAAAAGTATTTTAAGTGATTAAATTATCTGTCACCCATGGAAATACTTTTAGTATCCCAATATGCATATAATTGGATTTTCTGGGATAGAGGGGTGCATAGAAAAAATATCTGAAGAAGAAATAGCTGAAATTCTTATTTGTTGAAAACTACAAACTCACAGATCCAAGAGACTTAACAAATCCCAAACACAAGAAACTTGAAGAAAACAACATCAAGGAAAATAATAACTAAATTTTGCAAGGGGTGCCAGGGTGGCTGAGTTGGTTAAGCATCCGACTTTGGCTCAGGTCATAATATCATGGTTCATGAGTTCGAGCCCTGCACTGGGTGACCTTTAGCCCTGCTTCAAGTGAGCTTGGGCTCCACACTCTTTCTCCCTTCTCTCTTCCTCTCATTCTGCATGTTGTGTGATCTCTCTGCCTCTCACTCCCTTGCACACACACACTCTCTCTCTCAAAAACCAATAAGTTAATTAATTAAAAACAAACTTAAATAGATTTTGCAAAACTAGAAAAAGATAGAAAAAGATCTATTATGTATGAAGGAATTAATATAAGCACAACAACAGTGTAGCAAACAGCACAAAGGAGGAGATGATGGAGCAACATCACCAAAACACTAAAAGGAAAGAAAAAACTATCAATGTAGAGTTCTGTACCCAGTGAAAATATCTGTCAGATAGGAAGGCAAAATAAAAACGTTTTTAAACATACAAAAGCTGAAAGAATTCATCATCAGTGGACCTACAGTTCAAAACATGTTTGAGGAAATCTTTTAGACAGAAGGAAAATGATTGCAAATGTAAGTCTGGGTCTACCCAAAGGAGTGAAGGTCACCTTAAATGTAACATCATGACCACTCCCTTGAACTTCCACTATCTATCTTGCCCCATCATGAGTTGGAATATGAGGGTGCTCCCAATTCAGCTTCAGGTTTTCCAACAAGGAATATATAACAAGGCATGAGGAGGAACACAATGATAAAGACCTATCCCTGACAAGGTCTCTGAGCTTCCTGACAGTCTGGACCACTCACCTGGGAACTGTTAACTGAGAGACTAGTAAAAGTCTGCACTTTTTAGAATTTCAGTGTTTTAGAGTATTACTGATACTGCACACTGACCTTTACCTTAATTAAAACAGTTATTTTTAAACCTGTAAAGTTGCACCTTCCACATTAAAGTCTTTACTCTACTTGGAATTTTTTTTTTCTCAACATGAAGACACAGTGGATCCATAGCATCCTAATGGAAATGCCGTCCTTTCCCCACTAATCTGAAAACCCAACTCTATCATATATCAATCACCTGTATATACATGCAAATCTTCATCAGCTTTCTCTTCTGTTGGTCTGTTCATATATGTACCAGTGTATGTTCATACTAATGGAGAAAATATTCTTTCTTCTTTTGTAAATGTTGAACTTCCAAATAAATGTTAGAATAATTTTTTTTAACTAGATGAAGAGGTTATTAAGAGATGCTGCTAGATCCCATTGATTTTAACCTATCTTATCAATAGTTGATGTATGCCGGAGTCTCCAATCCTGTAACAAGCGTTAGTCTCAGGATGACATTTTGTCCTCACAACTGTAGGGACAGAAGCAGACATGGTAGTGAAGGGGTGACACTTTACTTACATAGTAGCTTCTAGGGGTCAGATTGCTTCCCTCTCTCCCACATTCCCCTAGAACTAAGGACCCCATCCCCTACTCGGTCAACAGTAGCTTCAGCTGTTTTGGTGTAGACCACGAACATGCACCGTCATTGCTAGAATCACATTTAAGTTTATATCACCTACACATGGAGGCCTCCTCCAAGGCATGGGCCAGACTAACATGTATCAGATTCACAGAATGTAAAATATACAGCCCTTAATTTATTTTTCAGGGTTTTCAATAGATGCTTCTTGACCGACCCAAGGGTTAAATTCTCTCTAACTCCATTTTAATACAATGTTGAAGAGTTTCGACAATTTATTCAACAGTTATCACTTACTGTGGAGGGCCTACTTTGCCCCAGGTACAATATTAAATACTGAATATTCAGCAGTAAGAAAATAGATATGGATCCTTCTCTCACAGGACAAACCAACATTTAAACAAAATAAACAGAAATATAAATATTTAATTTATAATTGTGTTTAATTTTATGAAGGAAAAAAATAGGGTCGTATGTGAGAGTAAATAAAGGGAGAATAATAATTTTTATGTATTAGAACATAAGTACAAATGAAAAATGATTTGACCTTTAATATAACCAGATTTATGTAGCAAATTAAATACATTTTTCCCTATAATTTATTTATTTATTCCATAGTATTCATGTTCACCGCCACTATAATGGTCCAGATATCAGGCTCACAAAAATGACTAAGACCACGTTCCTGTCTTTGAGGAGATCCTAGTTCAGTGGTTTACATAATGAGCAGTACCTCACATTAAAAGAATTGTTTGCCAGGGGTGCCTGAGTGGCTCAGTCGGTTGGGTACTCGACTTCGGCTCAGGTCATGATCTCGCAGCCTGTGAGTTCCAGCCCCACATCGGGCTCTGTGCTGACGGCTCAGAGCCTGGAGTCAGCTTCGGATTCTGTGTCTCTCTCTCTGCCCCTCCCCCGCTCATGCTGTCTCTCTCTCTCTCTCTCTCTCTCAAAAACAAATAAAACATTAAAAAAATTAAAAAAAAGAATTGTATACCAAAAGAAAACATAAATGTATCCTTTTCACCTTTCTTTTTTTTCTTTCTTTTAGATGAGGATAGGCATTCACTCGGGTTCTGTGCTCGCTGGAGTTGTTGGAGTAAGAATGCCGCGATATTGCCTGTTTGGAAATAATGTCACTCTGGCAAGCAAATTCGAATCCGGAAGTCACCCTCGGCGCATCAACGTCAGCCCTACCACTTATCAGTAAGTGCTCCCTGGCCTCCGCCTCCTCCTGTCTTTGCGTTGCCTTGAGCTGATATCCTGTCATTTGTGAAACCCTGTATTTTTTTTTTTTTTTGATCCCGTCATTCTCTAAGGTAATATGAGTAGATCCACCCAGTCTGAAAGATAGCAATTGTGACATAAACATTTATTTGCACCCTGAGTGAGTGCATGAAGAGCCTGACTTGGCTGAGAGGTAAACACAGGTTTGTCATTTCCCATGGTCCTTGTCCTTCTGACCAGAGAACAAATGTTCAGGGGCTGTGTCACACAAGATGTCTTCACATTTTCAAAATGTGTCTCAATATTTATAAAAGTCAAAGGAATGAGATAGAAAAGACATTTGTCTGCATTTCTTCTTTGGAATAATTAAGATAAATAATGACTCTCTAAAGATAAATGTATGCTGGGTACAGAGTAAAACTTCAAACTCTATTTATTCTTAAAGGTCATATTTGTTAACTCTATACATATAGCTGAGAGCTGAACATATCTGTATTTTGTGCCTGGTAGATGTCCCTCACCCAGTAGATACTACAGTCCATAGGGACTGGGACCATGTCTGCTTCAGCTCATCATTATCTTCCCAGAACTTACAAAACATGTTTGGCACATAATCACTCTTTAAATATTTATTGAATTATTGAATAAATGCATTGATAGGATGGAATTCTCTAGAATAAGAAAACATAACTATCTCCCACATGTTAGACCTTGGCTTTCCACTAGACATCTGTGTGCAGACTAATTAGTGCCATGATTTGGATAACTACGAAATTGTACTGTAAAACAGTAGAGTGAAAATAGTGACCACTGATACTTTTTTCTTTTATTATTTATTTTTTACTGAAATATAATTAACCTACAGTGTTATATCAGTTTCAAGTGTGTAACATACTGTTTCAACAATTCTATACATTCCTCAGTCTTTACATCGTAAGTGTAGTCCTCATAAGTCACCATAAAATGTTTTTATAGTATTATTGACTGTATTTCCTATGCTGTAGTTTTAATCTCTGTGGCTTGTTTATTTTATACTGGAAGTTTAATCCTTCTTAATCTTCTTTATCTATTTTACCCATTCCGCCACCCACCTCCCCTCTGGCAACGATCAGTTTGTTCTCTGTATTTAAACATCAGTTTGTTTGTCTCTTTGTTCTTTGTTTGCTTTTTAGATTCCACATACAGGTGAAATCCTTTGGTATTTGTCCTTCCCTGTCTGACTTATTTCCTTTAGTGTCATACAGTCTAGGTCCATTAACATTGTTGCAAATGGCAAAAGCACATTGTTTTTTAATGGCGGAAAGATGTTCCGTTTATATATATACTTCATATTTATCCATTCATGTCTTGATGGACAGTTTAGGTTGCTTCCATATCTTAGTTATTGTAAATAATGCTGCAGTAAACGTAGGAGTTTTTTAAATTAGTCTTTTCTTTGGGTAAACACCTAGTAGTAGGATTACTGGATCATATGGTATTTCTATTTTTAATATTTTTAGGAAACTCCACACTATCTTCCACTGTGGCTGCACCAGTTTGCATTCCCACCAACAGTGCTCAAGGGTTCCCTTTTCTTCTCATCTTCACCAACATGTGGTTTTTCTTGTCGTTTTGATACTAGCCATTCTGACGTGTGAAGTGATGTCTCATTTGTTGTTGTTGTTTTGTGGGTTGGTTTTTTTTGGCATTTCCCTGATGACTAGTGATGCTGAACATCTTTTCATGTATCTGTTGGCCATCTGCATGGCTATTTAGGTCCTCTGCCTGTTTTTAATCAGATTGCTTTTTTGATGTTGAGTTGTATAAGTTGTTTATATATTTTGGATATTAACCCTTTATCAGATAGATCATTTGCAAATATTTTCTTCTATTCAGTAAGTTTCCTTTGCCTTTTCATTTTGTTTTCATTTTGCCATTGCATTGTTTCCTTTGCTCTGCAAAAGCTTGTTATTTTGGTATAGTCCCAAATTTATTTTCCCTTGCTTCAGGAGACATACCTAGAAAAATATTGCTAATGCTGATGTCAAAGGGATTACTGCCTATGTTTTCTTCTAGGACTTTTATGATTTCAGGTCTCACATTTAAGCCTTTAATCCATTTTAAGATTATTTTTGTATATGGTGTAAGAAATTGTCCAGTTTCATTCTTTTGCATATAGCTGTCCAGATTACTCAAAAACATTTTTTGAAAATACTCTCTCTTCCCCGTTACATATTCTTGTTCCTCTGTCGTAGATTAATCAACCATATACATGTAGGTTTATTTCTGGGCTCTCTATCCTGTTCTGTTGATCGCTGTGTCTCTTTTGGTGCCAGTAACATCCTGTTTTTATTACTATAGGTATATAGTTTATCTTGAAATCTGAGATTGTGTTACCTCGAGTTTTGTTCTTTCTGAAGATGGCTTTGGCTATTTGAGACCTTTTGTGGTTCTTTACAAATTTTATTTGTTCTAGTTCTGTGATAAATGCTGTTGGTATTTTGAAAGAGGTTGCATTTAATCTATATATTGCTTTGGGCAATATGCACATTTTAACAATACTAATTCTTCATATCCATGAGCATGTTATACTTTTACATTTGTTGTTTCATCTTCAGTTTCTTTCATCAATGTTTTATGGTTTTCAGAGATTAGGTTTTTCACCTCCTTGATTAATTTCATTCCTAGGTATTATATCCTTTTGGTGCAACTGTAAATTGGATGTTTCCTTAAATTTTCTTTCTGTTACTTTTGCATTTCTATATAGAAATGCAATAGATACTTTATATTAATTTCGTATCCTGCAAGTTGACTGAATTCATTTATCACTTGTAATAGTGTTTTGGTGGTGTCTTTAAGGTTTTCTAAATATAGTAGCATGTCATCTACAAAGAGTGAAAGTTTTACTCCTTCCTTAGCAATTTGGATGCCTTTTCATTTCTTTTTCTTGTCTTATTATGATGGCTGGGACTTCCAGGACTCCACTGAATAAAAGTGACAGGAGTGGAACCCTTATTTTGTTCCTGACTTTAGAGGAAAAAAGGCTCATCTTTCACCATTGAGTATGATGTTAGCTATGGGCTTGCCGTGTGTAGCCTTTATTATATTAAGATATGTTGCCTCTAAACTCACTTCATTGAGTTTTTATCAGAAAAGGATGTTGAAAATATCAAGTGCTATATCTGTATCTCTTTACATAATCATATGGTTTTTATCCTTTCTCTTATTAATGTGACGTATCACACTGATTGACTTGCACACACCGAAACACCCTTATATCCCAAGGATAAAACCCACTTGATCATGGTCAATGATTATTTAAGTATATTGTTGAATTGAGGTTGCCAATCTTTTGAGGATATTTACATCTATGTTCATCATATACATTGGCTTGTAGTGAGTTGTTTGTTTGTTTTACATTCTTGTTGTTGTTGTGTCTTTGGTCTGTTTTTGGTATCACAGTAATGCTGGCCTTGTAGGATGGATTAGGAAGTTGGTTGATTACTAATTCAATTTCATTACTAGTAATTGCTTAGTTCACCTTTTCTATTTATTCCTAATTCAGTTTTGGAAGATTATATGTTTCTGTAATTTATCTATTTGACTAAATTGTCCAGTATGTTGGCATATCATTTTTCGTAATATGCTCTTATAATCCTTGGAAATTCTCTGGTGTCAGTTGCTATTTCTTCTCCTTCATTTATGATTTTATTTGAAACCTGTTTCTTTTTTTCCTTGATTAATTTGGCTAAAGTGTTATCAATTTTATCTTTTTAGAAAACTGACTCTTGGTTTCATTGATCTTTTCTAATGTTCTTTTAGTCTCTGTTTTGTTCATTTCTGCTCTAGTATTTCTTATTTCTCTTCTAACCTTGGGTTTGTTTGTTACTTTTTCAGCTTAGTTTCTTTAGGTGTAAGTTTAGATTCTTTGAGAATTTTCTTATTTCTTGAAGTAGGCCTGATTACTATAAAATTCCCTCTTACTGCTTTTGCTGCATGCCAAAGATTTTGGGCTGTTGGATTTTCATTTTCATTTGTCTCCATGTATTTGTCGATTTCTTCTTTGATTTCTTGGTTGATCCATCATTGTTGAGTAGCATGTTATTTTGCCTCCACCGCATGTTTGTGTGCTTCTTCCAGATTTTTTTCTTATAATTGATTTCTAGTATCATATTGTGGTTGGAAAACATACTCGATATGAGCTCAGTATTTTTATATTGATTAAGACTTACCTTATGGCCTATCATGTAATGTATCCTGGAGAGTGTTCCATGTGCACCTAAAAAGAATATGTATTCTTCTCTTGGGGGATAGAATGTTCTATATATTTGTCAGGTTCATCTGGTATAATGTGTGTTTCAAAGCCACTCTTTCCTTGTTGATATTCAATCTGGATAATCTATCCATTGATGTGAGTGGGGTGTTAAAGCCCCCTACTATTATCATATTACTGTCAATTTCTGCTTATATCTGTTAATATTTGCTTTATGTATTTTGGTGTCCCTATGTTGTGTGCATAGATATTTACAATTGTTATATCCTCTTAATGGATTGTTCCATTTATCATTAGGTAGTGCCCTTCATTGGCTCTTGTTACAGTCTTTGTTTTAAAGCCTATTTTGTCTGATATGAGAATTGCTACACAGGCCCTTTATGTACTTTCATTTGCATGGTATATGTTTTTTTAATCCCTTCATCTTTAGTCTGTATATGTTTATAGGTTTGAAGTGAGACAGTTGTAGGCTGCATATAGATGGGTATTGTTTTTTTTATCCATGCAGTCATCCTATATGTTTTGATTGGACCATTTAAACCATTTAAAGTAATGATTGGTAGGTATATACTTAATTGTTTTCTGGTTTTTATAGTTCTTCTCTGTTTATTTCTTCCTCTCTTCCTCTTTTCCCTTAAGGTTTGATGGCTTTGCTTAGTGTTATGCTTGGCTTTCTATTTTTTTGTGTAACCATTATAGTATTTTGACATGTGGTTACCATTGGGTTCATATATAACTTCTTTTTTAAATGTTTTTTTAATGTTTATTTTTGAGAGAGAGAGAGAGCGAGCACGTGTGCACAAGTGGGGGAGGGGCAGAGAGAGAGGGAGTCACAGAATCCAAGGCAGGGTCCAGGCTCTGAGCTGTCAGCACGGAGCCTGATAGATGGCTTTGTCACAGATCCCATGATCTGAACCAAAGTCAGACACTTAAGCAACTGAGCCACTCAGGTGCCCCTGTGTTAATTATAACTTCTTAAGTGTCTAGCAGTCTCTATTAAGTTGATAGTTTCTTAAGTTTGAACATTGTTGAAGCACTAAATTTTTACTCACCCTCCATGTTTAATGTATATGATACCACATTTTACATCTTTTTGTTTTGTGTATTCTTTGACTAATTTTTGTAGCTACAATTGATTTTTACCACTTTTGTGTTTGAACCTCCACACTGGCTTTACAAGTGATTGACCTCTTTTTATCATATGCTTGCATTACCTGTGAAAATTTTCCCTTCCATAATTTTCATATTTCTAATTCTTTCCTTTACACTTAAGGAATTCTCTTTAAAATTTTCTGTAAGGCTGGTTTAATGGTGATGAATCCTTTGGCTTTTGTTTGGGAAACTCTCTCTCCTTCTGTTCTAAAGGATAGTCTTGCTGGATGGAATATTCTTAGGGTAGTGTTGTTGTTTTTGTCGTTGTTGTTGTTTTTCTTTTAAGACTTTGAGTGTATCATGCCACTCCCTCCTGGCCTGCAGAGTTTCTCCTGACTAGTCAGCTGATGACCTTATGCAATTTGCCTTGTATGGAACTTTTTTTTTTTTTTTGATATTGCATCTGTTAAGATTTTTTTCTTTATCATTACTTATTACTATTTTAATCATTATTTGTCATTTTGTGGGCCTCCTGGGATCTGTGCTTCCTGCACCTGGATGTCTGTTTCTTTCTCCAGATTCGGGAAGTTTTTAGCTTTCTTCGAATTAGTTTTTTTTTTTTTCCCTTCTTTATCTCTTCTCCTTCTGAGATCCCTATACTGTGAATGTTATTACACTCGATGATGTTGTTGCGTTCCCTTAACCTTTTCTCATTTATTGTTATTTTTTTTCTTTTTGCTGTTGAGCTTAGATGCTTCCCATGACATTGTCTTCCAGATTGCTGCTCTATTCTTCTGTATCCTCTCATCTGCTGTTAATTCTCTGCAATGTATTTTTTATTATATTAATTGAATTCCTTATCTCTGAGGTTATTTTTTCTATTTTCTTATTGTCAAAATTCTCACTTATTTCATCACTCTTTTCCCAAGTACAGTGAATGTCTTTAGCAACATTGCTTTGAATTCTTTATCAGGCACACTGCTTATCTCTGTTTCATATTGCTTATTTTTGTGATTGTATCTCGTTCTTTCATTTGGGACATATTCCTCTGTCTCATTTTGCCTCTTTGTGTTTGTTTCTGTGTATTAGGTTAGCAATGTCTCCTGGTCTTTAAAGTAGCGGCCTTGTGTAGAAGGGGGCATGTGGTGTCCTATAGTAATGTCCCCCTGGTCATCAGAACTAGGCGCTCCAGGGATGTCCTCTCTGTGGGCTGCATGCACTTCCCATTTTGGCTAAGCCATGATTATCTCTATCCAGCCTGTTGCAGTGACTAGCTTTGCCTGCTGCTGGTGCACTTGTGTGTGTGGTGGGGGGAGGGCAGTTAGTTTCCTCACTGTTGAGAGGCCTGAGGCTGCTGTGGACAAGGTTAGAAGTCCAGCTAACTGTCTGCAACTGGACTTTCTGCCAGAACTGCAGGCTCATCAAAGGGCAGGGCTTTCTCCCTGCAAGTCTCAGAGATTCTTCTTGGTATATGGGGCCAGTGGTCTACAGTTAGCATCTCTGCCACAGCTGTTGGAAGACCGAATGGCAGGGCCTACTGCCTCTGCAGGCAGCTAAGATGCCAGGATGCTGGAACTGAGGCCACTGTGGTGTACAGTTACCTTATCCCTTCCCCAGGGCAGGAGTCACTTGGAGTGGTGCTTGTCCCTGCTGGAGTTGCTTATGGGGTGTAGCGATGCAGGCGCTGCTTTGGAGTGATGTCTGCTAAGTTGAGTGAGTTGGATCACTGTAGCCGGAAAGGAATATGGAAGCTGGGGGCACAGTGCTAGATGGTAGATGGAGAGCGTTATCATTGGCCCCTGCATGTTTCCAGCTACCTAGGCTGGTGGAGGGGAAGAAAAACGATGCTCACCAGCACTTTTCTTCCTCGAGAAATCTCTTGAAGATCTCTGCAGAACACATTCCAAGATGAGTAAATAAATCTCCTTCACATATAGCCCAGGCTCTTTCAAACTGCTGCTTCTGCGTTGTTTCTCAGGGCTGAGTTATCATGCTGAGTTTCCTACTGCCTTCCATGCTTGTGAGGTACCTTCCATTTATAGTTAGTCTCGTTGGAAGTTTGGTTCCCAACTGCATCTCCACCCCTCCTACCCTTTTCAACGTGGCCTCCTCTCCAGGATTAGTTGTGGAGGGTCTGCTCTGCCAGTCTTCAGGTCACTTTCAGAGTCAGTTGTGCAGATGTAGCTGTTACCTTAGTGTGTCCTCGGGCCGAGGTGACCTCAGGATCCTCTTACTTTGCCATCTTCTCTAAATTTGCCTTGATTTTTAAATTATATCTAAAACAAACAAACACCCCGAGACAGAAAATGTAAATATATAGATAATAATAAACAAAATGGTGATATTTGGAACCTTTTGATATATCTGTAGAGAGAGAAGTTAGTCTTTTAGATGAAAGATATATATGCAGATTTCTAAAGTGATGAGAAAGGGAACTGAAATTTCAAATATAAACTCAAAAGAAAGTTGCATAAGAACTACCTGTCATTTAAAGGGCATTTATATAAGGGTTCTGCCTCTTTTAAATTTCTCCCATTTTTTGCTAACACAATTCTGGGCATACTACAGGTGATTTGACAGTTTCCATGTTAAAATTTTTCTATTTAAAAAAATGACATGTAAAGAATGGATTAACTGTTTGAGGAGTTCGTGCCCTGAGCTGAGACATGATAGATGTAGCTGACTTTGTTTATACATAAGCAATAGAGAAAACCTTGCGATCCACACAGGATCTGTGCATTTGGGTGCTGTTTCTATCATAACCTTTGTCACGTTGAGCTTGTGATGATCCTCGGTGGTCATTAAGGTCTTCAGGCTTGAATCATTTCAACCAAAACATTTTATTTTGTTATTGCCTGCCTCCATCCACCCACCAAGGAAAACAAATGGAGCCATGGGCAGACACATTGAACTGCCATATGGATAGTTTCTAAAATATATTTTT
Organism: Paguma larvata; assembly: GCA_030068075.1. Taxonomy (NCBI): domain Eukaryota; kingdom Metazoa; phylum Chordata; class Mammalia; order Carnivora; family Viverridae; genus Paguma; species Paguma larvata. The sequence goes on along the minus strand of CM057831.1, from coordinate 639,773 downwards.
TCTGATTGGGCCCAAATCTGGTCATTCCTATAATACGTTATGCAAGTATTTTTTACATTTATTCTGTATCACAAAAATCCTTTCTTTCCTCTTTCCTCGTGTTTCCTCCTTCTTCCCCTCTTTCAACAAACACTTGTTGAGAACCTCCTACATTCCGAGCAGCATGAAATGCACTAACAGTATAATGATGAACAGCATATATACCATCTCTGCCTTCAGGGACAAGACCAGAGACTAGATGATAAATGTACCTGAGCAAAACAAACTAATTTAAACAGACTAGTGCTGAGGTGAATAAACTCCAATTAGAGTATTCTAGCAAGAGGAGGAGTGGGCTAACAGGAAGCTGGTAGGTCATGTTAAGAGGTTTCAGCCTAATGCTAAATGCGAGGAAGGATATTGAAGACTTATAAGCAGATGAGTGACTTGACCAGATTTTTGCTTTAAAAATCAGGAAGATGGTGGAAAGGAGAACAGATTAGGTGGTGCAGGGGGCAGCCCTCCATTAATCGAAAGCAGGTAATCTTACCCCCAGTTTATTGATGGGACCACAGCTTAGTGATACTGCAGAGTCCTAACCTTTTGCTATTTCAACTTCTCTTCCCAAGCTTTAGAAGGACAGTTGGACTTAGTGACCTTTGACATCCATATAAATCAGGGATATTATTAAAAACAGTGCACCTGGGTCCTGGTAATGATCTCAGGATGACTGGGATTTCAGATTCTGGATCAGTTGGTTTAGCCTGTGCTAATCTGCACAGTTGAGTCATGTCTAATGTGTTCTGCACTGCACAAGGTGATTTATGAACCCACAAGTGTGGAGTGTACCTCCCCTTTCCAAGGACACTGAAAGTGAAACACCAGGATTGAATTCTCAGGGGCCTTCTCTCTAAGGGGGCAGAATTGCACTTTTTAGAGCAAATGGGAACTTGTGAAATAAAACTGAAAGTTTAACTCATGAGAGCTTGAAATTTCCAGTTTTCTTTCCTGAATTAAATCCTGTAGAATGTTCCCAACTGTCTGGTTATCTGGAAATCTTCAGATAGGTTTATATTCACTTTATTTTTAGTAAGACTATATGATTATCATAAACATGGAGAGTGTGGATTATTTGCCTATTATAATAAACTGAAGTAATTTTCTGAATTATTCATTCCAAACACATTTTGCCTGAAATAGTAGCTTTTTGAAATCACTGAACTTTGACAAATATTTTGAAGCACTCAAAATTAAAAGGAATAATACTCATGACCCCACCACTTATTTAATACTTTAATATATTTGTCTCAGATTATTACCTGATAAAACTTTTCCTTTGGAATTTTTACTCCCTTTCATCGTGACCAACACCATCATGAACTTGATATATTTCAAAGTTCACCATTTTATACATTAATTTTCTCAGAAATACCCATAAACAATAGAATTTTATATATTTTTATTTGCATGAGTGATATCTCAGTATATGAAAATTCCTCTAACATTAGTTTTTATTTTTAAAAATTTCATATATTTAAGATCGATACATGATGAAACATAAGCTCTAGCTCATCTATTGCAACATTTTATTGCAACACTATATTTTAATATTTATTCATCTGTTCTTCTATTGACCAGTACCTAATTGTTTTTTTCCTGATTGTTAACTATGACGAAGTGTGTTCCTATGAACATTATGTATGTGTAATTACTTACTTTACATTTCCTATAAATTGAGTTTCTTACACATTATAAGAGTTGGAATTAGAGTATCTATTTCAAAATTTTCTAGACATAAGGAATAATGTTTTTAAAATCAGAGCTACAATGTCTCTTTGGTCATCTTCACATTTTTAGACTCTTAGTGTGTGAGTCACCTTCTTGCATACAGTAATGGCCAAGAACCATGCCTTCTTCACCTAGAGCAGTTTATTGCTTGTTTCAGTTCTGGAAAAAAAAAGAAATCAATGAGTTTTTAAGTTTTCCATATTTGATATTTTCCCCCTTTTTCTCTATTAAATGTGAAGTTTATACTCATCTTTATTCCTGCTCATCCCAGTTTTGAAATAATGCACACATAATAAACACTTGTCTTTTGCCGTTATGTTACTGATCTTTGGAACTATAAACTTTGATTATATTTAGGATAGTGGTAGCAAATTTTGAAATGGCTTGAATGATCAAATGATTTGCCTGAGCAAAATCAATTTCCTTGCTAATTGCAAACTAAAAATGTGCCAAGACTCTTTAATTACTGCAATAGGAAGTATTCCTTAATCTTAAAACATTTTTGCTTTTCTCATTTTACAGTGGATCCACTTCTGGGCTTTTCAAAATACCTATTTTTCATTCACTGTGAAAGTCCCCTTCTGCTAAAACCAAGTTAGCTACTAACTACTGCTCATCCTATTACGAGATCTTCAGTGGACAAGATAAGGTAGTGGTTGAATGCACAAATTCTACCACCAGAGCGCCTGTGTTGGAATTCAGGCTCTAAATATCTGTGTAAAATTTAGCAACTTAATTTTTTTGGATCCAGTTTTCTTATCTTAAAAATGAGTACCTATTCCTGATATTATTGTTGGGATTAAATATATTGTTTATAAATATCCTAATATGTGGAACACAGTCAAAATTCATTTGTTGCTTCATCCCATTCTTTTCTTTTTTTAATTGAAGTGTAATTGACACACAATGCTACATTAGTTTCAGGTGTACAATATAGTGACTCAACAGGTCCGTACCTTGTTATGCTCACCACACGTGTAGCTACCATCCCTCACCATACAGCATGTTACAATACCACCTACAATATTCTCTGTGCCGTATTTTTTATCCCCATGACTTACTCAATAACCACAAGCCTGTATCTATCTCCCACTGCCCTTCACCCATCCCCCCATCCCTAATTCCTTTCCCTCTGGCAATTACCATTTTGTTCTCTATTTATGGGCCTGTTTCTGCTTTTTTTGTTTGCTTGTTTTACTTCTTAGATTCTACGTTTAAGGGAAATCATATAGTATTTGTCTTTCTCTCTCTTATTCCCCTCAGCATCATACCCTCCAAGTCTATTCATGTTGTGATTATTGTTTTTTTGTGTGTGTGGCAGAATACTATTCAGTTGTATATATACCACATCTTCTTTATCCATTCATCTATTAATAGGCACTTGAGTTCCTGCCATATATTAGCTATTGTGAATACTGCGGCCATAAACACGGGGGTACATATATCTTTTGGAATTACTATTTTTATTTTCTTTGGATAAGTACCCAGTAGTGGAATTACTGGATTCATACGGTTTTTCTAATTTTAGTTTTTGATGGAGCTCCATACCGTTTATGACAGTGGCTACACCAGCTTACATTCCCGCCAATAGTGCATGAGGGTTCTTTTTTTCCAACATCCTTGCAAACACTTGTTATTATTTTGTCTTTTTCACACTAGCCATTCTGACAGATGTAAGGTGATATTTCACTGTGGTTTTGATTTACATTTGCCTAATGATGAGTGATGGTGAGCATCTTTTCATGTGTCTGTTGGCCATGCCTGTGTATCTTCTTTGAAAAATGTCCAGTCAGGTCCTATGCCCAGTTTTTAAATCAGATTTTTTGTTTTTGTTTTGTATTGAGTTATATAAGTTATTTTGTCTATCATTTACAAATACATTCTCCCAGGGAGTAGGTTGCCTTTTTTACTGTGCAAAAATCTTATTTTGGTGTAGTCCCAATACTTTATTTTTGATTTGTGTCTTCCTTGTCTGAGGAAACATATCTAGAAAAATGTTGCTAAGATTGATGTCAAAGAGATTACTACCTGCAATTTTCTTCTAAAAGTTTTATGGATTACGGTCTCACATTTAGGTCTTCAGTCAATTGTGAGTTTATTTTTGTGTATGATGTAAGAAAGTAGTCCAGTTTTCCCAGCACTATTTGTTGAAGAAACTGCCTTTACCCCGTTGTGTATACTTGCTTCTTTCTTGTAGATCAATTAACCATGTATGTATGGGTGTGTTCCTGGAGTCTCTATCCTGTTCCATTGATCTGTGTTGTTTTTCTTATGCCAATACCATCCTGTTTGTACCAGATCTTAAAATCTGTGATTGCCATACTTCTACCTTTGTTCTTTTCCAGTATACTTTGGGTTATTCAAGGTCTTTTGTGGTTCCATATAAATTTTGGGATAATTTTTTGTAGTTTTGTGAAACATACTATTGGTATTTTGATAGGGATTACAATGAATCTTTAATTGATTTGGGTAGTATGGACATTTTAACATTAATTCTTCCAGTCCACGAGCATCCCATTTTTTTGTGCTGTCTTGAATTTCTTTCATCATTTTTTGTAGCTTTCAGAATATAGGTTTTTAACCTCCTTAGTTCAGTTTATTCCTAGGTATGTTATTTTTGTGTGTGCAAATATAAAGGTAATTGTCTTAATTTTTCTACTACTTTGTTATTAGTGTGTAGAAATGCAGCTGATTTCTGTTGATTTTGTATCTTTACGCTTTATTGAATTCATTTATCGCTTCTAATAGTTTTTGGTGCTGTCTTTAATGTTTTCTGTATAGTATCATGTTATTTATAATAGTGACAGTTTACTTCTTGCTTACCAATCTGGATGAGTTTTATTTCTTTTTCTTGTCTGATTGTTTCACTAGGACTTCCAGTACTACACTGAGGAAAAGTGGCAAGAGTGAACATCCTTCTCTTATTCCCGATCTTAGAGAAAAAGCTGTCAGTTTTTCACCATTGAGTGTGACATTAGCTGTGGGTTTTTCATATATAGCCTTTACTATGTTGAAGTATGTGCCCTCTAAACATACTTTGTTGAGTTTATCATGAAAGGACATAGAATTTTATTGAATGTTTTTTCTATATTTACTAAGACGAGGATTCACTTTGTTATTGTAGTGTGTTAGTTGATTTGCAGATAGTGAACCATCCGTGCATTCCTAGAATAAATCCCACTTCATTGTGGTGAATGATCCTTTTAATGTATTATTGAATGAGGCTTGATAGTATTTTATTGAATGAGGCTTGCTACATTCATCAGAGATTTTGGCCTGTAATTTTCTTTTTTGTGGTGTCTTTGTCTGGTTTTAGTATTAGGGTAATACTGTCCTTGTAGAATGTATGTGGAAGTTTTCCTTCCTTTTCTATTTTTTTTTTTTTTTAAAGAGTGAGCAAGAGAGAGTGCATGTGCAAGCAGGGGAGAGGCAGAGGGAGAGGAAGAGAATCTTAAGCAGGCTCCATGCCTAGCACAGAATACATTGGAGGGTTCCATGTCATGATTGTGAGATCATGACCTGAGTCAAAATCAAGAGTCAGACGCTTAACCAAATGAAGCACGAAGGCACCCCATAGTCTTCTACTTTTGGGAATAGTTTGAGAGGAGTAGGTATTAACCCTTCTTCAAATGTTAGGTAGAAATCATCTGTGAATCTATCTGGTCCTGGACTTTGTTTTTTGTTTGTTTTGATTAGTAAGAAAATCGGTAATCATTCTGTTCATATTTTCTATTTTTTTCTGATTCAGTTTTTGGAGATCGTATGTATCTAGGAATTTAAGTCATCCAATTTGTTGGCATCTAATTTTTTGTCATAGTATCTTATAATCCTTTATATTTCTGTGGTGTAGATTGTTATTTTTCCTCTTTCATTTCTGAGTTTCATTATTTTGGCTCTCTATGTTACTTGATGATTCTGGTTAAAGGCTTATCAATTTTGTTTATCTTTTCAAAGAATTAGCTGTTGGTTTTATTGATCTTTTCTATTATTCTTTTTACTCTGTATTTCCACTATGAGCTTTATTATTTCCTTCCTCCTATTATCTGGGGTTCATTTGTTCTTCTTTTTCTTATTCCTTTAGGTGTAAGGTTAGATTGAGATTTTTCTTATTTCTTGAGGTATGCCTATATCACTATTAATTTACCCATTAAAAGTGCTTTCACTGTGTCCCAAAGATTTGGGACCATTATGTTTTCATTTTCCTCCATGTATTTTTAAATTTCCTCTTGGATTTCCCACTGACCTATTGTTTAATAGTATGTTGTTTAATCTCCATGTGTTTGTGTTTTTTTTTTCCCTTGTAATTCTTTTCTAGTTTTATATCATTGCCATCAGAAAAGATACTTGATATGATTTCAGTCTTGTTAAATTTGTCGAGACTTGGTTCGTGGCTTAACATGCTGTCTGTCCTGGAGGACGGTCCTTGGGAACTTGAGAAGAATATATGTTCTGCTGTTTGTGGATAGAATGTTCTGTATATAACTGTCAAGTCTATCTGGTCTAATGTGTCTTTTAAGGGCAATGTTTTCTTATTTATTTGCTGCCTAGATGATCTATCCATTGATTGTAAATGTGGTGTTAAAGTCTCCTGTTTATATCTCTTAATATTTGCTTTATGTATTTAGGTGCTCTCATGTTGGGTACATAGTTACCTATTTTTAATTTTTTTTAATGTTTGTTTAATTTTGAGAAAGACAGAGTATGTTCAGGGGAGGGGCAGAGAGAGAGGGAGACACAGAGTCCCAAGCAGGCTCTGAGCTGGGACCACAGAGCCGGATGCAAGGCTTGAACCCATGAACCATGAGATTATGACCTGAGCTGACAAGAGATACTTAACCAACTGAGCCACCCAGGCGTCCTGGAGGCATAGATATTTGCATTTGTTATATCCTCTTGTTGGACTGATCTCCTTATCATTATGTAGTGCCTTTGTCTCTTGATACAGTCTTTGTTTTGAAGCCTGTTTTGTCTGATATAAGTACTATAAGTGTTGCAGTCCTGAGTATTTCTTGTTTTCTGTTCTGTTTTCTGTGTGTGTTGTTTTGTTTTGTTTTGCTTCCACTTGCATGGTATGTATTTTTCCATGTCTTCGAATTCAGTCTGTATGCAGTCTAGGTCTGAAGAGTGTCTGCTGTAGGCAGCGCATAAATGGGTCTTGCTTCTTCATCCATTTTATCACACTATGTGTTCTACTGGAGCAGTTCAACCCTTTACATTTAAGTAATAATTGAGAGTTAGTACTTATTGGCATTTTTCTTAATTGTTTTGTAGTTCTTCTCTGTTCCTTTTTTCTTACTTTTCTCTCTTTCCTTGTGATTGGTGACTTCTTTAGTGTTATGCTTGGCTTTATTTTGTCTATTATAGGTTTTTGTTTTCTGGTAACTATGAAGCTATGAAGCTTATATGTAACATCCCAAGTACATAGCATTCTATATTAAATATATAATCAATAAATATAATATTTATAATTAAGTAATAAGTAATAATAAATTATTGATAATAAATATTAAATATATATTATGGTCATTTAAATTTGAACACATTCTAAAAGAACTTGATTTTTACTACCAGCCTCCACATTTCATATATATTTTCTCCTATTTTAACCTTATTTTGTGAATCCCTTTAACTAAATTTTGATACAATTGATTTTACTTTTATTTTTTAACCTTCAACTAGCTTTATAACCGACTGCTCTATACCTTTACTGTGTTTAATTGTACTCATGAAATATTTTCCTTACATAATTTTCTTCTAATTATGGCCTTTTCTTTTAACATTGTTACTAAGGCAGGCTTAGAGATGAAGTCCTTAATTTATGTTTACCTAGGAAACTATTTCTTCTTCTATTCTGAATGATAATCTTATTGTGTTGGTTGTAGGCGTGTGTGGGTTTTTTTCAGTACTTTGAATATATCATGCCACTCCCTTTTGGCCTGTAAAGTCTCTCCAGAATAATCAGGTGATAGTCTTATAGAGCGTTTGTTGTACATAAGTAGTTGCCTCTCACCTGTTCCTTTTAAATTCTCTCTTAATGTTTCATGGTGTGGCCCTCCTTGGGTTCATCTTGTTTGGAACTCTCTGCTTCCTGGACCTGGCTGTCTGTTTCCTTTTCCAAGTTAGGGAGGTTTTCAGTCTTTTTCTCTCTTTCTTTTCATGTTGGGACCTTCATAATGTGAGTGTTTGTTTACCTCTGGTCCAAGAGAGCCTTTAACCTATTCTCACTTCTCTTTATTCCTCGTTCTCATTAGGCGCTTAGGTGCTTTCCATTAGCCTGTCTTCCAGATCACTGATCCATTTTTCTGCCTCTTCTAATGTACAGTCGACCCTCTGTATTTTTCCTTTCAGTGTTTGTATTTTTCAACTTTAGTTCTTTCTTCTGAGTTCTCACTGAGCTCATCCATTCTTTCCAGCCTGGTGAACATCTTTGTGACATCACGTTCAACTCTTTATCAGCTAGATTACTTATCTCCATTATTAATTCTTTTTCTTAGGTTTTGTCTTATTCTTTCATTTGGAACATTTTCCCTCTTTCCTTATTTTGCTTGATTTTCTGTGTTTGTTTCTATGAATTAGAGGAAAACCATTTCTACTAAACATAAAGGAATGGTCTTGTATATTGTTGTGCTCTGTGGAGACTGCACGTGCCTGGGGATGGGGTTTTGGATGTGATGGACTGGGGATTCTGGAGCACTCTTTGCTGAGGCTTCCCTGGTGAGATAGACAGAGCTACAGTGTGTGCAAGCCAAGGCAGTTCCAGGCTGTCTGCAGAGGGTTCCCTGGCAGGACAGCTGAAGTGGCAGTGGTGGCAAGTTGGGAGATTCCGGGGATATGTCCATAAAGGACACCCCCAGGTGGGGGGGGTGCAGTGGGTGCAAACTAGGGGATCCCGGGGATCTCTAGACCCAGGACACCCAGGTAGGGGGCCTGAACTGTGTGCAAGGTGGGGGATCCCTACACCAAGACACCCAGGTTGGGGGGCTAAAGTGGCTGCAAGCTGGGAGATCCTGGAGTCTCTGCACCCAGGACACCCAGGTAGGGGGGCTGAACTTGGGGGATCCCTACACCAAGACACTCAGGTAGGGGAGCTGAGGGGCTGCAAGCTGGGGGATCCTAGGGTCTCTGCACCAAGGACACCAGGTAGGGGCCTGAACTGTGTGCAAAGTGAGGCATCCCTACACCATGGACACCTGGGAGGGGGAGTCTGAAGTGGCTGTAAGCTGGGGGGTCCCAGGGATCTCTGCACTGAGGACACCCAGGTAGGGGCCTGAACTGTGTGCAAAGTGAGGCATCCCTACACCATGGACACCTGGGAGGGGGAGTCTGAAGTGGCTGTAAGCTGGGGGGTCCCAGGGATCTCTGCACTGAGGACACCCAGGTAGGGGCCTGAACTGTGTGCAAAGTGAGGCATCCCTACACCATGGACACCTGGGAGGGGGAGTCTGAAGTGGCTGTAAGCTGGGGGGTCCCAGGGGTCTCTGCACTGAGGACACCCGGGTAGGGGGGGTCCTGAAGTGGCTCCAAGCCGGACGATCCTGGGGATCTCTCTACCCAGGTAGGGGCCTGAACTGTGTGCAAGTCGTGGGATCCCTACACCAAGACACCCACGTGGGGGGCTGAAGTGGCTGCAAGTTGGGGGTTCTCTGTACCCAGGACACCCAGGTAGGGGGCTGAAGTATCTGTAAGCCAGAATGTCTTTGGACCCTCCATAGATGGAGTGCCCTAACAAGGCAACTGGAGCTGAAGTAGTCACAGTGCTATCTGCATGGTGCTCTGCATGTGTCCCCTCTGGGCTGTGCACATAGAAGACACCCTGGTAAGTTGACTGGAGCCTAAGTGAGCGTGGGTGGTCCTGTGGTACCCTGCATTGGGGTGTGCCCTGGTATATCCTTAGAAGCCTAAGTGGTACTGGCTTAGAGCTGTAGTGAGCGCTGACCAGGGCTTATCTTGAGGTGGAGCAGGTACATAAATAGTGATGCTCTTCAGCCCTTCCAAACCAGAGTTCCAGAAACTCCCTCTGTTACCTGCCATTTGGCATGCTTCTATTTCCTTTCTATTCTAGTTGCCCTTTTAAATCAGGACTTTTTTGTATGTGGCCCAGGACAGATACATCTGCTCAGGGTCCCTCAGGGGAATCCATCTCCACTGCAGTTTCTAGTGTTGCGGTGGGGTTCCCTTCCTTACCATGTCTCTGTTTCTCTTGCCATTCTCTGTGTGGTCTACCTTTTGGTGTGCAGAAGCCGTTCAGTCAGCCCTCAGTCCTTCTGCAGGAGGAATTGCTCTGTAAGTAGAAGTAGATACAGTATGTTTGTGGGTAAGGTGAGTTCAGGGTCTTCCCGCATCTCTGTCTTGGACCAGGACTCCATACTGTCATTTCCATGCAGGAATAGATCATCTTATTTCTGGACTTGACTCTCATATTTTATAAATTTAGCCATGTTGAGTGATGGCTGGTAGTCGGATTTTAGGCCTCATCTGGCAATCCCAAAGAAACAATGTGTTTGGTAATTTGGCCAAAGCCATTTTAAGCCATGACTCAGAACTGAGCTAGCAATAGGGTCATTCCTACAAGTTTCTAATAGCAAAGGCCTCTTCGTGATGACTCAGTCATAGTAATGTGATTTTCAAAACCTACCTATTTCCTTTGCAAATGCCCACATTTAACCAGAGATACATAATTATATATATGTTAGTTAGATTACCACAGACTTTCTGGCTTTAATGACACAAGTTTATTATCTTCCCATTTTGTAGAACAGAATTCTAACATGAGTCTCACGGGTCTAACATCAAGTTGTCATTATGACTGCATCCTTTTCTGGAAGTTCTAGTTGATCATCTGTTTTCTTTTCCAGCTTCTGGAGGCCACTTTTATTCCTTGGTTCCTTGCTTCCCTCCCCCACTATAAAGCCAGGAATATTGTGCCTTCATAATGCTCCTTTTATCTATCACATCTCTTCCTCCCTCTTCCACTTTTGAGGACCCTTGTGATTACAATGGGCCCACTGGATAACCCAGCCCCCTTTATTCATCTTTGCCAGGTGTCCTAACATACTCACTTTCCAGACAGTAGGACACGGGAATTTTTTTTTTTTTAGTGAGGGAGCTGCTTATTCTGCCTGTAACAAGGAAAAATATCAGGGCTAAATCTGCCTAGAACTATAGCCCTGTCATTTCATGCTGCTATAACAAAGTGGCATGGTCTGGGCAGCTTATAGACAACATAAATGTATTTCTCACAGTTGTGGATGCCAGAAGTCCAAGATCACGGTGCCAGCATTGTTGGGTTCTGGTGAGAGCTTTCTTATGGCTTTTGGATAGCTGCTCTCTTTATCCTCACATAGGAGGATAGCAAGCTCCCGTAGGACTCTTATAAGGGTGCGAATCTTATTCATGAGGTCTCAACTCTCACGACCTTACCTAATCCTAGCTCCATCCCAGAGGTCCCACTTCCTAATGCCATCACACAGCAGGGTAGGGTTTGAACAAATTAATTCAGTCCATAACAAGGAATGAATTACACTTCTATATTTAAGAAGTGGAATCCTTTGCTTGAGGACGAGATTAAGCAACAGTTCTAAGAAACATGGAATTTTTATAAAGATGACTGCTGTTTCCTTACTCTACAATCTGCCTGCAGACATATAGTTACCCGCTATATAATTTCTTTAAAAGCTGGGCAGTCACAAGATTGTAATCCTTACCATCTTAGAAGACCAGTACCAAACATAAAGCTCCCCAAACCACACTGCGCAGGCTTCAGTTTGTTACAGTGCATAGACTCAGTTCTCCTGAGTTCTATTCTAGGAATCTCATCTTGGTTCAGGGATTAATTTGCTGTGTAATTTTTTGCAAACAAGATAATATACCTAGGTTTGGTATTTTAATCTCTACAATGAGGGTGGTAACCAAGGTGGTCTCTAAAATATCTTTTACCCCATGAGTCTATTTTTCAGGTAAGAGGAAAGTGAGGCTTTGTTTAAATGAGTCAACAGGAATGCATAGCTAAATAAGTGTGGGAGTCAGAATTCAAATTCATACCCTAGAACCTTATGCTGGGCTGCCTGCATTCTTCTCCTTGGCCAAACCATCTCTGGTGGTAACGAAAGATATGGAATGATAATTTTTCTGACTAGGACTTGCCTTGATGAGTGGATTTTCTCTGCCAAAGAATAGTGCAGAGAGCAAAAGGGAGCAAGCCAGAAACAGCAAGGGGATCTTGTTGCTTTCCCATCTCTTGCCACCCTGGAGTTTTCTTCATACTAAGGCTGGTGAAGAGGTATGTTCTTCCTAAGATATTAACTTGGTGTCACCATCCTTCTACCCACATCAGTTTCTCTAACTCTGGATCTGAACACAAGTGTCTATGACAAAGATGTGTCAAATTCAGTTCTCATGTTAAACAACAAACTGTCTTTTGTTCATGGGACCTGGTCTCTAATGCATATAATAAAATCACTAATAATATTGGCAGTTTTCCAGAATGCACCTTTCTAGCATACTGAATTATGTGTGGAATAATTGAAAAAAGATGGTTACTTGTGTATATAATTTCTATGCATGTAAAAGTTAGTAGTTACTAACACTAGTTCAAAACACCAGCTAGAAAATCTTCCTCTATGCCTTTTGTCAGTATAATTATTATGCAAGAGTGAGGTACTATATTTGAAATACTTTTTATGTAGATACTTAATGTAGGGGAAGATACCCAAAGAGCTTCAGAAAATTCCTCTCTAGTAGTTTACTTGTAAAAAATCAAATTGCTCATCTGCACTAGTCCTTTGATATTTAAAGAAAGTAAGTATTTGGCCCATTATTTTCCACTGTCCTGTTCATCATTTAAGTGAGTTTATTGATCATCTTATCCTTTATAGAAGCACCAAAATGGTAAACACTATATTTACCAAAAAAAAAAAAAAATTGGTAATAATAATGAGTGAAGACAAATGTCTTAATGGTTTTCCTAAAAGGAAAACTTAAGTTGTGCCTGAAGAATTATATTTCTACTTTTCCAGTTATAGACAGTAGCATTAATATTACCCTCTTAAATGTTCCAATACAAGTCTCATCTAGTAAAATTGAATGATATATGAATTCTTAACCTGCATTAAATGTTAGAGCCATAAATAAGCTTTTAAAGAAATTAGATCAAAATCTTTCGCTTTCCACAAGGAAATTGAGAACCAGAGAATTTAAGTGATTTAACCAAGGTTGTTAGCTAAATTGCTTCTATGTCACCTGTATGTGGTAAGGGGGGGAGGGGGGATGACACTAAAATTTAAGAGATCAGATTTACATAGTTTGTCAGCCTCTTCTCCTGTCTCTTCTCTATTACTACCTTATCATACTTTCTCCCCACAAAAATTAGTATTTTTAGAAGCATCATTTTAGGGAAAGTTGCAGGGAATGTTTTCTATAAAATACTATTTCAAAAAGAGGTAGGTTAGACTTTTGAAAAAAAGGAGTTTCCTTTTGTTATTTAGCTTCTAAATATTTTCCTCAGGCTGCTTTGCCTTCTCTGAACTGAAGTCATTAAAACTCTGTATATGGTTCCTTACAATTTATCTAGACTGATTGTACATCTGATTGGTTCAAGAATATAAAATACAGAGAACATATAATTCCTTAAAGTTGATTGTGGTCCTATTTTTTAATAAAATTAACAGAGAATTGTCCATTTTTCAAAATAAGTGTGCATATTTTCTTTTTTCTATTCTATGTCTTCATGATGGACTTGTTTTTAAGACATAATTTTGAGTGGGTGACAGGCACTGAGAAGGGCACTTGTTGGGATAAGCACTGGGTGTTGTATGGAAACCAATTTGACAATAAATTGTTTAAAAAAATAATTTTGATCAGAGAAGTGAAAAAATGTGAGGGAATTACTGAATTGTTGACTCCAGTTACCTTTTCTAATCTCTCCTTTGTCATATCTTTTTAAAGCTCCATCTGTAGACACGAAAGACTTTTGAGTGTTTTGAATCTCTTGGTATTTAGTCTGTTAAAGGTCAGAACTGACAATGTTCACAGAATCCAGTGGGGCAGATCTGTTTTTTTCCTTAATTCAAGTTAGTTAACATACACTGTAGTCTTGGCTTAGGAGTAGAACCTGGTGATTCATCCCTTACATATGACACCAAGTGCTCATCACAAGTGCCCTCCTTAATGCCCGTCATCCATTTGTCCCATCCCCCCACCCACCTCTCCTTCAGCAACCCTCAGTTTGTTCTCTATAATTAAGAGTCTCTTATGCTTTGCCTCCCTCTGTGTTTTTATATTTTTCTTTCTCTTCCCCTAGGGGTGGAATCATCTTTAGCTATTTAGCATCCTGAAATTCATGAATTTAACAGACATTTGTTTTGCCATTCAAATAGGAAATGCATGCCATAATGTACATTCTCTCAAAAGCACCAGGCATGCAGACTATGGAAGTCATAGTAAACATACTATACTGTCAACATTGAACTCTGGAAGCTTGCAGAAAAAAAATGAGTCACAGCATAGGACTCTCTGCCCTATATTTTTCAGAGGAAATACAGGAAGTCTATCGCTTTTTGAGGATTTATCTATCAACTTGAATTAAAACCTCATAAATCATTTATTCTATGGAATTGCCACAAATCTGCGACTTCAAAACTTAGTGACCTTAAAATGCATACATAGTATGCATTGGTAACTCCTTCTTGTTTTATTTCATAGTGAGCTGAATTCTTACTTTCCTTATTTGGACAAGAGTGTTCTTTCCAGAGCATGAATTATTGAGTTTCAAGGGGTTTTAGACTGTCTAGCTGACTCAATACCTATAGTTTCATTGGACCTATCTTCAAACTGTATCAGATCTCAGAGCAATGAAACACAAAGCAAAAATACAGAGCAGGCTTCCATTTTTTCCACTGAGTTGGAAAGATGAATAGGAAAAATTCAGGACCTACAGAACTCTTTAAAAAACACAAAGAATCTTCATCATTTTTTATTTTCATTTTTCAGAACTGTCATCCTTCTCCAGCACTCAAAGGCATAGTGTCTACTACCATAATAATAGAGTCCAGGTACATTTCTTATCAAAAAAAATAGTCGGATGGATAATTAGCAACAACGGAGACTTCTAATGGAACACAGCAGATTGAATGCCTGACTTTATCATTAATTTTTTCTGAAACAATAGTAAAATGATAGTAAAGGTGTAAAAGAAGTACAGTCCTCTCCCAACATATGAGGAACTGAAGAGAGCAAGATGGAAAGTGTAGACATGAGCAGTATTTGGCTTTATACAGAGGACAAAGCTGAAGTCTAGGGAACCAATGAAAAGGTACAGATAAGAAGCAACCATCTTCACTCTAAATCTAAGTATTGGCCAACTCACGCACACAAAGAGAATGAGAGAAAAGAACTAAAGAGACGATTAATCTAGCAAGTACAAGATATAATGGAGAGGATTTCCAGAATAATTACAGGAAGTAGAAACTACCCCAAGTATTTTAAGCAGGAAGAGATTTCATACCATGAATGATGTGTTTACAGAATCAATGGAAGGTGGAAAAAGCAGATTCTAAACTGGATATCTCAAAATGATGCCCCTAAAATATAGAACTGGCTAGTTAGGCAAGTCCCTACCCCTGAGGTCACCACTAGAGCCATATCCACTGCCATAGCTGCCTTTGAACATCAGGAAACTGAAAAGTGAATACATTCCAGTGATAAGGAAATTAGGTGAGAAAGTCACCAATAGGTGAGAAAAACCCACTTTATGAGACTCAGGGTACTAGGAATTGGAGACATCTTCTGTAAAATTCTAATCTCGACAGTGTCAATAGTTGCCAAAGGAAAGTGGAGTCCACTTCTTCCATTCAAAATGGGCAAATGCATCTAACTGTATGAACTTAATAATCACACAGAAACACTTAAGGAATTTGGGGAAATCTAGTTTTCTAGCTGGGTAAGTGACGTGATTACCTGGAACACCATTAGTAAGAAAGAATCAAGTTGAGGGGACAAGTAACTTAAGAAGGATATAAGACGTTTGCAGTCCCAAGATTTTGAACCAAAATTGTTCTAAATTTAGGCAGGTAAACATAGGGGGGTTAAGTAAAAGTCTACATACTGAAGAGTGATATTTCTAACGCATTTCCTCCATTCAGCTTTCAAAATGCTAGAAGCTAGGTGTAATGCAAGGGACATGTTTGCAACATTAGTACTTGGACAAATTAGCCACAGGGAAAGCCACTAAATAGATTTATATTTGGGGAGCATAATGACATGGTCAGGGAAAACCCACAATTCCAAAGTCTCACTACATTTATGATAAAGCCTCCAATCAGATTTCAATGACTCACAGTTAAATATAAAGAGACTTTGAGAAATCTTAGTCATTTCTTGAATGCCTTTAATATGAAAGAGGACCAAAACAAACAAGAAAACAATGGTTAGTTATTTAATATCTGGAGAAGCAGAAACAATACAGAGAACAACCACCTAAACCAAAAATCAATAAAAGGTTGATTAATATCGTCATAGGTTTCAGATGATAATTAAGAGCACAGCACAGTAAAAAAGAAACAATCCTACAGCATGAATGAGCTTTGGAAATTAAACCTGTGGATTGTGAACTTTTAAAATTCTATAGAAGAATGAGAAGGTAATACTGAAAGCAATCTTCTAGAAAGGAGAAGAGAAAAATGAGCAAGTAGATTAGAAAGAACGGAAAACAAATTGAAGGGTCAATTTTCCAAGTCCAATATTGACTAAGCAGAAATCCAGAAAAAGAACACATACAGAAAAAACATAAGAAATTATTAAAGAATTAACAAACAAACAAACAAAATTCCCAGAACTAAAACACTTAACTTGCTATATTAAAACGTTCCACTAGGGGTCATTTTAATGGTTAAAAAAGATGCATCGATGGAGTTGTGGTGCAAGATGGTGACACAGGTAGACCCTAAGCTCCCCTCCTTCATGGATGCACCAATCCCACACCTATTTATAGAGCAATTCCTCCTGAAGAACTGAGGGATGACTGAACAGCTTCTGCACAACAATAGACCACTTAATAAGACAACAGCAAGAGAAATGGAGACATCATAATGAAGGGATTGCCCACCGCCAACACTACCATTCACGGTGGGGAGGGATAGTACTGAAGACACTGTGAGCAGACTTGTCTGCATTAGGGAAAATAAGAAAAGCTATAGCTTAAAATGTAAACTAGAATATAAAGGAAGCAGAACCCAACCCAGACCCCTGCCATATGGTGGTGGAGCTAATGGGACTCTCTCCAGGTCAGAGAGGCTGATGAGGGTCAGTGTTTGCATTCCCACTCCAACTTGATGGCATGGACTGGACAGAGTCTGGGTGTAATAGCCAACTTGCTGCTTCAGCGAGCCCTGGATCCCCAGCTTACAACAGCCCCAGATATCCTGGGACACAGGAAAAAAAAAAAAAAGCTGTGGTTTCAAAGAACAACCAGAATATAAAGGATCCGACTCTAGAGCATGGCCAGGAGACCTGCTGGAACTCTCTCGAGGTAGGAGGGGCTGGCAAATACCATGGTTTACATTCCCACTCCCTCACACACCTTGAGAGTAAAGACAAGAGCACTGTCCTGGCCTCCTTACCAGCCTACCACCTCAGTGACTCCTAGGCTCTAAGCCCACACCAGCCTCACCTATTCTAGCTAGGCAGCCCCCACATGACATACAATAGGGCACCCCTGGTCAGTGATCACTAGAGCTCCAGCCATCTCACCAGTGTGACAGAGATGCAAAGCACCCTGTAACATTCTAGGTCCATACCATGTTGGTCCCAGACAGCTTCCAGGGTGCCCCTGGTGCAGGGTGCCCAGAACCTCCTCATCCATGCCTGTTTGGGCTACAGCCAGCTGGCCAGAAGACCTTGAGCAGAGTACTCTAGATCCCTCAACGCCTGCCTCTGATCCAACTGTTCTACTAGGTCGCCCCCTGTGCAAAGCACTCAGGAAACCCCCAGCCCACACCTATCTTGGCTCCAGCTATCCCAGGGGCCCTCTGCATAGAAAGCCCTAGGTCCTCCCTGGGCGATGCCCACTTCAGCTCCAGTCATTCCTCCAAGCTGGCCCTAATTCAGAAAGCCTTGGGACTCTCAGCCCATGAGCCAAGTCAGCAGGCACACACAGTGTTTATAGGAGATGACTACATAAAGATCATTCCTTCATGTTTAGAAGTACCAGTTCAGCTTAATTCATGGAACCAAACACAGAAAGTCAAGGAAAATGAAGAGGCAGAGGAATATGCTTCACATGAAAGAGTTAAGACAAAACCTCAGAGAAAATAACTAAGTGAAATGGAGATAAGCAATCTATCTGACAAAGAATTCAAGGTGATGTTCATAAAATTGCTTACTGGACTGGAGAGAAGAGTGGATGAGCTCATCAAAAACTCTAACAAAGTGATAGAAAATATAAAAAAGAACCAGAGTTGAGAAATATAATAACTGAAATGAAAAATACACTAGCTGCAATCAATAGCGATTTAGAGGCAAAAAAACCAATCAGCAATCTGGAAGACAGGGCAATGGAAAGTACCCAACCCAAACAGCAAAAAGCAAAAAAAAAAAAAAATTTAAATGAAGGTGGATTAAAGATCTCTTGAACAAAATGAAGGGAAAAAACATTTGCATTATAGAGATCAGAGAAAAGAGAGAAAGGGTCAGAAAACTTTGATGAAGTAATAGTGAAAAACTTCCCTAATTGCATCTAGGTTCAGGAGTTCTATACAAGATGAACCGAAGGAGGACCACACGATGATTAAAGATAGAAAAGCAACTAGTTATGTACTATGAAAACAGTATAAGTCTATGTTCTACATGCCAAGATTGATTCAGAATACAAGGAGAAATAAAGGGTTTCCCAAACAAAACCTAAAGGACTTCATCAGTAAACATGCCTTAGCAGAAATGTTAAAACTGACTTATTTAAGTGGGGGAAAAAAGCCCATAATTAGAAATAAAAAAATGTTGGGGCACCTGGATGGTTCAGTCAGTTAAGCATCTAACTTTGGCTCAGGTCATGGTCTAGCAGTTTGTGAGTTCGAGCCCCACATCAGACTCCATGCTGACAGCTGGAAACCTGGATCCTGCGTTGTATTCTGTAGCTCCCTCTCTCTCTCTTCCCCTCCCTGGCCCATGCTCTTTCTCTCTCTCTTTCTCTCTCTCAAAAATAAATAAACATTTAAAAAAATTAAAAAAAAATAAAATTATGAAAGAAAAAATCCCATGATAAAAGCAAACATACAGTAAAAATCTTAGAATGACTGCTTATAAAGCTACAATGAGGGTTAAAAATGGAAGTAGTAAAATTAATTACATAAAAAAAGTTAAGGGGACTCACAAAATAATATGTAAAATATGACAACATAGACCTGAAATGTGGAGTTGGGTAGTAAAAATGAAGTTCTTTTAAAATGTGTTCAAGTTTAACTGACCATCAACCTAATATAGATTGCTATATACTGAGGATGTTATATAGATAGGTTACGTCATGGGGAACAAAAACCAAAACCTGTAGTAGACACGAAAAAAGAAAGAAAGCCAAGCATGACACTAAAGTAGCCATCATTCATAAGGAAGGAGAGCAAGAGAAGGAACAATAGTAACCAGAAAACAATTAACAAAATGCCAATAAGTATACACTTAACAATCGTTACTTAAAATGCAAAAGTGCTCCAATCAAAACACATAGGTTAACAGAACAGATGGAAATACAAGAGCTATCTATATGCTGCCTACAACAGACTCACTTCAGACCTAAAAACATATATGGACTGAAAGTGAAGGGATGATAAAAGAATTCCATGCAAATAGAAGTGAATAAAAGCTAGGGTAGTGAAATTTTTATCAAACCATATTTGACTTTAAAACAAAGACTGTGACAAGAGACAAAGGAGAATGTTACATAATGATAAAGGGATCAACCCAATAAAAAGATAAAACAATTTTAAATATCTATGCACCCAACACTGGAACACCTAAATACATAAAGCAAGTATTAACAGACATAAACAGATAAATCGATCATAATGCAATAATAGTATGAGATTTTAATACCCCATTTACATCAATGAACAGATTATCCAGACAGAAAAATCATTAAGGAAGCAGTGTCTTTACACTAGATGGACTTAACATACATTCAGAATATTCTATCCAAAACAACAGAATACACATTCTTTTCAAGTGCATATGGACCATTTTCCAGGATAGATCACATGTTAGGCCTCAAAACAACTCACAATAAATTTAAGAAAATCGAAATCATATCAAGCACCTTTTCAGATCACAATCCTGGCAGACTAGAAATCAATTACAAGAAAAAACTGGAAAACACATCAACATGCAGGCTAAACAACATGCTATTATACAACCAATGCATGAGCCAAAAAAAAAAAAAAAAAAAGATCAAAGAGGAAACTTTAAAAAATACATGGAGATAAGTGAAAATATAATGGTCCAAAATCTGTGGGATGAAGTACAAGCAGTTCTAAGAGGGAGATTAATAGTGATACAGACCTACTTCAAGAAACAAGAAGAATCTCAAACAATCTAAGCTTACTAACCTAAAAAAACTAGAGAAAGAACAAACAGAGCCCAGTGTTAGTAGAAGAAAGTAAATAAGACTAGAGTGGAAATAAGATAGAGACCAAACAACGATAGAAAAGATCAATGAAAACAAGAGTTTGTTCATTGAGAAGGCAAAATTATCAAAAGTGATAAAGCTTTAGCTTGACTCCTCATGAAAAAAAAAAAGAACAAAATTAATCCAAAATGAAAAGAAGAATCTACACCATAGAAATACAAAAGATTATAAGAGACTACTATGAAAAAGTATATGCTTTCTAATTGGACCATTTCAAAGAAACGGCTAAGTTCCTAAGAACAGGCAATCTTCCAAACTGAATGAGGAAGAAATAGAAAATCTGAATGGGATCAATTACTAGTAACAAAAGTGAATTGGTAATCAAATAACTGCCACAAAAGTTCAGGACCGGATTTTTCTCAGGTAAGTTCTACTCAACACTTAAGAAAAATTAATACCAATTTTCCTCAAACTGTTCCAAGAAATATAAGACAAAACTTCCAAACGCGATTTACAAAGCCAGCACTATTCTGATACCAAAACCAGAAAAGTATACCACGAAAAAAGGAGGATTATAGGCCAGTATCCCTGATGAACATAGATGTAAAAACCCTCAGCAAAATAACAGCAAACTGCATTCAACAATACAATAACAGGATCACTAACCATGATGAAGTAAGATTTATTCTGGGATACAAGGATAATTTAGTATCTGCAAATGAATTAATACATTATGGTAACAAAATCAAGGATAAAAATCCTATGTTCATCTTAGTAGATGCACAAAAAATCATGTGACAGAATCCAACATACTTCCATGGCAATAACTCTCAACAAAAGTGGGTTTTTAGAGGGAAATACTTCAACCTAGTAAGAGTCAGGTGTGGCAACCCCACAGGTAGTATATACTCAATAGAGAAAAACTGAAAACCTTTTCTTTAAGATCAGGAATAACACAAAGATGTCCATTCTCATCACTTTTATTCAACAAAGTACTGAAAGTTCTAGACACAACAGTTACATAAGGAAAAGAAATAACAGGCATCCAAATCAATAAGGAGGGAGTAAAACTGTCACTATCTGTCACATTTGTAGATGGCATGATAAAGAGAAAATATAGAAAACCCTAAAGTCGCTACCAGAAAAGTGTTAAAAGTAATAAATAAATTTAAGAACATTGCAAGATACAAAATTGAGAAATCAGTTGCATTTTTATCCACTAATAATCAAATAGCAAGAAGAGAACTTAAGAAAACAATTCCACTTATAGTGGCATCAAAAATGAAGAGAATACTTAGGAATAAATTCAACCAAGGTGTTGAAAGACCTGTACCCAGCAACTATAATATTAATGAAAGGACTTGCAGAGGACACAAAGAAATCAAAAGTCTTATGATGCTCATAGATTGGAACAATAAATTTGTTGAAATGTCCATACTTCCCAAAGCATTCTATGTTTTCAATCAGTGCCTGTGGAAATACCAACAGCATTTTCCCAAGAACTGAATAACTCAAAAATCTGTATGAAACCACAAAAGACCTTGAAAAGCCAAAGCAATCTTGAGAAAGAAGAACAAAGCTGGATGGATCACAATCCGAGATTTCAAGATATACTACAAAGCTACAATAATGGAAACTGTATGGCACTAGCACAAAAAGAGACACATAGATCAAGGGAACAGAAGAGAGTCTAGAAACAAAACTATACTTATGTTGTCAGTCTACAACAAAGGAGACAAGAATATTTAATGGGGAAATCTCTTCAATAAATGATGTTGGGAAAACTGGACACTACCTACAAAAGGAAACTGGACCATTTTCTTTCATCATACACAAAAATAAACTCAAAATAAATGTGGGGCCTGAAATCATAAAACTCTTAGGTGAAAACATAGACAGTAATCTCTTTGACATGAACATTAGCAAATTTTTGTCTAAATGTGTCTGTTAAGACTATACCAAAATAAAAAGTTTTCATACAATGAAATAAACCACAAACGAAACAAAAGGCAACCTAGTGAATGGGAAAAGACATTTGCAAATGACATATCCAACACAGGGTTAATATCCACAGTGTATAAATACCTCTTATACAACTCAACACCAAAAAAAAAAAAAAAAAAGCAAGCCGTCTGATTAAAAATTGGGCAGAGGACCTGATCTGACTTTTTTTTTTTAAAGAAAGATAGAGGTGCCAACAGACATGAGAAGATGCTGAACATCACTAATCAGCAGGAAAATGCAAATCGAAACCACAACGAGTTGTCATCTTATCCCTTTGAGAACAGCTAGTTTCACAAAGAGAAGAAATAACAAGAGGTGGTGAGGATGTGGAGATAGAGAACCACGTGCACTGCTGATGGGAATGTAAACTGGTGCAGTCACTGTGAAAATCAGCATAGAGCTTCCTCGAAAAATTAAAACTAGAAACACTGTATGATCCAGTAATTCCACTATTGGATATTTACTCAAAGAAAATGAAAACGCTAGTTCATAAAGATATCTGGACCCGTATATTTTTGCAACATTATTTATAGTAGTCAAGTTATGGAAGCACCCTAAGTAGCCATAGATGAAAAGATAAAGAATATGTGGTATATTTTAAAAAATGGAATATTACTCAGCCATAAAAAAAGAAGTCTTGCCATTTGTGACAACAACAAAAGGAGGTAGGGGGCATTAAGCTAAATGAATTCAGAGAAAACTTCACTTATATGTAGAATCTAAAAAATGAAACAAATGAACAAAGATAAAAAGCAGGACCCATAAACATGGAAAGCCATCTGGTGGTTGCCATAGGGGAGGGGGTTGGCAAAAAGGGGTGCGGGGGAGTGGGAGGTACAGACTTTACTTGTGACATGAATAGGTCATGAGAGTAAAAGGTACGATGCAGGGAACGTAGTCAGCGGTACTGGAATAGTGTTGTGTGGTGACAGATGGCAGCC
Organism: Paguma larvata; assembly: GCA_030068075.1. Taxonomy (NCBI): domain Eukaryota; kingdom Metazoa; phylum Chordata; class Mammalia; order Carnivora; family Viverridae; genus Paguma; species Paguma larvata. The sequence goes on along the minus strand of CM057831.1, from coordinate 616,454 downwards.
ACACTTGGGCTGAGCACACTCTACATTGTAGAGTTATCCAATCACGGTGTTGTACATCTGAAATGAATGCTACATTGTGTCAACTATATATATATATAGAGAGAGAGAGAGAGAGGGAGAGAGAGAGAGAGAGGGGAAGGAGGGTAACCTGGGTGTCTCAGTGGGTTAAGCATCTGACTCTTGGTTTCCACCAGATCATGATTTCACAGTTCATGAGATCGAGCTCCAGGTTGGGCTCTGCGCTGACAGAAACTGTCAGCCTGCTTGGGATTCTCTCTCTCCCTCTCCCTCTCTCTTGCTCTCTCAAAATAAATTAATTTTAAAAACAGGGAGAAAAAGATACATTGAGATATAGTTTCCTTCATTTTCCCAACACCAGAGATAGAATGATGATGATGAGAGAGCCTGATCAACATCAAGGAGAAAATTCACATCTACTGGAGTAGAAAACGGAATGAAATCTGAGTTTCTAGCAGCAAATTGTGAGGGGAAAGTAATTTCCAAATAAGAATTTAATGCCTAATGAAACCAGTCAAGCTGAGATTTAACTGAAGACATTTCAGACATCCAACATCTTTAAAAGGTCACTCTCCAGATATTTTTTCTAGCCCTCGGCTCTGAAAGATGCAACATATGTTACGCAATCTTGTCTTAGTCTTACAGCCCCTTTTGGTGAGTGGCAGCACGGTAATGAGTAGACAAGTTAGTGCCCACTCTGGTGAGCATTCTGAATGGTCACTGTCTCAGAACTCTATGCACACTGCATGCATCTTTTCAGTTGTTGAAATGAAGATTTTCTAATTTCACAGGATGACTTCAAACAAGCAGGTCTTAGACGACTGCATAGACTAGTTGGTCACTATTAGAGGCTGGAACTACATGTATTAATTTCAGCAAGGTTACATCTCTCTGTGGGTGGTCCAGGGTGTCCACTCAGCTAAATCAAAACAAAAATATAACCAACCACTTTATAGAAAGATATTCTCAGCAAAAATAAAAATTCTGTCTTCTTCTCAGTCCTCTCCTGTCCCATAATTAATATGATCAGAAGTACAAATGCCCTGGGTCAGCACACAGCTCATAGACGGCGTTTAATCATAAACTAACTTTTGATGGGCCGACTGCTGAATTCACTGACGAAGACTGCATGAAGCCGGGCTCGAGAACTGCATGACTGGTTCTCTTTCCTCACAATACAGTCCAGAGAATTGTGGGAAATACACAGAGCCAGTGGCCATAATTCTCAATGAAATCAATGCATATACTTGGAGAAAAGTATCTAGAAGTGTATAGAAGGATGAAAGACCAAATTCTGACCTTAGACTATAGATGACCAAGCTGTACTTTATATAAGCCAAAGTAGGTATGAGCTGCAGAAGTTAATAATAAATTGCCAAGATAAGTTGCCTGAAATGTCATTGTTACAATTCTATTACCTATTAAATAACTGAGTCCTGTTAAAATGTAAATTATATTTAGGTCATTTGGACCTCAGTGTGAATCAGTGTCAGGTCCATTTACAGGACAGAATATAAGATAGAGTGCAAAGCTTGGTGTGGCCAGAGATGTGCAAATAAGAACCGAACGAGTCAGACATGGCTTCATTTTCCTAACAGTGAGGGAGCAGCTCCGTGGACCCCCATGGAATCCAGCTCCCCTCACGTGCTTGGCAGCCGTTCAGTGATTCAAAGCAGCAATGTATTCTCATCTTGAAAATCAATTTGTAGGAAAAACTTTGTTGAGAGAGGATGAATAGTAGGAACAGGCAGGTGAACTAGGATTTACGTGTCTTCCTAATACTGATTAAACATGTTGCCAAAACCCCCGGGTTGTCTGTCAGCCAGCTGGGGATTAGACTGGGGATGAATTTAGATTTGTGTGGCATCTAAGCTTCCATATCAGTCCCTAGTTGCTGAAGAAATGGATTCTTAGGCAGAGCTTTAGAGCCAGCCCAGGGACTTGGACTTAATAAAGCATTTCAGAGGGGATCAGAGGTTCCGGAGTGATCAGTGTATAAATTCCTAATCCCTGTATACACATTTGAGCATTTATTCAGCACCACGACTCATCATCTCCAGGCATGCTGTGTGAAATGTTTCCCCTGACCTCCCACACAGACCTACCAGGAACTCATTCAGATTGTCCTATCGGAAATCATGTCAATATTTCACTTCAGCATTCATTTATACAGACGCCGCCAAACCCTGGGCATCGCAGGAGCTTGGATTAATTTATCCGATGCGCTCTCGTTCATATTACTGAAATTTAACACTGTACTGAGTTTATTAATACCAAAATATTTAGTTGGAGAAGAATAAAGCCCCATGAAAGCTGCTGTCTTTGTGATTTTTAGCACAGCAAATATGAGACGTATTTAAAATGTCAAGAGATCAATTTGTTGTGACGTTTCCTACCAAAGTGCAGTGAATTATTTAAAAGCACGGCCTCTACAGCAGCTAGTGGCCCACCTTCAGTCATTTACAAGTTCTTTCAGAGATGTAAACTCAATGTTATTTTTCACTGTCAGAACATCTCAATTGCAGCAAAATATAAAGACCTTGGTGAGTAAAATAGAGCATGAAAAAAACAGAGGACTTAACATATAGAGAGAATGATACAGCTCGTCTGGAGTCCTGTCTATTGCATGGGTCTTTAAGGAGACTTTTTGCAAGGTTGAGGTTGTGGCTCTATTTTATAATTGGTAGAGGGGAACTTTATTGCTCTTTATAGTTCTTGACTTCTGTACTAAGATCTACAGTCATCATGTCTCTAGTGACTCTGCAGAATTTCCTCCCTTGGATTTTCTCCTATGTTTTACTATAGACTACCTTGCATTGCTGCTATATGTTCCTATCAGTATTTCTGGCCTTTTTAACTCTAAGTTAACTCACTCTGTGTGTCTCCACTTCCTCCCGTCCATTCGGAGGACTACTATCGCATGTCACCAGCACTCAGCACGTCTGTCGATTGAGATCATTGACTGATGCCCAAATATGTCACATCACTGACCATTCTATTTGAGCTAAGCAAAATCATTGTGGAATTCAATGCTAAACTTTACTGTTTAGGAATCTTACATTTTATTTCTGAAGTGACTGGTTGTATATTGTATGTAAAGAAAATTGACATCTGTAAAAACAAAAAGAAAGCAAACATTACCGACAACTTCCATTGTGATTGTCATTAATGCCTTACCTATATCTCAGTTTAATTGTTTTATCATGGAAAGCTATCTTAATAGAGTCTTTTTTTTTTTTTTTAGTTTATTTATTTTGAGAGGGACAGAGAGTGAGCATGAGTTGGGGAGGGGCAGAGAGAAAGAATCCTAAGCAAGAATCCAGTGCAGAGCCCTATGCAGGGCTTGAACCCACAGATTGTGAGATCGTGACCTGAGCCTAAATCAAGAGTTGGGCTTAAGTGACTGAGCCCCCAGGTGCCCTATCTTAGTGTAGTCTTATTATTTATTGTAGGGCTGAGCTTAATTAGGAGTTAACAAATCTGAATTCTAGTTCCAAGGCCACTGCTGTCTTACTGCTTAAGACATTAGAGTGACTGAACAAATCAGCCTAACTGAATCCGTACTTACTTTTGCCATAAATTTGTCGGAGAAGAGCACGTTTAGATTCTGCATTGGGTTTATGCAGATGAGGATAATAGATGGAAAGAATTCCAAAATGTGAGAAAGAGCCTCGTTTTGTTATATTCGAAGCTAGTATAGTCATTGTATAATATTTTTAAAGAAATGGTCAGTTAAAACTTAAAAATCCTTGGGGCACCTGGGTGGCTCAGTCGATTGCGCGACCGACTTTGGCTCAGGTCATGATCTCACAGTTCATGAGATTGGGCCGCATGTCAGGCTCTGTGCTGACAGCTCAGAGCCTGGAGCCTGCTTCGGATTCTGTGTCTCCTTCTCTCTCTCTCCTCCCCTCTCCTCCTCTCTCTCTCAGAAGTAAACAGACATTCAAAAAAAAAAGTTTAAAAATCTTTTACAAGCAAAATAGTACCACTTTCATTCATAAAAGTAAATACAGATTGCTCCTCCTACTATAAGAATTATTAGTACTATCAGCTGTTATTTTCAGATATTTTATCCATTAAACATCAAAGAATGTTTTTTTCCCTCTTACTGTGAAGATATTATCAGTGTTTGGGCAGTGATCTTGCCTTCCCACAGGTACTTCGTTCTCCCTGTACTCACTGCCTTTTTTGGCCCTGCTTTCTCCCGTATCTGGTCCTCATACCTGACCCAGCTCTTACACTAGGTACCTGGGGTCTGCTGTCACCATTCCCTCAGTTCAGGAAAATGAGCTGTTTGTAGGAAAGGGTTGATGCTGGGTTTGGCTCCACTGTGCCTTCCAAATACATTCTACATGTTTACTTAAGGATTTCAAAATGTTGTCTTACCCTACTGCATCAGCCTTCACTGTCTTTCCTCATCCCGTAATGCCCTCAAACGGTTGGAAATGCATTGATTCCGATCATACATTTCTCGATCACTGTGGGCTTTGCTTTTCTGTCTTTATTTTGTGCTTCTTTTATTCCATGTTTCCGTCTCTGTTGACAAAACTTAGTGTTCTTCTCATGGTTATATTCACAAGAGCGCCTAGGAGATTTCTCTCAGGCAATAAGAAGCAACCTAGGAAGGCTGTTAAGTTAAATCGAGTGGCTGAGCCCACACCTTTAGGTCTGGGTATCAAACTTAACGTTTCATGGACCCGGACAAGAGTAAGTCTCTGGTGTTCATGTACTAGAAAAGAGTAAGTGTGACTGGAAGGGAAGAGTCACACTGTCTGACCAGTAAATGCTGGAATTCACAAAACATGTATGGCTAGAGATCAGTAACCAGCTACCTCAGACACTTGGAGTCATGAATGTTCTACAGTGCTTAATAATTGATGTGTTTGACACACACGACACACATTTAAAGTCTGTAGAGAATCTATAAAACCTAAGAAGAGTACCCCACAACTTAGGTGTTAAAACCAAAAAGGGTAAATACTACATGTTCGAATAAAGATTTGTATTATACGTGGGGCACGTGGGAGGCTCAGTCAGTTGAGTGTCTGACTCTTGATTGTGGCTCAGGTCATGATCTCAGTTATGGGACTGAGCCCTCAAGTTGGGCTCTGTGCTGAGCTTGGAGCCTGCTTGGGTTTCTCCGTCTCCCTCTCTGTCTTTGCTCCTTCCCTACTTGTGCATATGCACACGTGCTCTTGAAATAAATAAATAAACATTTTTAAAAAAGAATTTGCATTATACAGTTTTCTTCAGCCTTTTATTTAGGAAAAAAATCGAATTTGAAAAATATTTTCAAGTAAGACCAGAAAGAGTACTTTTTTTTCTCCATTATAACATGAAGGTATCTTTCCTGACAAACAACATTCCCTGGCATTTGAACCCTAGGATGCCCACGTTTATACAAAGAAATAGAGATGTCAACATGAGCCTACTTGTTGACAGGCTGCTTAAGCTTTTAAATTTTCTGTCTGTATATTCTCCCTTATCCTGCTGATTTGACCTATTTGATTCACATTATCTGTGTTGTCTTCTTAGATTATTAAAACGAGAAGAAAGTTTCACATTCATTCCTCGGTCCCGTGAAGAGCTTCCAGATAACTTTCCAAAGGAAATCCCAGGGATCTGCTATTTCCTGGAGGTAAGGACTGGTCCTAAGCAGCCAAAGCCTTCTCTTTCTTCATCGAGAATCAAGAAAGTTTCCTACAACATTGGCACCATGTTCCTCCGGGAGACGAGCCTCTGAGACCTTCAGCAGATCAAAGACTTCTCCACAAAGCACAAGCCCAGAACATGGGTCATGAAGGGGGAGTGGAAAGAGATTGTTTCTCTTCCACTGATTTGCTGAGAACGAGCAGCAGAATTTCTGTGTTACGTTAGGCAATAATCCTAGAAAAAGGTGGGTGATGACTGCCAAAAAAAAAATGGAGGGGGGGAGGGGAAATAAGAGATGTCCATCCATATGAGTGCTTTTGGTCATATATATATATTTTAATCACAAGTATGGGCCCCCTTTCAAAACTAACCAATAAATAGATTCCGTGTTTTCTTGTTTGTCACACATACAGGTATCTTTCCCTATATATTTATATCACTTTTGAGAGCCAGTTTTGATGATCTATTCCCACATTAAGTGAGTTGGTATGTGAGGAATATTTTCTAATTTTGTTTTCCTGAACAGACACTTCATACGTACGTCATAGCACTGTGGTCACCTTTCCCAGCAGAAGAACTGTAACTGCAAAATATTTTAGGGATATTACCTATTTTTATACATCTCTCTTCTCCTGGATGATTCCATTTCACACACAACACTATTCGATTTTCAGAATCTGCTACTGTGTAGTTGGTATATTATGTAACTGTAACCTATTAATCAAATGTAGTTTTGCTTATTTAGACAGATTAGTGCTTGGACTGAGAATACATATAACCGGGGATTTCAGATGCTGAGAAAGCACCTTATGTCTGCTTAGTAAATGTTAAATGTATCTTTTAGATTTAATTAATGTAGCATGGAATCCAGAGGTAATCACATTTCCTAATAACAGATTTCTCTGTAACTAAGATCCCAGCAAAGTGTTCTTGCCATCTTCTAACGAACGTTGGTTAAAACGAAATGCTTTGCTGCATTGGACCGGTTAAAACGAAATGCTTTGCTGCATTGGACCCTTTTCAACTTGGGAGTTATAAATCTAGGTAGCTCGTGCTCTGGCCATTGTCATAAGCAGCTTCCTTCTACAGAACTTGTTAGTACTCCCCCAGCCACACCCAGCTGGCCCACTGGAGGCCTCCTAAGGCTACCTGCCATTCTTGGGAGCATATTCGCCAACACTGGGGTTAGTGACAAAGAGGGAATAGGGGCATTTTGCCAAGACTGCTGTTTCTTCTTGCCAAATAGGCCAGGGGGAAAAGCCCTGTGTTTTAATTTTATGGCTTTGAGATTTCAAAAAACAAAAGAGTTTTTCTTCTGCAGCTTGATTGATGTGACTCTTCAGTTCGGTGAATCCTCTTGGTGAATCCTGAAGGTCTAGCCTCAGTCCCAGTAATCGCCATCATGACAGATAGGTTTCTATCGCATGTGGTTCTAACATGGAGAGCTGTTCCCACGAATCAACACTGCATGAAAATATTATCTCAGACTCGCCCCAAAATTAGGAGCACAGCATGTCCAGAGTTTTCCTCTTTTGGATCAAATAGAAAACCCAAGTTTCTGTTGAGGTTAATGAGCTGGAAGCATTGGTATCCTTGAAACCCTGAAGTGGCTCTTTCTTCCCCTAGACGGCATCCTCACAGATCACTCATGTCTTGTGAAGGGAATTCATTTCTTGTTCTAGCCAGGCATTTCGGCTGCATTATGATTTGTTTACAAAATAACACAGCTAAGGAGCAAATTAACTAGTGTCCACTGTAGCCTGTAAGGCTTATTAGTATTTTTAAGTTCTCTAAGTGTGTAGCTAGACAACACTTAGAGATATGCGAAGTATTTGTTAGAACAGTGATCGCTTTTCTAATTGTTTGCACCCCAAGGCTTATGGGGACCCTAGGGCAACACTTAGTGTGGAGACAGGATCTAGACCCTGAGCTCTCTGACAGCTCCCTGTCCCTTTCCTCCCCACATCTAGTAGGTCTCAGTTTTGAACAACATGGAGGCCAGAAGGCTTGGGCCGTTAAGGCGAGTTGTATAGGCTGAGAACAGGGCGCTCTCATGGGATAATTAGGAAGGAATCTCTTCAGGGGACTGGGAAATCAAACTACTTACTTAACTGGGAATAAAGGGAGGTTTACCATCAGTGTGGACAGACCAGGCTGGGCGCACCTGAGTCCTCATGCTAAAAACAGGCGACCCTTGCAGCGTGCTCTGTAAGCACAGGAACACAGGGAGAGCACCAAGCTAGCTGCAGTCACGGAGGCTTCTTCGCACAGGAACTTACTTAGAGCTTATTATGATAATAAGTAAACCAGTAAACGTTTTGGTGGCAAACAATGTGTTTTGTAACCAAAGGCCGAAAGGGACTTCTAGTAATCATTCGATCTATTTCTCTGCTTTTTGTGAAGATTTGTCTGAGCAACTGTTCTAGATAGATGATCATTCTCTCTATACTTAAGAATATCTGTGACAAGCATATTTTAAAGCCATCATTGCAAATCCACTTCATTATCCAGTAATTGGTAATAGGGCCCAAGACACGAATTGTATATACATTCAGTTTGTCAAAATAACAAACTCTTTTAGTTTATATGGTTCTACTTAGAGAAGAAGTAGCCATTTCACTGTCTCAAATGTCACAATGAAAAAGATACCAGAGATCTATTATATATCACAGACAGAATGTAAACTACATTTTTCAAACAATATACTCTAAATATAATCTAAACCTTTGAAGCTAGAGTCTAAGACAATAGTCTAATCTGTTTCCATTTTGCCAACCTACTACAGTTGATTATTACTTACACTGTGGCTACGTGTTTGCAAGTTCTGCATAAAATGCCAGTCCATTCTAGCTGCAGTCACAGAATTAAGAAGCTGTGAGAAACTATTACATTTTTATTTGTCCTATATAGCATAAGTCCACATATTCTCCATTTAGGAATTAAAACTATAACAATGAGTCATAGTTAGGATTTCACTTGACTAATATCTATACATTATTCTTACCTAAAAACTATTGCAGACATGATGCATTTTAATGTGGCAGATTAAAAGGGAATGTAAATGGATATCTCATTTGAAGTCACGTGGTATTAAATTAGGGAAATGGCATTAACCCACTCTCAAAAGGATACATTAAAATATAATTTGGCACATCTAGCTCCTTCAGTTTAGTGTTCTTTTAGGAAACTATTTTGAAGATGTCACTTTATGACTAGGCATCAGTAGCAAAGATTGACAGCACATCAGTATTGTTTTGATAGAAAAATCATTGTTTGCAAATAAATCAGTTATCTGGCAAGCTCAGATGCCCTCATATGCACCCCCAAACACAGTGCACAGTATATGCTTTGGGAATCTTAATCAACAGGTAACATTAGCCATAATAACAAAGAATACTACTCAATGCCCGCAGAACACATGTGGCTGGCTGTCCTGGCTATGTAGTGTGGCGTCAAGAAGGAAAGAAGATATAGCTCCTATGTGACAGGTGACCAAACTGTCTAAAACCTGCTTTGATATCCATCTCTTCTACTTTGTTTTGGAATTCCTTTTTAAAATCTGACTGTGTGGAGTCCAGTGAGCTCTGACCTCTTAGGACTCTGAGACCAGCACTGATGCCTGAGACTTTGAGTCCTTGGGTTCAGCACTTCAAATGTGAACTCTCGTGGTCTCACACTTGGTCTTCTTGTCCCATGACAACAGTATTGGGGACATAGTGTTTATTGTTACAGGCAAAAATGTGCCTCTCCAGGAAACAGAGTAAAATGAGACAACAGCTTCTCAGAATCTCACTCACGAAGTGTAGCAGGGCTTTTAATTTTGCAAAATGTTCCAAAGCTTTGCAGCAATAAAGCAAAATTAAATTGATGCTTGCAAAGAAAAGGCAAGGCCTCAGAGTTTGGAAAACCACCAAGCTCTGTGTTTTGTACAAAAACATTGCTACCAATTGAAATCCTGTATTTGAGGTTGGGAGGTATCAAAAAGGAATTCAAGATTCCAACTATCATTACATAGATGTCCTGAAGGCACCCTGGGATCGTGACTTGCTGAGGGCAGGTGTAATGGATCTTCAGGGCCTACTTGCACATGTAGGTTTCTGTCTTACCATGTGTTTGGAGCACGACCCTGTCTTACTCCATGCTGTCACTGGAAACTAGCTCACTCCTTCAACCCTGGCCCCAACAAACCCCATCCTCTTTGCACCTCTGAACCTAATATGGCCACAGCAAGAGTTGCTGATGCCTGTCTTGGGCAGACAGACAGACCCACTCCAGGCCCAAGTAACAATGCCCTTCTGAAGTGAACTAAGCATTCCCAGTTGTGCTGGGGCACTGCCAACATCTACAGCTTTTCCCTGTGCTTTTTCTTCAAAATATAATCTGACTCCAAGCACTTGGTGTAAGCTCATAGAAAATTCCCTCAAAATGAATGATATATGACTCTGAATAGGCTTTGGGCGATACCAGATGCCTTTCAGCCAACAATACCTAGAAACTCAAGTCCAAGGACCAAGCCCCGTATTGCAGCCAAGGTATTTCTATTATTAAGTTATAGGTCTTGAACCTCAAAAATTATGTTATTTCAGAGGCTTCTATAAAGGTATTTTATGAGATAGAGCTGGAAAAACACAGTATATGAGGGACTGAGTAATCAGAGGTGAACATATTCCAATCTGAATGATTCCTTATGGGTAGCTTTTGACATGAATATACTTCATTCATAAGCAGTTGATTTAATACATACATAACTTGTGTTAACATGGCTGAACTTTATCGTTAAATGGAAAAACTGGCCCTAGCAGTGGACTCAGTATGAGGATTCTCGAGGTGGTGAATGAAGAACAGACACTGATACTATAAACAGATTAACATAAATCTTTTCAGAATATACTGAGATAGTGTGCAAAATTCCTTCCTCACACTTGATTCAAACAAATGAAACCTAAGTATTCTTGTCCTGCTGCTTTCTGTTTCCTTCCTTCCTTTTTTTCCTTCTCCCTTTCATAAAAAAGGTCAGTGATACAGCCAATCTCATGTTATAAAATAGTTTTATAAAGTAATGAATACTCTTTGTGTGTTTGAGGGTATATGTATGTGTGCATGTGTGTGCTGAATGTAGATATTAACATGATTGAAAAGAGTGACATTTTGGAAAGACCTGAAATGTCAAGACTTAGTTTGCATTTTTACTTCCAATATGTTGTGACCGGAACACAGTGCCAGTCAAGTGCTCCGTTGCCATCCCATCCTTATTAGGAAACGCTCCTGTTCAATGGTTCCACTCACCAGTTTAGCAGTCGCTAGCTGCCTATGCAAGAATTACCTAGGAAGCTTTCAAAAATACAAATTACTGAGCTATACCTGTGTGGCCTAGGAATCTGTATTGAGAAAAATCACTCTAGGTAATGTGAATATACAGCCAGATTTGGGAATCATTGAAGAGTATTCAAGTCATCCCAATTACTAGGAATAAATACAAGCTGGCTAAGAGAGTGTCTATCATTTCATGTGTAGTTATTTTGAAAAGCTAACTATTCTGGGCTTTGTGGCATTATTTCCTTCACAGGTTTTCATTTTAGTTTTAGTCTCAAATATATGGTCTGCTTTTTGGGCATGAGATTTCAAACTTATTAGAGACAGGAGTCAACACTAATAAGCATGAGGAATGAATATTGCTCACTATAGGGCTATTAGGCACACTAGACATGGTACCGTTTTCTTAGTTACCACCAGAGCTGTGCAATATATCACAGTGTTTGGTGATCCTCACCACCAAGATATTAACTATCAACTTTTGGACACAGAAGCAAATGTCGAAGTGACAGCCTGATTTCTGAATGCTTTGATTTTTTATATTATAAAAAATCACCAACTCAATACTTAGTCTCACTATGTACTTTTCACGTGCATTCATCTAAAAATGATTTCCTAGCAATACTTTGTAACAACCTTGCAAGCAATAATTTAAGCCATGGTATGATGCCATATGAAACCTGTGCTTTTGTGCACTTCATAGAACATTTCGGGAACTAGAGACATGTTTTATACAAGCAATAATATAGCTGGTGTGGACTTTCAAAAGATATTCGTGATTCTACTACAACAAAATGAGAAGCAGCAACTGATAAGCTGGATAAAAATGATCTCAGCAAACGATATGGTTCATCTGTCTCTGAAGTTATTCATTTGCACGCACGCTATAAAGTAAAAGGCTCCAATCACATTATTTCTGTTGTATAACTTTTAAATACTTATCATTATATGATTTCTATTCTGCTCAAGAGATTTGTGTATGTAATGTTGCCCAGACTTTCACATCTTTGTGGGATAGAGTAGTGAGGAACAGTTAAGGATGAACAAATGAGTAGGTGTGGAACAGACGTTGGAAGAGTTGGTCGAGAATGTAGGCTTTGCAGAAATGTAGATACATCTCAGGACACATGAATTCAACTCTTGCATTGATAGGGTCTTAGAAGATGAAAGATGAAAGATAAAAAGAGCTCATAACTATTGTTTTCTATGGTGGCAAATGCTTAGTAAGTATAAAATATTTTGTCTCCAGAATATGATTGGTTGGATGTCATCTGTAGCATCACTCAGTATACATCTGAAAATGATTCCGTAGCCATAGTGAAAATAACTTGCCCTTCTCAACTATTTTGATGATAGCACTAAAGCTTGTAAATTTCAAAGTGAGGAATTCAAAGGTTTAGTCTTAAAATGTAATTTTAATCAAATATGGCATAGTCAATAATAATCGGTCCTTTAATAGTTAAATTACCCCTCCATCATTTAGCATAAGATACTAGGATTATAGCTAAAAGCCACCGGTAAACTTATGTTACACTGAGGAACTTTTAGACATCAGATTATCGTTTAGCAAAGTCATGTAAGCTTAGGATCCATTCAGAGGCCCCTAAATATGATGACAGCTCCCATCACTGCCTTGCTGGGTAAACTCACTTCCAATCACGAATTTGAAGACCGTTGGAATGGTGCATGGGTTTGCTGCTAGTTTACCTTCCTATTACCTGCTGCAAAAGTTAAGGCACCATCCTTCTCACCATTTAGAGAATCCCCTTGTTAAAAGCCCAACAGGATGTCGATTCCCTGAGAAAGCATTGGACAGTTTTCTTTTCGCATATCGTTGGATTAGTAATTCTTAGTAAATGTGCTTTTGATTGTTAAGAATGAAAAATACTAATTTGAACCTATTTCAACTATAGTGAACTTATCCTCCCAGCAAATTCATCTAGTTGGTGAGCATATCATTTTTAATATTAGATGTACGTACTGTAACTATTTGACCACAGAAAACGAAATAGCAAGACTAAGTAATACCTTGCTTCTGATTCTTTTGATACATATTTTAAAAATAAAGGGATCGGTTCATATTCAGCCTTCTTCTTCTGTGGCCTCTCACTATTTGGAGATGAGGGATTCTTCTAAATATATTTTTACTGCAGCCTATTAATACAGTCATGTATTAATTGGGGTAAAATCAGAAATGTGCAAAATTGCTTCTTCACACCTCCTCCTTTCTTCAAGACACTCCTGCCTGGCAGTTGTACGTCAGACTCAGGACACAGGGACACGTGAAGGGGGTGGGATGGAGCTTTAAAAGAAATTGAGCAAAAAGATTTACTTGTTTTCTTCATGAAGGTATAGATACTCTTAGAGGGGAGGACGTTTCCGTAATAGACAGGTTTGGTTTCATGAAGCCAAATGACTTATCTGACTGCTGGTCCTTCTTATTTTGAAAAGAGAAAAGGGAAAAAATCCTTCACAAGCCATAGTCCATTTTCTTAGGAAGTAGTATTGTCCTCTCAGCAGTGGTACCGTCAGTGATGCTGGGATTAGAGCCTCATGGAGCTAAATATAGAACCCCTCTGAAGGTGGCAGATAGAACGAGCCGTGGTTACGGTGATGAAGGTAAATGAAAGTGTCAGAACATCTGGGCTGAAGGAACAAAGGAGGCCAGATACCAGCTCTGCCACGTGTCACACAACAGCCTGCTAAAATTAGCACAAAAGATACGACTACCAGGGTGCAAGTGATACTAAAACCTGCTTTCCCCCCTTTGTAACATGCCTGGCTGAGCTAACGTTCAGGGAGAAGAATACAGTCAGATTGTATACGTCCTTTTTCTGTGTGTTCTGACATGATAGCCATGACCGCTTTCTCTTGCTGGGCGATTTGATCGCTAAGCATGAAAACTATCCTGGGTTCTAAAATCAGGAAAATCATTTTTGGAGCTCTGCTCTCTTCCGTATTCTTCTTCACCCTGTTCCCCAGGTGGGCTTTGGCTGCCAGCAAAACTAGTGCTCGACTGTGGATAGAAGCCTTTCTGACCCCAAGGCCACCCAACCCCTGCAGGGACACTCCGGGGTTGGAGCCAGGCAGAGGGACCCCAGCATCTGACTGTGTGTTGTGGGAGACAGCAAGAGGCACCCTCGGGCTTCTGAAACCGGAAGCGGTTAGACAGCCTCCGATCCTCACTTCTATGGAACTGGTAATTCAAGCAGAGATTTCTTAGAACAGGAAAATTTTTAAGGAAGGAAACACATCTGAATAATTCTTAATCAGAATTATCAACTAAAAAAAGAATTTAGGACAAAGATTTGCCCTCTCGAAAGAGTCAACTTGCTTGCATCCCGAAGTTGGAATGCTAGACACTTGTGAAAGATTTCTAAATGTATCCAGTTCTTCAACACCGAGAAAGAAAAATACTGTTGTTGATGTGTTTCTTACGGTTTTAAACCAGCAGAAATAGCACATAATTATAAAATGCGTTTAAATTCTTTTCTCCATGTTTTCCATTTGTGGCAGAAAATATATAGAGGATGTCACGAAACTTACAAATTGTGGTATTAAGCCATGGTTTGCAAGTTAGGCGAAAACATTCTTTCATTTAAAATAATAAACTCTTTTTTTTTAATAATAGAAGCGTTAAGAATAATAGATAATATTGTGTTATGACTTGTTCACATTAGGATTATTCATATTATGATCCTCAGACTAAAATCTAAATCAAAGCTAATTTATATTCAGATGATTTGAGCAAATACAAATACCCTACATCACCTCTGACAAACAACAGTCTGTACGTTTCTGTACCCAGTGAGACATCAAATCCTGAACTATTCTACGTTTGCTATCTCCCTAGAACCATTTATGCTCAACACCACTAACTTTCAAGGCCAGCAAGAGAAGACTGTTTTCTTCTGAGGCTGGGGTAGTTTGGGTCAGTATATTTCTGTATAAGCACTTAAAACATCCCCTCTCCACTTTCTTCTTTTTTCTTTTTTTTTTTTTTTTTTTTTTGGTTTTTCATTCAAATCTCCATGAAGTAAAGCATAATATTGGAAAATATCAGAGTGGTCAGAAAGTTTATCAATGACCTGAAACCCCCCTTCCAAATTTTATTTATATAAGTCACCATGTTCAAATTAAAATCCAACCTTGGCTTGAAGTCTCAGATGAATTATTTCTGTAGTATTTGACTAGAAGGAACTATCGAGAAGAAAGGAGCTCTTATGGTAGATGTCATTCTAGCCAGGAAAGTCTCAATGACTGTGTAACTATCTACACTTATTCAGGGAGGTGTTTTTTAAAACTTCTTTAGTTTTTGTTCTTGTTGTGTGAAGACGATTATTAGTGGATGACAGCCAAAATTATTATTGCTATCTTTTTCATCTGTTTCAGATGTGTCGCCAGGCACTTGTAAAATCCATCCCTCTGTTATATAACTCTGTGACCTGGGATAATAAGCACTCATTGCTTTTTCTTTTGACCCTGAAAAATTTTTTTTCTATCTAAAAGAATTCTAACTAAAAGGAAATGAACACCTGAGTATACCCTTATCCCATTTTATGAGTATATATGAAATACTTTGGGTGGATTCAGCTGGACTGCAAGAAAGAGAAAGGACAGAAACTGGGAAGATGAAAAGAGACGGACAAGTCAAACTTTACCTACATTAAGATTATGTCTGTAACCCAACCCTGTTCATCCCAAAGAAGGCTGAAAAAAGATGAACCAATGATCGATTTTTTTAAATATGGTACTCATATTTAACAGAAAGTCATAAAATTCATCATGTCAAAACTCCGATAAATGAGAAACTTAAAAAAATATGATCATCAGAATGAATCTGTTTAAAAGTACGAGAACTTCTTCTCTTATACATGCACACCCCCAGAATGTGTGTTCTCTTGGGAAACTGTGGTACTATGTCTTTAAGCAGTATTTGCCATATGTCCTAATTAAACATGAGTACAGTCTTAATGATAATGAGAAAAGTCAAAGGGCCGCCATATTGAGTGTGGCTATAACTTGAGCATCAGTAGAATGTGATATTGTTTCTCAGGAAGTCTCTTGGCTGAAGTGAATGATTTGTGTACAGGGATTATGTGTGTGAACTAATTAGGTTGCCAGCATTCTCGGCTTCCCTTTTTGTCCTTTTCATTCTTTCTTTCTCTCTCTCCCTCTCTCCCTTCTCTCCTTCCTTCCTTCCATTTTTCTTTTCTTTCTTTGTAGCTCTTACAAAAGATGTGAAAATAGTATTTCAATACTGCCGGGGTTTCTCTCTTTCCCTTTGACACCACTGAGCACAGTGTGGATTCAGGAGGTAAGGAAAGTGAGGAGAACATGTTAGACAGAGATTGGGGAAAGGGCTGAGATCAGTGAGACCTTGGCTTCTCAGTTAACAAAACAGGAGTTTTAAAAAAAATAAGGACACTCTTCTTTGACACTGAACTTAAACACTTTCTCAAGAAGTTACCAGGGTCAACCTTTTTTGGACATTTTTGCCCCAACAAAGATCATCATTTAGAAAAATCCTCTTCTTGTCACATAGTAAATTGTTACTTGGGTACCACGCTGCTCATCATTGAAATAGAAAAGATTTCTTCATTTGTAGGGAAATTGTTTTGTATTGTTTTGTTTTTTAATGACTTTCCAGTAAGGCAAATACACCCAGTGCTACTTGATTTTACTGGTTCTTTATCTAGAGAGAACTGTTACACTGTCTTGCGCCCTCTGTATACCCCTCTGTAACTCAGTCTGGCATAGCATGGTGTTTGGGGTTCTCTTTTGAGGTTCTGAAAACATTTGCCCTCAATTTTTAAGTCTACTGTATTGAAAAAGCAATATACAGCATACTCCCTTTTTCTTAGCTCTATGCCTTTAACATCTTGGTGTATATTCAGATGGCTGTTTATAACCACCATTTCTGCTTATTCACCAGAATTAACGAATTACCATGTTTTTAAATACAAAACAAATCAGATTGTGATCGTCTACAAGTCCCAATCCAAAGCCATTACTTTTTTCAGGGAAAATTTAATCATTTCTAGCAAAGTATTTGATTCTTAAGGGAAAAAGAAGCGAATTATCTTATTTAAAAGAATAAAAGTGAGGAAGACAGAATATGCCCTTTCATTTTAGATACCCCAACACTATAATCATTTGAACAAGTATTGAGTAAGATTTAAAGGCTCTTTAATCTCTGGAACTGAAACTGTTATTTTCATTTTTTATCACTGTATTAACATTACATTCAAACTATTTATCAAGTTGTCTCCAGGATGCAAGTGTATTCATTACAGAAAATTATATGAAAATAATGCAGCCTATTTTTTTCCTGGAAAGATATGCTTCTGTAAGTCATATATCTTTGAATTTTGGTTCTCATTTCTCATTTAGACTTCTTTTTTATACCCCTCAAGGGTTTTCTATGTTCAGCCAGTCAGTCCAGAGAAGAGAGATGAAAACTTGAGAAAAATTTAACACTTTAAAAGGGTAAATTTCTATGTTAAATGACTTTTTTTATTTCACGCCGACCAAACTATTGTGAAACTGTTAAGAAGCAGGCAGCTCCCAGATAAACTGAGACTTCAGAAAATGCAAATTACTTTCTTTCCGTGTTTTCCAGTGTTAAGAAAGCCTGTGCCTCAAAATGATACACATGTGAATACTTGTTCAAATGAACTCACATGACCTTCAGTACCTTTGCTGTTTTTATTTCTTGAGGTGAAAGATGTTTAATAAGGATGTAGGAGAAGAGGAAAGGCGGTGAGGGAAACAGAAGAAATTGTGATCAGACGAGAACAGCCGGGATCCACAGTCCCGTTTTCTCCATGTCGTTGCCTCTTCCTGAATTGGCACGTCAGGCCCAGATTGGCAGTGTGCTACTAACTGTGGTCTCCTTTCAGAATCTGGAGAGAAGCAACAATTACTCCAACTCCATGGACACTGGTTCACACTGTTATGGCAGGTTTTGACTACCACGAAAGTCAGGTTAAGTTCAAATTTAAAAAGAAATGATCCATATGGAGAGAAAGAATTTTTTATTTTTCTTAGAGATGGATAAACAGCTTTTCCCTTATACAAGAGAAACATCTTCCTGGGGACTTAGGCCTTGCAAAAACTCTGAAGTTTTATAGCGTCTGCCTGCAACTCCATTATAACTTTGGTAATCAAGCGACAGAAGTGTCTCATTATGCTTTTAAAATGTACCGATGAAGTGCATTCCAGAAATAATACATATCATTCTTCGTTTCAAAGTCAGCCTACCTGAATTCTGACTCTTCAACTGTGAGTAGCCATTTTACAAAACCAAAGGGTCTCTTTTCCCAAACTACTTTAGATTAAAACACTTGCCTGTTCGTTTCAATGGATAAGATAACTAGCCAGTGCGTTTCCATCAAACATTCTGGCACTATACAATAATCAGTAGGTTTCCCAACTCACTAAAAACACATAGTTCTGATGTTCCAGGCCTCCACTGGCTTCCTCTGCATGGGGTAGGTTTTATGTAATGAGATGCCTGAATTATTTTAATACTTCGGCCGATTCATTTGCTGTAATTTCATGGGTCTGAATTTTTGATTTGGCTTGCGATGTAAATACTATTGTACATCTGCTATTTTGCTATCAGATTATACTTTGTGCGTCATTTCTTTTAAAAAAAACTCTAGTTATCACAAACTTGAATTACAATGTCATTAATAATTCCAGGTAATATACTAATATATCTGTAAGGCATGGTTAAATTGCATATATTTTGAAATGTCAAGCTATTTTTTTTAAAAGATGAATGCATCTCTTAAACCTGTACCATTAATTAAAAAGTTTCATTTGGTGTTTCATATTATATTTTAAAATATTTTCCTTTAGCTAGTAGTACAGGTTTAGAGAATCTTATTCTGAATGAAATGATAAAATATGCCTCATTTCACTAGAATTTTAACAATACTAGTACCTGTACAAGTATGTAAGCACTTACAGGATTATAAACTTCCACTGTATCTTCTTTGGTTTTCATGTAACACCACTTTTTACTTGTGTGATTATTTTTATTTGTAATTCCAAATCACGCAGTGTAAATAGCATGTTTCATCATGAAAAATGTCTTTGTATTTACAGACTGCAGAACAAGGTAAATTTGTATATGAAAAATGATTGAGGAAAGTCTTGGATTCTTATAAAACACAGTGGAAATGACAGTTGTGTGTGTTAAATTTACATAATTCATTACAAAACTAAGTCATGCATTTATTTACTTTCTGTGTCCAAACTGTCACTTATAAAATATTTAAATCAATAAATGATACCAAAAAAGATGAGTCTATAGATTCTTTTAAGCATGTTTTTTTTCACACCATGAATGACAATGACTAAGAATATGAATGAGGGGTGCCTGGGTGGCTCAGTCAGTTGAGCATCTGACTCTTGATTTTTGCTCAGAGGTCATAATCTCACAGCTTGTGCAATGGAGCCCCAGGCCGGGCTCTGTGCTGACAGCTCAGAGCCTGCTTGGGAATCTCTTTCTCTCCCTCTATCTCTGTCCCTTCCCCTTTTGCATTCTCTCTCAAAATAAATAAACGTTTTTAAAAACTGTAAAAAAAAAGAATATGAATGAAGAGCAAATAAAATGGGAAGGAATGAATGGAGTATTCTCAACACGGTATCATTATGGCTGCTGATGATGTTAATGACACAAACTTTATTTATTTTTATATTATGAAATCTCTTAATTCTCTTACAAAACCAAATAGTACAGGTCATCATTTCTGTAGTTTTATGTACTCTGAATATTTAATCACACAGAAAAGGCACAATTCACTGGACTTACAGTCAGACAGTTGCTTCCCTGAAAGGATAGAGGAAACTGGGGTCATGGCCTCGTCATTATTAAATGTCAACTGAGGGGCGCCTGGGTGGCTCAGTTGGTTGAAAGTCCACCTCTTGGTTTTGGCTCAGGTCATGATTATGGTTTGTGGGACTGAGCAGTGTGATGTGCTCTACGTTGACAGTGTGGAGCCTGCTTGGGATGCTCTCTGTCCCTCTCTCTCTACCCCTCCTCCAGTTGCTCTCTTTCTAAATAAACATTTTTTTAAAATGTCAATGCCTGCCAGCACCTCATCCAGTAGTTAGATGCTGCACATACCTGAAATAAGACCACTTTAACCCCATGTTCCTGTATTTCTGCAGTGAATATATACAAAAGCAAGTCATCTTTGTTACTGTGTTGGCCCTCTCCTCCATGACCTAGGTCTCGACTATTCCAATCTATTTCTAGTATTTATAGCAGTTCCCAAAGAACTATGCATACAAACAGAGCTGTTCTCTTCTGTCCTGGTTCCTTTTGTAGACATCTGCTTTTCTGAAGTCACTGAGAAGTACTTTTCTGACCCTATGACACTGAGGAGGCAGAAAAAAGTAGAGGACTTGTGTCCACACGCTTGGAGGGGGGGCAGTGAGAGGGGAGAGGATAACTGCAATTAAAAGGCCCCTCAGGAAATAGAAGAAAGTTCCTGGGTGTGGAGCAGGATGGGTCCTGGTTATGCAGTTCTGGGTACATCTAAGGGGGTGTGGCAACAGTTCTTCCTTGGGGACTTTCAGAGCCCCCAACTGCTATACAGATCTGTAGGCTGAAGCACTAATGTAACTGATGAGGGTGCATAAGGCAAGCTGACAGGCTTTGAACACTCCCCACTCCCCCTCCTCTTCCCCCACTTCCCCAGGTGGGATATGTGTGATATTCCCCCAACACTCCTGGCTGCCCAAGAACAAAGGAAAGGGGAAAAACAAACGGGTTAACTGATAGAGATCACAGTCCTGCAGGACAGAAGTCTCCATCGCCCCTCCAGAGTGATGTGGGAAACAAAGGCAGAAGGAAGTGGCCGGTAAAATCAAATTTCCTTATCACTTGCAGCCCATTGACAAATACTTGAGGCAGTCAGAGTAAATGTTTCTTCAGGAACTCCCTACTGTCTTAATGCTAATTCTTTGTTAGAGGGTAAACAACCCTAGCTAGACAATAGCTAGGCCTCCACTATCCTGGGAGTCTTTAGCATATGAAAATCCCACTGGAAACTTTCCCTGGACTTTACCTCCCCAAACCCCATAGTATATAACCAGTCTCTCAAGGTTCTGGGGCAGCTCTTCCTACCCAGGGGTCCTGTCCTTGTGCTTCAAAAAAATCACCTTTTTGCACCAAAGACGTCTCAAGAATTCTTTCTTGGCCGTCAGCCCTGACCCTGTGAACCCTGCGGTCATCCCGGAACATCATCAGTAACTTCACGGGCTTTTCCAGGATGGATCCTATTCGTCTTTGTTGCTGGACAAGATAATCCCCTTAAAACTTAGAAGGCTTCAGGTGCCTGCGTGGCTGGTTAAATGTCCAGCTCTTTTTTTTTAAAACAATTTTTAAAAGATTTTTTTCCATTTATTTTTGAGAGAGAGGGAAAGAGAGCATGTGTGTGGGCAGGGGACTGGGAGAGGGGCAGAGAGAGAGAGACACACACACACACAGAACCTGAAGCAGGCTCCAGGCTCAGAGCTGGGCATGGGGCTTGAACTCAAGAACCGTGAGGTCAAGACCAGAGCCAAAGTCAGACACTTAACCTACTGAACCACCCAGGCACTCAAGCATTCCAGCTCTTGAACTCAGCTCAGGTCATGGTGTCAGAGTTTGTTGATGGGATTGAGCCCCATGCTGGGGTCTGTGCTGACAGCTTAGAGCCTGCTTGGGATTCTCTCTCTCCCTCGCTCTCTGCCCTTCCCCCGCTCATCTTCTCTCACTCTCCTTCTCTCTCTCTCTCTCAAAATAAGTAAACTTGGGGCACCTGGGTGACTCAGTCAGTTAAGCATCTGACTTAGGTTTAGGTCATGATCTCATGGTTCATGAGTTTGAGCCCCGCGTGGGGCCCTGTGCTGATAGCTCAGAGCCTACAGCCTGCTTCAGATCTGTGTCTCCCTCTCTCTCTGCGCCTCCCCTGCTCACGTTAACTCTCTCTTTCTCAAAAAAATAAATATTAAAAATGAATGAATGAATGGATGAATGAATGAATAAACTTAAAAGAAACAAACTTAGGAGGCTTCTGATCTATTGCTTCCAGTCAGTTCTGTTTGCTAGTGTTCAGACTAAGGTTCCCTTCTAAAGTTTTTACTCTTGCCTTATGTTTTTGTCCCCATGATTGTCTCTCAGTATAATGGCAGCTATCTGCATGTCATAGCCTAGAGGGAAGGAGGCACTCTTAATCTGATCTTGCCCCAGGCTGTTCATTTGTCACACGAAGAAGACTCACAAGGTCTCACTTCAATCTTACCTTTTTCTTACTGTTCCAGTTTTGTCTTTGCTGGCTTGCTTTTTTTCCCCTGTAGAGAAGTCCTTAGCATTGTCCACATTTTGTGTGCAAACCACGCAGGCCTGTCCTAAGCTCAGTTCCATCTCTTCATACCTTGCGAAATACAGCAAGAAGCAGCCAACACAGTAATGGACTGCCTCCCCAGAACCGCTTCTGCTGGAGACTGAAGGCGTTGGACCCCCTGGCAACTTATCCAAAGCTGAAAGTTCTACCCAGCGTTTGGGTCCTACTGAGACCAAAAGAGCATGTCTTCCTCTTTCCAAACTCATGGACCAGCTCGCCTGTGCACCAGAGCCACGGAGTTTAGGCCTTTGTTATGGTAGCACCTATGTTCCCCATTGATACTGTGCATATTGGTTAGGATATAGGACAAGCTAGGCTGAGAAAGGAATGCCAACAGATAGAGATCTCGTGCAATCTTTCTGTATTTCTCACTCATCTATCGGGACAGAAAGGTTCCAAGTTAGAGAAAAGCAATTCCATGCTGTTGCTCAGGGACCCAGTCTGAGGGCGGCCCTGCCTGGTGCTATTTTCTCAGCCAGGCCTGGTAAGGGCGCAGACCCCTTTCATCCACATTCCTGCTGCTAGACTCAGTCCCATGGCCACACCTAACTGCAGGAGAGGACAGAAAAAGCCATTCAACTGCGTACCCAGAAAAAAAGAGTAAAGATTCTGATGAACAGCTAACCACTTCTGCCACAATTATATTTTCAGTATGAGATTTATTATCTTACTCTCAAATTACCTAAAAGAACTCAGGCTTAAGGCTGTATCTTCCTATTTCAAAAAGAGCTGGAATCTTTGAGAAACTGTGCCTGTGATATTAGCCACACGGGTATCTTGGTTCTCTAATTCTCAGGGACAGAGACATTCTCAATAAGTCAATGATTAGTATTTGTAAATAAATCCCCCAAATAAAACACAGTGACCAGACCACAGATTCTCACGAGGTTCCCAGATTCCTGTGGAATGGCCTCTACTGATCAGGAGTGACACTCCACTGCAAAGTGTCATCATCACCATCAGCAAATAAGAGGATGGAAGGTGACAAATTCTCCAGGAGACAAAGCCCATCCCACCTATGTACCTGGTCTACGCAAAGTGCGAACAGAGTGTTCCTAACATTCGTTCACATGGAATTACAATGACCAGAACAAGGGAAGTAAGAAATCCCTAATCACCCCCAGCGCTGAACAGATTATGCATACTTTTGCAATTTTCAGGCTTAGACTTCAAGCCCAGGACATTGTCCAGTATGAACAGGCAAGATTTCAGAAATCCAGAAATCCAGAAGATTTCAACTTTCAAAACACAGAATTTATAAAGAAACACTTCCCCAAATTTTGATCTCACTTAATATCTCTTAGTTGAAAGTTATAATTACAGAAACATGTACAAAGAAGTACAAGTTATTATTTAAGTGTGTAATCTTTGGAATTACACAGACCTGGAACCGATCCCAGTCATGCAACTTGTTAGCTAGGTAACGGTGAAAACAATACTATCAAATTTGACACCTCTGCTTCTGTCAGTCTACAGAAAGAAAATACTTCTTGGCTAAACTCCCCTGCTAAACCCCCAACATGAGGAGACCAGAATGAATGAGTCCCTCTTTTAGGAAGAGGTAAAGCTCTTATAGAAAAGCTTTATTAATTTCCTTTTCACATGTAACTCGTCTGATGTTCTCACTTCAAAAAAGGCACTGGCTTCCATTCTTTAAATGTTCTTTGATGATGGATCCATGACGAATAAGACTTGTCTCTCAATGCAGAATGCTTGAGGGGTAAACTCAAAATCACATACAAATGAAAGGAGAAGAATGTGTTGATTTTGGGTGAAACAGGTGCAAACCTCTTTTGACAAAATTAGTGAATGATTCACATGACCACGATCTGAAGATTCCTCAAGTCTGCTGTTATTGTAACAAAAAACTAACCATGCACAACTAGAGTAGACTGATTGCATCTCTTTCCAAAGCCCAAATTTACAATATTGGCTGTCTTTAAATTCTAATACCCAAGATTCACTTATGTGGCTCTCTATGCAACCAAGTTAGTGTTGGTTAGCAGGAAGAAACGTGGAGTAAATTCATCAGAATAAAGTTGCATCTCAGTGCCTCTATCTCTTTTATCTACTCTATCTTATTTTTTTTTTAATGTTTTATTTATTTTTGAGAGACACAGAGACAGCGTGTGAACAGGGGAAGGGCAGAGAGAGAGCGGGAGACACAGAATCCAAAGCAGGCTCCAGGCTCTGAGCTGTCAGCACAGAGCCTGACGCGGGGCTCGAACCCACAGACCGTGAGATCATAACGTGAGCCGAAGTCAGACGCTCAACCGACTGAGCCATCCAGGCGCCCCTACTCTATCTTATTTGAATCGACCTCTTAATCGAAATTTAAATATATTGTATTATTCTACACACACATCACCACACCATGTTCTTTGCTATAATATATTTATGCATTTGTGCTAGATAAATGCTAACTATCTAGTTCTTCTATTATATTAAATATGCTAGAGTACCCCAGCTAAACTTAAGAAAAAATAGGATAAATGACCCTGGTTATTTGCATGAGCTGATTTATATGAAGTTGATTCAGACGCTGAAGAGATGTGGATGGGTTCTGAAGAAAAAGACCAGTGAACACTGGAGAAACCACACATTATCTGCTCCCTAGTATGGCCGCAGGGAGTAAGTGCGAGCTCTCACAGGAAGAAGCCCAGAAGGCCAAAGTCCTGCTCAGGACCCACGGGATACCTGGACCACAAAGAGCACTGCTTCGAAGTCCAGGTGATGAAGCTGACAGCTAGGGGAATCTTACCTATAATGACCTGCTTCCACATGTTTGCTGTCTCCAAATCCGGAAGTATCTGCCTTAGATTCTTCACCTTTCCTGAAAGTATCTCCATTCTTGCCCTTATGGATACTGAACTTGCAGTGACCTCTTACCTAGACAAACCCTTCACAAGCACTGGTCCGGGTTCAAAGCTTGTCTCTAAGAACTTTTCTTTGTTCATGAGAAAAAGTGGTGAAAAAAAAGAAAAATTATTTCCTGAAGCTAAATCAATTTAATTTGAAAAACTTTTTCATTTGGAAATGAACAGAAAAACTAATTTAGATGGATTGAGAGGTACTGTGGACAGTAGGTGGTTTTGAGGGTTTGCCTGGCTTGTTTTTACTTTTCAAGAGAACTTGCCTTTTGCCCTGAGCTGCCTACAGAATGTACTCATTCTTCAGAGTAGCTACTCTGATGACATCTTTTATGAAATTCTCCCTATCTGCTCCCCTACACCTTTCACTGCCACAGTGGGATACTACTGGAATGAGATTGTGCCACTTAGAAATCTAAAACAGAATAGAACCGTTATGCATGAATAACCCACGATTTAAAAAGCAAGTTCTGACTATTTAGATGGGTGTGCCAGCAAGGAATAGAAAATTCGAGTCGATTTTTTTTGTTTTTTGTTTTTTGTTTGTTTTGTAAGATAAAGGAACCATACTGGTTTCTGAAAGTAAGAATTTAGGCCTTAATATGGTGAACAGACCACATTTATGTGTGATTCCACCCTCCCTTGTGTTTTGGCTTAGCTCAGAGACTGCTTCCCTCATGTAAATAAAATGACTTTGGCAGTACTTTTGTTCAGTCATTGAAGGAAGAGAAAACCCTCTCTCTACCTCTAGACAATGTTCCATGTAGATGAAAAGCCTCAAACAAATGTCAGGGTAATTACTTTGACCTGAGGAATACTGTATTCTCACTGTCCTTTAAACCTACCATGGTTTAAAGAAGGAGCAAATAATACGGTTAGCTTAAGCAATAAAGAATATCTTTTTGATTGACTATTGTCCAACAGGGAAGGGGTCCAGTGGATTTGGGGAGGTAGCCATAATGATGCCAAATATTTCAGGGTTATTTAGTCTCCTTATGAAGCACCTAGAATATGCAGCCTATTGCACACACATCTAGGACCCCAGTATAGCCAATTCGGTGATATTTGTATTTTCAAAGTAGGAAACAACTGCACTGGTGAGATGTAGAATAGAGGGGCTAACGTTTCAGGATGGACAGTTTCCAGTGTCCTTTCAATCACGTCATGTAGGCAGCCTTCTGATCTGTGCACACACAAGGTCAGCTCTGTGAGCTGGCATTATATAATGTGTCATTTACTATCACTGCTGAAACACACCACTTTTAAATTACCGCATCGAGGGCAGGGACTTTGGGATAGAACCTACTGCGGAAGGAGGTATTAAAATTTTAATCTAACGAGATTTTTTTGAAGGTTCTCTTTCTTCCTTCTATTCATCGTCATTCACCTGGTAGAAGTCCTGCATTCTGTCTCTGGGAGGGGGCTCCTACTCATGGGATTCTGAGCCAGTAAGAACAGCTGTCCCTATATGGCCAGAAGGGTGAGTTTTCTTCAAGATCACCGGTGAAGCATTTCATTATCAAGATGCCTTGTTAAGATAATTTGGCTCTGAGTTTATTAGTGGTAATGTGAGAGAGTGAGAAGTGACTGAAATACTTGACACTGAGCAACACTTTCAAATATAGAACAAGCTTTTCAGCCAGTTAAGGAGGAGTGAAAACTTGAAAGAACCTCTGTTGTTCTCCCTTCTTATGCACAATTAACCAAGACTCCTAGGTAGGAACTGTTGCAATGGCCACCTTATCCACCCCCTGCCTCTAGTTGGGATGATTCGAACCCAATGGGCATGATCACAGGGGCCCCGGATGAGGTCCTCCAGCAGAAGCAGACAAAGCTTTACAACCTCGCTGGTCCATTCCTGCCCATCTTTATCCTCAGGAGGGATTTCTTGAGGGTGAGTTCACTTTTCCTCACTGGAGTAGATTCTCTTTTAAAGTTTCCCAGATGAAGAAGGGCTATGGTGATTAGTAAATCTGGACTATTATCCAGGTCCTATTTTATATTCTTTAATTTACTGACTCTCCTAGCAACCTTACCAGGCAAGCACTTGTATCAAAAAATAGAAAGAGGATGGGCGACATTTCCAAAATCTCCTGATAAATTATAGAGCTAACCTTCAAAGTAAGTGCCCTTCTCTGTATTTCTCCAACACTTACGAAGCGACATTGTTTTACATTTTTGCCCTTTTCTTCACCTTAAAATCAGCTTCAATTTTCTTCACCTTACATTACAGAGCCTACATTTCAGCACACGCATGTCATATGCGAACTCCTCATCATCCTCGGGGCTATTCATTCGGTCATCAAATAGTTACCATGCCTGAAACTCTACTGGGTTCTGGGACCATCACAGGTAAGCAAAATATACACGTTTTATCTCATGGTGAAGCTGAATTAAATGTGAGGGAGACAAAGATTCATCAGAATTAAATAGTAATTCATAACTAAAAATTGCAAACAATGTTAGTGTGGAAAACTTACAAAGTGCTGTGACAGCATATAAGAGAGCTGGAGAAATACATCACTGAGGTTCTGCCAAGAACTGATGGGTGATTAAGAATTCCACAGAAAATATTAAGGGGAGATCTTTAGCCCTGTTACAGAGGAGAAAAGTGGGCATCACTCTTCTAAAAAAAGAGCTAGAAATGAAGGATAAAGTGGACGGCTTGGGGAAGAAAGTAAGCTGAGGTTGAAGCCCAAAGTAAAAGGAATATGTGAGCATTGCTGCAGAAAGACAGTGGTCGGTACCCTCAGGATAAAGCCAGAACTCACACGGGATCTCACTATGAATAAAAAGTGGACCGGCAATAAAAAAAAAAAAAAATCCACACTCAGCTAGAAAGTTGTATGGAGGAAATTCTTCTCTCTCAGTAGTGCTCAGGTAGGACAAAAATTATAGTTTCCCTTAAGAGGCCACAGTTAGGATTTTTAAATTGTATTTTAAATTTAAAAATTGTGCATTTTAAGAGCTTAACTACTATAAAAATTGTCCTGTCCTGGTGAGATCCCTTGTGCCTCTATCAAGAGGAAATGCAAAACATCACTGGAATGACACTACTTCAACCCACAGTCAGTTAATGCTTATAAAGAAAGCTTTTGCAAATACTAGGTCACAATCTAAACTTTTAAAACCTAGAAGCAGGGGCAAAGGCCACCAGGAAGAAACAAAACAGAACAACAGAGGGCAAACATGGAGGGGGTGATTCTCAACCTCAGTAAACATAACAGAACCATCTTCCACAAGCACAGAACTTAAAAGCAACTTGAGGAAAAAGGCAGATGTCCTACAATGAAATCATAATTAGACAAATAGTATGTGTTCTCAGTAGGCATAACATAAGCCAGAAAGAGGCTGACATATTTCAGTGTGCTAAGAGAAAAAGAATGTGAGTTTAGAATTCAGGGATTAAGGCAGAAAGAAGACGTTTTTACACACAGGTGAACTCAAAAATCGGAAGAGCTGAAGAGTATACTTGGGAAAGAAATCAAAGTATCTCGGAAAAACTATCTGAGATATAAAGAGAATAAGAAGCGAAGATATTAATACACAGGTTGGTAAATGCAAACAAGCACTGACCATACACATAAATAATGAACCATAATGCTAATTGAAGAGATTTTTAAAAGTCAAGGTGGAAATAATGTAAAAAGTAAGGACATGTAAGGTAGCAATAAATGATTAGAGTGAAGAACATTAAGTCAAATTATCTGAGAGGAGTGAGTATTAGCATTAGATTTTTCTACAGTAGTTATGTCTGCCAAAATTGAAGAGTCAACTTGACAGAAAAAGAAGTTGTAAACTGCCAAATATAGAGAGAAAAAAAAAAAGAGGTGAGAAAAAAAGAAAACTGATCAATACGAAGAAACAATGCAAAAGCATGGTGAAAAGAAAATACAAAGTAGAATGTATGTAAATCCAAATATAAGAGTAAGGACAGTAATGCAAATGAGTATCACAGGTTTGAACAATGAGATCTTTCAACTTAGATACTGAAGGAAAATGTTCCATTTATTCAATTTCTGGCAACATGCCAGTTTAGGTACCCGGGCTTTCTTGTGGAAAACTAAAAACAAAATGTGATATATATCCATACCCTCTATATCACATGCATATATGAAATAAAATCATTTTCTTGAATACAATCGACTTTCCTCTTGAACACACGGCTACGCCCAGGGAAAAGGAACATGTGTGAGTTGAGGACTTGCATCGTTAGAAAACTGAAGATAGATCCAGAGCTTTCCTTTGTTGTATAAACTCACACCACACAGAGCCGTACCCTTAATGTAAAGCTGAACTAAAATATGATTTCTGCCATGCTGCATTCTACTACCCAGAAAACAGCCCTAACTTCTGACTGTCTCATTCATTGGTACTGGAGGTGGAAATAAAAATCTCCCTTGAGCACTTAAAATCGTATTATGATTCAAACACAGGGGCCCAAGTCGAACTGACCCTACCTGAGTTGGCCAAATCACCCCAAGCCAAGAATTAATATTTTTTCCAAGTCAAGAGTTATTTTGGGTCCATTCAGACTGGCTTTATCCCAAGCACCTGAGAAGCACATAGAAACATTTTCTAGAGGAACTTACCTTTGCCCTGGCCACAAAAACTTTTGCTCAGGTATGTTTCAAGAAAAGTAGTATCTTGCACATGAAAATAACCAAATGCACAAGGATGTAAGACAGTATTATGAGAAAGGGGCAGCTGAAAAAAGTGACAAAGCTAATACCATAAAACGTTTTGGATGACGGAATTAATTCAAAACAATATCAACTGAGTGTATTTAATATGTTTCAAGAAATTGAAAGAGGGCTTTACAGTAAGAATAAACAACAAACAAAATTTAAACGAAACAAAGAAAATTTTATAGAAATGCACAATATAATAATGTAGTTTAAAACTCCCTCTTTGACCAAACGCCAGAAGGGATACAAATTAACAAAAACTAGTGAAAGGGACAATTAAGAGAGTAAGGGAAGGCAGATCAGAGAAACAAAGAAATAGAAATATAAAATAAAGACCAAGTGCGAGGAGGGCAAAGTTAGAAGAAATAACACATCTCAAATAGAATGTCACCCAGCGGAAGAATGGGGTAGAAGTAATATATGAATAGAAAATGGCTTAGATTTACCAGAAAAATGAGAAGCCAAACGATACCACAAAAGAACAAAAAAGAAAAAATCCAGAGCTAGAGAGAACTTTGGATACAATGATTTTTAAATCAGTGAGAGAAAAAAAAATCGGTTTCCTAGAGGAGTGAAACAACAGAAGTCTCAAGACAATGGATGGTTTCCACCCTGGGCAGATGGAAGATAAATGTCAACTTACTGAATTCTATTCACCACAAAGTTTTCTTTTCTCTTTTTTTTTTTAAAGTTTATTTATTTTTGACAGACATAGAGACAGAGCATGAGCAGGGGAGGGCAGAGAGAGAGGGAGACACAGAAGCCGAAGCAGGCTCCAGGCTCTGAGCCGTCAGCACAGAACCCGACGAGAGACTCGAACTCACAGCCCGTGAGATCATGACCTGAGCCGAAGTCGGCCGCTTAAACGACTGAGCCACCCAGGTGCCCCACCACAAAGTTTTCTTAAGAAGGAATGTGAAATAAAACTTTTTTATAAGGCAAGAGAAAACGGACCAAGTTTTTATCTGGCAGAACTTTATTAAAGATAATTCTAAAGGATCTGCTTCACGTGACAGGAACATAAACTCGGGGAAAAAAAATCTGAGACTCTATGATAAATTAATAAAGAAAAGAAAGTGAAAAACTGGATGAAGTGAAACAAACATTTGCCATAGAAAGAAATTATAACCATATTTCGAGATTATAAAATGTAAGATAAAGCCAGAATATCTGACAATGGTGGCAGGTGGACTGGGCAGGTCGATCAGAGGTAATATGGAAGATGTTTATATGTCCTTAAATGTTCTAAAATTAGATCGTTTTGTTACTTGCTAGAAACCAAAAAAGGGTGTTGATTAACCTGAGATTGTGATAAGTTACATTTATCTTTAAATGTATAGGATAATAATAAAATAATAAGAATAAATGATGAAATAACCAAACTGGCACATCAAAACTAGAATGAAGAAAGGAAATACTCAAAAACAAGGCAAGAAAAAAAAAAAAAAAACAAAAACAGAAAATGCTGGGCAAAATGAAGCACAAAATACTGTTAGAAATATACCTTATTAAGGTGGCTCTGTGGTGCAATAAATAGTGCACTGGATTTCTAGTGAAGAAATATACCTTATTATAAGGTTAGTAATTATAATAAAGTAAAATGAATTCAAAGGTCAAGTTACAATAACACATTGTCAGACGGGAAAGGGTACATCTATGTTATCTATGTGAAATATGTTGATAATATAAAAATACAGAAAGAAGCAAAAGGGCAGAAAAAAAGACATACTGAGTAAGTGCTACACTTAAAAAATATAGCTTATTCTATGCACTGCTATGTTTATTGCAGCATTATTTATGATAGTGAAAATATGGAAGAAACCCAAGGATCCATCAATACAAGAATTTAAGAAGAAAATATATGACATCTATGTACATGAGCCAGCACACACACACACAGTACTATTACTCAGCCATAAAAAGGGATGAGATCCTTGGCTCAGATCATGATCTCACAGTTCATGAGTTCGAGCCCCACACCAGGCTGTATGCTGACAGCATGGAGCCTGCTTTGGATTCTCTCCCCTCCCACCCGGCTCCTTCCCTACTTGCTCTCTCTCTCTCTCTCAAAATAAATAAATAAACTTAAAAAAAAATTAAAAAAGGTTGAGATTCTGCCATGCTAGATGAACTAAGACAGAGAGAA
Organism: Paguma larvata; assembly: GCA_030068075.1. Lineage (NCBI taxonomy): Eukaryota > Metazoa > Chordata > Mammalia > Carnivora > Viverridae > Paguma > Paguma larvata. Next base: position 584,362 of record CM057831.1, on the reverse strand, counting down.
ACAAATTCCATACAATTTCACTTATATGTGAAATCTAAAAAGTAAAACAAAGGAATAAACAAACTAGTAGAAACAGATCTATAAAAACAGAAAGCAAACTGACGGGTGCCAGAGAGAGTGCTGGAAGGATGGGCAAAAGGGGTGAAGGAGAGGAGAAGATACAGTCTTCCAGGTATCAAATGAGATAAAAGGCATTATCAGCCAATGTGATTGTAATACAGGGGTAGCCACACTCGTAGTGAGCATAAAATAGTATATATACTTGTTGAATCAGTAAGTGGTACATCTGAAAGTAATGTAATGTGTCAACTGTACTTCAGTAAGAAGTTTTTTTATAATTTAAAAATTTTAAAGAAACTTTGTTGAAATAAATTGCCAAATCTGCTTTCAACAGAAAAAACTTAGCTATACTGATAATATGGAAATGAGTGATTTAGGCAAAAAAAAATTACTAGATGTTGAGAAAGTCATTTTCATAATTATGAAATGTTTAGTTACCTCAAAATAGTAAAACTGTAAACTTGCACTTTATAAAAAATGGTGTTATATATGTTACAGATAAATATAATTAATTAAATATAAAGAAAAGAATATATACATATATAAATATATACACATATATACATATGTGTGTATATACATATCTATATATAAGCACAACTAAGAGGTAAAACAGGAAAATCAACAATTATAGTGAAACATATTTTTTAGACACTTTGCTCAGGAATTGATGGATTAAGCAGATAAAAGATCCACAAGTATGTGAGACATGTAAATAGTTCACTTAATGCCATGTATAGAACACTTTACCTAATTGCTGCAAAATATTCTTCCTTTTCCAGTGCACAAAATAGATTAAAAAATCGTACCACACAGGGCCATTGGATGTCTCGACAAATTCCAAAGGATTAGTAGGTTTCAGTTTTAAATGGTAGTTAAATTCCCTTATGTTTGTTCTTTGACCCATAAATCACTGAATTTCATAATTTCAAAAGTGTGCAACCTTTTTAGTGATCGTTTTAAAATTCATGTGGAAAATTTAAATCAGACTTCATATCAAACACAACATACGTCCCTGGTGGTTTGAAGATTTAAATGTACAATGTGGTGGTTTGAAGATTTAAATGTACAGGAAACACTATAAAACTTTTAGAGGAAAATAGAGCAGAAAATCTGTATGATCTTAGGTCAGCAAAAGCTTTCCTACTGAGACACAGAAAGTGTTATAGTCATAAAAAAATATTGGTACATTCATCTACATGAAACTCTGTTCATTTTAAGAATCATAAAGGAAGTGGAGATGCAAGGTCAACTTGAAGAACACATGTGCATCTCATTTCTCTCCATAGATTAAAGAACTTCTACACATGAGAAAATAGTAAATAAACAATGGGAAAGGAATTTCACAGAAGAGAGTACAATTGACTCTAACATAGGAAGAATGTTAAGTCTCACAAATAATTAAAGATACAGTATGCACATATACAAGTATAATTAGAGATATACAAATACACAAATCAAAATGACCATGTGATTTTCTGTCCTTCAGATGGGCAGAACTGAAAAGTCAAACATTATCAAGTGATGGCTGGAATGTGTGGAGGAACAGAAATGCTCACCTACTTCTCATGGGAAGATAAAAACAGTAAAGCTATTTTGAAAACCAGCTTGACATCACTAATTGAGCTAAAAATACACAACAAACCTATTACCTAAGACTTATTAATTCCACTATTCTGCATATAACTTAGAGAAATTTTTTCCCATATGCACCATAAGCCAGGTTCCAGAACATTTGTACAAGACTTGTCATGAAGAAAAAAAAAAAAACTATTCAAATATCTACCAACAATGGAAAGATTAGTCAGTTATGGGATATTCTTAAAATTACCTACAACAAAGTATGTAAAATTAATGAATAAAATGCCGAAATATTGATGCGTCTCTAAAAGATAATGTTGACCAAAAGAAACAAGTCTCAAAAAATTCGTATAGTATGATTTTAGTTACAAAAATTTCAAAGGAGATAAATCTAAAAATGTATTGTTTAGGGATATATAAATATGTGGTTGGGTTCTAAAACTACAAAGGAAAAGCATGGTAATAATTAACTCAACAAAGGGAATACAAATGGCCGATAAAGGTATGAAAAGTATTCAGTTCACTAGTAAACATGGAAATGCAAACTAAGTCCATAAACAAATCCCATTCCAAACCCAGATGTTGGTAAAAATTAAAAGGTGTCACAAAACCATTTTTTGGCAAGGATATCAAACGAAGCCAAAGTTTCAGATACCCACATCCGTTAAATCCAGCAATATAAAACCTAGGTTTATATCTAGGAGGAATCCATGCATATGAAAACAAGAAGACAACTACTAAAATAAAGGGTGATACACAGTATCATTCTAATTAGCTAGAACTAGAATTACGAGAATCAGTGTGGATAAATCTCAAATGTGCAATGGTGGTTACCTCTAATGACAGAAGGTCAGGAATAGATGCCCAGAGGTATTATTTTATCTGTATGGTTTAATATTTTATTTCAAGAGAGAGTGCTGTGAAGCAAGTATGGCAAAAATGACAGGACGTGATGAAGCTAAATGGTGGAAAGGCACAGAGTATCCATCATATTGTTCTCTATATAATTTTATGTGTTTGAAATATATATTAAGAATAATTATTTACAGGTGCAGCAGGATACCATTTATAGGCAAAAGCACATACTATTCTGGTGTCCTGGTCTTACCTGAAGTATCATCTCATCTGTAACCAGTTTGTGAGACCCGCATAGAGAAACACGAGCCACAGTGTTTACACAGTTACACAGTATTTACCATGCTGTGTTATGGACATGTCATCCATTTGCTTCAAGGCTGGGCTGTGTTCTCACTGATTATTCTCCAGGTACCTAACACAGAGTGTTTGGCACAGGAAAGATAATCAATGAATAACTCTAAATGGAGTTGAAAATGATGGGGCTCTATTCTATGAAAAATAATACGATTTGAAGACCTGGCTTCATATTAAGATGCCAGGTCCACTCTCAAGGATATTAGGCAAATTAATCTCTCTGGGTTCCATTTTGTCAATCAAGATAGCATGTTGATTGCTTACTTATACCCCAAGAATCTGCAGGTAGATCAAAACTTATAGGTCATTTAATAAATCATACATCTATTTTATAGTTGGTTAGTATAGCAGCATATAGAAAAAAATTAATCTTGTCATCTAAAATGTCTTGAATTGAAGTGTTTTCACTGAAATGTTTTAACCCACTGCCATTAAATAATATATTTAGAGCTTAATATGTAGCATGGGTGCTAGGGAAACAGCCTACTGAAGCTCGAAAAAATGTCAGAGGTCAGAAGCATTAAGAAGAGGTAGAGTAAAGACTCAGTGATACGGCTCAACCTGACTGTTTAGGAGTTGGTACCCACTCTGATGGAGTCACTGCTGGTGCTGTATTGTTTCTTAAATATTTGGGCTATCATTCCTCCTTTGAAACAATATGATTTAATCTAACATTTTACTTAAAAGTAGATTCCTATACACACCACTCAAAAATTACCAGGTTTTAAATAGGTCAAATGATATCTATTCAGTCCTAAACCTTTATCCAAATTAATGCAGATTTTGCTTTTTAAATTTTTTGGTGATTCCAATATAATTTTTTCTTCATTTCTTGAAGTGCTTTGGGGCTATTCAATGTAGCACGATGTAGCGGTTGGAGAATAAGGGAGCCTGATAATCTGTTAATTACGAACCCGCTGTTGGATGCATTACATTATCATTTTATCCCATAGGTACATGTGAACAGATGGAAGTAGAGAAATAATAGTAAGACTTAACAACCAGCTTTGGTTGAACTCATAAATTTTCTATGTTACATTTTTACAACTTCTTGGCGACTGTACATATGGGTATATGAAGGAAGGGCGAAAGGACAGCTACCACTAATTCAATGATAGAAAGCTGAGAAATCAGAAATGTAATTTCTTCTTCTAAAATCTAGAAAAATGGCAGCTTCCTCCCTGAGGAGTTAGTTTAAGATGAGAACCAGACATTCAATAACCAGGGAGGACTGTAGGTTTCCGAAGAGCATCAAAAGGATCAAAACTTCCCAGAGAGTTCAAGAAATAGGCTGGAAAGGTCAAAAGCATATAAAGGGAAGAGAATGGGGACGCTTCTGTCGTGAAAATGTTTGGAAAATAGTTTGTGACAAGCCTTTGTCACAAAATCTCAGATTATTCTGTTCAAAGCAAATGTTCTGTACTCAGGTAAACAACTGCTATGAATCTAACTCTCAATGCCCACTCACCTGGACAGAGTGTGCAAAGTGTAATATATTTTGAGGAAGCCTAGGCAGAATCTGTAAACGCTGTTCAATCACAGAATTTTCTAGGCTTTCCTGACTTCCAAAATGCTGAAAGCAATTGGGATAGCCTGAATACCCAGAGTTGGGCTGGAAGGATGATTGTCTTTCATCACTAACCTCATCGAGCACTGGAAGTGTTTGCAAGAGGGAAGAGAACCATTTGAGGGGTGGAGCGGCGAGGAGGAGAAAATGGAACAGGGTCTCCGCCACCACAGCTCTGGAACCTAGATAGGAGAGGTTAGGATTGGCAATCTCCAGGAAGGCAGAACTCATAGATTTGTTCTAAAGCAGCATTTGTATTCAAGCACACTGGTTTTATGCATTGATTTTGTGGTAGGTAGAGACCTACACCCTCTAACATTGTTACCTTCATTATCACTGTCAGTATCATTATTAGAGGGGATTGTGGTACAGATGGAGATTATGAGAACCACAAACCACTTACTGGCATTGCCAGGATCCCCGAATCCCAAAAGCTGAATTAGTATCTAAGAGTTCCTTAGCATTCTCAGGAGACAGTGGAAAGAAAGTTGAATTCTGGATGTTTGGTAATTTGAATACACAATTCTCATCTTCTTTCAAAGGAGATGAAGAAGAGCCTAACATTCTGTTTTGAAAATGTTGCACCATTAGTGTTTCATGCATATATTAGGTAACAAGAAGTAATAATGACATTGGGTCTCTTGTAAGTGCTTATTTAAGTATTTAAAATTTTTTTTAAACGTTTACTTATTTTTGAGAGACATAGAGACAAAGCGTGAGCAGGGGAAGGGCAGAGAGAGAAGGAGATACAGAAACTGAAGCAGGCTCTAGGCTCTGATGAGCCATCAGCACAGAGCCAGATGTAGGACTCGAACTCACAGACCGTGAGATCATGACCTGAGCTGAAGTTGGCACTTAACCAACTGAGCCACCCAGGCGCCCCATTTGAGTATTTTAAACATACAAAAGACTCACAACAGAATATAGTAAATGACACCCCATATTACAGTCAGCCAAATTCAGGAAGTTTTTCAGAATGGCTTCATCTATAATTTTGTGTTGGCATTTAATTTTTTACGTATACTTTATACACAGCGACATGTACAGATCTTATTGTGTAAAATTACAAGAGACTTGATTAATGCATAAACCCATGTGATTCAGTCTTATTAATTAATTTCTATCACCCCAGAGGTTCTCCTGCGTCCACTTCTAATCAATTCTCACTTCCGTAGGCAACCACTTCTGCAAAAGATTGTTTTACCTGTTCTAGAATTTTATATAATGGAAACATTCAATAATTAGCCTGTTTATCTCAGTTCTTAGCTCGGAATAGTATTTGTGAGATTTATCAATATGGTTGCATATATCAGTAATTCATTCTTTTGTATTGCTTAATAGAAATTCATCGCATGAAAGTATCATTCATAAAATGAATATATTCATTCCCCTAATGAAAACAAAATTTATTTTTAGGTTTTGGTTATTTTGAATTAAAGTTATATAAACATTATGTAATATTTATATATATTTTTGTGGATATACATTTTCAGTTCTCTAGAGTAAATACCTAAAAGTGGAATTGCCAGGTGATAGGGTAGAAGTATGTTTAAATTGGAAATAGTTTTCTAAGTTGGTTTTTCAGTATTTCATACCACCAACAATGTATGAGCACCCTGACTATCCTGCACCCCTATCAGGACGTGGTGTTGTCAATTTTATTACAATTACCCATTTTAGTGTGTGTGTAGTGATATCTCACTGCGGTTTTAATATGCATTTTCCTGACAACTAATGATGTTAGAAATTATTTCATGTGCTTATTAGCCACTCCCTTTGGAAGTATTTTTTAATTAATTTTAGATTTTTAGGAATTTTATTATTGAGTTTACAAGTTCTTTGCATATGGTGGACATAAAGTCTTTGTTACATGTACATATTGTAACTATTTTCTCTCAATTAATGGATGGTCTACTCATTTTCTTGATATGTTTATTTTTGAAGAGATTTTAAGTTTAAAAAAGTACAAAGTATTTCTCTGTGTCCTAAGAAATCTTTTGCCTATACCTAAAATTTGAAGATTTCTCCTTCGTTTTATTGGAAAAGAATGTTCAGATTTAAAATCCATCTCAAAGGGATTATTATTTTTGGAAATGGCGGTAAAATTTAGTTTTCCATGTGGATATACAGCCATTTCAGAATCTGTTGTTGAAAAGACTTTCCTTTTCCATAGTTGCTTTTGGTTCTTTAGTCAAAAATCAATAGACTCTATAAGTATGGGTCATTTTCTGTACCTATATTCTGTTTCACTGATTTATGATGTTTTTCTTCTATCAATAACCCACTGCCTTGATTAATGTTACTTATAGTAAGTCTTATAAATTATGCAATATGTCTTTTGATTTTGTATTTATTTAAAATTGATTTAATCAAGATATTTGAGATCATTTGCATTTCCATTAGAATCAGCTTGAGAATTTCTACAGAACATTTCCTGATACTGTGAATGTGATTGGCATTGCTTTGAATTAATGAAACAACTTGAAAAGAATTGAAATCTTAACAATATTAACTCATCTAATCCATGAATATGATATAGCCCTCCATTTATATAATTTTCATTTATTGTCTTTCACCAATATATTCATAAGTATAAAAATCTTACTCATCTTTTATTAATCATTATTTAATAATTTTAATTCTATTGTAAATGGTATTTTTCTTATTTTCTAAATGTTTGTTGATAGCACAAAGAAATGCATTTAATTTTTGTATATTGACTGTATACTGAATCTTGCTAAATTAGCACATATAAGTTCTAGTAGTTTTTTCATGTGTGTATAGATTCATTAAGATTTTCTAAGCACACAATCATGCCTTTTATAAAAATAAATTTTTTTCTAAGATTTTATTATACCTTTATTTATTCCTTTTCTAATATTTGTTTTTTCTTCATGTAGGTGTGTCTGTTCTATAACTTTCCTTTTGTCTGAAAAATTCCTTTTAACTTTTCTTGCATAGCAGGTCTGCTGGTAATTCCCTTAATTTGGGCGGGGGGCAGGAGGGTGGTTCTGAAAAAATCTTTTTATCATCTGCACTTTTGAAGAATTTCACTGGATATAAAATTCCAGATTTCTTTTAACACTTTAAATATCTCACTTCAATGTCTTCTTGCTTGCATGAATTTTAAATGTGAAGTTCAACCTAATTCTTACTTCTACTCTAAAAGTAGGCCGTTTTCTTTCCGTTATTCATTCAAGGATTTTCTCTTTTATCTTTGGTTTTCCACAGATGGAGTATGCTGTGCCTGTGCATAGCAGATTTTGGGTGTTTATCCTCCATATTGTTCTCTGGACTTCCTCTATCTATGGTTTGAGGTCTATCGTTAATTTTGGAAAATTCTCATTCTTTATTAATTCAATTATTTCTTCTGTTCTCTTTTTCTCCTTCTGATATTCTAATTATATTTATGTTATACTTTTGGAAATTGTCCCATAAGTCATGAAAATCTGTTATAAGCGGTTTTTTTTTCCTTCTTTTTTTTCTTTTTCAATTTTGGTTAGGGAATTTTCTATTGACTTATCTTCAAGCTCACTGGATCCCTCCTATCTATGGCAAATCTACCCATGTGCCCATTAAAAGCATTCTCCATTTCTGTTAATTGTAACTTTTCATTTCTAACTTTTTTATTTGATTCTTAGAGTTTCCACCTCTGTGCTTACATTACCCAACTATTCTTACATTACCCAGCATGTTGTCCATTTTTCCATTAGATAATTGAACATATTAATCATAGTTATTTTTATTTCCTATAGGATAATTCTGATATCTGATTCTGGTTCTGGAACTCACTTTGTTACTTCAGATATTTTTCTTGCTTCTCAGGATACTGTATTAGTTTTCTGTGGCTTCTGTAAAAATCACAACAAATGTAATGGCTTATACCAACAGAAATTTATTTGCTCACAGTTGTGGTGGCCATAATTTTGAAATCTAGGTGTCCACAGGGACACTTTCTATCTGGAGGCTCCAGAGAGAATGTGGTTTTCACTGCTTCGAGGTTTTGTCAGCTGTTGAAATTCTTGGGACTTGTGGGTGAATTACTTTATTCTCTACCTCCACCTTCACATGGATTTTCTCTCTTCTTCATGTCATCTTTCTCTGCCTCACTTGTATAAGGACACTTTCTACTGGATTTAAACTCTCCCCAGAAAGTCCAGGATGCTTACTTCATCTTAAATTACATTCTTCAAAGATTACTCCTCTTCTACAAATTTAACATTTACAGGGTCTGGGAGTTAGGATATGAATATGGAAGTTAGGGTATGACCTTTTGGGAGATCACTGTTAATCCCATTACACATGTCTTACAAATTTGTTGAAAGCTGGACATGATGTATCAGGTTACAAGAACTCAGTTTTAAAGTCCTTTAGTATGACATTTAGTGTTAATCTGTCTAGGAGTTGGGCTGTTTTTAATGCTTCCTATAGTTATAGGTATTGGAGTCTTCAATCATCTCTCTTGTCTTGTTTTTCACCACTGTTGTCTCTGTGTTCCCCTAAGAACTCCTTAAATAGAATCTGTTTCCTAGAGTTCTTTCAGCTTTAATCTACTTTTATTATACTGGAGCCATACTAAAAGTGATATGAAGGAAGGTGTAGGTGGGGTATGGGAGAAGAGGAACAGTCTTTAAATGTATAACTGCATCTAATCATTTTTTAAAAATTTTTTTAATGTCTATTTAATTTTTGAGAGACAGAGCATGAGTGAGGGAGGAGCAGAGAGAGAGAGGGACACAGAATCCGAAGCAGGCTCCAGACTCTGAGCCGTCCGCACAAGCCTGACGCGGACCCACGAACCACAAGATCATGACCTGAGCTGAAGTCGGACGCTTAACCGACTGAGCCACCCAGGTTCCCCTGACTGCATCTAATCTTATAAAAGGCCTATGTCTCTGGAATGTGACCTACACAAATGTTTCTTTAAATTACCCTATCTCCCCCACTGGAGTCAAACAGGAAGGTTAGAGAATGCTGGAGTTGGATACGGACCCCTCCCTCAAGGCAGGTAAGTCTCTGATAGTCTTTTCTGGTAAGTAAGCTTGGATATGGAGAATACTCTGGACATATTCAAAATAGTGACTTCCTCCTTCCTGTGCCAGAAACATGAGGGTATTTTGTGTTTGTGTTTTACTGTGAACACTGGTTGCTGGAGGTAACGCAGTAGTACAGGGGCTCCAAGAGACTATAGCTCCTTGGAGTTTCTGACTCACATGCTGGTCTAAATTAGCCTTCCAGTAATTTGTCAAATTCATCATTTCGTTGTCCCAAATACCTTATGCCTACAGTGACTTCTGTTCCAGGTACTTGGCTGTAATTCTCTATATTCACTGGTCTCTCTGAATTCTTTGTTGACTCCAAGAAGAGTTGTTGATTTTCAGTTTGTTCAGGTTTTTTCTTACAATGATGGGAATAATAGGCTCTAAGTTCTTCACATGTCAGAGTTGAAACACATTGTCTAACAGTAATTTCTGATTTTACTTTTATTAATTCGCCTTATTTTTTTCTAACATGAGTGGATATTTAATTTGTTTTGCTTTTATGGATGGATACTTAATACTATACATTTTCTTCTGGATATAGTTATAGCTTATAGATTCTGATATGTTGTGTTTTAATTACTATTACTTTTGACAGATTTCTACAAATTCTAATAGTTAAAAAGTTCTTTCCTTGAATATACAGGATTTTAAAATTTCTGGTTAGGAGAACTATTTTTTTTACCATTGTTGTTTATTTTGTTGTAAATTTCTAGTTTTATAGCATTGGGCAGGGGATGTTTTATGTATTCTTCCTTCGTTGTTCTTGAATCCAAGTGAAAGGGGTATATGTCTGTGAAAACACATGGTTAGTGTTTGAAAAATGTTCCATGTATGCTCAAAAGGAAAGCGTATTCTTTATTACATATATTTCAGGTTTTATATTTAATTAGAAGCCACGTTATTAATGTTTTACAGTTTTTCATACAATTACTCTTCTGCTATACACTCAAACTTTCTAATATCCAGAAAAGTGTGTTAAAGTAACCCACTACATGTTTGTCCATTTCTTTTTCTTTCATCTTTTGTATGTCTGCATTCTAAAGGTAACGGCTGCCGTGGGGTGGTTTTTGTACATGTGTGGAATATTTCATATTAATAATTCTTATTTTAATGTCTCTAACTCAAATTTTAAATAATTCCTTAACATTTAAATATTTGCTCCCTTGAGATTATTAAAAAAAAAAAAAAACAGACTGACAGCCCTAAAGATAACTGTTTAAGATTTTCCCTTAGAATGTTTTTAGCATCTACATGGTTACTAGTGTACTTAAAGATTCTCTACATACTTCTTTCAACTACTGTGGTCATGGGTACATGGGTCGTTAACTTGCATGAAGTGTATTATTTGAACCACATAATGTATTAAAATGACGATGTTGAGATGAATACATTCACCAGCTCGTCCCACTTTTTTTTTTTTTTTTTAACCACCAGGATCGCTTCTAAGTATTACCTACATATTCCCTGTCAACATCTCTAAGATATCATCTCAGATCCCTAACTTTGTTTGGTCTAAGCTGTTTGGTGAGTCAATTTCAATCATGTGCCATGTATCTCTTGACTTCTCTAGTTCCATCCTTTATCATGATTTGGGATATGTATACAAAAATCCTTTTGTAAGAGGCAACAGATAGATCTGGGGGACTGGCTACAGTAAGCTAAATTTAAACTTTTCCAAAATAAATGTCATAATATTCTCTTTGGTAGGATATGTCTCTACCAAAAGGAATTGCACTGAGCTGTTCTTTCAATTCAAACCAGCTACTAAATGTCCCTGCTACCGGAAGTGCTTGCCATCTGACATAGTGCTGTTCAGTGGCTTGTTAAAGGTATGTCTTTTTGACTTTTACAGAAATATTCCTGACAAAGTTTTCTTGTATTCTTGGAAATGTTGATTTCGGCCTTCTAGACTTCACTATGGCAATGTATTATTGCTGCTATTCCTGCCTAACAAAAATAACCCTGAATTTCTGGAGGTCTTCCTTTCACAGGTAAATTCCTGGCTAAGTTGATATTCTCTCCATTATGCCTTCTGACATGACAACAAAATCCCAGGCCTCGAATTGGGGACAAGGTCTTAAGTAATTAATAGCATGTGGCACTCCAGAACTGTGATCTATCAAACTAATCTCATTTTTATCAGCTCTACCCATCCTTAATAGACATGTGAAATACAGAAACAGAGGCAGAAGCCAAAGCTTCATGCTGACCTGATGAGCACCCAGAGCAGACAGTCAACTGCCAACTTCAACTCAACTGTTTTAATATTCAAAATTCTAATACTGATCATTTATTTCTTTAGGTTAAATGAAGTTTTTGCCCATTAATAACTAAAATATGAGTGACTCAACAGAAACAATTCTCAAGAATCTTCTCTATTTTAGCAGATTTTAAAGTATTTTCTCGAGTATTGCTCATAAAGGAAGTACTGTCCTAACTTACTGTTGACATGAGCATCAGTTTAAATTTTGCATGTATACACACATCTATGTATTTATATTTTATCAAATCTTCTCCAAGGCACCTGGGTATCTCAGTCAGTTAAGCATCTGACTTCAGCTTAGGTCATGATCTCATGGTTTGTGAATTTGACCCCGCATTGGGCTCTGTGCTGACAGTTCAGAGCCTGAAGCCTGTTTCGGATTCTGTGTCTCCCTCTCTATCTGCCCCTCGCCCACTCATGCTCTGTCTTTCTCCCTCTCAAAAATAAATAAATACTTAAACACAAACAAAAAACCTGCTCCATGCTTTTATAATAGCATTAATTTTTACCCTGAAGGGCATATCGTTAACATAGCTTTGATGGTTAATTTTTTCCGTAAACTCAACTGCAACACAGGGGGCCCAGATGTTTGTTTAAACATCATTCTAGGGGTGTCTGAGAGTGTATTTGGGTGAGATTAACATTTGAACTGGTAGGTAAACTAAGTAAGAGACTGCCCTTAGCAATATGTTCAGCCTTCATTCAATTGGTTGAAGGACTGAATAGAACAAAGAAAGAACTGGCTCTCTCTGCTTGACAGTCTTGAGCTAGGACAGAGGTCTCATCCTGGATTTGGACTCAAATGGAACTCACACTTTTTTTTTTTTTTTTTTTTGATTCTCAGGCTTTTATGTTGCAGATTTTGGGACTTTTCAGCCTCAACAGTCATTTGAGCCTATCACCTGTAATGAATCTTTCTTCTCTCTAGAAATGATAGATAAATAAAGCTTTCTAGATTAATCAATCAATTGACCTACCTACCTACATATCTCCTATTTGTTCTGTTTCTCCGAAGAACCCTGACTCAGCCAGAAGGCCAGCCCCAGATCTTTATACAGCCCAGAAGGGCTTGGTTGCACTTCCTGTTTGTGCATGTAATTTGATATGGGGAGGGGGGCATAGAGTCAACCACAGGAACTTAAATAACTACTACTAATCATTCTAGTTCATGTATATCTGTAACAATAAAGAGGACAATACACTCAGAATGAGATGTTATTTTATATTACAACCATAGGATGCAGTATTTAAAAGTAAATCAAGCTTGGTATGTAAGCACATGGATCCAAATGTAGCCACGGGCAGCATTAGCAAGGGATGTGAGGCATGCTATGCACCTGATGTGTTCACAGACATCCCTTGTTAGCGTGGTCTTTCCATAAAAACACTTTTAATGACAAAATCATTAAAGATGCATTATATTGTCCATTTGTCAATTTGCTATTCTGTGGGGAGAAAATGATATATAATAAATGCTCATTATAACTATTATTGTTATCCCCAAAGCATTTTTCAGGTGTCTGAATGCTATTTTGGGCACAAAACACTGTTGGCTATTTCCATAGAGATTGCTCACTGCTTTTATTCTCTCTACTGCCTGATTAGAAGAAAAAACAAATATTTTAGCCTACATTTATAACCAACCTATAATGAGGATAATAAGGAAATACTGGCTAGCAATGGCTAGCATCAGCACCTGGATGCTACCTGGGCATTTCCCAATGGTTGCACAGCATTTACGTGCTAACAACGTGAGGAAGTCTGTTCCAGGACCACAGGTGCAGACAGAAGTCTGAGAAACTGGGAAGGTGTAATTATCTACATACTGAAAAGACGGAATATCTGTGACCTTGTCAAAGATTATCATAAGGTTTTTACTTGCCAGTAAGTCATAAAGGGAAGGCAAACTTATTTGGGTGAATGTTGCAGATTCTCTCTGGAGAGCCAGTCACCATATAAAAATCTTTTGGAACCCATACTAGAAAAAACAACGGATTCCATGGGAGTTGTTTAATCATATACATAGCTCATTTAATACCAGGGCTTCTCAACTTCAACCTAGGCACCGTTAACGTTTGGGACTAAATAATCCCTTGATGTGGGGGGCTGTCTTGTGCACCTTGGCCTCCACCCACTGGTTACCCTGACCCCTGACTGTGTTGACAACAAATGTCTGCAGACATTGCCAAATAGCCTTTAGGGGAGAAAACTGCTCCCAGTTGTTGTGAGCCACTGTTTACCACAGAAAAGATTTCTTCCCCTGAATAACTGAAATTTAAAAATTTTTTCTGAATTGCCTTTTTAATGACATTTTTATTTTGCATGCCAATGGCCTAAGACTTCTATACTTTTTTTCCTTTTTAAAAAAGGGTTACTGTAAAAAAATTGTTTTGTATTTTATATTTTCTTAAAAGTTAACTTGACAATGTATTAAAACAAGGTTCAAGCTTTGTTTTCCTCTAAAGGATCAAAATTAAATATTTTAAGTTTGACCCACTGTTGCAAAAGCAGACCCATACTGTTGCAGCATGAAAGTTGCTAAGTCACAGACAATATCTAAAAGAATGGGCATGGCTGTATTCCAATAAAACTTTATTTATAAAACAGGCTGTCCCTCTTAATTATAAAATGAATGTATAACTTTTTAAAAAAATTATTGTGGTTTAATTGACATACAATATCATACTTGTTTCAGGTGTACAACATAACGCTTCTATATCTGTATATACTGCACAATGGTTGCATCGATTAGTTAAGATCCATCGCCAAATATGCAGAATTTTTTTTCTTGTGATAAGAATTTTTAAGATTTACTTTCTTACCAACTTCCAGGTATGCAATACAGTATTATTAACTAGAGTTGCCATGCTGTCCATTATATCTGCATGATTTATTTATTTTAGAAGTGGAAGTTAGTACCTTTTGATCCTTGACCCATTTCACCTTCCCATCCCACTCCCATCTCTGGCGACCACCAATCTGTTCTCTGTATCTATGAATGTGAGCTTCCATCCCTTTCTAGATTCCACAGGTAAGATATCCACTATTTGTTTTTTTTCTGAATTATTTAACTTAGCATACCTTCCAGGTCCAACCATGGGTACCTAGAGTTCATTCATTTTTATAGCTGAATAATACTCCATTGTGTGTGTGTGTGTGTGTGTGTGTGTGTGTGTATGTATACATATATAATTTTCTTTATCAATTCATCCAATGATAGATAGATTATTTCCCTATCTTGCCTATTATAAATAATACTGCAGTGAACATGGGGATGCATATATCTTTTGAGTTAGTGTTTTCATTTTCTCAGATAAATATCTAGAAGTCAAATTGCTGGATCATGTGGTAATTCTATTTTTTAAAACTCCATGCTGTTTTTCATAGTGGCTGCACCAATTTACAATCCACCAACAGTGCATGAGGGTTCCCTTTTCTCCACATCCTTGCCAATACTTGCTATTTCTTGTCTTTTTGATAATAGCCATTCTGACTAGCGTGAGGTGGTATCTCATTGTAATTTTGACTTGCATTTCCCTGATGATGTAAGATGTTGAGCATCTTTTCGTATGTTTGTTGGCCATTTGTATGGCTTCTTTGGAAAGATGTTTGTCTATATCCTCTGCCCATTTTCAAATGGATTTTTTTTTTGCTATTGAAATTTATAAGTTCTTTATATATTTTTTGGATATTAGCGCCTTATTGGATATGTCACTTACAAATATTTGTTCCCATTCTGTAGGTTGTCTTTTCATTTTGTTTGGGTTTCCTTTGCTGTGCAGAAGCATTTTACTTTGGTGCTATACAGTTTGTTTATTTTTTCTTTTGTTGCCTTTGCTTTTGGCGACAAACCCAAAAAAACATCAAGACTGATGTCAGGGAGCTTACTGCCTATGTTTTTTTCTAGGACTTTTACATTTTAAGGTCTTACATTAAAGTCATTGATATATTTGAGTTAGTTTTATGAATGGTATGAGTCTATTTTCATTCTTTTGCATGTGGCTGTCCAGTCTCCCCAGTGCAATTTATTAAAGAGACTGCCCTTTCCACATTGCATATTCTGGCTCCTTTGTCATAGGTTAATTGACCATAGATGCATAGACCATTCTATGCTTTCTAATCTGTTCCATTGATCTATGTGTCCATTTTTATGCCAATACCTTACCATCTTGATTACTATAGCTTTTGTAAGAGGATTGGAAATAAGGGAGCATGACGCTTCCAAGCATAGGGATGCAAGAAAAGCAGTCCTAACTGAGAAGTTTACAGCAGTAAATACCTACTTAAAAAAATAACAAGAAAAATCTCAAATAAACAAAGAACCAGAAAAAGCAGGCAAAACGCAAAGTTAGGAGGTGAAAGACAATAACAAAGATCAGAAGGAATAGATGGAATATAGACTAAAAAGACAATAGAAAAGATCGATGAATCCAGAAGATGGTTCCTTGAAAAGATAAACATAATTAACAAGTCTTTATCTGGAATTAACAAGAAAATAAAAGGACGCCCTCCCAAAAATATAGTCAGAAATAAAAGAGAGGTTACAACTGATATCACAGAAATGCAGAGGATTGTAAGGGACTGCTATGCACAATTATATGTCACAAATTAGACAATCTAGGAGAAATAGATAAATTCTAAAAAGATACAAACTTCTAAGACTAAATCATGAAGAAGCAAAAAATCTGAACAGACGTGTTGCTAGTAAGGAGATTGAATAAGTAATCAAAAACCTCCCAGTAAACAAAAGTCCAGAACCAGATGACTTAACTGGTAATCTCTACCAAACATTCACAGAATAAATGTCAATCTTTTTCAAACTCTTCCAATGAACAGAAGAGGAGGGAACATTTCAAACTCATTTTATAAGACTAGCATTATTCTGATACTAAAACCAGACAAAGACACCACAAAAAAAAAGGAAGATTACAGACCAATATGCTTGATGAACATAGATGCAAAAATCGTTAACAAAATATTAACAAACTGAATTTAGTAAGACATTAAAAGTATCATACACTTGATCAAGTATGATTTATTCCAGGGATGCAAGGATGCTTTGACACCCGCAAATCATCAGTGTGATGTACACATTAAAAAAAATGAAGGATAAAAATTATATGATCATCCCAACTGATGCAGAAAAGGCATTTGAGAAAATTCAATATCCATTTATGATAAAAACTCAACAAAATGTAGACAGAGGGAATGTAACTCAACATACTAAAGACTTTTATGACAAACCCACAGCTAATATCCTCCTCAGTGGAGAGAAGCTGAAATTATTTCCTCTAAGATAAAGAAGAAGACAAGGGGGCACCTGAGTGGCTCAGTTGGTTGAGCACCTGACTTCGCTCAGGTCATGATCTCGCAGTTTCTGGGTTCAAGCCCCGCGTCGGGCTCTGTGCTGACAGCTCAGCGCCTGGAGCCTGCTACGGATTCTGTGTCTCCCTCTCTCTCTGCCCCTTCCCTGCTCATGCTTGCTCTCTCACTCTCTCTCAAAAATAAATAAACATTAAAAAAAAAGAAGAAGAAGACAAGGGTGTCCACTGTTGCCACATTTATTTGACATCATATTAGAAGTCCTAGTCAGGGCAATTAGGCAAGGAAAATAAATAAAATACATCCAAATTGCAAAGGAAGAAGTAAATTGTCACAATTTGCAGATAAAGTATCACATATGAAAAAACCCTAAAGATTCCACTAAACAGAACAATAAATGAATTCTGTAAAGTTCCAGGATGCAAAATCAATATATAGAAACCTACGTTTCTATACACTAATAATAAACTATCAGAAAGAAAAATTAAGTAAGCAATCCCATTTACAGTCGCACTAAGAAGAAAACATACCTAGGAATAAATTTTACTAAGGAGGTGAAAAATCTGTACCGAAAAAACTGTAAGACAGCGATGAAAGAAATTGATCAGGACACAAAGAAATGGAAAGATATCTCAAGCTCATGGACTGCGATAATATTTTTAAATGTACTATCCAAAGCAATCTACAGATCAATGCAATCCATATCAAAATTCCAAAGGCATGTTTGTCACAGAAATGGAACAATTAAAAAAATTTTTAAAGTTTATTCATTTTTTTGAGAGATAGAGAGCGCATGAGTTGGGAAGATACAGAGAGAGGGAGACAGAGAATTCGAGGCAGGATCAAGCTCTGAGCTGTCAGCAGAGAGCCTGACGCAGGGCTCAAACTCAAGAACCATGAGATCATGACCTGAGCCGAAGCTGGCCACTTAACCAACTTAGCCATCCAGGTGCCCCGAAATAGAACAATTTTAAAATTTGTATGAAACCATAAAATGTAAAACTTTCCAAGCATCATATTTGGTGGGTAGTTTCTGTCAACATATTCACAGAAGAGAACAAAGAGCAGAAGAGATTTAAAGTAGACATAATAGAATACTTATAAATGTAAAACATAGTATAGGAAGAAAAGAATTATTCATTAAGGGACTACTTTATGACATACATTATCTGAGTATTTTCACACAGATCTTCAACTGTGTGTGGGGGTTATTATCTTTAAATTACATACAAAGATACTGGTTCAGAGAGTTTAAGCTATTTGAATAAGGTCACACAACTAATAAGTGACAGAGCCCTGATTCAAACACAGATGTTGTGACCTAATTCTTGCGCCCTTTTCTTGCATGCCTCATTTCTGCTCTGAAAGACAATGCAGTATGAAATCATCTTTCTTTTTAAAAAGCTGCTGAAAATAGTCTCCCCAGCCTGGATTTTTGTAATCTAGTAGTACTTCCATAAGGAGAGAGGTTCGTAGCAGACGCCAACAACATCTATTATAACATTTTAATAGTCATTTTTTTAAAGTTGCATTAGGGCACTCGATTTTCTACTGTAGGCCAGGAGTTGAAATACCTATGTGAGACTTTCGGGATCAAGATGAATGAACGGGGCTTTAATCATTAACTCTCTCAATTAATATTTATTAAGAGCTTGCAGTACATATTGCCTTATTCTAAGTGTTGAGGATACTGTGGTGAAGAAAGCGAATGAGATCCTTGATCTCACAGTTTTCCAGTTCAGTGCAAGAGACAGCCAAACAAACACATGAAATAACCAAGCCAGCACGAACATTTAAAATACTAATAAATCCCAATAAGAATAAAATGTAAAGAAATATGGTGTGTATGGGTGTGGCGATGGTGGTATATAACAAACACTTCTATCAGGGAAGGTATGGATGAATATGGGACTTTTGAAGGGACACCTGAATGGCCACAAGAAACTAGGCATGAAAATATATTTCAAGGAGTTTCTAAGTAGAGAGAATAAGTACAAAGTTTTTCAAGTGGGAACAACAATCTATCTTAAAATGACATATTACTGTTTCACAAGCTCCATCTCTTTCCAGTTAGCATTTTTATTGTCTACTTCTTAAATATAAATGACAACCGAGCATCAGCTGTTATTTGGGGGAAAATTGCAACATGAAAAAACAAAATAACACATACACACAGAAAAAAAAAAAATGACCCTAAGTAAAACTAGAGTTTATTCAAGGCAGAAGAGGGGAATGTCATTTTATTTATTTATTTATTTATTTATTTATTTATTTATTTATTTTGAGAATGTCACTTTAAAGGCAAGTAACTCAAACTAGTATTTTTAGGGAGACTAACAGATATTCCGCCTATGAATCAAGAACGGGATGCTAGGTAAAGGAATAATCAAAGAGGTCCTGAAAATTACTGCAAAGAAAGAAAGTTGAGAAGTTTTCACTGGGGAGCCATCTTTGGAGTTGAACTGCTAGTCTGTCATATGGTTCCCAAAGAGTCATGTAACTCTCACATGTAAAATAAACCCACTGTGTCCCACACAGAAATTAAAATTTCATTCTAATGAAGCATGGGGCTAAGGGCTCCATTTCAGAAATTTGTCTTCTAAATTAGGTCAAGGTGTGGCTAAAGCTCTTCGGGTGGGAGTCCTCCCAACTGGAAGTCACGCAAACTGAAGTGAGGGTATATGCCCCCACTCCCACCACCACCAATACAGAGTGATTACACAGGGAAAGGAGGCCACAACAGCCACCTCCCTCAACAGGAGGAAGGAAGCAGGAAGTACACAGCAATCACTCGTGCCTAACAACTGTGAACTGCAGCCAGGAACACGCTGCCAGCTCCCTGAACAAGACCCATCCCGTTCCTTGGATGGATATTATTCTATATGCATTCTGACTCCAGCCTCTGAGTCATTTTTCATTTTCCACAAGAAAAAAACCCCATTTTGTAGTCTTCTCAGCCTTCCAGCTTCCTGTCCTTAAGAACTTAGGGTGCCCGAAGACTTTTTTCATTTTGAAAATCTCTCACCTTTTCATTCCCAAATGCTGTTATTTCTTTAAAAACTTTGTCAGGTTTCTGGTCATTCAAATGATAATTTGTTCTTATAGCAAAAGTCACACCCACACTCTATTCCAGACAGGGCCCCCTCTACACTGGGTTGAGTGTTAGGGTGGTAAGAAACACCTTTAAGGTTTTAGAAGCCCCTACATCCAGCTGAGAGGGTCTATGAGGGGCCATCTCAGGTCTTCCAGAGATTTTAAAAAGGACCTTGAGATCTTGACCCTAAGATCACATTTTATTTTCTTATTTCTAAAATTTTTAATGTATGTTTGTTTGTTTGTTTGTTTGTTTGTTTGTTTATTTATTTATTTATTTATTTATTTATTTTTAACGTTTATTTATTTTTGAGAGACATAGAGACAGAGTATGAGCAGGGGAAGGACAGAGAGAGAGAGAGATACAGAATCTGAAGCAGGCTCCAGGCTCTGAACCGTCAGCACGGAGTCTGATGCGGGGCTCAAACTCACAGACCGTGAGATCGTGACCTGAGCCGAAGTCAGTCGCTTAACCAACTGAACCACCCAGGTGCCCCTGTTTATTTATTTTTGAGAGAGAGACAGAGCGTGAGCAGGGGAGGGGCAGAGAGAGACGCACACACAGAATCCAAAGCAGGCTCTAGGCTCTAAGCTGTCAGCAAAAAGCCCAATGCCGGGCTCAAACCCATGAACCAGAAGATCATGACCTGAGCCGAAGTCAGATGCTTAACTGACTGAGCAAGTCAGGTACCCTCCTAAGATCACATTTTAACTGAGGAACTCTGGATTTAATATTTCCCCCAAAGCCATTTCTTATTTGAGAGCCTTTTTCCAGGGACCCAGAAGGTTCTGACTTGTTAATGTTTCCTCTGTGTTTAAACACTTAGGTTCGTTTTTCCCTGAATCTATATTTTATTAGGTAAAGCTAAAGGAACACAGTTGGCACTTCTAACATCAGGCCTGGAAATTCCCTTCACCAAGTCTACAAAGTGTATGAGGCACAGTTTCTATTTCCATGTTAAAGCAGATGCACTACAATGGTCACCATGATCACAGGCTCCGCGGAGTATGTATTCTCTGTCCTTACAGCCTCCTTGGACAATAACCTTGAGCCCTTCTGGCCTCAGTATGTTGCCCATGTCCAAAGTCAATGCCACGTGTTTAGGTTTTTGTTACAGCAGTACCCCACCTACAATTCATGCTTTGGTTATTTATTGTTGCTCAACAAACCATCCAAATACTTAGTGGCCTAAAATAATACTTTATTGTCTCTCATGGTTCTGTGGATTAACTGGACTCAGTGGATGGGTCTTGTTTTGGGTTTTCATGTGTTTACAGTCAGATGGCAGCTAATGAGAGTCTCAGGGACTCTCTTCTTCATGTAGACTCTCCAACTGGTCTCTTCAGCAGGGTAGCTGATTTGGTGTTGCCTGTGGCTCAGAAACCTCGAATGCACAAAAGGAGGAACTGCTAAGCCTTCTTAAAGCTTCGGCTTAGAACCGGCAGATGTCAACACCACCACATTGATGGGTAAAAGTTAGGGGTGCCTAGGTGGCTCATTCAGTTAAACATCCGACTTCAGCTCTGGTCATGGTCTCCCAGTTTGTGAGTTTGAGCCCTTCATCAGGCTCTGAGCTGACAACTTGGAGGCTGGAGCCTGCTTCAGATTCTGTGTCCCCCCCCGCCCTGCCCCTCCCCTGCTTATGTTCTGGCTGTTTCTCAATAACA
The DNA here is from genome assembly GCA_030068075.1 of Paguma larvata. NCBI lineage: Eukaryota > Metazoa > Chordata > Mammalia > Carnivora > Viverridae > Paguma > Paguma larvata. Next base: position 562,554 of record CM057831.1, on the reverse strand, counting down.
AATAAACATTAAAAAAATTTTTTTTAAAAAGTTAGTTATAGGTGAGCCAAATTCATTCATAAATGTATGAATTCCAAGATGCCTAGCCCACTGGGGGCCATATTTAGAGAAGAGCTACCATAGGTATGTTATTTTTTGTCTGTGTTCTTTTACTTAAGAATATGTTTGTGACATTCATTTATGTCATTCCATGTAGTTGGTGTTCAGGGTCTTTTTATGGCCATGTTCTATTTCATTGCATGAATATGCCACAATTTAATGTTGAAGTCATTTGGGTTGATTCTAGGTTTTGTCTGGTGTGAGTAATGCTTTCATGAACCCTCTTGTGCCTGTCTTTTCATTACACATGTTCACACATTTATTGCCTATAGATAAATAAGCATGGAATTCCTTATATTCAACCTTAGTGGATAATGCCAAGCATTTTTCCAAAATTACTTACCTGCTTCAAATTTGCCTCCCTATAATTCACCTGGCACATAGCAGCCAGTTTGCATTTTATAAATTTAAGCTTAATTATGTCTCTACTCTGCTTAAAAACCCTCAAATGATTCACATGACACTTAGAATAAAGTCCACACTTCTAACCCTTGCTTGTAAAGCCCTCTATGACCTTACTTCTTCTGACCTCTGCATCTGCATGACAACTTCGTACCTCCTCCCTGCTAGTTACTAGGTGTGGCTACACTGATCTTACAGTCTCACAAAAATGCCAAGGTCATATGCACCTAAGTTCCTTTCTTTAATTGTTCTCTAACTCTGGAATGCTGCTTTCCCTGACTTTTTTTTAAGGGGTCTTTTTCAATTCATGCAAGAATTATTTACTGAAGAGCTATTATGTGTCAGACAGTGTTGTAGTTATCAGGATACATTAATGAACAAAGTAGACAAAAACCACATAGCTTACATTCTAGCAGAATAGACGAAATGAATAAAATAAGTTAATTCTAAAATTTTTTAGAAGATGAAAAATTCTATGAAAAAAGTAATAAAGGAGGATTAGTGTCATGGCAGAAAAATTAGAGAACAGAAATCAAGAGTGAAAGGGAGTTAGATTTTTAAATGGCAAGTTCATGGTAGGCTTCCTTGAGAAAGTAACATTTGAACAGAGGTTTAAAGGAAGGGTGAGGTTTCAGATATAGATATCTGGGGAAAGAAGGTCCTGATAGAGGGCAGAGACTGTGCACAGGCCACAAGGTGGAAGCCAATCTGTTCAATGAAGACCAAGAAATCCAGTGGCGATAAAGCAGACTATGGCAAGTTGGAGGAGAGATGATGTGATTCACACTAAGGGGTAGCAACAGGTTGGCATGAAGCATTAGAGACTGTTGAATGTAGAGCTAATATGTATGTGGAATATAGCAGAAACAAAGGTTTTGGGGTTGAGCAATTAGAAAGATGGAGATGCCTTCCATTAAGATGGAAAAGCCTGCAAGTAGGTCTAGGGAAGATCAGGAGATCAACTTAGTACACTTTAAACTAAAATTTCTTAGAAATCTAAGGAGAGGTATTTGATAGGCAATGTAATATATGAACCTGGTATCTATGTGAGATATAAATTTGGGGATCCAATGCCTTATTAGAGTTTTTTAGGTCAATGCACATGGGATGAGTAGAAAGGAAAACTAAGGATGTGAGTTTGTACACCAGCTCCAATATTTACCAGAGTTTTGGCCTTCAAAGTGTTAATTAACCTCTCTGTACTTGAGTTTCCTTATCCATATGATGAGGCACTAGGATGTGGTAGAGAGTAAATGAGTCAATCTAGAATATGTAAATACTTATGACACGACTAGCAGAATAGCACTATATAAATATTACTTATTATCTGGTAGAACATAAATATATAGGTAGTAGGGATTTTTCTATTTAGTTTATTGCTATATTCCTAGCATGTAGGACACTTTATAATCCATGGTTGGCACTTAGGTATTTGTTAGACAAATTTTTGGACCTAATTATAATGATGAGATCCAGATAATTGGTGATATAAGGTGATGTGGGACAATAACTCCTTAGATGTATTACTATGATTTCATAAATAAAAATTGTTTCTACATGAATGTTTGTTTCTACCTGAGTTAGAAGTGAGAGAAAGATAGTGGAGAAGAGTCACATCTGAAGTAGCGGTTCTGAACTGGTAAATGCAGGCTAGACAGGAAAATAGGTGAATTTGGAAGATGGTCTGGGGTCACAGAGTATTTGTTTAGAATTTTATTCAATTTTCATTTTGGATCTCAATTTAAAGAAAGTCTCTACTTCCCTACTGACTGGTAGGATATCTCTTCAATAAGTGGACAGAGTATTTTAATTCTTGCTGCCACATGCATAATATCAACTTCTCTCAAGTTTGTATGCTTGTATATATATTTTTATTTGTGAATATGAGAGAACTTTCAGTTGGAATTTATAGTATTACCTATAATAAGGTTGTATTCATGAACTTTCTCTTTAAATCTCAGAGTACTAAAGTAACTCTTGGAAAGAAACTGATTTTAATAATGCTTGGAATAGGCAGTTTCATACAATTGGTGGATAGAGTCTATATTGCTGACCGGTCTACTAAGTAGTTATTGGTCTTGGTTTTAGAAATTGACAGGTAACGTTCAAAACATTTATAAAATAGTAGGTGTTAAATCATTGGCATTGGAATCAGAACCAAGGTGGAATGTGACTACAGAGAACACACTGGTGAATGGGGGGATGGGGAAACATGCAGTGGGTATGAAGGAGAGCACTTGCTATGATGAGCACCAGGTGATGTACAGGAGTGCTGAGTCACTATATTGTACACTTGTACACCTGATATTACACTGTATAACTAACTGAATCTCAATAAAAATTTTAAAAACTTGAGCCTGTCCCTTCTTGTGGCCTTCAGGTATTCCTTCTGGGTTGTGCTGGGCTGTGCTTGCTTCTTAAAGAAGAAATTTAAAAATATATGGAAGCAAATGAAAGTAAAAACGCAATAGTCCAAACTCTTTAGGATGCAGCAAAGCAGTCCAGACTCTTTGGGATGCATTGAAATAGTCCAAAGAGGAAAATACATTGCGATCCAGGCCTATCTGTAGAAGTAAGAAAGTCCCAAATAAACAACCTAACCTTATGCATAAAGGAACTAGAAAGGCAGCAGCAAAGAAAGCCCAAAGCCAACAGAAGAAAAGAAATAAGAAAGATTAGAGCAGAAATAAACAACACAGAATCCAAAAAAAGAAAAGAAAACAGTAGAACAGATCAATGACCTAAGAGATGGTTTTTTTAAACAATAAACAAAATTGATAAATCCCTAGCTGGACTTCTCAAAAAGAAAAGAGAGAGGGCCCAAATAGATAAAATCGTGAATGAAAGAGGAGAGATCACAACCAACACCAGAAAAATACAATTATTAAAGAGTACTATGAAAAATTATATGACAACAAACTGGATAATCTAGAAGAAATGGGCAAATTCCTAGACACTCGCATACTATCAAAACTCAAACAGGAAGAAAAAATTTTGAACAGATCCATAACCAGTGAAGAAATTGAATCAGTTATCAAGAATCTCCAAACAAATAAGAGTCCTGGGCCAGATGGCTTCCCTGGTGAATTCTACCAGACATTTAAAGAAGAGTTAGTACCTATTCTTCTCAAGCTGTTCCAAAAAATAAAAATGGAAGGAAAACTTCCAGACTCATTCTGGAAGCCAACATTAACTCGATTCCAAAACCAGACAAAGACCCCACTAAAAAGGAGAATTACAGACCAATATCCCTGATGAACATATATGTAAAAATTCTTAACAAGATACTAGCAAATTTAATTCAACAGTACATTAAAAGAATTATTCACCATGATCAAGCAGGATTCGTTCATAGGCTGCTGGGCTGGTTTAATATTTGCAAATCAATCAACATGATACATCACATAAATAGAAGAAAGGATAAGAAATTTATCCTGTCAATAGATGCAGAAAAAAAAAACATTTGACAAAATACAGCATTCTTTCATGATTAAAAACTCTCAAGAAAGTCGGGGTAGAAGGAACATACCTTAACATCATAAAAGCCATATATGAAAGGCCTATAGCTAATATCATTCTCAATGGGGAAAAAACTGAAAGCTTTGCCCCTAAGACAAGACACATGAAAGGGATGTCCACTCTCACCATTGTTGTTTAACATAGTGTTGGAAGTCCTAGTATTAGGAATCAGACAACAAAATGAAATAAAAGGCATCCAAATTGGGAAAGAAGTCAAACTTTCACTCTTGGCAGATGACATGATGCTCCTTATGGAAAACCCAAAAGACTCCACCAAAAAACTGCTAGAACTGATACATGGATTCAGTAAAGTCACAGGATATAAAATCAATGTGCAGAAATCGGTCACATTTCTATACACCAATAATGAAGCAATCAAAAGAGATATCAGGAAATTGATCCGATATACAACTGCATCAAAAAACCATAGGATGCCTAGGAATAAACCCAACCAAAGATGTAAAAGATCTGTATACTGAAAACTATAGAAAGCTTATGAAAGAAATTGAAGAAGACACAAAGAAATGGAAAAACATTCCATTGCCATGGACTGGAAGAATAAATATTGTTAAAATGTCTATACTACCCAAAGCAATCTACATATTCAATGTGGTCCCAATCAAAATAGCACCAGCATTCTTCACAGAGATAGAACAAACAATCCAAAAATTTGTACAAAACCATTAAAAAAAACCAATAGTTAAAGTAATGTTGAAAAAGAAAACCACAGCTGGAGGCATCATGATATTGGACTTGAGCCTGTATTATAAAACTGTAATCATCAAGACACTACAGAATTGGCACAAAAACAGACACGTAAACCAATGGAATAGAATAGAAAATCCAGAAATAGAGTCACAAATGTATGGCCAAGTAATCTTTGACAAAGCAGTAAAGAGTATCCAATGCAATAAAGACAGTCTGTTCAGCAAATGGTGCTGGGAAATCTAGACAGCAACATGCAGAAGAATGAAACTGAACCACTTTCTTACACCATATACAAAAATAATTTCAAAATGGAAGCAAGACCTAAATGTGAGACACCGAACCATCAAAATCCTACAGGAGAAAACAGGCAGCAACTTCTTTGACCTTGGCCACAGCAACTTCTTACTAGACATGTCTCCAGAGGCAAGGGAAATAAAAGCAAAAATGAACTATTGGGACCTCATCAAAATAAAAAGCTTCTGCACAGAAAAGGAAACAATCAACAAAACTAAAAGGCAACTGACAGAATGGGAGAAGATTTTGCAAATGGTATAGCGAATAAAGGGTTAGTATCAAAAATCTATAAAGAACTTACCAAACTCAGCACCCAAAAAAATAATCCAGTGGAGAAATCAACAGAAGACATGAATAGATACTTTTCCAAAGAAGACATCCAGATGGCCGACAGACACATGAAAAGCTGCTCAACACTGCTCAACATCAGGAAATACAAATCAAAATCACATTGAGGTACCATCTCATACTGGTCAGAGAGGCTAAAATGAACAACTCAGGAAACAAAAGATGTTGGTGAGGATGTGGAGAAATGGGAACCTTCTTGCACTATTGGCAGGAATGCAAACTGGTGCAACTGCTCTGGAAAACAGTGTGGACATTCCTCAAAAAATTAAAAATAGAATTACCCTATTACCCAACAATAGTACTACTAGGAATTTATCCAAAGGGTATGAGAGTGTTGATTCATAGGGGCACATGTTCCCCAATGTTTATAGCACTGCTATCAACAATAGCCAAATTCTGGAAAGAGCCCCAATGTCCATTGAGTAATGAAAGGATTAAGAATATGTGGCATTTATACAATGGAATATTACCCGGCAATGAAAAAGAATGAAATCTTACCATTCCAATGTGGATGGAACCTGGAGGGTATTATGCTAGGTGAAATAAGTCAGTCAGAGAAAGATATCACATGATTTTACTCATATGTGGAATTTGAGAAACTTAGCAGATGAACAGAGGGGAAGGGTAGGAAAAATAAGATAAAAACAGAGAGGGAAGCAAACCATAAGAGACTCTTACATACAGAGAACAAACTGAGGGTTAATGGTGGTGGGGAAATGGGTGACGGGCATTAAGGAGGGCCCTTTCTGGGATGAGCACTGGTTGTTGTGTGTGATCAATCACTGGATTCTACTCCTGAAACCAAGACAACACTGTATGTTAACTAAGTTGAGAATAAATTAAAAAAAAATAAAACTAAAAATTTCTAGAACCAAGTGAGTTTAGTAATGTTGCAAGTTACAAGATCAATGTGCTAAATTAAAATGTATTTGTATATACTAGCCATGAACAATCGGAAATTGTTTTGTTTTTTAAAATATAAAAGGAACTGCTGGGAAAAAATGGAACGTGGAGCCAACCTGCCTCAACAAACGATCACAGCCATTACTTGGTTTTTCTCACTTTTGCATCTGCTTTAGCTAACATCTGTTTTTGGCAAGCTTATTTGATATCAGATAGTCAATTAAGCTTTACCACATTGGCATCAAAATCTTCATCTCCTTTAAAGAGCAAAAGATGGAAGAGCCAAAGGACTTTGAACTACACCTGGCATCATTTGAAACATCTTGTACTTATAATCATCATTGGTAAGCAAACTCAGCAGCTGGCATTAAAGCAGCTAATGAACTACAGAAATGCATCTGGTTGTTCCCTTTGCTGTGCTGCTGTTTGGAGAAAAGACTTAAATGTTTACCAAATAAAGTTTTGTTTATGCACTAATATTCTGACTCTGCTGTGGGAGAGCCATCTCTGAGCGCCCTGAATGGTGAGGAAAATACCAGAGAAAGAAGCAAGAGCCCTGGGTTCTAGACCTGCATCCGCCATTAGGATTTTGATCAAATTACTCTTCCTTTCTAGGACATTTGTTTCCTAATCAGTCAAAAGAGGAGTGGAACTGCTCATCTACAAAGAATTCTAGACCTTTATGTCCAACTCCTCATGATACATCTACACTTTCATGTCCAAATCTCAAAAGATAGCAAGTCCCAAATCAATCTTATTTTATATATATATATATATTCATCATCTCTATGGTAGTTATACCTGAGCCGTTGAGTCGTATGAGCTAGCAATCTAGAATCATACTCAACTGTATCATTTCCTCCAGTCCTACCATATATCCTATGGTCACCACTCTCTGTACTTTACCTAGGAATTTGTTTCCTTCTGTTATTCTCTTGCTATGGTTTGAATGTCTGTGTCCTTGCAAAATTCCTGTCTCAAAGCCTAATGCCCAATGTGATGGTATTAGGAAATGGGGCCTCTAGGAGGTGCTTGGGACAAGAGGGTAGAACCTTCATGAGTGGGATTACTGACCCTAATAAAAAAAAAAGAGAACTTAAAGAGCCAGCTTGCTTCTTCCCCTAAGCAAAGTGAGAGCTAGAAGATGTCATCTATAAAACAGAAAGTGGACCGTCACTAGACACCAAATTTGATAGTGCCTTAATCTGGGACTTTCCAGCCTCCAAAATGGAAACCAATCAATGTTTGTTGTTTAAGCCACCCAGTCTCTGGAATTCTGCTGTAAGAACCCATGTCGACAAAGCAGTAGTACTGTGTTAGTCGAAGTCCAGATACTAACAACTACTGGAAAGAACTCAGGTGTCTATCAACAGGAAAATGCATGAAGAAAAAGTGGTATATTTATTCACACAGAGGAATATTACTGTGCAAAAGAAAGGAATATGCTCATAATATACACGACAGAATGAATAAATCTCAAAAAAAATTACGCTGGGTGGAACAAATTTTACACAAAAAAGTACATGTTGTATAATTTAATTTATATGCCATTCTAAATAGCCTAAACAAATCTAGGGATGAAAGAAATTCAGAGCAGCGTTTATTTTTTTCTGAAGTGAGGGTAATGTTTTAGGTCTTAATAGAGGTTAAATAAGTATAGACAGTTTTCAAAATTCAGCAAACATATGTTTAAGGTTGGTGTAGGGGGCGCCTGGGTGGCTCAGTCAGTTGGGCGGCCGACTTCAGCTCAGGTCATGATCTCACGGTCTATGATTTCGAGCTCCGCGTTGGGCTCTGTGCTGACAGCTCAGAGCCTGGAGCCTGCTCTCTCTCTGCCCTTCCCTTGCTCACGCTATGTCTCTATGTCTCTCAAAAAAATAAAATTAAAAATAATTAGGTTGGTGTAGTTGATTGTACATAAATATTACCTCAAAAGGTAAAAACATATCAAACTTTGAACTCTGGGGGAACAACATGCATGCCCGATATTCAGGGAGAAGACACATGTGTGAAATTTAGTTTAAAATGAATAAATAAATAAATAAAATGAATAGTTGGATAATGGAATGGATGTATGTATATGTAACAAAGTGAGTTTAGTCAAATATTAATGATATTATGTGTCTGGTAGGAATTTAAGTGCTCACTTAAAAATTCTTTCAACTTTTCTGTTTGTTTGAAAACTTTCATAATATTAAAAAAGTTCTTAGCCACCAAGAGTTAAAGTGCTCTTTATAATTTATGTTGACTTTTGCCCCCGTCTTTTAACTGATGTCCTTGAAACTGATACCTACTTTCTCTGATCCACATTCATAAATGGTGCCAGAGTCTTCTAACTAAAGAGAAAACCATCTTTTATTTTAGCTTGAGATGAAAGCTCTTCCAAAATCTAAGTCCATTCTAACTCCTGCGTGTACCTACCCTGACTCTACCCCACATACATTGTGCATCAGCCATGTGGAACTTCCATGACTTGAGAGACATCGAGGATGTCATTATTTCAAGGATAATCTATAAAACCTTACTTAGCCTTCCCAGCCCAGATCAAATGTTACCTTTGACGTGACACTTGTTTAGCTTTTCTAGTAACCATCTTGTTTGGATTCCGCAGTACAAACTCAACACCATTCTTAAAGCAAGGATTACGTGTACTGTGTGTCAGATGTGTATTTTTCTCACATTTTAGCCAGGTTACTAGTCCTCAAACTACAGCACGCATCAGAATTCCTCACAGGACTTGTTAAAGCCCAAACCTCTGGGAATCATCCTCAGGAGTTTGTGATTCTGCAGGTCTTAGAAGAGGCTGAAGAATGTGCATTTCTGCCAAGTCCCCAAGTAATGCTGATGGACCCAAGGACCACACTTTAAAAATCCTTAAATTGAACAATCACTTCCTTGAACTTCCATGCTTTGGCATATTCATTTTTGTATACCTAGAACATAGGGCAATTGTTGGAAGATAGCCAACGTTTGATAAATCCATGTTGAATTCTCAAATTGCAATTTATGTGGTAAGAATTAAAAAAAATAATATCACCGAATATGGAATGTGGGGTGAGCTTCTGGGACACATAAATTCTTTCCTGAGGGCTGTGAGTACTCCACAGGCACTTCGGCTGTGCCTAGCTAAGAAATCTGCAATCTTTTCTTGACATAATGAGTGTTTTGTGATTATGACTTTAGTTGTCTATGGAAGACCTTCAGTTTTTCAGTTAGTCAGACCCAACACTCTCCAGGTTACAATGGACTAGAATAGAAGCAATATCAAACCCCCTATGAATGTGGCAGAACTGAATAAAACTCACATACGGGAACTGAGGATGCATTCGCACAGGTTAGGCTGTTAGGTGAGTATTTCCACAGATGGCTGTTTTGTGGTAAGATCACAGTGAATTAGACAGCCTTCCCAGAAAGAATGAATGGACGCAGGGAAGCACACAAAAATGGCTGCCACCTTCCCCTCCATCAGTGATTACAGGACAGATTTGCTAGGGGAGTGAGCCAATTAGACCAAGACAACAAAGTGAAAGATTTATAGCACCCTTTCATGAGGCTGCATAATGCCTCCTCCCCAGAGAAGTCCCACATCCTAATTCCTCCAGTCTGTTGATACAATGCCTTACCTGAGAAAAGGAAATAAGTGACTAAGTTATGGTTTTAAGATGCGATTATCCTGGATGACACAAGTGGGCCCAACATCATCATGAGGCTCCTTACAGGAAGAGGAAGGAGGATTAAAGTCAGAGATCAAAACGTGAGATCAGAGTGATGCCAGCTGATGAGCCAAGGAATGTGGGCAGGCTCCAGAAGCCAGAGGAGACAAGGAAATTGGTTCACACACAGATGTTCAAAAATATTGCAGCTCTGCCAATTTTAGTCCACTGAGACTGATTTTGACCTTCTGGTCTCCAGAACTTCAAGATAATAAATTTTTTTCATTTTAAGCTACTCAATTTGTGGTAAACTTGTTACAGCAGCAATAAGGAACTAATACACTCTGATAAAGCCATTCATGGCACAGTAGCCTTCTTGTCAAGAGACTTAATGACATCCACTGGCTTATATTTAAGCAGGTTTTAGAATTAACCCCAGGCCTGGGGCCAACTACCAAAAATTGAGGCTTAACACCCTGGAGCTGCCAGTATTTGTGATATAAAGTATAATACATGTCTATGCAGAAATAAGCAATGTGGTGTCATAGTAGGAGCTTGGAATGAAATTAAAGCAAACCAGAATCTCAGCCATTGTCCAAATACGTATTTGGGCAAATCAATCATATTCCTAGACTTCATTGGGAAATGTCAGGGTTAGAGTACAAGTAAATTATTTTTAACGGCTCATCCAGTGCATTTATTTATCAGAAATCAGACAGATTATTTGCCCAGCTAATTGGGAGAATGATAAATGAAGTGTTCTAAGTAGATCAGAGCTCTACAGTTCTTAGGAAATAAATAGCACAGAATTAGATGTTCATGAGGAGTGGTAAGAAAAGAAGATATTTAATATGTTCCCCATTATCGTTACCGTAAACAAGCTAACAAAACCTCACAGAGAAAATTTAAATTTATTTCAACATGACCACCAACATAATAAGCACTATCTTAGCGGAGAAAAGAAAAAGAATCAGATATTTCGCTGCAATAAAGTATCAATGCCTATCTTCGTATATTAGATAAATCATGTACTTATTCTGATACTGTTTAAATTATTTCATCTGTGCTACAAGTTAGTTTCATTTTTCAAGTCCTGTCAAGTGGAATATTCATCTCATTTTAGTTTGCCAGGCCAAGGAGGAATTGCTCTTGCAGTTAATGATGCCAGTGTAGATGAAACTATTCTTCCGCTTAGTCTCATGCTCCACTTTCTCCGCTTTCAGAGATGTTCCCCAACTCTTCCTGGTGGCATTTACTTCCTGAAGCAGCCAATTACATATATTCATTCCTGGGCACAGGAATGAATTCTTAGGTTTTATCATCTAGACAAGACACAAAAGGGAGCCTGTTTGATTTTTTTATCCTCCTTGTACTCTGTGTCCATTTCAATTTGCGTTTCTGACTCATCCAGTAGAAGTTCCACTGCAAAAGTTCTGTACAGAGAAAGAGGGTCAATATAGAGGAACAGAGGAAGGTGTGAGAGGACAGGGGATGACAAGTGGGGCATGGGAAAGATGTTTACACACATCTGTGATAGGGAGGCAGCATTGATGTTGCCCTGTTAGTCTGCTCTCTGACTCCCAATAATGATGATAATTGCTCATGTGTATTGATCAACTACTACCTGCCAGGTGCTGTACCTGCCATGTGCACTGTGAAGCTTACACACAGGTATCGTCTCTTCCTTACAACAGTGTGAGTGGGGTACTAATATTTTCTACTTCTTGTAGACAAGAGTACAAGAGCCAGAAGGATTAATATTCCACAGTTACTAAACAATAGTAGTTACTACGGTTTTACCTCACGACTAGACAAGTCCAACATCTATCTGTATTCCTCCAAAGCCTGTGATCTTACTCCTACAAAGACACCTGCAAACTGTTTCTCACTGACATATCACTTCACTGACCTCCCAAAGTTTCACCGATATTCTGTTTGTACTCACCCCCACAATTCTAACCCTCCAGCATTTTCCTGATATTTTCAGCTGTACTGAAAGTGAAGTATTTCAGATATCATGGCTAGATAATTAGCTATATTTACCACATGCTGTGTTCCACATTCTGACAACCAAACTTCAGACAAAGTAAATGGATAAACTAGACAGGTTCAACATCTCAGCACTCAATATTTGCCGTCTGTAAGTGATCAGCTATACTCCATACTCCTGCTCAGATTATCCTTCCCTAAGAACTAGGACCATCGTGATTCAGGTAAAAGGTGCAGCTATGACTTAGTATCTGTGAGACAAGGTGCCTCTATTCCGTCATTCATTATTCCTCTTCCTAAAGGTGCTTCTGACCCATCCATTGGAGAAATTTGTTAGGGATAGAGTCAGAGGAAATCAATTCTCAGAGAAGTTAAAAGATGACACAATTATTAGACACTCTCTGAAGCAATTGATGTGGGATGTTTTGGACTACCATAGACATGGCCTGTACAATTGAGGCACAAATGCAAATCGATACTGTGCATACAAAGGAGGGAGGAAAAAGTGAAGACATTACAACTAAATAGGTAAAGTAAATACCCACTATATACTGATGTACTTTAATCCCCAGAACAATTCTGGGAGGTTAATATCGTTTTTTGATGTATTCAAAGTTATTTAACCACCATACACTATATGTTAGGCACTGTCTTGTATATCAGGGATAGAGCAATGAACAAGATAGAGAATATTCCAGCCCCTACAGTTCTTATAGTGGGTGGAATCATATGATGAGAAAAAAAAAGGAATAATATTTCTGAGAAAGCAACTTTTAAGCTCAAATTCAAATGAGAACGAGGTCCTGGTCATGAGCTGATCCAGGTGCTGGACATAATAGGTAGAGGGCAAAGACCCTATGCTTCCTGTATTCTATGACTGACCGAGTATCTCAAGTATAATGAAAGGGAGGTTCAGTGTGTAAAGTTAGAGACTCAGGGGAGATCAGGAGGACCTTTTAAGCCAGTGCTTTTCTTTACTTTAAAAAATAAAAACTTTTAATGTTTGTTTATTTTTGAGAGAGAGGGACAGAATGCAAGCTGGAGAGAGGCAGAGAGAGAGGGAAACACAGAACTGGAAGTAGTCTCCAGGCTCTGACCTGTCAGCACAGAGCCTGGCGTGGGGCTTGAACCCATGAACCGTAAGATCATGACCTGAGCCGAAGTCAGACGCTTAACTAACTGAGCCACCCAGACACCCCAAAGCCAGTGCCTTTCAAACTTTAATGTGCATAAGAATGATCTGGACATCTTGTTAAAAAACATAACTGCTTCAGAAGCTCTGCGGTAGGACCTGCAGTTCTGCTCCTATGTGATGCAATGTTGCAGGTCTTGATAAGAAGTTAATATAAAATTTCAAGCATCATGGAAGCCACAGTAGAGTTTTAAATGGGCAATGAAGTGATAGAATTTACTTTTCAGAAATGTATTCTGGGTGATGGCTTTTATAAAAGCAAGAGTCAAGCATGAAACAGATAGTGATGCAAAATAAACCAATGCTTAGAGAAGTTCAGTAACTGCCAAGATCTTCCTGTAGATTCATAATACACGTCTGGGATTATGTGACCCAGAGTCTGGGGTTCTTTATCCCTACATTGTTACCTGGCCTTGAGAATCCTGGTCTTAGAAGATATTCGCTCGTGTGACAGAAATAGCCTAAGGCATAGACAAGTGGATTCACTGCCTTTACTATAAATGTTTTTAAAGGTGATCTACCAAACAGGTGTCATTCATTGGGTGCTAAAAGCATTTTGTTCAACTTCAATGTTTGTGGTGAGAACACGTTATGTACCAGGCACACTAGAGGAGAGGCCTGCTTCTTTAACATGTAGAACCTACTCCTCTTATCTGTGTCTTGCTGGAGGTGGACCAACTTCCAACAATTCCCAAAGGTCCTCTTGGTAGCTGAGCTGTGTATTTCTTTACTGACATTACCACACGACAGGAATGAACTCCAAACAGAACCAGCAGGAGTGTTCACAACTCTCTAACAGTTGCACCAGGTAGCAAAGACATTGCTCAAGCACCATCTGAACAGTCAGAGCATCAGGACAACAAAATATCAGCAGCTACTTCACAGCATGTGCCATCATGAGAAATGAGTTCCATGTATCTACTGCACAAGAACCTCTCGGCTGTGACACTTCTTCAACAGCCTGCTCGGCACACGGGTCATCACAACATTCAACCGTGGACTACAAATCTCGCCACTTATTTCATGAATTCACCTTCAGAAAAATACCATACCTCTTCAAACATGAAAGAATCTAGTTTCTTTTCCAGAAATGCCTACATCCCTACTTCCTTTTGGGATGTCTTTTTTTTTTTTTTTTAATATTTATTTATCTATTTTTGAGAGAGAGAGAGAAAGAGAGAGAGAGGGGTGAGAAAGGGGCACAGAGAGAGAGACAGAGAATCTCAAGCAGGCTCCACCCTGTTAGCACAGAGCCCTATGCGAGTCTCGTGAACCACAAGATCATGACCTGAGCCGAAACCAAGAATAAGATGCTTAACCGACTGAGCCACCTGGTCCTTTATTTAAACCTTCTCACATATTTTCCCTGTCCTCAAATAAATCAATGTAGTGTAAAAGATTGTAACTTCCTTTTTCACTCCATGTTGGGCTCCCTCAACATGGTTTCCCACCTGAAAGGATTAATAATCACAAATATTTATGTAGCAATTATTCTGTGTGAAGTACTGTGCTAAATGCTCTACAATATTATCATATTTGAACCTCATAGGAGCCGATACCCAAAAAATACAAAAACATTAATTCAAAGGGGTACATGCACCGAATATTCATTACAGCATTATTTACAGTAGACAAGTTATGGAAGCAGCCCAAGTATCCATGAACTGATGAATGGATAAAGAGGTATATATATATGTGTGTGTGTATATATATACAATGGATTCTTACTTGGCCATAAAAAGAATGAAATCCTGCCATTTGCAAAAACATGGATAGAGCTAGAGAGTACAAGCTAAGTGAAACAAGTTAGTGAGAGAAAGACAAATACTACATGATTTCACACATACATGGGATTTAAGACACTAAACAACTGAGCAAAGGGAATTAAGAAGAAAGAGAAGGCAAACCAAGAAACAGACTCTTAACTATAGAGAACAAACTGATGGTCATCAGAAGAGAGGTGGGGGGGATGGGTGAAATAGGTGAAGGGAATTAAGAGCACACTTATGATGATCACCGAGTGAGGTTATAGAATTGTTCACCTATTGTACACCTGAGACTAATATAACACTGTACATTAAATATAGTGGATTTTTCTTTAAAAATTAATAAAAAAGAAAAGAAACTTCTTAGAAACCCAGAAAAGGAGGCTCTGTGTATTCTACAGCTGAGGAATCTGAGATTTTAATAAAGTTCACTAAGCTGCCCAAGTTCTTGTAGGTGGCGAGTGAAAGGGTGAGGACATGAATCTAAAAGTTCTGCTCCCAAGCCACTTGTTACCACCACACCAATAATTTTCCACGTATGTTCCTGGATCTGCAGAATCAGCATTAACTAGAAATGCAAAGTCTCCAGTTCTATCCCAGAACTTCTGAATCCAAAACTCTGGGGGTGGCAGTCAGTTTCTGAAAACCCTCCAGATGATGCTGATGCATGCTAAAATTTGACAACCACTGATAAACCCGGATCTGTAGACTGAGGCTAGACAGGCAAATCTAGCTGGCAATTTCATTGTAGGGCCTGGAGCCAAGAAGGGTTTTTATGTTTTTTGAAGGTGGTCAAAAATAAAACAGACAAGAATAAATGACAGAGAATGTATGCGGCCAACAAAGCCTAAAATATTTACCACCTGGCCTTTCAAGAAAAAAATCTGCTAATCCTGATTTAGATTATACTTTTCAGGAGACTGAACTTGACTTGTTACTGTTATTTATTTTCCAGAAATTGTTAACAAGAAATTCCCGACACTGCCTCCCTCAATTTCTCTCTCTCGACCCTACTATTTTTCACCCTAATACTTTTAGTAAAATGCAAGGACTCTGTTTTATAGATTACTGTCCCTTTATATTGACCTATCTTTACAGACTTGAATTTGTAGGAAGCATTCTAGAATGTGTTCACTTCCTCTGGGGCACTTTGCTTTGAAGCACTCAACTCCCTGGTGGCTTGGAATACTTTTTTTCTGGTTTTCTCCTTCATACGTCGAAGCTCTGAGAGTCCTTATTATACAGTTATGGAACAGCTTTATTCTTCTTCTGTGAAGATATACTTTCATAAAGTAAGTACTTCTTTCATTGATTCTAAAACATGATTTTTAGTACATTTTTAAATCTCTGAAACAAGGATACACCTTTTTTAAAAAGTTTATTTATTATTTGTTTGTTTATTTATTTTGAGAGAGAGAGAGTGGGAGTGGGGGAGAGGCAGAGAGAGAGATTGAGAGAGAAGATCCAAAGCAGGCTCCGTGCTATCAGTGCAGAGCTCCACATGGGTTTCACTCACAAACCATGAGATCAGGACCTGAGTCAAAGTAGGACGCTTAACTGACTGAGCCACCCAGGCACCCCAGGGTCCAACTTAAAATTCATGATGCTGACAATTCTTTTAGACAAGGAAACAGTCATGTCATTATTTTTTGTTCCTACAAGGATGGGCTAGGTCACAGGTACTCACATTTCTAGAGTTATGAACATAGTCAATACTACCCATGTTGAGTTTTATTTAAAATCTATTAAAAGATCACATGGTGTTTCTTTATAGAAATATAAAAGCTTCTCCTTATTCAAAATAACATGGGACGTGAGTGAAGTCAATAGCCACTGTTGGGAGAATAACCACAATTCCACATTTTCTTTCAAAACAATGACCACGTGCTGTACAGGATTGAAGAAAGGAAGACATAGATGAAGCTGTGGTACATTCTGTTGGTGAGAAACAAGAAGAAAAGTTTCAAACATGCTAGGCACCATGGTGAAAGTCGGGGGAAACCACCAAGATCCTTAGAGCAGAGGAAAGTAATTTCCAAGCAGTAAGAGTCTGTGTCAATAATTCTTGCTTCATGCAAAATTTTCTTTGTGTGTTATTTTATTTGGCAGACTTTTGGTTTACTTAGTGGTTCACAAAATAATAGACGGTCTTACAAATGATATTGTCTTAAATTATATGAAACATAGTCTTAAAAATGGGATGAATGAATGTTGCTAAGTATGATGTGATTATATGCTAACTAAAGCAATCTGAATTTTATAGTGCCTATTTTTAAAATGCCAATATTTGGATGTTACTTCGCCAACATTCAAACAGCTAGAATCAAGGTTGCCCACAAACATAGATGTCAGTAAGTGTTTTCTCAATTAACTGGTCTCAGGCTGGCTTAATTAGACATTTTTTTCTAACTTATTCTAAAACTATTAAGCTCTATTTCTTTCCTGAGGTGAAAAAGGCCAGGATGTACTTGATTAACTGTATCAGGCTCTTGCGGATTGCATCCTGTTTCTGTTTTATGTTGTTTTATGTCTCGTTTTCAAGCAAGTCTTTTAACCACCTGCCTACAATCCACTTGAAGAAAGTTTTAGGTAACTTTTCCAGAGCAACCATTTTCAACTCCAGCTTCATCATAGGGAGCAGAAATAAAGAAAAAGAAAGATCATTCACCATCATGAAAGCACTGGCTCTTCTAAAGCTCATGATTATAGTTTTCACATTAAATATAAAGGGGGTGGGACCCATCCTCCCTATCAGCCTGTGTTTACTGAGAGGTCAATGCTTCATTCTTCTATTCGACATTTGTCCCCTTGCCAATCGTAACATGACTGCCTCTGAAAACTTAGCACGAGGATAAAAAAAACCCAAACCAGTGATCAAAATCTATAAATTTATTCTTATTTAAATGGAGCATCCATTTTAAAAATTAGAATATACTGATCCTTGCAAAAAGAACACGAACATTTGAATCCTCTTTATGACCTCTACTTGAATCAAGAGAAATCCAAGATTTATTTCCTACTAGACCCTCCAAATCACCAGAGAGCAAACTGCACAGTGAACATCGATCTGTGGTAACTTAAGATTCATACGCTGTCCTTGGGGCGCCTGGGTGGCTCAGTCAGTTAAGTGTCCCACTTCGGCTCAGGTCATGATCTCACAGTCTGTGAGTTCGAGCCCTGCTTCGGGCTTTGTGCTGACAGCTGAGAGCATGGAGCCTGCTTCAGATTCTGTGTCTCCCTCGCTCTCTGCCCCTCCCCCACTCATGCTTTGTCTCTCCTGCTCTCAAAAATAAATAAAAATATTTAAAAAAAAAGATTCATACGCGGTCCTGCCCAATAATGACCTAGTACTATGTGAGTGCTTCTAAGTGAGGAAAGATGTGTCCCTACACTGGCAATTACAAAGACAAGTAGCTCTTGAATTTTGGGAGCAGAAGATTGGCCTTGGTAAAACAACGGCATCCTGGCTTTAGCTCGTTTTCCCTAAATTTCATTTAAGAGTGTACTTTGCAATAAAAGTTGTCCTGATGAAATTGTCACCTGCGGGACTAGCGATGCAGAAAGAAGGAGATGAAGACTGCTTGAAGCAAAGCTTGAATGGAGAAAAATGTGTACAGCATTTCAATGCCACGTACGTTAGCATCTTCATGATGAAAATAATAGGGAAATAACAGTCTCTTCCTGTCTGTCTGACATAACCTTTGTGAGCAAGGTCATTTTCTCTGCTTAGTTTCCTAAACAAAAATCTTAAAATTTGAAGAAAATCGTGACTCTGAAGATGTCCTGCTTTCTTAAGTATGGCCACAAATCTACATTTACAATGGAGAAAAAGACTTGAAATATTCTTTATTTTCTTCAGTGTATGGTAGCACTACACCAAAAGACTTGTCTAGTATTTTAAAAATATCATTTTGGGGTGCCTGAGTGGCTCAGTCGGTTTGGCTCAGGTCATGATCTCATGGTTCATGGGTTCGAGCCCTATGTCAGGATCTCTGCTGAAAGCTCAGAGCCTGAAGTCGGCTTCGGATTCTGTGTTTCCCTCTTTCTCTGCCCCTCTCCCTGCTCATGGTCTGTCTGTCTCTCTCTCAAAAATAAATAAACATTTAAAAAATATCATTTAAAGATTTCATTGATTAGCTTTTCCTGAGCACCCTAACTGGCCAATTGGTCAGCTGGATTGAGAGTTCTCTGATAAGATCTTGCCTGATCATTTCCTATAAAATAGTATAATTATTTAGTATAAAATAACACACATTATAAAATGTTGATAGGAAGATAAGAAGGCAGAGAGGGTAAAAAGGAAGAAATAGAAGGAAAGAGAGAGCAAAAAGAAGTAAAAGAAAACAAAAGAAGGAAAAAAGAAAGGGAGGAGGGAAGGAGGGGAGAAAATGCTAATTTAGAATGTGTTAAACAAATACTTAACATTTAAGCTGATTTTCCAAAATATGTAGACATATATAAGAACAGAATCAAAATCAAATAAAAAAAGAGCTTACTTTGGCTATTTCAATTATTAATAACAGAATGGAAATAAGTTGGGGTGCTGACTTCTGGCAGAGGTAGGGGAGTATGAGATAAAGCTCCAATGTATCGACACTTTTGCATGGTGAGTGCATGCTCTGTCTTAATCCTCATCAGATGTCCTAACTGCATATTCGCCTACTGGGGGTACGTTAAGGAGCAATCTCAACTGGGGGACACTAAATCCAAAATGATGCATGAGCTGAGGCTGGGCTTATTTTTGTTCCTTGGGCAATACTAAACACTTGTTTCTTCTTTGGCTCCTTGGGAAACTGTGGGAGGCCCAGGCTGAAGTAGAAGATGGTTACATGGACAGGATTCTAAATGTATGGGCAGGGGAAGCCCTCTCCCGGAACCTGTCACTGTCCCACTCCACCTCTGCTCTCTGTTAGTCTGGATAATTTGTTGTTGATTGAACCTGAGGACTTGACAGGGTTTGGGGGAAAGCTCACTAATTATCAGTTCTTTGAATTGTTTTGGTATAAAGTAAAATATAACGATGTGGCTATTTTTCTATTTCTGAAGTTGAACAAACACAGCAATGTTAACAGTTTTGTGCCATTTAAAATATATATGGCAGAGGTGCCTGGTGGCTCAGTGGGTTGAGTGGTGGACTCTTAATTTAGGCTCAGGTCATGATCTCAGGGTTCATGAGTCTGAGCCCCACTTTGGGCTCTGTGCTGAAGGCATGGAGCCTGCCTGGGATTCTTTCTCTCTCCTTCTCTCTCTCTGCCTCACCCCCACTTGTGATCTTTCTCTCTCTAAAAATAAATAAACTTGAAAAAAATAATTAAAAAATAAAATACGTTTGGCAAACTGCCATCTTATTAGGCATAATTTCACGTATCTGCAAATGGTCTTGGTTTTTCACTTTCATGTAAAGTACTCATTAAGTTTTACTCAAAGTGAAACCGGTAAGGACAGGGAGGAAAACATGAAGAGTAAAATATTCAGCATGAGGGGAGGGAAAGTAGATAAGAAAACAGTGTAAACATACTTTTCTTTTCTTGAATAAGAAAGGCATAAGGATACACAGAAATTCCTTGTTAAGCTGATTAAAAATTCCACTGGAACTGCCCCTTCTTCCTTACTTCACACCAAACGAGTAGCGGGTAAATGTGCCATCAGACGGAAATTTAAACACTGGACTCTGTTCACTACTATTCAATACCTAAGAGAGCACTGCCCTATTTTTCTTTATTAAAAGTTTGATGCTTTCAGTATAGATGACATTCTCAGGGCTGAGTCTGTCCACATTATGCAATTCCTTGTCAGATATGTTTGGAAACCTAGGAGTATTTTATGAATTCCAACATACTAGGTTTGTTGTTTTTTTTTTTCCCATTTCAGATTACTATGATGCTCAGAAATGAGAATTTAAAAATTGCTAACATTTACAGTTTACTCTGTGAAATGCATTATCACTAGTGTAAAAAAGAAAACGATAGGATAGGGATCCTGGGGGGCTCAGATTCTCTCTTCCTCTCTGTCCCTTCCTTGTGTACACTCTCTCTCTCTCTCTCAAAATAAATAAAAATTAAAAAAGAAAACCTCAGCCCCAAAATGGAGTCACTTATGTTAGAGCCCCACAGGAGCAAACCAAGATTGAATACCCAACTTCCCTGTGGTTTCAATCCCCCATGGAATGTGACCTTTAACCAGCCAGCCTAGAACTTCCTGCTCAGCACTAAGGGGAATTCAATGAAAGACTCCTTGGGTTCCCCTTAGGAGGGCAACCTTGCCTCAAATAAAGCTTTCTGTGCTAATACCTTCCTTGTCTCCTTTCCCTCTCTGACCTTAAAAACCTTTTCTTTCCTGGAAGCTCTAAGTAGCTCCTCATTATTTGCTGGGTGGGATGCTGCCTGATTCATGAATCGTTTGATAAAGCCAATTAGATCTTCAAACTTACTCGGTTGAATTTTTGTTATTTAACATCACTGTTCAGAATAACTGTGCAAAGTGAGTTTCTTTAACCTTATTTTACTGACAGTGCATGGTACAAATGGTAAAGAGTATTCATAGACCTGGGTACAAATCCTCACTCGACTCCCTACTTGTGATGTCTAACAATTAATGTAATGCCTCCCTCACAGTCTTCATTCATGAAATGGAATTATCAGTACTTATTTCAGGAATGTATTGTAGGAATCAAATTAGACATGCACAGGCACAGGGTGATTCCTCAGTGTTTCTCAGCTTGAATTTAAAATGTCTTCAATGAGGCCACAGAAGTAGTCAGTAACGCTTCCAGGAATCAGATCTGGACTTATCTACCCTCGAAACGAAAATCACATTTTCTACTATACTGCACTACTCAAATCATTACAAGAGGATATTTCACATAAATTTTAGGTGTGAGACAGGTAAGGCATAAGTTCACTACAGTTCAAGTACAGAGTCACAAAAAATAGAATCCTATATACAGTCAGTGCTTTGTTATCAGATTTTTAAAAAACAGTAGGTCTGAAGAGCCCCGAGGATTTCAGACGGCTTACCGTGAGCAATATATATTAAAACCTGAGATGGCCTTTAATAACACACTTGAAAATAAATTACATTGAGTTCATTTGCAAGCATAACTTGTCAGATAAAATTAGGAAGTGATGGATTCTTAAAATAATAGTAATGAGATACAGCTCTTTTAAAGGTTCTGACTTTCTGCATGATGATATGCTAAGGCATTTCAATGTCGTATCTCAGATGCACCTCCAAATAAAATTCATAAGGTAGGTCACACATTCTTCCCAATTTATGGCAGAGTAGTGGAGGCTTGAATCCTGTAATCTAGCCAAGTGGAAAAGCCAACATTTGAGTCCGAGTGGGCCAGATGCCTAACACTAGCTTTTTGGGTTTATTGTTTGGTGTTTTCAGACAACTTTTATTCTGCTGACATATTTTGGTATCATCACAGTGTCTCTTTAGCAAGGATTTTTGTGTGCATTGAGTAAGGGTATGGAACAATCAAAGCCTCATTTCTAACCTTAAAGCAAAAGCGAATTCAGTGGGACTTTTAATTAAGGCACAAGGAGTTATTTCTGGGAAACAATAGATCTTGGTAGAACCAGATGGGAATATGGTTAGATGTCCACCCCCAGAAATCTCACAGGAAAAAATTCTAAGTCACCTATAAAACTCTCAAAAGAGAACTATTTCATTCAATTGTTGTTTGACCCAGACTGCTTCTGGCCTTCCTCAGCCATCTGGTTCTTCTGCTGCAGATTCTCTAGGCCTCTCTGGTTAAACATTGTGAAGCTGCAGAAGAAGACCCAGCCATCATGGGCTTTGGAAGTTCCAGAAGAAGGTCAATGTCCTTCCCTATCACTTCCTCTGGACAATTTTCTTTGCTGGCTCATAATGGTCACTAAGCAATTTCCAGTCTACACGTGGGGCAAAGGCAATCGAATCATTTCATCTTGTGTCTCACACTACATGAGACCTGAGCTCCCAAGGTAATCAAGTGCCTGGAAGCCACGTCATTTACTACCATTGGCCAGAATGTGTGTTGTTCTTCAACTCATGAAACACTGTGAGAGAGGTAACCAGTGACCTCATAATTGTTGAAGCAGAGAACTCTGTCCAGGACTGTGAGGGCTGATCCTTGATGTACTATTTGATATTGTTGCCCACTCAACCTTTACCCAAAGTTTGTCTCAACTTCCTTACCCAAAGTTTGTCTCAACCTCCCTTTGTAATGACAAAGCTCTTAGGACAATATTTACCTCTCAACAGTGTTCACTAAATTTTAGATATGCCCATTCTTACCTCCCTCATCAATCTTATCCATGGCCATACCTCCCTGCATTGCCCCCCATATATCCAGCTGGCTCGAGTGGATTTAGAGGACCACAAGCAGATTCTTAAATGTTCAATGATACTTCCTAGCCCGGGTTCTCTCTCCCTAAGATGTGGATTCCCTGCTTCCTTTTTTAATTTCCCAGTTTTCAAATCTTAGCTCATGCATCACTTCCCCCTGGAAAAGCCATTTCTGAACCATTTCATATAAAACTTAACACTCCCTTCTTTACATCCTTGCTTAGCCCTATGCATATTTCTGTTTTAGCACTCAGAGTGCTTTCCTGCACTTATTTTTACTCATCTGTTCTGTAACTAGACTGCGAATTCATTAGCTTCTCCTGGACCAACCATAATCTGTATTTAGTGAAATTAACTCTCTCCTTCTCCCTTGCTTCTACCCCTAAGTCTACTTCCAGATGTAATCAGTGCTGAATTAACGTGTATGCTACCAGAAATCTTCCGTGCATATATATTTATAATACTGAGATTTCTACAGAGGTTTCCATACTTAAAATGGGATACAAATTGGTCTGAAGCTTCCTTTTTAAAAAATATTCAACACCATCATGGGCATTTGCCCATATCAAGACATCCATTTAAGTAACACTATGATATTCTTTCATACACGTTTATCCTATTTAACCAAAGGGAAGAGATCTCACTCATTTCGTCCCTTCCACTTAATAGGGTGCTTAGAACACCCAGCACACAGAACACGTGTGAGGGGGATTACTAGGGCCATTATCCAAAGAGAAACATGTGCCTTTTCCACTTCCAAATAGGTGACCGACTTGAACAAAGTCACAGCTCTTTACCCCTGGCTCCTTCTATACTTTGCCTTCGGATTCCCGACTTTTTCTGGAACACATTTTGGACTGAATAACCATGGCTTCATCCTTTGAATATATGATTAAACCTGGCTTTTTTTCCTTTCCTTTTTTTTTTTTTTTCAAAGAAGAAGATCAGCTGGACAAAAACAGAACACCTGATTCAGAAACTGATCTCCTGCCCCAGGACCACTTCACTGCTGTCCTCCTAAAATGGAGATTGCCAGGCAGTAGCCGGCAACACTAGCCTCATCATCTCTTCTACCCGGTTGGTGACTCTGATCAGGGAAATGAAGATTTGACTTCGTGGTGATATTAGTCATCTCAGGTTGCCATGACTGAAGACCACAGAAAAAGTGAGTGGCCTTAAACAATAGAAATGCATTTTCTCACAGTTCTGGAGGTCAGAAACCACCAGCCAGGGGTTCACAGTGTTGCTTTCTGGGTCCCACCTTTATGACCTCATTTCACCTTTAACTGCCTCCTTTAAAGATCATACATTCAAATGCAGTCACATTGGTGGTTAAGCTTTCAATAGGCAAATTTTGGGGAGAGACAATGCAGCCGGTAAGTGATAACACATCCACGGTAATTGTATGTCCTGGTCACCTGAGACAGTTCCCAATTTTGTCTACTATCCGGTGTCTCGTTCAGTTAGCAGCCCCTTGCACTCTCAATAAATATGCTCACCCTAAGCATCCTTGCTCTCTCCAAGGCCTTGTCTAGCCTCTCCCTGGTTGGATAAGACATAAATTCAACCACAGGAGAAGCATTAACATGAATCATACATAGATACCTCTATGATATAAATTGTGTTGTTCGAGTCTATTAAAATGACTTTTTAAAGCACAGGTTTAGTGCTGTTGTCTATGCATGGTCTGTTACTTGTGTTTATTTCAGTTGTACTGCCAATCAAGTTTTGTCCCTTATGTCCTTTGTTTGTGAGGCCTAATATGGCTTTGGGTGTAACAATACATACCAGAAAGGTCTTTGTGAGCCCCGAGAGCAGTAAGAAATCTGCCTATGTTCCAGATTCTTTCAGCACATTATCCTCAACATCCCTTTAAAATTCATGCATTTGGCTCAGACAATACATCTTTGAAAACTGTCTTCTGAAGGCTTTATATTTTCCTCCTTCCTTTCTTTCCTCCCTTCTTCCCTCCTTCTTTTACCTTTCTCCTTCTCTTCCTTCTCTTCCTCCTTCTTCTACTCCTTCTTCAGTGGCATATTTATTTTGTGATTCTGAGCACTGTTTCCCTCTTCTCCAGCCCCAGCCCTCTCTCAGCTCGCTCTTCTATGAATATTGGCTTGAACCCTAGGCCTTGTGCACTGTGTTCTTCTTAGATCTTCACTTTGCAGGGACTACACTGTCACTTTCCCCTGCTTCCGCCACTGAGCCTGAGTCTGAACAGGATCAGGTAGAGACACAGCTCATGTTCTCAAATCACAGGAAAGAACACTTCTGAGATCGACCCATGATTTCACTCAGAATGTTTCTTCATCTGGACTACAAAGTGATTCTATGAGCTAGAAGCACCTGCTAGAAGGAGAGTTGCCTTAGCACTGATAAAATTCAATGGGAAGTGAAAATTCAACTAGACATCAGTTTCACCATTGTAAATAGACAAGACCATCCTTAACTGAGTGCTAACACACTGAGTACCATACATGCAAGAAGAACCTGTTTATTTTGACTGTTACTGCACCAGTGCAACAGTATTTCACATTAATTTGTTCCTTATTCTTTCAACATATGGTTATTGAGTACCTACTGAAGTGTGCTAGGTGCTATTCTAGGTGCTGAGGATGCATGGGTAGATAAAATAAAGACATAAGTTTGTGCCCAGACGGAACTTGGAATAAGTCAAGAAGAGTAAAAATTAAATCCACTATTAGAGCATAATGAGGTAGATACTTCAAGAGGTCTAAGCACTGAATACTATGGGATCCCCAAAATGGGGCACTTAATCCAACATGGCAGCATGTTTAATCTTGAGTAAGTCTGTATTTCTTAGAGAACAGACTTATACTCTGGTTCAGAGATTGCAAAAGCAATCAAATATGGTGGGTGGCAGTGAATGAGAAATATCTCCGTTTCTGCTGTACAATGTCCTAACCACCAGTCACATGTAACTATGAGGCAATGAAATGTGGTTAGTGCATCTAAAGGACTACATTTCTATTTTATTCTATTTTAATATATTTCAATTTAAATTTAAAAACTGAA
The DNA here is from genome assembly GCA_030068075.1 of Paguma larvata. Lineage (NCBI taxonomy): Eukaryota > Metazoa > Chordata > Mammalia > Carnivora > Viverridae > Paguma > Paguma larvata. The sequence continues at coordinate 536,311 of CM057831.1, read as the reverse complement.
GCAGTATCAAATATATTCAGTTAAACAGAACTTTGTTTTGATAGGACTCTACTTCACTTTAATTGTGAATATTTAACATTTACACTGATGTAAATGTTACACACCAAATTTCCAAATTTAGCATGAAAACTAATATTAATAATTCTATTAGAAAAAATATATAATAATTGCTATATTTATTACATGTTTAAATGATAAAATGTTTTATACATTGGATTAAATAAAATATATTATAGAAATTAATTTCATCTTTTTAAACTCTTAAAATGCAGCTATACCACCACACCTATTAGATTGGCAAAGAAAAAAACCAGCACTGACCCCGTATCAGGTGTCAGCAACAATACAAATCCACTGAAACTCACACAGTGCCATCAGAAAGTGAAGTGGAGCAGCCATTTTAGGAAACAATTGGACAATTCTTTATGAAGTTAAACATAACATTTGCCCTATGATTCACCAATCCTACCTCTAAACATTTATCTAAGAGAAATTAAAACGTATGTCCACCGCAAAACCTGTGTGACAATGTCTGTAGCAACTTCGTAATAACCCCAACTGGAAGTAACCCAATTTTCCATGAAGAGATAAATGAATAACTGTGATGTAGCCTTATAATGGCATAAAAAGGAATGAATTACTGATTCAGATTACAACACCCACGAATCTCAAAAGCATTGTACCGAATGAAAGTAGCAATATTCAAAAACCTACACACTGTGAGTGATAGCCAAGGACAGTGTCCAGAATAGCCACATCTATGGAGACAGAAAGGAGATTCATGACTTCTGAGGGCCAGGGGAGGAGACTGGGACAAAATGACAAGTGACAGATAATTGAGCTAGTATTTCTTTTGAGAACGATGAAAATATTCCAAAATTGATTCTGGTGATTATTGCAAGATTCTGTGCATATACTAAAAAATACTGAATTGTAAGTTTTAAATGGGTAAATTGCATGATATGTCAATTATATCAGTAAAGCTGAGAAACACATTAATAAAAAGTGAATAAAGGTGAATGAATTATTAAAGTAAATGTCACTAGTAGAAAGTTTCAAATTATATATGTGCAATTATATATGTGAAAAAAATTTTTTCTTTAATTATATGTATGGCTGTTTATGTTTCTACCGGACACAGCTTGCCTAACATTTAATTGATACTAGAGTGAGGTAAACTCTGGGATAGGAAGAAAAATGTAGCGGTAAATCTGACCTTTGTTTCTCACTTTCTTGATCACATCCCTTACTCTTCTTTCATCCATGTTCTTCCCTATACCTTAGAGAATATAATTCTACTAGTAACTAGAAATGGCAAATGGATTAATGACCGATGAGTCATTTATAAAGATTTTCTTTTTTATCTCCCATTTGCAAAAAAGAGTTAAGTCACAAAACAATCAGGACAGACTACCATTTAAAACAGTGTTACAGCTTGTTTAAACTTCATTCATTTCTCTTTAAAATTATTTTAATATTCATTTTTGACAAAGAGAGACAGAGAGAGGAGAGAGAGAGAGAGAGAGAGAGAGAGAGAGAGAGAGAGAGAGAGATTGAGAGAGAGCACGCGAGCAAGTGGAGGAGGGGCAGAGAGAGAGAGGGACACAGAGAATATGAAGCAGGCTCCAGGCTCTGAGCTGTCAGCACAGAGCCCAATCAGGGCTGGAACTTACGAATGCCCCAAAACTTTATTTCTAAAATGAAGGGGTGAGAGAGATTTAAAGGTAACCTTTTTATTATTTAGACTCCAGCTGACTTAATAACAAAACCTAAATCACAAATCTGAGAAGGAAAATAAAGCCAGCTAAGTAATTTATTTAGTATTCACAGTACCCTTTACAGGAAAAATCCTAGACTTAAAGAACTCAAACCACTCTGTGGATAACCCATGTGCAGACTGGATGCCATGATGAAGGAAAATCAGAGCAGGTGTCCAAAGCAGGTCAAGAACCCAGGTGATGGAACATGATTCAGAAAGTCAACTCAAGAGTCATCATGGAGGTCTAAAAATATCCAGAAAGAATTCAGTGAAGATCCAGGTAAGAAATTCTGAAAGCAGGAAATAAGCAGAGGCCTTGAGAGGCAGATAGTCTGCTCCAAGTCTTGAAAGAGTAAGTCACAAGGACCCAACCAAGCAGCCAAGATTCAGGGGCACAAAACTACTTCCTGACTGGAGAGAGGAAATAAAAGGATTCCATTTTCAAAGAAATGGAACTGTAGACAACTCATGCCATAACAGTGGAGGTGATTTCTTGAAAACCTAACCCCAAAATAATTACATTGAAAGTAATTTTTCCATAAGAGATGGTAGTGAAAGATTCTGTTATATAATTTTTAGGGTACTAGATATAAAAATATATTCATTGCCGAAGAAGCAACTACTGTGACTCATCTGAGACCTGATCCCCCTAGGGGAGTCATTAATGCACATTAGATCAATTACCCTCTTATTACTCTGCTTCCTTCAGAGTCAAATATCACATAACACACACACACACACACACACACACACACACACACAATCTATAAAAGATGCCTCTACTCTTTTACCTTTGATTCACTTAAATGTGGATTCTACTATGCCATTTCACCAAAACTGTTCTCCTAGTGGTCACCAATGGTTTTTTCCATTGCCAAATCTAATGGTAGCGACTTTATACTTCTCTTATTTAAACTTTCAGCAATATTCACCATAACTGACTGCTACTTTTCAGCTTTAATACGTTCTTCTCTTGGCTTCCCTACCTAATATGATGAAGTCCTGATAACCAGCCTCTCAAGTTTTTGGAGACCCCTTCTCAATGTATTTGGCTGGAGGCTACACTTCCTTCACAAAATTCTGTATGTAAGAAGGACTCGTGATTTGTTTCATACTCTTTTCTTTACCTCTCTACTAGCACTGGATGAACTCATTTATATCTGTGACTTTAAATCATTATAAATATCAACGATGTCACAATTTTGATCTGTGACTTAGACCTCACTCTGAGCTCCATACCCATTCTATCGGTTAGCCCATATCCATCTCAATCTACAGGCACCCTCCAAAGCCCTATGTCTTAATCATCTAGCTGTGCCATGACAAAAATGCCACAGGCTGGGTGGTTTCAACAATGGGAATTTACCTGTCCCAGAGGCTTACAAGCTCAAGATCAAGACTCAACCAATTTGTTTTCTTCTTGGCTTGTCGATGGCCATCTACTTGCTATGCCCTCATGAGGCAGAATAAAAGAGGACTTTGGTGTCTCTTTCTCTTCTTATAAGGGATATAGGCCTGCCCCTTATGGCCTCGCACCTTTGCCACATCTGCACAGGCCCTCTCTCCCATTACAGTCACACTGGAGGTTAGGACTTCAACAAAGGAACTTGAGGGGGCTCAGTTCAGTCCATAGCAACCTCTTTCTTCATTCTTCCCCATCTCAGCATAATGGCACTACAATGCACCCAACTGCTTGAACTCCATTCATGGTTTTTGCTTCTGTCATAAATATAAGAACTTGCTGACAGACTGGATACACTCCTGGAGGGGTCTTTAAATAATCTATTTCCCTTACTTCCATTGTCCCACTCTATTTCAAAGTCACTTTACTGCACATTCCCTGCTGATTCTCTCTATTCTATTCCAGAGTTATTTTGAAAATAAATGACATCATGCCAGCCCTGGCTCAGAATGCATAAATTGTTGTCCATTGTCCTGAATATTGAATCCCATGCTGTTTATGTGGATTATGAGCTCAGGTTACTATGACTCTTGTTTTACAGCCCAGTTTTGCCTTGAGCCACTTTATCCAAAGCTTTCTAGTGGCCAGATATTCTGCTTTTCAGTTCCCCAAATAGGAAATTGTCTTTCCTACTTCAGAACCATCCTGCCTAACCAAACCTAACAGTCATTTCTTTATATAAGAAATGTTGTCCTCACATAAAGGCATTCTTTGATCTCTAATCTCAGTTATGCCTTCCTTCTTTTCTTCTCACAGTTCCATGGCCTTCACATGAAAGTGATCTGTGTGACAGTCTTCCCCACTAAGCATAAGCAGAGACTGAATTATTACTTATTTATTTATCCCCGTATCTACCACAGTGCTTAGTACATAGTGGGTGTTCAATAAACACCTGTTAAACACTTGCTGATTCATTGAGTGAATGGCCCAATAAATAATTGAATGAATAAACTTAAATCTCTCAATCAATTACTCACTTAAAAAAAAAAGCCCATCCATAATAGTTGACATTTCCTTCAGTGTTCACTACCACACACATTCACCAAGTGAAATGTGCAGCACTACACAGCCAAGGAGATACTTAACATGCAATTTGCAATATGAGACCAAAGTATTTCCATGGCCACAACGGAGTTAGCAGAAACTGGCTGCAGATAACACATCCTGGCTGGAGATCAAGCAACTGAAAGACCTTGCTTACCTTCCCTACCCCATCTCAGATCATGAGCTTTTGAGGAAAAAGTCAAGTTGGCTAAAAATAAATAAATTGTGGAACTAAGTTTCCTGATACTCCTATGTGGTAAAAACTACACCTTGAAAATCCTAAAACGTTCAATGGACATTTTTACACATTACGATAATATAAGATGTTAAGGCAATTAAAATGAGAAGCACACCAAACTTTCCACTACTGCAATATTAAAGCCAAGGTAATATGTCAAAAGGAAACAGGGAAATTTAATTTTATTCACTGCGTTGTTTACTTTTCTTCATCTTCCTTGAATTCATTAGGAAAAGCAGTTTGTTCTTCTCAGAAATGGATCAGATATGCCCTGTGTAAGTCTCTATCAGCAAATACATATCAGAATATATAATTTTTGCAAAAACTTTGAAATGATCAAAAATAATAAATAATACTTGTCTTTAAGTAAGGAAAATAAACTGAATATTCTAACTTTAGACAAAAAGTTAACCAGAGATGCAATTACAACCTGTAGAAAAACAGGGCGACCAAATATTGATTACAATTCAATTATCCAACTAACTCTTAAAATATATTCTGAGAACCTCAGTAGGACACAAATGCATGATATTTAGGAAATCTTGACATTTTTTAGCAAAGCCCAAATGCACTGTTCTCATTACTAATATAATATATAAGCAACTTCTCACTTCAGATTTGGGGGGAAAGAGTGTTAAACAGAAACATATTAGAAATGTATAAACCTGAGAGTGCCTGGGTGACTCAGTTGGTTAAGCATCCAACTTTGGCTCATGTCATGATCTAGTGATTCGTGGGTTTAAGCTCCGCATTGGATTCTCTGGTGTCAGCCCAAAGTCTGGAGGCTGCTTTGGATCTTCTGTCTCCCTCTCTTTCTGCCCCCTCCCTGCATTAAAAAATGAGTTTTCATTGCGGGAAACTGAAATTTCAAATTATGGCCTCAACATTGTCACCTGAGAGCTGGTTATCTATTTCCTGAATTTTATATTGATCTGGAAGAGAAGGGAAAAAGAGCCAGCACTTTGGGCCTCTCCATACACATCCATACAGAATACAATAATTTTAATTAATTTGTATAAACTTGTTATCCAGACATTGTGGGAGCACTCACCTAGTCCATATTACCTTTTCTAGAATGTATCCCATTAACAGCTCCTTTTGAAGGAAGTGACTCCTCACCACTAGGTGATTTGGATTGAGTTGAATGCAAACACAAGAAGGACCAGTGTGTAGATGGAGTTGGACTAATTAGATTCTTTCTCTTGAGAAGTTGCACTTGGAGATACAGGGGATGTTATTCAGATGATAGTGGATGACTGAATTGAAATGTCAGGGCAAGTACAAGAATGTGAAATCATTTGAAACTCAACAAGAGAGAAAAGAAAGAAGCAGACATAAAGGAGAATCTCACTCTTTAAAAACACAAAGAATGAATGTACAAAAGAATTTTCTGTTCAGGTATGTGTTCCCAGGTGGCTTGGCTTATTTCATTTCTTATCCTTATCCTAAAACTAAATTTACCTTGACTTAAACTGGCTTAAATGGGCTTTATCCCTTTCAACAAGTGATGGTAGGCTGATATGTTAATTTCTAGTAAAGTCTGTGGCTGAAAGTAACTATTTTCCTCCTTTAACCAGCCTGTATATGCAGGCATGGCTTGAATGTCTATCAAAGGACTTGTGGCTCCTCCAATTAGCAACATCATTTCTACTGGCCAGTCCTCAAAGTTTTCAATTGACAATGGCCATGAAAGCAAATTTTCCAGAATCGGGTGTTGGGAGCCATCTTGGGCTCACAGGTTGAGACTTTTCCCTGTTTGACAAAGGCAGACGTTGCAAAGTCTCCTGCCTACCAATTGGCATCCAATACTATCTCCTTCTAATAATAATCTTTCAGGCCTGGATTTCTCGAACAGCTCTCGCTGGCCTCAAGAGATGTAATGCTCTTTTGTTTTATGGCATTTAAATAAAAAAGAAGACCTGGAGTACCATGCTTTGATGGATTACAACTGAATGAGAATAACCTGGCCAGAAGTAACCGCTTAAGGATAGGTTAAACAAATTGATAGCAGTTATGAAATGCCTAAATATTAGCATAACTTATGTAAATATTAGGCCCCTATTGTGTAAATTCAGTTATTCATAAGTAAAGGAACTTGGACAAGCCTTAGGAATTACGTCTTTATGAGGAGAGTTACACCTCCCCATTGTAGTTTAGGAAGAGAATGACTCTTAGACTTTCTATACATGATTAACATAGGTATTAAGATGATAATGTATGGGCCCTCTGTTTACAAAGATGCTAACAACAGCACCTTCTTCGTAAACATCCTGTTTTCTCCCCCTGCCACAAATTTACCTAATCCTACTTCAAAGACAGCATATGTCAATTAGTTTAAGAGAGACTCACAAAATAGCTAAGATAAGTATTGCTTCCTTTATGCTCTAAAAAAGAAATGATGTAAAACAACGTGTGAGACTGAGGAAACTGCCCTTTGCTGATCAAAACACATTGTTGCTAAAGTTATCAAACCATACTTACAGATGTAATGTCACTCTTTGATGTAATGTCATTTACTGCCTTTAAATAAAGATACTGAGATCAGCAGGGCAGAGATGCCTGCCTGGTTCCAGAAGCCTTGCAGCTCTCTTGAGTCATTCATCATGCTGACACTGTTCATCCTTTGGGGACCCTGAACTCACCGAAGCTGGACTCTGGCAGTCAGGCAAACTCTCATCCTATTTCTCCCTTGCAGATACAAAATTCAAGCAGCATCCTTCAGAAACAGCCAGGAGCAGGTTATTGAATCTGGGTTTTTGGGATTCAGAATGCCAAATTCCCAGCACTGATAGGTTAGATCTTTGAAGCTCCCTTCCTAAAATGGCAGTGCTCTAAATAACACAGTGGAGACATATTGAGATGGAACCACAACTATCTGCAAAAGAAAACCTCCTGCTGACATCGATGGGAGCATATCCTGAGGGCCTAAGAATCAGGCAAGTACTAATACCTTTTGCTAAATTATTTCAACCTGATTTTTAGCTTTTTCCTCCCTGAGAGTTGGTAGGAGAAATGGAGGATGTGACGATGTGGGAACACTCTGACATTCCCTGTGTTTTACTTAGAGATTTTACTTTGGAGATTCAAGTTGGGAGAAACTTAGCAATGGTTCTTATACTTCTATGCATGGACTCTCGCCTCCCTCCCTAACTCTCTTTTAGTTTTATTGCCCTTCTCCAACATGATTTTAATTGTCAGTGACCTCTGGAAAAACTTCTGAAAGTGACATCTACATTCAAAAGCAGAAGGCATTGCAGTTTTCGAATATTTAATCCTTAGGTTTGGGGTCTTGGTGTACTCAGCCTTTTTCTAAATCTTTAAATTATTATTATTTTTTATTTTTTAAGAAGTTGGCTTGTTTTTTGGCAGGTTGGGCATGAGCATTCAAATTGATTAATTTCAGTGTGACTATTAAATTAGGCAAAACCTTTTAGATATAGAGAAAAGAAAAAAAAGTTTTTAACAGAAAAACTTATAGCTTTGGAAACGCATTGTGTTTTTTTTCAAACAATATACATATGAATAAAACATTCTCCATTTATCCCATTAAATATTCTTACTGCACAGACTAAAATTCATCATTGGAAAGACATATTTTTCTAATGTTTCAGGTGTCTAACGAAATGATTCTAAAAATACACATAACCTCTTAATTTATTGTACAAATCAGGACACTTCGAGCATGAAAAGGCACTATTAATAATACACTGGGACAACAGGTATAAACCAGTTTATCTCACAAATACGGAACTAGTTGTCACCATTTTCCCCCAAAAGATCAAAATCAATGAAACTAGTTCTCTTCTAGCTTTCCAAAGAAAATAATTGAAATATTCTCTACTTACTTCATAGAATTGACTTCAGTAAAATTTTCCGTACAATAGACAACTTGAAATTTGCTTGTTTCACCTCTTAATTTAATGTTGATTCCATTTATTTTTTTTTTTTACTAGTGACTCACCCTTCCTAAGTTTATTATTTGCTGTTTGAATATGGCTTATTGTGAGTTATTATAGACATATACAAAAGTACATAAAATATGAGCTTATTGTAAATATTGTAAAGAAAACAAACAGCTATATAACCATCTCCTAAGAGGTAGAACACTGGCATTTCCATGAAGGCCCCACAAGGCAACTTCCCAATAAAAATATTCTGTCACCCCCAAAGGAAACCATCATCTATACTAAGGCAATTGTATATTTGATTAATCTTCTGTAGTTTTAACTGCAGTATAAATTCCCAAATAATAGTTTTTTTTTAGACTTGCCCAGTTTGCTTGAGATTTACATAAATGAAATACTGTTTATGTTTTGTGTATGGATCTGGTTCCTTTTGTTCAATATTACATTTTAAAGATTACTGCTTTGTGTAGACCTACAAGTTCGTCATTATGTTATTATTGCTGTATGTTATTTCATTGTCTGAACATGCCAGAAATTGTTTTATCATTCTACCGACAGGGATTTGGTTTGTTTCTAGTTTTTGGTCATTAAAAATAATACTACCAAGAAACATTCTTACACATGCCTCCTGGTACATAAAAAAATACACTTTTGTAGGAAGAAAAATTGTTGGGTACGTCGTGTATAACGCAGTTAATACTGAATAGGTTTCCAAAGTGATCCTACCTAGCGCATTCCCAAACTTCTTTCTGGCACCACCTGGGAACTTGTTAGAAAACAAATTCACAGGCCCTTCTCAGCATAGCTGAATCAGGAATTCTAAGGGTGCAGCTCAGCAGTACTTTTTTAATGAGTCCTCCAGGCGATTCTGATGTAAGCTCAAGGACAGTATTCCCTAAACCGCACTGCACAGTGGAATTATTTTGGGATCTTTGGGGAAAAAACCACCAATGCCTAGTTCCCTTGCTCCAGATACTCTAATTTAATTGAGAAAGGTATAATCTGCACCTCAGGAGCGACAGAGAGTTCTCAGTCTCTATTGTTAACTTAAAACCATCCTGGAGACCTTAAAGAGAAAACAAAAACCAAAAAAACCTTCCATCTACAAGGATTCTGATGTAACTGTCCTTTGCCCGGTGAGGAGCTTAGGCATTGATCTTTGTTTGTTTCATGGCTTTGATTCATTTAAAAAGAAGTCCTTGGGTAGTTTTAACTTGCATCCAGGATTCAGACCACTGCCTGAGAGTGGGTGATGACAGCATATTAAATGCCCAAGGTTACCTCTCCATTCCTTTCCCATCATCCAATATTGCTTCCTTCAGCACAGTTCAGCTCAATGAGGAACAAAGTAAAATAAATCTAAGCCATACAAATGTGTAAACAACAAAGAGGTTCAGAGCCCTGGAGTTCTCATTTAAGACTCAATTTTCTAAAATGAATCTCTACTTGGCAGAATTTGAGGTAGAATAGAAAAAAATGAAATAAAGGATAATTTGGAGCAGAAACAGCTATTCAGCAGCCCTTGAGTCACATAAAACATATTCCATTTGAGAATGTGATAATCTCTTTTTTTCTTTCAAGTGTTCTCTTATAATTGTTTTGTAATCTGATGGAGATTGTTTTATCTCTCCTTTGTTCATCTATATCCCATTGAAAGGTGTCCCTATTCCCTTCCATGGTCTTGTAATGGAACATTTTGATAACGTAAAGTACTTTAGGCACTTAACTAGAAAAAATGATCATGTAATTCAGTCTATTTCAAAAAGATACAGGGGTACCAACTTTCTTCCATTTAAATCCAACGTCAATGATTTAAAAACTCAGATACAAAATCAACCAGGCCAAATTTTCAGAAAAGCCAAAATATTGGCTAATAGTATTTGACCTATTATTTAACGTGGCTTCTAAATTCAAAATTATTTCTCTTATTTCTGCAACTCCATGATCCACATAACTTTCAAAGCAAAAGAAAGATATAGAGAGTTCTATTTCAGCATGTTTGTCCCCACTTTGCGAGTTCTTTCTTATCTCACAGCAATTTGCAGTGAAGCAGAGAGTGAAAAATGTATCCAATAACTTTTTTAAAGGCCTTTTTTTTTTTCTTTTTTAGCCCTGCTGATTTAATCAGCATCTCTCTACAGGCTAGAGCACTCAAGATTCTTAGCGGGCACCATGTACTTCACAGCTCTGGGAAGATCTGCTAGTGAGGACTGGTCTGTAGAAGCAGGATCACATTCTCCTCTCTGATCTCTGCTTGAAAGCTGTAGCATGGACCCACATCCCTTGCTTTTGTTGATGTGGAAAAAGCAGGAATGCAACAAAATATTAGCAAATAGAGTGTAACATGGTACAGAAAGAATTACATGCCATAACCAAGTGGGATTTACCCCAGGTATACGAGCCTGGTTCAGCATTTGAGAATCACTAAATGTAATCCTTTGCATCAACATACTAGAAAACCAAAAACCAAAAAACAAAACAAAACAAAACAAAGAAGAAAAACCATATGATCCCATCAATGGATTCAGAGGAAGCAATTGACAAAATCCAACTTCCATTCATGATGAAAATACTTTTAGTAAACTAATAGAATGGAACTTCCTCAATTTGATGAAAGTTATCTGTAAATCGACATAGTTATCATACTTAATGGTGAGAAACTCAAAGCTTTCCTAATATCATATACAAGGCAGAGATATCCCCTCTCCTGCTTTTCCACATTATACTGAAAGTTCTAGCTAATACAATAAGAAAAGGAAATAAAGGTATACATATTGGAAAGGAAAATATAAAACTGACTCTGTTCACAGATGATCTAAGTGTCTATGTGGAAAATCTGAAAGAATCTATTTTAAAAAGTTCTGGAAATAATAAACAAGATTTATAAATAATAATGAATAACAACCTTATAGCAAGGTTGTAGGATACAACGTTAATATACAAAAGTCAATTATTTCCCATATAACAGCAGTGACAAGTGGAATTTGAAATTAAAAACACAATACTATTTACATTAACACTCCAAAAATAAAATAAAATAAAATAAAATAAAATAAAATAAAATAAAATAAAATACCTAAGTATAAATATAGCAAATTACAAATATTATTTATATGATGAGGAAAAACCACAAAACTTTGATAAAAGAAATCAAAGGAATAAAAGGAGAGATACTCTATGGTCATGGATACGAAGACCTAATATTGTCAAGATGTCAGTTCTTCCCAATTTGATCTATAAATTCCATGCAATCTCAATTAATATCCCAGCAAGTTATTTTGTGGATACTGACAAACTGCTGCTACAGTTTATATGGAAAGGCAAAAAAGACCCAAAGTAGCCAACACAATAATGAAAAAAAAGAAAAGCTCAGAGGACTGACCTAACATCAAGATTTACTATAAAGCTATAGTAATCAACACAGTGTGGTATTGGTGAGAGGATAAAAAAAATACACCAGTAGAACAAAATAGATAGCTCAGAAATATACCCACATAAATATAGTTATCTTTGACAAAGGAGCAGAGTAAATACAATGGAGCAAAGAGACTTATTCAAGAAATGGTGCTAGAACAACGGGGCATCCACATTAAAAAAAAAAAAAAAGAATATAGACAAAGACCTTATACTCTTCACCAAAAATTTCAAAATGGACTGCAGACCTAATTGCAAAATGTAAAACTAGGAAACTCTTAGAAGATAAAACGCAAAAGAAAACCCAGGTGACCTTGGGAATGGTGATGCCTTTTTACATAAAACACCGAAGGCAGGGTTGCCTGGTGGCTCAGTCAGTTAAGTGCCCACCTCCTGATTTCAGCTCAGGTCATGATGTCACGGTTCATGAGTTCAAACTCCGTGGAGGGCCTCTGCACATCTCGTATCTCCCTCTCTTGGGATTATCTGTCTCTTTCTCTCTCTGCTTCTCCCTGACACAGGCACATTCTATTCCTCCCTCCCTCTCTGTCTCTTTCTCTCTCTCTCTCTCAAAAATAAGTAAATAAAAACATTAAAAAAAAGCCACCAAAGGCAGAAACCATGAAAGAAATAATTGATAAACCAGACTTCGTTTAAATGAAAAACTTCTGTTATGCTAAAAACAGTGTCAAGACAACGAGAAGACAAGCCCCAGTGTGGGAGAAAATATTTGCAAAAGACACATCTGATAGAGGGCTGTTATACAAAATATACAAAGAACTCTTAGAACTCAAGAGTAACACCCAGTTTGAAAAATGGACCAAAGATTTTATCAGACACTGCACTATAAAAGATACACAGATGGCAAACAGATATATAAAAAAAATCTCTACACCATATGCCATTAGGAAAATTCTAATTAAAACAACAATGTGATGGGGCACCTGGCTGGCTCATTCGGTTAAGCATCCAACTTCAGCTCAGGTCACAATCTCACAGTTTGTGAATTTGAGCCTTGCGTCTGGCTCTGTGCTGAGAGCTCAGAGTCTGGAGCCTGCTTCAGATTCTGTATCCCCCTCCCTCTGCCCCTCCTCTGCATGTATTGTCTCTATCTCAATAATAAATAAATGCTAAAAATTAAAAAAAAAATAAAACGACAATGTGATGCCACTACATACCTAATACCTAAAAGAAATGGTCAAAATTTGGAATACTGTCAACACCAAATGCTGATGAGAATGTGGGGCAACAGAAACTAATTCATTGCTGGTGGGAATGTAACAAATGGTACAACCACTTTGCAGTGGTTCAGCCAATGCAATATGGACCCAGAATACACTTCAAAGTGGGATGATGAGAATATGACAGATTACTGCCTTTCTTTATTGTTGGCCCTGGCGAAAACATTGTAAAATTCATCTCAACCCTTGTACTTTACAAATGGATGACGACAAGAAAACTGAATGTCATAACATTTTTAAAGAGTAGATTCAGGTTCACAGCAAAATTAGAAAAGTAATGAAATTTTCTATGTGACTCCCTACTATCATACTATGTCATTTATTTTTTATTGTGGTAAAATACATGTAACATCAAATTTACAATTTTTAGGAGTGCTTGGGTTAAGTGTCGGACTTCAGCTCAGGTCATAGGGTCCCCTTTCCATTCTGTTTGTGTGCCACTGTAGGCGTGGCTTGCATAATTGGCTTCTATACCATCTTCTGTGCCTCCAGTGCCAGGGGCTCCTGGTCCTCCTACCCTCGCTTTCAAGAAGTGACTAACACTCCAAGCTGTTGTGCCACATCTTTATGAGGTTCAAACTGGAGCTCTTCCCTAATCAACACGGACTTCTCCCTGGACCTCAACCACTCACTTCAGAATTTCCCCCAAGTGCCTCAGGTACAAGTTAACAGTGATGAACAAAGTGAGTGACTTTTAAGTGGACATAGGTGCATGATATTCTGTATTTAACTAATTTAAGTGCGTTAGTTTAATTAAGATACATGTGTCTTTAGAGTTATCAGCATTAAATATAAAACTTTAATTCTACCAAAATTTACTGCAAGTCAAGTAAGCTCATGGTATTTCTGTTGCAATTTTTCAGCCAAAATACAACTTAATATGAAGGTTAACTTTTTCTGTCTCAAAGGTTTCATGGGTTATTGTTAAAAAACAAGAAGAGTGAATAAGTAAAAAGGTTCAGAGTTTTCAAAATATTTGGTAACCTAAAAATTTCAACTTTTACTAAGTTAGATGATAAATTGGACTGAATTCCCTGGATATCTAAGTCTTCTCCAAACAAGATAAAATACTGAAGCTTTGATTACTGAAGGTAGGTTTGTGCTTTTGGCTTCTCATTGCACAGAAACTCAGGATTCTTGGGTCTTTTGGTATATGTGCCATATGCTTTGCTGTAAGATTATACTATGGAAAATCAGGTTTTAGAAATTGTAAATTGTATTTAAAAATTCAAATATAGAGAATTCTGGTGTAACAGTTCACAACTGGTCACTGATAGAGACAAAGGCAAAAGAAAAAATTAATTTCCTTACTACCTACAATCCAATGACAAGATTACTCTTGTAGTCTCTTCCACTTATTCTCTCTCTCTCTAAAAACAAACAAAACAACAAAACAAAAACAAAACATAACAAAACAAACAAATTAAAAATTCCCACTTCCTTTGGAAACTTCCTTTATCTCTGTCCCCCAAGATATACATTGGAAAACAACCCTCAAGCATATGACCCACTGATACACATCTGAAGGGTCTAATGACTGAGGTTTTACTAAACAGTAATAAGTGACATTTTCTCTTTTAAAAATCATTTTAAAATTTATTTATTTTGAGAGAGAAAGAGACAGAGAGAGCAGAGAGCAGAAGAGAGGCAGAGAAAGAAGGAGAGAGAGAATCTCAAGCAGGTTCCATGCTGTCAGCACAGAGCCTGATACAGAACTCGAATTCACAAACCATGAAATCATGACCTGAGCCAAAACCAAGAGTGGGACGCTTAACTGACTCAGCCACCCAGGCATGCCATTAAATGATGTTTTCCTAACAACAGCTAGCCACCTCAAGGTTCTGGAAACCTTGCTTCCAAAATTCCTTAGAGACTTAAGCTACCCCTAACCCCCTCCCAATGTGAAAGTATACAAATCAGTCACTCCTCATGACTCCAATGCAAGTCTTTTTGCCCATGGGACCTGTCCCCGTGTTTTAATAAAATCATCTTTTCAAACCTAAGACATCTCAAGAATTCTCTCTTGACCATTTGCTCTGAACCCCAACATTTCCACATCAGTCAGTGCGTAGTTTTCACTGGAAAATAAGGTTTCTGAGATCAAAGTTCTGATAAATATGATTAAGACATTTGGGGGTGGTGGGAGAAGCAAAAGGGCGTGCAGGAAAGGAGGAGGTATATGAGAAAGATCAAAGGAATCGGAGTGTATTTTGTTGGGGGAAAAAGAAAGTAATTTTGTCCTAACGTAAGACTGGTTATTTAGAGAGAAAAGGATTAGGACGAAATCTGAATGAAAAAGAAAATTGTACAAAGCTTGTGAAGGGCAATCTTTGCCAAAGAATTTTATGTGTGGTCAGGACAAAAGTTCAAACGAATGCACATTAAAGTTCAATGGTATTAGATTGACATTCTGCTATTCTCTTTTTTAAAAAGACAAAGTTTTCTTGATTTATGGGTTTGTTCTTAATAAGGAATTATAAACAGGTTTTTTTCCTTTATCTGCTCAGAAAACCAAGGTTTCTATGTTTTTCTTTCTCAAGTCTTTGATTACTTATGATAGTTAAAATTTCCTCAATATGGGGTGCCTGGGTGGCTCATTTGGTTGAGCGTCCAACTTTTGATTTTGGCTCAGGTCATGACCTTGCTGTTGTGGGACTGAGCCCTGCATCAGGCTCCATGCTGAGCATGGAGATTCTCTCTCTCCCTCTCCTCGGCTCCTGTTCTCTCTCTAAAATAAATTAATAAATAAATAAAAATAAAACAAAACAACAACACTTTCTCAATATCAAAGAAGCTAAGTTTTTATATATAACTTCCTGTAAAATTGCTTATTGTCACCTTGGTTAAATGTAAATACTAGTTTTATAATGATTCGGAATCCTACTTAGGTATAAGCTTTAAAATTTTCTGAGGGTTTTGACAAACTTCAGGAGATTTGAGTTGTAAATGAAGTCTTTTTGATTAATTAGGCTTGTTTATTTGGTATGTTACTTGAGAAGCACTGTGAAATAAATAATAAGCCTTGGGTTGTACTTTTTGGATAAATGGTGTTAACTGTTCCAAGAATTATATGAAATTTCTGAAGTTTTAATATGTTTTGCTATAAGGCCATCACTTGTATTCTGATTACTGAAGTGTTATGTGTTACAGAAATAACTGGATTTCCTTCTCAGCTCTATTATGATGAACTTTCTCTTTAACCATGTTTATTTTTGAGTCTTGTCATTTGTATTTATTGTTCTTATTCTTTTGCAAAATGTGTTTCATCTTCAGGAAGACTCATTAAAATGACTTTTGACAAATACAGGTTTTTGTTTTTGTTTTGTTTCTGAGAGAGATAGACAGACACAGATAGAGACAGAGAGGCAGAGTGCAAGTGGGTGAAGAGCAGAGAGAGAGAGAATCTTAAGCAGTCTGCATGCCCAGTGTGGAATCTAGTGAGGAGCTTGATCTTATGACCATGAGTTCATGATATGAGCCAAAATAGAGTCAGATGTTTAACCAACTGAGCCAACTAGGTTCACCCGAAGGCAGGTTTTTGGTTTCTTTAAAATCATGAAACTGAAATGGGTAAGAACTTCCAGAACTAATGGGAAAAGCTGGATTCAAACTGAACAAGAATTAGAAGCATGGGATAAATGAATTGAGGAAGATGAGTATAGTTTTTGTAACTCCTGTTTGAAACGTTGCTGGTTCTCTAATGTTTGTTCCTCCAGATTAAATATACTTTCTCTTAAGATATCCATGATATACAAAAACATGATAAAATATTCCTTTGTGAACAAACTGAGCATTTAACTTTTCTCCTTACCTGAACTCTCTGAAACTCAGAAACTATTAGTGAATATTCTCTCTTCTGTGGCAATTATAATCATTTGCATAAGTTTAATGAGAATCTGTTCTTCTTGTAACAGGACACCATTGGAAACATCACTTATATTATCAAAGCTTGGACTGGAATGTCATGTGTGATAGACATGTATATGCTCAGATATGACCATACAGATTTAAGGTGCTAAGGTTGACTTTATGAAGCATGGAGTCAATAAAGCCCCTTTGGAAATGCTGGCCTGATACCTTGTTTATAGCAGTCTTAGCAGGTGAGTAAAGAACGTCACTTCCTGGAAGGGACAGGAACCTCAGGATATTTGAAGCCCTTGAGAAGAGAAATTTGCCCAGATCTACACGCACTGCAGGCAAGTCTATTGACTTGGCATGGCTTCTGGGCTCAAAAGGTGATTTAAGTTTCAATCTAGAGATTCCTTATAAAAAAGTTCCAGCAAAGCAGGTTTTAAAATATCTATGATGATCAACCATTATTCTTGGTGAATGTCTATAAATAATTATGCCAAGTTTATTAAAACCAGACATATTTTACAAACAAATTAGTCTTGATTTGGCTATCTTTGATAAAAATGATGGTGATTATAGAGAGAAAATATGTTTACATAACACATTTTTGTAGATATTAGATTTTAATACTATTTATTATAAAGTGGACAAGAATCTGCATTCTCCTGGTTTTCTCAAATATCTCGCTATGACTCTCCAAACTTAAGTTTCCAATATTCTCTCAATATCTTAAAGTCATTAAAAACTAAAATTGCCCTTTTTTTCCTGAAACCCTGAAAATTGATGCTGGACAACTTGAGGTGGAAATTGTCACAAAACTTGTGTATAGACAATCTTTGTGCTTGTCGTTCCATGGGTCATACAGAAGGATCACCAGAGACATTTGAGTTACAAACCAAAAACAAAACAAAACAAAACAAATCTAACAACATCTGATTCCTGCTGCCTGTTCCCACTCCATCTGAGGATGTTTCAAGTCTGACATCTAAAAATCTCATTGGCAGCACTGGAGACTCAGACACTAAGTTTGTAATTTGCTACAACCATTAACTTAACATTTTCTTGTGTTTCCATATAAATTCTTCTTATTCATTACAGAATTGCCTAAACAAAACAGAGTCTGTATGATGGCTAATGCCACCCGCTACACAACTAAGGCCTGAAGTGACTCTCAAAAGAGGATTACATTATTAAACATTGAAATAACTCAAATGCGTAAAGCAAAATCAAGTGGTCTTAGATGTTTGGACAGCAGCAGCAGGAGGAACACGCTTCATTATTAAAACAGAACATTCTGTATATTCTGGATTATCCCAAAAATGTAACAGATAAAGATACACTAAAAGATATGGATTGGTGTTTAAACGACCTCGCTCTCTAAACTCCTGAACTTGAAGAGGATTTTGGAGAAGTATCAGGTGTTTTTACTCGGCTTCTTTTTCTCATAATATTAATCTTATTTTGTTGTGTTTTCTGATGTTTCTCTGCCTGGTGCCGAGACTCCTTCATGGCCATAACTTCTGGCTGGCAGATGATCCTTGCTACTCAAAGAGATTCATACACATTGTCTACCTTGGACTGGGCTGCCTCTGCCTTTGTTTACTCCAATACGTAAATTCCCCAACTGACCAATGTTGACCCACAGGTAGGTACATCCCTATCCCCCTATTCAGCAGGAAGAAGTTAGAGAAGAGAAGACCTTCTTCCACCCTCAGCGACCTTAAAGATTTAAGGACCAGGGGGAAA
The DNA here is from genome assembly GCA_030068075.1 of Paguma larvata. Taxonomy (NCBI): domain Eukaryota; kingdom Metazoa; phylum Chordata; class Mammalia; order Carnivora; family Viverridae; genus Paguma; species Paguma larvata. The sequence continues at coordinate 517,650 of CM057831.1, read as the reverse complement.
AATGAGGAGAACAAAGGCAAGAGAAATGTGAATAAAATCAAATTTCCTTATATCTTGAAGCTCATTGATAAATACTTGAGGCATGCAGACTGTGACGTTCCTCAAGGAACTCACAAGTGCCTTAATGTTAATGCTTTACTAGAGACTAAAAGCAACCTTAGCTTGACAATAGCCAGGCCTCCAGGATCCTGTAAGTTTTCTTTAACATAAGAAAATCCTTTTGGAGAGTTCTGTTATCTGTAAGGAACTCCCCACTCCCAACTTAAAAATATATAATCAATTGTATTTCACAATCACAGAGTGGCTCTTTCTTCCCACAGGTCCTATTCCTGTGCTGTAACATAAAACACCTTTTTGCACTGTAAAATATCTCAAGAATTCTTTCTTGACCCTTGTGCTCAATGCCCCCACATCAGTTATACTATTTATTTACTGTTAGTATGGTCACTGTCTGGTTTTCATGATGAAATGGAAGCTTTATGGTGGTACAGACTTTTTCTTGCTCACCACTCTATCATGAATCCCTAACACAATACAAGGACGATCTCGTTAGAAAACATAAACAAAAACAACAGCAGCAAAATGTGATCGCTTGCTATTCTCAAGAGAACAGGCAGGACAAAATATTCACTTATTGTGTGGCCAATCCTGGGCAAGAAAGCCAAAGGGTACTGAATGGCTACTGAAATGGGAGAGAGGGCTACAGAGAACAAAGATGGGAGAAAATCAAACACAGATGGCTTTACTGACTCTGAAGTTGGAACTCAAATTTTATTTCCTTTTGACACTGATGTATCTACATTAGGGCACAGGCTGGGCATAGTCTATGATCCTAAACATTCCACTGAGGGGTTTGGAGTTTTGGGGTTTTTTTCTCCCTCTTAATTCATTCCACTATGGTTGCTTATTATCACATGTTAACTTTCTAGGCTGCTGATGAAGCAATACTTCAAATCTTAACAATGGAGGGTATTCCCCTAGGAAGCCTGTCTTAGCCCTCATTGAAATAGTCAAATCCTTTCTCTTCTTCTCAATATAGTACATTTCCTGTGGGCTACGTTCCAGTTAAATAAAGACCAAATCCCAAGCTTTTTCTACTACCTATTTTCAACCTCTCCAGCCCCATGCTGTCCTCAAAGCAGCTGCACAACCCACAGGGTGGGAAGACTCTTGCTCTCTTGCAGGCTAAACTTGAGAACAAAGTTTTGATTTCTTTGACAACCTGGATTTATTTTTAGAGATATTAGAATGACTCACCTCTCCTGACATTTGTTTCTATAAAAACTAACTTTAAAATGTCACACTTCCAACTCTGTACAAAGAGCAAGAGAAAAGCTGCAAAAGCAATCGAACCTGAAGAGGACTCCACTTGAGAGTTGCTTTCATCCTGCCTTGTCTGCCCTCCCCCTCTTCTCTCCTGAGACTGACGTACCTCTCCTGACCGCCCCCCAGAGAGACACATCCTGCAGGTGTATGTTTGTGTAAGTGACCTAACAATGGACCTCAAAGACCAGGAAAGCACTTACACAAGCCAAAATAAAAATGAGCCCCTGTTTGCATCACTGTCTCTGCTCATGAATTACTAACTATAATATTATTAAGAGTATACATATGGCTCACAGAAATATTAAAAATAATTGTTTGAAGGATATACAACACAGAACATTGTTCTTGAGATAATATCCAGTACCCTGCATCTCCCTTTTATTTCATTTAAATGTCTCAGGGGAAGTTGACCGACTTGAAGCAAAGAGGATAACAAAGAATATGAGGCAATTGATAAGTATGTCAAGAAAGATTTCCATATGAAGTGGAAAAAGAAAAGGACAGACTCCAAAGTGAATAGATAAAAAGGGTAGGGAGAAAGAGACAAAAATGCAATCATATTTCCAAATGCAAAGTTTATTATGAAGCTGGAACTATAAAGATTTTCTTTGCTCTGGCAAAAATTTCTTATTTCCACGTGTTACTAAAATTAAAAAAAAATGTATAGCAACCTTGAAAAAAGTGTAGTTTTAACAATGATCTCTAAATGAATATGTGTGTGTATATCTAAAATGTATTCGCTTGTAATGGTTGTGAATTCCTGGATCAGTTACATTAAAGGATTCAAGTTGGCCATAACCAAAGGGTAGAAACAGAAATCTACTCTGGCTTAGGGTACCAAAAAGATATAGGAGCCAGTTGAGAGACTAAAAGAATGGATTTTGGCTGTCAGACAGATGCAATACAAGTCTGAAACTGCTGAGAAAAGGTGTTCTCACATAGCCAAATTAACTAGAGAATAAGAGAAATAACTCAGCTTGAGTTTTAACCTGGGAATAGTGACCCTACTAAGCAGTAAATAGATTTGAAATATTTGCTAAGCACTTATCATGCACTAAATTACCTATCTAAATTATATGAGGAAAACACAACAGATGTAACAAGGTGTGCCAGTTTTTAAAGGCACGCACAATCTAGAAATATTACAGAGAGCCAGTCTTCAAGGCTTGAAAGATGTGAGTCTGTTGTACATGCAAAAGAATCTTAGGTAAGGGAAATCCAGGGGAAGTTTAGAAAACCCTAGATGACAAGTGGATTATTATTGAATCCTGAGGACAAGTAAAAGAAGAAGGAATAGGATTAGAAGTGGGAAAATCAGTCTACCTGGCTACAGAGGGATAGCATTACACTTTGAAACACACTGCATTTCAGTGTATTTAATGTTTCTAAAGATATTCACCAATTCCCAATAAACACTCTATGATAAATGAGTGAATGAATAAGTGAATGAGAAAAACAGTAAGTACATTATGAAGTACCCTGCTTACATTTAAAGATGGCGGTGGCGATTGAAAACGTGTGCAATCTGTCTCTGACAATTTACTTATTCCCAGGAGGGTCAAGCCATGAGTATTAAATTCTAGGAAGAGGAATTTCTCAAGTCCCTGTTTTCCAGCATCTGATTCAAAAGGTCTTTTTTCAGATCTCCTTTGTTCTTCATCTCAGTTGCTTCCCTTTCTATTCTTTGTCTCTGTGTGTCTATTCTTTGATTTGTTTACTCATTTTTAGGTTGTGTCCAGCCTAAAATGCTTTAGACATTGTCTTCATTCTCTCATTACCTCCATGGTGCACAAGTGGGGTAGGGGCAATGCCACCACTGTTCTTGTATCCAGGCTTCTAGGACCCAGCTCTGAGAGTCTTATCTGGGAAAAGGTTTCCTGAATTGGGGTATGAGTCTGCTCTACTGATGCTATGTTGAGTCAGTTAGGATAGAAGGCTGGATTCCAGTTATGTTGACTCCATTAATTAATTCTGGATTCTATAATTCAGTTGTGAACAAGACAGATATAGTCTGTGCTCTCATGGAACTTAGATCCCAATGAAGGAGTAGATGAGGGACATGACAGTAAGTTTGGTAATGAAAGTAAGTAATGAAAGAAATCATTAAAGGGTGGTAAGGTTCAGCAATACTATGATCCCACTTATATGTTAAGAGATTACTTGCTACTATGCACAAGAGATGTGTTGAGGGGGCCAGCAGTAGACAGTAGATGGTCAGGTAAGTGACATGAAAGTGGATCAAAGTAGAAAACACAGTAGTTGGGACCGAGTCAAGAGAGACAGATATGAGTGTACTAAGTATGTGTTTTCGAAAGTCAATTTGACAGGAACTGTTATTGCAATGGAATTGGGTGACATGAGACAAGAGCAAGAATTCTTGGGAAAACAGTGGAGTCTCAGGGCTCTACTGACTTGGTATTTGACTCACAGAACCACGGGAAAACAGGCTTAAATATTAACATTACAACCAGTCGGTTTCCACCCAGCAAGTTTTTCAGTGTAAATCATTGCCCTAATATAAATAAGCCAAACTCACATCTCTGTTGTTTGGCAGTTACTTAGACTAGAAGTTTGTCCAAAACTGTGAACATACAGTGCCCAGATTCAAGACCATCTGTTGGGTGGGATACAGCTCATTCAGAAGCAGATCATCTAGATTTATTGGTGGCCAGATGCCAAACAAAGATGAGACAATTATAAACCAAAGGAATCAGTTGGTGTTCCCCTGAAAGAGGTGATTTTTGAAGAAAGGTCATAGCAATTCCTATTTGAATTGTTTCCTCCAGGGGCTTAACAAAAAAAAAAAAAAAAAAAGTAAACAATTGTACAAAGCTCTTTGAAATAGCAGGGTGAATGACATCTGTTTTGGTCTTTGAAAGTATTTGGCAGCCTGGTTGACTTTTTACTTAAAAGGCAATTATCTCCAGGTCATTATTTCTGCTGAAAGATCATGATCAAATTACAGACGTCAGTTCATGGGCCTCCATATTGAATCTCCATCCTCTGGGCTGTAAAAAGACTCCAGAAAAATTTCCTTGTGTAGCCTGGGGATGCTGCATTTTGTCATGAAGTCCCCAAACATTAAATAGCTAAGGAAAGTTCTCTTCAGCTCACTTAGCCTATGTTGTCAAAGCTATACACGATTTCTTTACTTGTCTCCCCAGACTTTCAAAGAATACAGAAGAGATAGGAGAAAATGTACTCTTCCTAGTTCCAGGGCCCCATTATACAAGTGATCTACTTTTTTTTTTTTTTTTTTTTATAATTTTGATAGCATTCCGGAAAGATCAGGCAGAAAGTCAGTGATGCAAGTATTGGTGATCATAGGTGAGACAGAATACTTCATGGGTTTTTTTACATTTATTTATTTACTTTTGAGAGAGAGAGAGAGAATGGGACAGGGGCAGAGAGAGAAGGAGAGAGAATCCTAAGCAGGCTCTGGATTCAGTGTGGAGTCCAACATGGGGTTCAATCCTGTGACTTTGAGTTAATGACCTGAGCTGAAATCAAGAGTTGGACGCTTAACGGACCGAGCCACTCAGGTGCCCCAGAGACCACTTTGAAGGATTACAGGGTGATAAGAATACTTCCATTACCAGAGTGTCTGCTATGCACTAGGTTATGTTAGACACTTTATACCTATTTTTTTACTTAAATTTCACAGTGACTCTTTAAAATAATTGTTGTTCCTATTTTATAAAAGAAGAATCTAAGACTTAAACGATGTATGGACCTAAAGATTGAAAGAAAATATTCTACCTGAGTCATATGAATGAGAAATATATGTATGAAAATGGAAAGTGGCAATAAATACTGGTGTTAGACACTGATTGTTCTTTTGGACCCCCAAGCAATCCTAAGATATTGTCTGAGAGAAAGCTAACTTCGTGGAATTTCATCTCTTTCTGAGCAAACTATGCCACTGAGGTCTCTACTACTTAAATGGTTGAGACAATATGAACAAAACAACTTGCATTATTTTATTCTCTCTACCTATTTGTTTAATGTGCAAGGTATTCTCCACTCTGGATTTATTCAAATAAATGCCATTGTTAATACACAAGTGTTACTTCAAAAAGTAAAACAGGAGCGCCTGGGCGGCTCAGTCGGTTAAGTGGCCGACTTCGGCTCAGGTCATGACCTCCCGGTCTATGGGTTCGAGCCCCACGTTGGGCTCTGTGCCGACAGCTCAGAGCTTGGAGCCTGCTTCACATTCTGTGTCTCCCCCTCTCTCTTGTCCCTCCCCCACTCATGCTCTGTCTCTCTCTCTCTGTCTCAAAAATAAATAAATATTAAAACAAAAAAGTAAAACAAAGTAAAGATGCAACAGGAGGCTTTATACATTTTTATTAAATTAGTTTTAGCAACGGAAAGAATAAAAACAAAAAGCAGGGAAGAGTCTATGTTGTGGAGTCAGGGTTGGGGTGTGTGGAAGGGCAGTTTATTCAGAATTTAGTATAAAGGCAAGGCAGGAGTGGAGGAGGGAGAAAGGGAGAGAATGAGGGAGAGAAAAGATGGCTTAGCAGGATGGAGGAAATACGAAAGCAAGGAGGGCAGGAGGCAAGGAAACAGTAAGATCACTGAGTCTAAGATGCAGCTGCTTCACAAGTTTTATGTAAACGGCTCGATGTACGGGAACAATGACACTTGATTTTTTAACTCATTTGTGTTCAGACTGCTCTCTTCGTAAGGAATGACTTTACAAGATCAGGGTACTTTTTATAAAGGGCGCATTGCTTTTAAAATAATTATCTCTGAAAACACACTACAATGAAGACTAATCCATGGGGTTCTAAGTTAAATGTATCTTTGTACTCCTGAAACGTCATTAGTCATTCTAGAGAAGGGATGTTGCCATTTTAAGATTCCACACCAGGAGAAGAGGAAGAGAAAGAAATAAGAATCATTAAGTTGCCCAGATTTATCTTGGGCTAGGCGATCCAGTTTCCAGGAGTGATGAATGTAACCTTTTCCTCCAATGATCTAACACATAGGAAGATAACAGTCATTGTAGAGATTATCCTAGTGTAGGTAACTTTACCCGTCTTTTGGTTTTTGTATTCTGCTAGAGAATATGTGTTATATCTTGACATGGCTGAAGCCTTAGAGATCTACCTGTGCTGTCATGACTTTCCAGGCTCACTGAAATGTGACTTACTGTTCTTTCCTCTCTGTTCAAGCAGGACCAAGAAGTACTTTCAACAATTATTTATGGACTGTCACCGAATGCCAAGGAGAAGACTCAGAACTAAGACTGAAATAACCCATTAGGCAAAGTTTCTGGATTGTACCCAATATTTAAGATTTTTTTCATGCCTAATAATTCTGAATGTTTTGTTGTTAATTTATATTTCAATGTTGCAGTGGGAGTCTAAGTAAACTGATTATTTTCACTTGGATTCTTTGTTTATTATTGACCCATGTCCAGTGGGTCAATGGTAGTACCCTAGCCATTTTGGTGCAGGGACTGAGCAGTAAAACCTGAACTCTTGAATGTTATTCACCAGTGCCAGCCCCAACAGTGACCCTGAATCTAGTCTTTTCTAGCTTGTACATCTCTGGATTCATGTCTATTAAATACAACTGTGAGCCTCCACAGAGCAGGAGCATGAAAGTCATCATTTCTGTCCATCACACCGTATTAATTAAGGTATAAGTACAGTATAACTATGCTTGAATAATAAAAAATTGAAATGAAGAGATCTGCTTTATAACCTATCTGATTTTCCTATCTATTACTTCCAGGTGCTAATTTATGATGAAGTTTTTAATAATAAAACAAATTACTAATGAAAGGAAAAATTAAATGACACAAGAAGAAATACGTAACATTTGCAGTGGAAGACTTTAGCACATTTCCCCCAGTAACTAATAAACCAAGAAGACAAAAAAAAAAAAAGTCACCAAGACTACACAGCACTGGAACACAATATTTACAAAACGGACCTAATTTACCATATACAACACTGTATACAAACCTCTAGGACGCCCATACTTTCTAAGTGTACATTTACTCCATACACAATATAAAAGGGGGTAAGTTAGTCTCAACAGATTTAGGAAAATTCAAAAAAGGCCAGATATATTCTCTGACCACTTTAGAATGGAATGATGTTAGAACTCATTTAAAAACCTAGAAAATTCTATCATATTTGGAAATTTTAAAATATGCTTTTAAATAACTCATGGTTCAATGAAGAAATCACAAATGACAATTAAAAAAATCTTTGGGACTGGATCATAATGAGGAAAACATATCTGAAAACATATGATATAAACCTAAATCCATGCTCAGAGAGATATTTACAGATGTTGATGTATAAATTATAAAAGACAATTATTTAAGCATCCATTTCAAGAAAATTGGGGAAAGAACAGATAATTAACTCAAAGAAAATAAAAGGAAAAAATGATAAAGAAATACAGGAATTAAAAATAATACTGTAAGGATAAAGTGAAAAACTTTCTGTCTATATATAGGTGGAAAGAACAAAATCCTAGAAAATCCCAAATTACCAAACGTGTCCCCCAAGAAAAACATGAAATAAATTGTATGCATCATTCAAAATCTTACCCAAAAGAAAACTCCATGCTCAGATGCTTTCTTGCAAATGTTTGATGATTTCTAACTAACAGTTAAAGAAATGATAACATCACCATTAAAAAAATTTTCTAGAGAGTAAAATATGAACACTTACCAGGATGTATGTGATCTGTGTGATCCTGATATCGAAACCTAGAAAGAAAAAAAAAATACATGAGACTATGATTTTTTTTCAAAACTCCAGTGTGTGTGCGTGTGTGTGTGTGCGTGTGTGTGTGTGTGTGTGTAAACTGGCAAGCTATTTTTATAATGTAAACTAAAAGTTTCCTAATAACTAAGACAATTTTGATGAAGATGAGCACACTTGGGAGACACATGATGTCATGTATCAAAACATATAATAGATTCAGAAGGCAACATGGCGGAGGAGTAGGGGGCTCCAGTATTTCGCTTGCCCTTTAAAGGGGGACGACTGAAACCATTGTCTCTCTCAACTCCAAAAATTGGGGGAAAAGGTGCTACAGCTGACAAGAAACGTAGGCGAAAACAGACACGGCCCAGCTAAACTGTGAGTTTAATCTGGGTCAGATAAAACGAACTCGAACTCGGGAAGCTGAGCTGAGGGGAGGGTCAGCGTCTTTGGAGATAGCTGGGAAAGTGCCGACGGAACAACATCTGAACGAGAGGGCCAGAGCGGGGGAGACTGCTACCATCCAGCCCCTAAATGCAGGGCCTTTGAAGAGAAGTTCAGTGGCAAGAAGCAGCACTACCCGCGCTGCCGGGACTGTGCCAACCCAGCCCCGAGCCGAGGGGACGCGCGTGCCAGGGGGACTGGCAGCGGGGACCCAGGCGGCACCACCCGCCGAGCACCTCTAACCCCGGCACAATTATAACGAAATCGGGGGTGGCAGACGGCCGCCTCACCGCGCCACCCTCGCCCAGCGCCTCCGGGGCGCACGCTCTGCCGGGACAGGCAGCAGGGACCCAGGCGGCGGCTCCGGCGGAGCACCTCTAACCCCCGCACAGTTACAGCCAAATCGGGGGGTAGCAGAAGGCTGCGCCACCACGCCACCCTCGCCCAGCGCCTCCGGGCACGCACGCCACAGGGACCCAGGAAGCCCCAGGCGGCGGCTACTGTGGGACACTGCCGGGTCACCGTACAGTAAACCACACTAGGCCGGCGTTAGCGGTGGAGAGAGAACAGAAATAAAGGGGCGAATAAAGCCTCCAGGACTGGTGGCGCGGGTTTGGAGAGATGCCATTGTTGTCTCACAAGCCAGGAAGTCACCCCAGAAGCCATCCCTGCAGCAGTGGAGGCCGGACCCGCCTACACTAAACCACGCCCCTCCCAAACTATCAGCAGGAGCGACTGATCCAAGTGGAGGACTGCTGCCTGGAGTAACGCCAGTCATTTCTTCCTTTTAAATTTATCCCTCCCTTTCTCATTCCTACCTATCCTGATCCCTGAGCTGGTCATCCAGGGTACTGACTGGCTTAATCATTTTTTTTGTTTTTTGTTTTTTGTGGTTTTTTTTGTTTGTTTTTTGTTTTGTTTTGTTTGGTTTTTTAACCCACGCTTTGAGGACATGTCCTACAACCTCTTCTTTATCCCTAGCCCTTTTTCTGGAATAACCAGGCCGTATAAGTTCATCTAGACGACATCGATCTTTATTCCTTTTCTCTCACACCTGTCCTTATTCTGATTTCTATCAGTCTGGATTAAACCCTTTAGTCGCTCTACCTGGGCAAAGTCCATTTCCTTCTCTTCCCTGCACCAGTCATTATTCTGTCTATATATGCTCTGCCACCAGCACACTACATACCCTGTCCTTAATGTGTAGCTGTTACTTCAGGACATTGCCCTCAGAGAGTCACTTGTTATTTTTTTCTGTTGTGAACTGCTTGTCTGGACCATTTGTCGGTACGTTTGAGTATTTCTGTGTTCTGTGTGTCTGTCAGTTTTCCTTTCCAGGGCAACTTCAAGAAACATCCCATAACACATCCAGCCAAAATGACGAGACGGAAGAATTCTCCTCAGAAGAATCTACAAGAAGCAGTGACAGCTCAAGAATTAATGAAAACAGATATAAGCAACATAACAGAACTTGAATATAGAATGATAATCATAAAACTAATTGCTGGCCTTGAAAAAAGCTTAGATGAATGCAAGGGGTCCCGCGCGGCAGAGTTCAAGGACCTTAAAAACGGTTAGGAAGAATTAAAGAAGACATTGGAAGAAATACAGGGGAAACTGGAAGCAGCCACAGCACGGATTGAAGAGGTAGAGGAAAGAGTTAGTGCATTAGAAGACAAAATCATTGAAAAAGAGGAAGCAGATAAAAAGAGAGAGAAGCTGATCCAGGAACAGGAAAGGAGAATTCGAGAGCTGGGCGATGCACTCAAAAGAAACAATATCCGTATCATAGGAGTTCCAGAGGAAGAAGAGAGAGAGAAAGCAGTCGAAGGGGTTCTTGAACAAATCATTGCTGAGAACTTCCTCAACATGAGGAAGGGAACGGGCATGGAAATCCAAGAGGCACAGAGAACTCCCCTCAGACGTAACTTGAATAGACCTTCTGCACGGCACATCATAGTGAAGCTGGCAAAATACAAAGATAGGGAGAGAATCCTGAAAGCAGCTAGGGACAGAAGAACCCTAACATACAAAGGAAGACCTATAAGGGTAGTAGCAGACTTATCTACAGAAACTTGGCAAGCCAGAAAGGAATGGCAGGATATCTTCAATGTGATGAGCAAGAAGGACATGCAACCAAGAATTCTGTATCCGGCTAGCCTGTCATTCAGAATAGAAGGAGAGATCAAGGTTTTTCCCAACAAACAAAAACTGAAAGAATTTATCACAAATAAGCCAGCACTGCAAGAGATCCTGAGGGGCATTCTATGAAGACAAGGTTGCAAAGAACACAAACTGCCAGGGTCAGCCTTACAAACATGAAACTTACAGATAATACAGTGACTGTAAGCCCATATTTTTCAATATTAACACTGAATGTAAATGGACTAAATGTGCCAATCAAAAGACACAGGATAACAGAATGTATTAAAAAACAGGACCCATCTATTTGCTGTCTTCAAGAAACTCATCTTAAACCTGAAGATACCTTCAGATTGAAAGTGAGGGGATGGAGAACTATCTACCATGCTACTGGAAGTCAGAAGAAAGCCGGAGTAGCCACACTTATATCAGACAAATTAGACTTTAAAATGAACGATGTAATAAGAGATGAAGAAGGACATTATATAATAGTCTCAGGGACCATCCAGCAGGAAGAGCTAACAATTGTAAATATCTACGCACCGAATTCGGGGGCACCCAAATTTGTAAAACAACTAATTACAAACATTAGCAACCTCATCGATAAAAATGTCCTAATAGTAGGGGATCTCAACACTCTACTCTCAGCATTGGATAGATCCACAAAACAGAAAATCTCTGCAGAAACAATAGCCCTGAATGACACATTAGGACAGATGGGCCTCACAGACATCTTTAGGGTCCTTCATCCAGAAGCAAAGGAATTTACGTTCTTCTCATCTGCACACGGTACATTTTCCAAGATAGACCATATTCTGGGGCACAGGGAAGCTCTGAATAAATATAAAAGAATTGAGATCATACCACGTACACTGTCAGACCACAATGCTTTGAAACTTGAAATCAACCACAGGAGAAAGCCTGGAAAATACCCAAGAACATGGCGGCTAAGAAATAACCTACTAAAAGATGACTGGGTCAACCAAGCCATCAGAGAAGAAATTAAAAAATACATGGAAACAAATGAAAATGAAAATACAACAATCCAAACGCTCTGGGATGCAGCAAAGGCAGTCTTGAGAGGGAAATATATTGCAATCCAGGCCCATCTCAAGAAACAAGAAAAATCAATAACACAAATTCTAACAGCACGCCTAAAGGAACCAGAAGCAGATCAACTAAAACAACCCAAGCCCAGCAGAAAGAGAGAAATAACAAAGATCAGAGCACAAATTAACCATATGGAGACAGAAAAGGTAGTGGAACAGATCAATGAAACCAAAAGCTGGTTCTTTGAAAAAATAAACAAAATAGACAAACCTCTAGCCAGGCTTCTCAAAAAGAAAAGAGAGAGAACTCAAATAGATAAAATCATGAATGAAAAGGGAGAAATTACAACCAATCCCTCAGAGATACAAGCAATCATCAGAGAATACTATGAAAAATTATATGCCACCAAACTTGGCAATCTGGAAGAAATGGACAGCTTCCTAAATAGCCACACGCTTCCAAAACTCAAACGGGAAGAAATAGAAAATTTGAACAGACCCATAACTAGTGAAGAAATAGAATCAGTTATTAAAACCTCCCAGCAAATAAAAGCCCTGGACCAGATAGCTTTCCTGCGGAATTTTACCAGACATTTAAAACAGAGTTAATTCCTATCCTCCTCAAGCTGTTCCAAAAAATTGAAACGGAAGGAAAACTCCCGGACTCGTTCTATGAAGCCAGCATCACTTTGATTCCCAAACCAGATACAGACCCAGCAAAGAAAGAAAATTACAGGCCAATATCCCTGATGAATATGGATGCAAAAATTCTCAACAAGATACTAGCAAATCGAATCCAACAGCATATAAAGAGAATTATCACCATGATCAAGTAGGATTCATCCCTGGGTTGCAGGGCTGGTTCAATATTCGCAAATCAATCAACGTGATACATCACATCAACAAAAGAAAAGATAAGAACCATATGATCCTGTCGATTGATGCAGAAAAAGCATTTGACAAAATACAGCATCCTTTCTTAATAAGAACTCTCAAGAAAGTCGGGATAGAAGGAACATACTTAAACATCATAAAAGCCATATATGAAAAGCCCACAGCTAATATCATCCTCAATGGGGAAAAATTGAAAGCCTTCACCCTGAGATCAGGAACACGACAGGGGTGTCCCTTCTCGCCACTGCTATTTAACATAGTGTTGGAAGTCTTAGCATCAGCAATCAGACAACAAAACAAAATAAAAGGCATCAAGATCGGCAAGGAGGAAGTCAAACTTTCACTTTTTGCAGATGACATGATACTTTACATGGAAAACCCGACGGAATCTACCAAAAGCCTACTAGAACTGATTCATGATTTCAGCAAAGTTGCAGGATACAAAATCAATGTACAGAAATCGGTGGCATTTCTATACACCAACAATGAAGCAGCAGAAAGAGAAATAAAGAAGCTAATCCCTTTCACGATTGCACCAAAAACCATAAAATACTTAGGAATAAACCTAACCAAAGAGGTGAAAGACCTCTACACTGAAAACTATAAAAAACTTATGAAGGAAATTGAGGAAGACACAAGGAAATGGAAAAACATCCCATGCTCATGGATTGGAAGAATAAATATCGTCAAAATGGCAATACTACCCAAAGCAATCTACACATTCAATGCAATCCCAATCAAAATTGCACCAGCATTCTTCTCAAAGCTAGAGCAAACAATCCTAAAATTTGTATGGAACCACAAAAGACCTCGAATAGCCAAAATAATACTGAAGAATAAAACCAAGGCGGGAGGCATCACAATCCCAGACTTTAACCTCTACTACAAAGCAGTGGTCATCAAGACTGTATGGTATTGGCACAAAAACAGACACATAGACCAATGGAATAGAATAGAAAACTCAGAAATGGACCCGCAAGTATATGGCCAATTAATCTTTGACAAAGCGGGAAAATGTATCCAATGGAAAAAAGACAGCCTCTTTAACAAATGGTGCTGGGAGAATTGGACAGCAACATGCAAAAGAATGAAACTAGACCACTTTCTTACACCACTCACAAAAATAAATTCTAAATGGATAAAAGATCTGAATGTGAGACAGGAAACCATCAAAATCCTAGAGGAGAAAACAGGAAAAAGCCTCTTTGACCTAAGACGCACCAATTTCTTACTCGACACGTCTGCAAAGGCAAGGGAATTAAAAGCAAAGATGAACTATTGGGACCTCATCAAGATAAAAAGCTTCTGCACTGCAAAAGAAACAACCAACAAAACGAATAGGCAACCAACGGAATGGGAAAAGATCATCGCAAATGACATATCGGATAAAGGACTAATATCTAAAATTTATAAAGAACTTACCAAACTCCAAACCCGAAACCAAACAACCCAGTGAAGAAATGGGCGGAAGATATGAATAGACACGTCTCCAAAGAGGACATTCAGATGGCCAACAGACACATGAAACGATGCTCAATGTCACTCATCATCAGGGAAATACAAATCAAAACCACACTGAGATACCACCTCACACCAGTCAGAGTGGCTAAAATGAACAAATCAGGAAACTATAGATGCTGGCGAGGATGTGGAGAAGTAGGCACCCTCCTACACTGTTGGTGGGAATGCAAACTGGTGCAGCCACTCTGGAAAACGGTGTGGAGATTCCTCAAAAAAATGAAAATAGAGCTACCCTATGATCCAGCAATAGCCCTGCTAGGAATCTACCCAAGAGACACAGGAATGCTGATACATAGGAGCACATGTACCCCAATGTTCATAGCAGCACTTTCGACAATAGCCAAATCATGGAAAGAGACCAAGTGCCCATCAACTGACGAATGGATAAAGAAGTTATGGTACTTATATACAACGGACTACTACGTGGCAATGAGGAAAAATGAAATCTGGCCATGTGTAGCCAGATGGATGGAACTGGAGGGTATTATGTTAAGTGAAATAAGTCAGTCAGAAAAAGACAGATACCATATGTTTCCACGAATAGGTGGACTTTGTGAGACTAAGCAAAAACCAGGGGGAGGGGAAGAGGGGAAAGGAAAAAAAGACACAGAGAGGCAGGGAGATAAAACATAAGAGACTCTCAAAGACTAAGAAAAAAACTGAGGGTAAGGGGGATGAGGGAGGGGGGAGAGGGGGTGATGGGAATTAAAAAGGGCACATGTTGGGATGAACACTGGGTGTGATATGTAAACCAATTTGAAAATAAACTATTATAAAATTAAAAAAAAATATAATGAACTACATTAAATCATATACTATTTCTTTAAAGGTAAATGATAAGCCAATTATTTAGAATAGAGATTCTAGAACTAAGTCCACACATATATGGACCTTTGGATTATAAAAATTAGGGTAATAAGTAAAGATTGTTCAGAAAATAGTGCTGGAACAATTAGGTATCTGTAAGGGAAGTGGCAATTTGAATTCTAGCTCATAATGAAACCTAAATTCCATGTGAAATTAAATCTAAACATGAAGGGTAAAGTATAAAAAATAATTTTTATATTTTTGATTTTTAAACTTGACAAAAAAGCATTAATTTGATTATATGAAAACTGAAATATTTCATTAGTAAAGATTCATTAAGAGAGAGAAAAGGCAAATCCACATCTGATAAAGGGCTCATTTTAAAATGTATAGAGAACTTCCTCAAATCAATAGAAAAGTCAAATCATTTGAAAAAATGGCAAAAAAAAACCTTGAAGAGAAACTTCCAAAATAAGCACATCCAAATGACCAATAAGAACTGAAAAGATGTACTTCTTCTTGATAATTAGAGAAATGTAGATTAGAACCACAATGACAATCCACTATGCATCCACCAATATGACTAAAATGAAAAAGATTGGCAGTGCCAAGTGTATATGAGAATATAGAGTAAGTCAACTCTCATACATTGCTGAACAGGGATATAAATTGCTACAGCACTTTGGAAAAGTCTTTAGCAGAATTTACTAAAGTTGGAACATACACATATTCTTTGACCCATATATTTTAATTCTAGCTCTATCCAACAAAAATAGATATGAATGAACAGTGGTAGTAACACCAAACAGTATATAACTCAAATGCCTATCAAAAGTTATTGGGGGAAAATGTTGTATATTATAGGGTATATTATATGGCAATGAGAATGAATAAATTCTAGTTTAATACAACAATATGGGTGTTAATAGCATAATACTGAACAAAAGATGCCAAACATGGAGAAAGAGAGGCAGGAATATTGTGGAGTAGGAGGATCCTGAGCTCCATGTATTCCACAGACACGATGAGATAACACCGGCATCTGCGCAAGTAACTCTGAAACCAAGACTCACAGAATCCTAAAGAGGAGGCCGTATCATTAAGGCTAGGAGGGCAGAGACGGGCTGGCAATCAATCCCTGGTGGGACTAGCCCAGCTAAGAGGGACACTACAATCAGGAAGAAGAAAGAGACTCAGACCTCACACCGTTCACCTCTGGCACAGGAGACCTACTCTGGGAAAATTAATCCCCATAACATCTGGTTTTGAAAAACAGCAGGGCTGAACTTCAGGAGCTTTGAAAATTACCAGAGGTTATGGTGCCTGGGTGGCTCAGTCAGTTGAGCATCTGTTTCTTGATTTTAGCTCAGGGCATGATTCCAGAGTCATGGGATTGACACATTAGACTCCTCAATGAGCATGGAGTCTGCTTAAAATTCCCTCTCTCTCTGCCTCTGCTCCTCTCCCCAACTCATGCTCTTGCTCTCTCTCTCTCTCCTTTCTCATACGTGAAAGAAAGAAAGAAAGAGAGAGAGAGAGAGAGAGAGAGAGAGAGAGAGAGAGAAAGAAATAAAGAAAGAAAGAAAGAGAGAAAGAAAAATAATAAATAAATAAATAAATAAATAAATAAATAAATAAATAAAATTAGCATACCTTAACTGTGGGAGAGACGGCCATGCGAAAGGAAACTGGGGTATACACCCTTCAAGAGTCAAAATGATCAATACCTCAAAGCCCAGGACATAGCCAGAAGCAGCAGTTTGCAAAGTGTCTGGGATAAAGTGAAGGAGATTTACTGACTAATCTCAGAATGTGTGCTGCAGAACAAGGACCTTCTGGAAATTTCTCCAGGGACAATAGTGTTGTGGGTGCCATTTCTCTCCCCCTTACCAGCCTAGATAACCAGACACTTCCAGGGGACAGTTCTGCCCTGCCACAGTGCTACTCCCTCTCTAGACCTACCCAACATGCTTGCATTGGCAGGCATTCCCCTAAAACGGTTCATGCCCTTCCACACCCTGCAGGCAGCCCCAGCATGGACAAGCACCATTCCAAAGTGACTCCTGCCCTGAGGAGGGAGAGAGTTAACCCCATACACCAGTGCTCCCATAGTTGTAGCAAACTGGCCTCTTAGCTGGTGGCACATGGAAAAACCCGTGCCCTTCAGTGCCCAGCATCTGTGGCAGAGGCTAATTGTGGACAGCTACTCTGACTACTGGCCCCACTCACCAACGAGGGGCTCTGAGTTGGTCATGCATGAAACAAGCCCCACCCTTTAGTGTTCCAGCAACTGTGGCAGACAGGCTAGTTATACAAGCTAGGCTGACTGCTGGTTCTACCCATCAACTACAGTCTCAGTTGGTGGCCTCACACAGATCTTGCAACAAAGCTTGTCTAATGCACCCACAGAAGGCAAAGCAGAACACTGCAGCAGGCTGGGCTGAAGGTAATTATGGCTCAGCCACAACAGTAGGGTGCATGCAGCCCACAAAATGGGCACTCCACAGAATGAGCACCTCATTGTGGTGACCAGGGTAGAGTATACTACAGGGCATTGCAGGACCTCTTTTACACAAGACCACTATTCTCAAGATCAGGAGACACATGTGACCTACCTAATACATAGAAACACACACAGAGAATTAGATAAAAGTATAAAACAGAGGAATATGTCACATATCAAACAAGAAGACAAAATCACAGTTAAAGAACTCAATGATGTGGAAAAAAGCAATATATTCTGATAAAGAATTTAAAGTAATGACTATTGTTATTATTTTTTAAAGTAATGACTATTTAGATACTCACTGGATTTGAGAAAAGAGTGGATAAACTCAATGTGAACTTCAACAAAGAGACAAATGTAAAAAAGATCTAGTCAGAAGTGAAGAATTTAATAAATGAAATTAAAAACATATTAGAGGGAATCAACAGCAGACTAGAGGAAGAAGAAAAGCTCAGCAATCTGGAAGACAGGGTAATGAAAAGTAACTAGTTAAACAGCAAAAAGAAAAAGAAA
Organism: Paguma larvata; assembly: GCA_030068075.1. NCBI lineage: Eukaryota > Metazoa > Chordata > Mammalia > Carnivora > Viverridae > Paguma > Paguma larvata. The sequence continues at coordinate 499,714 of CM057831.1, read as the reverse complement.
TAATGGAAAATGAGAATAGTTTAAGAAAACTCAACAACATCACCAAGCCTAACAACATTTGCATTATAGACATCTTAGAAGTAGAAAAAGAGAAGAGGGGTAGAAAATTTATCCAAGGAGATAAGAGTTGCCCTATCCAGGAGGCAAAGAGAGACCTTAAGAAGTAGAGCCCAATAAGGTCCACAATTAAAAACATTTTAATTAAAATGGCAAAAAGTAATGATGAAGAGAGAGTTTTAAAAGCAACAAGGGAAAAAAGTCACATATAAGGGAAACCCCATGAGTCTATCAGCTGACTTTTCAGCAGAAATTTGCATGCCAGAAGAGTGTAGCATGATATGTTCAAACTGCTGAAAGGAAGAACCTACAACCAAGAACGGTCTACCTGGAAAATTTGTCACTTAGATGAGAAAGGGAGATGCAAAGTTTTCCAGGCATAAAATTTAAAGGAGTTCATCACCGCTAAACCAGTCATACAAGAAATATTAAAGAGAATTCCTTAAGTGGAAAGAAAAGGTAAGAAATTATGAAAATAATGAAGAAAATTGTAAAAGGTAAAAAATTTCACAGGTAAAAGCGTATATATTAATGGTAGTAGATTAATCAATTATAAAGTCAAGAAGGAGGTTCAAACACAAAAGTAGTAAAGGCAGTTATACCTACAAAAATTAGTTAAGGTAGACACAAAATAAAAAGATGTAATATATGCAAACATATGTGTAAAATATGTGGGGGAGGAGTAAATATTTAGTGCTTTAAGAATGTATTCAAACTTAAGCAACCATCAGTTTAATATAGACTGCTACAAACATAAAATGCTATATATGAACCCCATGATAATCTCAAATCAAAAACCTCTATGAGATATACTAAATATAAAGGGAAAGGAATCCAAAAACAATAGCGAAGAAAGCCATCGAACCACAAGGGAATAGAACAAAAGAAGGAGAAAGAAACGGGGATGAACTAAAACCAAAAAACAAAAACAACTAGAAAGCAGTTAAAAAGATGGCACTAAGTACATACCTATGAAAAATTCTTTCAACGTAATGGAGTAAAAGCTCTAAGAAAAGATGTAGGGTGACTGCATGACTAAAACAAAACAAAACAAGACCCATCTATATGCTGCCTACAAGAGACTCATATCAGCCCTAAAGACACATATAGTCAGTGCAAGTTCAGAAAAACATAGCAAGCATATTGGGGAAAAAGAGTTGGGGTGGTAATACTTATATCAGACAATACAGACTTTAAAACAAAGTTTCTAGCACGAGATAATGAAGGGCACTGCATAATGATAAACGGATCAATCCAACAAGAGGATACAGCAATTATAAATAACTATGCAATCAATACTGAAGGACCTAAATACATAAAACAAATAGTAACAGACATAAAGGGAGAAGTTGACTGTAACACCGTAATTGTAGAGGACTTTAACAATTTATTTAATATCTGTGGATAGATCATCCAGATAGAAAGCTAATAAGGAAACAGTGGCTTTGAACACACCCTAGACTAGACGGATCTGAGTTATATACAGAACATTCCATTCCAAACCAAGGGAATGCATGTTCTTTTTAAGTGCACATGGAACATTCTCCAGGATAAATCACATGTTGGTCCACAAAACAAGTCTCAATAAGTTTAAGAAGGCTGAAATCACATCAAGCACCTTTCCAAACATACAGGATGAAATAAATCAATTGCAAGAAAAAAAATCTGAAAAATACACAAACATATGGAGGACAATCAACATGCTACTAAACAATGAATAGGTTAACCAAGATATTAAAGAGGGAATCAAAAAATATATGGAGACAAATAAAAATGAGAACATAATGGTACAAGTCTTTGGGATATACCAAAATAAATTCAAACTGGGTATTTTTTAGCAATATAGGCCTTTCTCATAAAATAAGAAACTTTCAAATAAACCACCTAACCTTATACCTAAAAGATCAAGAAAGAAAAAACAAAGCCAAAGACAGTAGAAAGAAGGAAATAAAAAGGGTTAGAGCAGAAATAAAGGAAATAAATGGTATAAAAATCATAGAAAACATAATGAAACCAAAACTCATTCTTTGAAAAAATAAACAAAATTGATTAATCTTTAGCAAGACTCATCAAGAAAATAAGAAAACGTAAATTAAAACCACAAATAAAGGAGAAATAACGATTCACACCAGAGTACTGTAAAGGATTTTAAGAGATTATGAAAAACTATATCCAAAGTGAACAACCTAGTAGTGGATAAATTCCTAGAAATATACAGTTTTCCAAAACTGAATCACCAAGTAACACAAAATTTGAACAGACCAATTAGTAGTAACAAAATTGAATCAGTAATCCGAAAGCTCTTGGCAAACAAAAGTCCAGGACCATATGGCTACAAAGGGGAATACTACCAACTATTTAAAGAAAAGTTAATGCCTATTCTTTTCAATATATTCCAAACAGTAGAAATGGGAGAACAACTTCTAAATTCACTCTACAAGGCTAGTATTATTCTAATATTAAAACCAGACAATGACACTACCAAAAAACAAACAAGCAAACAAAAAGAACACAAAAGTATAGGCCACTATCTTCGATGAACATAGATGCAAAAATCCTCAAGAGAATATTAGCATACAAACAACACATTAAAAAATCATTCACCGCAATTAAATAAGATTTATTCTAGAAATGCAAATGTGGTTCAATATTCGCAAATCAATCAATTTGAAATACCACATTAATAAGAGAAAGGACAGGGGCACCTGGGTGGTTCATTTGGTTAAGTGACTCTTGATTTCGGCTCAGGTCATGATCTCCTGTTTCGTGAGATCAAGCCCTGCACCAGGCTCTGTGCTGACAGCATGGAGCCTTCCTGGAATTCTCTTTCTCGATTTGTCTCTCTGTTTCTCTGCCCCTACCCCTACTTGCATGTAAGTACTCTCTTTCTCAAAATAGATAAATAAATTTTTTAAAGTTTCATAAAAAATAAGAGAAAAGACACACATCACATGATCCTCTCCCAAGGCACAGAAAAAATGTCTGACAGAATACAGCATACAGTTATGATAAAAACTCTTAACAAAGTGGATTTTCAGGGAACACACCTGAACATAGTAAGGGCCATATATGAAAAACACAGAGCAAACATCATGTTCATTGGTGAAACACTGAGAGCTTTTCCTCTAAGTTCTAGAACAAAACAAAAATGTACATTTTTACCACTTATATTCAACGTAGTACTAAAAGTCCTACCAGCAGTGATAAGAAAAAGAGATAAAAGACATTGGATTGGTAAGGAAGAAGCAAAATGGTCACTATTTGCAGATGGCATGATACTATATACAGAAAACTCAAAACGCCAAAAATCTATTGGAACTGACTAATGAATTTAGTAATGTTCCAGGTACAAAATTCTAATAATGAAGTCTGGTGCACTTCTGTACACTCATAACAAAGCAGCAGAAAGAGAAATTAGGAAAACCATTCCATATGCAACTGCAGAAAAAAGAACAAAAAGTCTAGGAATAAATTTAACCAAGGAGGTGAAAGATCAATACTTTGAAAGCTTTAAGACACTGTTAAAAGAAATTGAAGACAACACAAACAAATAGAAAGATATTCAATGTTCAAAGAAAGATTATTAAAATGTCCACACTACCCTAAGTAATCCACAGTTTCACTGAAATCCTTACCAAAACACCAAGACTATTTTTGATAGAGCTACAACAAATAACCCTAAAATTTCTATGGAACCACAATAGACATCAATTAGCCAAAACAATCTTGAGAAAGAACAAAGCTGGAGTCACCACATCCCAGATTTCAAGATACTCTACAAAGCTATAGTAATCAAAACAGTTTGTTACTGGCAAAAACATAAACACAGAGATCAACGGAACAGGATAGAAAGTCTAGAAATAAACCCACATCTATATGGTCTGTTAATCTATAACGAAGAAGGCAAGAATATACAATGGGGAAAAGACAGAATCTTCAATAAGTGGAGCTGGCAATATTGGACAGATACATGCAAAAGAATGAATCTGGATCAATTCCTTACATTATATGTGAAAATAAACTCAAAATGCATTAAAGACCTAAATCTAAGACCTGAAACCACAAAATTTCTAAAAGAAAACATAAGCAGTAAACTCTTGGACAGCAACCTTAGCAACATTTTTCTATTATGTCTCCTGAGGCAAAGGGGAAAAATGTGAAAATAAACTCCTGGGACTAAACCTAAATAAAAAGCTTCTCTGCACAGCCAAAGAAACAATCCACAAAATGAAAAGGCAGCCTAAAACATGGGAGAAGATATTTGCAAATGAAATATCCAATGAAGGGTTAATATCAAAAGTTAATAAAGAACATATGCAACTCAAAGAAAACAAACAGAAATTTCTATTAAAGTGGGCAGAGGAGCTGAAAAGACATTTTTCTAAAGGAGCCTTTATAGATAGACCACAGGCATATGAAAAGATGCTTAACATCACCAGTCATCAGGGAAATGCAAATAAAAACCACAATGACACATCATCTTATACCTATCAGAATGGCTAGTATCAAGAAGTTAAGAAATGGCATGTGTTGGTGAGGATGTGGAGAAAAAGGAACCTTCACGAGCTGTTGGTGGGAATATAATCTGGTACAGCCACTGTGGAAAACAGTTTGGAGGTTTCTCAAATAATTAAAAACAGAAATACAACATGATTCAATAATGCCAATACTGGGTATTTACCCAAAGAAAAAGAAAATACTAATTCAAATGTATATATGCACTTCTATGTGTATTCCAGGATTATTTATAATAACCAAGATAAGTAAACCACTCAAGTTCCATCAATAGATGAATGTGTAAAGAATGGAATATATATATAATGTATATTACATAGCTATAAAAGAGAATGAGATCTTCGTATTCGTGTCACCACGGATGGACTGAGAGTGTATTATGCTAGGTGAAGTAAATGAGAAAAAGACAAATACTGAATGATTTCAATTATATGTGAAACGTAAAACACAAAGAAAAAAGGCAGACTCCTAAATGCACAGAACAATCAGGTAGTTGTCCCAGGGGAGAGGGCAGAGGGATAAGTGAAATAGATAAAGGGATTAAAAGGTACAAACTTCTAGTTATAAAATAAATAATACTGGCAAAAGTACAATATAGGGAATATAGTCAGTAATACTGTGATAATTGTGTACTCTAAGGGTGGCAAGCAAGGAGTAACTCACAGAATTGCTGAATCAGTATGTTATACACCTGAAACTAATATAACATTATATGTTAATTAGACTTCAATTTTTAAAATTTTGCCAGATATTTAAGAATTTATAGTCAATGAATTCAGTTATAAAATTTTCACCAACATTTTATTCCATAATTAGTTTATGGAGTTAAACACCAGATTAATCTATAAAGTTGCAAGATTTAAGAGGGCTATTGCAATATCGTAACCAGGGAAACTACAGAGGTCTCTGAGAACCGTAGCAGTGGGAAAATAAAAGAGAGCTGGTATTGGGGAAAAAAAGAAAATTAAATAAATTTTAGGTTTCCCTGAATTTTTGTTTCTGCAGTGCTTTTTCTTATCAATCTTAACCAATACACTCAAGCGATGTCCAATGATGTGTTAATAAATAGCTCTCAAAATAAAAAAGGAACCTAATTTGTAGCCTTTATTGATTTCCATATGGTATACCCTCCCAGCATGGTCAATTTCTAGGTATCCGATGGGATGTTATTGAACCCAGGGTTGGGAAGAACTAAACACAATTGGCTTACCTGGGCCCTTTCGACCTGGCTCCAGCATCCTACTGAATGGAAGCCATCATTAATACCATATTTAAGACCTCACAAGAGATATCCCTTAGTTTTGAAGTAACAGTACTTTCAGTGCAGCTAGGTTAAAAGCCATTTCGTGCCGTTTGTAATAGAAGAGTTTCTTGAAGAAATTCAGGTAAAGAATAGTGAGAGGAGATAGTAATAGCATAGTTCAGCGGAAAAGGCAAAGTACAGGGAGTCAAAACCCCAGGACAAGCGTCACTTGTGATCGTAACATTCTCCATGCTTGCTCTATTTCTGGGAGCACACCTGCAAGTTTCTGCCATGCACTGGCAGGTAATTTTGCAAGCATGTCAATTTACAATAACTATGTGTTCTCTTAATAACTTATTTCCTTTTTGGGTTTTAATTCATGTTATACAAAGTTTGATCTGCCCTTTCCTGTTAGGATATTGTTCTTAATGGCAGAGAAGAGAGAAGTAAAGTAAGGGTTGAGTCACTCTGCTTACTCTGTCATTTGCTAAAATTATAGCTTTATCCAAGCAAGGGATCTATCCAATCTCATTGATCTGAACGTAGCTGTGAGAATATGTATGCTGTATTCCCAGTTTTACATGCCAGCTTATTCAGTCCCTGGTGGAGAGGTCCACACTTAGGATGCATTCAATAAAACAAAGTATTTGTCAGGATAAATACATGAGAGGAAATAAAGAATAAATAAATGAATAAATATATCCTGTGTTCTAGTCTTACACTATATTCCTGTAAGTCTGTGTCACTTAGCTGTTGTTTTTCTTAGCCAACTATAACCCATCTTCTGTACATGATCTATTAAAATTTGAGCACATTGGACCGATCATTACTTAGCAACCAAAGATTCTTTTATTTATTTTTTTCTTCCAAAACTTGTTACTATCTCTTATCCTACTGAGAATTTTCTATATTTGGATCTCTGCCCATGGGAGAAGATATAATCTATTATTTTTTCAGTCTGCTTTTCTAAAGTGTAGACGAGTGGATTTGCAAATTAGCATCAGAGATAAATCACCACGTAACTAAAGATTCCCTTAAATCAGTAATTCTAGATCTGCCATTTTATCAAAACCACCTTTTAAATTTTTAGCAATTCCTAGATCTCACCTTCAGAGAATTGCTTTCAGTAAGCTTGACCCAGGAGCCTGGCAGGTACACCGTTTTAAGGTGACTGAGACTTACAGATTCAGAGTTGCTCAGAGCTTCTCAAACTTTGTAGGCATTTGCCTCACCTGGGATCTTTTTAAAGGTGCAAATTCTAATTTAGGAGATTATTTTAAATTTCCAATAAGCTCCCGGGTGATAAAGCTCCTGCTTTCATACTTTGAGAGCAAGAGCCTAAATTAAATATGTCATCTTGTTTGTTTGAATTGGGATATGACTACATGTGTTGTGATGGCAGAATAAATTGCTATTTAAAATTTGCAATAAATATACAGCAATATCTTAAGGTAGGACATCTTGGCAGTGAATATTTTTCTGTTGTTTTTTTTTCCTTTAAAAAAAATTCTCTCAAGAAGAATACCAACGGATGTATGGATGGATGGTTACATATACCTGCCAAACTAATGCATTCAATTATTCTGAATGTAAACAGATATTTATGGTAAGTTTCAGGGTCCTTCCTTTGTTAAATATAATTTGTTACTACTCTATGGTCTCTGTTGTTTCACGAAGGTATTTGGTTGTCCCTTTAGAAAATCAGTCTTGCTTCTTGCATGCCATTCATTAATACGCAATGACTATTAAGCAAGCTTTTGAGAACGCTACACCTTTTTTGTTAGGGGAGAAAAAGAGAGAAATTATTCAAGGCTACCAAAATTAACATTGCTTCTCAGAATTTAAGCAGCACCAATGAAAATCACAAGAAAGGAATTTATAATTATTTACTAATTGTCACAGGTGGAGGCATAATTAGAGGTGATTATTGGAAGTAATAGTACAATAGAGTATAGAAGTTTCTCTGGGACCGCCCAGCAACTTGGGAACAGTGAATTCTAACAGGATGCGGTGCTGTAGCATGTAACTGGAAAATAAGTGATGGAAATAATTCACACTTGAGTTTCCGCTGCAGGAAAGTATGTGTGTTTGTGTGGGAGGCAGGGCAGGGAGGGGGCAAAATTTTATCTTTTATCTTTGGCATTGTGAACAGTGATTTGTCTTTTATTTTTAAGTAATTTTTTAGTTTTTTTTAATGTTTATTTATTTTGAGAGTGTGAGAGAGAGACAGAGGGTGAGAGAATCCCAAGCAGGCTTTGCACTGTCAGCACAGAGTTCAATGTGGGGCTCAAACTCATGAACCATGAGATGATGGCATGAGATTGTGATCTGAGCAGAAACCAAGCATCAGATACTTAACCTCCTGAGCCACCAAAGCACCTGTTTTGTTTTGTTTTTCAAGCAATGAACGTTTTTTTTGTTTCAAGTTTTTATTTAAATTCTAGTTAACCTGTAGTGTAATATTGGTTTCAGGAATAGAATTCAGGAATTCATCACTTACATACAACACCCAGTGCTCATCACAATAAGTGCCCTCTTTAATATCCACCACCCATCTAGCCCATTCCCTGCCCACCTCCCCGCCAGCAACCCTGTTTGTTCTCTATCATTGAGTGTCTTATTAGAACAGTGATTTATATAGAGTGGATCTGCATTATGTTTCTAGGGAACCTGACCAGTAATTAATAATCAAATTTGTCTAGCTTTCTTTTATCTACTATACTCATGAATTAAATACACTGTGGGCTGGATTTGTACACTCAGCGACAGCATATTCCTTGTTCAGCAGCAGTAAAACAAGAACAAAAAAAGCAGAAAGTGCTAACAATTACTGAGAACTCACTGTGTACCAAGCTCTAGGTTAACACTTTACATTAATTATATCTTTTACTACTAATAACATCCCTAATAAGATATTGGGATGCAAAGAGTATCAGGGGTTCTTTGGGTAAAAGGATAAAACCACAGAAAGGGGGTCTATTGTGGAGAGAGTTGGAGGCAGAGACATTATGTTCACCAGGAAAACAAAGCAAAACAAAACAAAAAACATTATGTCCTTTTACTTCTGCAAGATAAGCATGTTGGTTTAACTTACTGTGGCTCAAAAACCAAGAGAGATCTTGGATACCTGTAATGTTTTAATTTTAAACAAATTAACTTCTATTTACTTTTTTACCTGGAGATTTATACAAGTTTCCTAAGTAATGGTAATTTTACCTTTCCTTGAGCATGGTAATCCTGGAAAGTAGCAATAATTAAAGAAATTCTCCACCCCTTGTGTACTGGGAAATGTTTTATGGCAAGTAGCCAAGATTCCTAAATAACTCAGAAAGACTCGTGAATAAACAGCCCCCTTGTTAACCTTAGGACCAGGCACAGACCCTCCCAATTCCCATTTTATACTTTATCAGTGATTAGTTGAATTGTTGCTCCCCACTGGTCAATAGCAACAAGATGATTGGGAGTTTGACTTGATGGAATTTTAAGATTCTCCCAACCTCACAGGACCCTAAGCTTTGACTGGAACCTGACCCAGCATCATAATGCTAAAGTGTTCATCTTTGGGACCTAGAGTCATCTGCTGATCCGGGTGGAGTGAAGGGAGGAGCACTCCCGGTTCTATCTGCTCATTCTGGTTCTCTAGCCTCACTTATTCCTTTCTATTTAAGAAATACTTTTTCTGTCTGACCTTGGGACACTTGCATGTCCTATAGTCAGAGTTTCTCCCAATTACCATGCTGTCTTTGGAAAACGTCTCTCATTTAAATTTGGATTTGCTTTTATTTCAGAAAAGTCTCCTTGTCTCCAGGGCAACCTCTGCAATCTATCCGCCATGTTTCCACAAGGCACACAATTCTGGGGGCTCCATTTACATGGCGGCCACATAAACGACATCCCTGGACCTCTTCAAGCGTCTGTTGTCATACACGATGGTTTGGGCCTCAGGAGTGAACTCTAAGTCGCAAACTGACTGCTTTATATCCCTGACTAAAAATATGTTGATGACTCTGAAGTCTGAGTAGGAAAACCCCAAACTCCTTGATTTGACTTACAGGGACTTTTATCGGCTGGCTCCCACTTACTTCTCTGATTTCATCTCCCACCACTCTTCCTGTGTGTTTTTTAACAATCAAGAGTCACCACAATTGTGAAGCCTTTCTTTAATCTTCTTTTTGACTTACAGTCAGAGCTGGATATGCTGAAACATACTTATACTTTTTTTTTTTTTAAATCTAAAGTTAATTAGAATTAATCACTGAATTTAGCAAGGTTGCAGGATACCAGGTTAATACTTAAAAATCAATCGTGCTTCTCTTTCATCAAAAAATAAAGAGAGTTAAAAAATTAAAGATGCATTTTATAAGAGTATTAAAAAACATCCCATATCTAGGAATAAATAAATTTCATGCCAGATGTCTACAAAGAACACTTCAAACCAGACTGAGAGAAAATAAAGACAAAAAATGAGACTTCCTTTTCAGCTGTACTAGAATAAGGGATTTCTTTTTATATGTATGTAGAAAAATGGAGACAATATACATGGCATCTTTAAAAAAAAAAAAAGCCAAATTCATAGAAACAGAGAAGAGAATGGTGGTTGTCACTGGCTGGAAGGAGGGAGAGATGAGGAGACAGGGAGATGTATGTCAAAGGGTACACGTTCTGAGGCCTAAATGGAAAACTTGGTGGCTAAAACTAACAATACAGTATTGCATACTTGGAAGTTCTGAGATTGAATCCTAAATACTCTCACAGCAAAGCCACAAAAAGTTAACTACGTGATGGATGTTTACTTATCTTGATCTTGTAATCATTCCATAATGTATATGTGTATCCAATCATCATATTCTACACTTTCAATATATATAATTGTATTTTTCAATTGTTCCTCAATAAAGCTGGAAAAAAAGAGAAAAGTGGAAACAATATATAAAACAAATGTTGGGCAACAGGCAACACTGGCTTGTGATCCCGAAAAGAATATAAACTAAAAATAGGGTTTGTTATAGTATATAATTGCCAAAATAAATTATGCACATATCAGCAGCTTACTTATACCCTTGCACTAACCACAAAGTAAAATATGGTGTTACCTACAATCAAATGCACTAAGTATTATAAGAAGTAAATTGAGAACACCAGCAGTACTTAGCATCATCTCAAGTTGAACACATAATGTGGAGAAAAAGAAATCTTTGTGCACTGTTGGTGGGAATGCAAACTGGTGCAGCCGCTGTGGAAAACAGTATGAAGATTCCTCAAAAAGTCAAAAATAGAGCTACCCTATGATCCAGCAATCACACTGCTGAATATTTATGCAAAGAATATAAGAACAGTAATTCAAAGTGATACATACACCCCTACGTTTATAGTAGCGTCACTTACAAATGCCAAGATACAGAAGCAGCTCAAGCGTTCACCGATTGAGGAATGAATAAAGAAGATGTGGTATATGTACACAAGGGAATATTATCCGGCCATAACAAAGAATATAAAATCTTGTTATTGCAAAGACATGGATGAAGCTAGAGAGAATAATGCTAAGTGAAATAATCAGAAGAAGACAACCCTATTATTTCACTCGTATGTAGAATTTAAGAAGCCAAACAAATGAGTGAAGGAAAAAGAGAGAGAGACAAACTAAGAAACCGACTCTACAGGAACCCAGGAAATATGGGTTCAATAGGTGACGGGGATCAAGGACAACACTTGTCGTGATGAGCAGCGGGTGATGTATGGAGGTGGTGAATCACTACGGTGTACCCTGAAACTAACATGACACTATATGTTAACTACCTGGAATTAAAATAGAAACAAAAAAAATAGAGGAAAAAACTAAAAATATTCCTAAAAATATAAAAAAATAAAGTTAAATAGTAACTGATAAGCTAAAAATTCCACCCTTTGGTGTATATACAACAGAATCGTGTCTGTGTGTGTGTGTGTGTGTGTGTGTATTGTGTTCATCAAAAGACATGCACTGGAATATTGATAGCTGTGCAATAGCCCAAACTGGAAATACTCAAATAGCCACTGTAGTGGACTGGATATGCAAACTGTTATATACTATGCTGGAATCAGAACAAGTCTACAACTACAGTCAACAAAGTGGATTCATCTTACAAAAATAACGTTGAAAAAAAGAAGTCTGCTACCAAAATACTGAATATAATCTCATTCCACTTATGTAAAGTAAAAAAAAATAGGCAAAATTAATCTGGAAGAAGCCCAAATAGTGGTTATTTTGACAACAGATAGTGAGTAGAAGGAAACACAAAAGAGACTCTTGAATGGTTGAAATATTTTGTTTTGGCATCTGGATAACATCTACACTTTTATGTGTTCAATGTGTAAAATTGACTCATCTGTAGCTTTACAATATAAATGCCATTTCCTGTATTTAAATTTTACTCCAATGATACAAAAAATACGTAAGGAATTCCTACACAGTTAAAATTGGCTCTAGTAAGTTTAATAATGTTTTAAGTAACTGAACTGTAAAATCTCTCAAACTTTTCAAAAGCAAGAACTGAACAACTATCTGCCTCATATTCCCAAAGCCTGACAGGGAGTTTCTGTCAGTGCCTACTGAAGAACAGGAGAAATAAATGGGCACATGTCATCAATTCATTAAAAATTTCCACTTTTTTATCCCTCTGTCATTTAGGTGACTGCTTAACCTAGAGAAGTCGGGATTGGCTAGAGCTCATTCCACATTTTTATTTTTACAAGCCCAGTGTATAGTATACAGGGGTGTTTTCCCTGTGCTGGTGTGTATATTCTGGTGCTTTGGCCCTAGAGCATACATTCTTACAGAAACAACATCTTCTGTCTTTTAAGAGCTTAATGCTCCCCCTATACCTGAATGGCCAAAGACAAACCAATGCAACTTTCGTACAGAATACATTTGAGTCACCTTTAACCTCACATTTTAGTAAAGAGAGAGATAATAAAAAATAAGATAAATAAACAGTATGGCAGACAGTAATAAGTACTATATTAAAAAATCATGGGGGAGCCAGGTGGCTCAGTTGATTAAGCATCCGACTTTGGCTCAGGTCACGATCTTGCAGTTTGTGGGTTCCAGTTCCACACTGGGCTCTGTGCTGACATCTGCCTGCTTCAGATTCTGTCTCTGTCTCTGTCTCTGTCTCTCTCTGTCTCTCTCGCTCTCTCTCTCTCCCTCTGCCCCTCCCCTGCTCGCACTCTGACTCTCTCTCTCTCTCAAAAATAAACAAACATTAAAATAAAAAAGAGCATGGAGAAACTTTAACAAATATGGGGGATGTAGATAATGGAGCATGCTATGTATGTGTGTGGATAGAGGGTATATGGGAAATCTCTGACCCTGCCTCTCAATTTTGCTGTCAATCTAAAACTTCTCTAAAAACATTAAGTCTTACGACAAATGGAAGAAGGGAATGTTGGGGTTAGGAGATGTGTGATTTAACATACTGACAGAGAAGGCCTTCCTGAGGGGACACTGTACAAAAAGCAAAGGGAATGATGGAGTAAACGTTGGGGTTATATTAGGGAAGAGTGTTCTGAGTGAACAGAGTAAGGGTGAAGACTCTGAAGTAGGACAATGCCTGGTTTTTTCAAGGACTAGCAAAGACATAGGGTTACTGAAAAGAATGAAGGAGCTCTATAATTAGTTTTATTTCTCTCATTCGCTCATTGTTAGAACAAACATTTATTAAACATAAATGGTGTACAAGTCTCTCAGTCATGTGCTACTGATACAGGGATAAAAAAACCCAAACATTTTAGTTTAAGAAGCTGCTTTCGAGCATTCAAGGCTCCAAAAAGCTTGGAGAATGAGGTTCAAGTCCTTGGACAAACATAAAAGGCAGTTCATATCCTCACCCTGGCCTCATCCTTTTCCACGTTCATTAGTGTAAACAAGGTGTCATCTGTGCTCCAATGATTCTAAGCTATTATCTCTTACTGTCTCACAGTTTTTTTTTTCTTTTTACCTTTACTCATGTGTGTCCAGTTTAAATCTCTTTTTATTACGAGAAATTAAAGACAACTTTAGCTCCAGTTAAAGACATGTATACGTGGTGGTGGTGGCAAGAAGGGTAATGAGGTAAGGTGTTGAGAAAAAGTACAGCCAATCTTAAAGGGAAACAGAAATCTTCCCTCAAGAATTATAGCTGCTGCTGTCTTAATGGCTTTTGTTCTCCAGGAGCTTCTTTTGCTTGTCTCTTCTGCTTCTGACAGTTTTCTCTGCTCACACATGGTTTCTGATCCTACAGCATATTGGCTTACGAATGACACTGGTTCACTTCTTTCCCTCCAATTTACTTTAGCCTCATCATGAAGTGCCTCATCAGTGCAGCAAACCATCCCCACATGGACACCATTATGAATACAGACTTTTTGTTCACATTCTTGAGAGACAATCTTACTGACTCAGGTCTGCATGTTGACAGGTTCACTGTTCACAGGTCAGGTTAGCTGTACTTGGCAGTAGGGAAGGAATCAGAAATTTTAGGAGCTACAGGCAAGGCAGGTTACATGAGAAAGCAAAGTCTGGCATATCTGGAAAAATATGAGTATGCTGCACCCTCAATATTCCCTCTTCTTGGCTAATTGGAATTACTTGGTTATGAGGTGTCTGTTATGGCCACATCTCAATTCTGCTACTTACTTACATGATAACCTTGACCAATCTATCTGAGCTTGTTTCCTTATGAGGAATAAATGCAGATAACAGCATCCAGGGTTACTGTGAGAATTAGGTAAGTCAAAGGTCATCAGGTATTTTGCATAGGGTCTGGCTCAAGGTGGATACTCCTAAAATATGAAGTTGGGCTTTCTTTTAATCCATAAATTTCAGCTCTAGTATCATGTAATCTTGTAAATCTGCTGGAACTTCTTTCCAACACCACAGATAATTATAAATCACTTCTTTCTGTGTGCTATTATAACACTTTTTATTTTTATCTTACTGTATTATTATATGTATTAATATTTTATTAAATTATTATAATATCTGTGGCTTCCTCCTCCACCATTGTGAAAGTGAGTTGAGATCAGAACCCTTTTCTTATTTATCCTTATATCCTCACTATCAACACATTGCTTAGTATATAGTAGAAATTCAACAAATGCATTTTTTTTTTTTTTAAAGAGACAGCACTAGCAGGGGAGGAGTAATGAGGGAGAAGGAGAGAGAGAATCCCAAGCAGGCCCCATGCTCAGTGCATAGCCCAACACGGGGCCCAATTCCATGATGCTGGGATCACGATTTGAGCAGAATCAAAAATCCGATGCTCAACAGACTAAACCACCCAGGTGCCACTCAACAAATGCTTTTAAAATAAATACGTGAATGGATGCTGATGCAAGGAAATGAGTGAACAACAAATGAGTGACACTGGAAGAAAGTCAACCACACTACAAAGTAAGGCCATTGGTCACCAGTGAGGTAAATGTTTCTCTTCGACCAACTTTGAAATAAAGCAACTTGAAGGACCAGGCCCAAGTCCTAGTGCACGCATAAAAGAGTTTCTATCAATGGCATCACATTCTGTTTCAAAACATTTTTCTTCCAAAGGGAAGCCTAACAGAAATGAGGTTAAATAAAAAGTGAATAAAGGGTTATTGGAGTGGGTGTGGGAGGGAGAATGGGCTAAATTGGTAACGGGCATTAAGGAATCTACTCCTGAAATCATTATTGGACCATATGCTAACTAACTGGGATGTAAGTTAAAAAAATAAAGAAAAAAATAAAGGAAAAAAAGGCTCCTTAGGCTATAAAGAAGAAATGGAAACTTGGAGTCATGAACTTTAAGCCCTATTTCAACTTCAGATGAAACACTAGTAAGACTTTCTGTGCTCGTGAGGGTGGGGATTTTAAAAACCGGGATGCTCTACAAATGTGAACATCATCTTTCATATTTAAAAATCTTTTAATCCTCCAGAGATTTCAGTATTTTTAAAGTATTTTGTGTATTCCTATTTTCTATAAATCTGCTAGTGTCTACTTCAGATGAAATAGAGATAAACCACATTCTCATGGCTGAAAATCTTAAAGTGATGAATACTCATCATCCTACACCAAGGATTCTCAACCAGTGCTGTAGGCAATTTGGGCTGGATAATTCTTTGTTGTGGCAATCTGTCCCATGCCTTACAGGAGGCTGAGCAGTCCATACAGCCTCTACTCACTGGATGCTGGTAACACACTCAACTCCTGACTTGTGACAACAAAAAAATGATGTCAACTATCTCTTGGGAGGCAAAATCACCCTCAGTTGAGAACAACTTTATAAAATATATGATGGACAATTACTTAGAACACTTGGTGTTCCTTTCTCTCAGACTGTGAAGTCATATTTTTTTGTGTGAAAATAGTCTTGAGATGGCATCTCATTCTGACTTTTCAAGGAGATTGCACCTACATCACCTAGTATCCATGGCAATCTTTTGTTTTTAACTGTTTACTTTTGAGAGAGACAGAGAGAGAGAGAGGGAGAGAAACAGAGACATAATGTATGCAGGGGAGAGACAGAGAAAGAGAAACACAGAATCTGAAGCAGGCTCCAGGTTCCGAGCTTTCAGCACAGAGCCTTATGTGGGGCTTGAAGTCACAAACTTTGAGATATGACCTGACCCGAACTAACTGACTGAGCCACCCAGGCACTCCAGACCAATGGTAATCTAATGTAATACTGGCCATATTACTGAAGGATATTTAAGTCATCAAGGATTTTGATAGAAGTCATGTTGAGAATGTGATGGGAAGGGGGCACATAGCTAAAGCATTCGGGGAGTAAGAGGGAGTCTCACAGGGCCAGTAAATCACTAAAACAAGCAAGGTTTGTGGGTGGCATTGTTTAATGGCATGAGATTGATAGCTGGTATGTTATGAGAAAAAAGGGCAGGAGAATAATGTGGATGAGGCAGTGAGGAATGCCCACCTAAAGATCCAGAAATAAGATGGGTGTGAGACAGAACACATCTACCACCAGAGAGCACCAGTAGAGTAGCAATGTTCAGAGAAGACACAGGTTTATGTTAGAGAAAGAAAATAAAAGAGATGTTGAGTATGTGGGACATTTTGTTCATGACCGATTGTGGGATCCAGAGAGGAGACAGTACATGGAGGAGATTCAGAAGATGACTACACGTGGAGCAGTGTCAGAGAAGGGAATGTACAGAGCCATACGGGAGCTATGACCTGGAGGATGGTGGATGACTAGGGAATCCTGGACTTCTTGTGGTGACGTATGCAGACAGGAAGAAAAATCACAGTAAGTCCTGATGGTCACCATGCAGACAAACATAAGTGTCTGGCCAGGAGCACACTTAAGTTCTATGGATCCCTCTGAACTTTGGCTAATGGAAGCATAGAAACTGGAGAAGAGGCAGCTAATAGGATCCTCATATTTTTTAATGTTTGAGAGAGAGAGAGCCAGAGAGAGAGAGAGTGAGCGAGCTCACAAGCACACACACGCTGGAACAAGCATGGGTGGGGGAGGGGCAGAGAGCAAGAAAAGGAAAGAAAGAATCCCAAGCAGGCTCCACGCTCAACACAAAGCCCAATGTGGGGCTCTACCTCACAAGTGTGAGATCATGATCTGACCTTAAATCAAGAATCCAACATTCTGAGGGCACCTGGGTGGTTCAGTTGATTAAGTGTCTGACTTTGGCTCAGGTCCTGATCTCACGGTTTGTGAGCTTGAGCCCAACAATGGGCTCTGAGCTCTCACTACAGAGCCTGCTTCATTTCATCTGTGCCCCCACCTCTGCCCCTCCCTCATGCACACACTCTCTCAAAAATAAATAAGCATTTAAAAAAAATGTCAGATGTTCAACTAACTGAGCCACCTAGGTGCCCCTCATGGCATCCTTATTGATGTCTACTGACAATATGCACATTAATTTCAGACCCTTGACTACTTCTCTTCTAGTGACATTGTCTTCCGCTCCACTTTAGGCACTGCTGCCCATTACCATATCCTATTACCATATAATTATCAATAATTGAAATGCCTCAATTTCAAATGTCCTACTCTTTAACTACCACTTGCTACTTAGCTCACTCCCTCTAGTTCTCCAATTCCAGCAATTCTCCAACACAATAAAGAAGCTAAAGTCCATTTATCCTACCAACTTTTCATTGTCTCTTATACCTCAATCCTCTTTTTCCACTGTAATTTGCTAAAATGCCACTGTTATTAGTATAATCATTCCTTGTTTATACTCTGTACTCTTTTGCCCCCTCCCCTTAACTTTATTGCATTCACTTTTGTAAAATAAAAGTTGAATTCACAGGATAACTTTGTTGATGTCTACTGTATTTGCCTATTCCATGGATGTGTTTACTCTCTGAGATAACTATTTCATATCTCTCTTTCTCCCAAATTCTAACATCTCTTCCCCAGTGTTCTACTCGGCTGATGATCTTCCCTTCAAATGCATTGTGAACACAATAGAAATAAGGAAGTTTCTACTGATTCCCACAGTATATTTCCCTCCTGCCTATAACAGATTCCCCATTCCTGTCTTCTCTCTGTAGATATCAGTAAGCCTAGTAAACACTACACCTTATACTTCAGCAGCAGATCATAACCGCTTTCCTTCACTCAAGGATACTGCCCCAGTGATTCATTGGATCTTTGTTATCAGTATGTCAACAAACATACTTTTATTATTTGCATCTTTAAAAAATTCCTCTTTGATTTCATTCCACCTCTCAGCTACTGCTCCATCTCTTCCCTTCTTTCCACAGCAAAAATCCTTGGAAACCTTTTCTATACTTTCTGACCTCTCATTCTATCTTAAATCCATTATAACCTTGCTTTCTCTTATAACACTCCACTAAAACCTCTTTGATAAAAGTCATCAATGTCCTGTATAGGGGTAAATCCAAGAGTAAATTCTACTTGATCTAGTTCTACTATTTGACTTAGCTGACTATTTCCTGCTATCTGTGCCTGACACACTTCCATGATCTGCCACACCTCTCTGCCGGGTTTTCTTTCTCCTCTTTAGCTGCTCCTCCTCAATCTGTTTTACTAGTTCCTTTTAATTCATCAACCTGTTAATGTCAGCATGTGATTAGACTTCTTACTTGGACTTCTACTCTTCCCAATGTACAGCCACTTCCTTGGTGATCTCATGGTATCATGGCTTTAGATACAATCTACATGCTGATAATTCTCAAATTTACTCAAATCTAGATTCTCAAATCTAGTCTTGTCCTTGTGTGGCGGAGAGAGAGGAAGCAAGCACTGTGTCTTCTGTTTACAGGCACTCACCCTCTCATAAGCACTCACCTCCCATAACCTAATTACCTACAAAAGGCATAGTCTCCAAATACAATTACATTGGGGATTACAGTTTCAACATATGGATGGCAGGGGAGACAAACATTCAGCACACAGCAAAATCTAGCTCAGCTCGTAGCACTCCAATGCTGAGTCACTCTTCCCAAGGCCCAAGAGATTTCAAACTGTGAGAAAAAGCCTAAATTCTTAGTAAGGCCTAAGAGTCTTAAACAACCTGCTCCCTTTTACTTCTGTGCTCTAATGTTCTCTGATACACTTATTTCCAACCACACAGGCTCCCCGCTGTCTTCCAAACATTCCAAGCAAACACCTTTGGACTCACTGTTCCCCTTGATTGCTCATCATTTCCCAGACAGCTTTAAGACTTAAGTCTCTCACCTTCTTCACTCAAATTGTATCACCTCAGGCCATCTTCTGACCACAGGAACTCAAACACTTCCTAAAAACAACCCCTGCATCTTTTTTCTGCTTTAATTTTCTCTTTATCATTTGTCCTAATGTAACTTTTTATAAATCCATTTATTTGACTGATTTTGTTTTCTCTTCCAGAAATCTAGGTGAATAATACTGGCCTCTAATGTACATTTTACTTAGGTTTAGTTTGGATTAATATTTTCATCAGTAATAGAAAGCAGTCTAAATGGGAAAAAGCTATAATTGCTGGCAAAACTTAACAAAAAAGCACACACTCATGTTGCCAAGGTTTTAAATTTCCAGTCAGTGATCAAATTAGCAAGTTCTACTTAAAAAAACGCCATTGAGCATGTCTCAGTTATACAAGGCTTATGAAATAATTGATTTATTCTGTCAGTTTTCTAATAGTATGGTAAAGTTAAGAGCAGAAAGAAATCACAAGGAAGAGAAAAATTTGAAAGTGTAAGCTAGTAAAAAAGATACATTTTTCAGCTAAAGTTCTAAATAAAGCAAAGTAGAAATTGCAAGAAATAAAAAAAGAGGGAAAGAAATATGCTGTGTGTGAACTTTGTAAAAAAATAAATAAAAAAGAAGCTGTAGATTTAAGAAGCTGTATATGCAATCGAGCCTGGAAGAAGTTTGGTCTAACTCAAATCATTGCTTTAATTACTTAAAGACAAATAATTAGAGAAAAAAACCTGGTAGCTGTACATAAACATCTAATAGGAAGACTTACAGTTCAGTGGTAGACTTTATGTACATAAACATATATAATGTATACATAAAATCCTATATAGCTAATATAAGGGAAAGCTAAAAAAATCATATCTTAGTGTTTTTATTATGTCTTCCTGTGCTTCATATTTAAAAATACACCCTGAATGCTATAAAAGATGTAGTAGAATAGGCCAGATGAATGTGCTAGGCTTAAAATATATATTGAGAATCAGAGCAAAACATTTTTAATATAATGAGCATAGTAAGAGTAATGATTCAAAGATCAAGACTTGTGAACTTTGAAGTTGAGCCCAAGAGGCTGGGAAAGAGAAGACCCTGGCAATGCAAACTAAAAAAGACCACCCAGAGTGATAAGCCTAGAGAATTGTATTTCAGCAGGCAAAGAAGGCTGTTTTGGTTGGTTGGTTGTGTTTTTCTTGAGATTAGAAATCAACTGTATGAAATATTGTTCTTAGTTCACAGAGGATGAGAACCGAGAACTTATACTTGGATTTAGCAAAACAGATATTTTTGTAACTTTGATAATAGCAAATCTGATAAAGCAGAGTAAAATGGGACTCAAGAGAATACCAAGGAGAGACACTGGAGATAGTAAGGCATTTGACTGCATGAGGAAGGAGAGAAATGGCACTGTAGATGAACACGAAGTGATTGCCAAGAAGTATTTTTTTTTTAAACAGGCGTATTAAAAGCAGGTTTGTAAGCTGGCAAAAAAGATAAAAATAGGAGTAAAAAATTCTTGATCCAGAAATTAAAAGAATTTCTGGGGCAATGTTTATAGACAGAAAAGAAAGTGATGCACAAAATTTGGAATGTGTTTTGGTTCCTGACAGATCATCCAAGGTAACAGAAGAGTAGGCAGAGCCTCTGGGAAAAGAGACAGATGAGTAGATGGAATGGTGGGAATTCATGGAAGTTTTCCTAATGGTTTTCCTGATTCTCCTCCAAGAAGATATAGTTTGTCACAGCTTAAGAAACCCATTAGTTGACTCGTAAAACTTCATGATGATGAACCCTGTCATATTTATGTGTCTTGATATGTGCTTTTGTATTTCTATAATAATATAAAAAATACCTTCCTCATGGAACATTTTTAATTGATCATTTTTCTTTCTCTTTAGTTACTAGGATCGTAGAACTTAAAACACAGAATGTGATCTTCTGAATTATATTGCAAGTGTAATTCCACTGCAGAATGTTAGTAATACATTTTTCAAAATCCCTAATATATAATAAATAAGGACTCTGTCTTGCGGGGGGGCAGGCATCAAACAATACTTTCTTTTTTTTATATGTCTTAGTTTTTATTTTTTAATTTTTTTTAATGTTTGTTCATTTTTGAGAGAGACAGACAGAGAGAGAGAGACAGAGGGTGAGTGGGGAAAGGGCAGAGAGAGAGAGGGAAACACAGAATGTGAAGCAGGCTCCAGGCTCTGAGCTGTCAGCATAGAGACGGATGCGGGACTCGAACTCACAGACTGCAAGATCATGACCTGAACCGAAGTCGGACGCTTAACCGACTGAGCCACCCAGGCACCCCCAAACATTATTTTCTAAATGACAATTATTTAAGGAATATTGCACAGAAAGCAAAATGGACTGCTTAGCTATCAGCCTAAAATAGACCTGGATCTAAGGATACAAAACAATAAATTTCCAAAAACAGTGCCTTCACTTCTGGCTGAGATAAAGTAATAGAACTGGATTTACCTTTTCATCTGAAACAACTAAATAAACTGAACAAAGTAGGAGAACCCATGGCTTTCGATACACTGGACGTCAGACAAAAATCAGGCACTTATCCTAAGAGAGGAAAAATAAGTAAGTTTTATAATTGCCCCATTATATATAGCATTTTATAAATGCTATAAATTTTATAATGTTTTGAGTGAGGTTTTTTTTGCCTGGTTGCAAGAAGACATGGGCAGGGGAACAAATGTACACTGGGACACATTGCCAGAGTTATGAACACGGAAGTCTGAAGAAGTCAATGCTCCTAGCTCAAAGGACAGACACTGGAAATGAAGAAACCACAGAGAGCGATCACTCCATAGAGAGCCACAGAGTTCTCCTAATGAAGTCAGGTGAGAACTTATAAGTACAACCTTGTGAAGAAACTTTCTAAGGCCAGGGAAAGACCTATCTGGTGGAAATATTAGA
This sequence comes from Paguma larvata, assembly GCA_030068075.1. Classification (NCBI taxonomy): domain Eukaryota; kingdom Metazoa; phylum Chordata; class Mammalia; order Carnivora; family Viverridae; genus Paguma; species Paguma larvata. The sequence goes on along the minus strand of CM057831.1, from coordinate 477,286 downwards.
AAAGGATTCCTCATGTTCAAGCATTTCACATGTTCAAGAAACTAGAGGAAACATGGAGTAGAAACTGGAAATATATTTCAAAAGGAAGAAAATCAAACTTTTAGGGATAAAAACTATCATGTCTAAATTGGAAAAATCCACCGGATGAAATCAATTGAAGAATGGGCATTGTAGAAAAAACAATTAGTGGATTTGAGGACAAAGCAATAGAAAATATCCACAATGAAACACAAAGAGAAGAAATACTAAAGAGAAACAAAAAGAGAATCAGTGAGTCATGAAGAAAGTGTAAACATCCTGATATTTGTGTAACTGAAGACAAAATCATATGAAGGATTTAAGTAAGACTGAAGATTTTCCAAATGTGAAGACTACAGATCCATGAATCACCACAAACTTTATAGAATGGCTGAAAGTATAAAAGTAACCATCGCAAGAGTTAGTGGAGATATGGAGAAACTGGAACTCTTTCACAACGCTTGTGGGAATGTCAAAGAGTCCAATCACTGTGGAAAATAATTTGGAGTCTCTTTTTTATTTATTTTTTCTTTTTTTAAAGTTTATTTATTTTGAAAGAAAGAAAGAAAGCAAAAGCAGGGTAGGAAAAGAGAGAGAGGGGAAAGAGAGAGCGGTGAAAGAGAGAATCCAAAGCAGGCTCTGTTCTAGGAGCAAAGGGCCCGATGTGGGGCTTAAACTCACAAATTACGAAATCATGACCTGAACCAAAACCAAGAGTCAGATGCTCAACCGAATGAGTCACCCAGGCATCCCTGCCCCTTGGGAGTTTCTTAACATTAATGAGAAAACAGCACCTATTATATGACATGTATCCTAGTTTTTATCCTAGGTATTTATCCAAAAGAAATGAAAGATCATATGCTCAAACAAAAGCACACGAGCACACAGCGCAATTTGTTTGTAATAGCCCTGGTGTCCATTATGCGTGAATGAATAATAAAACTTTGGTATATCTACAAAATTCTATACTACTTGGCAACAACAAGGAATGAAGTATTAATGCACGCAACAACCATGTTGTTTCTCAAAATATTTTTACCACATGAAAGTAAGTAGACAAGATAGAGTATGTATTTTGTGATTCCGTTATATGGAATTATAGAAAGTAAAAACCAATTTACAGTGACAGAAAGCAGAATAGTGGTTGTCTTGCAACCAGAAATCAAGAGGTAGGAATTACAGAACATCATGAGTAACCTTTTGGTGGTGATGGATATCTTCATTATTGTAATTTTTGTAAGGTTTCCATGGGATAGATACATCAAAATTTATCAAATGGTATAGTACACTGTATGTTCACTGTATCTCAATAAAGCTACTAAAAGACATCAAAGGCACATATTCCTTCACATGCAAACACATACATGCATATTCATATACCCATACTTAAGTAACAACATATAGAGCAAAAACAAGAAGGCTTGTATTACCTCTTCTATTACTCAACACATGTTCACTCTTCACCCACCTTAGGCTAAAAGCTGTGCTATATATTTAATATAATATGAATCAGACATAATTATATTTACACCTATGTTGCCACTCTTGTAACTTTTTCCTCTTAAGGAAGGGTTACTTTAACCTTAAGCTGGCCATAAGTTCACTGTGAGTAGGGACCATCTGGGAACAGGAATTAACTCCAACTAATTTGTTGCTCTAGTTCAAGACTTCTCAGCCTCAGCTTCAGCACTATTAATATTTGGAGCTGAAAAATCCTTTGTTATAGGGAAGAGTGTTATTCTTTGTCGGATGTTTAGCAGCATCCTTGGCTTTTACATATTAGATGCCACTAGCACTTTTCCCCATCCCCCAGTTGAGACACCCCAAAAAAAGATCTGGATATTGTCCGATGTCTCCTAGGGGCAAAACTGCTCCCAACTGAAAACCACTGCTCTGGCTCTAGTCCATAAGCACAATGATGGAAACATACATGGTTGATATGTTTTTTGAATGGATAAATGAAAAGATACCATTTGTACACAATTCATAAATCTCATTAGTAATGAAACAAACATATATTTATTTTTTAAAAATTTTTAATATTTATTTTTCACAGAGAGAGACAGACAGAGTACTAGCGGGGGTGGGGGGGGAGGGCAGAGAGAGAGGGAGACACAGAATCTGAAGCAGGCTCTAGGCTTTGAGTGAGTTATCAGCACAGAGCCAGAATCAGGGCTCAAACCCACAAACCATGAGATCATAACCTGAGCCGAAGTTAGACGCTTACCCAAAAGAGCCACCCAGGTGCCCCAAAAAATGTATGTTTAAACAAAATTTTTATTAAATATTATTTTAAAAAGAGATGAAGTAAAAGAAAACACACAGTGTTAGAAATGGCTAATGCATAAATATTTGAAATGGAGATTGGTGCATTCCACATGGGGAAGTAATTTGGCAATGCAATCTGATCCATTTACATGTATCTTAGGAAAAAAATCTTCAAAGCTTTATATATATATAGTTATTAGAGTACTATGAATTTCATCAAAAACTTATAAAATCTGAGAAGTCCCACAGAAAAAGGAAGTCAGTAAATAAAATTATCTTCACAGGAAAACATTATGCAATTTTTCACAATTATGTTAATATGGTTTTTAATAATATGGAGACATAATTTTGATATGAGGTTAAATGATAATTTTTTTTAATTTTTTAACATTTTATTATATTTTTGAGAGAGAGACAGAGAATGAACGGAGGGCAGAGATAAAAGGAGACACAGAATCCGAAGCAGGCTCCAGGCTCCAAGATGTCAACAGAGAGCCCGACGTGGGGCTCGAACCCAGGAACCGTGAGATCACGACCTGAGCTGAAGTCGGACACTTAACCGACTGAGCCACCCAGCTGCCCCTAAATGAATATTTTAAGTTCACCTTTAACTACTGTAAATTGTGGGAAGGGGAGAAACTTTGAGTATGTTAGATTTCAAATATCAACATATTGCCTTGGAGGAAATACATTAGCTGTGGATGGTTTAATTAGTTGGTTTATTAGGTTATTCTTAAAACATTATCAGTAAATAAATTTGGGCAACTTATTATGTTAGGAATTTAGTTTTTTCTTGTAAAATAGATAGCTTATGTAACTGAGTTAAAGGAGATTTTCTATTTGTCTGATAACTCCACAGCAGACTAGAATTTGCTCTAAAATTCTACTACAAATATTAACAGACACATCATTTCTAACAACAGCAAGAAACAGCATAGGAAAAGGGAAAATACTGATAGGTCCATTTCCCTGGCTTTTAAATTAATTTTAGATTTTAAATGCCACTGAAAATATTAGCAAGGAGCTAAGAAATGTATAAAAATAAATTTAAAAGCTCCAGAGTACTTCTAAAATATGTGAAGTTTCTTAAAAGTTAAGTATTCACTAGGCTACAGTATGATGGATTAAAGGGTGGAATTAAAACTGGCTATTTAGTAGCTGTAGTATAGACTCATATCAACTTTAAAGGTCAAATTATTTTCTCTAATCTTCATGCCATATCGTGAAGACTATTTTAACACAGTATATACTAGTACATGCTAGCAAAATATCTTACTTTTCACTCTGTGCAAAGGTAAGAATTATAGGGCTATGCAACACAGAAATAAAATTCTGAACTTTATTCCTAAAATAAGTTTGTCTTTAATTTTATATTCAACAATCTTTTATTATGTGCAAACTCTGTGCCAAGGCTGTCTGAGGCTTTAGGGATGTCAAGGGGAATGCCAAAGAGCCCAAACCTGGGAGAAAGACAAAGATATAAATGGTTTAATTATAAAATCAACCACAAATGTACATGCATGAAATGATTGGAGCATACAAAAGAGACATGTAATGAAAGCTGCAAGGTAAAAGGAAGGGAGAGTTCAGGAAAAACACATTTCCAGAATTAAAGATCTCTGATTTGAGTTTATAAGAAGTTTATAAGGAGTAAGGTTTAGCCAGCTCAAGATGGCGGAAGGGCAGCAGACACAGGAAGAAAAAACATTCTGAGACAAGGAAGCTAGAGTTGAGGCTCGGGAATCATGCCACCACATTTGGGGCTTTGAAAATAGTCATGGGAGAAAGGTCTTTATTAAGAGGTAGCAGTATTATGATTAATTTTAGTGTTTAAAGTCTGGGGCAAGAACTGGTTTCATGAGCATGCAATCTGTACAATCACATAAATTGCACATTTAAAAAGTCCCTATGTTTGGTTTAATGCTTTTCTGTCACCATCTTGAGATTCTTTAATATTTAAACAAGGCACCTGTATTTTCATTTTGTGGTAGGCTCCGCAAATGATGTACCAGTTGTGACTGGAACATACGTGAGCAGGAGCAGGAGGTTAGCTCGTAACACGGCCTCAGTGGCGTGGTTCAGAGTTTGAACTTTCCTTAAAAACTAATAACAGCCAATATAAAGAGTAATTTAAACTGTGGGTGGACACAATCAGTTGTGCGTTTTGTAAGAATAACTCTGAAATACAGAGGTTGAATCGAATGTGATAAGGCTGCAGGTAGAGAGGTAAGAGGAAGCTACCACAGTGATTCATACAAAATCACACAGTGGCAATGGAAATAAAAAGAGATTTAAGACTTTCCAGAAAGGGGAGCCTGGGTGAAACAGTCAGTTGAGCATCTGACTTTGGCTCAGGTCATGATCTCACAGTTCATGAATTCGAACGCTGCATCAAGCTCTGTGCTGACACCTCAGAGCCTGGAGCCTGCTTCGGATTCTCGGTCTCCCTTTCTCTGCCCCTCCCCGACTCACACTGTCTCTCTCTCTCACTCTAAAAATAAATAAACACTAAAAATTTCTTGAAATATTTAGGAGGTATAATTAAAAGCCTGGGTGACCAAAGATATAAATGAGAGAAGAGTTAGAAATTATTCTAGACCATGCCATTCACCCAAACAAAACATTCATGAAGAGTCAGGCTTTGGGAAAAGACAACTTTGTTTATATTGCTCTATTCCAGCTGAACTCACAGTACATGAGTGAGACAGTCCTGCCTACATGATGTGGTCTCAGAGGCTCTGAATGGTCCAACTCCAGTCTATCCTCACCAGGTTGGGTGATTGCCCGTGTCACCATTAATCATTACCCTTTGGGTTAAGGCATTGGGAAAAGAAGGCCTCTGGCAAATGGCAGATATGTTACCTGACAGTGATCATCATCAAATTCCAAATACTTATGGAAGTGGTGTGTGTGTGTGTGTGTGTGTGTGTGTGTGTGTATCTTGATGTGAGAACAGTAACAAGCATGATTTTGTTGTATGGTGGCATGGAAAGTTAGAGTTGGAGAAAGAATTTAAAAGAGAAACAGATGAAAGACCAATTTTACCTCCTTATTTATGTGACAAGGTGGCTCTTCACAAAATAGGTTTTTGGAGAACATGGTACAAAGTACCATGGTACTAAATTACCCACGCGACTAAGGAACATCAATGAAGAAATTTTTACTGTAGATGGAAATGAATTAGGAATCTGGAAGAGTTAGAAAATTTATAGAGGCATTCTGTTGGTAACAGTATTTACAGTCAATGCATTAGGAATCTCACACACACACATATACCCACACTCATCACAAATCCCTTTCTTTAAGATTCTATGATAGAGATATTCCCAAGAAAATAGAATAACAAAAATCAAGATTGAAAGAAGTTGAGAAAAAATATATAAGATCAATTTTACAGTTGCCAAAACTAAATAGGACTTCCAGAAACACAGAACTGCCCTCTAAAGGGAGTAGATTATCAAAATAATAAATTAGGAGAAATTTCTGAGACTGTAGGAAGAGTGTTTTCAGGTTGAAAATACCCTCCAATCGTCTGTCAAAATGAATGAGAAAAGGTACACAGTGACATACAACATCATGAAATTTGAGGACACTGTGGACAATGGGAAGATCCCCAAACCTAAAATGGATAAAAATATATGTGAGAGGGAGTGAAAGAAGGAGGAAGAGGAGAGAGGGAGGGAGGGAGGGATTATGTCCAAAATGCCTATAATTATAATGTCATCTCATTTATAATGGTAAACGTGCAACCTGCATTAATATGCCTCAGGGCTTTCAAACTTCTGAGGAAAAATGATTTCAACACAGGATTCGATATAGCCCAAGTAATCAAAGGTAAGGGTAAAATAAAGATGGTTTGGGGGCACCTGGGTGGTTCAGCCAGTTAAGCATTAGACTTTGGGTCAGGTAATGATCTTGTAGTTCGTGAGTTCGAGCCCTGTATCAGCCTCTGAGCTGACGGCTCAGAGCCTAGAGCTTGCTTCGAAATTCTGTGTTTCCCTCTCTCTCCCCCCCCCCATCTTCCACTCATGCTCTGTCTCTGAAAAATAAATGAACATTAAAAACAAAATTTAAGATAGCTTCAGCCATAAAATTTCTTTGCACATTAGCATCCATCCATTTTGGGGGAGTTCTGGGAGTACACAAAGAGAAAGGAAGATACTGGAATTAACACTGGAAAGGAAAGAGAAGCCTCAAGAAGATGGTAAAGAGATGTCCGAGGATGACAGAGTGGTCACAGTTCTAGGAAACAGCCTATCTAGATTGTACTTGGAGAAAGAAAGACTCCAGAAGGAAGGTTTCAAAGAAAAAAACATGAATTTGGATACCTTTAAACATATCAGTAAAATTTATACTAATGGTAGACAAACTGTGGACGAGTTTGTGGATGAGTAATGAGTATTTAGAAAATACAGTAGTGGGGCGCCTGGGTGGCTCAGTCGGTTGAGCGTCCGACTTCGGCTCAGGTCATGATCTCACGGTCTGTGAGTTCGAGCCCCGCGTCGGGCTCTGTGCTGACAGCTCAGAGCCTGGAGCCTGCTTCGGATTCTGTGTCTCCCTCTCTCTCTGCCCTTCCCCTGCCCACACGCTGTCTCTCTGTCTCTCAAAAATAAAAAACAAAACATTAAAAAAAAAAGAAAATACAGTAGCTAAGAATCAACCAATTATTAGCTCCATGGAAAAGATTATACAAGAAAATAATGTATACTATGTGGTTTGGTTGTAGGTAACATTCATATTGTTATAATAATGTACACACTGAGCAGTCATCAAACCAAAACAGTAAACTATCTTGGAAGCATAGAAAAGAGAGGAAAACTCTAAGTGGACAGAGAAGGAAGCTCCCATAGTGGGAGACCAGTAATTAGGTATGAAAATAAAAAGAGGGACACCTATTTTTATTCATAAAAAGGGTGGCTCAGTTGGTGATGTGTCCAACTCTTGATTTTGACCCAGGTCATGATCTCGTGGTTCATGACATGGAGTCCTGCATCAGTCTCTATGCTGAGCATGAAGCCTGCTTGGGATTCTCTCTCTCTGTCTCTCTCTCTGTCTCTCTCTCTCTCTCCGTCTGTCTCTCTCTGTCTCTCTCTGTCTCTCTCTCTCTCTCTCTCTCCCTCTGCTCCTCCCCTACTCTCATGCATGCTTTCTTCCTCTCGGTCTCTCTCTCAAAAAAAAAAAATAGAAAGTAAAGTGGAAGCATACAAATTTTATTTGGTAATATGGATGTAAACGAGCAGTTGAGGCAGTTGTCTCTGGAAAGTAGAGAGACGTTTGAGGAGAGATAAGGACAATCTGTTTTTTTAAATTATACTATTAAACTAAATGATAGAAAGTAAAATTTAAAAATGAGGTGTTGATGGGACAGTTATGGATGTGGCTTCCCTGAGGAGGAAACACTATGAACAAAAGCAAAAAGTGTGACAGGAAATCGTGCCATTAGTCACAGTGTGACCCAAATAAAAGGCTAAAGAGGGACAATAAGTAGTTAAACGTGATGCTGAAAATAGACATCAGATTACTGAGATATTTGAATACTATCTGAAACAGTTTAATTTATGCCTGTGGTGGCCATTTACCATGTTCTGCAAAGCCCTTTTCTCAGAACTGCCCTCCACCAAGAAGCATGTTCCTGCCAACGGACCGTGTAGCCATACTTGACTACTGAAGGGTGGATTGCTGACCCTCTTCTGGTCAAATGATTCTTCTTAAGAATTCAGCATTTTAAATGGGGGAAGAGTTATTGGGAACTGAGTAACATTACTTGCAGTATTTAGAGGAAAGATTTACAAACTCATCAAAGTTTCAGGGATGCTCTGAACTCTGTTTTCCCCAAGACTGCTCTTAAGTTTTTGATACAGAAATACTCCATCAATATGTTTATTTTGGGTTTTAGCTCTCTGAGTAGGTTTCTGTTATTTACATCTTAAGTGATGTATAGGCAATGGAGAACAATGTTATTCTTTATAATAAAACATGAATATTGAACACAACTGAAGATAATCTTCTGTTCAGGGCTAGAAACTCTTTAGAAGGCTCATAGCCTCTTTAAATGAGCTCCCTATCACCAGAGGTATCCAATTTGAAACAGAATGACTCCCTTTCAGGAATCCTGGAGAGGGGATCATTCAGAAGGAAACGCCTTCAAAGAGTCCTCAAGCACTCTTCAGGGTCTGAGGAGAGAAACCATGACAGATCCAGAACCTGACTCACATCCCGAAAAAATCAGCAAACTGTTCTAATTTTTCCTAAGACTGACCCTGAGCTAAGAATATCTGCTTCTAATGGTGGGTACAAAGTACCACTGTTTCACATTTCTCATGGGTCCTTTCTTAGGGACATCTATACTTAAAAGGCTGAGGGTTTTCCCGGGAGGTCTGGGTGGCTCAGTCAGTTAAGTGTCTGACTCTTGATTTCAGCTCAGGTCATGATCTGATTGGATGTGAGATCAAGCCCCTTGTCAAGCTCCTAACTGAGCATAGAGGCTGCTTGACAGTCTCTCTCTCTCTCCCTCTTTCTCTCTTTCTCTCTGTTTCAAGATAAATAAATAAACTTAAAAAAAAGGGAGGGTGTTTAGAGCCTCCCATGTCTACTTCAAAGAGAAATAGCTCCATCTAGGGCACTCGTTAGGGGATAGTGACCAAATTTTATACCAAAATGTCCTGGCCCCTTAGTCATAGACTGTCAAAGTTGGACACTTGACCTGAGTACAATGAGCCAGTTGGCAAGCCAACAAATTATGGCATAAACTATCATTTTAAATCCATGGCTTGGTGTGAAAAGATATACTGGGAAATCCATTTCCTCTCTAGGAATTATTCAATCAAAAATATTAGAAGATGAAATTTTTCTAGAGGGATCCTATGAGGAGGGTCCAGGCTGGAATGGTCATGGTAAGGCAAAGTTGAAATATTGAAGAATCAGAATTTTTACAAGTGTACAAAATACTGACTGATACAGAGGGTTGCCTCAAGTAGATACACAGAGTGACACACAGATGCTAGAAGAGGAGATACCCCATTGGTAACTGAGAGAAAGTGAGTAGCCCTTCCCTAGGGGTCCCTTAGTCCCTGTTAATGTTTATTTTCTATTTCATTGGTATCTGTAGAATAATCTTTCCTTTCTTTAACCTAGTGTGAGAAGATGTTTGTTCATTGCAAACAAATGAGCCATCGACTTAAGCAACCAAAGACCCTGTTAGGTTTTCAAGTAACCTACAGTTTTTTGCTTACATCCAAGCAGTGGGCAAGATTGGCAGTATTAGTGGGGCAGGAATGACAAATAGTGCTTTGCTTGTTTCGAGTTAAGGATGCATTTAATGGAAAAGTTAACAAAGTTTCGCATAATAGTAGATTGTTAAAAGGAATTAGCCAAAAACAATCAGAGCCAGGAGTCTTAAATCAGCCAATTTCAGGAAAAATAGTCAAGCAAGTAAACTCCTGAATGAATTAAAATAAATGAGAAAATGGGATTCCATTGGACAGAATAAACAATAAAGAGCAATAAGTAACATTACAAAAGAATAAAAGAATAAAAGGAACAGTGAATTAATGAAATTAACCAATATTTTAGTTTGGGAATGAGAAAGTCACACTAAAATTAAAAGTCTGAAGTAAGGATTTGTGTAAATAAAATAAATGTATTCAAATCTGTAGTTTTGAATACTTAACATTTGAGTTTTATAAGTAATTGGCCTTGTTTTGGACATTTCATGAATGATTTGTTTCTGGAACACCAAGAGGCAAAGACTCGGGCAATCCTTAGCTACATGATTGCGAATTAGGAGGGAAGAACAAGAAACTCTTCAGAAGAAAGTCCTAGGGCATTGAGCCACAGGGACTGACTCAATATTTTGCTGGTAAGCCAGTGAGCTATGTGATTTAGTACACACCCAGGAGAGGACAGGATCTGAATGCTTAGGAGGTGCTAGGTAAGGGAACCCAAGAAGATATTACCAACTTATCTTTTCATTTTTATTTCCCATTGATTCCCTACTATAGACTTCATCAGCCTGTGAAGTGTTGAATTTCTCTGTTCAGTGCTTTTCATCTGTTCTTCTTTCTGTTTGGAATTCTCCCTCCTTTTGATCTTTTTCCTCCCCAAATCCAAGGTCAAGTCACATCTTTTCTAGAATGCCTCTCTGGTCTCCTTGGATAAATGCAATCTCCCCACTTCTTTTTCAGAACTCACTGTTCTTACTTTTGTCTTGAAAACTATTAATTTTCAAAGCATTTCTTATTTTGTTAGTTTTAAAAGTAGCTTGACTGTTGGCTTTTCATATTTGACTTTTTCATATGATCAGGCTTGTTTTATCCATGTAAAAATTTTAAGTCCCTTCATGTTACAAGGTCTTAAATATAAGACCTAAACCTAGCCCAAGACCTACTATCAGGTTACTAGGGTTGATTCAGAAGGCACTGCCATGAAAGAAGGTAACATACCATGTATTACATTTCATTCTAACTCCACCACTTCTTTCAGGATAATTCCAAGCCCACTAAGTTTACAGAAAATGTACCTAAATGTGTGATCCTGTGGGATATGGTTCAATGTCAACTTTTGTTACTCAAGTAGGCAGTCCTTAGCTTACAGCTTTTGTTTCCAGGGCTTCTAATTTTTCTGTTGAAAGTGAATCAGTTCTATCTAGAGTCTAATTCCCTGAAGTAACTGGAGTAGTACTTTTCCTAATTTTGATAATTTTGATGCTCTTTTCCTTGGAATATATTTTATCACTCAAATTTCAAACTTTACATGACAACAAGACTATCAGAGCTACCACATCAATTTAACTTAATTTAATTTGATTAAAATTAATATAACTGGGAGACTGGAACCCATCTCCCTACTTCCATAACAGACTAGGGAAAGGGCAGTACTGGTCTGGAGACATAGTTGGGTCTTTATACAAATTACGATGTTAAAGCCATGACATAAACTATTTATAGCTACAGGATATGTCATTAAAGGATTGTGGCTCAAAGAGTCTTTTTTATTTTTTTCTAGTATGTTCAAAAATACTTATTTTGGACCAAGATTCCATTGGTCCAAACTACCACCACCCTACATAGTAATAAAAAGACCAGTTGACCAAGTGTACGAGCTGAGCTACAGTTATGAAACAGTCAGAGACAGGGTTTTTTTTTTCCCCATCGGTGGGCTATGAAATGGTTATGTATTAATGATAATTCTTGGGAGCAGGGGTGTGTGTATATGTGTGCATGTGTTTGTATTTGTACTTATGTCTCATGTGAAATTCAATCATTTTACTCATATGGACAGAAATGTACTACTATAGTTATCATTTACCATCAGCTTCCCAGAATATGCCATCCCAGCATGCGCCACTGTGGCAGGTGGATTATTTCAAGCTGAAGACAATACAGCCCCAGCAGATTCAGGGAGAGCTTTTAACCTCCCCTTTAACTGACTACAAGAATTCAGAAAAGGGGCCTGTGTCAGGAAGAAAGATATTGATAGAGATAACTTTTTTATATCAGAAAGACATTGCATTGCATAGCAAACATTTGGTTACAAAACATTTGCTCTTCTCATTTTCTCATGAATTGCCTTCCTCCCCTTTGTAGCCCTCTACCCCTGACCCCTCCTCCTTAACCCAGGTTGGTATATAAGCTTCAATTACCTGACTGTAGGGGGGTCTTATATTTTTACGGGGCTACCATACATTCAAAATTTGTTTTTTCTACTCATCTATCTTATGTCAATTGAATTGTTAGACCTGCCAAAGAACCTAGAAGGGAGGAAGAAAAAGTTTTCCACCCCTACAGGTGTAGTTTTACAAAACAGATGTCAGAATAAAGCCTAGAGAGGCATTCTTTCCTGTATTCTCATTCCATTCAGTTTCTTCTCCTTCTGGCTATTCATGAAGTTTGATTAGCAGTACAACTTTGTGTGGTAGTAAGTTGAGAAAAATAATAAGTGGGTCAAAAAGAGATTTAAGGACTCTCCACAGTAACTCCCAATCCACAGCCAGCAGCAAGAAGGCAGTGGTGCCCCGTGGCATAGTGAAGAGGATTGCAAGACATGGAGAAACAGAGTAAACGGTCTGCCAACCCTAACCACATGCCTCCCTTCAACAATCATTAATATTTTGCCAGAGTTGTGTCATCTTCAGCTTCAGTAATTTAAAACAATCTCCAGCCATCATGTATACTCCCAGATATTCCAATACATTTTCTTTAAAACGTAGAGTGAGGGGGCCAAGAAACTTCTGATAGCATCATGAGTTTATTGTCTCACCTCTACACTAATCAACAATTCTTTAATCTCATCTAATGCCAAGTTTATACTAAAATTTACCCAACTAGTCCCCAAAATGCTTTTTGGCAGTTGATTTATTTAAATCATACTTCCTAAAAGTCAACTTAAAAATAATTTAAATCTGTTTTAGTCTCTTTTAAGCGTATCTTAATCATTTTCTAAAACACTATTGCAATGTTGAAGAAACTTAAGCTGACTCCATATTCTGGATTTGGGTAAGTACTTCCCCTCATATCATTTGACTTGTTTTCCATCCCCTGTGTTTCCTGTGACTAGAGATAAGATTTAAAGTCTTAATATATGCACATATATTATATATAATGTAATGATAAATTGTATTTATTATATATAGTATAGGCAATATAATATATTATAACAAGTTATAGAATTTTAGATAATTATAATTATTATATTATATAAATTATATAATTATATAATATACACATATACGCACATGTATGCATCAGAGACAGTGCTTAATTCTTCATATTGCCTCGCATCACAAGGCACATTATATTTGGTTTTTGGTCTACTAAAATCTATCAATGAATTCAGACAGTGACATCCTGTTCTCTTTATTTTCAGGTTCCTGAGCATAGGATGACTGACACCTTTGCCTAGATTGTCACAGTTTATGCCTGTTGTCCTGGAATGATTACTGACAGTGCATCTTTCACTTGCAAAGGGTCTATGTTTGGATTATAGATTACTCATCATCTCACTTTTAATAATTTTGTCATCTATTGATGACGATGACTTGTTAGTTACTTCATTAATGATTGCATAATGATTTTCTAATTTCATCATTATTTTTTGCATTTATTAACTGGGAACACTTTCATATGAAATTCTTTCCTACATCCATAGGACTTTTGGGATATCTTGAAATACCGTTTACTTCCCAATGGAAAGGTAAATGCTGAGTTCTTCCCTTTCAGTTGCCAATACTCAGAATATTGAATTGGTCCCCAGACAATCTCTAATGGATGTCCAAAATCCAATGAGTTTTGGTTCATTTCCTTTTAAAAAAAAATACATTTATGAATGCACCACTTTTTTATCTTAGATGTGCTTTAACCAATCAAAGTTATTATTATTTTTGAGGCTCAAATCGTCCCATCTTTGGGCAATGGGAGTCTACTCTAGATGGTTCATGGGTTATTTTGACAATACCTCATTTCCCTTTCACGGTCCTCTTATTTCTGGCACATGATTTTCCAGACTAATCTTTCTTATCTTTCCAATATAAAATCAAGTATTCCACAGAAGCAGTGATTAAGCTGATAATGTAGAAGAGAGCTTCAGGCAACCTCTCCCTTGCTTCTCCCAAATATTAGAAGAAAAAAGCCTTTGAAGAAAAAGATTCACTTGGATTAATATTAGAACTCAACAGTGAAAATATAAAGAGCAAGAAAGTGGCAACAAAGCTATAAACAGAACATTTATGGTATGTGTCTTTAAAAAGTTTTTAGGTTAGAAAGAAAATCAGACTTCTTCCAGTAATTGTAGATGAATTTAGCATTTCCAGCATTGCAGAATTAGAAAAAGTTTGCCTAATTCAATTGTATATAGGTAGCATACACTAGTATTTTGATTCTCTCCTAATTGACTCAATAATCATTTCCCCTGACACAAGGTTTTGATGCTTCGCTGGCTGAATAACTTAGCAGAGAATTTACAGTCTTCTCTTTAAACAGATGAGAAAATATATATACATATTCACTTCTCTTCCTTATGACTTTTACGACCCCCTTGAGTATTTACAAAGGAGATACCAGTTCCCACAGAAGATGTCAAAGGTCTCAAATGTACTTAGAGAAATAAGCGCGTGCCCTTCAGGATCTCGAAAACGTTACTGGCACAGGAATTATCACCCAGCACCCTTCTTCCTCTGAGAATGAATCCAAAGCCTCAGATGAAAAATCTGAGAAATAACTGCTTTTTAATACTTAGAAAAACAAGAAAATTCCTTCTCTAGTACATCTTGAGTTTTTTTTTAATTTTTTAATGTTTATTTATTTTTTGAGAGAGAGAGCGCAAGCAGGGGAGGAGCAGAGATAGAGGGAGAAGGAGGACTCGAAGCAGGCTCCAGACTCTGAACTGTCAGCACAAAGCCCGACGAGGGGCTTGAACTCACAGCTTGAACTCACAGACTAGACCGTGAGATTATGACTTGAGCTGAAGTTGACTGCTCAACCCAACTGAGCCATCCAGGTGCCCCATAGTATGTCTTTCAGTTCTAGCGAACTACAGCTTTGTATATGTCAAGGCCTTTGTGTTTGGGTGGGAAAAATTCTGCCGAATAACAAAGAATGGCTGCAGCTTGTATTTGCCACCTGAACATCAGATTCTGCACCATGGGCCCCCAGCTCAGGAGTGGAGTTGTCTTTAAATGCACAGGCATTTAGGTGACTCCAAGAACTGCTGTGGGAGCCTTTGAATAATTGGCATGGATTAGTACAGGGCTAACCTCTCTTATCGCTCTTAGGTTCCCAGCTGTTTTATATTCATTCTTTGCTGTCCTTCTTATCATTTTCTCAGCAACATGGACAAAAAAACCAATCTGAGTCTTACAGAAAATAAAAACCAGAGCTCATAATGGAAAAATATGACTGACTCCATGAATCAGTGTATTCAGTTACTTACTCCATGGGAGACAGAATTTTGCTCGGTTTTTTCCTCTCACTCATTCATTCAGATATTTTCTATCCACTTAAAAAAATGTTTACGATAACTTTAGTCACTTGCACCAGATGCTATACTTGGCATTCAGAATGCAAAAAAAACTTTGCAATTCGCGAGTCCTATCTTTGAGGTACTCATGCACGTGTGTCAGACAGGCTCATAAGTAATTACAACATAATCCAGACAGAATCAAGATCATGCAGGATTGTGGTAGTGCTCTGTTAAGGAAGGCCGAGTAAGGCTTTATAGAGCCACCAATGTGTGAGCTGCGTAGAAAGAACTAGCAGAAACCACCAGATATAAAGGGGCTACGCAGTTAGGCAGCAGGTACATCAAATGCCAAGTTATTTGTTTAAAAGGTCATTAAGTATGTGTTTAACATGTCTCTGGAAGACCATAATTCTAAATATTTGAGACTGTGGTCTAAGCCTGAATCACATGTCCTGAAAAATGTTATTTAAAAGATAACTAAATAAGAGAGACAAGTGCATTCTCCTTCTCATATACTGTGTTTGAAACAATCGACAGAGGAAATCTTCATTAATACAACTAAACTTAGAATTTTAAGGACCATTTTGTAAAAGAATGCAATTTAATATTTCTTCCACTAGGCACTTGTTTTAAACCATAACCCTCGTTTTGCTTTTGCTTTGAAAACAATGAAGGGATTATTTGCCATCCCCCAATGAAGGGTCCTTCCTCCCCCAACTGCTCTCATGTAGAGATTCTGTCAAATCTGCATCAAGCAAGAGAAACAAAGACACTCTTCATTTTATCCCCTACCTGTATTTCACCAGCTGTCTTATCACTCTTGCAAAGAAAATGGAGATAGGACTCTACTTTCTCTTATCTTTTTTTAAGTTTAAAACGTGCATGGGTTTTGTTTTTAGTCTAGGATTAAAACTCTGAGGGCTTACAGCTCTAAGATCTTGAAATATATACACACTCTTAATTTCTTTAATTATAAAACATTCTGTTTTCTTACAAAGCTGGCAAGTCAAGAATATCTTCATAAAGGTCGGTGGCTTCCCCTTTTTCTAACTTTTTATAGAACTTGAAATCTGAATTTAGTGGTTTCTGTAGCAACGAGTATTTTCTGACAGGTTGTTTGCAGAATAAATTTGGACAAAAAAATTGTTTCTTGAAAGCACCATTATTTTTTTCCAGGATGTCATTTAAAATGAATATTTCAGGAGACACAACAATATAATTTAAACCTGCATGACTGGACTTTAGACACAAACTCGCAATGTGGGGACTGTGGTCTTAATTTCAAAAACAGGAGTTCTAAAATTGTTTTGAGTAATGGCAGTACTATTTTAAAAAATAGAATTTTTAGAATTAGATTTGAATGGGTACTGTTTAATATTTATTTGAAGGATGAAGTTTGAATGTTTTTATATTCCATGCTGGGGGAGAGCCTAATTTTCATTCAAACCAGCTTTTTATGTTTTTGACATTTATTTACCCTGTGAATATATATATATATATATATATATATATATAATTACTTTATATAGTTTATATATATTACTTTATATAATTACTTTATATAATTACTATATATGTTTTTGACATTTATTTACCCTGTGAATATATATATAATTATTTTATATATATATGATTTTTATATATTGCTTTATATAATTACTTTATATATATATAATTACTTTATTAATGCCAAAGTCTTCTATAAATAAAGTGGATTTTGGTATAGGAGAAGGCAGCATCAGTGAGTAAAAGAATATAACTATGTAGTTAGTCATCTCGGAATTTGAC
Organism: Paguma larvata; assembly: GCA_030068075.1. Classification (NCBI taxonomy): domain Eukaryota; kingdom Metazoa; phylum Chordata; class Mammalia; order Carnivora; family Viverridae; genus Paguma; species Paguma larvata. Next base: position 460,258 of record CM057831.1, on the reverse strand, counting down.
CCTATTTTCCATGTTTACTGAACTGAGCACCTGTTTCTTTTTTTTTTTTTAGTGTTTATTTTTTAGGGAGAGAGACAGGATGACTGGGGAAGGGGCAGAGAGAGAAGACGACACAGAATCCAAATCAGGCTCCAAACTCTGAGTTGTCAGCACAGAGCTCGACGTGGGGCTTGAAGCCACAAACTGTGAGATCATGACTTGAGCTGAAGTCAGACACTCAACCAACTGAGCCATCCATACACCCCATGTTTCTTCATCTTTTTAAAACGAGGAGTACAGTTATTCATTACAGGGACACCTTCCTTTCTTGCCCACTTGTCCCACTTGCTTCTTCTTCTTTTTATTTTTTCTAACATCTAAGCTCATTCTCCTATTTTTTTTTTTTTTGCATTTATTTATTTTTGAGAGAGAGAGAGAGACAGAGCATGAGCAGGGGAAGGGCACAGAGAGAAGGAGACACAGAATCTGAAGCAGGCTCCAGGCTCTGAGCTGTCAGCACAGAGCCTGACGCGGGGCCGAACACATGAGCGAGATTATGACCTAAGCCAAAGTCGGACGCTCAACCGACTGAGCCATCCAGGCGCCCCTCATTCTCCTATTTGAAGATACTTTTAACAAGGGCTCCAATGTCTCTGCCCTTAAGAACTAGATACTTGACACATAACCTAGGCTCAGTCAACCAGCTATTCTTGGGAGAAGTTTTGAATCTTGATCAAATAACTCAAAGGCAAAAGATTGGTTACAATTTATTCACAGTGAAATTGTCCTGGGGCAGAATGTGCCTACTGCCTAGCCTCTGGACACTCCTTCTTTGTTCTTCACCATTTCCCCAAACTGAATTTCAGGTCTTCAAATGTCAGCTTCCAATATCTGCCCTCAGACAACTAGGATCAATTCCTGTTTCTTGCAAGCAAATGCCCTTGGTGACACACCTATAATAGTAGGTTGGATAATGACTGTGCAAGGATATAAAGATCCAATTCTTGGGACTTGTAAAGATTGACTTATTTGGAAAAAGCATCCTTGCAAATGCAATTAAGGATTAGGGATTTTGAAATGAGAGAATAGTAAATGTCTTTACATAGACAGAGGCAGAGAAGGATACACACAGGGAAGAAGGTAATGTGAAGATGGAAGCAGCAACTGGAAAGATGCAACCACAAGCCAAGGAATGGTGAAGCTAAAAGAGTTCAGGAATGCGATCTTCCCTAGAGCCTCTGGAGAAGGGATGGCCCTGCTGCAACACTGAGAGCGGATTTCTGACCTACAGAATTGTGAAACAAAGGATTTCTGCGGTTTTAACCCTACTCTCCTAATTTTGATGGTATGTAACTGCAGACAGAATGACTAAGATTCAAGTCAGAGACTCTTGGCTTCGATGAAAAAAGTTATTTTCCTTCTAGATTTTGGTTCTTCAACTCCAGTAATGAAGGAATCTGCAAGTTTGGGAAGAAAGTGGCGATTAAATAGAAGAGATAATATGAGAAAACAGGATTGGTGAAATCTGAGACTTTTGGTAAAGCATGGCAGACTGAGCATGTTTATTAAACATCTTTCCCAAAATATTACTAAAGTGGTGGTAAATGAAAATAAAAATAATAAATCCTACAGGCTAATGAGAAGAGAAAACGGCAGATAAGAAGTCGTAGAGTATAGAAAATATATTTGTGAATGGCAACTACTTTTTAAAATGTTGATTTATTTTGAGAGAGAAAGTGTGAGTAAAGGAGAAGCAGAGAGAGAGAGAGAGAGAGAGAGAGAGAGAGAGAGAGAGAATCTCAAGCAAGCTCCATGCTGTCAGCACAGGGCCTGACACAGGGCTAAACACCACAAACCATGAGATCATGACCTGAGCCGAAGTGAAGAGCTGGACGCTTAACCCAGTGAGCCACCCAGGTGCCCTTGAATGGCAACTATTTTGATATAGAGAAAATAAAACTTTAGTGATTGGGGATAGGTTGCAAATTTGGGTGGAGGAAGTTGGGTGATGTAAGAGGATGGAGTCTCTAAAGGTATATCTTCAAACCACAGAACCCAGAAAAGCTCGAGAAGTGGTGTCCTAGGTACCTCTCAAGATTGGCGATTGAAGTGGACTGAAATAGTTGGAATTCAATTTTTCCTACTTTTACCAATGATACCTTATCTCCACCGCAACAGAAGATGGATGTTTTCTGTCTAGAGAAGTTGAACCAAAGGGGAAATTGACTCAGGGAAACAACACAAAGAGTTGTGGACAAGGGTGAAGACAATATTGACAACAAAAATATAAGGTGGGGTTTTCCACAAGGAATATCAAGAAAGTAACCTTACCTTCACTTCCTCAGTTCCCAGAATGTGGGTATTTCAACCTCAGTATTGGATAAAGTGGCATGATCTGGCTAAAGATGGATATATTAGTAGCTTTCATAGTGAAAATGTGGGAGATTTCCTTTTTGCATCAATTTTTTCAACAAAATATATAATATGAGGAAAGCTCATCAAGTAAAAGTGAAAGGGATGGATCAGGGTGATAAAGTTTGAGGAGAAAAGAGAAGGCACAAAATAATCACAAAATTGATTGAGTAGAAATTAGAACACAGGAGGAAAAAATAGAGGCTGATTCAGAGTGAGAAAGTGGTAGATAGATGTATCAAGTCTCCAGGATGGTACCCGCTCTTGATTTTTCTAGAACCATTCTCTAATACAGGGAACCAGGGCTTCTTGGAGAAAACATTACCTGTAAAACTGGAGGAGGAAATACACAAGATGAGCTGAAGCATTCTGTAGTCCTAGAAAGTAAGAAAGTGCTACAGGAGAAAAAAGAATGAAGAGAAATATGTCGAAAGGACACAGAACCCAACTGAAAGAGCTTATAATAGCCAAAGTTAGAACAATTTAAACAAGAAAATGAATATGTAGTTTTGAGAGGCAAGAATATACAACGGGAAAAAGTCTCTTCAACAAGTGGTGTTGGGCAAACTGGACAGCTACATACAGAAGAATGGAACTGAACCACTTCCTTACACCATACCCAACAATCAACTTAAAATGGATTAAAGATCTAAATGTGAGATCTGAAACCGTAAAAATCCTAGAAGAGAGCACAGGCAGTAATTTCTCTGACATCAGCCATAGCAACAATTTTCTAGATATAGATCCTGAGGCAAGGGAAACAAAAGCAAAAATAAACTATCAAGACTACATCAAAATAATAAGCCTCTGCATAATGAAGGAAATAATCAATAAAACTAAAAGACAACCTAGGAAATGGGAGAAGATATTTGCAAATGACATATTTGACAAAGGATTAGTATCCAATGTATAAAGAACTTATACAACACAACCACCCCGAAATTAATAATCCAATTAAAAATGGGCAGAAGACATGAATAGACATTTCTCCATAGAAGACATCCAGATGGCCAACAGACACATGGAAAGATGCTCAATATCACCGATCATCAACAAATCAACACTATGATGAGCTATCACCTCACAACTGTCAGGATGGCTAAAATCAAAACCACAAAATACAGTTAAGTGTTGGTGAGGATTTGGAGAAAAAGGAACTTTCATGCACTATTGGTGGGAATGCCAACTGAAGCAACCACTCTGGAAAACAGTATGGAGATTCCTCAAAAAGTTAAAAATACAACTACCCTTCAAGCCAGGGATTGCACTACAGGCTATTTACCCAAAGAACACAAAAATACTAATTCAAAGGGATATATACACCCTTATGTTTATTGCATAATTATCTAAAATAGCCAAATTATGGAGGCAGTCTAAGTGCCCCCTCAATAGATAGATACAGAAGATGTGATGCATATATACAATGGAATGTTTTTCAGCCATAAAAAACAATGAAACCTTGCAATTTTCATCAACATAGATGAAGCTAGAGAGTGTAACGCTAAACAAAATAAGCCAGAGAAAGACAAATATCACATGGTTTTAGTTATGTATGGAATTTAAGAAACAAATGAACAAAGGAAAACAAAAAAGAGAGGAACCAAGAAACAGACTCTCAACTCCAAACAAACTGATGGTTACCAGAAGGGAGGTGAGCAGAGAGATGGGTGAAATAGGTAATGGGGATTAAGAAGTGGTACATGGGTAGGTGATGCATGAAAGTATTGAATCACTACATTGTATACCTGAAACTAATATTACGCTGTATGTTAACTATACTGGAACTGAAATTAAAAACTTAAAAAATAAAATATTGAATCAAAACACAAATTTAAAAAAATGAGCATCCATGGTATATGATGATGTAAACCAATGATTAAATAAATATGCAAAGAGACAATGTTCGGTGCAGGTGAATTCCAAATAATTTATGTAGATACTCTATCTTCAAGGAGATAGAATATAACTCCTCACTCCTTAAGTGTGGGTTATGCATATTAACTTTCTTTCAAGGAGTACAGTATAGGAAATGGAGAAAAAGGTAAACTTTCATTGGAGAAAACTAATAAACACTACTTCAATCAGGTGATCAAGGTTAACATCAACAACAAAGTCAAGTTGATAATAAGTATCACTGATACGATGTGTTGAGAACAAGCACAATACTTCACCTCCGTGGTCTTCTTCCCCATAACTCATAACCTTAGTCTAATAAGACAAATATATATCCTGAAAAATACTAGGCCTGTACTTATTAAAACTGCCAAGGAAAGTAAGAGAAACTGTCAAAGCCAAGAGGACCCCAAAGAGCTAAGACCAAATCTATCAAGATATCCTGTATGAAATCTATAAAGAGAAAATTAACACTAAGTAAAAACCTAGGAAACCTGAATAGAGTATCCACAGTAGTTAATAATGTATCAATATTGGTCCAATTATAACAATTAAAAATAATAATAGGGGAAATTGGTGTGGGGTAGTTAAGAACTCTATTCTCTTCACCATTTTACTGTAACTCTAAACTACTCTAAAATTTAAAAGTTCAGGAGAGCCTGGGTGGCTCAGTCGGTTGAGCATTGGACTTTGGCTCAAGTCATGATCTCGCGGTTTGTGAGTTTGAGCCCCCCCACTCCACCCACCATGGGGCTCTGTGCTGTCAGCTTAGAGCCTGGACCCTGCTTCAGATTCTGTGTGTGTCTCTCTCTCTGTCCCTGCCCCCGCCCCCGACAAGAATAAATAAACCTTAAAAAAAATGTTTAAGTTTATTTAAAACAAATAGAGAAGATAAAAAAAGAGAAGTCTCCAGAGAGCGAATAATTGCTAGAATAAAACTAACAAATTTGGTAAAGCTGGAAGAACAGGTGATGGTAGTCAGAGAAAGGGGTATGTTATTTGGGGAAGACAACATGAAGAATATGATCCAGGGAGGAATGCCTCACGCAGAGTCTACTGAGAAGCAGAAGCATGGGAAGACTAAGAAGCTAAAAATAACAAAATCATTCTCATGAATGTGAAATCTGTCAAGAACGATACCACAAGTAATGCTGGCAAAGATTGTGGGGCATCCTTGTTTTGTTGAAAAATGCTCTTAGAGGATCTCTGAGCGCAGCACAGAGAATTGTATGAAAGTGAGCCTGTGTCCCCTGAAATCCCAATTCTTAATTAAAACTCAACCATAAGTAATAACAGATCCCTCTTTAAATAACTTCAGTCAGCCTTCAAGGAAGTGGACACTCTCTGATTTACCAGAGTAACAGACTATCAAAAGCAGCAGTGAAGTCAGCTGTTTTCCTCTGTATGGGATGCCTAAGCTGGGGCATATGTCGGTGTTTGATATTCAATCAGCTTTCTGCAATATGGAAACAAATTCAAGCTCTAGTGGCCCAAAGAAAATAAGATTTTTTTTTCCTTTGGTGACTATTTACACAAGTAGAGTCACAGCAGTTAGAAGGTCCTTTGAATTAGATTCCCTTCTAACTTTCTGGTTTGGATCCTGGAGAACGCGCAGAGAGTTGAAGAAAAAAAAAGTGTCAGATTAAATGCATGCCATCAAGTTCAAGTATTATTTTATCTATTCTGATACGTCTCAAATAACTTTTCAATGGTGCCTCAATTTTAAAACACTTTATAATGGGTTGGATATGCAGCACTTATCTGAGGCAGAAAGAAGAGGTATGATTATATCAATTTTACTAATGTGAAAACAAAAGCTAAGAGTTAAATCCCTTTCTCAATGTCATCACAGGTAGTAAGGCATAGATTTGGACCTGGAATACACATCATCTGATTTCTTTCCTTTTCTTTATTTCTTTTCTTCTCTTTTTTCTTTTCTTTCTTTCTTTCTTCCTTTCTTTCTTTCTTTCCTTTTCTTTTCTTTTTTTTTTCACTAGTTTCTTATAAAAGCATGTAGCTGCAAGGACAGCCAGGGTGAAGGTGTGTACAGAGCAAGGTAAGGCGAAAGAGTGAGGAGCTCCGCAGTGTATGTCCCCACATTACCTACTCTCCATCCTGGATGCTCTCTGGACTCTATACTTCCGAGCTTTTATGGAGGCTTTGTTACACTGACACAGCTGATTAAATTATTGGCCATTGGTGACTGATCCAACCTCTAGCCTCTCTCCCTTCCCTGGAGGTTAGGGAGTGGACACTGAAAGTTCCAACCCTTAAATCATATCCTCTGATTTTAATTCAGTATTTTCTCCCCATTACACTATAGAATCCCTCATTACTCATTAGAAATCTCTATGTTTGTAACTATTAATTGTTGTATTTTCATTAGTTATTTTTTATAGAAAATAAATAATAAAAGAATTTTTAATAAAATATTTGGAAATGTTTATAGGACTCTCATTTTAAAATCATTATTACTAAACAAGGAAGGAGAGGAGGTTCAAGATGGCGGAAAAGAAGTAATACCCGCTGCTGGTCTCTGGCGACTCAATCTGAGAGGGACTGAGACCGAGAAACTCTCGATCGCAGGGATCTGCAGGAAGAGGAGTTGGAGGCTACAGGAAAGAGAACGCAAAAACCGGAGCATCTGGGGACACTGAGTGAGTGCAATCTGGGAGAAAGAAAGAGAGCCACGGAGGTGCGGACTGCGGGGAGTGGGCCCGGGGCCCTGGGCCCCTTCCTCTGAAAGACAAGGGGAAGAGAAAGAGCAGCGGGGAAAGTACCTCGAACCCGGGGGGAGAGGGAGCTTATCATCCAGCCCCTATCCGCAAGGCTTTTTTGAGAGAGGGTCATTGCTCACGGTGGAGCTGGCGGAGCTTTCCTCACTCTGGAGCCAGTGACGCTGTCCCAGCCCCTGACACGGAGAGGCGCGCGCCATTGCTGGATTGGTGCTGAGTCAGAGGCATAATTCGGGTGGGGAAGGCTGAGCGTGCAGTCTCGCGACCACCCAGCGAGTCGTGCTGCCCCTGCACCCTGACCAAGTCGAGGACAGACACAGAGGAGGGTTCGGAGACTCTAGCTCCGTGAAAAGAGGCTACGGGGACGCCATTGTGGTCGCAGCAGTGCTGACTCAGAGACTCAATTTACATAAGGCTTGGCGGTCAGAGGGAGTTAAAGGAACTCAGATGAGCTTGGGCGGCGCGACCGCCCAGCAATTTGAACTGTGTTGGTAATCTGGATGGAGTTGAGGACAGAAACTGAGGAGTGATCTGAGACTGTGGGTCCGTGAGGAGTGATCTGAGACAGTCGGGCCGGGAGGGCGCCACTGTGGTCGCGCATTCCCACAAAGCCAAAACCTAGGACTCCACCCCCAGCGGTGGAGGTGGGACCCGCCTACACCAGGCAACGCCCCTCCTCATATGAGAGACGCCCTTCTCCCGGAGTGGTAGCTGCGGAGACACAACTACTGCAGCATTGCCTGGATTAACTCTAGGTCAATTCTTTGGTTTTAGATATATTCTTCCTCTTCTTCTTCCTCTCTCTCCCCACCTCTAAACCTGTCACCAGGGGGTTTTGGCTTGCTTAAACAGACATTTTACCCACTCTCTCAATGCATGCTATACACCTCCCTCTTTAATTTCCTATCTCTCTCTATGGAATAGTCAGACCACGTAGTGCACCTGGACAACATCTAACTTCATTTCTCTTTTCTCGCATCCTTCCTTATTCTGATTTCTCTCCTGCTGGATCAAGTCTTCTAATCTCTCTACCTGGTCAAAGTTCAAGTTCTTCTTCTCCCCACACCTGTCACTAATCTATGTATGCTCTGCCATCAGCAGAGCGCACATCCCATCATTATTGTGTAGCTGGTATGTCAGGTTGCATGCCTCCAGAGTGTCATTTGTTAATCTTTTTTATGTTGTGATTTGTTTGTCCGTCTCACTGGTCAGTAAGGTTGTGAGTTTGTGCTTCCTGTTTGTCGGTCTGACCCTTTTCCTTTCCAGGGAGAAACAGGAAATAAACCAATACACACATAGCCAAAATGACCAAACGGAAGAACTCCCCTCAGAAGACTGTACAGGAAATAGTGACAGCACAAGAAATGATGAAAGCAGACACAAGCAACTTAACAGAACAAGAATACAGAACGATAAATATAAAAATACTCGCAGGGCTTGAAAAAAACATAGAAGAAATCAGGGGGTCCCTAGAGGCAGAGATCAAGGTCCTAAAAAAAGATGTACAGGAATTAAAAAATGATTTAAATGAGGGGCAAAACAAATTGGAGGTGGCCATAGCGCGGATTGCAGAGGCAGAAGATAGAATAGGGGAATTAGAAGACAAAATTACAGAAAAGGATGAAGCAGAGAAAAAGAGAGAGAAATTGATTCAAGAACAGGAAAGGAGAATTCGAGAGCTGAGCGATGCAATCAAATGGAATAACATCCGTATTATAGGAATTCCAGAGGAAGAAGAGAGAGAGAAAGGAATCGAAGGGGTATTTGAACAAATCATCAATGAGAACTTCCTCAACATGAAGAAAGAAATGGGCATTGAAGTCCAAGAGGCACAGAGAACTCCCCTCAGACGTAACCCAAATAGGCCTTCAGCAAGACACATCATAGTGAAGCTGGGAAAATACAAAGATAAAGAGAGAATCCTAAAAGCAGCTAGGGATAAACGGGCCTTGACTTACAAAGGCAGACATATTAGGGTAGTAGCGGACTTATCCACAGAAACTTGGCAAGCCAGAAAGAAATGGCAGGAAATCTTCAATGTGATGAACAGGAAGGACATGCAGCCAAGAATCCTTTATCCAGCCAACCTGTCATTCAAAATGGATGGAGAAATAAAGGTCTTCCCAAACAAACAAAAACTGAAGGAATACATCACAAATAAACCAATCTTACAAGAGATCCTGAGGGGGACTCTATGAAGGAAAGGTTGCAAGGAACACAGAGCACCAGAGAAATCCTTACAAACATGAAACCTACAGACAACACCTTGACTCTAAACCCACATTTTTCAATATTAACACTGAATGTAAACGGACTAAACGCTCCAATTAAAAGACACAGGGTAATGGAATGGATCAGAAAACAAGACCCATCTATCTGCTGTCTTCAAGAGACACATTTTAAACCTGAGGACACCTTCAGACTGAAAGTGAGGGGATGGAGAACTATCTACCATGCTACAGGAACTCAGAAGAAAGCTGGAGTAGCCACACTTATATCAGATAAACTGGACTTTAAAGTAAAAGATGTAATGAGAGATGAAGAAGGGCATTATATAATAATCACAGGGACTATCCAGCAGGAAGAGCTAACAATTATAAATATCTACGCGCCGAATTTTGGGGCACCCAAATTTGTCAAGCAACTAATTACAAACGTAAGCCATCTTATTGATAAAAATGTGCTAGTTGCAGGAGACCTTAATACCCCACTCACAGCACTGGATAGATCCACTAAACAGAGAATCAGCATGGAAACAATGGACCTGAACGACACGTTGGAACAGATGGGCCTGACAGATATCTTCAGGGCCCTTCATCCAGAAGCAAAGGAATTTACATTCTTCTCAAATGCACATGGTACATTTTCCAAGACAGACCACATTTTGGGGCACAAGGAAGCGCTGAATAAGTATTAAAAAATTTGAGATCATACCATGCACAATTTCAGACCACAATGCTTTGAAACTTGAAATCAACCACAGGAAAAAGTCTGGGAAGCCCCCACAAACATGGAGGCTAAAGAACAACCTACTAAAAGATGAATGGGTCAACCAAGCAATCAGAGAAGAAATTAAAAAATACATGGAAACAAATGAAAATGAAAATACGACAATCCAAACACTTTGGGATGCAGCAAAGGCAGTCCTGAGAGGGAAATATATTGCAAACCAGGTCCATCTCAAGAAACAAGAAAGATTCCTAACACATTCTAACAGCACGCCTAAAGGAACTAGAAGCAGAACAGCTAAGACAGCCCAAACCTAGAAGAAAGAGAGAAATAACAAAGATTAGGGCACAAATTAACCATATGGAAACAGAAAAAGTAGTGGAACAGATCAATGAAACCAAGAGCTGGTTCTTTGAAAAATAAACAAAATTGATAAACCTCTGGCCAGGCTCCTCAAAAAGAAAAGAGAGAGAACCCAAATCAATAAAATCATGAACGAAAATGGAGTGAATACAACCAATCCCTCAGAAATACAAGCAATCATCAGAGAATATTATGAAAAACTCTATGCCGTCAAATTGAACAACCTGGAAGAAATGGACAAATTCCTAAACAGCCACATGCTACCAAAACTCAAACGGGAAGAAATAGAAAACTTGAACAGACCCATAACTAGTGAAGAAATTGAATCAGTTATCAAAAATCTCCCAGCAAATAAAAGTCCAGGGCCAGATGGCTTCCCTGCGGAATTTTACCAGACATTTAAAACAGAGTTAATACCTATCCTCCTCAAGCTGTTCCAAAAAATTGAGACGGAAAGAAAACTCCCGGACTCATTCTATGAAGCCAGCATCACTTTGATTCCCAAACCAGATAGAGACCCAGCAAAAAAAGAGAACTACAGGCCGATATTCTTAATGAACATGGATGCAAAAATTCTTAACAAGATATTAGCAAATAGAACCCAACAGCATATAAAAAGAATTATCCACCACGATCAAGTAGGATTCATCCCTGGGTTGCAGGGATGGTTCAACATTCATAAATCAATCAACATGATACATCACATTAACAAAAGAAAAGATAAGAACCATATGATCCTGTCGATTGATGCAGAAAAAGCATTTGACAAAATACAGCATCCCTTCTTAATAAAAACTCTCGAGAAAGTCGGGATAGAAGGAACATACTTAGACATCATAAAAGCCATATATGAAAAGCCCACAGCTCATATCATCCTCAATGGGGAAAAACTGAGAGCCTTCCCCTTGAGATCAGGAACACGACAGGGATGTCCACTCTCACCACTGCTATTTGACATAGTGCTGGAAGTCCTAGCATCAGCAATCAGACAAGAAAGCAAAATAAAAGGCATCAGGATAGGCAAGGACAAAGTCAAACTTTCACTTTTTGCAGACGACATGATACTTTACATGGAAAACCCAAAAGAATCCACCGAAAGCCTACTAGAACTGATCCATGAATTTGGCAAAGTTGCAGGATACAAAATCAACGTACAGAAATCGGTTGCTTTCCTTTACGCCAATAATGAAGCAATAGAAAGAGAAATAAAGAAGCAAATCCCATTCACAATTGCACCAAAAACCATCAAATACCTAGGAATAAACCTAACCAAAGATGTAAAAAACCTTTACGTGGAAAACTATAAAAAACTTATGAAGGAAATTGAGGAAGACACAAGGGAATGGAAAAACATCTCATGCTCATGGATCGGAAGAATAAATATCGTTAAAATGGCAATACTACCTAAAGCAATCTACACATTCAATGCAATCCCAATCAAAATTGTACCAGCATACTTCTCAAAGCTAGAGCAAACAATCCTAAAATTTGTATGGAACCACAAAAGACCCCGAATAGCCAAACTAATTCTGAAGAATAAAACCAAAGCGAAAGGCATCACAATCCCAGATTTTAACCTCTACTACAAAGCGGTAGTCATCAAGACAGCATGGTATTGGCACAAGAACAGACACATAGACCAATGGAATAGAATAGAGAACCCAGAGATGGACCCACAAGCATATGGCCATCTAATCTTTGACCAAGCAGGGAAGAGTATCCAATGGAAAAAAGACAGCCTCTTTAACAAATGGTGCTGGGAGAACTGGACAGCAACATGCAGAAGAATGAAACTAGACCACTTCCTTACACCACTCACAAAAATAAACTCTAAATGGATGAAGGATCTGAATGTGAGACAGGAAACCATCAAAATCCTAGAGGAGAAAGCAGGAAAAAACCTCTTTGACCTGAGCCTCAGCAATTTTCTATGCAACACATCTCCAGAGGCGAGGGAACTGAAAACAAAAATGAACTATTGGGACCTCATCAAGATAAAAAGCTTCTGCACGGCAAAGGAAACAACCAACAAAACTAATAGACAACCGACGGAATGGGAAAGGATAATCGCAAATGACATATCAGATAAAGGACTAGTATCTAAAATCTATAAAGAACTTACCAAACTCCACACCCGAAAAACAAATAATCCAGTGAAAAAGTGGGCGGAAGATATGAATAGACACTTCTCCAAAGAGGACATTCAGATGGCCAACAGACACATGAAACGATGCTCAAAGTCACTCATCATCAGGGAAACACAAATCAAAACCACACTGAGATACCACCTTACACCGGTTCGAGTGGCTAAAATGAATATATCAGGAAACTATAGATGCTGGCGGGGATGTGGAGAAGCAGGCACCCTCCTACACTGTTGGTGGGAATGCAAACTTGTGCAGCCGCTCTAGAAAATGGTGTGGAGGTTCCTCAAAAAAATGAAAATAGAGCTACCCTATGACCCAGCAATAGCACTGCTAGGAATCTACCCAAGAGACACAGGAATGCTGATGCATAGGGGTACGTGTACCCCAATGTTCATAGCAGCACTTTCGACAATAGCCAAATCATGGAAGCAAACCAAGTGCCCATCAACTGACGAATGGATAAAGAAGTTGTGGCACATATATACAATGGACTACTACGTGGCAATGAGAAAAAATGAAATCTGGCCATGTGTAGCAACATGGATGGAACTGGAGGGTATTATGTTAAGTGAAATAAGTCAGTCAGAAAAAGATAGATACCAATGTTTCCACGAATAGGTGGACTTTGTGAGACTAAGCAAAAACCAGGGGGAGGGCTAGAGGGGAAAGGAAAAAAAGACACAGAGAGGGAGGGAGATAAAACATAAGAGACTCTCAAAGACTAAGAACAATCTGAGGGTGAGAGAGGTGAGGGAGGTGAGGGAGGGGGGAGAGGGGGTGATGGATATTAAAGAGGGCACGTGTTGGGATGAACACTGGGTGTTATATGTAAACCAATTTGAAATAAACTATTATAATAAAAAAATGAATAAACATTAAAAAAATTAAAAATAAAAATTTTAAAATAAATAAAAAAAAATAAAATAATTATTACTAGTCTATATAGTCCTTAATATCATGAACCCTATTTTAATTATCGTCAAATATCCACAGTTGAGCCCTGACCTTTACACGGCAGGAACTCAGTAAATATTGAAGAGATAAATTAATATATTTTCAAAGTATTAAAAAGAATATTTGAATATTCGACAACAGTAATTATGGTTTGAATATTCTCAGGAAGTATATTTCATTTTTTTTAAGTTTATTTATTGGAGAGAGTATGCACACATACATGAAAGCGGGGGAGAGGCAGAGAGAGAGGAAGAGAGAGAATCCCAAGCTGACAGCACAAAGCCCAAAATGGGTGGGGTCCAATCCCATGAAATGTAAGATCATGACCTGAGGTCAAATCAAGAGTCAGATGCTCAAGAAACTGAGCCACCTATGTGTCCGTGAGGTAGTATATTGCTACTGGAAAGAACAATGAGCTTAGGTTCAGATATAGGTTCCGTAAGTTTTATCAGCTTTCTCATCTAAAAAAATCTTTAATATCTTTGGCATTAAATTCTATGATATAATAAAATTAAATAGGTATTATGATTTTATTAACGTTTGTGGTAGACTAGATTATTGGCCTTAACATTTCACCCTTCTGTATATCTATTCTCTTTGTTATTTAACTTGGAAATACCTCCCAGAAAAGGTTCTTTGATAATTGGGCTCAGCTGTGTGACTTGCTGTGGACAATGGAATGTAAGCAAACATGGTACCCACAGGGCAGTGACACTGGTTTCCACAACTGAGCATGTCTTCTTGTGCATCTGCCATCCTCACAAAAACACCTCAGGGGTAGTCTCCTGGTCCCAGGAGGAGAAAGAGCTAACATGCAGCAATATTTTACTAGTAACCTGTTCTATTCTATCCAATTAAAAATATCATTCTTGGTCAAAGCAACATTTTTTCTAGATATGTCCCCTAAGCGAAGGAAAACCAAAGTAAAAATAAACTATTTGCATTACACCAAAATGAAAAGCTTTTGTACAGTAAACCATCAACAAAACAAAAGGCAACCTACTGAATGAGAGAAGGTATTTGCAAATACAACATCTGCTAAAGGCTTAATATCCAAACTATATAAGGAAAACTCATACAAGTGAACGCTAAAAAAAAAAATCTGATTAAAAACTGGGCAAAGGACCCAAATGGGCATTTATCCAAAAAGACATACAGAGAGCCAACAGACATATGAAAAAGATGCTGTCACCAATCATCAGGGAAATGCTAATGCAAACCACAATGAGATATCAATCACTTCACATCTGTCAGAATGCCTAATACTAAAAAGACAAGAAATAACAAATGTGAGCAAGGATGTGGAGAAAAAGGAATCCTTATTACTGTTGGTGGGAAAGTAAACTGGTTCAGCTACTATGAAAAAGAGTATGGAATTTCCTCAAGGAAATTAAAAATAAAAATGTCATATCATACAGTAATTCCACTATGGGTCTTACCCAGAGAAAATGAAAATGCTATATTTAAAGTATATATGCATCCCTATGTCTATTGTAGCATTATTTACAATAGCCAAGATAATGAAGCAACCCAAGTGTCCATCCAGAGATGAATGGGTAAAGAAGATGTAGTATACATATACAATAGAATAAAACTGTGCCATAAAAAAGAATGAGATCTTGTCATTTGTGACAATATGGATAAATCTAGAAAATATTATGCTATGTGAAACAAGACAGAGAAAGATAAATATCGTGAGATTTATACATGGAATGCAAAAAACAAATCAACAGAAAAAAGTAGAAATGGACCCATAAATAAATAATGACCAGTTTTCTAAAAGAGAACAAACTGATTGTTGCTAGAGGGCAGGGTTTAGGGCAGATGGCAAAAATGGGTGAAGGGTTGTGGAGGTACGAGCTTCCAGTTTTGGAATGAATAACTCATAGTGATGAAAGGTACAGCATAGGGAATATAATCAGTAATATTATAATAGCATTGCATGGTGACAGATTGTAGCTACACTTGTGGTGAGCAAAGCATAATGTATAGACTTGTCAAATTACTGTGTTGTATACCTGAAATTAATGTAACATTGCGTGTCAACTATAAATAATAATAATTATGAAAGACCATTCTCCATTACAGGGATGGGAGTGGGGCAGGGAAAAAAGCTCAGAATGTTTTTGCTTGTTCAGATTTTTAACAGTATTCTAGCTGTCCCAGGTACTAGATCTTTGGTTCATGAAAACTTCAGCAATCCTCAAAATTTTGTCACTATGTCCTTGATTAAAATACCCTTTATTCCACCTGATACATGAGCCCTTTGAAAATGTGAATGCTTTGATGGTTCATTATAAATCTACTTCCCTTTCCAATCTAGAACCTACTTTGAGAACTTCCCCTTCCTCCAGATTTATCTTCCCCTTATAGGTTTATGCTTTTCTATGATCCTTGTTATATTTGTTATTCTGTCATCATGGACATCTGTTTCAAATTGTAGCTAACACAAGACTGACCTGAAAGAGTTTTCAAGTCCAGAATCTTGAGCCATCCATATCCATCAACTCTCTGGGAATGGAATCAGAAAATCTCTTCTTGAAAGTTTCTCCTCAAAGGATTCTTGTACAGGAATTTTTTTTCTAGCAGTCTGGCCCAGTGTTCTTTTTTTTTTGGCTATCAAAAGTAAAGAATGAAATGATCCCTTCCCCCACCCCCTCCAATATTGCCTTTATTTCCACATGATTAACCGGCTCTTTCTTGTTTATCAGAAGAGAGACTAATAAAGGACATTTCTGTCTCTATTTTTGACAGGATAGTATTTCCAGTAACTATGTATTGATGATTAATGTCTTTCATCATTGTTCTAATTTTGGTGTGAGATGTTTTTATTTATTTTTATTTTTTATTAGAAATGCATATCCATACTATGTCTTCACTCAAGCATTGATGTATCCTTCTTGGATTCTTTTAATGTCTATTGTTTCTATGCTCTAGTTCATGTGTTTACTCTGATCTCAAAAAAAAAAAAAAAAAAAAAAGGCCCAAGTCTTTTTTTGAAGTTATGAATTCAGTCAATCTTCCAAAATATATAAAGAAATAGAGGGGAATTAACCCAAATTTGCCAATGAGAATAACAAGACTGATTGGTATCTACTTGTTCCATAGTGCACCATTTATAATCAGCAAAACTAGGTTTAAATCAAGCCCTGTTTTATTCCAAAAGTCCATGATCTTTCTACCATGTCTATATGCTAAATCAAGTTAAATTGAAATTACACTTGCATTTGCTTCTTTGTTTTCAAGATTTGTTTGATTTTAAATATATATGAAATAAAATTTCTCCTCTATATATTATGAAAATTTTATTTTACATATACATTTATACATACTATAAAAATTCCCTGATTGCTAAAAAAAAAAAAGTAATAATAGGATCTTCCAGCTAAAATATAGAAAGGAACAGTATGAAAAGAGCAACATGCAAATAAAGGCTGTTAATATCAAAATCTCCCAAATAAGCTGATACTTCATATATTCCTTCTACATTTTAGTCACCCAAAATTTAATTACTGCCACATAGCCTCAGGAGTTTATTTGCCAATTTGACGTGGTTGCTATTTGTATTAACATTCCAGATGAATGGCGTGTGGACCTAAATGTAGCAAAAAGGATTTCCCTGAAAATTTCAAGTTCCTGCTTTCTTTACTAGGTTCTCAAGTTCTAACATTTAGAAAATATCACATTTAACATAAAGGAAATTGGTTATTGACAGGGAAAATGACCTATGACACATTTTCTAAACTTACAAGGGCCATGTTCTCTTGGTTTCTTGATTTTGGAAGAGCAGCAATAACCCCGTTAAAAATATTCATTGCTTAGAAATATGCCAAGCACTCATTGATTTAGTCCAGGCATTCTAAGCCTGGTAGATTATATGTTTTCCCAACTATTCACGCATCTAGTTTCTCTTTCTGCCTGATTCTCTCTTCCATTGGTTCATTACCCACCTCATTAAAATTTCCATCAAGGAGAAGACTCCCAATTCAATCCTGTCACTTGGTAACTGCTCTTCCTGTAGCTGCATGTGTTTGGAAATTAAAAGCAATGGCTAACGTGTGTGTTGAGCCTAGCTTCCCTTTTCATGTTTTCATTATAAGCTAAGGAGCAGCAAATGCTTTTTGAGAGAACATTGTGTTCAAGGTGGTCCATGAAGAAAAACTGAATTTCCAGATTTCTCTGTCCCTAAGGAGCTTGTGATAAAGCACGAGGAGGCTGGGTTTTATGCAGAGGGCAATTGAAAGGGCAAAGCTATAACAGATGTACTTATACATATGCACTTGAACATGGGCTCTGAATGCAAATAACTGCCCTTAGACCTAAGGCACATGCATAAAGAAAGATGTACAGAAGAGAATTCCTCTAGTACTACTAATATAAATGGAATGAGATGGTAATCCTGTCAAAGCAAAGATGAGACAAGGAAGCTTTAAGGAATAAGGAAGAGTACGTGGTAAAGAGCTTGAAAACTGCAGCCAGCCAACAACTGTCTTGTGATCACTGGGTCAATGAAGAGAACCCAGAAAAAGTGGTTAAAAGCACTGAAACATTCCTGTGGCTCATTTCAGCCTCTATGCCCACAGCTCCTTATCTCAGGGGCTTTAAACACATTTGATAATGTCTGAGGCAAAGATAAGTAAATTACTCACCATAATAAATCAGTAATTTAAAAAAAAACATAGTATCTGAAATTAGGAAGGAATCTAGAAATTATCAGGTCTCGAATCCTAAAATTCAGAAGAACAATACTTTGGGAGATTAAGAAACTTGTAAACCTGTCCCCGAGGTTCTTATTTCTTCATGTCACCTCTCACCAGAGCACTGAAAACTTTTGCGACTGCGATTGCAGAAAATTTTAATAATCTGTAAGATATCACTAAAAATGACAGAGGAAACATAGACAGAAGACTTTTTTTCCACCAGGGAATCTGATGTTGATCAATGTCTCATCAGTTCAAAAAGTAATGACCCAAGATAATAGATCAAAGATGAATTCCCTAAGTGTAATTCCATTCAAATTAACCTTTTCTTACTTCAAACTTTTACTATGTTAACAAGGAGCCTATCAAAACAAAGAACACAAGTCTCTAATTAGAGATGTCATTTACAAATTTTTCCTTTTGTGTTTTCTTCTAGAAGTTTCATAGTTTTAGATTTCACATTGAAGTCTATAATACACTGTAAGTTACTTTTTGAAAAGGATTTGAGATATAGACACAGAGTGTTTTTTTTTTTAACAAAAGTAGACATCTCATTGCTTCTGCACCATGTGTTGAAAATACTATCCTTCTTCATAAAATTGCTTTTGCATCTTGATCAAAATTAGTTGACCATATATGCTGTATCAGCCTGCTCAGGCTGCCAAAACAAAATACCTTAGACTGGTGGCTTAACCAACAAAAATTTACTTTCTCTAAGTTCTAGAACCTAACAGTCCAAGATCAAGTTTCTAGGTGATTTGGTTTCTGGTGAGAGCTCTCTTTCTGGTTTGCAGATAGTTGCCTTTAAGCTCTCTTCTTATAATAACACTAATTTTATTGGATTAGGGTCCCATCTATATGGCCTCATTTAACCTTACTTACGTCTTTGTATGTCCTATCTCAAAATATAGCCACACTGGGCTGTTTTAACATATGTGTTAATTACTTCTGGCCTATGTATTCCTTTGATCTATTGTCTATTTTGATGCCAACACCATTTGTCTTGATCATAGTAGTTTTATAATAAATTTTGAACCAGGGCTCAGATTTGTAATTCCTCCAAATCTGTGCTTTTGAAAGTTGTTTCGGATTTCCATATGAATCAACTATGAATTTCTACAAAAAATCTGCTCAAAATGTACTGATTTGCATTGAATCTATAAATTCAGTAGGGCTGAAATTTTAAAAATGTAGAGTTTTCAAATCTACAAACACACTGAGTCTTTATTAATTTCTATCAGCAATATTTTATAGTTTTCAAGTCTTGCACATTTTTTGTTAGATACATCTTTAAGAATTTTATATTTTGATGTTATTGTGAATCAGTGTTTTAAATTGCTAGTATATAGATATACACTTGATTTTTTTGTATTGACTTTACTTGCAATGTCGCTAAACTCACTTATTAATTCCAGTATCTTTTTCTGTAGATTCCAGAGGATCCTTTACATAAAGAAACAAGTCATCTGTGAATCAACAATTTTATATCTTCCCTTTCAATCTGTATGCATTGGTTAGAGCTTCCAGTACAATATTGAAAAGGATTGACAGAAATGGGTATTCATTCCTGATTTTAGGAAGAAAGCAGTTAGTTTAACATCATTAAAGATAATGTGAGTTTATGTTTATCATAAAAGTTCCTTTCTATTCCATTTATGCTAAAAGAGTTTCACTTCTATTCCATTTATGCTAAAAGATTTTATCGTAAATAGATGTTAAATATTAAAGCTTGTCAAACACTTTCTCAAAATCTATTGTGATGATCGTAGTTTTTTTTTCTTTTTCATACTGTTATTATAATTAATTAAATCGATTTTTAAATAATCAACCTTGAGTTTTAGAAATAAATCATGCTTGGTTATGATGTACTATTCTTTTTATAATTTTGGGTTTTAAGATTTATAATTTTGTTAAGAAGTTTTTAATCTATGCCTATGATAGATGTTGGCTTATTTGATTTTTTTTCATTTAATATTTTGTCTTGTTTTTAGAATCAGAATAATGCAGATCCTATTGAAGTAATTGGGAAAAATTCACATCTCTCCAATTTCTGGGAAAAAATGTGTATAATTGGTATTATCTTGTTAAATGTTTGAAAGAATTACCAGTTAAGTTTGGTCCTGGAATTTACTTTGCAGAAAAGTACTTAGGTTAAATTCAACTTGTTAGTAGATACGGGACTATTCAGTTTATATAATTCATTTGGAATGAGCTTTAATAGCTTATTTTTTTTTGTTTTGTTTTCTATTTCTTCAAGTTATTTAGTTTATTGATAAAATTTGTTAATAATTCCTTAGTAACCTTTTAAAAATATTTGTAGAATCTATAATGACATCATCTCTAACATTCCTGATATGAGAATTTTTTTTCTGATCAGTGAAGCTAAAAAATTAATACTTTATACTGAACTTCTCAAAGAATCAACTTCTGGTTTCATCAATTTTCTGGTTTTTTTTTTTTTCAATTTTTTAAGGTTTATTTATTTATTTTGAGAGAAAGGGAGCAGAGAGGGAGGGAGGGAGACAGAGAAAGAGAGAGAGAGAACAAGAACACAAGTGGGAGAGGGGCAGAGACAGAGGGAGAGAGAGGATCCCTACCATCCTCCACGCACAGCACATAGCCCAATGCTGGCTCTATTCCATGAACTGTGAGATCATGACCTGAGCCAAAACCAAGAGTTGGATGCTTAACTGACTAAGTCAATCAGGTGACCCTAAATTTATGTTGAGTAAATTTTTGTGCACGGCGTAAGATAGTGGTCCAATTTCATTCTTTTGGATGTGCTTTGTCAGTGTTCCCAACACCATTAATTGAGACTGTTCTTTCTACAGTCTTGTAGTCCTATATTAATTCGTCATATGTGCATGGATTTATTTCTGGGCTCTCTATTCTGTTCCACTGATGTATATGTTTGCATTTATGTGCAAATCACACTGTTTTAGTTATATAGTTTATAAATCAGGGAACATGATACCTCCACCCTTGTTGTTTTTCTTAAGATTTCTTAGGCCATTCATGGTCTTTTACAGTTTCGTACAAATGTTAGTACTGTTTATTCTAGTTCTATGAAAAAATGTCACCAGAATTTTGATAGACATTATACTGAATCTGTAAATTGATTTGGGAAATACAGACATTTTAATACTATTAATTCTTTCAATTCATGAACATAGAATATCTTTCCAATTATTTGTGTAGTCTTCAATTTCTTTCATCAGTGTCTTGACATTTTCAAAATACAGGTCTTTCGCTTCCTTGATTCAATTTATTCTTAGGTATTTCATTCTTTTTGATGAAATTATAAATGTGATTGCTTAATTTCTCTGACAGTTCATTAGTAGTGTATAGAAGTGGAATAGATTTTTTTAGAAGTGCAACAGAGTTTTGTTATTGATTCTGCAGCTTGTAACTTGACTAAATCCATTCATTGGTTCTCAGTTTTCTGAGGGATTCTATAGGGTTTTCTATGTGTAACATCAGGTCAGCTACAAATAATGATAATTTTCCTTCTTCATATTCAATTTGTATGTATTTTATTTCTTTTTCTTGCTTAATTGCCCTGGCTACAACTTCTAATAGAATATTAAATACAAATGGTAAGAGTGAACATCCTTGTCTTGTTCCTGATTTTATAGAAAAAAAATTCAGCTTTTAGCCTTTGAGTGTGATATTAGCTGTGGGCTTGTCATTTAGAGCATTTATTATGCTGATGTAAATTTACTCTGTACTCACTTTGTTAAAATGTTTTAATGATAAATGGATAATGAATTTTGTCAAATGCTTTTTATGCATCTATGGAGATGATCACCTAATTTTTATTCTATATTTTGTTAATGTGTTTATCATATTGACTGATTTGTGGATGTCGAACCATCCTTGAATCTCTGAAATAAATCCTACTTGATTCTAATATATTGTTGAATTCAGCTTACTAATACCTTGTTGAGGATTTCTGCAACTACATTCATCAGGGATATTAGCATGTAGATTTTGTGTGTGGGGGGGCATATTCTTATTTGTCTGGTTTTGGTATCAGAGGAATGGTGGCCTCATAAAATGAGTTTGGAACATTCCCTCTATTTGGAAGACTCCCTTCTATATTTTGGATTGGTCTGAGAAAGGCTAGTATTATTCTTCTTTAAATGTTTGTTAGAATGCATCAGTGAAGCTGACTGGTCCTGAACTTTTGTTTGCTCAGAGGTTTCTGACTATCAGTTCAGTCTGCTTATTACTAATTGATCTGTTCTGATTATCTATCTCATCATGACTCAGTCTTGATAGCTTGTAATGTTTCTAGGAATTTATTCATTTCTTCTAGGTTGTCAATTTGTTACAGTATCTTTATTCATAGTAGTCTTTTATGATTTTTTCCCTCTTTCATATCATGTGTAACATCTCTTACAATTCTGATTTATCTCAATCTTCTTTTTTTCTTGGTGAATCTAGCCAAAGATTTGTCAATTTTGTTTATCTTTTCAAAGAACAAATTCTTACTTTAGCTAATTTTCTCTATTGTCTTTTTAGTCTTTATTTGTTTCTTCTTTCAACTTTTTTATTTCCTTTCTTCCACTATATATGGGATTTGTCTGTTCTTCTAGTTACCTAAGGTGAAAGTTTGGTTTTTTATTTTAGACTTTTATTGTTGCTAGAGGTAGGCATCTATTGCTACCTTAGATGCAGCTTAGAGCTGCTTTGGATGCACTTCGTAAATTTTGGTATGTTAGACTGTAACATTCATTTGTCTCAGGATATTATTTTATTTCTCTTTTGACCTCATTGTGATCCACTGACTGTTCAGTAACATGTTTAATCTCCATATATTTATGAATTTCCCAGTTCTCAGTGTGTAATTAATTTCTAGTATCATACCACAATGATCAGAAAGATTCTTCATACAATTAGATTCATTTTATTTAGACTTGTTTTCTAGTCTAACATAAACTATATGAAAAATACTCTTGTGGACTTCAGAATAATGTGTACTCTGTTGCTTTTGGATGGAGTATTCTGTAAATATATGTTAATTTCATCTGGTTTTACATGCTGTTTAAGGTCAATATTTTCTTATGGATTTTCTGTCTGGATAATCTATCACTGAGGTAATTGGAATATTAAAGTACCCTACTTTTCTTTTTTTTTTTTAATGTTTATTTATTTTTGAGACAGAGAGAGACAGAGCATGAGTTGGGGAGGGGCAGAGAGAGAGGGAGACAGAGAATCCGAAGCAGGCTCCAGGCTCTAAGCCATCAGCACAGAGCCCGATGCAGGGCTCAAACTCACAGACTGTGAGATCATGACCTGAGTCAAAGTCGGACGCTCAACCGACTGAGCTACCCAGGCGCCCCCCCTACTATTCTTGTAATGTGGTCTATTTCTTCTCTGAGGTTTGCTAATATTTTCTTTATATATTTAAGTACTCCAAAATTGAGTGGAAAAGTACTTACAAATGTTTTATTTTCTGGTTGGAATTACTCTTTAATGTGTGGATTTCTTTCTCTCTCACTACTTTCATTGTTTTTCAGTCTATTTTGTCTGATATGAGTATACGTATTCCAGCTTACTTCTGTTTTCCATTTGCACAGAATATCTATTTTGATCCCTTCACTTTAAGCCTCTGTGTGTCCTCACACTAAACTTAGCCTTGTGTAGGCAGCACATAGATGGGTCTTTTTTTTTTTATCCATTCATCCACTTCATGTCTTTAATTTCAAGAATTTAGTTCATTTACATTTAAGTAGTTATAGTTTATTGTCATTTGGTTATTATTTTCTGGATGTTTCTGTAGTTACTCTCTGTTTTTCTTCTTCTCTTTGGGTTTGATAATTTTCTTTATTGGGATGCTTATATTCCTTCTCTTTATCTCCTGTCTCTTTACTGTAGGATTTGCTTTGTGGTTACCATGAGGATTAGATATAACAACATATCAATAACAGTCTATTTTAAGTTGATGACAAGTTATGTGTAATCCTCTTGTGAAGCTCAATGTTATTACCTCCTACTCAACAATTTATGTTTCTGATGTCACATTTTACATATGTTCGTTTTGTGTATCCCTTAAGTAATTATTGTAATCATAGTTATTTTTACTCCTTTTGTTTTTTTCTTTACACTTTCACATTTCTCCAATTGCCACAGTCCCATGAGACTTAGGAAAACAAGTCTCCTCAGGCCACCAAAGCCAATTGATCAAGGGGCGTCCCCTAGGTGGCAGTCACAAAATTCAGGGCACCAGGGACACCTGAGTGACTCAGTCAGTTAAGGGTTTGACTCTTGACCTCAGCTCAGGTCTTGATCTCACGGTCATGAGTTCAAGCCTTGCACTGGGCTTCATGCCCAGCATGAAGTAAGACAACAATAGTGCCCGTCTTTCAAGGTCTTAGGAATGGATTTTAGCCAGACTCAGATATAAGCTTAATTAGAACCTGCCCCTCAGGCTGCAGTCATGATAGTTAGCTAATAAGCATCCTTGAGAGAAACACCGAGTTCCTGTGCCTTGGGAGAGATATATTTTAAGAATTCTTTCTCCACTGGTTAAGTCCTGTAGAGCCCACTTGTGTAAGCCCCACTGGCAACCAAAGCCAAGCAATGCAGCAGCGTCCTTAAAATGAATCACAAAAACTGAGGTGTCAGACAGGGTTATGAGCTCCTTTTTGGGTGACAACAGTTATAACTGTACCATGTGACCAGAAACACAAGGTTCCTTAGTCTCCATAGCCAGCTGATAAAGATAGTAGCCCCAAGAGTCAGGACACCTGACCTGTATAAAAGCTCTCTTTAAAAAGATACTGAGGGGCGCCTGGGTGGCTCAGTCGGTTGAGCGTCCGACTTCAGCTCAGGTCATGATCTCACGGTCTGTGAGTTCGAGCCCCGCGTCGGGCTCTGGGTGACAGCTCAGAGCCTGGAGCCTGCTTCGGATTCTGTGTCTCCCTCTGCCTCTCCCTGACTCATGCTCTGTCTCTCTCTGTCTCAAAAATAAATAAACATTAAAAAAATTAAAAAAAAAAAAGTTTTAAAAAGATACTGATGCTGTAGAGCATAGCAATGCGAGATTATGAATGTGGCATCTGCCAGTCTGATCCCCAGAGTGTTTTAGCAAGCTTTTAGACATCTGTGTTCATGTATCTTGAAGCTCTGCTATTAGGTACATAAAATTTTAAAATTTTATGTTCCTTTAATGAATTGACCACTTTATCTTTATGAAATTACTCTCTTTAATCTTAATCATTTTTTGTTCTCTGAAGTCTACTGTATTAAGTTTTG
This sequence comes from Paguma larvata, assembly GCA_030068075.1. Classification (NCBI taxonomy): domain Eukaryota; kingdom Metazoa; phylum Chordata; class Mammalia; order Carnivora; family Viverridae; genus Paguma; species Paguma larvata. Next base: position 434,866 of record CM057831.1, on the reverse strand, counting down.
ACTGCAGCTGTTACAAATTACAACAAACTTAGTGGATTTAACAATAAAAGTTTATTATATTACAGTTCTGGATGTCAGAAGTCCAAAATAAGTCTTACTGAGCTAAAATCAATGTGTCAGGGGAGACCATGGGTAGATGGCAGAGTAGGAGGACCTGGAACTCACCTCCTAAGATAGACACACCAAGATAACAGTGACATCTATGCAAAACACTCTAAAAATGACCTGAAGACTTGCAGAAACAGACTTTCCACAGAGGATCATAGAGAGGAGGCCATGTTGAAAAGGGTAGTAGTGATAGAGACACAGTTGGGAACCAAACCCCAGGAGAGACTAACCACAAATGGGAGGGATGCCACAAGCACGGAGAAGGGCCATGACTGGATTCCTCCAGTAGGCACTCCTGGCACTGGGAACCTGCACTGGGAAGACAGGTACCCATAACATCTGGCTTTGAAAAACAGCAAGGCTTAACTGCAGGAGCACTTAAAATCAGTAGGGATAAACGTGGAAGAGACATAGGTGGAAAGAAACAGTCTCTGGCCTTAAAGGGCCAGCATAAAACTTGGCCTAATACAGAGCAAAGAAACAATCGGAAAAGTCCCCGGGGTATACATGAGGAGACTTACCTACTCATCTTAGAGTATGTGCTATAGAGGCAATGATTTTCAGATTTCTATGGGAACAAAAGTCCTGGCAGGTACCATTTCTCTTCCCCTTCCTGGCCTACAAACCAGGTACTTGCAGAAGCCAGTGCTAACAATTTCTCTGCACCTTGCTAGCACTACATGTTATGCCCTTACCTCTCTCTGCAAAACTATGCTATCAACTCACCCATCTCAGCGGGAATCCCTCCAAAGTGACTCCTTACCCACACGTTATGCAAGAAGCCCTGGCAGAAACTGGTGCCATTCCAAATTGTCTCCTTCCCTTGATGGCTAAGGGTAGATAACGCCACACAAGAGGATGCCTGCAGTTTCAGTAGCCTGGCCTCTCATTTGGCCATGCAGGAAGAAAGCCCTGATGTTTGGTGTGCCTCTAACTGTGGCACTGAACATAACTGCAGACACCCAACTTGACTGCTGGCCCCATTTACTGATGAGCCCAATGGTGGCCTCAGACAAGTCTCTCAACAGCCTGGGGACCAAAATATGCTTACTGTGTCCATAGCACGCAAAGCAGGTGATAGAAGCAGGCTGGGTTAGAGGCAATCACATCTCAGCTACAACAATAGGGCAAATACAGCCCACACAAGGGGCATCCCTGGAAGCCCTGGTTCAGGTGACGAGGAAGCACTGTGCTACAAGGCACCAGAGAACCTCTTCTACATACGGCCACTACTTCCAAGACTAGGACACAGAGCTGATCTACTTAATACATCAAAACACATAAAGAGTTAGAAAAAAATGAGGAGACAGAAATATGTAACACATTAAAAGCTAAGATAAAAATCATAATAAAAGAGCTAACTGAAATGAGGATAAGCAGTATGCCTGATAAACAATTTAAGGTAATGTTCATAAAGATAATTACCAGACTTGAGAAAAGAGTAGATGATCTCAGTGAAAACTTCTACAAAGAGACAGAAAATATTTAAAAAAGGACCATTTAGTAAATGAAGTGAAAAATACACTAGAGGGAATCTACAGCAGATTAGAGGATACAGAACAGATAAGCAAATAACTCCTACTCCTACTAATAAATTAATAATAATAATAATAATAAATGAGAATGACTTAAGGGAATCCAGTGACGTGATCAAATGTAGTAATATTCACATTACAAGGATCCCAGAAAGAAAAGAGAGGCATAAAACATATTTGATAAAATAATACTTGAAAAATTTCTAAATCTGGGGAAGGAAATAGAAATCCAAGTCCAGGAGGCACAAAGAGTCCCTGACAAGAGGAACCAAAAGAGGTCCACACCATGACACATAATAATTAAAAATGCAAAAAAGTAACAAAAGAGACTTTCAAAAGCAGCCAGAGAAAATAAAATAGTTATGTATAAAGAAATCCCATAAGACAATAAACTGATTTTGGATCAGAAATTTGGCAGGCCAGAAAGAAGTGGCAATGATATAGTCAAAGTGCTGCAAAGGAAAGAAAAGAAAAACTAACAACAAAGAATACCTGAGAAAGTTTTCATTCAGAGTAGGAGACATAAAGTGTTCCCCAGAAAAACAAAAGTTAAAAGAACTCACCACCACTAAATCAGCCTTACAAGAAGTGTTCAAGGAAAATGCTTAAGTGGAAAGTAAAGGCCATAACTAGAGTGCAATTACGAAAGAAAATAATTTCACAGGTAAAATCAAACATCTAGTAAAGGTGGCACAATAACCACACATACAGCCAGTATAAAGGTTAAAACACAAAAGTTCTATAATCTATTCTATCTACGAAAGTTAAGGAAGGGTACACAATGCAAAAATATTTAAAATATGATATGATATACATAAAACATGGAGTAGGAAGGAGTGAAATTTACTGCTTTTAGAAGCTAGTGTTTGAACCTAACTGACCATCAACTTAATATAGACTGCTGTACATCTAACATGTTATTTATGAACCCAATGGTTACCACAAATCAAAAACCTATAGTAGATACACACACAAAACAAAGAGAAAGAAATCCAAGCACAACACTAAAACAAGACATCAACACATGAGGAAATAGAGCAGAGGACTACAGAAACAACTAGAAAACAATGAATAAATGGCAATAAGTACACACTTACCAATAATTACTTTAGGGGCGCCTGGGTACTCAGTCGGTTAAGCCGCAGACTTCGGCTCAGGTCATGACCTCACTGTCTGTGAGTTAGGGCCCTGCGTCGGGCTCTGTGTTAACTGCTCAGAGCCTGGAGCCTGCTACGGATTCTGTGTCTCCCTCTCTCTCTGCCCTTCCCCTGCTCACGCTCTGTCTCTGTGTCTCTCGAAAATAAATAAACGTTAAAGAATTTGAAAAAAATAATAATTACTTTAACTGTAAATGAGCTAAATGCTCCAATCAAAAGACATAAAGTGACTCAATGTATAAAACAAAAACAAGGCCCTTCTCTATGCTGTCTACAAGAGACTCAGTTCAGACCTAAAGACAAATACAGACTAAAAGTGAATGGATGGAAAAGCACATATGTAAATAGAAGTGAAAAAAAGCTAGGGTAGCAACACCTAGGTCAGAAAAAATACACTTTAAAAACAAAGAATGTAGCATGAGACAAAGAAGGGGACTACATATTGACAACGACAGCAATGAAACAAAAGAATTTAACAATTAATAACTATGCATATAACATTGGAGCACCTAAATACATAAAGCAAATATTAACAGAAATAAGGGAGAAATTAAAACAATACAGGATTCTAACACTTCACTTACTTCAATAGATAATCCAGATAGAAACATCAACAACAACAACAAAAAAACAGGGTCTTTGAGCAACTCATTAGACCAATTGGACCTAACAAACAGATATAGAACTTTCTATCCCCAAACAGCTGAATACACATTCTTTTCAAGTGCACTAAGAACACTTTTCAGGATAGATCACGTTAGCCCACAAAACAAAATAAATTTAAGAATACTGAAAACATATCAAGCATTTTTTTCAACCACAATTGTAGGAAACTAAAAACTAATCTCACACACACGCACAAATCTAGAAAAAACACAAACACATGGAGGCTAAACAACATGCGAATAAACAGTGAAAAGATCAACCAAGATATCAAAGAAACTAAACTGAAAAATACTAGAGACAAATGACAATGGAAACACAATGGATGAAAATCCTTGGGATGCAACATAAGTTCTAAGAGAGAAATTTGTAATGATACAGGCCTACCTGAAGAAATAAGAAAGATTTCAAATACCCCGAATCTTACACCTAAACAAATAAAAAAAAAAAAGAACAAACAACACCCAAAGTAAGTAGGAGGAAGGAATTAAGATTATAGCAGAAATAAATGGAATAGAGACTTAAAAAAATCATAATACTAGGAAAGATCAATAAAACCAAGAGCCAGTTCTTTGAAAAGATAAACAAAAATAATAAATTTTGCCAGAGTCATTAATAAGAAAAGGGAAAGGACTCAAATAAAATCAAAAAACGAAGAGGAGAAATAACAATTGTCATCACAGTACTAAAAAGGATGAGAATATTATGAAAAATTGTATGCAAATAAATCAGAAAACACAGAAATGGATAAACCGAGAAACACACAATATTCCTATAATGAATCAGATAAAAACAGAAAATTAGTAATTAAACTGAAATCAGTAATCGAAAAACTCCCAACAAGCAAAAGCCCAGGACTAGATGGCTTCACAAGTAAATTCTACCAAAAATTAAATGAGAGTTAATATCTATTCTTCTGAAACTATTCCAAAAAACACAACAGGAAGACAAACTTACAAATTCATTCTACGAAGCAAGCATTACCCTAATACTAAAACTGAAGACACACACACACATGCAGCAAACTCAAAACCACATGCGTGCGCACCCACACACACACACCCACACACACCCACACACACCCACACGCCAGTATCTGATGAATATAGATGCAAAAATACTCAACAAAATATTAGCAAACTTAATTCGATAGCACATTAAAATTTTTATTCAGCACAATCAAGTGAGATTTATTCCAGGGATCCAGGAGCGGTAAATAATCATAAATCAAAGGGGGACAACATATTACCAAGAAGAAGAGTAAAAATTTCATATAAACATTTTAATGGATGCGGAAAAAGAATCTGGCAAAGTACAGTATCCATTCATGATAAATATTTACACAAAGTGGGTTTAGAGGAAACATATCTCAATAAAAATAAATGAACTTAAAAAACAGAAGAAGAAAGAAAGAAAGACCAGCCATATATGGAAAAACTACAGCTAACATTATACTCAATGGTGAAATACTGAAAAATATTCCTCTAAGATCAGAAACAAGGCAAGAATTTCCACTTTCACCACTTTTATTCAACACAGTACCTGAAGTCCCAGCTGCAGTAATCAGACAAAAAATAAAAGGCATCCAAATTGGTAAGGAAAAAGTAAAACTGTCACTGTTTTCAGATGACATGACACTCTAAATAGAAAACCCTAAAGACATCACCAAAAAACACAAACAAAAAACTATTAAAAGTAATAACTGGATACAGTAATGCAGGATACAAGATTAATATACCAAAATCAGTTGCATTTTTATACACTACTAATGAAGTAGGAGAAAGAGAAATTGAGAAAACAATCCCACTTAAAAGTGCATTAAAAAGAGTAAAATATATAAGAATAAATTTAACAAAGTAAATTAAATACTTGAACTCTGAAAAATGTAAGACAATGATGAAAGAAACTGAACATGAAATAAAGACATAAAATGATTTATCATCATCTTGGATTTGAAGAATTAATGTCATTAAAATGTCCATACTACCCAAAGAAATCTACAGATTCAATGCAATCCCTATGAAAAGGCTAATAGCATTTTTTCACAGAGCTAGAAAAAATAATTCTAAAAGTTGTGTGGAACCAAAGAAGACCCGAAATAGTCAAAGCAATCTGGTGAAGGAGGAAGACAGCAGGAGGTGTCACAATCCCAGATTTCATGATACACTACAGAGCTATAGAAATCAAAACAAAATGGTACTGGCACAAAAATAGGCATAGAGACCAATGGAAAAGGATAGAGAGCTCATACGTAAGGTCACGTTTATGTGGTCAATTAATCTATGACAAGGCAGGCTGGTATACACAAACAGGAAAAGACCATTTTCAATAAATGGTGCTGGGAAAACCGGACAGATACATGCAAAAGAATGAAACTGCACCACTTTCTTATGTTATACACTCAAAAAGTATTAAAGACCTAAATGTCAGATCTGAAACCATGAAACTCCTAAAAGAAAACACAGCTGCTAATATCTTGGACAGTGTCCTTAGCGACATATTTATGGATATAATTCCTTAGGCAAAGGAAACAAAAGTAAAAAATAAATTATTGAGACTACATCAAAACAAAGAGCTGCTGCACAGCAAAGGAAATCATGGACAAAACGAAAAGGCAATCTACTGAATAGGAGAAGATATTTGCAAATGACATATCCAATAAGGGGTTAATATCCAAAATACATAAAGAACTTACACAACGCCAGAAAAAAAAAAAAAAACCACAAAAAACAAAAAACAAACACATAAAAAACCCTGAAAAAAAAGGGCAGAGCACCACAGTACACGTTTTTCCAAATAAGTCATGCAAGTGGCCAACAGACACATGAAAAGATGCTCAACATCACTGATCATTAGGTATATACAAATCAAAACCATACTGAGATATCACTTCATAGTAATCAGAATGGCTCATTTCAAAAAGACAAGAAATAAGCACTGGAACATTGTGGAGAAAAGGAATCCTTGTGCACTGTTGGTGGAAATATAAACTAATGCCATCACTGGGGGAAAAAAGTATACAGAATTCTTAAAAATTTTTAAAACAGAAATACCATAAGATCTTGTAATTCCACTATTGGGTATGAAAAGAAAACACTAATTCAAAAAGATATATGCACTCCTCTGCTTATGGAAGTATTATTTGCAATAGTCAAGATATAGCAACTCTAGGGTCCAATGGTAGACGAACAGGTAAGGAAGATATGGTATTCCTATATAATGGAATATTACTCAGCCATAAAAAGGGATGAGATCTTGTCAACTGGCACAACATCTATGGATCTAGAGAATATTATGCTAGTGAAATAAGTCATCAAAGACAAATACCATATGATTTCACTTATAGTTGAAATCTAAGAAACAAAACAAACTCCAGACAACAAAAACAAAAACAAAAGACCCTTAAATACAAAGATTCGGTCATTGCCAGAAGGGAAGTGGGTGGTGGAATGGGAAAAACAGATAAAGGGAATTTAGAGGTATGTACTTTCAGTTATAAAATAAGTAAATCATGGAGATAAAAAACATAGCATAGGGAACATAATCATTAATGTCGTAATCATGCTGCGTGCTAACAGATGGTGAGTACAATTATTGTGATGAGCATTGAATGATGTGCAGAATTGTTGAATCAGTAATGCTGTACACTTGAAACTAATATAGCATTCTATGCTAATTATTCAACTTTTTAAATATCAAAGTGTCAGAAGGGTTGTGTTGATTTCTGGAGGCTCTAGGGAAGAATCCATATCCTTCCTTTTCCAGCCTCTAGAGACCACCCATATTCCTTGACTAATGGCCCTTCCTGTATAAAGCAAAGCTAGCATTGTCTGATCATTCTTATTTTTTTTCTAATTTTTTTTTATAATCTTTATTTTTAAGACACACAGAGAGACAGAGAGAGAAAGAGAGAGAGAGAGAGAGAGCAGGGGAGGGACAAAGAGAGAGGGAGACGCAGAATCTGAAGCAGGCTCCAGGCTCTGAGCTGTCAACACAGAGCCCGACATGGAGCTTGAACTCACGGACTGTGAGATCATGACCTGAGCTGAATTCAGATGCTTAACTGACTGAGCCACCCAGGTGCCCCTGATCATTCTTTCATACACACTTCTCTCTCTCTCCTTGTTATTCTCTTCTTCCTTCCAATTTCAAGGAAATGGTGATTCTACTGGTCCTACTCAGATGTAACGAGTTCAGATGGTTGTCAACATTACTGATATCTGCAAACTTAATTCTCCTTTGCCACATAACGTAACATACATTGTGGGTACCTTTGGAAGCATCTACACTGTCTAATAGAGTATGACCAGTCTAGCGTCCTTTTGGTTCATATTTGTATGTTTTATCTTTTCTTTCTTTTACATTTTATCTATTTGTGTTTTCACATTTAAAGTGGGTTTCTTCAACAGATGTTGGCAAGGATCCAGAGCAAGGGGAATCCTCTTATACTATTGCTGGGAATGCAAACTGGTACAACCACTTTGGAAAACGACATGGAGGTTCCTCAAATAGTTAAAAATAGAACGACCCTACAATCCAGCAATCACACTACTCGGTATTTACCCAAAGGATACAAAAATACAGATTTGAAGGGGTACATGCGCCCCAATGTTTATAGCAGCATTATCTACAATAGCCAAACTATAGAAAGAGCCCAAGTGTCCATCAACTGATGAATGGGTAAAGAAGATGTGGTGTGTGTGTATGTGTATGTGTGTGTGTGTGTGTGTGTGTGTGTGTGCGCGCGCGCATGTGTGTGCGTGTATGTATACACAATGGAATATTAGTAAAAAAAATAAAATCTTGCCATTTGCAATGATGTGGATGGAACTAGAGTATATTAGGCTAAGCAAAATAAGGCAGTCAAAGAATGACGAATACGATATGATTTCATTCATGTCTGGAATTTAGGAAACAAAATGGATGAAATTATGGCAATGCAAAAAAGTGGGAAGCAAATCATAACAGACTCCTAGGGACAGAGAACAAACTGAGGGTTCGTGGAGGAGGGGAGAGGTGGGCTAAATGGGTGATGGGTATTAAGGAGGTCACTTGTTATGATGAGCACTGAATGTTATATGTAAGCAATGAATCACTAAATTCTATTCCTAAACCCAATATTACATTACATATTAACTAACTAGAATTTAAATAAAAACACGAAAGTAAAAAAATAAAATAAAGTAAAATATAATTAATATAATATAATATAATATAAAATAGTGGGTTTCTTGTAGGCACCATCTACTTGGGGCTTCCATTTTATATTCAATCTGACAATCTTTTTTTAGATGTTCTATTTTTATTTATTTTGATAGAGAGAGCACGTGTGGGGGGAAGGGGCAGAGAGAGAGAGAGAGAGAGAGAGAGAGAGAGAAAGAAACCCAAGTAGGCTCCATCCTGTCAGGGCAGAACTGGATGGACATGGGCTTGATCTCATTAACTGTGAGATCATGATCTGAGGCAAAATCAAGAGTCAGAGCTTTAATGGCCTAGAGACCCAGGTCCCCCCCCAGACAATTTCTATCTTTTAAATGAAGTGTTTGGACTACAGTAAAGCCTTGATTTGTGAGCATAATTCATTCCAGAAACACGCCTGTAATTTAAAACACTTGTCTATCAATGTGAATTTTCCCATAAAAAATAATAGAAACTCAGATGATTAGTTCCACAACCCAAAAATAGCCATATAAAAATGATTACAATACTGTAATATAATACAAAATAATAAACAAATACAAAATATAAAGAAAAATAAACAAATTATCCTGCACTTACCTTTGAAAACCATGGCTGGTATGAGACAGACAAAAGAGAGGAGGGTTATTGTATAGGATGACTTTCACTATCGCTAATGGAATCACTCCTAACTATTGGCTCAATGGAATCTTTCCTTTTGCAACTTTAAGAGGGAACTATCCAATGACCTAGAATGAAGCAAAGTATTCCTAAGCTCACTCTTGTATGGAAAAGCAAAGGACCATCCTTAGGTGCTTTGAAATGACAAAAATACACTATTGCCAGTTGTGGGCACCTTCCAATATTCTGAAAAATCACTGATTTCTGCCAAACACCATGGCCTAAGACTAGGCATCTGAGCATGGGAGATGATCACACACAATCCAAGAGAGAGACAGAGACAGAGACAGAGAGAACTGGCTCAGTTGTGATCATGTGGCGTTTGGCATCATGTACTACTCGTGTTACAAGACAACATTCATTTATCACGTTAAAATTTTTTAGAAATGTTTGCTTACCTTGTGTAACACAGAACAAGTTACTTGCTATCTAAGGTTTTACTGTATTTACATGTAGTGTGACAATTGATGTTTTAATCATACTATACTGTTTGATGGGCATTAAAGAGGGCACGTGTTGGGATGAACACTGGGTGTTATATGCAAACCAATTTGAAAATAAACTATTATAATACAAAAACACTATACTGTTTGAAATGGTTAATTTTGTGTGCCAATTACACTGGTCCATGAGGTACCCATATATTTGCTTAAATAACATTTCTGTGTACATCTGTGAAGGTGTTTCTGGACGTGATGGACATTTGAATCAGTAGACAGAATGAAACAGATTGGACTCCTCATTGTGACTTTACCTCATTGAATCCACTGAAGGCCTGAATAGACTAAAAGTATAAATAAGAAAATTTATTCTACTGGTCTTCAGCTGGAACATCAGTCTTCTGACTTTGGACTTGGACTAGAACTTATATTCCAGGCTCTCTTGGTTCTCTGGCCTTCAGACGCAAACGAGAATTTAAATAGGAAGCTTTTCTGCTCCTCAGGTCTTGGGACGATACCATCAACTCTCCCAGGTCTGGAATTCCCAGCTTTCAAACTTGCGTGAGCCAATTATACACACGCTACACACAGAGATACTTATTAATATTCTACTGTATGTTTTCTAATTGTTATTCATTCCTTTTTTCTTTCGTCTGTAGGTTTTTGATGATTATAATTTCACTTTTTTCTTCATTGCTGTACTTTCTATAACTGTTGTTATTTTAGTGTTTTTGTATGTTAGACTATAGATCTTTAATTCAGCTTAAATGATAGCATTCTACCTCATAAATAGTTTAAAATCCTGAAAATAGTGTATTTCCAGAGTATATGGATGGCTTAGTCAATAGAGCGCCACACTTCAGCTTGTGAGTTCGAGCCCCACATCAGGCTTGCTGCTGTCAGCCCAGAGCCTGCTTTGGATCCGGTGTCCCCCTTTCCTCTGTCCCGCCTCCACTTGCACTCTCTCAAAAATAAACATTTTTAAAAAACTGTATTTCCAATCTTCCCTTCCAGCCTTTGTAGTTGTGTCATACTTCTATGTAATTTTAAGTTTACCTATATGTTATTATTTTTATTTTGAAAAGTTAATTTTGTTTTAAAGAGATGCACATAAAATAGTCTTTGTTTTTACCTAAGTAATTATCATTTTTGGCACATGGGGACCAGCTATCTTTCCTTGTAATGCTTCTTGAATGGTCCTTCCTGGTCTTGAGTGATTTTCTCATATATATGTACTGACTCAAGTGAGTACTCAAGGGAAATCATCTGCAGATGTCCAGAGTTTTCGTTCTGTGTAGCTCTTTCCTCTCTGGGACTTTGCAATGTGACCTCTAGCTTCCTTGGCTTTCCTGGCCACACAAATCCTCAACTCAGGGACTGGCCAGGCTCTGCCTCTACTACCCTCCTTGTTCTGTGGCCTAGAAGCTTTCACCAAGCAGTAAACTTAGGCAAGTGTAGGGTTAACTCCATTGTTTTGAAAAAAAAAATTTTTTTTTATTAAGTTTATTTGTTTTGAGAGAAAGAGATGGAGTGTGGGCGGGGGGAGGGGCAGAGAGAGAGTGGAGACTCAGAATCTGAAGCAGGCTCCAGGCTCTGAGCTATTAGTGTGGCGCCCAAAACAGCTCCAGCCTACAAGCAGTGAGATCAAGACCTGAGATGAAGATGGATGCTTAACTGACCAAACCACCCAGGTGCCCCAATCTCCTTTGTTTTCAAATCATGGGCTTCATTATCTTTTGTGGTCTAATGGTCAATGTCCTATGTGTCACTGTTTCATATATTTGGTCTGCTTTTTTAGTATTCTATACTGAAGGGTAAATATGCTTCTTTTGACCTAGGACACTTTAAGGCTTTAAGGTATCAAAATAGAAAGGATACATTGGGAATAATCATTTTAACAATATTCTTCTTGAAAAAATCCTCAAGTATTTCTTGTTCCCAAATCATACTGTGTATTTCTTTCTAAAGGAGTACTTCAACTCCGGACATAATTTATGGAGCTCTAACATCCACACCAAGGAAAGTAATGTCCTAGTGTCGTTCACCCTAGTAAGATCATATCTAGAGCTTTATGTTCTAGGAAGTCTAGTTTTATTTTATTTTTTACATTTTTAAAGTTTATTTATATTTAAAGGGGAGGGAAGGGGAGTGGCAGAGAGAGAGGGAGACACAGAATCTGAAGCAGCCTCCAGGCTCTGAGCTGTCAATACAGACCCTGATGTGGGGCTTGAACCTACCAACCACGACATCAAGACCTGAGCTGAGTCAGATGCTCAACCAACTGAGCAGGTACCCCAGGGAGTCTAGTTTTAAGAGTAGCATTGTCAGCAAGAGAAATTCTGGGTAAGGACTGCTGAAACGGAGAGTGGTTTCTAAAACTACCTTTGTGGAATGACTGAGACCATTAATATCTCGTTTTGATAAGAGAGGAGTTTTTTTTTAATAATTTATTGTCAAATTGGTTTCCATACAACACCCAGTGCTCATCCTACCAAGTGCCCTGAGAGGAGTTTTAAAAAGCATAATATCATATCGAGAAGGGCTGTAAAAAAGGGCATGGACTTAGTGTGTACCACAAAACAGATATAACTGCTTTTGCTTGGCATAGGCAAAAATACACTAGCAGATTTGGTCGCAAATGTAGGTGGTTAAGTGAAAAACATTATGACTCTGGAAATATTCACACATACCTTTATATGACCATACATCAAGGAAGCTATGGAGAGCTTTTTAAAAACGCAAAGAAGCTAGCTAGAATATGCCATCAATTTTCTTCTATTTTAGTTTCTGAGATTTGGTGTTGTCTGATTTGTGCTCTTCAACCTAGAAGTTCTTCTGAGTGCTTTCTGAGACACCTATAAGGACTACAGGATGGTCAAGGGGACTTCCCCATCCTCACCTCCCACCTCTACTTGAGTCAGGGCAGCACAGCTTTTCATCGCTTTATGTGTTGATTTTCTCAGAAGGACTGGAGAAAGATTTTGAAGAAAGAAGTACATGGATACAAAAATCTGAAAATCTGGAAATGAAGTTCTATGAATTTGCATTCTGATTGTTTAGTTAGCAATGCTTCTAAAAACTTTTAGAATGACAAATGTTGCAAAACCAGAAAGCTCATTTATTTTGTGGTCACTTATGGATTAGTGCTAAATAAAAATGCCACATTATTTAAAAGCATAAAAGGTGCAATTCACACAGTACAAAGAATTCAATCCTGTGGTGGCATTTCCAAGAATAATTCTTTTGTCCTCAATTCTAAATAGGAAGTGAAAGATAATTTTACCATTTCACCTCCACTAGAGAATATGTTTTTTAAAGCCACACACACAAAAAATGTCTATGATAAGAGGAAATAAAATCTACTCAGGTGAATTCAGAGCTTATGCAGGGAAAAATCTCAAAGAAGGAATTTAACCCACTGGTTGTGAAGATGAAAACCAATGTTCTCTTCCAAACAAGACTGTAAGCAGAGGTCCAATGCTCATCACACATTCTGCTTCTCTGCAAGTTATTTGTGCTACAAGAGTTCTTTTTAGCACAAAAGCTTTGGTTTGTCCAGCTAATGAGGCATTTTATCTTTCTAATACACAATTTTCATCACAGCCAAAACATGTTTGAAACTACAGAAGTAAAAATACAGTAAATGGACACAAGGTCCGGCTTATGGATGACATAATGCTTGTCTCAACGTAGCCGCATCAGAAATGGTCATATACTGATTTAGTATATATAGCGCAACACTCGTTACTGGCAACGTTTTTTGTGGCTTTTGCTTTTCTAATGTATCTGTTCTGTTCTGTGGGTAACAAAAGTTTTTTAACATTCATCAAGACATGAATAATAATTAAAGTATCTTACAATTAGTGCTTCAAAAATCAGGGAAAATACTAGATTTGCTACTTTTAGCTATGTGGACTTGGGGATTATGATTTTACATATATAAAGGTCTGTTTCCTAGCCTTTGAAAGTTTTGCTATTTAAATGGATATAATAACTAGGATATAACAAATGCTCCACGTTTTCTAGTATTGCTATTATTAATAGTTTATTCTCTTGTTTTTGTTTGTCTAAAATTCAAGAAATCTTTCTTTTTTGAATGTTTTAATCTCTGTAGGCTTACACTAGCTTCTGGGATAATAAATGCACTTTATATTTATTTTTTGTTTTCTAGTGGCCAACTTACGATATCTTCAAACATAAACAGTATACTATTAAGTTCAAAATTACAAAATTATAAGTAAAACATGTACCTCTATTTTTAGATGATTCACTTTTCCATTTCAGGAAGTCCTACAAGACCCCAGCATGCATTGAAATAAGACTTAGTCCACAGGCATGACCTATTACGCCAAGTATTTCATTTCGTCTCCGTTGTTGGCTTTGTTAAGTGTGAGATGATGAGGAAGAATACATGTAAACTGATATGACTGAGTATGCAGAATGCTGTTATTGTTACATGTATTACCTATCTGTTAACATATTTCAACAGAATTAGAATGACATGGTATTGGTTTATGATATTATCTTTTCAAAACTATCTAGATACCTAGAGAACATTTCTACGAGTCAATATACATACATTTTGGAAGATATTTTGAATTACAGAAATATGCACACACAAATAAACCAGGCTCCTTCCTTTAAAATCAAATTGTGTCTAGTGAGAAGCAACAGCTGTGGTGTGTCTCTTCTTCAAGGGATAGAGTCCCAGAAAAATCTGAGAACTTCTCAAGTATCGAGTGAAGTGACTGACACAGGAGATGATGTCGGAGAGCTGTGCAGAGAAAAACCAATGAAGAGCACTGAACACCACAGTGCAGGGCTTGAATTTCATACCAGAGACAATGGGAACCACTGAAAGATTTCCAGAAGGAATGGAATCAGATTCAATTTTCACTGCTGAAATCCCACTTCAGCAGTAGTGTAGAAGACAAAGTATACACAGGAAACAGTTAAAACCAAAAACAAAAACAGTGAGAATGTCTTCTATAAAGGAAGCAGAGGTTGTTTGCAGGAGGGAATCAATTGAAGGACTGTTTAGAAATTAATTTGAAATAAGCATCTGACTTCAGCTCAGGTCATGATCTCACGGTTGGTGGGTTTGACCCCACATTTGGCCCTGTGCTGACTGTTCAGAGCCTGGAGCCTAGTTCAGATTCTGTGTCTACTTCTCTCTCTACCCCTCCTCCACTTGTGCTCTGTCTCTGTCTCTCAAAAATAAATATATGTTAAAAAAAAAAAAAAGAAATTAACGTGAGAGGCCTTAACAGGTTGGAAATGATACAGAATGAAAAATATTGGATTACTGTGCTCTGTAATTCACTTAAATAGGAAATATAGGACAAGAAAGATTTTTTTAAATTTTTTAATGTTTATTTTTGAGAGAGAGAGGCAGACACAGAATCCCAAGCAGGGACCAGGCTCTGAGGTGTCAGCACAGAGCTCGATGCAGGAGTCAGACCCGTGAACCGCGAGATCATGACCTGCGCTGAAGTTGGATGCTTAACTGACTGAGCCACCTAGGCACCACCAGGACAAGAAAGAATTTTTGAAGTAGTGCAGGAAATGATGAGTTAGGGTTTGAACAAGTTAAGCTTCAGATTCTGCTGGGAACCCTATATTCAGAATGTCCAATAGGCATTGGGATACATGGATCTGGCATTTATATGAGGATTTTGGAGTCATCAATATATGCCTAATATGAATAGCATAGCTCAGGAACCAAGCAGTGTGAAAAAGGCCTAAAATAGTTTCAGAAAAATACTTATGTTTAGAAGAGAACAAAGAGACCAGGAAATAAATCTGAGGAATGACTACAGAAATAGGCCACCAAGGAAGAGCCACAAATACCAAAGGAGAGAATTCGTAATATCCTCTAATAAATATGTCAGGTAAGATAAGGACAGTCATGTCCATCATACTTAACAATTTAAAAAGTCAAACTTCCCTGAGTGCCAATCGAAAGAAGAATGGACAATTCACCAACACAACTGGTACGCAGCAGAGAGGAAGCTGAGAATAAGTGTACCAAGTATTTCAGAAATGAATAACAACAAGAAAACTATTTTATATCTTAAAGAGAGGCTTCAAAAAGAATGAGATGGGAAGCAGGTATATTTCAAGAGAAGAAAAAGTATCGTAAAGAGAGGCCAAATCCCTTTAAGGGATGAGGCACCCTGATTAACATAGGCCACTCTGGAACTTTCTGAATTTTCCCTTCCACTCCCTTTAGTGTAGCTGATGGGTAATCTTGAAGATACTATCCCCATCATCAGACTCACCACAGACATCTTCCTCACAGAGGTACTCAGTCTTCTGAAGCGGCAGAGGACAAAACTGTACCACTTTCAGGACTATTCCTCAGGGAATAGTTTCTGAGGGGAAATGAAAGGTGTTTCTCTTTAAAAGAGAAAAGGGAAAAAGCTATTATCAGACTTTATGTATGGAACTGCTTAATGTTCACCTGAAGGACCTCCTAGTCCCCAGGCCAACTCTCTGAGCCAGAAACACGGTTGAGGGCACCGTGTGGCCAGTTCTGGGAAAACCAATTCTTACCATTTTTTCCAAGTCCTTGGCAATGTCAAAAAGAAAATGATAAAAACACTCCAACGCACTTGTTCCTTTGTATAATTTGAGAGTAAGGGTTATGAATGTATGCATTTTCTGGTGTAATCTGTTAAAAGGCATGATATTCATAAAAGTATCCGTTCCTGTTAAATGTCTTATACCATTGTAATTCTTGGGGAGTGTGAAGGGAGGGACAAAATCAAAACACTCCATGGGAAAAAGTTCCATGGTTTCTCACTTGTAATTTGTTGTTCTCTGCAGAAATAAGCATATCGAGCAAGATATTTTTGATTGGTAAGAATATGAATCCAATTAAAAATACCTTTAGCAAACTTTATGACTTAGATAATCCAAAAAGAACAGGCAGGAGGTTGTTTGTTCTTAGCGATATCTGTATCCAGACACTAGGAACCTTCCAAACACACACTTCTATTTCTCTCAGTTTACTGGCTTTGATGTGTTCAACTTTAAGTGTACTTTCTCCGTAACTTGATAAGATGACCTTAAGTTACTCCGATTGCCAGAGATAAAGGTCTTGTTTCCATCATGTCATATCAAGGAAAGAGTTCAAAGTTCCCCATGTGGGTCATGTATCCACCTGCCTCTTGAACCAGTCACTATGTCCAGCAGATGAGACCCATAAGTGGCCTAGCTAAGGGCCCTTGGGGTGGAACGTGAAGGTCTGTTGCCATACAAGGCAACACAGTCAAGATCACTCAGAGAAGCTCATCAGTAGAAGATCAACCTTATCCGTGCCTAGTCCAGGAACTAACACCAATACACGTACCAGTATTAATAGAGAATGTAGCCCGTCTTTTTTGAGATAAAGTAAACATGTATAAGACTAAAAAAATTAATCATAAAGCAGAGGTCTTCCATCAAGTACCTAGTAAGAAGAGAGACAAAGGCGACCTGGCTAGTGAAAAAGACAAAGTCCCTGATATAGAATCAGAGCAACTTGGAATTTGTGCTAAGTTCTTTTATAATGGTGAGCAAATTATTTAATTCCTCTACATCACAGAGTTCTCAAAGATAACAATTATTCATTAAATACCCAAGTCCTAACTTTTATAAACAATTAAACAAATTAACGAATGTAAAATTTCTTGACAGAAGTCTGGCCATACATATGTTCTGTATAGCTTCTTTTTCTTCTTTACATATCCCCTCTGGGCCAAAGCAGAATCTAACTGTGTCCTGGGTCACATTTTCACATACTGTTGCTAAGATTATCCCACCAATATAATCAATCTTTTTAACCTGTTCTACAGACAGGTGCTTAATAAATTCACACTGCCTTTACTAATATATGTGCATATGACACTATTGCGTTTTGACCCTGATTTTAATCTCATGATGTTACTATCTTTCTCATTAGAAAGAGCTGCCACTGCTTTCCTCGTGGGCAGTGAAGCAGAGAAAAGCAATGAGGAGATGAAGCTTTCCACAGAGAGGGAAATAGGATTTCTGTAAGATGCCTGAATGTGACGGGCTCCATTAACTTGTGTCATTATAGAATCCAAGACCAGAGAATGAACACTTAGTATCTATATCTTGGAAGGATGTATAAAGAAAGCGGAATGCCACATACTTTTGAAATTTTCTGTTACAGATTTAATACCCGACTCTCTGACTATTACTAACTAGGTGACCTTGGGAAAGTTGCTTAACTATTTTGAGACCCGGGGTCTACATTTGCCAAAATGGATACAATAACCACCTCATAAGAGAGGGAAATAATAAAGAGGTGCTAAAATAGAATATACGCATTACTTCTGAAGCAGATTCTAGCAGAAATCCTCTGGAACACAGGGAACCAAAATCCAGAAAGACCTGTAGGTAACGCAGAGCCAGGTTACAGGTCCATGACTTCTGTTTCAAGTTTGGGCACTGAAAACTTTTTCTGGGACTCTGGTCTTCACCACACTTCTGTACAAGTTACGAAAGAGAAGGAGAGACAACTGTTTAGACAGGATGTGCACCAAGCTGCTGCTGGCTAAGAACATGGATTTGTGAGAGTTTAAAAGAAGAAAGCCTCCAAACACCAATATAGTGCCTGACTTTGAGCTAGGAACAGTACCTAGATGAAGGCAACCATCAAATCAACATATACGAAAGGAAATCAGAAAAAAGAAAAAGAAAAAAATCTTTTCACTGAAGGCTCACAAAGAAAATCAACATCAGGCACAACAGTCGACCAAGTCGACACTTGAGAAGGTTTACTGGATTCTTGTTAAGAACATGATCTTTGGGTACGGACTGCTTAGTTTTACATCTCATATATAAAATTCATCCAAGTCCTTAAAAGAATATTGGTTAACTTCTTTGTACCTGAGTTTTCTCATCTATAAAACAGATATAAAGTAGCATCTACTTAATAGAGGTGCTGCATTAAAAGAGTTAATATGAGTGAAATACTTAAAGTAGTGCCTTGTTCACACTAGACACTACTGTAAACGTTACCATATTGTTATAATTTGGTTGGGAGGAAATTCATTCTGTGTGTATTTAGTGTTTTTATTTATATAACAATCAGAAACTTAACCTAAAATTAATCCATTTAGAATCCTCACAGAACAACAAAAGAGCAAGAATACAATTGTAAAACAAAGTCAGAAAATAAAGTATGTAATTATTATTAATACAAATGAAAGAAGAATATGTATTTATTATTAATACAAAAGACAGGAAAAACAGAAAACAAATGGCAAGAGGATAGATTTAAACCTAACAATATCAGTAGCACATAAAATCTAAATGGTCTAAAACCTAAATAAAAACAGATATTGTCTAGCTAGAATTTTTAAAAAGATCTAGTTTGATCGTGCTGACAAGAGACTCATTATAAATATAAAAACATAAATAGGTTACCAGTAAAAGGAATGTGAATGATATATCAAATGTATTGGATTGGATTGGATTGAATTGTAGCACCCAAAAAATATGTGCCTCTGGAACTTCAGAATGTCACTCATCGTTGTTGGTAGCAACGAGAAGCTAGGAGAGACACAAGGAATGAATTCTCTCCCAGGTAGGGAAAAAAGTCAACCCGATCTAACACCTTAATTTTGGACTTGTGACCTCTAGAAATGTTAAAAAGGAAAAAAAAATACACTTCTCTTATTTTAGGCCATTCGGCTTGTGTAATTTGTTACAGAAGTCCTAGGAAATGAATATACTACATTAGTACAAATCAAGAAACCCTTGGTGCAGCTATATATTGTAAGACAAAGTGTATTTCAGAGCAAAGAACATAAGCAGGGATAATAAAGTCGTTTCATAAAAATAAAGGGGTTAACTCATCACGAGGACCTAACAACCCTACACATTTATGCCTCTTATAGCTCCAAATTCATGAAAGAAAAGTTGATACAAATGCAAGAAGTAGATAAATCCACAATAAAAGTCCAAGATTTCATTAAGCTTCTCTCAAAAATTGACAGAGCAAGTAGTCAGAAATCATCAGTATCTACAGGACTTGAAAAATACATCAACTAACTTGACCTAAATGACCTTTATAGAATACTTGATCAAAAAATGACATTTGTAGACTACTTCTACAAACTCAGAACATCTACCAAGCAAACCATATCCTG
Source organism: Paguma larvata (assembly GCA_030068075.1). NCBI lineage: Eukaryota > Metazoa > Chordata > Mammalia > Carnivora > Viverridae > Paguma > Paguma larvata. Next base: position 414,941 of record CM057831.1, on the reverse strand, counting down.
GGCTAAAAAGAATTCAAGTCAAACAAAGTATGTTCTCTGAGTATAATGGTATTAAGAGTTAGAAATCTCTACCAGAAAAACTTTTGGAAAATCTCCAGATAAGAGCTAAATAGTACACATAAAAAAATCCTACAAATCAACAAATTAACCCAAAGGAACATTAAAAAGTAATTTTAACTCATTGAAAATGAAAACACAGGGCGCCTGGGTGGCTCAGTTGGTTAAGGGTCCACCTTCAGCTCAGGTCATGATCTCCCAGTTTGTGGGTCCAAGCCCCACGTTGGGCTTTGTACTGACAGTGCAGAGCCTGGAGCCTGCTTTGGATTCTGTGTCTCCCTCTCTCCCTGCCCTTCCCCCACTCACGCTCTGTCTCTCTCTCTCTCATAAATAAACATTAAAAATTTTTTAAAAAAGAAAGAAAATGAAAATACAATATACGAAGATTTGTTAGAACTGCTAAAACAGGAAATGAGAGAAAATTTAGAGCACTAAGTGCCCAGAGAGGAAAAGAAGGAATCAACCAACGCCCTCAGCTTCCTCCTTAGGAAACCAAAGATTTCCAAATGAAACTCAAAGTAGAAGAAAGAAAACAAGAAAGATCTGAAGGGAAATCAGTGAAACATAAAAACAATAGAGACAATCATGGAAAACAAAAGCGGTTTCTTTAAGATCAGTGATTGATAAACTCATGTCATAAAGATGAGGAAAAAGAGAAAAAGCATGTTACCAATATCAGGAAGAGAAAGTGACATTATTATGAATGTTAAAGGGATGGTATTATGAGAAAGTTTATGTCAATAATTCCAACAAATTCAGATGAAATGATTTTCCTGAGAGAAACTACCCAGGGCTCCTTCAAAAAGAAATGAATAACTCAAATAGTTCTCTATCTACTGAAGGAATTGAGTATGTAGTTAAAATCATTTCCACAAAGAAAACTTCAGGTTGAGATGGATTCACTTGTCATTAGCAGACATTTAAGAAATAAATAATACCAATTCTCAAGGAACTTGCCCAGAAACTGAGGAAACCAGCATTAACCTAATACCAAAATCTGTCCAAAAATATTTCAAGAACAGAAAACTACCTATCAATATCCTTCAGGGACATATGCAAAAATTTAACAAAAATTTAACCGAAAGATTCAAGGTATAGAAAGACTAATTCATCATGAACAAGTAGGTTTTTGTGTGTTGTTTGTTTCGTTTTGTTTGTTTGTTCATTTTGCAAATATAAGATTGGTTTAAAATTCAAAAATCAATCAAGGCAATTCACCATAAGAATAAACAAACAAACAAAAAACCAAAAAAAAAAAAAACCAAAAAAAGAAAAAGAAAAAGTTAGTGATGATTCTCAACAGAAGCCACAGCACTTAAAACCAAGCCCTTTCCTAAAATCCAAACAAACAAGCAAACAAAACAAAACAAAACAAAACAAAACAAAAAACACAGCAAACCAGGAATAGAAAGGAAATTCCTAGGACAGATAACAGGCATTCAAACACAAGTCTCCAGTTATTATATTAATTTGTGAAATACTGAATGCTTTCCTACAAAGATTAACAAGAGAAAAATGTTTGCCCCCACTACTAAAATACTGACTGTCGTCCTAACTACAGAAATAAGACAAGACAAACAAATCAAATACATCAAGATTAGAAAGGAAGAATTAAACTGTCTTTATTTGTAGATGACATGACCATCTATGTGGAAAATCCAGTTGACTTACAAAAACAATATAAAAACTAGTAAAATTTTAGCAAAGTTGTAGAGTATGATATCAATATAAAAAATCAACTGTATTTCTATACAGTTACAATGAAAAATCAGAAATTGAAATGGAATTATATTTACACAGAATAATGAACATGAAATACTTAGGATAAATCTAATCAAACACATGGAAGAACTATACACTGAAAAAGTACAAAACGATGTTAAAAGAAATGAAAATCTCGCCAATGTAGATATATAACACATTAATGGATTTGAGGCTTGAATATGGTTAATATAACTATTCTACCCAAACTGAACTATAAATAAAATGCTATCTAAATCAAATATGCCAGCAATATATTTATAAATATCTTCATGCTAATTCCAAAGTTTGTATAAAAGTGCAAAAGACCTGATGGTTAAAATCATTTTCAAAAACATAACAGTATTGGAGGACTTAGACCAACTTTTATTCAAAACATATTTAAAAGCCATAATTACCAAGACAGATGCTGGAATAATGATAGTCATCAAACTATGAAACAGAAGAGAGTCTGGATATCCATACTGAGAGCAAATAATCTCAACCTCTACCTCACAAGATAGGCAAAACTCATTTTAAATGGATTATTGACCTAATCATAAAACTCCTAGAAGACAACAGAGAATAAAACTGGTGGCCTGGAAGAGGAAAATATTTCACAGAACGCAAAAGCATGAAATGAAAAGAAATAAATTGATAAACTGGACATTATCAAATACTATATGCTATGTACTCTTTGTAGAATACTCCCAAGAAAATGAAACAAATTGGAGACTAGGGGAAAATAGTAGAAACTCATGTATTATAGAAGATTTACCTAGAACACAGAGAGAGTTCTCAGAAGCAATGAGAGGACAACCCGATATCTAAAGAATACAAAAAATCTGAACAGACACTTCACAAATGGAATTACAGCAATTGTCAATGAGCTCACACATAAAAATGCTCATCATTAGTAATATACAAACAAACAGCAAAATGTCATCAAGATACCATTTTCTAACCCATGAGAATGACTCAAAGTAGAAAGACTAACAATTCCAGGAGTTGGCAGTGACTTAGAAAAACTGGAATGCTAATACATTTCTGGATAGAGTGTAAATGGTACAACCACCTTGGGAAACTATTTGGCAGAGTTCCTTACAAAGCTAAATAACAGATTTAGTACGTAACTCAGCAAATTCCACATCTTCAAACTTACACAAAAGAAATGAAAACATTCATCCATAGAAATACTGGTATGAAACTGGTCAGAGAAGTTTTATTAAAAATAGTTCCAAATTAGGAAAAAAAAAACCCTCTGTTAACAAAGAAAATATTCTTATATATATTATGTATTATATACATTCAAATATGCATTCATATAATAAAAGACTAGTAATGAAAATGAGCAAATGTCTGCTTCACACAGTATGGTTGAATCTTATACACATTACACTGAGAAGAAGAAGCCATTTTTTGACATTTGGGGCATACACATCTTACCTGTTATAGTAGAAATTAGATCAGTGGTTATTTATAGTAGAGGGTAGGGAGGGTGATGACAAAAAGGAATGACCAAACTTTCTGAGGAGATGTAAAAGTTATATAATGAGTTTAAGGAGATAATTACGTTAACATATGCATTTACGAAAAAATCACTGACTTGTGTATTTAAAAGGTGAAATTATATTTTATGTAATGTATGCCTTAATAAAGTTATTTTTTAAATACATTTAAAAAAGGATAATAAACTCAAGAATTTAGAATAAAGTTTTCCTTGTGGCAAAGGAGGCATGTAATTATTTGTACATTATTTTCAAGATCTTGTTGTTGAGACAGTTGATTCAGAAGAGCTTATATACTACAAAAAAACAGTAAACACAGAAATAAAATGTTTTGACCAATGTTTAAAAATGTGATGAACGAAGATTATAATGATACTATTCTGTTCAACTAAAGTCCAGTAAAAGTAACAGATAAAATGTGAGATAACTACATAATATCATTCATGAGAATAAAAACAAATTACAATAAAAATATTTTTACAAAGTTATGAATCTATTAGAGAAATACAATAATCATTTAATGAACTTTTGGGTGGAAAGAACTTGTTAAATAATATGCACAATAGAATTTACAAAAAAAAAGTTGTTATTTGATTATACTATATCTTAAAGCATCTGCAGGATGGAAAAATTTAACAGAGTTAAAAGATGCAATAAACAGCAGAAGATTATTTGCAAAAGAATATATTATATGAATTTTAAGAAAGATATGAAATAAAAACATACAGGGGAAGAGAACAAGAGGCAATAACTTATAATGGTGGACACTATCTCAATATCCATGATATACAAACATACTATAATTTTTGAGAAGGCAACAAATACAAGTTGAAATAAAAATGAGTTATTTTGCAACTTCCAGATTAAAAAAACTTGAAGATAATAAAATCAATATTGACAGAAATTGAGGAAAAAGAGATTGCTTCATATTTCTAGTAGGTATGTAAATTGATACGGCCACTTTGGAGAATTATACTCATACTCTGTGAATAATCAACTCCGTTTTTTGAAACCTACCCTAGAGAAACATGCAAGCAATGAGGTACATTAAATATTATCTGTAGTAGCTGAAAAAATGAAAATGATTTCAAAGTCAATATACAAGAGATTGTTAATAAAATACGATTGGAGCACCTGCATGGTTTAGTCTGTTGAGCCACTGACTCTTGATTTTGGCTCACGTCATGATCTCATGGTTCATGGGACTGAGCCCCACAATGGGCTCTGTGCTGTCAGCACAGGGATTCTCTCTTCCTCTCTGCCCCTCCCCTGCTCATGCTCTCTCTCTCTTTCACAATAAATAAAAGCTAAAAAAAATATATGATCCATCCTTTCCATTGATACTATTTAGCAGTTTTTAAAAAGGTGGTAAAGAGGTAAACCTCTATGTGCTAACCTGAAAATTGCCAATATGGAAGTAAGTTGCAGTAAAACATGACAGAATTTATTAAAATAGTGCATGCATATATGTATACATATATACATGTGTTTATATGCATACATATGTGCATATGTAAGCATGTAACTGAATATATACACACATATACATAGCTCAATTTGTGATGGAATATTTTCTTTAAATTTCTCAGTTCTGTTTTTCTTCCCATTCCCACAAAGAATTCATAAAACCTCAGCTCAGTGTCTATTCTAAAACTTTCTCCATGTGTATATAATGATGTATCATATATGAATATTGCTTTTAAATTTTTAATTAAAATTGGATGTTATATAAATTTTATACAATAAAAATTTGTCATTTAAAATAAAGTAATGGAATTTTCCCAGTATGTTATTGATATATATCATATATTCAGGTAAATGTACAAATCTTAAATCTATATATATGCGTTTTCTTTAACAAATGTATATACCTGACCAAATGAAGATACGCAATCTTTCTAGTTTAAAGACTTGCTCAAAAATACATAAAGCTGGTGAAAAGCAGAGTCAGTCATCAAACTGAAGATTCAAATATCAACTTTACGCTCTCCCAGGTTATTTAGTAGCTTCCTAAAAGGACAACTGATAGTAACTTGGGATCAAGATGACCAAATCTATCTGCAGATAAGTACTAGTTTATCAAAACAATTTCGTCATTGTTTAAAAATAGTAAAAACTGGTGCTTGTTGGTATCATCAATCCATAAGATCATTCCAATAGCTTATCCCTTTCATTATGATAAATCTTTAGAAGGAGGAAATTCCCCTTCTCTACTAGATCTCCTTTCCCCTTTGCAATGTGTATTTATCAGTTTGCAGATTTGAAATTTCATGGTCTATTTAATTCAGTGTTGCTGTTTGTGATTCCACGCTGCTCATCACTGTACATTCCAGGCACATCCACATGACCTAGTTAATGAATGCCCTGAATGCTGTCAGCAGATTCTGCTGAGGATAGTGCTGTGCTCAGGCCAGAGTGCAGGATGAGGCCCAAGAAGGGCTCATTGTCTCTCTGGCTACTGATTTGCTATGTAAACTTCAATATTATATTGACTCTCCTAAACCTCAACTCTTCCCAGACACAAGGCTAATGATAATAGTGTATTTGACGGTGAAGTACTTTGGCAACCTTGTTAGAAAAGCATTGGAATGCAGGTATTTATTATTTACAAGCGCTAAGAAATATTTAATGGTAACTGTTTTGTTATTCTATAAAAATTATTTCCATAGAAATGGATTAACCAATACTGAACCTAACATAGAAAGCCCACTGAAAAACCTTAAGAATAGTATCACCTTGGTGATTATCTTCAGCATTATTTTTAACCTGTTATTCTTACATCATGTTCATTTCATGTCACCAGTGATTTATTTAGAATCCATCCAGATAACTGTCCATGTCTAATTAATAGTGAGCATGAGGTAAAATAAAACAAAATATCGAAATGTCAATTGTATTAAATTATCTTAACAACAAATCCAAGAGACAAATGCTTATATATTTAGTTGTTAATGTTGATTAGATTAATATTGAAAAACTGATTTATTACCAGCAGTCACTTGGCTATCTCGCATATCAGGCCATATTCAAAGTTATGTCTTCCTGTCTAAACAGATGGTCATAGCCAAAATACCAAATATTCCATATATGTACTCCTCTCTTAGTTGTCTGAGCTCATATGGACTAAGTAACACTTAAAGTGTTGGTATTATTTAGTAAGAATTTAAGCAAACATTTAACTTTTATCTTTCTCTGGGAAATCTACAGAGTCTATCATGGAGACTTTTATCATTGTGGCCTGATGTGAAAAGTCAAGCCAAGTCTCCTCTTTCTTTTCACACATATAGAGTGGTAGATAAAATAAACTTCATTTTATAAGATGCATTAGCAGAATTAAAAGTAAGTGCCAGATTTTAAAAGGTAACTTATAAGGTTGATAAGAAGATAAAGTTCAACAGCTTACAATTAACCAAACTATATATAGAGAGGTTGGATTAGTGGCTTTGATGACCACAAGGAATTAATGAACACTGGGGTACAGGTCTTATGCTCAGAAGAGGGTCTGGAATTAGCAACATGAAAGTCTGGGAGTAGTTGTCCCATCCATGAAGAGTGGCTTGGAAACCTCAGCTCTCTAGTTCAAGGTATGGCAGAAAGGTGAACTGCTTGTCTGGGGATCTGGTACTCACAGAAATGACAATTTACTCAGAATGCAATTTTTTCCTATTCTTTTTAATGCTTGTTTGTTTATTTTGAGAGAGAAACAGAATGTGAGTGGGGGAAGAGGCAGAGAGAGAGAGGGAGACACAGAGTCCGAAGCAGGCTCCAGGCTCTGAGCTGTCAACACAGAGCCTGATGTGGGGTTGGAATACACAAACTCTGAGATCATAATGCGAGCCCAAGTTGGATGCTTAACCAACTGAGCCACCCAAACACCCTCAGAATGCAATTTTTTTTAAAAACTTTTTATTGTCAAATTGGTTTCAATACAACACCCAGTGCTCATCCCAGCCTGTGCCCTGCTCAGTGCCCGTTACCCACTCTCCTCCCTCCTATAACCCCCTCAACCCTTGGTTTGTTCTTAGTATTTAAGAGTCTCTTATGTTTTGTCTCCCTCCCTCTCTGTGTCTTTTTTCCTTCCCCTCTTCCCTTCCCCCCTAGTTTTCTGTTAAGTCTCGAGAATGCAATTCTTGAACCGTCTGTCTTGCTTAATATGTGGGCAATGCTGGAGATTAAAGCAAAAATATTAATATTTAAAAATAAACTAGAAACAATAATTCTCAGAGTATTATTAGGGCAATCTACATGAAACCACACTACAGGAGTACTGCTGTTAAGTCCATGGCTTACAAAAAGCCCCTGAAGAAGGTATTTTTTAATCAAGATGAGCCTCCAGACAAAATTACAAAGTATGCAATGAAATACCTTATCCTGAAATATAGGCAGCTGATATAAAAGTCAAACCCATGAAACTATAGGATAAGAGAGTCAATGGAAAGAGACTGTGATAAGTATTTCAAAATGATAAGAAAAAAATAAAAGTAATGAGGCAAAAATAGGATATTTGAAGCAAAGCATAATAGAAGCCTAGAAATGCAAAATGTAAAAGTTGAAATTTAAAAAAATGCTGGTTCTTTAAATATAGTTGACACAAATGAAGAGAGAATTATTAAATTGGAAAATAGATCTTAGTACATCACCCAGAAATCAGCAGACAGAGATCTCTTTTTTTTTTGAAGATATGAAAGAGTACTTATGAGGCATGGAGAATAGAATAGAATCACCAAGTTACATCTAACACTGTTTCAAAAGAAAAGGCAATATTCAAAGAATTAACCATTGACAAACGTGAAGAAAGACTAAATGCTTGAAGAAAGATGCCATGATGTAAGTAAATAAATAAAATATGTAAACAAACCCAAAGTCACATGCAATGATTCTCTAACTTAAAAACAAAACAAAACAAAACAGAAAGTCTTAAATAAAACAAACAAACAAACAAAAAAAAACCACTTCCAGTGTGAAGGGGACACAAGAATGACTATTCAAAGAATGGCATATTTCTCATGCAAAATAGTAAATGACATAAAATGATGTTGTATTACCTTGAAAATACTCAATTATTATTACATACTCAAATTATTATTCATAGGCAGATGTGATGGGAAAACACTTTTTCAGGAAAACAGGAATGAAAGCTTTTTTTGACAAAAGACCATTACAGAGCAAGAAAGTGAACACAAAGAGAAAGATTTCAGGACGAATTAATAAGAGTCTACAAGGACATATATATTTTCCCCTTAAAATGCCATAAATTCATCTGTTTTTAGTGGAATTTAAAGTATCTTTAAATGTTTATTCTCTGTGTTTTATAACTTTTACTCTCAACATAAATTATTTTGTAATAAGAAAACAGTACAAATTTTCTTAAAACTTAAGAGTTTATCACTGGTAGTTCTCAGCCTCTGCCAGAGGCCTAACACCTTGGAAATTCTACTGGTTTTCTGAGAAGCGTTGACCTAGTACCACTGGAGCTTTTTCAGTGGTAGAATCACAATTGACACGTGGATAAATTTCAAAATAATCTATCATGAAAATAAAAGCACTAATGATCACAAAGAAGCTAATTATTCAAATGTCGAGGATAGACATAGCCCTACAGTAAAAGACAAAATACTTGGATAAAGTACACCACTGACTTCACAGGATATTGGAAAGATATTCAAGAAAATTCCCTTCTTATGTCCTAGGAGACATTGCAGTGCTAAGCAGTCATGAAGTCATATTTGAGGAATTATAGCATTGCAGTGCTAAGTGAAGTCATATTTGAGAAATTATAGGGATACTGAGGAGTCCCTCCATTACAATCCATTATGAAGTCAGCCAGGCCTTTTCACACCAGAACAAGAGCCCTAAGTTCTGTTTCCTTCTGTAGTTGTGGGGGAGGTACAAATCCAAGCGGACAAGTTGCACCCCCTTACATATTTTCCTATTATCAGTCAAAAAACAAGGCAAGGAAGCATTGCAGAGAAGCATATTTAGGGCACCTATTCTATCTATTAGGGCAACTATCAAGAGCTGAGAACTTTTTGCTTGGCATTTGAGTCATAGCCATCCACAGGAGTGATCTTTACTAAGTGTGGAATAGTAGAACGGACATTTATGCCCTGTTCTCTTCAGCTTTTGGCAAAAAGTAATAGAAACCATAAGGTATCTCAAGCAAAATCAAAGAGGTGTATTATAAGGATTGTTGTAAAAACAAGAGCAAATTCCTAGAGAACACACCAACTTGATATAGCAGTATTCAATGGAAAAGCTCTTGAATACAGAACGACAGCCACTGAGCCACCTCCTTGTTGCCCATGAGATTCTAGGTCAGAGCAGAGTTACAGACAAAACTCGACAGACAGACTCCAAGGAAGAGACTTCACTCCTTTGGCTGTGTTTCCTTATTCTGCCCGCTCAATACTCATGTTAGGGTGAACACTGGCATCTTCTCTAATGTGACCACAGACTGAATGGGTCCATGCCTTTTGGTTGCCGCCATGTAACAATGGCAGTCTTGCCAGTGGGTTTTCACAGTGGTGAATATTGGAAAGCATCAGCCCTTCTCCGAGTGTGATCAAGGGCTGAGTCCAAGCCTTGCTCTTGACTTGAAGTACTAGATCATAATAGGTTTCCATGGAGTTCTAGATGAGGCCAGCTTCTTTTCTGAATCCAGACTGCAAAGAGTCAATCGAATTAACCCTTACCTCTCAAAGATCTAATATACATTTCAAAAACTATGATTACAGAGAAGAGCTAGGCATGGCAGTAGTTCAAAATCAAGAAAAAGAAGCTGCCAGACACCAAGGCAGCCCCCTTCTCCCTCCCCAACCTTATTTTCTCTGCTTCCCTATGTATATTCATCTCTTCTCACTCTGAGGACAAGCTTTCTTTGTTTCTTCCTGCGTACAGCTTAATGATGCTGATGCCACCTGTATGACTTTAAATGTTCTCAGTTACAGCAATAAGTACAGTCCAAGTCCAAATATCACACAGAAAGAATATCATTGGCTTTGTGTCAAGAGTTCATCACTGTTCAGTAAACAATGGCCCATGGAGGCAGGGTAAGAAACCACAAGCATGCCTTCTCAGAGCAGCAAAGAGTACTGTTTACAGAAAGAACATAGCTATAACGGATACAGCCCCCATAAACTTGTGCCCACAAAAAAATCATCTCAGTGAATTTTTATCAATTTTGGCCCAAGTCAGACACATGAGCATGATTTCTATTCCTCTTTTATCCTTATCCTCTTCATATAATCAATCACTAAATCCTATCTATGCTGTATCTTTAATATTTTTTCGACTTCTTATGGTGTAAGAAAAATCAAACAATAATTAAAAGGGAAACAAAGAAAATCTTTGCTTAAGTAAGGCATGTCTTTTCATCCACCTCTATAGGCCAGAGCTATTCACATTGTAACGGCTAAGGAAACAAAGCTGGGATATCCAAATCAATTATGAGAGAAGCTTTTGATTTTTTTCTTAAAAAAATATATTTTGGTTTACTCATACAACTCCTCATTCTAGATTTTTGTGGCATTACACCACACAATGCATAGAGGCGTGGTATCGTAAAGATCACTAGACATAAAATTAGTCTTAACTTCAAAAACTTTCCATGTGACCTGGGAAATTCACATATACTCTCTAAGCCACCTTCTTCATTCAAATTCAACTTCTCCAGTATTCCCAAAGAGCAAACTTTGAAAATGTCACTTTTCAGTCAAATAATTCCTATCTGTAATTTGTGCAGTTATGGCTTTGCTTGAAAAGTGACAAAACTTCAACCAAATTAGTTCATGGAATTTTGGAAGGGTTAAGCAAACAAAATAGCTCCAGGTTTCACCTTGTACAGCTTCCACCACAGAGAGGAACTAACTCTGTTCCAATTCAAAAGATCTTGGGTTAGGGCCTCCTCTAAACCGGCAGAGGGCTGGCTTGACATCCTATGAAATCAGCAGGTTCAAATCTAGTTGGAGGATGTCCTATGAAATCAGTAAGTTCAGAAATAACTATGTAGACGATGGGGTCATTCCAGAGGGATCAAGAATGTATCTTGGGGCAGACGCATTCACATCATTATGTCCACAAAGGAACTCTATTTAACTTGTCAAGTGTGGAGAAAGGGAAACGGAGCTACAATTCATTGCTCATGTTCTACTTTCATACATGTCTCAAAAATAGTATATATCTGACACAATACTGTGAGGAAGACAGGATCATTTCCTCTCTCTAAATGAGGAAACTGAAAATTAGAGAAGGAAAATATAGTCACCTAGCTTGGATTTTGGATCTAAGTTGGTCTCATTCCAAAGTCTATTCTCTTGTTACTATAGTATACTTCCCCTTATCTTGTTCCGGTAGTTCCCGGACTCTCAAATGCTTTCGTGTTGGTGGAGTTGAGAGAGACATTTTTCTCGTTTCTGTTCCTATGGTATAAAATGAAATATAATTTGCATAAACAGTAGCAGTCGGGTCGCCCAGACAGCCACATGTGGCCATGCACAATTCCAGCAGACAGCTTGAGCAGACATTTATGCCTATGGGGATGAGGCTGCAGAATTTACAGAGAAAGACCTCAGGAGATATCTGCTGAATGACGATCAAATAACCTATGGCAGCTTGCACTGTCTGCCCCCATAGTCAGGTATATGTCATTTCACTGGCAGTCCCAAGGGTACCAAAGAGGCACTACCTTTTTGAAATTTATTCAAGACTCTTTGAGCTAAGGAGACCCTAAGGCAACATTTCATTTCATTGATATTAGTATTTCTCATGCTAAGGCACCGTGATGAAATAAAATAAAGCCCAGTGATGATAAACAGCTCACAAAAACTACAGTGGAACTAAAAATATTCTTAGGGTATGAAATCTATATATTGACATAGATGGTGACATTGTATGTTAAACAACTTATAAATTTTCTTCTGAACTCATAAATTACTTTTGAAACATGTAATTAAAAAATCAATCACTACAACCTCAATTAATAAAAATGTGAACAATGAGTAGAAGTTCATAATTCATAAGGACGATGTGGTCCTGACGAGTTTCATTTGAAAATGATTCACAGTGTGTACAAAATTTCTTTCCCAAAAGGCGTGTGCATATTTGATTTAACCTCACCTCTTTTGCTTATAAGATGCTCCTGCTATATGATGAGAACATTACATAATTATTTCCTATTCAACATTTTCATTTAACAAATAGTTATTTAAGTGACTTATAAGGCACTGAACACTGAAGGTCACAAGTACTATGTTTCAATGCTTTAATTTCATATTTTTTTCTTTTTTGAGTCAGTAAAATTTATTTCTCCTATAATACTAAGGTCCAGGTGACTATTAAAATATATTTTAATAGAGTCATAATATTAGCCTTTTTTACTGTGTAAAAACATATATTTTGATAATCACATACAGTTCCATAAGAACTACCATCATGACCAAGGTACTAAACATTTCTATTAGTCAAAAATTCCTTTATGACCCTACCCCAGCCAACCTTTGGAAACTACTTACAAGCTTTTTCTTTATACAACTATATCTATTCCACAATGTACTATAAATGGAATTGTACAGCATATAACCGTTGACTCAGGATAGTTTGCCTCAGCATAAATCTCCTGAGATTCACCCACACTGTTGCAGTATCGAAACTCATTCCTTTTATTGCTGAGTAGTATTCTACGGTATTACTTTTTCTTAGCTATTGCTAGTTAATAAACATGGATTGTTTTCAGTTTTGGAGAATTATCCATAAAGCTTCTGTGAACATTTGTGTACAAGTGTTTGTATCAACATATGTTTTCATTTCACTTGAGCAAATACCCACAAGTGGGAATGCTGGATTATATGCAAGTATAGGTACATTTTTAACTTTATAAGAAACTACACTGATATTCAAAGTTGCTATACCATTTTGCATTCCCAAATCAAGGTATGAGAGTTCAAGGTGCTCCATAAATTGATAATGGTTTTAATCTGCATTTCTTAATATGTAATTAATGAAATATAAGAAAAAGATAATGAAATTCTTTTCAAGAATTTCAAGGTATGAAGAGTTCAAGGTGTGAGAGTTCAAGGTGCTCCATAAATTGATAATGGTTTTAATCTGCATTTCTTAATATGTAATTAATGAAATATAAAGAAAAGATAATGAAATTCTTTTCATATGGTTGTTTTTCATCTCTGTATCTTCTTTGGTGAAGCATCTATTCAAATCTTTTTTTCCCCTATTTCGTATAGGTTTATTTGGTTTCTTGTTATTGAACTTTAAAAGTTCTTTGTTTTGGGGGTGCCTGGGTGGCTCAGTTGGTTAAGCATCTAATTTTGGCACAAGTCATGATCTCACGGTTCATGGGTTTGAGCCCTGCATTAGGCTCTGTGTTGGCAACTTAGAGTCTGGAGTCTGCTTCTGATTCTTTCTTCTTCTCTCTCTTCACTGCTCATGATCTGTCTCTCTCACTCTCAAAAGTAAATAAATATTAAAAAAATAAATTTTAAAAAAAGTTCTCTATTTTTGATAAGAGACCTTACCAGGTACATGTTTTGCAAATATTTTCTTTTAGCCTGTTATTTTTTTCATTCTCTCAACTGTGTTTTGAGAAGCAAAAGTTTTAATTTCAAAAACATCCAAATTTTATCACTTTCTATAGATTGTTCATTTTGTGTTTTATCTAAAACATCTTTATCTAATTCAAGTGACAAAATTTTCCCTATAGTTTCCTTAACAAGCTTTAAAGTTGCATGTTTTGCAATTAGCTGTGTGAAACATTCTGAAATAATTTTTGTATGTGATGTGATGAGTATTTGATGTGAGCATATGATTGGAGATGACTTTTTATAAACGTATTCCAGCATCAGTTACTGCAAAAAATATTCTTTCTGCACTGGTTTGCAGAAAATCAATTAGCCATATATGTGTGGACCTATTTCTAGTTTGTGTTATTTTTCATACACGTATGTGTCTTTTCTTTTGCCAACACTGTCTCAATTACCATAGCTTAATTAAGGCCTGAAATCAATAGTATGAATTTCTCAACATGTTCTTTTAAGAAATTTATTTAGCTCTTTTATATTCTTTATTTTGAAATATGAATTTTAGGATCAGCTTCTTGAGTTCCATTAAAACTCATGCTGAGATTTTATTGGGAGTATATTAAATCTATATATCTTAACAATATTCAGTTTCCCAATCCATGAACACTGTAAATTGCTTTATTTACTTAGGTATTAGACTTCTTTCATCTATGTTTTATAGCTGTTAACATATAGATCTTGCACATACAAATACTTAAGTTTAGATATCCATTTCTGTGAAGGTAGATAGATGTACTTTTTTCTGTTCATCTCACTTAAGCACAACTGAAAACCATGGACGTTAATATATAAAACAACCATAGGAAGACTATGAAAAGTAGAGAGAAAAATGAAGACAAGCTAGAGAGCTTAGGACACAAGGAACAAGTTAGTGGTGAGTTCCTTGGGTGAGTTCCTTGGGTTTTCTTTTTGACTTATGTATCACAGATACTAAAGAATCTGGCAAACCAGAAACACAAATGGTGGGGGAGGGGGGAAGCCCAAACAAAGCCTTCTCTTTTTAAAGGACCAGGAGAGAGACAGCATAGCAAGATAAGAAAGCTTTGAGATAGCCACCGATGCATGCCATCCAAACCCTATGGGGGGTTGGGGGGTGGAACTGTGGGCCACGCCAACCAAGCCAACAAAAGTAGTGTGAGAAGGAAAAAGAGAAAAGACGCAAGTAACCAAATCAGGAACTAGAGAATATCAATATAGACCTCACAGATACATGGATGATATTAAGGAAACAGTACAGACAACTCCACACACATAAATTTGACAACTCAAATGTAATGGACACACTTCTTGAAAAGGGCAAAATACAGAATATGAAAAAAAAATAATTTTAATAATCTGATAACTAGTAAGGAAATTGAGGTCATAATTAAAAACTCCTAACAAATCTCTAGGCTGTGATGGTTTCACGGGAGAATTCTACTATATTTAAAAAAGAAGGTACAGTAATTATACTCAGTCTCTTCAAGAAAATTGAGGAGATACTTTCTAATTCATTTTATTAAACTAGAATTAGCAGGCACAAACAAAATTAGACTAGCAAAGTACAAAAAAGGAAAACTACAGACCACTAACCCTCACAAATATGCAAATATTCTTAATAGAATTCCGCAATATATAAAAAGAATTACAGACAATATGTAAAATGGATTTATTCCAGTGATGCAAGGCTTTACAATATTTGAAAATAAATCACTTCAATCCACCATAATAAGAGACTATAAAAGAAAAGTCACATGATCATATCAGCTGATGCAAACACACACCCACACAAAGCATTTGAAAAACTTCAACATATGTTTACAAAATCTCTCAGAAAAACAGGTTATAGACAAACTTAAGTTTGGTTTAAAACAACACCGACTTAGAGCTAACATCATACTAAAAGGTGAAAGATTGAAAGCTTCCCCCCTAAGACTTTCAATTCAGTACTGAAAGTTCTAGCCAGCACAATGAGGTAGGAAAAGGAAATAAACAGCAAAGAGGTTGGAACAGAAGAAAACAATTCTGATGCAAAGATGATATGGTTGTCTATGTGGACATCAAAAACAATGTTTGCAAAGAGATTTTAAATTTTACTGGAAGGGTTTAATAATTTAACCTTAAGTGAAATGAGGACATTTTCTTATGTGCATACACATATGCACAAATGTGACCATACCATTGTTAAAAATGTATTAAAACACTAAAAAGTAAACTTGTCATGTCTGTCTTGTAGTTGGATGGATCACTGGTAAATATTTTTAGTCTACTTGACATTTTCTGGAACTTTCTAATATTTTTTCAAAACTAGAAAAAGAACTATTAAAACACATGAATATTCTAGTCACTGTTTTGTTTTTTTCTTCCTAATTTTGTTTCTTTGGGATCCTCATCAAATCATAACTATCTTTATCACAGTTGTGCTAAGCAGTGGTAGGATAAGACCAATTTAGAGACAGCAACTAGTCACCTAGACACATATATTACAACAACGATATTATGGATATTAGTCATTATACTATGTCCTGGGAAATAAAAATAACAAACAAGATCTGGAAACTGCTCTTGAAGAGTTCACTGTATATTAGGGAAATAAATACCCTGTTACAAGCCAGACTGTAATTTAGTTTTAGACTATTAAATGTTTAAACAAAGTGCAAAACAAAGTTGAGGAGAGAGACATAAATTCTAACTGTAAAGATTGGAGATTTTGAAAAGGGCAAATGGAGAAAGCTACACTTTTCTACATAAAGAGTATTTAGAAGGTAAATATCTGATATTATGGTGAGCAATGGAGGGGTGTCTATACTAGGAGCGGACTGTGATGCGAACGCTATGTGTTTTATTTATTTACTTATTTATTTTTAATTATTTTTAAAAATTTTTTAATGTTTATTTACTTTTGACAGAGAGACAGAGTGTGAGCAGGGGAGGGGCAGAGAGAGAGGGAAACACAGAATCTGAAGCAGGCTCCAGGCCCTGAGCTGTCAGCACAGAGCCTGACGCAGGGCTCGAACTCACAAACTGCGAGATCATGACCTGAGTCGAAGTTGGTGCTTAATCGACTGAGCCACCCAGGTGCCCCCACTATGTGTTTTAAACATAAGTCATCTCATTTAATTTTCAGAAGGGCTTTACGGAGTAGAGACTATTATTTTGGTTTTACATATGAGGAAACTAAACTTTAAAAACACCAAACAAACTGTCCTAAGTCTTAACAGCTTGCACAGAGTTGGGCAAGATTTCAAACCACATCTAACAGATTCTAGGGTGGGTATTTCAACCATTATGCAATTGGCACAGATGTAAACGTAGGGAAAAAGACTCACAGAATTCACTACTGACATACGGATCAATTAGATCCACGCATTCGTTGTAAATAAATGAGAACCCCATATCACAACCATTAAGATCCAGCTCTGGTCATTTCGCTTGCTCAGTCCTGTCTCCCTTCACCCAGATACTTCAGGGACAGAAGATATGAGGCATAGTGTACAAGAAGAATTTCAGTACTGTAAACTCACTTTGTGGTAAGACTCTCCACAAAAATGAAATCTGTTCTAAGGTCGAGGATCTTGAGAAATCAGCCCCAGCATTGACCAGTTGAAGCTAACGCAGAGGGCCTACTTCTGAATTTTTTTCCAAATAGAGCAATTAATCAACACTCAAAGACGTTGAACACTTCAACATGATGGATAATTTTTGCTCAAAAAGGGACTGATAGGGGCATATGGGTGGCTCAGTCAGTTAAGTATCTGAGGTCATGATTTCATGGTTCATGGGTTTGACCTTTGTGTCCGTCTCTGTGCTGATAGTTCGGAGCCTTCTTGGGATTCTCACTCCTCTCTCTCTGCCCCTCTCCTGCTCATGCTTTCTCAAAAATAAAATAAACAAACATTAAAAAAAAAGAAAGGGACTGATAATCCAATATTAAGTTCAAGGCTTTACCTCCAGGATATTAAATATTTAAACAGGCAGGCATTTAATTTCATAAGCTGCATTGTTTTTAGACTACAAATTCTCAGATCTTCACTATGTGCTCTGTCACTCATACAAAGATGTATCTGTTTTACAGAGAAAAGCCGAATCAGAGGTCTGCTGAGATGAACCATTCCCAAAATAGACTCCTCACTTCCTCCCTGTGCCGTCAGTGTACCTCCCAAACTCATGTGTGAAGTTCTTGAGGGAAGTCTAAGGCTCGGTTATGGCCTGTGCACATGCTGCCTGCAGAACTGGGCTCTTCGCTCCATTTCAATTGTTACCTGTTCTCACTCTTGCTTCCTCTGGCTGTCAAAAGTTGGGGCCCTGGAATATTTCTTCTAGTATACTTTCATTCGATTTTCAGGGAAAAAAAATGACCCAGTAACTTTCTGAACTTCTAGTTGAGTAGGAAATGGCTAAGCTTCCATCACTCCCCACTCTGTGAGCGAAGCCTTTCCTACTGAGACGGATTATGACTCACCAGTATTAGCTATTCCCAGCTGCATGCTTGTTATAAATAGGCTACTGACTAAGTTAAATTGGAAAGATTTTTTAAAATATTTGCCAAAAAGAGTAAACAGAAATAAGCAAAGCTTAGAAAATGTAAAAACGAAGGGAAAACACAAAAGGCCTTTCTTTTCACTTAAGTGGATGGCTTTGTCCTGCTGCTGGGATGGGCCACACAGCCTGCCATGCTTCTCTGCCCCAGTGTGAGTCACCGGAAGGTTTATGCCATACTTAGGGAAGGAGACCAGGCTCTGGCCATAACCGACTGTGCTGTTAACCCAGTGATTCTCAAACTGCTTTAACATTACTGGGAGCTTTTAAAAATATGCCCGCATCCATCCTGTCTCTGGGTCTCCATCCTGCAGAATTTTTCAAAGCCTCAGAAATGTACATTTTCTCTCATTTTTCTGTAAACATGCGGCTGTCTTCAGCTTTTTCTTTTAAGTTTTTTTTCCAGGTGTAGAATTCAGTGATTCATCACTTATATACAACACCCAGTGCTAATTACAACAAATGCCCTGCTTAGTGTCCATCACCCAATCTAGCCCAGCTCCCTCCCATCTCCCTCCATCAACCCTCAGTTTGTTCTCTATCATTGTCTGTTTTCTGGTTTGGCTCTCTTCCCTCCCCCCTGCCCCTATGTTCAACTGTTTTCTTTCTTAAATTCAACATGAGTGAGATCATATGGTGTTTGTCTTTCTCTGACTTCCTTCACTTAACATAACATACCCTAGCTGCAACCATGTCATTGCAAATGGCAAGATTTCATTCTTTTTGTTGGCTGAGTAGTAGTCTATTGTATATACACCACAACTTCTTTATCCTTTTGTCAGTCAATGGACACTTGGGCTGAATCCATATTTTGGCCCTCATTGATAATTCTGCCATAAATATCAGGGTGTACATATCCTTTCAAATCAGCATTTTTTTTAACCTTTGGGTAAATACCTAGTAGTACAATTGCTGGATTGTAGGAGAGTTCTATTTTTAACTTTTTGAAGAACCTCCACACTGTTTTGCAGAGTTGCCACATCAGTTGGCATTACCTACCTTTTAGTTTTTAGGGTTTTTTTGCTTTTTAACATCAGGAAAACCTGAAAACAAAACAATTACGACTTTTTAATTCTATCTGAAGCAAAACTGTAAGGGAAGCACTGTCATTAATGCCAAGTGACATCTGGCCTCAGTGATAGTAACTCAGTGAGAAATAATGAGAATTATGTTAAACTGGAGACTACAAGGTATAAGTTTTATACTCTATTATCCTATGCTGTGTTGGCCCATTCTGAAGCTAAAATCGAATTGACTTGCTTTTCTGCAAAAACAAAACAAAACAAAAAAACCCAGGTCATATCTCACAATGTTCCAAAAGAAGCTACAAATTCAAGAATATGTGTGAAGTAACTTGATTTTAAAGTGTTGGCAATTATTTGACAAGTAAGATGAAAATATTATGTGTGATCATATAAAGTCGACAAAATATGAGTTTTATGCCTTTTTGTGTCCTGTGGACAGCAATTAAACTTCAGAGAAACTGCTGACCATAGAATGTCAAGTTAGACCTGAGTCCAAATGCCAGTTCTATCATCTAGTGGTCAATGCCTGACAAATAGTAAATGCTCAATAAATGTGATTAATATTCTATAATCTTTCTTCTCTAACAATCTAAGTCCAATCTTTTTTAAAATGTTATTTATTCTGAGAGAAAGCAAGTACGTGAGTGTGAGCAAGGGAGGGGCAGAAGGAGAGAGAGAATCCCAAGCAGGCTCTGCACCATCAGTGCACAGCCCAACACAGGACTTGAACCTATGAACTGTGAGATCATGACCTGAGACGAAATCAAGAGTTGGACACTTCACCTACTGAGCTGCCAAGTGCCCCAAGTCTCATCTTACTTAATTTTTTCACTTTAGGATTTTCTTAGTACTTACACAGAATCTTAGCAATTGGAGAGTGCAAAGAATCAGATAGATCTTTATGTTTTATATGTTCTACACTTTTATTTTTCTGAAAAGAGATGGGTAACAGGGATTTGTGCAAACAAGCCTCTCTCATTTCTTTGATGTCCACAATCTTAAGAAGTCTTGTTTATATAATGACTGTTGCCTCTTAACGTACTCTAGCACATCAATTCAAAATAGTAAATAATATTAAGTACTTCAGCATTAAATGTATTTATTGTGCTCTGTTAGAGCAACATTAAAATTTCTCTATTGCTAAATATGTGGTTCCATAAACTGAATGGCCCATGAGATTTACAGATAACTAGAAACTTATATATTTCATTTCTAGGGAGAAAAACAAACACTTTTTCTGTGTAAGTTTCTCTGAAGAAGCCACAGCACAAAATGTCTTCTGCATCAGGCTTCTTTCCTTAAGCCCAATGTGATATCTAAGAATAGACTGAAGAAAAACAGTGAAGCCACTCTGAAATTTTCTTCTTCTTTCTGTTTGAGGGTTTGGACTGAAGTCTTGAAGTCACAAGAGCAATTGGTATTGAGAGACCCTGATCCTTACATGAAAGGAATAGCCCTGACCTAGAGTGGGGCAGGGGAGACTCTTACTCTGTGGTTTCACGCGTCCCCTTCAATAACCAAGCACCTCAATGTCTCTCCAACCTCCCCCCACCCAACACCACCCTTCTCCACCTCTTGCCTTGGTTCCTTAGTCAACCTTTTAACTTCTACCCCCCAGCCCCTCTTCCTAATTATTTGCTATACTATAGGCAGAGTGACCATTTTCCTTTTACCACCATGCTTTGAAATCCTTCAAGATCCCCGTCTTCATCTCACAATTAAGTTTAAACTCTTTCAGTTTCTGGCTCCAAACTAGCTTCCCCACCTCATCTTTTGCCACACCCTACCTCACACAGTGAGCTTCATCCAGGTCTACAACTTCTGTCTTTCTCAAAATCTCTATGATCTCTCCTGTGTTCACTTCTGAACTTTAAAAGTCCCTTCTCCTCTTAAACCATTCTTTCTCCTATGCTTTAACTTCATTATTCCTATTTCAGGTCTCGAATGATAACTTTGCCTTCAAAAATGTTTCCCAGACTCCGTCCTTGAGCACCAGGTACTTCCCCTGGTACCATCCCTGATGGCACTTCTTGCATGCATTTGCTATTCCTAGCTTGTATTTTCCAGTGGACTGGAAACTCTGTAGACACATATTCCACCTCATTCCCCCAGTGTCAGTTCTAGAGTCTGGAACATAGAAATATTTGACACGGGTCCAGAGGCAACATGGCGGAGGAGTAGGGGGCTCCAGTATTTCGCTTGCCGTTTAAAGGGGGACGACTGAAACCATTGTCTCTCTCTCAACTCCAAAAATCAGGGGGAAAAGGTGCTAGAGCTGACAAGAAACTAAGGCGAACACAGACACGGCCCAACTGAACTGTGAGTTTAATCTGGGTCGGATAAAACGAACTCGAACTCGGGAAGTTGAGCTGAGGGGAGGGGAGCGTCTTCGGAGATAGCTGGGAAAGTGCCGAGGGAACAACATCTGAACGAGAGGGCCAGAGCGGGGGAGACCGCTACCATCCAGCCCCTAAATGCAGGGCTTTTGAAGAGAAGTTCAGTGGCAAGAAGCAGCACTACCCGCGCTGCTGGGACCGCACCAACCCCGTCCTGAGCCACTGCGACGCGCGCGGGAGGGACTGGCAGCGGGGACGCAGGCGGCGCCGCCTGCGGAGCACCTCTAACCCCAGCACAATTATAACGAAATCGGGGGTGGCAGACGGCCGTACCACCGCGCCACCCTCGCCCAGTGCCTCCGGGGCGTGCGCGCTGCCGGGACAGGCAGGGGGGACTCAGGCGGAGGCTCCTGCGGAGCACCTCTAACCCCCGCACAGTTACAGCCAAATCGGGGGGTGGCAGACGGCCGCACCACCGCGCCACCCTCGCCCAGCGCCTCCGGGGCACGCGCGCTGCTGGGATAGGCAGGGGGGGACCCAGGCGGCGGCTCCTGCGGAGCACCTATAACCCCAGCACAGTTACAGCCAAATCGGGGGGTAGCAGACGGCAGCGCCACCGCACCACCCTCGCCCAGCGCCTCCGGGCACGCATGCTGCAGGGACCCAGGCAGCCCCAGGTGGCGGCTCCAGTAAACCACACTAGGCCGGCGCTGGCGGTGGGGAGGGAACAGAAATAAAGGGGCGAATAAAGCCTCCAGGACTGGTGGCGCGGGTCTGGAGAGACACCATTGTTGTCTCACAAGCCAGGAAGTCACCCCAGAAGCCATCCCTGCAGCAGTGGAGGCCGGACCCGCCTACACTAAACCACGCCCCTCCCAAACGATCAGCAGGAGCCACTGATCCAAGAGGAGATTGCTGCCTGGAGTAACGCCAGTCATTTCTTCTTTTTAAATTTATCCCTCCCTTTCTCATTCCTACCGATCCCCATCCCTGAGCTGGTCATCCAGGGTACTGACTGGCTTAATCATTTTTTTTTTGTTTTTTTTGTTTTTTGTTTTTTTTGTTTTTTTTTTGTTTTTGTTTTTTTGTTTTTTTTGTTTGTTTGTTTGAGTTTTTTTTGTTTCGTTTTGTTTTTTTTGTTTGTTTTTTGTTTTTTGTTTTTGTTTTGTTTTTTAACCCACTCTTCGAGGACATGTCCTACAACCTCTTCTTTACTTCCCTAGCCCTTTTTCTGGAATAACCAGGCCGTATAAGTTCATCTAGACGACATCGATCTTTATTCCTTTTCCCTCGCACCTGTCCTTATTCTGATTTCTATCAGTCTGGATTAAACCCTTTAGTCGCTCTACCTGGGCTAAGTCCACTTCCTTCTTCTCCCTGCACCAGTCATTATTCTGTCTATATATGCTCTGCCACCAGCACACTACATATCCTGTCCTTAACGTGTAGCTGTTACTTCAGGACATTGCCCTCAGAGAGTCACTTGTTAATTTTTTTCTGTTGTGAACTGCTTGTCTGGACCATTTGTCGGTACATTTGAGTATTTCTGTGTTCTGTGTGTCTGCCAGTTTTCCTTTCCAGGGCAACTTCAAGAAACAACCCATAACACATCCAGCCAAAATGACGAGACGGAAGAATTCTCCTCAAAAGAGTCTACAAGAAGCAGTG
Source organism: Paguma larvata (assembly GCA_030068075.1). Taxonomy (NCBI): domain Eukaryota; kingdom Metazoa; phylum Chordata; class Mammalia; order Carnivora; family Viverridae; genus Paguma; species Paguma larvata. The sequence goes on along the minus strand of CM057831.1, from coordinate 391,500 downwards.
ACAGCTCAAGAATTAATGAAATCAGATATAAGCAACATAACAGACTTGAATATAGAATGTTAATCATAAAACTAATTGCTGGCCTTGAAAAAAGCTTAGATGAATGCAAGGGGTCACACGCGGCAAAGTTCAAAGACCTTAAAAACGGTCAGGAAGAATTAAAGAAGACATTGGAAGAAATACAGGGGAAACTGGAAGCAGCCACAGCACGGATTGAAGAGGTAGAGGAAAGAGTTAGTGCATTAGAAGACAAAATCATTGAAAAAGAGGAAGCAGATAAAAAGAGAGAGAAGCTGATCCAGGAACAGGAAAGGAGAATTCGAGAGCTGAGCGATGCACTCAAAAGAAACAATATCCGTATCATAGGAGTTCCAGAGGAAGAAGAGAGAGAGAAAGGAGTCGAAGGGGTTCTTGAACAAATCATTGCTGAGAACTTCCTCAACATGAGAAATGAAACGGGCATGGAAATCCAAGAGGCACAGAGAACTCCCCTCAGACGTAACTTGAATAGACCTTCTGCACGGCACATCATAGTGAAGCTGGCAAAAATACAAAGATAGGGAGAGAATCCTGAAAGCAGGTAGGGACAGAAGAACCCTAACATACAAAGGGAGACATATAAGGGTAGTAGCAGACTTATCTACGGAAACTTGGCAAGCCAGAAAGGAATGGCAGGATATCTTCAAGGTGATGAGCAAGAAGGACATGCAACCAAGAATTCTGTATCCGGCTAGCCTGTCGTTCAGAATAGAAGGAGAGATCAAGGTTTTTCCCAACAAACAAAAACTGAAAGAATTTATCACAAATAAGCCAGCACTGCAAGATATCCTGAGGGGCATTCTATGAAGACAAGGTGGCAAAGAACACAAACTACCAGAGACAGCCTTACAAACATAAAACTTACAGATAATAGAGTGACTGTAAGCCCATATTTTTCAATATTAACACTGAATGTAAATGGACTAAATGCGCCAATCAAAAGACACAGGATAACAGAATGGATTAAAAAACAAGACCCATCTATTTGCTGTCTTCAAGAAACTCATCTTAAACCTGAAGACACCTTCAGATTGAAAGTGAGGGGATGGAGAACTATCTACCATGCTACTGGAAGTCAGAAGAAAGCCGGAGTAGCCACACTTATATCAGACAAATTAGACTTTAAAATGAACGATGTAATAAGAGATGAAGAAGGACATTATATAATAGTCTCAGGGACCATCCAGCAGGAAGAGCTCACAATTGTAAATATCTACGCACCTAATTCGGGGGCACCCAAATTTGTAAAACAACTAATTACAAACATTAGCAACCTCATCGATAAAAATGTCCTAATAGTAGGGGATCTCAACACTCCACTCTCAGCATTGGATAGATCCACAAAACAGAAAATCTCCGCAGAAACAATAGCCCTGAACGACACATTAGGACAGATGGGCCTCACAGACATCTTTAGGGTCCTTCATCCAGAAGCTAAGGAATTTACGTTCTTCTCATCTGCACACGGTACATTTTCCAAGATAGACCATATTCTGGGGCACAGGGAAGCTCTGAATAAATATAAAAGAATTGAGATCATACCGTGTACAGTGTCAGACCACAATGCTTTGAAACTTGAAATCAACCACAGGAGAAAGCCTGGAAAATACCCAAGAACATGGCGGCTAAGAAATAACCTACTAAAAGATGACTGGGTCAACCAAGCCATCAGAGAAGAAATTAAAAAATACATGGAAACAAATGAAAATGAAAATACAACAATCCAAACGCTCTGGGATGCAGCAAAGGCAGTCCTGAGAGGGAAATATATTGCAATCCAGGCCCATCTCAAGAAACAAGAAAAATCAATAACACAAATTCTAACAGCACGCCTAAAGGAACTAGAAGCAGATCAACTAAAACAACCCAAGCCCAGCAGAAAGAGAGAAATAACAAAGATCAGAGCTCAAATTAACCATATGGAGACAGAAAAGGTAGTGGAACAGATCAATGAAACCAAAAGCTGGTTCTTTGAAAAAATAAACAAAATAGACAAACCTCTAGCCAGGCTTCTCAAAAAGAAAAGAGAGAGAACTCAAATAGATAAAATCGTGAATGAAAAGGGAGAAATTACAACCAATCCCTCAGAGATACAAGCAATCATCAGAGAATACTATGAAAAATTATATGCCACCAAACTTGGCAATCTGGAAGAAATGGACAGCTTCCTAAATAGCCACACGCTACCAAAACTCAAACGGGAAGAAATAGAAAATTTGAACAGACCCATAACTAGTGAAGAAATAGAATCAGTTATTAAAAACCTCCAAGCAAATAAAAGCCCTGGACCAGATGGCTTTCCTGCGGAATTTTACCAGACATTTAAAACAGAGTTAATTCCTATCCTCCTCAAGCTGTTCCAAAAAATTGAAACGGAAGGAAAACTCCCGGACTCATTCTATGAAGCCAGCATCACTTTGATTCCCAAACCAGATAGAGACCCAGCAAAGAAAGAAAATCACAGGCCAATATCCCTGATGAATATGGATGCAAAAATTCTCAACAAGATACTAGCAAATCGAATCCAACAGCATATAAAGAGAATTATCCACCATGATCAAGTAGGATTCATCCCTGGGTTGCAGGGCTGGTTCAATATTCGCAAATCAATCAACGTGATACATCACATCAACAAAAGAAAAGATAAGAACCATATGATCCTGTCAATAGATGTAGAAAAAGCATTTGACAAAATACAGCATCCTTTCTTAATAAAAACTCTCGAGAAAGCCGGGATAGAAGGAACATACTTAAACATCATAAAAGCCATATATGAAAAGCCCACAGCTAATATCATCCTCAATGGGGAAAAATTGAAAGCCTTTCCCCTGAGATCAGGAACACGACAGGGGTGTCCACTCTTGCCACTGCTATTTAACATAGTGCTGGAAGTCTTAGCATCAGCAATCAGACAACAAAACAAAATAAAAGGCATCAAGATTGGCAAGGAGGAAGTCAAACTTTCACTTTTTGCAGATGACATGATACTTTACATGGAAAACCCGATGGAATCCACCAAAAGCCTACTAGAACTGATTCATGATTTCAGCAAAGTTGCAGGATACAAAATCAATGTACAGAAATCGGTGGCATTTCTATACATCAACAATGAAGCAGCAGAAAGAGAAATAAAGAAGCTAATCCCTTTCACGATTGCACCAAAAACTATAAAATACCTAGGAATAAACCTAACCAAAGATGTGAAAGACCTCTACACTGAAAACTATAAAAAACTTATGAAGGAAATTGAGGAAGACACAAGGAAATGGAAAAACATCCCATGCTCATGGATTGGAAGAATAAATATCGTCAAAATGGCAATACTACCCAAAGCAATCTACACATTCAATGCAATCCCAATCAAAATTGCACCAGCATTCTTCTCAAAGCTAGAGCAAACAATCCTAAAATTTGTATGGAACCACAAAAGACCTCGAATAGCCAAAATAATACTGAAGAATAAAACCAAGGCGGGAGGCATCACAATCCCAGACTTTAACCTCTACTACAAAGCGGTAGTCATCAAGACTGTATGGTATTGGCACAAAAACAGACGCATAGACCAATGGAATAGAATAGAAAACTCAGAAACGGACCCGCAAGTATATGGCCAACTAATCTTTGACAAAGTGGGAAAATGTATCCAATGGAAAAAAGACAGCCTCTTTAACAAATGGTGCTGGGAGAATTGGACAGCAACATGCAAAAGAATGAAACTAGACCACTTTCTTACACCACTCACAAAAATAAATTCTAAATGGATAAAAGATCTGAATGTGAGACAGGAAACTGTCAAAATCCTAGAGGAGAAAACAGGAAAAAGCCTCTTTGACCTAAGACGCACCAATTTCTTACTCGACACGTCTCCAAAGGCAAGAGAATTAAAAGCAAAGATGAACTATTGGGACCCCATCAAGATAAAAAGCTTCTGAACAGCAAAAGAAACAACCAACAAAACGAATAGGCAACCAACGGAATGGGAAAAGATCATCGCAAATGACATATCGGATAAAGGACTAATATCTAAAATTTATAAAGAACTTACCAAACTCCACACCCGAAAAACAAACAACCCAGTGAAGAAATGGGCGGAAGATATGAATAGACACTTCTCCAAAGGGGACATTCAGATGGCCAACAGACACATGAAACGATGCTCAAAGTCACTCATCATCAGGGAAATACAAATCAAAACCACACTGAGATACCACCTCACACCAGTCAGAGTGGCTAAAATGAACAAATCAGGAAACTATAGATGCTGGTGAGGATGTGGAGAAGTAGGCACCCTCCTACACTGTTGGTGGGAATGCAAACTGGTGCAGCCACTCTGGAAAACGGTGTGGAGGTTCCTCAAAAAAATGAAAATAGAGCTACCCTATGACCCAGCAATAGCTCTGCTAGGAATCTACCCAAGAGACACAGGAGTGCTGATGCATAGGAGCACATGTACCCCAATGTTCATAGCAACACTTTCGACAATAGCCAAATCATGGAAAGAGACCAAGTGCCCATCAACTGACGAATGGATAAAGAAGTTATGGTACTTATATACAATGGACTACTACGTGGCAATGAGAAAAAATGAAATCTGGCCATGTGTAGCAACATGGATGGAACTGGAGGGTATTATGTTAAGTGAAATAAGTCAGTTAGAAAAAGACAGATACCATATGTTTCCACGAATAGGTGGACTTTGTGAGACTAAGCAAAAACCAGGGGGAGGGGAAGAGGGGAAAGGAAAAAAAGACACAGAGAGGGAGGGAGATAAAACATAAGAGACTCTCAAAGACTAAGAAAAAACTGAGGGTAAGGGGGATGAGGGAGGGGGGAGAGGGGGTGATGGGCATTAAAAAGGGCACATGTTGGGATGAACACTGGGTGTTATATGTAAACCAATTTGAAAATAAACTATTATAATAAAAAAAAAAAGAAATATTTGACACGTGTTTATTAACTAAACATACAATGCTGACTTTCTCAGTGACCAGCAACATGTAAGAATGTTGCATTTGTGTATGCTAGATCCTCACTTCACAGGTTTTTGTTTATATGTTATGGACCTTAATAACTAAATTATAGGGGTGCCTGGGTGGCTCAGTCGGTTGGGCAACCGACTTCGGCTCAGGTCATGATCCAAGCTCCACATCGGGCTCTGTGCTGACAGCTCAGAGTCCAGAGTCTGCTTCAGATTCTGTCTCCCTCTCTCTCTACCCCTCCCCTGCTCACACTCTGTCTCTCTCTTAAAAATAAAAATAAAAACATAAAAAAATAAATTATATTCTAAAAATAATTCCTTTTATGGAGAGAGAGCTTTATAGTTTTCCAAGTGCTTTCCATGCCATGCTTTTCTCACAGAAACTCTGAGAGCAAGTTAGAGCAGTTGCTGTTATCTGCACATAATAGTTAAGGAAATTGAGGCTCGAAAAGGCCATGTGACTTCATTAAGGGAATATAGGCTAAGAGGCAAGGTCTCCAACTCTCATCTTCTGTTTCTGAGACAAAAAAAATTTCTTTTCCTCATGGCAAAGCATGGAATTTTCCCTGCTCATTATTTGTATTTGTTTTGGGGATATGTGCATCTGTACCCATAGCAGCTCATCTCCCTTCTCAATTATGTCTGGCTTAACTGATATTAAAATGAGAGTTCGGAGAGCACATATCGAATCAGAGCTAAGCAAAGCAATCAAGACCTGTTTTACGTGGTGGCAGAAGGTGTTTTGGAATCTAAAGCTAGCCAGAGAAAATCCACAAAATAAATGAGCTGCAAGCAGAAAATCAGGAAATAAATCTCACCTCCATAAAAATTCTGTGTATCCACAAACTGCCTTTCCTCCATGATTCCATATATAATGCAGTTTTATAAGTACAGTCTGAGGCTATAAGTCTACCTCAGGCTCATCCATCCATCCATCCATCCATCCACCCATCTATTCAATAGTTCATTCTCCAGTTCTGGGGAAATAGATAAATGAAGTAATTTCTGCCTTTGAAGAGATCATATTCTAGTGGGGGAGGTAGGCTATACATAAAATAATTATAGAAGGCAATACCTGTTACATGATCAGTAGAGAGGATGTGGTACAGAAAAGGGTGAAGACGTTGTTCAGATGGAAGGCTACTCTTCCTAGGGATAATTTAGGCTGAAACCTAGCAGATGAAAGAACCTAGGTGAGAAAGATAAACATTCCAGAGAAGTGGAAGAGCAAGCAAAGAGCTCTGATGCAGAAAAAGCCACCTTAGCTTTTCTTTGTAAATCACAGAGTGGCTAAGGTTCCAGGAAGAGCAGAAAAGACCTTTCCCACTTCCAATCTGGAAGCAAATTATTCTGAGGCTGTGTACAGGAATAGAGACTCCAGTCATTCCTGTGATTTACTTCCTATTTCATTTCCCCATGTGCCACCAAATTATGTTCTTTGGGAAGGTAGTCGGTACTCATCCACTCTTCCAAACACAGAGGACACTCCTATTTGCAGTTATAATGTTGAGCTATAAAAGACACAGGCATCTTTGAAAATAACTGGGGGCTTCCCATATTTTTCACAAACCGAATTCAGTTTCAAAAACCAAGAGGAAACAGGCCATTGAAAAGAGTAAAAGAAAAATAAGTAATTCTTCTACATTAAAACAACTCCATGCTGTGTCTGTTCAGTCAAATTGTCTTTTATTAGGCTCCTCTAAGAGCAGGAAAATTCTTTGAGTCTTGACCCTCTTATCTTTAACGACATGCAAGTCAAGACATCCCAGGAGATAATTTTCCTTCAGAGTCAGTTTCTTGGGACATGGAACATTACAACAACTGAGAAATTCGCAAATATAATCTCCTCACAGTTAAGTTTGAACAAGATTTCCTACATTAAGCCAAAAGAAGCATATGAGTATTTCAAAGTTCATTTTTAAAGGTGTGATATGCATGGTTCGCAAGACTCCATCATCTGACTCATTTATCCAACTGCATTTCATTTCTAAATAATGGGAAAATAGAAGACAACTAGAAACTACAAATCTCAGTTTGTACTTGATTACAAAAAGTGCTATTTTAAACTTCTGCTTCCTGAAGAGACTTATTCCATTTACTTTCATTATTTATCTACTGGAGCCATTTGTAACACTTCAGCCTTGCCTGGCCAGGAAGGCCATTCTAATGGTTGTATATCCAAACTTAGGAGAGTCAGTGATCCGCCACCCTCCTGCTGAGTTTAATCATATTCACTTCAGGAAACTATTTGCCTTGAGACTGTTCAGTCTACTGTGGTGCTATAATTTATTATTTGAGGGAAAGTACCCATTTATATAGTGCCATCAAATCCTCCAGGAAAAAAATTTGATAAATATCACATTGTTTCCAAGCCTAAATCAACATTTTTGTCATTTAAAAATGTCACATCTATGTAATATACAAGACAAAGCAAAAAAAGAAAAATATAGCAAAACCCTAGATATAAAACACACATTTTAAATGTATTTAAGACATTAGAGAAAACATTCAGTTCTATCCACTTGCAATGATCTTGCAAAGTAGGTATTATTATTCCCATCTTACAGTAAGAAAGCCAGGATACAGGAGACTCAAGTGGATTGTCAAGATTACCCTAGAAGAAGCCTATACGTATTCCCATTATTCTGAATAGCTTTTAATACAAATAGGGAAGAACAAGGAGAAAAGTTAAGCATATATAAAAATGATATATCAACTAGGGTAGGAATAATAATGGATAAGAACAAGAATTCACAGAATCTTCATAAATATTTACAGAATTCCATCTGCTTCTCTTCGTCCTAGTGTGAGGAAGTTTGATAGAGTTTTGGTTCTCTGGGAAACCCCAACTATTAATAGACCCATGGGGAAATCCCTTGGTAAGTTTCATTCCCAGGGCTCCCCATAGAAGATATGTGATCACTGGAGACTCTGCCTCGTGGCACAGGGTCCTTATGAGGCATTTTATTTATCTAATGCTATACAGTATTCAAATTAACACTGCAAAAGAACAACCATGTCATTATTTCTCATGGTCTTTGGGTTGACTAGGTTCAGCTAGATGGTTCTTCTGCTTCATGTGATTTTGGCAATGGGCCATAAACATCTGGGGACTTGTTCAGTTGGAATGTCAAGTGGACTGAGTGTTGATACTGGCTCTTGGCTGAGAGTTCATCTGTGAAGTCAAGTGGAGTAACAAGTCTTCTCCACGTAACTTGGGTTTTTCTCATTAGGGAGACTAGGTTCTAAGAAGCAGCACTGTGAGAAGAAGCACTTCAAAAGGAACCTGTAAACCTTTGAATGCCTAGGCTTAGAATTTCCAATAAGCCACTTCCCTTGATTTTTGTTGGCTAGTTTCTATTTGGAGAGAAGAAAAGAGTCTCTACCTCTTCTTGTCACCATTACCATGAACACACAGAGGGCAACAGTTATTGGAGGCCATCTTTGCCATCAAAGTCCCATAAAGCCCACACGTTTGGTAGGTAGAGAAACTATAGATATGACCAATTTAAGAATGCCTTCCCAAAGATCTACTCATTAGGTAAATGTCATATATACATTGAATGGCAAAGTATCCTGTTAATATTCAGTGAAAAATGATTAGAACAAGACCAAGATTGTGGGAGACTTTTTGGATGAGGTAATAAAGATGATATACAGATTGAAAACCTTTAGTGAGGTAAGAGCTTATATTTATATAATACAAGTAAACTGGACTGTAATCCATAATAGTGATATTTGCCCAAGTTACTGTTTTGAGCATAGAAAAAACAGCCTATGTGCATGTGTTTGTGTGAGTTTTATTGTAAAGACAACCTGGAGCAAATCAGTGAGACTATATTTTAAGGTTCAGTTCTAAGGTTGATTCTTATAAAGCCCTATGAATCAACCTGGATCAAAGCTTTAATGGTAACCAAGTAACATATTTGTGACAGATGGTGGACCAGATAACTGAATATGCATTATGTTGGTTCCTTGCCAATCAACTTTTAAATATACAGCCAGTTGAGTGATTGAAAATGAGTCATGGACTTATAAAACACGTTATATTCATAATAAAGTAAAACTAAGAAAGATCTATAGAGGCCAAAAGAGCATCTTCCACGGGGGAAAAATTCTGGACAATGCAATGTAGCATACATCCTTATAACAATTCCATGCGGTTATTTAAAAGTCATGGCCAGAGGCTGCAGTAGGCACGGTGTTAGCATTCTGATAAGATGGGACAGAGCTAGAATACCAAGCAGATGTGAGGCAAGCCTGGTCTCAGAAACAGTTAGCTATGAGGGAGGGCCAAGAAAAAGTGGAGAGGATAAACAAGGAAATGATTAAAATTATCCAGGGTGGACACTCTCAAGGAGATTTAATCTCAAAGCTGCTTTAAGAAGGTTGCTTCTTGAAAAGAAAGCATAAGAAATTTCTACTTTTAGTTGTTCCAAATACAATCTGTATTTTTAAAGCAGCTATTTAAAAAGCCCAACAAAATAGAGATTATAGCTAGGATGATTACTATTTTGTGAAAGATGAAGGAGAACTGGAGAGTAACGTATGATCCTGAGTGGTAAGAGCACCTGATTACTTTTATGGCTTTCAATGTAATGCAGATGATTACACATACACATTTATTCACATATTACATACCAGAGAAAGGAGGTGGGGGGTCAATAATTTATCTAAAAAGAACTCCTACAGAAGACTGATCCCCCCAGGGTTCCCTGTTGAGGTCCATCCACCTCCTCCAGAACATAAGATCACCAGATAATGACACTCCCACCCATGAACTCCGTCCTCCTGGCAAAGTGATGTGCAGGCCGGGAGCAGTCTCTCTCTGTGGCTGAGGCACACACCGGATTGGCTATAGAGAATCTGGGTGGGGCTAGGAATGTTGTAGGGGGCAGCCTTATTATAATACTTTAGATTTGCTAGGGGTACTGTGTTTCTTCCCCGACACAAGTTAGATACTCTTAAAGATCACAGGAGTCTCAAGATAAATGAGAGATGAACCCTTCATCCAGCAATACTAGCAATTAGCTACCCACTCAGCTCACAGCTCTTACAAATTCCCAGTCTAGTGGGTGGCTATAAAGCCATGGTTTTATCAACTCTCTCTTTGCAGAACTGCTGGCTTGTTACTAAAAAGACAGAGAAAAAGGTTTGTGAGTTTGACAAGATATAGTCTAGTCGTCTGGGCTGCTGCCATCTACACACTGCAGATAGAAGCCCAAATTCAAGGTCACCTCACTGCTGGATTTGTAACAGTGAGTTTATGACCACATGGCCTTTGGGTATGCTATTTATGGGGAAGAAAAGGGAAAGGATTCAGTCTTAACAAGAGAAAAACATTTTTAAAAACCTTTATGTGAAAACTGCCTTTTTATCTACTCCTCCTGCCGCAGAACTTCAACACAGAAACCCCAAGTTCTTCTTCCACCTAAGGCACGAGGCATAGTCTGCCAGTAAAGGAGGCTGGCAGCTCACTCCAGCACCTGAGTCCTCTGGAGGGCACCAGCCAGAGTAAAGCAGCTTTCAGGGGGGAAGCAGGGGTACAGATGAAGGCAGCAATCCTAAGGTGGAGCGCTCACCACCTGGGATTAGCATGTGGTTCTGATTTTAATTCCAGACTGGGTGAACCAAAAATGAGCAGATGCCTCTGGATGGGCCTCCAAAAGCCGACTTGTCAGATAACTGCTCCCAAGGAATGCCACAGAGGAGGGTAGGACTTGCGGTAAACAAGCCCAGGTCCCAGGCGTTCCGTTCCCACATAAGGAAACCTGGGACCCTGAATGACTCCACTCTCAGGAATCCCCCTCACAAGGAGGTAAGGTCCGTATTACTTTCTGGCAGCTGAGAAGGGATTGGAAGAGGGAGAGGTAACAAGACTTTTTACTCACAGAGATAATTTTCAAGATCTCTAATGACAGTCTGTCTCCTCAGACTCTGCAATAGAGAATAACCCCTTCCCTATTATCTACAATAACACCCTATTAATTTTTTTCAATGCATTTGTCACTATCTGATACACTCTTTAAACATTTTTTTAATGTTTTATTTATTTTAGAGAAAGACAAGAGTGTGACCAGGTGAGGGGCAGAGAGAGAGACATAGAATCTGAAGCACGCTTTAGGCTTTGAGCTGTCAGCAGAGCCTGATGCTGGGCTTGAACCCACAAACCAGGAGATCATGACATGAGCCAAAGTCAAACACTTAACCAAGTGAGCCACCCAGGCTCCCTTTTATCTGATATATTCTTATTTTCATTTATTATTTCCTTTCACTAAAGGCCAATGTCAAGAGAATGGTGCCCTTATCTGTCCTTTTCACTGATTTTGCTCAGTTCCTCAAACAGGACCTGGAAGAAAATCAACATTTAGTAAACATTTTGTGTGTGTTTCCTTTTCATTTTTCCTCTGAATAAATATTTATATATATTTGCAATTATCTTGTATATATAATTTTTCCTTCTTTTCTACTAAATATTATATGCATTGATTCATGTAGCCAACCTTTATAATGGTAACTTTAAATGATTGCTTAGTATTCGGAGTGGCACAAATATCCTGCTATTTCTAGGTAACTAATTTACTTCCACTTCGTATATTATAACACCAAAATTTACAATAAACATATAATTCAGCATCTTTTGCATATGATTTTTACATTCTTTTGAACTATTTCTTTAGAATAAATGTGAAGACTAAATAAATGGATTTAAACATTTTTAAGTTTGATTCCTAGCAACCAATTCCTTTCCAAAAGAGTTGTTGCAATTTAACAGACTCAAGACATGATCCAAAGAACTTTCCCACGAAGAATTCCTAACTCAGTAGCTGCTTTTCTTTCTTCATTGTCCGTGTCCTCTCAATGATCTCCAACAGTGAGGGCAGAGAAAGGACTATTTCATTTCTCCGTGTGGTAGGTGACCATGGAGCCACACCTACCTCTGAGAAAGTCACACCTGAGATAGGACCTTCATTTAATTACATTTAGGCCTGCATATTGAATGCAAGAAGATTTAGAGCTTCTAACACATGGTAGGGAAATCACAGGAGGCAGCATTTCCACAGGCACAAAATGGCCACCAGATGACAGAAGAAGATGATAGGAGATAGTTACAAAGATAACCTCCTGCCTTGGGCCACCCCATATAGCTACGTAAACTCGGAGAACATTTCCAAGCCTTGCAAGAGATTTTCTAAGAGTTTCATGATAGATGTTTTCACTTTTCCTATCCTACAGTCCGTGACTGTCCTTAATCCTTAATGGTATCCCAAGACAGCACCTTACCAGGCTTCCAAGAGTTAACCAAACAAGGGTGAGTGTTTCCATTTACCATGAGCTGAAGACTTGAAGTTGTCCTGTGAAAGTAATTTACATTACCTTTCCCCTGAGGGCCATAAAGGGCTTCTTAGTTATTGGTTTGTTTGTCCTTGGTGCAACGGGGGTAGAAAAGCATAATTATCTCCATTTTTCATGTTTGTTGAAGTGAACTTAGCCAAAAAAAAAAACAAACAAAAAAAGTCAGCCAGCTCCTATTACTGACTTCCAGTCCAGGATGTATTTTATTCCACTTCATTTATTAATTTTATTATAAGATCACTGGCCCTCAAAATTTCCTATTTCTAAACTTCATCACTCTTGTTTAATTGTCTTCCCTTGGAGCAAAACAGTGAGTATAACAGTGGTTTCTAATACTCAGGCATTTTGAACAATGCTGAATACTGACTCAACTACAAGTCTCTTCAATTTCATAGAAAATAATTCACATAGAGCTGATTTCTCAGCATAACAGTTAGATATGGTTTTGCTTGAATTCCATGCACTTACGCTTTTCTCTTTTCACTGATTTTCTTTTGTCCTCTAAGAATATGTCTGATTTTCTAATTTAATGTTGACTAAAGTTTAGTCAACATAAAAATACAACTTCTCCAATCTATTGGAAACTGAAGTCCTAGTATTTCCTCATTTTTGTCTCCTAATTAGTGAGTCATTTATCAGTCCCTCCTTCAGGTCATATGGTAACCATTTAGATAGGATTCAGTACCAGGAATCTGAGACTTAGAAAACCCAAAAAAATCTTATCTTCTATACTTAATGGCTCTTAAAATTAACAAACAGACTATCAGATGGAAGTATCTTTAACTTTTATTCCCTTTGTTTATTTTTCCAGGATAGGATTCAGATATTGATATTGATAAAGGATATTAGTGCAATAAATACCAAGAAAAATATTAAAATATTGGCTTAATACTGCTTAAGCATTTTCTGCTACTTAAGTTGCATGCTGATAATAAACACTGATTAAATTTATTTTAGGCATATCAAAGCATACACACGCACGCGCGCACACACACACACACACACACAGATCTCCGTTACTATAGGGGAGCCTTGACTATCTGGCTACAGCCTCCTTTGACAGTGCAAAGTCAGCAGGTTAAAAAAAGGAAATGCTGGGGCGCGTGGGTGGTTCAGTCGGTTAGGCGTCCGACTTCAGCTCAGGTCATGATCTTGTGGTTTGTGAGTTCGAGCCCCATGTCAGGCTCTGTGCTGACAGCTCAGAGCCTGGAGCCTGCTTTGGATTCTATGTCTCCCCCCTCTCTCTGTCCCTCCCAAGCTCATGCTCTGTCTCTCTCTGTCTGTCAATAATAAATAAATGTAAAAATAAGAAAATTAAAAAAAATGCTTTTGCTTACAGTAGTTTTTACTGTTTTTTCAAAAGCATTACTTCTCTTCCTTTCTTCCCTTACACCTTTTTAGAGCTTCATAAATTTACTGGTTAAATGATTTTCTAGTCATTAAATGACTTTCTACTCATAAGTTGAGTAGGAAAGAACACATTGTTTCCACATGAAAAAATATCAATTTAGTTTTCAAGGAGTCTAAATTAACTCTCAACTGTCAGGAAAGGGCTCACTCTTCCTTAACTGTACCTTTGAGTCAGGGACAAATATGCCCAAACAACATCATCCAAGAGCTCAGTGACTGGGAAAAGATCTGAGAATAATGAGTGGAGTCTCAAAAGGCTGGAGAACAGGATTTTCCATTCTCTTTCTCGATTTCCGTTTTGCTGAAGGTGGTCTGACAGACGATAAGGATGCCACTGGGTGTCCAAAAGACAAAACAGGAGAACATTTTAAATTACTCCTTCTTTTGGTCTAATGGGAACCTAATGGTAGTGTGAATGGTAGTGAATAAGCAATTTGTAAGACCACTGAGCTAGAATGTTCTATTTTTCCTAGCAGCTACACAGAATCAGTTCTAGAAAATAAAGAACCCACAGCCAAATGTAGTCAAAAGACACATTTCTAGCAAAGTATGCAACTATTCTTTCTTAACTTTCATCCCCAGGTACTGGCATTTCATATCACCTAAACAAACACATCTGGGAAATGATTCTAGTTTTGGAGTTGGTTAGGGCCAGGTTTGTACTTAGACAACCATTAAATTCTTCATAGCCTTCATCAACACTGCATTCCCACAACGGTTTGATGACTCACTGCCTTTCTAGAGTCTAAGATCTTTGGGCAGAGCAACCACGTTTTGTCGTATCCACTGCCTCATCTCCAGTTCTGAGCACCAGGAGGCAAGCCATAAATATTTTCTAACGGTTGAATGGAAGACTGAATAAATGAATAAGTATATAGTTGAAAGGCCAGACCAAGTCTGAAAGATTTCCATAGAACACAAGGAACGCACTGCAGTCGTTCTGCACACAAACAGGAATAAAGATACACACGCACACACACACACACACACACACACACACACACATCTGTCATCTTCAAGCTCATTTGTAAGGCGTTTGGCAAATATTTGACCTTTCATCAACTGTCTTATCCTTAATCAAAATAAATATTTGTTCTCAAATTTGAGTATGTGTGTATGTTTTAAGACAAGTGCATCTAGATGACAAGTGCATCTAGATGTTTTAAGACAAGTGCATCTAGAATTGTCCAATTCTGTGACAATGTATTCAGACATTTCAACCCGAGAGCACCTGGATGAATTTTAGATAAGAGCCCTTGCTTTCCTTCTCCTTTCCCCCCTACAATATCATAGAACTCATGTTTTGTTAATTGTAAACAGTCTCCAATCTATATTGATCCTGGATTCATATGTTTACTCAGCCTGAAAAAAAAAATAGCGTTTCTACACTGCTGATTGCAAATACAAATTAAGCACCAGCTGGGCCTGTGAGTCAGTGTTTAAGGATTACTGCAGCCTTATATCATGGCATAATTCCAGTTGTAAGATCAATCATGTATAATAAATACTCAGCATAAGCTGGAGGTTTTCTCTGAAGAATTTAAAAAATGAGGACAAAAAGTTTTGAACAAAAATAAAATTGACGAAGGCCATCTATAGCCACCACCACTGAGGTTTTAGCTTTCCTGATTATAACAGGCTATTCCTTTTCTAAAGAGTGGTACAAACACATTGGGTGAATAATAACGCCATTCATCTGACTCACTGCAGTCCAGGAGGAACAGTGGAAAGACAACAAGTGAATGTAGAGGAATTGATGAGAAGCCCCAGCTCTGCTACTTCTTTGCTTGTTTTATGGCCTTCGGCAATGTCTGAACACCTTCGAGCCTAATTTATTCCATTTGTCTGACAGAGCCTGAGCCCTACCCTTAGCTGGGTAACCATGAACCAATTACTTAATCCATTTAAGACAGTTTCCTTATCCATAAAATGGGGGTAGGTAACATACCCCCCTCTGTGAGCTGCAGTGAGGATTGAGTGAAGTAATATTTGAACAGCACTTGGAGCACAGGCTGGAACACAATACACACTCTATAAATAGCCATTACTATCACTCCTATTATATATTCTCTGTGAACAGCATGCATTCTGTTTTTGCACGAGTTCAAAGCACACTAAAACCTCATGATTTAACTCACTTATATAGACAACATTTGGGCCCTGGGGTAGTCTGCAATTCCCCTTTGCTCCTGGCTCCATCTGCCTTCAACCTTACTCAGTCTTTTCAGAACCTTGGAGCACTCTATTCATTTTGCCCGTAACAAAGTACCACAGACTGGGGGACTTGAACAACAGAAACTTGTCATCTCACAGTTCTGGAGACTGCAAGTCCAAGATCAAGCTGTCAGCTGAGTTGGTTTCTTCTATGGCCTCTCTCCTTAGTGTGCACATGTCTGTCTACTCACTGTTTCTTCACATGGTCCTTCCACTGAGGATGCCTGTGTCCTAAAGTCCTCTTCTGATAAGTACTCCAGTTATAGATAAGGGTCCAATCCTAAAGACCTCATTTCAACTTAATTACCTTTTTAAAGACCTTATCTCCCAATATGGTTACCTTCTGAGGTACTGTGAATACACAAATTTAAAGGACACAATTTACCCCATAGAAACAACTAAATTCAGTTCAGCGATTAGTCCCTGATTTGTTTCAAGTCAGCCCTGTTAAGCTTGAGCTCCTTCCTTGGTATTTAGCTCTTGGAAGGCGAATGGTATAGAAGGATAAGGTGAAAAGAGAGACTCTATCCTGCCGAGGATCTGTGATTGCCCAGACCACATTTCAATAACCTGGAGCTAAGCATGGAGGAAAGAAAATGGTGAAATTAGTTTCACTTTGCCACCAACCAAGAGAAGTTGCATTTCTGCCCTCAACCAACCACTCATTCAAGGTCAGCTTTCTTCAGACAAGTTTCCAAGGCCCAAGAGCCAGGCTGTCACATGCCAGTGTCAGGAGTCTTCTGGGATTTCACATTTCCCACCAGCGGCCAGCAAATGACAAATCCAGCTGATCACACATAGATGTTGAGGACATGTCCCTTCACTCTGGGTGTTTGCCCCTGAGATTCAGCAGAGTCCTGCTGAGGTTATTCTCTCTTGGATATGACTTCTCTTTCTCCAGTGGGGTCTTGGCCTCCACCATGTCTTGCTACTGCCACCTCATTCTTGCTGTTCCTTTGGGGGTGAGCTGTCTGGATGCTGTTCTTCACTCCCATTAGGAAGGTGTTGGAACCCTTACCAGTGTTTGCTGTTGTATTTAACTCTTGGAAAGAGAAAAATTCAGCCCTAAGCTTTAACCCAAGAATCTCACCCCAAGGGAGCTTTATTCCATCTTTCTGAGCATATCAGTTCCTTATGATATAGGAGATCTGGGGGGTCACTCCTGAAGCACCTCAGCCATTACTGCAGAAATCTGTTTACCAGTAGTTATTCAGTATTATGCAGGTAGGTACACTGTACAGATAGAATTCATTTAAATTCCCTTTCTGGGAAGGAGTGGGATATGGTGAGTGAAAAGTACATAGGCTTTGTGATTCAGAGAACTAATGCGATTCTGGTTCTCTCATTTTATTCCTTTTTCAGAACACATTCTTGGAAAGAGCCTACTAGGTGCCCTGCAGCTGTGACCTTGAATAACATAAATATTCTGCATTTCAGTTTTTTAATCCACAAAATGAGAACACAGTTACTGCTTTCCATAGTTTACAAAAATTGAATGTCATTAGGAATGGAAAGGCTTTGGCTTACTGCTATTCAATAAACAGTAACTAATATTATTACTGATGCTAGTGTTATTATTTTGTGCAGATTAACGGTGAGTATTAGTCAGTAGACCCATAGTACTTGGTACTGGACCTGCCACCTTATCAGCACTGGTCCTTAATCCTCCTTTCAGCAATGTCTTCTTTTTTCTAGATTTCCATAAACATTTCTCATTTGTCCATTTTAATGTCAGCTATCTCCCAAATACAAAATCACACCCAAGGGGATACAACAGTGACAAAATGCATGGTCCTGAAAGCAAGGGTCTTACAAGGATGTGGAAAACACAGACATTCAATAAGTGGTTTTAGATGTGGCATAGGCTATGCAGGACTATGGAGGGCTTTGGGGACCTTTACCACTAGAACCTGTGTGAGTGACACAGCCACTGACAGGTGACACCTTCGGCTGTTTAATAAATTTACTTAAGAGGCACCTGGGTGGCTCAGTCAGTTAAGTGTCTGACTCTTCATTTCAGCTTAGGTCATGATTCACAGTTTGTGAGACCGAGCCCCATGTCAGACTCTGTGCTGACAGTTTAGAGCTTGCTTGGAATTCTCTCTCTCTCTCTCTCTCTCTCTCTCTCTGCCCTTTCCCTGCTCTCTCTCTCTAAATAAATAAACATAAAAAAGAATATATTCAAAATTAGTCCAGCAAACACTCACAACCTCCAAACTACATACGAACACTGGTATGTTTAAGGCTAGCTAAGTTATATCAGCATCCCTGCAGTAGTTTGGCTTTCTGGATATTCCCACAACTTGTGTACATTCCTTCCAAAGTGACAGTGATAGGAAAGGCATGTCCTGTCACTCCTGGGAATATATGTGTTGTTGTTTCATGAAACTTGGATTTCACAGAAGATAAAGACCTGACATGGCCTTTTGTTATGGGAACATTCTTTCTGGGTCCATTCCTGGCATTATAATTTCATTTCTGCGAAAGCTTCCTAAAGCACATCACTTTGACCCAGCCAGAGTGGAGGTAGTAGATGGCAAAGTGGGCCATGTTTTTTTTGGCTTTGGTTTTGTCTCTCTTTCTCTTTCTTTCTGTTTTTGTATTAGTATAGTCAGAAAGAAATGAGAAGTCAAATTCTTTGTCCTCAAATATGGGGTTGCAGAGACAAAGAGAATGGATCCATCATGTACTGATTTCATGCTCTTTAGCAAATACATTGCAAATTTTCACTGAATGGAGTGCAAATTTTCACTGCACTCTGGGGACAGTTTCCTGCAGTCATCCAGTCAGGGACCCAGATCTCTCTGAAGAGAAATAGGCAACAATCAGAACTGTGAAATAGCTCTCTGCTTATTAAAGGCGATATGCAAGCAGGAATGTAAATCACTTAAGCCAACTGAAAGTATAAATGGATAAAGCAGCTTACACACTCCAACTGCTTATATGGTTTAAGATCCTCCTGGACATGTAAGGCAGGAGAGCGTCTGAGAGGCACCGAAGAGGGTTATTTTTTGCACACTCTGATCTCCATCTGATAACAGATACAGTGGATCTCCTTGACAACCAAGATAGGAAGGAGTTCACAGAATAGCTAAAAACCCATTTGGTAAAACAAAACCATAATGAACATTAAAAAAAATTTCCTCTTTATTGTAAAATTAATATGTTTGAAAATGCTTTCTAAATATATTTAAGAAAAATTTAAATATGTTGAAAAATACTTTAAAAATGCAGATATGCAATAAGAAAATATATATGGATATAAACTCTCATGCACTTACAGGCATCTCTCCACGTGTTATTTTAATGATCAAAAGATGTTCCGTTGCATGGAAATAACATAACTTAATTAACCAATGTTGTATGGACAGACATTCAATTATAATTTGTCTTAATCTCTCCGTTAAAATTAAGACTGCAATAACTACTGTCTCAGTGAACAGCCTTTAGCTATACACAGCACAGTTTTGATTATTTCTTACAATACTTTTCTAAAAATGGAATTGCTGGGTCAAAAATGTGCGCATTTGAATAGTTTCTGGATAATTACTAGCAAATTTTCCTGCAGAGGGTATTTGTTTCCCCCTCAGCAGCACACCCTATGAGAATCCACATTTCCTGGGGACATGTTCTAAATAAAAACAGTGATTTCCATTTTATTTCTTATTTCTTATGCACAACACACACCGACTCCTGCTCATTTTTTCCCCTGCTAGTTCTTGTATCCCATCCCTTCTCAGACTGCTGCTTGAAATTCTTCCCACCTAATTCCTTGTGTGTGGTCTAGCGGAGCTGGCCCTTTTCTGGGCAGACACTTTACTCTTTATCAGAGAGGAATTCAGGGCTTCATCTGACCCTGACTTGACAGCTCGAAGGGTTGGCAATAAACTCTCTTTATCTTGCTTATCAGATCTGAAGGTCAGAGGTAAGCCTGCAAATCCAAGTGCTATTTTTGACACTGAAAGCCAAACATTCCCTGCTCATCAGAAACATCACAAACACCCTTTTTTTTCTTTTACTAAATGCACTTCTGGGAACCCTTGATTTATTATACTCTTCTTTCGGCCCTGTGTAATGACCTATTACTATGTGATAAGGAGAAGATTGATTTTGCCTTCCTCTTGTAAAAGAAAACACAACTTTCCTATTTGAAAAAGCATCCATCCTAAGAGATGCGAACTGTGGTCCCTCCAGGGCCGCTCCTCTTTGACCATGGCACCAAGTAGCAGAAATGCTGCTGATGTCATGGTCTCCTTTGTCATCTACCACAGCAGCAGACGTGTTAACTGTAGGTGACACGGAACTAGCCCTTTGCTCTCCGATCCAATAGCCACTAGCCATATGTAATTCTTTGAGTTCAAATTAATTATTAAA
The DNA here is from genome assembly GCA_030068075.1 of Paguma larvata. Lineage (NCBI taxonomy): Eukaryota > Metazoa > Chordata > Mammalia > Carnivora > Viverridae > Paguma > Paguma larvata. The sequence goes on along the minus strand of CM057831.1, from coordinate 371,129 downwards.
TAAATTTAAAAACCAGTTCTTCAACTGTACAACCCACATTTCAAGCGATCAATAGGTCAAGGTGGTTAGTGGCTACTGGACTGAACAATGCAGACTGCAAAACATTTCTCCTTCAACAAAGAAAATTCTATCAGAAATCTTTTATCTAGAGATTCATTTTTGATAATTGTCAGTAGAGGGCTCAGGGTAAATTTAGAAATAGAATTTGTAATTTACATCTTTAGTCAGGTTCTGGGCATTCTTTATCTGTATTTTGCTCCTTCTTTCCCCAAGTTCAAGTGTTTCTTCTTTCAAAGCATCCTATCCTCTTTAATTCCAAAATTAAATTTCTGGTTCATGCACTGCTTGGGAAGGAATATTTACCAACCACTGACAGTGATGAAATCTGATTATAGCAACAAATAGGATTAAAATGAAGGAGATAAATTCACTGTGTCAGCAGCATATCCATCCCAGACCAAATCTGGACCCTATCTCTCCTACTTTCTGCATCCTTACCATGAGTACCAATCTTAGAAGAAGGCTCTGGGCAAAGCTACCTAATGATACAAATTTATTAAGCACTTGCGATGGGTCCAGCACTGCCCGACCCCAGAAGATACAGTAATGCTTCCAACAAAGTATCTGCAATTAGGGTACCATGCATTCTAGCAAACTAGTAAGTACCATGATCTATGATTTTATAGTTTTCTTAAACAGAGCAAGCCTCTTTTAAACATCTCATGTATAATTTGTTTTCACTTTAGACTTCTAACTCTTCTCCATGTCATACTCACTCAACTTGGATAATCTTGCATCTTTCATTCATAAAAATCTCTTTGTTCTCATTTAACTTGCTTCAATGTGCTACTTTCAACAGAGACCTTAACTAAGTTAACATGATCAAAATTATCACTCCTAGACAAGGAAGAATTTGTTTCCATAAGATCTACATTATTTCAAGCCAAATTCATAACGATCTCAATAGCTTTGACTAGTCCATCCTGTGTACCCAAGAGATATGATGTATATTCACCAATGTTTCAAAGGTAAGCTTCTGACAAAACCTGGACGAGATTTTATTCTCTTTTCAAATAAAAAAAAACACTGCTTACTCAAAATACATTAATTAACCAGAGTAGATGGAAACATGATGTCATGGGAAAATGGATTTCATATGGCGCCTTCAGTATTTACTCAGAAAAAATTCTTATGACCATTTATCCCTCCCTGTGGATGGGTGGATGTGAGTTTATTTCAGATGCTACTGTGATTCAGGATGAGCCAGCTGACAGGGTCAAAAAGAAGAGTTTTTTGCTGGTTCTTTTCCCTACCAACAGACATTCAGTTTGAGGGGATAAACATATGTAGGAATCTGTTCAAAATAATAATGCTAAATCATTCTGAAGACATTAAAGGGAATGTCTCAAGTGTTGCTGAAATATTTAATAATGCAAAAGCATTCCAGATTATTTGAAGCATTCTGATTAATTGAAATTGATGCCTAGCTGCCAGTTCCCTGACAAGAAATAATATGATTCTTTGTTGGATAACAGAAGAAAAAAATGTTAAGCCAAACATAGCCCCTGTTGTTAATGTGTTGAAAGGCAAAGTTTACATCTGCACACGCATGTATTTATACTTTGTGGTTAAATTTCTTATTTAATCTCATATCACAACATTAATATTCAAAGCATTGCAGGCAGAGCTTGGGGTGAAAGCTCTTTCCCAGAACTATATATACTGGGAAAATATTTTTTGTGAGAATCTTCTTGAGGGATTTGAGATGAACTTTTGCTGCTGATACACAGAGGCAAAAGCTGTGTCACTGATGAAGATATCTGTGTTACTGTTTATTCATGCAGCAATTCAGTATTTTCCTTCTGCTGATGATTTTTAATTTGTGCATTACCTTTTCATTCAGCAAACATTTATTGAATGCCTACATTTCATCTAGGCAACGAAAACACTGCCTTTTGAAGAAACAGTAATAGTGCTCATACCATTCATAGTAAAAAAATATATATATATTGATTTTTTTTTCATCTGTACCTGACCCTCTAATGAGTCATTTTCAATGGTTTCTACTGTCTCAGAGTTTATCAAATGAAGCAGGTGTTTACTTTGTCTATAGGCAAAGAATAATTCACTCCCGATGAATTAGAAAGGTGTTATAAACAAAATGGCTAATTATTTTTCTAGATGTTTTACAACTTTTATTTTTTTCCAATTTTTGAGTTTTACAAATGTTTTTTTCCCATGTCATTAAATATACTATATTAGGATCAGAAAGACACTGAGAAGTTGCTTGAGAATATGTGCCTAACTTCTAAGGACGTAGTAGAAATCTCTCATTGCTCAGATGGACTCACTCGTTTCCTTCTCATCCTTATAATTTTGTCCATCCCTATAACTGACTCACTGATTCCAAAGAAAGTTTTCCTGACTTTCTCTTGATAGAGAGAAATGGTTTAGGAGGTACAAAAAGCTGGAGTTACTCTTTGCCTCATAGCATGAAACCCTTTATTCATCTTTCCTTCAATCACAATGTGTAGAGTTTAGAGTAAACACAGATGTATGTGTGTGTTTGTCAAAGATTACTCATAAAATATGACTCATCCCTAATCTAACTGAATAAAATATTAATGTATATCATAATGATGGGACTTTAAACACACACACAAATGTTCCTACAAAAAAAAAAAAAACATGAGAAACAAATCTATCATAAATGCTACTTATATTCATGGCTACAATACTTACATTGAAAGCCGGTGGCTACCGAGGTACGCAAGAATATACAGTGATCATAACTGTGGTATTCACTAGTGTGTCCTGCTGAGCCTGGGTCCTCCACACACAATGACTCTAAGGACCCACATCTATGCATGGATAATCATTAGTTGAGGAACAACTTTATGATCCTTAGAAATAGGATTCCTGTTCTCAAATAGCACAACATCCCTTCTCCTTTCTGATTGCTTTCTTCACATGGGGATAAAGCAGTATCAAAATTGAAGCATGTGCTTTAAAACAATTAAAATTGGCATTTGAATAACTTTAAGAACTAATTTCACATGTGCTCTTTTTATCCCTAGTGTGACTCGGGGAGGTGACTGAAATCGTAGGGGCCAAAGGCAGACTGTCTCGAGGTGGGCCAGTTGGGCATAATGATTATATTGAGCTGGAAGCAAGTGACACCCTGTGGGCTCAAGAGAAATTTCTGCCCCTCCATTAGGTTCACAGAAGAATCTCAACTATAGGTCTTTCCCAGAACAAGGGTTATTACCAGAGATAAAGTTTATCTGAGTGAGCCTTCTATAGGGCAAATGTCTAATTACCAAACACCTACTCATCTTATTTCCTCACGAATTCCTCTTCTCTCAAGTTCTCAATCTTCTATCCCCTTGTCCTGAGTTCAGGAAGAGATATATACCTCATTTTACCGGTCCTTGGAATTTCTATGTCTGTGTGGATTACTCATTATGCAAAATTAAATTTTATTTTCTTTTGTTAATTGGTCAATTTGATTGTTAGTTCAGCTAGAAAGACCCTGAAGAGGGACACGGTTTCTTGCTCACTTGACAATAGTAAGAATTCAGTTTCCCTGAGTAAAAGGGAAAACTGGGGCTTAGAGAGAGTAGTTTAAGACTGTGACTGTGACAAAATCAGAGTTTCAATACATGGCCTTAGGCTTGTTAGCAGATATTTGGTTAGGTACACTCCTTCGTCAAGAGAATTTTGTATGAAAAAAAGCATCAAAGATGCATCATTTGTCTGAGTGTAATCTTAATCATAAATAATCCTGACCATGATCACCACCTCAAGAAGTTTTTCTTATGTAGTCCTTCTAACATAGTAAGATACAGGTGGGCATGTCAAGTTTCCCTGGGTGCCAGCCTGCTGCTATATTAGCCATAAAATACAGAGAATCATGGCACTGCTGTCTTGGTTACAAGACATGAGGAAACTTGCCTGGGGCACTTCCACACCTCTCCCTGTGTTCTACTGACAAGACAACAAGATGTGGGTAAGTGTGCACAATTCAACACCAGCCCCTTCTAAGAGCTTATGGTTAAAACAAGAGAAGGTATGGAAGAATGTCACCGATTCCCTGTGTGAACACCTTAACATTCCACAAACTCAGTCATGCTAAGTTCAAGGTCACTGCTTTGGGAAAAAAGGCCAGGGTGACCAAGTATCATTTCTGATAGCTCAATTAATAGGGCTCTAAAAGTTCAGTGTAATGTGTAATAATGTCCAACACCTATTGCCAAAATTATAAAATAAAACATAATTTCCTAGAAACTGGTAACATCTTAGGTAATTATAATTTTAAAAAAATGACACAGTCCTTCCTCTTAATTTTAAAATAACCCTAAGATTTTCCTAGGAGTCAGAGCAATCTGTATTTAAATTCAACTTTTGCCACTTACCTACCTGTGCAATATTGTAAGATACATATGTAGCTCTCTGGGTCACTCTAAAATGGAGATGATAATACTTACCCAGCAGAATTTTGAAAAAGATTTAATGAAACAATGTTTATCAATGGTTCCCTATAAGGTATGGTTTTGCTCTCCAATGGACATTTGGCAATACATAGTATAATACATTCAATTATTTGCTGAACATCTACTATAAACACTACAACATAAGGAAAACATAAAGAATTATAACTCCTTGATATGATAATTTCCTTGAAAAATACTTAATAGATAAATGAAGAGTTTAGCATTAGTGCATAGGAAAAATAAATGATTAAGAAACAAGAAGAGGTAGTCAACTTCCAAAATAGCAGTGATCTCAGGGAACTCCATGCCTTCTGTAACAATGAAAATATTGGCAAAACAATGGAAATAAAACATTTCAGAATGTGGGCAATTAACTGTAGGTACAAAATAAACTAAGAATCATGTATCCCCCTCAAAAAAACTAAGACAGTATATTCTGTAACATTTTGCTTTGGCACTAACCCCATCTCCCTTAACTTCCTAGCTCAGAACTCAGTAGCCAAAATCCAGCAGAATTGCAGACAACAGTGAAATAACGGTTGCTTTTTGAGCTTTGCAAAAAGTGCCTTCAAGCAAAATCAAACTTTTTTACAAACTTTTAGATGCTTGGAAAATGGGTATCCTCAGCATGTGATGGCTATTTGATGTGACATAGAGCTTAGCGCAGCAGGGGAGAAAGGAGGAAGTAGGTAACCTTTAAAAGCTCCTACACATCCCTAGGGATCTAAAAGGCTGAGCTTCTACAAGTCTCTGTGCATACCCAGGAAAGATCCAAAAAATAACAATTCCTTAGTCACTAGTCTTTTCTTGACCTTGAGGCCATGACCAAGCAGGAAGTGAAAGTTAAAAGTGTTGTACAAATCAGTATCACTGGTAAAATGACAAAGACACAAAGGAAGGACATTTAAGGAAATCTTGTGACCAATCACTGACTGACCACCAAATTATATTGATCAAGGAGTCATCCCCAGGAAGCCAGGCTTAAAACTAAAGACGAAAACACTTATTAAATGTCTAGCAGAGAAATGAGTAGCCACATAGAGGAGGGAAGACAGAATCTACAGAATTACTCCAGGAGAATAATTAAACAAATAAGCAGCAAGAGAAAAAAACTCAAACAACATAAAACCAACAATAAATCTTGGTGGGGAAGGAATATTATCATTACAGTATACTAATGTCCAGTTTTCCACAAAAAAAAAAAGAAAAAAAAGAAAAGAAAAAGAAAGGAAAGGAGCAAACCAAAGTCAAGTATGTCACATACACAGAGGAAAGAGCGGCCAACAAAACTCTTCCTGAGGATGTCTTAAGTGTGGATTTAATACACAAAGACTTAAAATCGGATATTATAAATACGTTCAAAGAATTAAAGAAAATCATAACTAAAAGTATACAATATATATAGGAAACTATGGCTATGATGTCTCATTACGTGGAGAATATGAATAAAGATGCAGAAGTTACTAAAAAGAACAAGAAATTATGAGACTTGAAAAAGAGAAAGAGAAAATGACAAAACAACAAATCACAAAAAATGAAAACCCACACATATATGCAAGAAAGACCCTAAACTTTCCAATTTTGTGAAAAATATTGTACATGTTGAAAAATCTCAACGAAATCTAAATAGAATTCAAAGAGATCAAACAATATGATGTATCATAGTCAAATTGACAAAATTACAAGTTCCAAGAGAAAATAATGAAAACAGTAATAGAAAATAAAACGTATATAAAATACAAGGGAGCCTCAACAAAATTAACACCTGCCTTTCTCATCAGAAACCATGGATCCTGAAAACAGTGCAATGACATTTCCAAGTGTTGAAAGAAATAATGATACCCAACAATTCTCTGTACAGATAAACTATCCTTCACAAGTTCACAAAGTAGTAGAAAAGTTAAGACATTACTTAGTCTTAGTAGTAGTAGAAAAGTTAAGACATTACTACTAGATGAAAAAAAAACTTAGAGAGTTTACTGCTAACAGACCTGTCCTACAGGAAATGCAGAAAGAAGACTTTCAGGATGAAATAAAATGACACTAGACAGTAACTTAAATTCCTATAAAGACATAAGAGCATTAACTGAGTTAATTATACAGATATTACAAAAGACAATATAAATGTATTTTTGTTTGCAAGTGTTTTTTTAAAAGAATTTCATTTAAAAAGTACAAATTTATATTGAAATGTTTCTAACATAGTTTGTGTGATATGATAATATTAGCACAAAGGAGGAATGTGGGAATGGAGTTATATTAGAGCAAAGATTTTGGATACTACTGAAATGAAGTTAGTAATATTATAAAGCATATTTTAATTTTAAATTTAACTTAGTTTTTAATTAAGATGCTAATGGTTACTCCTAGGACATCTATTAAGGAAATAACTCAAAAAATGTATCAAAAGTAACAAAAAAAGAATTAAAAAGGTACACTAGATAATATGTATTTAATGTTTAGAAGACACCAATTCAGGGATGGGGACAAAAAGACCTAAAAAAACTAGCAAACTAGCAGATATTTTCCTACCTTATCAGTAATCACATTAAATGGAAATAGATTAAATTCTACAAAGAAAAGGCAGAGACTAGAATAATGTATTTTAAAATACGCTCCAGCTTTATATTGTCTACCCCACACTTTAGACTCAAAGACAGAAATCAGTTAAAAGTAAAAGAGTAGATGAAGATGTACCACTCAAGAAGTAACTAAAAAGTTGGGGGAAAATAGCAGCATTAGACAATACATTTTAAGATCAGAGGAGGGCACTTGTTGCGATGAGCACTGGGTGTTATATGGAAACCAATTTGACAATAAATTAAAAAAAAACCGTTGCTTAAAGACAAAGGACATTTTATAATGATAAGAAGGTCAATTCATCAGAAAGATATGTTACAAACAAATCTGTACCTAAAAGCAGTGCACCCAAATACGTGAGGCAAAACCTGACAGAATTAAAGGGAAAAACAGGTAATTTAATAGTAATAATCAGAGACTTCAATATTCTACTTTCAATAATGAACTGAACAATGAAGGTAACTATGGACAAGAAAATAGAACATTTAAAGTATACCATAAACCAAGCAGATCTAACAGATATAGAACATACATCTCAACTGCAGAATATACATTTTTCTTAATTGTACATGAGACATTTTCCAAGATAGTGCATCTACTAGAAAATAAAAAAAAATAAAAATAAAATAAATAAAATAAAACAAGACATAATAAAACTTAAAAGATTGAAATAATATCATATATAAAATATATAATATAAATATATTATTATAATATTATGTTCTCTAAACATAATAAAACTAAATTAGAAATAAACAACAAAAGAGAAAAAGAAAACTTGGGGAATTGACAAATACGTGGAAAATAAACAATAAACTCTTAAATAACCAAAGGGTCAAAGAAAAAAATCATAAGGGAAGTAAGAAAATATTTGGAGACAAATTAAAACAAAAACTAAAATAAAATAAAACAAAACTTATGAAAAGCAACTAAGCAGTTCTTGAAGAAACCTTTGTAGTTGTAAATGCCTGCATTAAAAAACACAAAAAAATTTTAAGTCAGTAATCTAACCTTTTACCCTGGAATATTAGAAAAATAAAATTAAACTTAAATAGCCAGAAAGAAGGAAATAATAATAATTAGATTGGAAATAAATAAAAGAATTTTAAAAACCCAGTCAAGTAGTAAAAAAAGAAAAAAACAGTAAACACACTCTTAACTAGATTAGCCAAGGGGGAAAAAAGACTCCAAAAAAAAAAAAACACTCAAATTAGGAAACAAGAGGGGAGTAATGACCTTACAGAAATGAAAAGTCCTCTTTAGGAGAATACAGTGAGCATGATAATAAATGAGGTGAATGAGAAAAAGTGGAGACATTTCTAGAAAGTCACAAGACACTGAAAGTGACTCAAAAAGAAATTAAAAATCTGAGTAGATGTATAACATGCAAAGAGAATGAGTTTGTAATTTAAAAACTTCCAACAAAGAAATGCATAGGACAGATGACTTCACTAGTAATCTCTACTAAACAATAATAAAGTACTAATACTATATTTTTACAAACTCTTCTAAAAATAGAAAAGAGAACACTTCACAGCTCATTCCGAGGTCAGTATCACACTAGTAACAGAATCAGAGAAAGATATCACAAGAATATGACAAAGCACTTTCTATTTAAATATATGTGCAAAAATCCTAGTACATCAAATCCTATGACATAAAGAAGGATTATATACCATGACCAAGTGAGATTTATCAGAGGATTGCAATGTTGGTTTAGCATATAAAAATCCACCAACACATACAGAGAAAGCATTTGATAAAATCCCATACAAGTTTATGATAAATATACTGAAGCAACTAGCAAAAGAAGGGAGCTGCCTCAAGCTGATACAGGACTTCTATGAAAACTCACAGTAACATTATATTTAATAGAGAAAAGACTGAGCAATATTGCCACTATTATCAATAACATGACGAGAATGTCAGCTCTCACCACTTCTAGTCAACATTGTTCCGTATGTTCTGGCCAGCATAATTAGACAATAAAAAGAGATTAAGGCATCCAAATTGGTAAAAGTAAAACTATTTTCAGATGACATGATCAAAAGCCTAAGGAATTCACTAAGAATCACTGGAACTAGTGGAAGACTTCAATGGTACGTAGGATACAAGATCAAGTTACAAAAATGAATGACGGCTCTCTACATTAGCAATAAACAATCTGAAAATGAGACTAAGAAAACTTTCCCCTTTATAATATCCCAGAAACAAGAGAGAAGTAACCAGAATTAAATTTAAAAAAAAATGTGTAAGACATATAATGAAACTAGAAATGTGGTCAGAAGAAATTGAAGACTTAAGTAAGTGGAAAAAATTTTATGCTCATAGATTAGCAGACTTAACACTGCTAAGGTTACACTACTCCCCGAATTTATCTACAGATTCAATATAATCTTTATCAAAATTCCAGCTATGTTTTTTTTTTCTGATATTGACAAGCTGATCGTACAACTCATATGTAAATGTGAGTAACCTACAAAAGCCACAACAGTCTTAAAAAGGAAGAACAAAATTGGAAGATTCATATGTCCCCATTTCAAAACTCTAAATCTACAGTAATTAAGAGAATATGGTACAGGTATCAGGATAGACACATAAATCAGTGGAACAGATTGAGAGTCCAGAAATAAACATTCACTGATGGGCAATTGAAATTTGACAAGTCCAAGGAAATTAAATGGAAAAGAATACTCTTTTTAACAAATGTTTGTGGTACAACTAGATATCCACATGGAAAATAATCAATTTGGGTTTCTGTGTCACTCCACTTGAAAAAATTAACTAAAATGAATTATGGACCTAAATATAAGATCTAAAACTATGAAACTCCAAAAGAAAATAAAGGATAAACTTTCATAAGTTTGGATTGGGCACTGGTTTCTTAGAAATGACCCCCAAAGCATAAGCAACAAAAGAAAAAATACATAAATTTAACTTCATTAAAATTAAAAACTTGTGTATCAAAAGACATCATCAATAAAGTGAAAAATCAGCCTTCATAAAGGAAGAGAATATTTGAAAATCTTTTATCTGCCAAAGGACCTGTATCCAGCATATATTAAGAACTTTAAAAAAATTTTTTTAATGTTTATTTATTTTTGAGAGACATAGAGGCACAGCATGAACAAGAGAAGGGCAGAGAGAGAGGGAGACACAGAATCGGAAGCAGGCTCCAGGCTCTGAGCTGTCAGCACAGAGCCCGACGCGGGGCACGAACTCACAGACCGTGAGATCATGACCTGAGCCGAAGTCCGTCGCCCAACCGACTGAGCCACCCAGGTGCCCCTTAATAACTTTTTAGATACAGCAATAAAAAGACAAATATCCCAATGGATAAACTGGCAAAGAATTTTGAACAGACATATTTCAAAAGATAATATACACGTGTCCCATAAATAAATGATAAAATCCTCAAACTCATTAGTCATTAGGGAAATGGAAATCAAAGTCAAAATGAGATACTATTTCACATCTACCAGAATGGCTAAAATAAAAATGATGCACAGTAACAATTAATAATGAAAAGGTAGAAACATTGGCACCCTCATATATTGCTAGCGATCATGTAAAATGGTGCAGCCACTTTGAAAAAGAGTTTGGCCACTCCTCACAAAGTGAAAAAGAGAATTACTATATGACCCAGTAATTCCATCCTTCGGTACATAATTTAGAGAAATGAGAACACCTGTCTACACAAAAACTTGTATGTCAGTGTTTGCAAACACACTATTCATTATAGCAAAATGTAGACACAACCTAAATCTTTATCAATTGATAAATAAATAAACGATATATTTATACAGTAGTATGTTGTTGAGCAATGAAAATGAACGAGGTGCTGACTCACGCTACAATATGGATGAACCTTGAAAACAAAAGGATAAATGAAAGCAGATACTCACAAAAGACCACTTACTATGTTTCTTTTATATGTGACTTGTCTACAATAGGAAACCAGAGACAGAAAACAGATTAGTAGTTGCCAGGGAGGAGTGGTCCAGTGACATATACAGGGCTACTTTGGCGGGGTCATGAAGATGTTCTAAAATTAGAAAGTGGTGATGGTTCTACAACCCTGAGTATATTAAAAATCACTGAACTGTGTACTTTAAACGGGTGGATTTTATGGCATGTAAAATGTACCTCATAAAACTGTCATAAAGAATCAAGATGTGGGGGAAAAAACACTACTAAGAGTGAGAGAATCAAAGAAAACAGGAAAAAGTGAGAAAAGTATGATATATGGAGGTCTTGAAGCTGTGGGTATGGTGCGTGCAGTCATGCATCTGAGCGTGACTAACATCCATCTATCTGTTTGGAGTGCCTGCCATTTCTTTTCTACACCTGGGTCTGGAACACAACTAGCTGAACTGTGAGCTCTTCCATATTCCACAGATAAGCTATTGCTGTGGGAAACATGTCAGTGGGAGAGTAGTCACTCACCAAATAGGCTGGATTCTGGGTAAGACAAATACTGAACTGATGAATTACAAGTATAGAGTCAATTAGCCAGAAGAGAAATCGAGACCTCTGGTTTTCCCAGGGCATGCAAATGGGAGAGTCACAGGCAGGAGTTAGAGGCACCATTAGTCCTTCCCTTCCTTCCTTCCTTTCTTCCTTTTTTTTTTTTCCTGTGCTGACTATTTCAAACTCTGGAAGAATAGAAACATAGCTCAGACCTCAATCTTGATCTTAAGATACTTACAAATTCATTGGAGTTTATTAACCAGGTCCTTAAGCAAAATTAATAATAAAAAAATAATAAATTAATTAATTAATTAAAACTCAGAACTTGGAAGCACACAGGATAATTAGCTGCAGACAAGCCTCTTTCCAGGAGCTCAGTGTTGTCAGAGCTCAGTCTGCTTTTCTTCTCTCCTGGTTTCTGCTTCTCTTCACTGCTATTCTCAGATTGAGCTTCCTCAATGGCTGGCAGAATGGCTACTGACAGTTCCATGTTGCCACCTTTTTTTTTTTTCAGATCTCTCCTTTCCCTTAAAAGTTAATTAACTGATCCCAGAGAAGTTTCCAGTTGGCCTGAGCCATAGGTTTATTTTTTATTCTCCTTTCAAAGCTGGTGGTGGTGGGCAAGTGAATTGGGAGAAATGAGGAAGGTTAGATGCTGTGATGGCAGCCCCAGCACATGGGGCAAACAAGAACCCTACATCAAAGAGAGCTGTGTGACCTCTACAGATTCACATAAAAGGCAGAATTTGTTAAACGCTGCACAAATGGGGTGAATTAAATACTAGTGCTGTTCAGAGGAGTAGAAACACTCTTCTGACTAGAGATTATCAGCAAGCTCCATGAGGAGGTAGTTTTATATGGAACTAACATGAACTCCAATATAAGCTTCCAGGAGTGAGGAGGAGGAGGAGGAGGATAGCAAGTCAAAGTCTTGCTATTAATTGGGTATTTCACAGATTCTGTGGAAAGACATGTCACAGTGTCTGTAGGAAGGATATGTGGTGTCCTCAGAAGAGTGATGGGTATTTCTCAGAAACAAAAAGCAGAGAAGGGGGAACCATTTCCATTGCCGTCCTCCTGGGTCCTTCCTTCTTTATCTATAATAAGAAATCCATGTGATTTCATATTTTTATTCAATTCTTTTCTCTTAAGTTGGTTCTCTCTTTCCAACCTGCTAAACATAAGCAAATGGATAATGAATACCTGTGTGGAGAAACCAAAAGAACTTTCTGCAGGAAACAAATTATACGTGACCTCAGGAGCTGTTGGGCATTCTCTGGACCTGTGAGGCATATCCTTACCCCAAGTGGCAGTCACTGTTCCCCAGCAAGAAGCCAAACACACCCAGGGCTACTGAATTCCAGGAAACTGTCACAGGGCATTAACTGAAAGTTATTAGACACTCATGATAGCTTTATGTATTTTTGTTACAGGGAAAAATGAACATTGCTGGACTTCTGAATCCTACCTCTGCCTGTGAATCAGACGACTTGATTTGTTCACTTTGAGGACAATGTCAAAGCTGAGGGTCTTGCTACTGTAGAAGGTCCCTTCACCCATCTCCTTCTCCTACCCCTGGACTTCTCTACGGAAAATAGCTTTTATCTCGAACCACCCCACACTGGTTCACATTTTTTCATTTCTTTCTCACTTTAACAAGGAAAAAGAGAATTTCTGGGTTTAAATCCTAACTCTACCATTGAACAATCTCTGGCCTTGGGCAAAGTATTTTCAATTTTCATTTCTCTGTTTCATTTTATTAAAATAAGGCTAATAATAGCACCTGTCTCCTAGGGTTGCTATGAATACTGAATGAGTTAATACATGTCAAATCTTTAAAACTAGGCTAGTAATAAGCACAAAAACTTAATTATACCTACTCTTTAGCATGACAATATTTTCATCCCCTCTGAGGGTCTCACTAAGGCCGTGGTGGCTAGTAGGAACTCAGAATGGACCTGAAAGAGATGATTCCTCAATAAGAGGTCTGAGCCAAAGGCTCTGCCACCCCCACCCCATTCTTTCCCATAATAATGTACACGTAAGGGCGACCCGCAGTAAATGGAGAAAGTCACAGAGCCTGGGCATTGAAATGCCAACAAGGATCAGGTTGCAAATTTTATTGAGGTCTTCTGTGCTGCCTTTCCATGTCCACCCCCACCCTCCACCCCCCACTCCGCCACCTTTTCCAGTCCTCACTGCAGCTGCTCAAGCTCTTCATGGTTTTTCCTAAACCCTTTACCACATGGTGACATGACAAGCAGGGGTAAGCTCATACTTAGCAGGCCAGCGGAAGTGTGGCACCAATAAGGAAAAGGGAAAACAGAAAATCTGCAGAAAATTTTGGTGTCATCATATATTAAAGGCTGATATCATGTCAAGACATAGTCCATGTGACAAAATTGAGATGTACTCCCCCACCCCATTAAACAAGGTGGAGCGATGGAGATGTGTCGAGTTTTTCAGCACTTAGTGACATTAAAGGGTTTAATCTGCCCCTTCTTCATAGACAGCCCTCTCCATTTCACCGCACAGACAATGAAGAGGGTCAGGCACAAACTTACTCCATTTTCAAACATCCCAACACTCAAATGCATCTCTGCTCCACACCTGTTTCCTTCCTTCCTTCCGGCTAGGTTTGAATAAAAGAAGTCCTGCTCTGCCCTGGACTTTATCAAATGCCACTTGTAGGACCGCTGTCTTTCTTACTCGATCTCACCAGCTGCTTCTCAGCTCCTACAATAGGCTCGTATGTGCCCTGTTTTCGAACACACGCCACATCCCTCCAAAGGCTGCACCTTTTCTCCGCCCCGTTTTGCAACAATTTAAAACTGTTACTTGCACTCTGTGTCCCTCTCTCTCAAAAATAAATTTAAAAAGGAAATATCAATGTGCTTTGCATTGTGCCTAAACTATACTTACTGCTTTAGAAAATAAAAGTAAAACCGTTACTTTTATGTGTTTCCTTCTTTTGCTTCCCTTTCTTCTTTCCCACATTAACTAGGAGAAGCGGGCTTGCTGCTCTCAGTATCCCACTGAAACTGCTCTTGGAAACTCAGTAGCAGCTACCTGGTCCACATCCTGCAGCTTCTGGGCTCTCACAGACTCCCCTGGGACATCTGATGCCCTCCAGCAATGCTTTTTTTTCTTGACATTTGTTGCTCCCTTAACTTTCTTAACAATACTCCCATTGGTTTTATGCCTTACCTGGCTTTCCTTCTCTTCTCTGCATACTCCTTTCTCCTTCCCACCTCTGATGATTCCCAAACTTGTCTCCTGACTCTTACATTCTCCTCATTCTATGTAGTACTTTCCACTCTCCCAGCTTCACCTCACACCAATAACAAGCCAATGGTTCCAAGCTGTGTCCCCAGCCTGGACCTGTTCTCAAAGCTTCCTGGATGCCTCTAAAGAACGTTACTATGAACGATGAACTTTGAACTCACTAGGACCAGAAGATAACTCATCTGCAAATCTTCCTTTTCTTTTAGATTTTCCTTTTCTGGTGACAATGACACTCATTTGAAGTATATTCACTTCATCCTTCTCTTTCAACATTATTTCTAGCAGTTAATCTGTGCTGTTGATATTTTGTCCTGGAACTAAAACAAAAATTAAAATCAAGGATTTATTATTAAAATTTCCAAACTAAAGTAGCATAGAAGACATAGAAACAAACTGTTAAAGAATATTTCAAGATTCTTGCATCCAGAAAGCATGAATATGCACTAAGACTTTTTTGATACCCTCACACACAAGCATGTATATTATTATTTCTGCTATCTATTCCTACCACGTCGGTCATACAGCAGCTTCAACACCTTTCACCTGGACAGTTACAGTGGTCTTCTATTTTAGTGTGTTACTACCAATCATGAATACTAAAATTCCCTGAAAATACTTATTAAAGGCCCTACCTCAGTCCCACTAAGTCAGATATCTTTGAGAATAGGGCTTAACAACTTCTATCTGTACACAAGGTCCCCAGATTATTCTTAGAGACTATATATAGGTTCAACAACTGCTCTTTCTACTGGTCATGTTGCCAATCTTCCTTTCTCCCGTCCATTCTCCATCTGGTTACAAGAATGGTCTCTAATAAACACAAGCCAGACCTAACTCTGTCCTATACTGAAAACCTGCAATCATCATCCATCACTGAGGACAGCTCAAAATCACTAACATGGCATAAAGGCCCTTCCGCATTTAGCACTGTCCCACTCCTTAGCACTCCTATCACTGCTTCATTGGCTTAAGCTCAAGTCGTGCAGAGATCTTGTGATTTCCTGAAATGTGGTTTTATACTTCCACACCTTTGAATATTTTAATTGCTCAATGAATTTTATTTTTCTTTCAGAATCCTCTGTGATACCTTTACTGACTACCATATCTATCTGGTCTCCTCTTTAGAATGTGATCTTATCTTTAGGATAAGATCCAAGTCATCTCCATTTGTACCCTAAGTATCAATAGCAATGCATGGCTATTTTAGTTTTCAACATTGTTTTGATATGTTTGATGAATGTTTGAATACATGAAAGAATGAGAAGAACAACAATAGCTAAGACTCACTAAGCATTAGTATGGGCTAGGTGTATACATATTGGCAAATCATTTCCTCAGAACAAATTTATGAAGTATTATACACAGATCAAGAAAGTGAGGCTCAGGGTTCCTGGGTGGCTCAGTTGACTGAGCTTCCTACTCTTGATTTCGGCTCAGGTCATGATCCCAGAGTAGTGAGATTGAGCTCCGTGACAGGCTGAACACAGAGCCTATTTAAGATCTTCTCCCTCCCTCTCTCTCTCTGCCCATCCCCCACTTCTCTCTCTCTCTCTCTCTCTCTCTCTCTCTCTCAAAAAAGTGAGACTCAAAGAGTAAATTTCTTTCTCAAAACCATGTGGTAATGGTGAAATTGGAATTGTAACCTAGGCCAAGTCTAGTATCAGAGTGCATGCTCTCAATCTCCATGCTTTACTGATTAATAAAAAAAAATGTTGAGGCTCATCATTAAAAATCAGGTTAACATGAATCAAAGTTTGGAGCAGAATAATTTTTGTTTAGTAAAAAGAAGTTATCAAATAACTCAAGACAAAAAATAAGGACACAAGATTTTATAGAGGATGTCTATTAAGCATTTCAAGATGAGTTAACCCTCCTCACAATCAATCTTCTAAGAACAAAGACTAAGATAAATTCAATGAAGTTTTAACTTCATACTTTTATTCTACATGTCACTTAATAAATATCAACGAGGGGCGCCTGGGTGGCTCAGTCGGTTGAGCGTCCGACTTCGGCTCAGGTTATGATCTCACCGTTCCCGAGTTCCAGCCCTGCATCGGGCTCTGTGCTGACAGCTCAGAGCCTGGAACCTGTTTCAGATTCTGTGTTTCCCTCTCTGTGCCCCTCCCCTGCTCCCGCTCTGTCTGTCTCTCTCTCTCATTCTCTCTCAAAAATAAATAAACATTAAAATATTAAAAAAAATAATATCAATGAAAAAGCCATAAAAATTAGCAAATATGAGCTAATACCATACAAATAATAATTAACTATGACCAAGTGGGATTTATTCCCGAAACGTTAGGATGGTTCAATATTTAAATAATTATAATTCAACATCTTAATATATCCAAGGAGAAAAACCAAATGATAGAGACTTTCACAGATTTGACAAGATTCAACACTTATTCTTGATTGAAAGATATCTGTAATCTACGTTATCATACAGAAACCCTAGAGCCACAGTCAAAGACAAGAGACGAGACAAAAACTGTTGGAGACATAGAATAGGTGAAAACAAGTACAGCCATATGTGTTTGTACATGATAATATACTTTGAAATACCCAAGAGGACCAATGATGATGCTAATAAAAGTAGGTTATTAAAAAAAGATATAAAATAAACTACAAAAATCAATAGCCCTCATTTATACATTTAATAACTAGTTTTAAAACTCAGCAAAAGAGAAAAACCTGATAGTATTTTTTCACTAATGTTGTTACTAACAGAAAAAAAATATACCAACAAATAAACTTTAAAAAAAGTGTGGAAACACAGGAGGAAAACTTTAAAGCACTCCTGAAAGACACAAAGGGAGACTCAAACAAGACACCCTTGCTCTTAGGTAGAATGACTCAATGTTGTCAAGATGTCAGTTCTCCCCAAGCTAGTATGTACATTTAATGTTGTTTCTATAAAAGAAAATAGCCTGTTAGTGCTTACTGTCTGGAGCCAGACACATCTCTTCACAACTATATGTGTATGTATAATGCAAGAATAGCAAAGAAAATAAACTGTGGAATTCAGAAAAAAAAGCAGGGGCGCCTGGGTGGCTCAGTCGGTTAAACGGCTGACTTCAGCTCAGGTCACGATCTCACGGTCTGTGAGTTCGAGCCCCGCGTCGGGCTCTGTGCTGACAGCTCGGAGACTGGAGCCTGCTTCGGATTCTGTGTCTCCCTCTCTCTCTGCCCGCCCCCTGCTCACGCTCTGTCTCTATGTCTCTCAAAAATAAATAAAATAAAGGTTAAAAAAAATTTTTTTAAATAAAAAATAAAATCTTAAAAAAAAAAAAGAAAAAGAAAAAAAAGCAATACGGAGAGGCTAGCTTGGGAGAGATATACACTTGGTAGAGCTAACCTACTATAAAGCCTCTTTATTTAAAAGGCACCAAACTGGCAACATGAACAGACAAACCAGAACACAAGAGAAGTCCCCAAAATTGATCCAAATGTATTTAGGAATTTACTGTATAATGAAGGGATTTCTCAATCACTTCCTGATAAGTAGGATGAAACAAATAAGTGGACATTTAAAAAATAACAAAACTACTGCCATATGCTCAGATCATATTCCAATAAACTCCAAATCAATGAAAGATCTCAATGCAATAAAGAAAACCACACCAATAGTAATAAGAAAAAAAAACTTTAAAACTGGGAGCAAGTATGAGTATGAGGAAAGCTTTTCGAACTTGATTCAAAAATCTGGAAAAAAAATACTAAATTCTGCCATGTAGAATTGAAACATTATGGCATAAAATGTATACATATATAAATTTAGATACATATATATGTAAATATTGATATAGAATATTTTGAGAAAAAACAAGAGTAAAAATTATTCTTGAATAAAAAAAGAATTCAGCAATCCAAATAAATACACGTGTACACACAACACTGGGTGAAAGTTTGTCAAAAGTAGTAGGTTCTTAACACAATCTCAGAATATTCTCGAATAGATGGCTTATTACTTGCAAAAGAAAAACACATCTTTAAAATGAAGAGACGTTGCACTCGTCACCCTGCACAAATAATAAACCTCGGCATCACCAATATGAGACGACCTGGCATTGTTTCTTGTTAGGCACATTGCATCTATACTCAGAGGACACAACATCAATATTAAAGTATTTTTCCCAACATCTTTTAAGTGGAAGTTAATCAGGGGGAGACAATCCAACAAATTAACACATGGAAAATGCAATATTCTACAAGACTCCTAGTCTGGACTAAAAACTTTTTAGTATCATGAAAATTTTAAAACACAAACATTTTGTGGACAACTGAGATCATTTAAATATGGACTGTATATTAGATAATGTTGAGTGGTTTTCTTAAGTGTAACAATGATGATAATGACAGCCTGTTTTTTTTTTTTAATGTTTTTTTATTTATTTTTGAGAGACATAGAGACAGTGTGTGAGCAGGGTAAGGGCAGAGAGAGAGGGAGACACAGAATCCGAAGCAGGCTGCAGGCTCTGAGCCATCAGCACAGAGCCCGATGTGGGGCTCGAACTCACAGACCATGAGATCATGACCTGAGCTGAAGTTGGCCGCTTAACCAACTGAGCCACCCAGGCGCCCCTGACAGCCTGTTCTGTCAAAGACCATCTTATTCTTGGAATATGTTTAACAAGATGCAATGTCAGACTCTTACTTTCAAATAGTTTTTGTTTTTGTTTTTAAAGAGTGTGTATATCCACAAATGCTAATGGGAATGGGCTCCCACTGGCCTAATTTTCAGCTACATGCTGAGTGTGGGGCCTGCTTGGGATGCTCTCTCTCCCTCTCTCTCTGCCTCTTCCCTACTCACACACGAACTCTCTCTCTCTCAAAATAAATAAACATTAAACAAAAAACAATATGCTTTACTACACTCCTGTAATAGCAGCTGTTATAAACAGTAAAAATTTTATGAAACATAGGAATAGAAAAATAATTCCTCACTTTACATTAACATTTGATGAACTGTTGCTTTAGATAATGAATTCCTTTAGTGCCCTTTGAAGAGTGATTTAACAGAGCAAGGGATAGAACAAGATACACACCAACCAAATCTGTATGTATCCTAAAGGATGCTTTGGGGGAGATGCTGTCTAATATGCTCAGTGGAATTGATTCTCTTATTAAAGATCTCATCAAATTACTTCGATATTTGAGTTTTCACCCAGATTACTTGTGCAAAATGAATCTATTCTTAGTCAAATTCATTAAGGCAAACTGTTTTCCTTTATCTCTACTCCAAATGAGAACTGAAGGGTTGGTGGAAACAGAGAGGTGGGGAAAAAAAAAAACCACATTTTACCAAACTTTGCATAAGTTGTGCAGGCAGAATTCCCCAGTGCTGATGTCAGTCAGTGGTGTTCATGTCCAGGCAACCCAGTGTCTGTGTTTATGTGCTGTTTCAGATGGGTGTCTATATGATGAAACTCAAAGGTCACTGACAAGACCACTCCCACCTTGGCTTCTTCGTGAGATATTTACATTTCGAATTTTAAAGTTCCTTTTTCTGGCTTATGATCCACTTTCTCCTTGGCTGCTCTGAATGATCGTTTTCCTTTCAGGTGCAATCTGCATAAGGCTGCTAGCCATCACGGGGATGTTTATTGTTTTACGCAGTACTCATAGATCAAGGCAACAGCACATATGTTACATTCACTCCCTTCAACTTTCCAATTTCCCTTCTATCGCATTGCTATTTATATACTGCCTAATCTTTGAAAAGCTCAAAATCTCTTTACTTTATACATTTCAGGTAATGGAAATGTCAGTGAGAAGCTAGGTGGCAGGGCATACCTGACTAGGCCATTTCATACAAGCTTTAGTTGTTGATTTATTTAGTTGTCTCAAACCCAAACAGCAAAGTCTGAGAAAAAAATAAACAATACAAGGACATGTATGTATGGCTTATTAGAAAAGCAGTCTTAACTCGAATATTCTAGAAGCTAAAAGTTACGCAATGTAAAAACCACATATGAAATGACACCATCTTAAGAATCAAACAGTATTCCTTCCAGGTGCTTTGAATTTGAAGTCTCTGGTGTCTTTTCCTTCACTTGAAAAAAGGAAATTCATTCACCTACTCTGAGGAAGGAAACTTCTATACCCTTCTGTGAACTGAAATCCAGTGAGATTAAAACCTGAAGGATTTTCCCAGAACAATTTATCTTCTCTGAATTCCACATGCCCTTCTGCCTGACTTGTATTTTCATCTTTATTGTTCTCAAACTAACTCTTCAGAAATGACCCACAAATGTGCACCATTGTTGCTTTTTCTCAACATCTTCACCAGCCCTTGCTATCTTATTAGCCTATTTCTTCTTGAATCACTGCTAAATTAGACGTTTCCTAGAATTTGTCTCAATAGACTTTTTGGTCATAAAGTTGTTTGCATTATATTCTTGTATTTTTACATGGACTCACTTTTCAGTTGTAACATCTGTAGCTTTTATTCAATCTCTAAAGGGGTTAGACTATTTTATTAATGTTTGCAAAGCACTTTTGCTTTTGTATTTTGTTATTTTAGATGCACACACATTTATTTAACTTTCCTGATTCAATTGAAATTTTTAGCATTATGCAATAACATTTACAATATCTAAAATTGCCTTTTATATTAAAGTAGGTCATGTCAGAAGTTCATATTGCTTCCCAGGCTTCTTTTAGTATTTAAGACTGATGTAATATTTCCATTCCTTTACTGTCTGTATTTCTTCATGAGTATTTATAAATAACATATAATGGAGATTATGAGGGGTAGGAAGGGTTATCAAATCAATGTCTCCTATTTTGTCTTGAGCTTTCTATTTGTTCCTCTTTTCATCTCTTTCGAGTTTTTGGTTGCTTTCTTTATTCTTCTTAACCCATTATTTTTTTCTACTACTTTGAAAACTATACCCTCTCTATGTTTTTGTTTGTTATCATAGATGCTTATCATACATTCTGACTTAATGTCTGGAGCTAACATCCTAATTCCCACCCCAAAACAACATAACAAAATATTTAACACCATATTCGAATCAATCTTCTTACATTTTACATGCATTTTTAATCCAATGATTTTCTTTTTTCTTTTTCCAAATTCCGCAATTTGTATGTTAATATTATTTTATTTAAAATTATTTGTTTGGGGGTGGGTGGATGGCTCAGTCAGTTAAGCATCCGACTTTTGATTTCTGTTCAAGTCATTATCTCACAGTTTCATGGGTTTGAGCCCTGCATTGGACTCTGCACTTATACAGAGTGGAAACTGTTTGAGATTCTCTCTCTCGTTCTTTCTCTGCACCACCCCCACCCAACACTTGTGCTGGCTCTGTCTCTCTCAAAAAAAAAAAATACATAAACTTTTAAAACAATTTTTGTTTGGATTTAACTATATATTCATCGATTTCTTTTTTCGTTATTCCTCCACTTCATTAGACCTTTCTTCTGAGATCATTTATTCTCTGACAAATTCTTTGGCAGGTACCTTGATGTAGAATTATTTATGGTAGCCTCTTTATATATGTATGGGTATGTGAGTGTGTGCATGTATGTATACATGTATTTCAGCTGTGAATATATTTAGCTTGTCTTCCCACTTGATTTTTTTTTAGGAACACAATTCTAAACTGAAAGGTATTTTCTCCTAGCCCTTCAAATGTATCATTTCCTGCTCACTTTTATTGTTGCTACTGAGAAATCTGTTTTAAGTCTAATTATTCAACTTTTGTAGGGAACTTGGGGCTGTTTTGGTCAGGATAGAAGAGTGGAAGAGCTGGGTATCATTCCAAGTTAAGACAGAGAAAAAGGCCTTGTAGTAGTTCTCCATTCCTTTCTTCCCCTCCCAAAGCAAACAGAAACTTTGGGTCGCGATGTCAGAATGTGTGTCAAGATCAAAATAGTTTAGATTGCGGATTCACTGGATGAAGAACAGAAGACAATAATCACCTTGACTAATGCCCAACTTTTGTCGTATTAAGTCACTAAGATGTGGAGCTTGCTTCACTAAAGCGTAAGAGAGACTAACACACAGCACCCGTGAATATGTTGTCTTTCTTCTATTCTCTCCACATTGTACTTCCGGGAATTCAGTGAAGCACACATTAAAACTCCTCTTCTAGGGGCACCTGGATGGCTCAGTCGATTGGGTGACCGACTTCGGCTCAGGTGACCATCTCGCAGTCCGTGAGTTCAAGCCCTACATCGGGCTCTGCGCTCACAATTCAGAGCCCGGAGCCTGCTTCAGTTTCTGTCTCCCTCTCTCTCTGCCCCTCCTCTGCTCACAATCTGTCTCTCTCTCAAAAAAAAAAAAAAAAAACCCAAACTCTTCTAGGGGCTCCTGAGGGGCTCAGCCGCTTGAGCATCCCACTTCAGCTCAGGTCATGGTCTCGCAGTTTGTGAGTTGGAGCCCCAGCTTGGGCTCTGCGCTGACAGCTCAGAGCCTGGAGCCTGCTTCAGACTCTGTGTCCCCCTCTCTCTCTGCCCCTCCCCTGCTCACTCTCTGTCTCTCTCTCTCTCTCAGAAAAAATAAACATTAAAAATATATATTTCTAAATCTCTTCTATCCTCCATTTAATTTCTCTGTCATGGTTTTCATCTCATCTTTCTGTGCTGTATTTTGAACTACCTTCTGCACATCTATTTCTCAGTTTGCTAATTTTCTCCCCAGCTATATCTTATCTAACACATTTAATTTATTATAGTTTTTATAGTAAAAGTACTATTTTGTATTTTTCCACTATGTCAACTGTAAGTTTTGATCATTTCTCTTCACTCTTTTAATATACTCTTAGCTGCAAATCTTTTATTTCTATCTGAAAATTTTTAAATTCTTTGGAGATATAACATGGTTTTTCTGCTGTCTTTTGTCCATGGTAGTTTATTTCCTTCTATGTGTGATTATTTGGAAGCCACAGATCTTAATTTATGGAAAATCTACAAGATTAAAGTTATGATCCTTTCTTCCAGTGGAGATTTACTTTTGTTTCCTTTCGGATCCTGGTCATGCTATAGGTTGGGACTATCTTATTACCCTTCTGAGTCCATTTCTGGAGACTCAGATTCAATTTCCTCTTTGTAGCCGATCCAATGCTTAGTGTCTTGGTTATGAGCTATGGGCTACTTGCCTTCAGGGAAAACCTGGTTCAGAGATTACTGCTCATTAGGCATCAACCCCTTGTTTTGTTTGTTAGCTCCTTTGCAATCTCCCTTATATCTGTAGGCCAGCAAAACAATAAAACATATTTTATGCTACATGTAAGTGTTTTATAGCAGGTGAGTTCTTGGCAAATCCAATTTGTCATTTACCCTACTTCCCATTTTTATACTTCATCCAGTTCCTCTTACTACGAATGAAAGTCATAAAGATGTCAAGTTAGGAAGGTTTTAGTTAGATTCTAACAAACTCGGAGAAGGCTGAAAAAGAAATTAGAAGTATCATGTTTTAATGGATAATATGTGAGTTTTAAAGTCAGATAAACATCCTAAATATTAGAGCTGTGACTTTGGGCAAATTACTAATAGTCCACAAGCCATAACTTTCTCACTATAAATAGAAAAAATAAAAGATATCTTGGGTTATGATGTATGATGTATATACATATATATATATTATATTATATAGAGAGAGAGAGAAAGAGAGAGAGAGAGTGTATGTGGGTGAGAGAGAGAGAGAGAGAGAGAGAGAGAGCATGTGAATCTGACATATAGACAATAAATGGTAAATACTTTTATTCATGGTACATATTCTCCCGGCATGTTGTATATGATTGGGTTATCTAACCTATTAGTTTGTTGGAATGTTGTTAGAGTAAATTAAAATATAACATGTAGAATTGGTTTTTTTCTTTACCTGATATATTGAATGAGAGATTAATTTTGCACTCTAATTCTGTATGTCTATATACGTCATAAATTTGGGACCTGTATGCTAGTTTAAAATGAAAGTAATATCGAAATATGAAAAGCTCTAAAACAATCTCCAAGATGACTGTTATGTTAGCCTCCCTCATAGATTTTTTTTCTTCTAAGTAACTTGAGTAACAGACAACTAAGTGCTCATATTGGTATTCAAGTAACAAAGTGATTTTCCTTCTCCTGATAAATAAAGGAAAGGGACCGAATGTGGTTACGAACTCAAGGTATTGACATTGCAGTCATGTTTTCTGTTGCAGGCTTAATCAAAATTCAAAATGACAATACTGACAGAAATAGTCCAGTGAATAGGCTAATGTTGCAAAGGAAATATAACACCGACCTCAGAGAAATACGATTCAGATTATCTGACAAATTAGCTAGGCTTGTCAAAGGGCAGACTATAAATTCGGGTAACAGAAAGGCTTTGGAAGAATCTTTCTTTTTTGTCTTCCTTGACTTTACATATCTAGCAAGATAGCGGGGCTGCAGGGTAGTGATTTCTGCCCACTGTGCGAGTGCCATAAAAATCACATTATAATAAAACCAAATTAGACTCATGTAAACTGTTTAGACAAATCTTTCCTGCCATAATCATGATTTTCATGTGTACCAGACTTGTGTACGAACTCAAGGTATTCACATTGCAACAATACAACATGTGTTGTTTGTATTAAATAGCAAGATCAAACTTGAAAAAGTAAGATCAATGATGATAAAAATAGTTAACATGCATTTTTTACCTACGTTGTTTCATTTAATATCCACAATACCTATAAAGTAGGTATTATCAAACTCTGTTGTCTACATAGGAGAAAAGAGGTTCAGACAATGTTAATGGCAGAAATGAGAAGTGGTGAAAAAAATAAAAAAGGAAGGAAGAAGAGGCCCCTAAAAGTATTTTACTACGCAGACTCACTACCATACGGTACACATTGCTTTGATCTCCAATTCCTAGTCTATCCCCTCAGAATCTTGGCATTTCTGTTACATAATTTGAATGAATGTTCAAATAGGATTCTTATCAACTCAGATCTGATTGGGGCAGTGAGTTTACTGAATAACAAAATCAAGATTATTATCAAACATTTTAGCAGGCTGAAGTAATAGACTAAACTATTAATGATATGATAAAAGACAGAACTTTGGTCCAAAAAACAGTGATAAAACTGAGAAATGATAGACATGTGGTTTACCAGCCACCTTCCTAATCAAGCATTTGTGTATACTTTAGTTTAAGACAGTTGACAATGACGATGGTAACGAGATAGGTAGAAGAAATACCTATAAAGAACTTCTGTTCCTCTCAAGATCCAGGAAGGAAAGCACAATTGAAAAATTGAAAAGACTTTGAAGAAATTTCGCAAAGGAGAAGATTCAGGGGTAGGATTATGCGTAGCATTAACTTGAGCACAGTCAGAAAAGAAGCTTGCTCTGACAAGTGTTTACGCTTCAGGTGAGTCTGGAGATGGACATGAAGTAGGTCATCAAAACCAACCTAGGGCATCATGTTTACAGGTGTGGCTACAGAAGTAGGAGGAAACCGGGGAAGATAGGGCATAAGAATGGATTTACTTGATACATGACTGCATATGAGAGTTGAACAAAATGTTAAATATGACATTGGTTCTCTTTCCTGGGTGATTCCAGGGTTCCAAGTGTTCCATTCTTCCAGGATCATTCTTCCGTTTAAAAGTCAAATACAAAGTCTGGAGCTCCCATTGTACCTAACTACAGAAAGTCCAGTGCTCTGTCACTTGTCACATTGGCAAGAGGACCACTGCTTAACACAGCTCTATTGACCCCTCAGGAGCCTCGTTGTCAGAGGCAGGATGAAGGTATAGTTATGAGCATGGGCTGGAGGCTCGGACCAACTAATTTAAGTACTGAACCTGACACAAATTGAATGTTCTTGGAAAAGTTTTTAATCTATGTCTTACCCTCCTCAGTTAGGAAAGGGTGATATCTAATTGTGCCTACTTTACTGGGCTGTTCATCCAGCTCATCCACAGCCATTAATCCATCACCCCAAAGGGTTCATTGTATCAAATTCCTAAATAGCCTGTCTCCTGGGAAAATGATTAAAATCATAACAATATTCCCACCTAAAGATGATGACGTCTTCCTGCATTGTGTAGAGAAATTTTGCTCTTGTTTGTCTCAGTGTGAGACTTGTACTGGCAAAAGAAGAAAGGCCATTTCAGTATTTTCTCAGGAAAGAAACAAAAAAACCAGACTCCTCCACAACTTCTCTCCTTCCTCCCTTCCTCTCTCTCTCTCTCTCTCACACACACACATACGCCTCACAACTTCTAGACTATGGAAATGCTTACTGGTAGGCTCTTTTTCTGCTTTATGTTTATTTATTCTTGAGAGAGAGACACAGAGACAGATACAGAGTCAGAGACAGAGTGTGACTGGGGGATGGCCAGAGAGAGAGGAAGACAAAGAATCAGAAGCAGGCTCCAGGCTCTGAGCTGTCAGCACAGAGCCCGATGCGGGGCTGAAACTCATGAACTGAGAGATCATGACTTGAGCCAAAGTCAGACACTTAAGCGACTAAACCACTCAGGTGCCCCACTACTGGTAGGTTTTCTTAATATTGCATTGTTCTCCATTACACTATTTATTGTGTTGAGAACCAGCACAATGGGAACTTGTGTATATGTGTGTGTGTTTGCTAGGTATGTGAGAATTATGGGTAGTTTGGGACATGTGGAGTTTCAAGAGCTACTAGTACTGCTTTACAAAATTACTCAGAAGGTATTTAAATTGGAAATGTAAGAGTTCTTATTTTTTAAATAGCCCCATAAACTATATTAGAAATTGATCCCAAGACACGAAGTACATAGTGAGTGAATAAACATAGCACATAGTAAGTGAATGCTAGCTCAGTGGTTTGAAATTAAGAGTACTGGGTCTCAAATGACTAAGCATTATTGGGAAAAACAAACACGACTATGTAGAATTAATCCAAGATAATTCACTCCTCAGGCTATAAGTCATCAACAGTCCCCAGCTATTTATTTAAAAATCTGAATTCATTTTTTTTAAAAGACACAGAGAGGGAGAGACTCAAAACATAAAAGACTCTTAAATACTAAGAACAAACTGAGGGTTGAAGGGGGTATGGGAGGGGGGTATGGGAGGGAGGAGAGTAGGTAACAAGCAATGAGTAGGGCACGGGTTGGGATGAGCACTGGGTGTTGTATGGAAACCAATTTGACAATAAAAAAAATTAAAAAAGAAAAATCTTTAATTCGTAGTCCGCCATTCAAGGTCCTCAGTGATTGGGCATTCCTTCCCTTGTCTATTACTTTCTTCCTTCAGTATCCTAAGGTCCAGCTGATCTGAAAATCCCATACCTTCATTGTCACACGTGCATTCCACCTCTTTCCCAAATCTACAAATACTGATCTCCTCACAATTCCAAATATTCAGGTCCTATCCATTAAACAAGGCTGTGTTTTCCAAAAGATCTTCTTGCTGATTTGAAACGAACTGGCTTCTTTGAACCTCTTCTGAACTTAGCTTGTACCTAGATATGGCACAATCCCATCTTTCCGTGGGCCACCAAGATTTGTGACATAAATCTGTCATGATCACAAATAGCTATACTCTCCAAGAATAAGAAATCATTTCTGAATCTCCCAGAGTTCCTAGCATGCAGTAGATATCCAATGTATGTTTGTTAAATGACTAGAACTTGGCCTGTTGTTCAGACCAAATCAAATAAAATTAGTTCAAAACTGATTTATCTTTCTTTTTTTTTATTTGAGAGAGATAGAATGAGTGAGAGTGTGAGTGGTGGAGGGGCAGAAAGAGAGAGAGAATCTTAAGTAGGCTCCACACTTAGCACAGAGACCAATGCAGAACTTGATCTTGTGACCTTAAGGATCATGACCTGAATAGAAATCAAGAGTCGGATGCTTAAGTAAACCACCCAGGTGCCCCAAATTAGTTCAAAATTGCTTTCTTAATGCACTCCTAATCAGGATTATTATTAAATTATATATTTTATACTACTAAATGCCTATACCATGGCATTTTTTTCAGAAAATAACATTAGACTCCATTTCATCAAAACTAACTATAGAAATATTTTCAGCACCTCAAGCATTTCTCAAGGACCAATGACCAATGCAATGAGGTCAGTCAAAAGGAAAATAAAAATCAGAACTTATAGCCACCACTAATTCTATGGGAGTCTCAGATCATATTTCTAAAAGAATTCATTTGGAGTATGCAATGCCAGAGAATTTCTCAGTTAAATGTTTCCAGCCTCAAATGTCCACAAGCTTTAATAGAAGTCCTCCAAAAGGAACAATACCATGGCCGGGGTCTTCATTGGATGTACTGAATGTTGTGACTGGCTATCCAGATCCTCCCTGTAGGACAAAGGTGTGAATTCCCCCAACTTCCATGAGTATTGGCTTCTGGCAAACACAGCCACATCCTCTCGCCCTCTTCCCCCACACCCCCCCCCATATTGTCATCAACTAAAGATAGCTGCCCAGTACATGATCACACTTCATCCCAAAGGGCAGTCTGTATTCAACTATTGCTGGACATGAAAGTACCAATGCCCAACTGATAAAACTCTGAAGGTCCATCCAGATCCAAAACTCTTTGTGACATCAGGCTCTGTAGTTGTTGTATCAGAATTCAGCTTCTCCTAATAGCGTTCTGGCTTCATTCAATCTTTCATAGTGTGTCCCAATACACCACTTGCTTGCACATTGAAGTATCGAGTCTTTTTACAGGGAACCCAGTCTAAGACAATGGAGAAAATGGGATTAAGTAAATAATACATAAATTTACTTTAGACAATAAAGTTTTTATTTTTTATTTAAAGTTCAATTAACATACAGTGCAATATTGATTTCAGGAGTAGAGTTCAGTGATCCATCACTTATATCCGATACCCGATGCTCATCACAAGTGGTGTCCTTACTACTATCACCCATCTAGGCCATATCTCACCCATATCCCTCTGTAAACCCTCAGTTTGTTCTCTATCATTAAGAGTTTCTTGTGGTTTATTTCCTTCTCTTCTCTTTTCTCCCCACTTTCCATATGATCATCTGTTTGGTTTCTTAAATTTCACATATGAGTGAAATTGTATGGTACTTGTCTTTCTGTAATTGACTTATTTCACTTAGAATAATACATTCTAGTTCCATACATATCACTGCAAAATGGCAAGTTTTCATTCATTTTGATAACTGAATATTTTTCCATTGTGTGTGTGTGTACACATACCACATCTTCTATATCCATTCATCAGCTAATGGCCATTTGGGCTTTCTCTATAGTTTGGCTACTGCTGATAATGCTGCTATAAACATTGGGTGCCTGCAGCCTTTTGAATCTGTATTTTTGTGTCCTTTGAGTAAATACCTAATAGTGAAATTGCTGGATCATAGGGTAGTTCCATGTTTAGTTTCTTGAGCAATCTCCACATACTGTTCTCCAGTGTAGCTGCACCAGTTTTCACTCTCACCAACATTGCAAGAGGATTCTCCTTTCTCTGCATCCTCACTAACACCTGTTGTTTCTTGAGTTGTTAATTTTAGCCATTCTGACTGGTGCAACATTCATCCTTTTGCAGTTTTTATTTGTATTTCTCTCATAATGAGTGATGTTGAGCATTTTTTCTTGTCTCTGTTAGCCATCTGATGTCTTCTTTGCAAAGTGTCTATTCATGTATTCTCATTTCTTCACTGCATTATTTGTTTTTCTGGGGTGTTGAGTTTGAGAAGTTCTTTATAGATTTTGTATACTATCCATTTATCAGTTATGTCATTTGCAAATACCTTCTCCCATTCCATAGGCTGCCTTTTGTTGATTATTGTTTTGTTGGTTATTTCCTTCACTGTGCAGAAATGATTTATCTTGATGAAGTCATAGTGTTCATGTTTGCTTTTGTTTCCCTTGCCTTAGCCGATAAGTCAGGTCAGAAGGTGCTCTGGCTGAGGTCAAAGAGGGTGTTGTCTGTGTTCTTCTCTAGGATTTTGATGGTTTCCTATCTCTCATTTAGGTCTTTCACCCATTCCGAGTTTATTTTTGTGCATGGTAAAAGGAAGTGGTCCAGTTTCATTCTGCACGTTGTTATCCAGTTTTCCCAGCACCATATTTTGAAGAGATTTTTTTTCCTTTGGGTATTATTTCCTGCTTAGTTGAAGATGAGATGACCATATAGTTGTGGGTCCATATCTGGGTTTTCTATTTTGTTCCACTGATCTATCTGTCTGTTTTTATGCCCGTACCATATTGCCTGGATGACTACAGCTTTGTAATAGAGCCTGAGGTCTGGAACCGTGATGCCTCCAGGTTTTTGTTTTTGATTTTGTTTTTTTCCTTTTCAGAGTTGCTTTGGCTATTCAGGGTCTTTCGTGATTCCATACCAATTCTAGGATTCTGTGTTCTAGTTCTGAGAAAAATGCTGGTGGTATTTTGATAGGGATTGCATTAAATGTGTAAATTGCTTTGAGTAGTATAGACGTTTTAACAATGTTTGTTCTAATCCATGAGCATGGAATGCCTTTCCATTTATTTGTGTCCTCTTCAATGTCTTTCATAAATATTCTATAGTTTTCAGGGCACAGATCTTTTACCTCTTTAGTTAGGTTTATTCCTAAGTATCTTACTGTTCTTGGTGCAATTCCAAAAGGGATCAATTCCTTGACTTCTTTTTCTACTCCTTCATTATTGGTGTATAGAAATAAAACAGATTTCTGCACACTGATTTCGTATCTTAGGACTTCGTTGAATTCATGAATTAGTTCTAGCAATTTTTTCTGGAGTCTTTTGGGTTTTCTACATAGAGTATCATGTTTGCAAATAATAAAAATTTGACTTTTTCCTTGCTTCCTTACTCCTTGGATGCCTTTTCTTTCTTTTTGCGGTCTGAAAGCTGAGGCTAAGACTTCTAGTACTATGCTGAATAGTAATTGTGAGAAGGGACATCCTGGTCATGTTCCTGAGCATAGGGGAAAAGTCTCTCAGTTTTTCCTCATTGAGGATGATATTAGTTGTGGGTCTCTCATATGACCTTTATGATTTTGAGGTATGTTTCATCTATTCCTACTTTCTTGAGGGTTTTTATCCAGAATGGATACTGTATTTTGTCAAATGCTCTTTCCGAATCTATTGACGGGATCATATGGCTCTTATCTTTTTTTTTTTTTTTTTTTTAGGTGGTGTTATCACATTGATTGATTAGTGGATACTGAACCACCCTTGCAACCCAGGAGATAAAAAAATTTTTAAATTGCTTTCCCATATCCAATACAAAGACAGTAATATTAAGATAAGTATCACAAAGAGATCATTTTGTAAATGTGTAGTAGGGGGATTTTCATGTATTTTTTATTAAATTATACTTGACATACAAATTCCTATTATTTTCAGGTGTACATGATAGTAATTTGGATGTTTACATTATTAAGTGACCCCCAGAATAAGTCTAGTTACTATCTGCCAGCATAAAAAGTTATTACAATATTATTGCTTATATTCCCTATGCTGTATATTACATCCCCAGGATTTATTTCATAACTGAAAGTATATACCTCTTCATCCCCCTCATCTATTTCATCTGCCCACAAACACTGATCACTATGGTAACCAAGAGTCTCGTATCTCTGAGTCCTTTTGTATTTTGTTTCTTTATGTTGAATTGTATTTTAATTCCCAACTCGTGACTCATACCACATGAGTCCAAGCTTCAGACATGTTCATTGGTCAAATACATACACACACACACACAACCATCAAACAAATGGAGTGACATCTAGTCAAATTTTGAAAAACTATAATAGCGATATTGAATTTCACTCCAGATATTCCAACATTTACAATGATGCCAGCAGTATCTTCATGCACAAGAACACACACTCACAAATACACACACACAGGCAAACCCAACACCAAGGAAAGGCAAACAGGAACATTATTTTACTAAAAGCAAAGCTATCATGGAAATGTGAGGGGACTTGAGTCATAAGTTAGTTCCTTATTTTCTACATTCTCTTCTTTAGTTCCCCAGATTGTTTTCTGCTCATGAACAGGCACTAGGACTCTTCCCATTGTTAAACACTATTCTCCATTTCTGTGCTTTTCCCTTAAATTAAATTTAATATTGTTTTAAAAAATATTAAAGGACCTCTGATCCTGTCTTTTGTATTCTCCATCCATCAGTTCCAAGAACTTCCACAGTTCTTCAATAAACTTTGACCTCCTGGCATGGTAATGTTTAGAGGGAAACAATGAATAATTCATGCTGTGATTTAATCTTTTGGCACTTGACTAAAGAACTTACCAGAAAGGAGGTGTGATTCAGGTACTAGTAAGCACCGAGTATGGGCTATAATCTAAAATATGACAACTCCAACAGTCTGAGATGAACCCCACCTCTCTACATCTTCATGATTCTCATGCCTTTACATCACGTCTGGCTTGGCAGCCTGCTGGCTGGCCTTTCTGCCTCCACCCTACAAGTCATCTTGCACATTTTTATAGCCCTAATTTCTTTGTATGAGAATTTCCTGTTTGCACTTTTATTTTTTTTTTCCCTGCAAATGATTTCTTGTGTGAAGGAAGTACACATCACATACTTTTGTGTCCCTATACCATATTGTCCAATGCACAGTGAGACAGAGCCTCTTGAAGCTTCTGGGGTCTTAAGACCTAGACAAACATCTGGGAAGTGGGACAGGCCATCTTGGAAGACAGAGCCAGAGGAAAGAGGGAGTCAGACACTCCAACACAGGTATGCACTACTGAGGGGAGGTGAGGGAGGAGTTTCCCTAACACTGACATCTGAATCTTGAAGTCTACCTTGGATATGGAAAGAAATTATGCTAAACTAATAAATGAACAAAGGGGTGGTTTGCCAATAGAATCTTTCTTCTTATAGGAACTTGTCTATTTTCTGAAATGCTTCAACAGACAATAGGTTGGTTCCACTAGTAAAGTGAGCATAGTTGCATTGCTTCCTTTCCTTGGAGCCCATTCCATCTTAGACCCCAGGGTTTCAATGTCTTCAAATGGCTTCCTCGGTATAGAAGGTCCTACCAGGTTTTGTTCCTTCCAAGGAACAGAAACATTGCTCTTTGCCGTTTATTTAACACAAATTAAGATATCTGTTTGATGTAAAATTTAAGTGGATGCTAATTAATTCATGTTTATTTCTCTCCCAAAACTTTGGTATTTTAGAAGTGGTTTCAAAGACTTAATCTTAACTTGAGCCTTGCCAACTTGGTTTCCAACCTCTTCTCTGCCAACCCCCCATATACCTCCACCCTGCCCATCCTGAACTACGTGGAATATCCAGAGTACTTGCCTGGCCTCACTCACCTCTCAGCCTAGAACACCTTTCTCTGCTTTAATTATGCTCAGCTCAAGCAATATATCCCCTGCAAATGATTAAGTGAACTTGGCAGACATTCCCAGATGTATCACCATACCTGCTACTCTATGTTTACTGTATTGTTTTTCATACTGCATTGTGAGTTACCATCTGTTCATTCTTTACCCCTAGTAGAAAGTAACATCTTCATGCTCAGAATTGTGTTTTATTATTTTGGTCTTTCCAGCACTTGCCAGCATTGAGTGTGCTATACAAACATTTATTGAATAAATGACTACACGAGTAGTCCCAACTAAGAATTAGGGTGGACATTTAACAGAATTTGGGAGGTAGTGGTGTCAGGTAACACCAAAGTTCCCTTTTACTGCCTATCCCTTCCACCAACATCTAAAGACTGACTTACCTCTCACCAAAGAAAACTCACCCTACTTCCCATTACCTAAACACCTCACCTGGCTCAGATTTAGCGTGTGAAACAGTGCACAGCTGACCTGTTTTTGTTTGTTTTCTGTTTCTCTTCTGGGCATCTCACCAACCAGTGAGAGATTATCTTAAGTTAAGGGCCTAGGTAATAATATACAATAATTCACTAAAACTTTTTTTTTTCAATTCTTTGTCTAATTGCTTGAGGTGGGCAAGGCTTGCCTCTCCTGTAGTCAAGTACATATTCTATACCAGGGACTATACGTTACTTCTCTGTTTGGCTCCACGTGTGTCTAGCACAGAGCTGGGCCCAGTCTAACTTCCAAAATAGAGTAACTAACTAATCCTTGAACTGCAGAGCTATGGGGATCAGGAATACCTGGAACACTTGGAATCTGATTTTTCTCAGCAGTAACAGACTTTGAATTCCAGACTGCCAGCCTACCTCCAAGGGCATACCCTGAATGATGTAGCCATCTGGAAATGCAGTTTTTAATTTCTCTGTGCAGAAGACATGGAATGAAAGTTCAGATGCAAATATAAATGTCTTTAATATGATAGAGGCTCTTAAAATTTTAATCTGAATTAAACTGATATTTACGTAGTGATAAGCAGACTGTTGAAGCTGGGGAAATTAGCCCTGGTTTCCATCTCAGATCAATTTTGTCCCTAGCTTCCCTGCATGGGAGCTCAGACATGAATCCAGGATCTTACAGGAGGTCCCCATTCTCCAGGCAAACTTTCCCATCCCAACAAATGAATAGAATAATTTGGGGTTAATATGTGACTAAGTGTTCCACTCATATATTAGAAAAAAGGAGATGGAGTTTGACAGCCAGAGAAGAAGATGGCAGAAAAACAGGGTGATGATCTCTAGGATTGAGGAAACTTTGAGAAAGAATGCGTTTTCTTGTCCCTCCTGCACTCACAGCCATAGTGTCCTTTGTCCTGAACCTGATCTGTTGCATGACAAGCTGAGTCATGCATGCACTGTGTTGTTCATGCTTTGGCACCTTGGCTTCCCCACTTTCTCCTCTGTGGAAGTACTCTCCAGGAATGTTACTTTCTCCTTTGTTCCCTGCATAACTCCCTCTCAGTCTTCAAGGCCCCTGAAGCAATCTTTCTCTGTTTCCTCCTCCAGGCTCTTATACTACTCAGAATCAATCAATAGCTGACTCGCTGTGCAGCAATAGTGTTTTGCTATTATATGACTTTTGTTTCCCTATGATCTGTCTGAATCAGTGATTCTTTCAGAGAGATTACCCAGCATAGCCTGGCACATCGTAGGCTCTCAGTGACTGCTCCAAGGATCATATAAACTTTGCCATTTACCTTCACGCTCCCCACTATTTTTCTCCTTATTAGAGTCCCTGCCTTTAGGGTCCTGGCATTGAGTGTGGCTCCTGATGGCCAGGGCACCATCAAGACCTCCAGCAGTCATCGCCCTGGCACTAATTCCTATTCCTGGCTCATATTCTCAAGCACATTTTCTTCCCACTAAAGTTTAGAATCTTAACGGTCTCCTTGTTAATGCACCTGATTTTGCAGATGACTCAGAGATGGAGGACTTAGAGGTTACACCGCCAGTTAGTGACCATACTCAATACAGAGCCCAGTTCTACCACGTTTAATTCCAAACTGTTTATACTCTCCACATTGTT
Source organism: Paguma larvata (assembly GCA_030068075.1). Classification (NCBI taxonomy): domain Eukaryota; kingdom Metazoa; phylum Chordata; class Mammalia; order Carnivora; family Viverridae; genus Paguma; species Paguma larvata. The sequence continues at coordinate 334,956 of CM057831.1, read as the reverse complement.
TTATCTGTGTCTCATTTCTCAAGACTGGCTGAATGAATAAATAATGTTGTAACCCATGCAATGAGCTGGTCCACTCCAAAAGAACTAATGCATCTCTAACAGTGGAGATATCAAGAATCATGACAACATACAGACTGATAGACAGATACATGATGCCCTCAGATCACACAATGTAGGCAAATTCCTACTTTAAACGTAATACCATTCTTTGTTTACTGAGATCTTAAAAAAAGATGGATGACAAAGACATTTGTTCTTCACTGGAGAAGTGAAAGATTGTGGGAACAGCAGGTTTTGAAAAGGAGACAACGTGACTTGTGAAAAGATCCCAAAATGTCAAAGGAGATCTTCAATATAAAGAGACCTAAGAATAACTTCTGAAGAGGTTAGTGTTTAGCCTCAACAATTTGAAGGCAATGAGATGCCAGAAATGCTGGCCAAGTCTAGGAATGACAAAGAAGAATTTCAACAAGTGAGAAAACTTGTTGTTGTTTTTTTTTTGTCAGTGAGTACCAGGGAAGTCAGGATATAATGCCTGAAACTAAAAATGTACTGACATTATACTTTTTAATCTTGCTGTTGGTTTGACCAGTTTACGAAGAATAAAGCCAAGATTTCTCTTTCTCTGTTTTTTACTAAGGGAATAAACAGAATTCTTCCAAGAGGCTATTTTGGGGGGAGGTGGGGGTTTTTGGTTTTGGCAGATTTGCATTTCTAGATCTTTTTCATTCATTAAAAGGGTGGCCATCATCCAGGGACTGTCACCGGAGGAATGGATCCATGCTGTGCTTCAAAAGTATGCTTGCTTCAACTTCAGAATCTGATGAGGTGCAACACCGTGGCAGTGGCAGAACTTACACCAGCTATACTAGAGTTATGTTCCCATATTTACAGAAATATATGCTAATCTCTAACATACTTTATGATTTATGTGTACACATACACATAATTTATGTGTAAATTATTTATGAAAAGAAGATGATTTTCCCCGAACTGGAGCATCTGTATTAAGGGGAAAAATCATGGATGCTGTTGTAGATTGCAAAAGGGTCCTAGATTCCTTATAACCCTTTTAAAACTAAGTGGAGTCTCATTCCTGCTTCTTAAATCTGGGGGGTGGGGGGGGCAGTGTCTTGTGACTCTCTTTGACCAATAGAATGCATCAGAAACAACCACTGTACGACTTCCAAGCTTGGACCTCAAGAGTTCTTTGTTTCTTCTCTTATACTGGGAACTGTCCTACCACACTGTGAACAACTCCAGGATAACTTGCTGGTTGATAAAAGACCACATGAAAAGAGGCCCCAGTCATTCCAGCCATTCCACCCATCTCTGCTGGGAGACTTCAGGGGAATGATGCATATTAAGTACTTGTTTTAAGCCATGAAGTTTTAAGGTGGTTTGTTAATCGGCAAAAACTGTATGATACAGATGCCTTACTTTGAACTTCTGAGTTGGTTTCTGTTTGTTTTTCTCTGATAGGGTCTAATGTCCAGCCTGATGTATATGTCTGCCTACCTTCTTTCTAATGGGCATTTTTATTTGTTTGAGATTTTCTGGAATGAGAACATGGAGAAAATCACCAGGTTACCTGTCCACGTAAGCACCTCCCAGCAGCAATGGGCTCCTAACCTGGATTGCAGAAGCAAAAATTGAAGGGCAGCTAATCCCCTTCCCATCAAATTGGGTTCCTCCTAGAGGACCAGAACACTAGCTTCCAAATCACAGGACTTTTTAAGTGAATAAAAAGGCTATTGATGAAATGTTTCCCTAGGAGTGACTACACTGCTCAAACCACTGGATTCATTTTGAGTCAAATTTCAAACTGATTCTGGCTTAAGCCAAGAATATACCTTGGAGATTATATTCCTCCTAAGCCAATTTTGTAACAAAATGTTTGAATTAAGATGATTGGTTAGTCCAAATATATTTTTATTTTAAGAGGACTCTTTAGAAATGAATTCAGATACTGCACATCATTTCATATTTTTGCAGTACTTATTCTAGCTGAGGCCAGATGGAACAAAATAAGTCATATGACTGTACCCACAGTGCTAGCCAGGTGGTCCAGGAGTGGCGAGTGGCAATCAGCAGAGAAGTACTGTGCTCTAGAAACACTGTGACAGATTTAGTGATCTATCAAGCAATGACTTAAATAGGAACAAGTGAACTGCTTGGTATACGGCTGCAGGGAATGGGGAAACTCTAAACTCTGTTTTCTCATTTTTTAAATTATTATTTGAAAAGAACTCATTGCTAAGTATATGTAGAGATTTAATCAAAATTTACTGACGTACTAGTATAACAGTGTGGCCTTTCATATAGTACCAGATCAGGATTAACCAGTTGTTGTTTTGTGTTTGTTTTTTCTCTGATATGCTTTAAAAACTACTTCAGGCCACAGTTTTTTCATCTCTCAGATTTGCCGTTTAAGAGAGAATGAACTTCCTTTGCACTCTCAGAATCTCTGATTCATTCTTTGATCACAGCTTCCTGGTTTTTTCATTCATGGAAAATGATCTAAGAAAGTTTCTGGGTGGGTCTCATTTTTGGTGTATCTGATTGATTAGCAGTCAACTTGAGGAGACATTTTCTCCATGATAAACCTAAGTTCTGTTGAGAAGTTAAATCACATGCACACTTAAAGGGTAGAATGACCATGGATTGAAGATCATTATCTGTCAGACACTGTTCCAGACCTTTCACATACCTTACACATCATTTAAACCATCACCACGTCTCTGAAGGAGGAGCAGCGTTGTACCCTATGTCATAGATACAGAATAGAAAACTCAGAGAAAGTGGGTACTTTCCCCAGGGTCTGACATCTCCTTGAGAATAGAGTCAGTTTTGCCATCCCCACTGTAAAATCCCACCTCATTAAAACCATCATCATCTCTCAACCGAACCACTATGACCAACCTACTTCCATTTTACCTCCCAAAGTTCATCCTCTGCATTGTAGCAAGAGTGCTCTTTTGAAAGCACAAGTTATATGGTATTGTACCTTGAATAACACCCTTCAGTGCTTTCCCGCTAACCACAGAATACAACCCAAAGTCATTTTCCATAGCCTGTGGGGAACCCCATCACCTCCTGACTCTACATCTTCTATAGGAATCCTCTTCCCAACACTAGCCTTTTTAAAAGCGCTCACACCTCTTAAGCTTGTTCTCTGTCTTGGCTACTTTTCAGAGCCTGGAACATTTTCCCTCAATCTTCATGTGGCTATCTGCATCTCTTTACTTCCATGTCTTCTTCAGCCTTGACCTAATTACCTATGTTATTTTTTATAACAATTTGATACATAAATAGGGTCACTATTTTTTTTTTTTGCTGTTCTAAAATATATGATCTGACTCTTGTTCCAGCACTTAGAATAATATCTACTGCAAAGAAAGTGCTAAGTAAAATTGTTTTATAAAGGAAATATTTCATCTAGGAATGCAGAAAGTGAGTTGAAGGTCATCCGTACATCCATTGCTTCTCCCGTTTAATTCAGCACCTCATTAAAGGTTAAACATGCACATACACAAAATACATCAAGAGAGTCCTTTAAAAACATTCCTCCTGGGACACTGGGTGGCTCAGTACCTTTAGCATACGACTTGATTTTGTCTCAGGTCATGATCCTAGGGCTATGGGATTGAGCCCTGTGTGGGACTCTGATCTGAACACGGGGCCTATTTAAGATTCTCTCTCTCTGTGTCTGTCTCTTCCTCTGCCCCTCTCCCTTGCTCATGCTCTCTCTAAAATATAAATAAATAAATAAATAAATAAATAAATAAATAAATAAATAAATGTTCTTCCTAAAAAGAAAATAAAGTAGAGGAGAAAACCCTGCTCATAAAATTCTTTCTCCATGAAAAAATAATGCAGAAAGTGTGAGTATGAAATGAAGAGATCCCCCTGCTCTGTAATTCTAACTGCAGGTTCTGGCATCAGATCCACTGGATAGTGGTGGATAGTCAGTGCCTGACTTCTCCACTCACAAGCTGTGACCTCGGAAGCATTGCATCATCTCTCTCTGGCTCAATTTTTTGCCTGAAAAATGTGGATCCCAAGAGTATGGACCTCATAGGATTTCTGTAAAAAAGAAATTCATGCATGATGCACTATCAGTAGTACACTGATAAACCAACTTTGCAGAAAACAAATGAATAAACAAATAAACAAACAAAAAACCTGATTTCACAGTGTTTACCAATTTCCATGGTATAAATACCATGGCTGATTTTAAGCTATTAATGTTTGAACAGTAGGCTTTTAAAATTCCTAACTATTTAACAAATTCCTCTCATTAGCCTCTGTGACCCAGCTCCAATCCACCATTCAGGATGCTTAACTAGTAAGCAAGAAAACGTATTTTAATAAAAGGGCAAACTAATAAAAACAAGACAATGAAATCAATACAGTATCAAATACTAAATACAAATAGTGTCCACCTGAATTGTTAGCCAAATTAGCACATGCACAGAGCCTGCTTCTTCCATCCTACAAGCCAAGAACATGAAGACAGTGATTGTAGGAATCATTTCAAACTTACCACGAATACTCCACAAGTGTTTTTAACCTGTCCTATCATTAAGATTCCTGATTTTGTCTCTTTCTTCCATTTCCCATTCACTATTGATCTTCAGAGTTTTGAGGCTCATCTTCTTCCAAAGACTTTGGCTTAGAATGTTGCTCTTCTCTGTGCCAGACTGACCCCTTTCATGTATCCAATTCATATACACTGGATCCAACCCTGAGCTCATGGTCAGCCCCCAGCACTCAAATCCAGGACACTTAATTTCGTTTAAGAAGAAAAGCGACACATGCTAGACCTTCAGATCTACTGTGAACTTAGCCACAATGTTCTACTTGCGCTAGGTCCCTTAATAAATACCATGATCCTTCATTTTCCCTTTTTGACTTGCTTAGCACCCTCTTTTCACCTCTCCCCAACTAACTACA